>BSBM01000642.1:0-2400000 GCA_027924585.1 Larix kaempferi | reverse complement strand
TTGCATCCAAAGATGATATGGAGAGAAGATTCTTCTTGAGTCCATGTACATATAGAACATCTTTCATTTTCAAAGACTTCCCAGAGTCTAGCATGTAGGAGGCTTCACCACTTCCTTTTATAGGATATTGATAGTCATCCCCAAGTTCACCTTGTGAGGTGACTCATGTTCGGATAGGTCCATAAAGGATTCTTTAAACCCAGTCATGTGTTTAGAAGCCCCACCATCAATTAGCCAATCATTACACCCATGTGTAACAGTACCTGTGAGAGCAGAGATTAAGACATATTCATCTTCACTTGATGAGTCATCACTTTCTGCTCTAGTCTTCTTCTTGGGAGGTTCATCATCCTCAGTAGCATGAGCATGATATCTCTTCTTGTTGTTCTTGTTCTTGTTCTTGTTGAAGTATTTTCTTTTCTTGGGACATTCTGAGGCATAATGTCCTTTCTCATCACAAGAGTAACATCGAACTTGGGAGATATCTTTCTTCTTTTGATGGAAGTGAGGATGTTTCTTGTTATGAGATTTCTCCCTCTTGAACTTGCTTCCCTTAGTGTGAGCTATGAGAGATTGATCTTCATTTCCCATATTTTCTTCTCAGGCCATAATCTTGGCTTCTTCTTGTGAACATTCCTCCCACAGTTTACTAAAAGAGATCAATTTCTTTCTTGCACAGATTCCTTGGATGAAGGAGTCCCATGACCTAGGTAGGCCATTCAATGTGGTCATGACAATTTCTCCATTCTCCACCACTTCATCCACAACTTCAAGTTGTTCCTTGATTTGAGAGACCTTTGAAAAGTAGGATTGGATGGTCTCTCCATTCTGGATCTTTACTCCTTTCAATTGGTTCCGCAGAGTCATCCTCCGATTTATGTTATTTCCTTCAAACAACTTAGTCAAAGGTTCAAACATCTCCTTAGGTGTCTTTAGGGAAGACACATGGGGTATGAGATGGTCCTTAATAGAATCAACAATGATTCTCTTGGCTTTGACCAAGTTCTTCTTGTGTAAGGTCTTAGCCTCATCTCCCTCTGGAACTGGAACCTCTTCCTTTATGTAGTTGTCCAACTCATTCTCTTCTAGGATTAACCCAACCTATACTTCCAGGCTCGGAATTTATCATCCCCTTCAAGCTTATCCTCAAGCTTGGTGTGGTGAGACATCTTAAAGAGTACTTAAAATGGAAATAGAGAAGTTATTAGGTCTTACCACTTGATTTGCTGAAAATCAGATCTGAAGCTGGATTAGGGTTTGTTAGAGAAACCCTAAAAATTCAAAATTTGAATTTCAAACTTCTGAAAGGATAGAAAGATGTGCCTTGCTGAGCTGGTTAAGCTGGTATACTCATAATTTGAAATCTGCAAATTTTCACCCCTCAAAATTGCTTTTGAAACTTCTGGATTCACCAGACAGGACCCTGAATTAGGGTTTGATTTTCCTGGAGCTTCACCCAACCTAAAAGTTCGATCCAAAGCTTTAAACTTTGATTTTTTAGAGGAGATTCCAGCCATGGTCTCGGATTTCAGAAATTCCAATTTTTACAGAAACCCTAATTTTTAGGTCAAAAACTGAAAATGCTCAGAATTGAATTTTGTTTCGACAGAAAGATGTACCCTTGCTAGGAGAGTCAATCTAGCCTCCTGCCTTTGATGATATGTGGAGAGAAACCCAAAAAATAAGAAGCCCTAGCTTCCGCAGCTGCATAGTGCCTTCTTCTTAGGTAAGCTCTAATACCATGTTAATTTTTCAATAATTTCATTCCATTATCATTCAAGATCACTAAGAGAATAACATGTACATCATATCAATCATAGACACAATAGAAATCACACAAGAGACACAGAGTTTCACCGGAGAAAACCAAGAAGGTGAAAAACCCTGCAACTTCCTCAGAGATAAGATAAGCCACAAACCAAGATCACAAGGATCAAACCCAATAAGATATCTCTAGCAGATGCTCCTCCTCCTCCACATGTGTGCCTCTTTCTCACTTAGATATGCGAGCTTGAGAAGCGAGTGAGTGAATAGAATGAGAGAGGCACACCCTCTATTTATACACTGACTTGACTTGCCAATAAATCACTGGGGCTGAATTCCTAATGAAGCCTGATAACCCAACCACATGACCTAACTAGGGCCGACCCCACACTGGTGGTCTAATAACCCATCAATACAAATGACGAAACTTACAATGTAACTTGCGACACTTGCAAATACAAATGACGACACTTCCAATTAGAGAAATAATATACAATAAAGTACAAATGTAATATACAAGTGAATATCTTCCAAAGTTACAAATACATCAACATGGCAGAAATAAAGGAGGTTTAAATGGCACTGATATTTATCATCCTAGCACCCTGAACCTATACAAGATGTTTTACAAGTAATCTACCTTGGATGGTTAGGGTTTTACCCCTATAGATAAGACTACTCGTCAGATACAGGTACATCAAGAAAGACAAATCAAGTTCTATGACCATGATAACATGAAGACAAAGACTCATCTAGAGTATTTGACCACATAGAAGTTGTACTTACAAGGTATGTATGACTTTGTTCTACTATGCTTAACTTATGAGATATGCAGGTTCTAGCACAAGGTCACTAAATCATTGAAGAGAACAAAGAAGATATTGTTTGGGTATGTTAAGACATAACCAAGCATGATAGTCCAGGTATGTTTTCCTATATCAAGGTAGAATCCTACTTTGTGTTAGGATCTTAGGTAAGTATACCTGTGTATGAAATGATCATAACCATGCATACTTAAGATTATTTAGAATCACAATGTTTTGATAGTATTGAGATTATACTAATGAATGTATGAGATCATGAGGATGACACTAGTGCACACTTAAGCATGCATAGTGGTACATAATGGATAGAAGTTCAAAGACATATAATGATTCTATCATAAAATAGAGATCAAGCAGGAGGCAACCACACAAACATAAAAGATAAGTATTTGAGTTGTTATTTGAATCTCTGAAATAGTCAATGATATTGCTCGTAATAGTTATATGCATATGATGGGTAAGTTGGAAAAACATTCCATTGTTGTTTATCTAGAATGTAACCTCTTTGCTGACATGCTGAGAGCTATGCACACTCTTGATAGTATGTTTTGGTAGAGATGGAAGGTATCTAGATAACCACTGTATGCATACATGATATGGAAAAGTGTTGTGCCAAAGTATTGGTCAAGATAGTTGCATAACTATGTGAATCATATTTGTATGCATTATAGGTTATCATGCAACATGATTCGATGATTATGAAGTATTAATAATCATGTAATTAACTTTGATTTGTAGGAAAGATCATGTGGTATGATCTAAAAAAGAAGGATGATGGACACCGAACAAGTGATGGATGTTCAACAAGAAGACTTACAAATCAAACATACTATAGAATGTTTGTGGCTAGAAGATTCTCTTAGAAGGAGGAAGAGGATCATGACGAGATGTTTGCTCCAAGTGGCTAGATAAGACCATTCTCTTAATGGTGTAATTGAAAAAGAAGTACGAATCGAGAAAACTCCCAGGATTCAATTGAAGAAAGCTTTGTATGGATACCCAGGATCGATAGTCATTTGATGAGCTTAATGATCACCATGGGTGATACGGATTTCAACCTTTGCTACAAGGTTGAAGATGGTTTCTATATACAGATGACATTAGTAGATGGATGCAAGAAGGAACTCACCATAGAGTTTGAATGATCTTGAGGCCCATATCAGTAGACCCATCTGATGGGAGATGGCACAGATATATATGCAGAAGATCACTCAATGGGAGAATTGATAACTTCTTGACAAGCTTGGGATTTACCAAAAGTAAAGATGATCCTAGCCTTAAGGTTTGGATGATGAACCTGTCATACTATTACTGTGTGTGGATGATCTATTACTGACAGGGAATGAGAAACAGATCATGGAAAGCAAGAAGAAACTAGCTACCGAATTTGAGATGAAAGATCTCGGATTGATGCATTACTTCCTAGGTATGGAAGTATGGCAAGGCTCAGAAGGAATCTTTCTCAACTAGAGAAAGTATGCTGTGGAAATATTGAGAATATTTGATATGTTGGAATGTAATTCCATGCCTACTTCCATGGATTCCAACTTGAAGTTGTTAGCTGACGACTCATCAAAATTAGTGAATGTGAGTCTGTACAGACATATTATTGGGTCATTGCTATATTTGACGAATACAAGGCCATATATATGCTTTGTTGTGAACACCTTGAGTTAGTATCTAGTGGACCCTAGGTGTGTTCACCTGATAGCTGCAAAGCATGTGATGAGGTACCTAACGGGTATGATAGAATTTGGTTTATGTTATTGGGCGGATGTTATTGTCTAGGATCTGCCATGATCTCGTGGTTTAGCAGGAAGCAATCTAGTGTGGCTCTTAGCATAGCTGAAGCGAAATATATAGCTGCTTGCTTTGCTAGTTGTGAAGCGATATGGCTTCGGAAGCTGTTATCAGGATTGTTTGACTTAGAGATGGACCCCACTGTGATCCTATGTGACAACCAGAGTTGCATCAAGATGATAGAGAATCCAGTGTTCCATGATAAGTCAAAGCACATAGAGATATGATATTTCTATATACGGGATATGGTACAGAAAGGAGCTATAAAGCTCGAGTATGTGAGCACTAACGAACAAGTTGCTGATGTATTGACCAAACCTTTGTCTCGAGTAAAGTTTGAGTATTTCCGAGATAAGCTTGGTGTAGTTCAAAAGGACCCTCCTTGAAAGGGGGAGTGATATGCTCGATGATGATATGTGGATACTTGTATCGATGATGAGGATACTTGTATCGATGATGTGGATACTTGTATCGATGATGAGGATACTTGTATTGATGATGTGGATACTTGTATCGATGATGAGGTTACCTGTTCAGACGATGAGGTCGATGATGAGGTTACCTTTCCTGATGATGAGGTCGATGATATCAACGATAAGGTTGATAAGTGGTCCTAAGACTTGGTCTAAGTTGACGAGGGGATTGTATCATCCCTGGACTTCGGTCCTTGAATTGATCTGTAGACATATGTCTCCGAGAAGTGGTCCCTAGTGGATGAGAGGGATTGTATCATCCCTGGAATTCGATCCCTAAATTGATCCGTAGACATATGTATCCGAAAAGTGGTCCTTATACTTTGTCTAAGGGTACATGATAGGACTGCATTATCCCTGAACAGTTGGTTCAAAATGTACGTGATAGGATTGCATCGTCCCTGAACAGTTGGTTCAAAATGTATGTGATAGGACTGCATCGTCCCTAAACAGTTGGTTCAAAATGTACGTGATGGCACTGCATCGTCCCTGAACAGTTGGTTCAAAATGTACATGATAGGACTGCATCATCCCTGAATAGTTGGATCAAAATTTCGTGATAGGACTGCATCATCCCTGAACAGTTGGTTCAAAATGTACATGATAGGACTGCATCGTCCCTGAATAGTTGGTTCAAAATGCACAAGATTGGATTTCATCATCCATAGACATGAGAGGTGTCTTAAAGTGAGAAGAATTGATCATCCTATAAGTAGATTTAGATTTCATCATCCATAGACATGAGAGGTGTCTTAAAGTGAGAAGGATTAATCATCTTGTAAGTAGATCTGGATTTCATCATCCATAAACATGAGAGGTGTCTTAAAGTGAGAAGGATTGATCATCCTGTAAGTAGATCTGGATTTCATCGTCCATAGACATGAGGGGTGTCTTAAAGTGAGAAGGATTGATCATCCTGTAAGTAGATCTGGATTTCATCGTCCATAGACATGAGAGGTGTCTTAAAGTGAGAAGGATTGATCATTCTATAAGTAGATCTGGATTTCATCATCCATAGACATGAGAGGTGTCTTAAAGTGAGAAGGATTGATCATCCTGTAAGTAGATCTGGATTTCATCGACCATAGACATGAGAGGTGTCTTAAAGTGAGAAGGATTGATCATCCTATAAGTAGATCTGGATTTCATCATCCATAGACATGAGAGGTGTCTTAAATTGAGAGGGATTGATCATCCCGTAAGTGGATCAAGATTGTATCATCCTTGGACCTATGTCCTAAAGTGAGAGGGATTGATCATCCCATAATTGGATCATGTGTATTGTAGAGTATGCTACTGTCATGTCCCAAATTTGGAATTGGGTCACAATGGCCTAATCACATTAGCCATATTCATTAGAGTTTGTAAAATTGATGTTAAGGGTCAAATAATTGCCAAGGAGGAAAATTACTAGTTTCCTAGGTTTGGGGTGGAAGATTTGGGATTTGGAATAAGGGGATAATAAATGATGTTTAAACATTAGAAGGGTTCAAGTATTTAATAAATAGAGTGAATAAAGAAACTCAAGAGAAATCCTAGATGACAAATGGTTTTGGAGACATATGGAGGATGTGGGACTCACACTAGCTTGATTTTTCATAATACATGGTATCTCTCTTTTGCAAATTTGAATTAGTGGGAATGTGAACACTCTTGGGTGAGTTGGTAAGTCATAACACATGTCATTGAGCATATTAGGTCGAATTGGGAAGGATTGGTAACCTCCATGGAAGATAAAGAGTCAAAGTGGAAGTTTGTGGACACTTGGGCTAGATTCCCTAGCCCCTATGACACCAATGATGGAGCATCTATGACAACTATGACAAATTGCAGACCTGACCTCTGACATCTGACCACTATGACATGTCATCCCCAAAAATAGGCTCAAAGAAGGCTAATTTGGGAGTTGGAGAAGCCAAAGAGACTCAAAATCGAATTTGGGAGAAGATGGAAGGTTGGAACTAGGAGACAAGTGGCAAATGTGGAATATTTCATAAATGGAAATCTATTCAATCTATTGAGAGGATTTCGACCCTTAGAAGGATAATGTTGGTTATAAAATGTATAAATGAAGTATGAGAATGGATTTTGATCATTTGTAGAATTTGCAATTGCAATTGTGAAGAGGGAGAGCTAGTGGATGACTAGTTTCTTGCCTTAGCCAATTTCGAGGGTGAAAGATTCCCATCCAAGTTGGCAATTGGAAAGGCCATTCAGACCTTTCATTTGGAGCTTTAATGGAGTCTTTATTTGCAGGTGTAAGCTACAGGGCATCTCATGGTTTCTTCTATTGTAGCTCGCTCCTTCAACCATTTCCAGTTTTGATGGCATATTCTTGATCCTTGAGGGAGGGCGTTTTTGGTGAGCTATTGTACTCTTTGGAGGAGATTCTAATGACCCATTTATTTTGTGATATGAATTAAATACTCTTTTCTTCATCTCCAAAAATTTTCAGGTCGAAATTCCAAGTAGAAATGTATAAATCTCATTTTTAATGGAAGAACAATGCCATTTCCCCACTACCTTGTTGTGAGCCAATGTATTGATGATGATTTCGAATGAATGGATGATTATATGATATATTTGTGATAAACATACTTCCATGGATGTATTATACAAGTTTCATGTACTGTATTTGAGCATTTGAAGCATTTTTACTCAGTTTAATTGCATTGGGAGAAGAAATAGTGCCATTTCCCCAAGGGTCTAATTGGGCATTTTTGCAGTTGAATGGGAGAGGGTGAGAACAGTTGTAATAAACCATTAATGGTGTATATGATACCTTAATAAAATACTTAACACATTACATACCTATTTTCATAAATTTGAGTGGGTTTGGAGGCATTTGGGAAGCCATTTTCAGTACTTACCTTAGGGGGATTTGAACCCCAAATTACTAGTAAAATTGCATACTTGGTCCAAAATATTAAGAGAGTTTTCAGATGTATTTTGGTGGCCATATGTTATCCCTGAATATCATATTCAATTCCTAATATCATTCATAAACCTTCCTTGAATATTTGAAGGCATTTGGAGTCAATTTGAGACCTAGAGACCAATACTAGTCAAAGGGAAATAACTAGTAAAGTTACCTACATTGACCAGAATTGAAAGAGTATTTGCAGAAGTGTTTTAAAGGTAAAAAAACATCCCTGAAACACATATTTATGTTCTAATATCATTCATATACCTTCTCAGAATATTTGGGATCATTTGGAGCAAATTTGGGACCTAGAGATCGAAACTAGTCCGAGGTCGAACCAAGGAAAAAAGTGGAAAATTGCAATTTTAAGAAAATTCCTAATAAGGGACATTACAGTGGTAACAGAGCATGATCTTGGCACCTGATGTGTTATAATATTCACAAGGACAAGAATTCAGGTACCACCATTAAATATTGAAACCAAAAGTGCTTTTGTTGAAGAGGGAAAAAAAAAAGTACGAGAAGAAGAGCAAATTTTTTGAGGAAACTATAACTAGGGATGAAAAGGGAGCCTCATATGATGGTGAGGAGCATATAAAAATTATGAAAACAATATTTGAAGATATGACCAAGCAACTTAAGGAAGGATTCGAATTGTTTTCTATCGAACTTGTGGAAAAAATTATTGATTTTAAGAAAACCAAGGGGCAAAATGCATCAGCTTGCTTGAAGGAGCAAAAGGAAGAGACATCACAAGATCATGAAGAAGATTCTATTGAAAATATGGAAGATCATTTCGAGACACTTTATAGCTTATACATGAACCAAAGAGCATCTACTGATGGATGCTTAAACTATGAAGGAGTACCTACTGATGGGTGCTTACACCTCTATGTTGGTGACATAGAGATCACTTTTGAAAGTGTTGCTGCAAGCCCAAGTTCCATTAAGCATGATAATGAAGACCTTGTAGCAGTTTAAGAAGAACCAATATCAACTTCCCCATCACCACTTGAGCTTCATGAAGTTGTTCCAAGAAAAAATGAAGAAGATGAGGAGGTTCATTTGCAAGAGCCTCATTTTCTTGAAGGGTCCTTAAAGATGAATGAAAAGAAGATCCAAGAGTCCCTTAGCATTCTCCATGACACTCAAGCATTGGTGTCAAATTCTTGTTGGAGAGCTACTTCATTGGAGAAAACATCCTTCCTTCAAGACATGGAGAAGATTCAAAGAGCAATGTGCCACATCAAAGGTAATTTCATGTCTTTGCTTTTTGATAGAAACTATTTGTTTGAGCTTAATGAATTGTTACATGATGCATACTTGAAGAATAATGAGGATAATCATAAGCTCACAATTCAAAATGAGCAACTTCTTGAAAAGTTGCAAGATACTTGTTTTTCCTCCTATGTTTCAAATTGTCAAATGGTAGATTGTTTGGAGGATTCTCATGACATGGTGGATCATGAGAAATGTGAAAATTTGAATGTTCTTGATGTGTTTGAAGATGAACTTGAAGAGATCCAAACACTTGATGTGGTGGAAGAGAAATTTGAATTGTCTCTTGATGAAGGTTATGCAATTTTTAAAGAAGAGCATGATTTTTCTACATTGGAACCAAACTATGACAAAGAGTTCACACTTTTGAAGGAGCTGCATGATACTACCCACATGGATACTTCCCATGATGAAACTTCTACACTTTTTGATCATTTGGGTGATTTAGTTCATTCTCCTACATTCTACAATTCCATGTTTTGCAACATTAGTCTCAATGAAGTATGGGTGAAAGGGTTCTTTTTGATGGTGTCACATGAGGAGTATGGAACTCCTAGATTTAACTTTTATGATGACATGGTTGGAGCACATTCTTATTCACATTTGCAGCAGCATAATTTGTCACTTTATGATGATTCACATCTACATGGATGCACCTATGATATGGATTTGAGTCACTTGAAGACTCATGGTTTTTCTTGCTCAACACTGGGTTCATTTGATGTTAGAGGAACTTCATCCAACACTTGGCAGCCACATACTTTGTTACATCTTTATGATTCTCACATTCATGGATGTATGGGTGAGACTTTTTTGAGTCATTTGAAGTCTCCTTGTTTTTTTTGCTCATTATTTGGTTCAGATTTTAGTGGAGATTCTTCATTCACTTCTTGGATGAAAGAATACATGGTTGAATATTTTGATGCATATCACATCCTTTTGGAGCAGCATTATAGGACATGGGATCCTCACCTATGTCATTGGAGCAGATTTGATTGGTCACTTGAAGATTGTATGCACTTGGAAAATCGTGGTCTACTTGCTTGGAGGTACAAGCACTTTCATGATTCTTTGATGAAGCACCTCCTTGATGTACATTTTCATTATGTAGTTATGTACTTTGATGATATATATTTTGTACTCATGATGTTTGGAAGAATGTATACAAGAAAATGGGATCCAGGAATCATCTTATCTAATGGTATGGGTTGGAGAGCACTCTTCATTGTTGGGGTGCAATACAAGCAATGGGACCCTGGAATAATTTTTATCTCATTGGTTTCAATTTTTTGGGGGAAACAAGAATTATGGGAGATGGATTTCCCACTTAATAAAGTGATTTTTATCAGAGTGGTGTAGCAGCAAGCATGGTGGTTCCTCTCTAAAATCTTCATGGAAACTCAAAGACTCAAGGTTTGGCAATTCAATGGCACTTCAAAGAATTATATAGAAAGCAGGTTCTTCAACACCCATGTTTGAAA
This sequence comes from Larix kaempferi, assembly GCA_027924585.1. Lineage (NCBI taxonomy): Eukaryota > Viridiplantae > Streptophyta > Pinopsida > Pinales > Pinaceae > Larix > Larix kaempferi. The sequence goes on along the minus strand of BSBM01000642.1, from coordinate 2,389,457 downwards.
TTGCTTGAGGACAAGAAATATTGGGAAGGGAGGATTTGTCATGTCCCAAATTTGGAATTGGGTCACAATGGCCTAATCACATTAGCCATATTCATTAGAGTTTGTAAAATTGATGTTAAGGGTCAAATAATTGCCAAAGAGGAAAATTACTAGTTTCCTAGGTTTGGGGTGGAAGCTTTGGGATTTGGAATAAGGGGGATAATAAATGATGTTTAGACATTAGAAGGGTTCAAGTATTTAATAAATAGAGTGAATAAAGAAATTCAAGAGAAATCCTAGATGACAAATGGTTTTGGAGACATATGGAGGATGTGGGACCCACACTAGCTTGATTTTTCATAATACATGGTATCTCTCTTTTGCAAATTCGAATTAATGGGAATGTGAACACTCTTGGGTGAGTTGGTAAGTCATAACACATGTCATTGAGCATATTAGGTCGAATTGGGAAGGATTGGTAACCTCCATGGAAGATAAAGAGTCAAAGTGGAAGTTTGTGGACACTTGGGCTAGATTCCCTAGCCCCTATGACACCAATGATGGAGCATCTATGACAACTATGACAAATTGCAGACCTGACCTCTGACATCTGACCACTATGACATGTCAGCCTCAAAAATAGGCTCAAATAAGGCTAATTTGGGAGTTGGATAAGCCAAAGAGACTCAAAATCGAATTTGGGAGAAGATGGAAGGTTGGAACTAGGAGACAAGTGGCAAATGTGGAATATTTCCTAAATGGAAATCTATTGAATCTATTGAGAGGATTTCGACCCTTAGAAGGATAGTGTTGGTTATAAAATGTAGAAATGAAGTATGAGAATGGATTTTGATCATTTGTAGAATTTGCAATTGCAATTGTGAAGAGGGAGAGCTAGTGGATGACTAGTTTCTTGCCTTATCCAATTTCGAGGGTGAAAGATTCCCATCCAAGTTTGAAATTGGAAAGGCCATTCAGACCTTTCATTTGGAGATTTAATGGAGACTTTATTTGCAGGTGTAATCTACAGGGCAGCTCATGGTTTCTTCTATTGCAGCTCGCTCCTTCAACCATTTCCAGTTTTGATGGCATATTCTTGATCCTTGAGGGAGGGCGTTTTTGGTGAGCTATTGTACTCTTTGGGAGAGATTATAATGCCCCATTTATTTTGTGATATGAATTAAATACTCTGTTCTTCATCTCCAAAAATTTTTAGGTCGAAATTCCAAGTATAAATGTATAAATCTCATTTTTAATGGAAGAACAATGCCATTTCCCCACTACCTTGTTGTGAGCCAATGTATTGACGATGATTTAGAATGAATGGATGATTCTTTGATATATTTGTGATAAATATACTTCCATGGATGTCTTGTACAAGTTTCATGTACTTTAATTGAGCATTTGAAGCATTTTTACTCAGTTTAATTGCATTGGGAGAAGAAATAGTGCCATTTCCCCAAGGGTCGAATTGGGCATTTTTGCAATTGAATGGGAGAGGGTGAGAACAGTTGTAATAAACCATTAATGGTGCATATGAGACCTTAATAACATACTTAACACATTAAATACCTCTGTTCATAAATTTGAGTGGGTTTGGAGGCATTTGGGAAGCCATTTTCAGTACTTACCTTAGGGGGATTTGAACCCCAAATTACTAGTAAAATTGCATACATGGTCCAGAATCTTAAGAGAGTTTTCAGATGTCTTTTGGTGGCCATATGTTATCCCTGAACATCATATTCAATTCCTAATATCATTCATAAACCTTCCTTGAATATTTGAAGGCATTTGGAGTCAATTTGAGACCTAGAGACCAATACTAGTCAAAGGGAAATCACTAGTAAAGTTACCTACATTGACCAGAATTGAAAGAGTATTTTCAGAAGTGTTTTAAAGGTACAAAAACATCCCTGAAACACATATTTATGTTATAATATCATTCATATACCTTCTCAGAATATTTGGGATCATTTGGGGCAAATTTGGGGGCTAGAGATCGAAACTAGTCCAAGGTCGAACCAAGGAAAAAAGTGGAAAATTGTAATTTTAAGAAAATTACTAATAAGGGACATTATAGCTACTATGATGATGTTGTTGATCGAGAAGATCCAGATGATGATACTGTTGATCGAGAAGATCCAGATAATGATACTATTGATCAAGAAGATCCAGATGATGATGCTGTTGATCAAGAAGATCTAGATAATGATGTTGTTGATCGAGAGATCTAGATGATGTTGTTGATCGAGAAGATCCAGATGATGATGTTGTTGATTGAGAAGATCCAGCTGATGATGCTGTTGATCGAGAGATCTAGATGATGCTGTTGATCGGGAGATCCAGATGATGATGCTGTTGATCGAGAGATCCAGATGATGCTGTTGATCTGGAGATCCAGATGATGATGCTGTTGATAGAGAGATCTAGATGATGCTGATGTTGTTGATCGAGAGATCCAGATGATGCTGATGAAGAGATCCAGATGATGCTATTGATCAGGAGATCCAGATAATGATACTATTGATCGGGAGATCCATATGATGATGTTGTTGTAGCTGTTCGAGTGCTGTAGAAGATGAAGACTTAGTATTGAAGATGTTCTAGTAACTGTTTGAGTTACTGATGATGTATGAAGAAAGCTTCCAATGATTTATAGATGTATCATGTATCATGTAGTTGATGACTCCTTGCTCCTGCAGATGTTGTTATAATATCCTTCTCGTTAAGGGGGAGTGTTGAAATATTGTAACTTCTAAGAATATTATATTTGTACTTTATTATTCCGGAGATGTTTCATTCCTCCATAGAGATCTTATTGTATATCCAAAGATGTTTATTCCTCCGTCGGAATGTGGTAACTTGGGTTATTAGACTTCCCTAGTGGGGTTGGCCCAGAGTCAGTTGAATGGGGTGTTTAAGTCTCCTAGTGGGGTTGGCCCAGTTAGCATTATGTTGAGTGGTTAAGTTGGGGCCGACCTAGTTAAGGTTAAAAGACAAGTGAAGTAGTGTATAAATAGAGGAGGTGTGTTCCTCATTTAACACACACACTCACTTGTGAAAAATCGAATAGGAGAGGGATATATTTGCAAAGGAGGAGAAGGAGCTCATGTTTGGGGATTACATACTTGTATTTACTTGTCATTTATATTGAGGAAGCTTTGCTGGGTTTTCTACCCCATGAGGGTTTCCTAGGATAAATATTTGTCTCTTGTGTTTATGTTGTGCTTGTTGTTCTTTCAGTGATCCTATATATGCTATTGTTGTGAAATGGAATGTAATACTGATGTTATCTATCTTATCATATTGAATCTTAACAAGAATATGACACCACTATCATCCAACATACCATACCAGTCAAGACAGGGGAGAAACCATTCAGGAATAAACTGAGAAGGATGATTCCTATGTTGCTCCCACTGATAGAAAAAGAAGTGAAGAGGTTGTATGAAGCCAAAATCATAGTCTCCTTAAGGTTTTCAAAGTGGGTAGATAACATAGTCCTCTTGAGGAAGAAAAATGGTGAAATCATACTATGTATTGACTTTAGAAATCTGTATAAGGTGTCCCTAAAGGACAACTATCCCCTACCCAAAATGGACCACATTTTACAGAAGGTTGTAGGGGCAGTAAGAATGTGGCATGCTGGATGGATTTTCAGGGTATAATTAGATTAAGGTGTAACCAGAAGACCAAGACAAGACAACCTTTACCACACCTTGGGGAACCTTCATGTATGCAAAAATGCCTTTTGGTATGTTGAATTCAGGAGATACCTTCCAAAGAGATATGGACATAGCTTTTGCAGAAGAGAAATACAAATTTGTGGTCATATACATGGATGACATCACTGTGTATTCTAAGTCTGATACAGAGCATTTGAAACATTTGCATCAAGTGTTTTCCAAGTTCAAAAAATTTGGAATCTCTTTGAAACCCAAAAAGTCAAACTTTGCCATGCAAGAAGGAAAGCTGTTAGGTCACATAATATCTAAATATGGGATCAAAATTGACCTAGACAGAGTTGATACAATACAGAAAGTTGAACTCCCCAGGAGTAAAAAAGAGGTTCAATCCTTTCTAGGCACAGTGAATTTATTAAGAAGGTTCATCCCCAATTTTGCAGAGATCATGAGGTAAATAAAAAACATGCTTAAGAAGGACATTCAAATCAGGTGGATTGCTGATGCCAAACAAGAATTTGGAGACATACAAAGGGAAATTGTTGAAGCACCTGTACTAATCAGTCTCGATTTTAACAAAGAGTTCCTTATGTTTTCTTTTGCCTATGAGCATTCCATAGCTGGAGTACTTTTACAGAAAAATTAGGAAGGAGATGAGCAACCCATAAATTTCTTTAGTAGAGCTCTTAGAGATGTTGAGCTCAAGTACAACATCATGGAGAAGCAAGCATATGCCATGGTTAAAACTTTGAAAGATTTCAGAGTTTATGTTCTGCATTTCCATGTTGTTACTTATTTTCCTAAAGCTGCTGTGAAGGATATATTGACACAACTTGATCCAGAAGGTAGAAGGGATAAGTGGATAGTTGTTCTCTTGGAATATGACTTGGATATCAAACCTACAAAGCTTGTCAAATGGAAAGGACTGGCCAGGCTCATGGCTGAATCAAATTGGGATTCGCTAAGTGTGAACTTTATTTCACACATGTTGGAAGAAACTTGCCAAGACCCACTATCATAGGTATCAATCAAATTCTTGTCTTATCCTTGGTATTATGATATTATATATGTTTTGCAGAACTTACAGAAACCCCTTGAGATGAGTTAAAACAAAGCTAGGTCAACCAAGATGAAGGCTGCAAAGTTCTACATATTGAATGGCTGCCTTTATTGGAAAGGCCTTGGAGGTGTTCTATTGAACTACATAGTGGAAGATGAATCCAAAGTGACCTTGAAATAATTTCACAAAGGTGTTTGTTGGGGGCATCATTACTGGAAGGCCACTATCAACAAAATTCTTAGGGCAAGGTTTCATTGTCCCACCATTTTCAAAGATGCATATAAGGAAATATATACTTGCCATGAATGCCAAATATCTGAAAGGAAGAGGAATCTCTTATCCTTGCCTTTGAAACCAATCTCTGTAGAAGCCCCTTTCCAGCAGTGGGGGCTTGACTTCATTGGTGAAATTTTCCCCAACTCCTCTAGACAACACAGGTGGATATTGACTGCCACTGATTATTTCACTAAATGGGTTGAGGAAATACTAACCAGGAAAGCCACAGACACAGTCATAATCAAATTTATAGAGGAAAATATCATGTCCAGTTTTGGTTTCCCTGTTAAAATAATCACTGACAATGATCAAGACTTAAAATCCAAGAAGATGGTCAAATTCTGTGATGAATTCCACATAAATTTGGGCAGTTCTACTACTTATTACCCCCAGGTAAATGGATTGGATGAATCATCAAACAAAATTCTCGTTAGGATCATCAAGAGGCTGTTGTAAGAAAACAAAATATCTTGGCACACCAATCTAACCTTTTCGCTGTGGGCTGATAGGATGGCTTCCTAGAGGTCCATTGGAACTTCACCTTTTAAATTGGTACATGGAACATAGGTGACATTTCCTGATTCCCTCAAAGGTCCTGCAATGAGGCTACTACAAGAGCAAGAAGAAGAGCCAAACCACGAGCTAAGGAGAACTAACCAAATGATTGAGATACATGAAATCAAGGATAAAGTACATATTGAATCTATGCTAGCTCAAGAGAGGGTTAAAAAGAATTTTTACAAAAAGACTAAGGCTGATGATTTCCAAGTGGGAGATCTTATATTGAAATGGGATGCTAGAAGAGAGGACCAATCCCAAAATTTTGATAACCTATGGCAAGGGCCCTATATAATCATCGCCGCCATTGAAACAACACCTTCTTCTTGCAGGATGGGGATGATGAACCAGTTGGGAAGAGACCTGTCAATGGGCAGTTCTTGAAGCGCTATCTCTAGTGAAAGACAAGCCGGTCGAACCACCCACACTATACAATACCATTTTTTGTTGAGTTTCAGTTAGCCATTTTTTAGTTTTGTTTGAAAAAAGGAAAAAGGAAAAAGAGGCAGCTGGTCTACTGTTCTTGCTACCTCACAGGGAGGATAACATCCCCGGTTGGAGCCGCCGTTAACACCCCTATCAATGTTCCCGCCAAGGAAGGAAAGGGAATCCCCCTACCAGAACCCCAAGCATGCCCATCGACCTCTTATGCCACAGAAGAGTCAGAAAACCCAAAAAATGGCTAAGGGTCAAGCAAATCCGAGCCTAATGATCAAGCCGTAGTGAGAAAAATGGGAAAAACAAGGCAGTGGAATTTTTCTGCAAGCTACAGAGGTTGAATGATCAATATTTATTAATAGCCAAAGTGGTCATAGAAGTCCGGATTCGACGACCCAAAACAACTGCGGAAGACCCATTTGATTGACTTATTTTTCGCTTTCAAAGAGAAGATGGACAGTCAGGATTAAAGAGCAAGGCTAGATCAATTCCTGGGAGACGATCCGCAACACACAAGATCAAGAGATTTTCTGCAGGTCCGACATTCCGACTTTCTGCACCCGCATTGTGGATTGCGGAATTCAGAATGATATTTATTCAAGAGCGTAAAGTGGGTTTCCGATTTTCGCAACCCACATCGAGGAATGCAGATTCTAGAGGCATAATTTTTTGGGGGCATAGATTTGGGTTTCCGATTTCTGCAACTCGCATTGCAGAATGTAGATTGCATAGGTGATTTTCGCAAGGTTGTGCAATGGATTTCCAATTTCGACAACCCGCATTGTGGAATGTGGATTGCGGAAGTGATATTTTTCCAGAAGTGTAAAGTTGGCTTTCTGATTTACGAAACCCGTATTGCGGAATGCGGATTGCGGAGGTGATTTTTGTTTGCTTGGAATCCCTGACTTCCAATATCCGCATTGTGGATTGCGGGAGGATAATTGTGGATTACGGGAGGATAATTGTGGATCTGAGATGTTTTACAGGGTAAATTCAGTCGCAAAAATGAATAATTTCATAGGGAAAATGGCACAATTGGGAGTCGATTTGGAATCCAAAGAGAAGCATAGCACGGTTACTTGTCCAAATAAACCTAAAACGGCCCAATCCGAAGGACAAACAGGTGGTTTCCAAGGCCCAAATGCACACTGACAGCGCATAGATTTTCCCACCTATGCATCTAATAGATTCAAAGGCAATTGGTTTGAGTAGTTTGACATGAGCGACCTCATCCTTTCCAGTTCAAGACTGTTGTCAGCTAGTCATAAGTTGTTTGATATTTTGTAAGCCTATAAAAGAATATTCTGAATTAAACCAAAGGGTTGGATTTTTTTTGGATTCTAAGAGATTAAAATCTCTGCGTATGTGTTAAGCTCAGCCTTTCAATTCATGAGAAGACCTGATTCTGGAGCAGAGATTCATGTGATGAGTGTTTTAATGTCTGTTATTTCTTGTGCATGTGTTCTTCATTTGTATTTCCATTGATTGTTTTCTTATGTAGTATCTCGATCAAGACTACATGGTCTGAAATTCATATTTTATACTTCAGATGCATATGACTAGGTACTCCACTCTTTCTTCTTGAAGTTGCAGGCTAGAATTCATTTACAAATGCTCTAGTTCTGTGATGGAATTTGTTCCCTTTTCTGCTTTCATGTGCTGATATCTTTGACTTGAAAAACTCTCATCTACCTTGCCTCTAGCCCTCCGCCTCTTAAATTGTGGTCTAAATCAGTCATTTATGACTATAATTCCACTGAAGTTTGACTCCATGCCCAATGGTGCTCTTGTCCTTGACCCTAACCAGCTGAAAAATCCCTATAAGTCACTATCTGAAGGTCTAGCCACCACTTTACCTACAACCAGCTTGTGAAAATAATATCCAAAGTGTTGAGTGACTTGTGAAAGAGAGAGCCCTCTCTATGGTTGCAAAGGCTAGTTTACATCCACCAAAGCTTGGTTTGAAACAGTTTCCTCAAGATCCCTTCTATTGCAACCCAGGAGAATCTTGAGTGATAACACCTTAAAAGGACTCGCTTTGTCAAAGCCATTTTTTGTCAAATTGCTAATTGGAGTCGAGCCAAATGAACTAGTGAGCCGAGCAAGAATCTTATTGAAATGCTCGTACATTTCAGTTCATTGTTGAGCAAGTGCTTGCTCAATGAGTTGCTTTGTCTCTTCAGTTGCATGTTTATTGTCTGCTTCTTCTACCATCTTTGGTTGCGTATTGCGAGCTGGTACATACTCAAAAGTCGAAGGTAGGATCTGTCTGGATTGCTAGGTTTGTGAGCGTTTTTGAACAATCATAAGTCAGGTAACTTTAGAAAGAAGTGTCTCCAAAAAAATTATACAAGATCAAGCTCTGATACAAATGATCAACATCGCCCAGGAGTTCGACGGGGGACACCAGGTTTGACTAAATGAGTCGAGGTCTGTTATGGCGGAAGCAAATTAACTAAGTAAAAAATCCAGAACAAGAAAAAAATCAGGAATATCCACAGACAAACTACAAGAATTTGGATAAAATACTTTGCTATTATTTTTTCTCTATTCCTCCTCCCTATGTTACAATAATGTACAGACTTATATAGAGTGTTGAGAACGCTTGAGTTGCCTGCCCGTTACGTTCAGTTACAAAAGAAGTTGTAGCGATCTAAGAAGTGAAACTGTCACAGTCGATTGGAAGACAGAGGGACAATTTGTCGTAGTCGGTTAGGTGTCATCAGTGCGTAATATTCGTCATCAACGGAGCGTTCTAGATTCGTCGGTCTTCGACAAGTGGTGCTGAGAAGTCGCCGACTAGGACTAGGCCTACTAGTAGAAACAAGCCAATCAACTTCAAAGGTGGATCAGGTAAGCTTTCATTAAGAACTAAACTTTTCCTTTTTCTTTTCAAACTTTTTGTCTATAGTATGGAAATTTAATTTTGGAGGTTATAATTTTTAAAATCTTATCAATGTGAATGTTTTTAATATGTAATTTCACAATCATTTATAGAGTTCTAGGCAATTTACGGCTTTGAGTAAATATTTTAGATGGATTTGTTATTTCTCATAATGAGTTAAAATATTTACCTAGATGTTAAAATAAATTCTAAATTGGAGTAAATTGCATTGAAGAAAAACCTGATTGAAAACCCTTAGTAAGTCTACATAACTAATTAAATGACGTGATCATAAAACCTTTAGTAAATCTATATAACTAATTAAATGATGTGATCACAAAACCCTTAGTAAGTCTACGTAACCAATTAAATGATGTGATCATAAAACCCTTAATAAGTCTACATAACCAATTAAATGATGCAATCATAAGTTTGATAAATAATTACTACAAATTTTTATATATTATATTCAAATTTAAATTTAAGTTATATAACAATTATATATTATATTCAAATTTAAAATGAAATTATATAACAATTATATATTATATTGAAATTTAAATTTAAGTTATATAATAATTAATGTTTATTTTATTTGGATATGTTTTATTTATAGTGGAAATTCATGTGATAAAAAAAATTCAATAATTTCATGTAGCTTTGGAGAAAAAAGTAAATTTGATTGCAAAAGCTTAATAAATTTCTTTTCCCCTATAATTAAACCAAGTAAAGTTCATTATTAAATAATCTAAATATAAATTATGAATAAAAAAAAAAGTTACATAAGTCAACCAAGTAAAGTTCATTATTAAATAATCTAAATCATAAGAAAGTTATGGTGAATGATTATATAAATAAATAAACTTGGATAATGTTTTTAAAAATGATCTACCATGTGTTGCGATTTCAATTTAATTATAAAGTTGAAGGGGTTTTAAGAACCTTAAATCACAATTTGTTAAGTTATTGATATAGATGATTGAAATCTAAGATTGCAATTGAAAAAAATCCGGGTTGAATAACATGGTTTGATAGTTGCATATTGGTATTTTAACATTTAAGATGAGATGTTCCAAAATCTCTCATGAATTTTCTAATTTTCATGTTTATCGTTTTTTTAATTTTCATGTTTGGAATTTCATTGCTGTAAAGTAAAGTATTTACATCTCTCCTACGTGTAAGTTTTGAAATTTCGGTATGAAATAAGATATGAGAATTTTATGTTTTATATAATTATTATAAATGTAATTAAAAAAATGTTATTATTATTATGATGGATAATATTAATATTTAAATGTTAAATGAAAAACAATATTAAAATTAAAATGTCACGTACTTCTTTTTAAAAACCTTAAATCACAATTTGTTAAGTTATTGATATAGATGATTGAAATCTAAGATTGCAATTGAAAAAAATCCGGGTTGAATAACATGGTTTGATAGTTGCATGGTTTGATAGTTGCATAATTAGATGCATAGTTCCAAAATCTCTCATGAATTTTCTCATTTTCATATTTATCATCTTTTCTAATTTTCATATTTATCATCTTTTTTAATTTTTATGTTTGGAATTTCATTGCTATAAAGTAAAGTATTTACATCTCTTCTACGTGTAAGTTTTGAAATTTCGGTATGAAATAAGATATGAGAATTTAGTGTTTTATATAATTATTATAAATGTAATTAAAAAAAATGTCATTATCATTATGATGAATAATATTAATATTTAAATGTTAAATGAAAAACAATATTAAAATTAAAATGTCACGTACTTCTTTTTAAGAATCTTAAATCACAATTTGCTAAGTTATTGATATAGATGATTGAAATCTAAGATTGCAATTGAAAAAAATCCGGGTTGAATAACATGGTTTGATAGTTGCATGGTTTGATAGTTGCATAATTAGATGCATAGTTCCAAAATCTCTCATGAATTTTCTCATTTTCATATTTATCATCTTTTCTAATTTTCATGTTTATCATCTTTTTTAATTTTCATGTTTGGAATTTCATTGCTATAAAGTAAAGTATTTACATCTCTCCTACGTGTAAGTTTTGAAATTTCGGTATGAAATAATATATGAGAATTTCGTGTTTTATATAATTATTATAAATGTAATTAAAAAAAAATGTCATTATCATTATGATGAATAATATTAATATTTAAATGTTAAATGAAAAACAATATTAAAATTAAAATGTCACATACTTCTTTTTATATACAAAATATGATGTCAACGTTTCAACCTATGAGTAATATTTATGGAACATGGTAACACATAAATTAATAAAATATATCACATAATATTAATTACCACCTCTAAAATTTACACCTAATTAAGTGTTTATTTAACTAAATTACCTAATTAATAATTTATTTAATTAAATTAAAATATATTTTTTTATTTCATTATGAATTTGGGTAAGACCCTTAGCATTAGTGACCTATTTATGCTAAATTATTTTACATCAAAACTTGATATGTTTCTCACGTAAATACGAGCTTCCAAAAACTATTTGATTGGTACACTACAACTTAGAATTGTGTAATTTTTCGAGGACAATTCTCCAAGGAAAGAAGACCTCGACAGGTGTCCAACGAACTATTGCAGGATCACTAATCATACCGACACTTGAGCGATCACGATCAGATAAGGGAGAGCGACCATCACCTAAGACGCCGATCCCACCTGGTGAATCACTACTCTCCCTTGAGCTCCCCACCAATGGCTAGGGATCGGTTCTCCAGCCCATGCCACTATGGCCTAGGGTGAAGATCCAGGCCCTCCCCCTCCCTCTAATATCACCGATTTCCTGAAACTAGTTGCAACACAAGGAAAAAAACCCCTATCGGTCGCCCAATAAAAGTTTGTGAAAAAGATCTCCGAGATCCCTACTGTCGCATTACCGATAGAGAAACATGCAATACAACTCTCAACCTGCCAGAACGAGGATTGATTGGCCAGTTCACAGGTCTGTGGCCATCTTCGAAAACCACAGAGATTTGGGTCCAGAAAAATTGGAAACCTCTGATTTCAGAAGAAGTAAAATCTTACTTCCTAGGAAAGGGATTTTTTGCATTCGTTTTCAAAAGCAAACAAGACCACGAACTAATATTCAAGAATGAGCCATACTTCATGGGGCCACAAGGGATTTACATGAATAAATAGAATACAGACTTCGACCCATCCCAAGGTATCCCATCCGCAGTCCCGATATGGGTGAGACTACCGCACCTATCCCTACACTGCTGGAATCCAGAATCGCTAGAAGCTATCGGAAACTCCCTTGGAAAGTACATAGATAAAGCAGATAAAAAATATCAATACTCTTGTGCAAGAATCTGCGTTGAAGTAGATATGGAACGCAGACTTCCAGAATCCATAAAACTCACTGTGGCAGATTGGTCCCACATATTAGATTAAGAAAAAATCCCCTTTAAATGCAGACACTGTCACGAATATGGGCATTTTGCTCGATCTTGCAAAAAGAAACCAGAAGATCCGGAAGCAGGGGGAAAAAGAATAATGGACAACCATCCAAAAAAATCCCACCATCAAATTAGGATAAAAAACCTTATCAAAAGGACAAAATACAAGAAAAGCAGATCATCAACACCAAAAATCAACGACCACTAACAATGAGAACATATTCAAGGCTTTAGAAACTCCAGAAATCCAGGAAATCCATGAAGTCCCAGAAGGAGGAATCTTGGATCAACAAGATCCTCAGGAATACCCTCAATTCCATGAAGATCTAGAAGAAATCCATCCTAAAAGCACCCAAAGTCCCAAAAGAGCTAATTCGAATAAAGGTATGCAATCCCCCACTTATGCATAAATCAAAAGAACAAAACCAACGGCTTCCCCTGCCTCTTCGGAAGATCTGATAGATAGATCATTAAAAAAATTAGGGTGAAAAACAAGCAAAGACCTAAGGGAAGAAGAAGCTGAACATGAAAAAAACCAAGGATCTCAAGCAACATTAGATATGGCGTTCAACAGGAACACCAGAGCCAGATTAATAGGGAAGAAAATAGGAGACTTAGCAGGGGAAGTTCCCTCCTCTACTCATAATGACAGATAATGAAGCTGGTCTCTTGGAATCGTAGAGGACTGGGAAACCCTAGTAAAATAGAAGCAGTTAAAGATATCCAAAAAAGAGATATTCCAGATATCCTTATGCTCCAAGAGACCAAGCTCAATGAACAACCCACATTGACCATTGGAAAGGAAAAGTGGATGAAGAATGCAGGTATGGTTGTTAGCACTAGAGGGGCCTCCGGTGGCCTAGCAACTCTCTGGTATTCAGACAAATTCCAGCTACGCAACTCCTTCTCCACTCAACATTGGATTTTCACGGATCTTACTCACATCCAAAGAAACAATCAAATTGCTCTCTTTAATCTGTATGTTCCTAACCTATACTTTGAAAAAAAAGATTGTTGGAAGCTTTTAGAATATTTTCTGGATGCATACATCCCACAAAATCTCATTCTAGCCGGCGATATGAACACAACTCTCTCCAATGCTGAAAAAAAGGGAGGCCTTATTGGAAAGGACATATTCAGATCTCAAATTGAAACCCTCATCCAGACATGGGATCTACTTGATATTAAACCTAAGAAAGGAAAATTTACCTGGTCCAACAAGCGACTAGGTAAAGGAAATAGGATGAAGCCTCTTCTAGCCAAAATAATCTCGGACAATCAAGGAGGATTCCTACAAGGAAGACAAATTATAGAAAACATCATCCTAGTTCAAGAGGCCATCCATTCCACAAAAAATTCTCAAGGAAAAAGGTATGCTGATCAAACTCGATATGTCCAACGCTTACGATCGCGTTAAGCACTCCTTCCTTTTTAAAATCATGAAAAACTTTGGCTTTGGAGATTCCTTCATAAAATGGATCTCAACCTGCATAAAACATCCCTGGATTTCCCCTTTAGTAAGCAATCGCCCCACCAATTTCTTTCAAGCTATCTGTGGAATTCGACAAGGATGTCCCTTGTCATCCTTATTTTACATTATCCTGGCTGACTTTCTCAACCGTAAGCTTAACTCTGACCTTAGAACTAGATTCCTACCAAGCCTCAACTTAGCCCCTAATTCCATGCCCCTTAATCACACCCTCTTTGCCGACGACTCCCTCTTGCTAGGAGGGGGATCCTCCATAATAACTCGAAATTTCAAGCAAAAGATGGCTAACTGCTGCAAAGCCTCAGGAGGTAAGATTAACCTCCATAAGAGTGTTGTTTATGGGTGGAACTTAAACAAAACTGCCACAATCAATATTGCTTGAATCCTTGGAATCAAAGTCCACAAGCAATGGGACAAATTTAAATATCCGGGCCTCCCAATAAACCAAGGAAATTCAAAGTCAGGGAATTGGTAAGATATAATCTAAAAAATCAAATCCAAAATAAGGAGATGGGGAGGACAATGGCTCAACAAAGCTGGAAAACTGATCCTACTAAAATCAGTTCTCAAAATGCTTCCAATCTATCAATCCTCTCTTCTGCTAGCACCCAAAGGAGTGACAGAGCGCATAAGAAAACTCCTGAGAGATTTCCTCTAGACGGGAGGGAAAAACAACGAGCACAAAATCCATTTGGTTAATTGGAACACCATAAATAGCCAAAACATTCAGGTGGGATTTAGATTCGAGATCCCCTCTAGGAAAATATGGCAATGGGAGGTAAAATCCTTTGGCAAATCCTTCATAACAGACATCACAGGGTCAACCAACTATTAAAGAAGACATACTTAACATGTACTAATATTAGATGCCTTGATAGCAAGCCAACATCCAAGGGCACAACAATCTAGTCCCTATGCAAAGCAGCTTGGGAATTCTTCTCTCAAGAAATTTATTGGATTCCCGAAAATGGGAAAGATATAAACATTTTTTCAGATAATATAATGGGAAATGAACAACTTCATAATAATCAAGATCTTTATGACATAAACCATTGGTTTGCTCAACAAGGAATTAGAACACTAAGTGATCTCAACACCTAGGAATCCTCCGACATATGGCATAGTTGGAAAAAATTATCAATCCTAGCCAATTTAGAACCATCTAGAATTGTCATCTTCGAAAGCTTGACTGGTTGCACTCCTACTCACCTCTAGGATAAAGATGAATGCGGTTGGGGCCCAAAAGGAAAGTACACCATTGATTTGGGGTTCAGCACTCTTCAAAACCATGAAGTTTCAAGAAAAAGCACATGGGAAATGGTTTGGAATCCATTTGGACTTTCCAAGGTGTTGGCAGGCGGTTTGGTAAGGTAACATCTCAGAATCACTGATGCTACGACAAGTTAGAGGATATCGCGGAAGGCGGCGATCTAGGTGCAAATACGATTATTTTATGCATTTTTGGGGTCAATTGTATTGCAGTTTGTGGGTTTTTGGTCATTTGGACCATATGTGATGTAAATTTGGGTTAATTGTACAGTAGAATGCGGGTTTTTGGGTCATTTGGACCACGTCAGTTAGATTTTGGGTCATTTGTCCAAAGTGTCGGTTAGGAAGTCGTTAGTAAGTGGAAAAGCATTGTAAAGGCGAAAGCCTATATATAGACATAAGTTGTAAGTGTGGGATGTGTGCATCTTTGAGTTTGTATTTGAGATCAAGAGTTACTGGTGAGATCTGTGGTTTTGCGGAGATATTGTATCAGGGTTTTGCTGAAGAAATATGACATGACGGAACTATTTGGTGAAATTCCCTGTGTATCTGTTATGATAATGCATGTTGCGATTCATGAATGATATTATGTTTTCTTGCGGCAACTAATGCTTTACTTGTCGCAATGAATGTTTTTGTTTAATGATGCTATGGATACATTGTTGCCAAAGTTAAATACATAGATTTACTTCTGAATGTTGCAATAAGTTTAAGTGATTGATTCCGCAAAAATCCTCCTTCATTCGGCAGAAACATGGGTCCGTCCACTCTCCCTTGAATGCCTCAGGTGAGACCTTATCTGCTCTGCAGGTGTTGCTGGACGGGTTAAAACCCCGTCTGGGCCGGTGCTTAGGGAGATCGTAGTGGGTTGGTGTCGACAGCGATGGGAACCCCTGTCAACTGGGTTTGAGTCAACAAATGGTTCCGTTTCTAGGACCATGTGTGCGAAGTGAAAGGAGGATATGTTGTGGCATCCGACGGAACTGGAGATACAAAGCTGGTTTGATCAGAAGTTGTAGGAATTTGCTGGAGAAGAAAGTCGAAACACTCGACTGATAGTAGATCAGTGGGTGGAAAAATATATTCACGACGGTCCACACGAATGGTTTTTCTATAAATTCTCGGTCCTTTTGTTCGAGTGGTTGGCGAAGTTGACATTTTAGAAGAGGAACCACCAAGGCGGTGAGCCGATGACTTGGACCCCGGAGTTGATCCAAGAACTACAGGAAGTCGACAACAAAACATCACGGGCTGTCGAAGTGTGGCTTGATAGCATCTTGGAAGGATATATCACTGAATTCACGGTTGATACGCAGAAGTCCTATAGTGAAGCTGGAAGATATTTCTTCCGTGAACCCCAGGGAAGGTTTCTACTATTGCTTTAACTGTCCATTAAGATGCTTATTTGTGAGAAGGGTATATTGAAGATGCATCTAGATCAGTAAAAATCCTAGTGGGTGGAGGCCGTGGGTATCACGACGGATAGGGGGCGATACATGGACTGATAAGGGGTAGATGGGTGTAGGTCATGACGAGACTATGAGCGAATCCGAGGAAGAGAGTGGTATTACGAGGGGAGGAGCGAGGTTTCGACAGAAAAAGAGGTAGAGGATAGGAGAAGGTCCTGCTGCGATTGAACCGCAAGTTTGCAAACGAAGACCACACGGGACAAAGCGACCTCACAGTACAGACAAGGACAACTAGGCTACGCCTAGGATAGAGGCAGGACCAAACCCCAACAGCAACATACCCACACCTCTTCTCACTATCTGTCAATCGGTAAGAAACACAAATTTGCCCCATCGGGTCAACAAAACTTGATTGCTAGTAGTTCAACCACTGCAGGAAGAAAACCCAGGATGGCGGGCGAGGATGCTAAGTTTCCACTGTTCCATGGAGATGGAAAAGACAATCCTGAACAATACTGGTTCTTATGTGAGGCAGTATGGACCATAAAACAAATTACCGATGATAATGCTAAGAAAGGACAGTTAGCGACAACTCTGCGGGGTCGCACATTAGATTGGTTTATGAAGTTTTTTCTAGTCCCTACAGGAGCTCTGGAGAAGACACTAGACGACGTCTGGGATGGTTTGATTGCAGAACTCAGAAAACCCAAGTCTGAAGCACAATATTTTACAGAATTGAAAGAAATTAAGCAGTATCCCAATGAGACAGTGTGGGATTTTGACCAGCGGTTTAAGACGCTGATGGCAAGGGTTAGTTTTGATATGAGCGTTGTCCAACACAAAGAGTGATTCATCATGGTACTGCTACCACACATTCGACTACCACTGATGCAACAGAACATTACAACACCCAGTGAAGCTCTGGAGATTGTAATGTGGGTGGAGGTGTCGCTGATTGCTAAAAATGCATCTGGGATGTCATAGATATAGACACATCTGGCTAACTTGACCATACAACTACAAGATCTGAAGAAGGGCAAGGAGCAGCACGAAGAAGTATGGTGTACGCGATGTCGAGGAGAAGGGCATACTAAGGATAATTTCCCTGACTTCCACAATTATCTGGTTTCAGGAGCATCGAACCCGTTGAATGGTGGTGGCATGCCATGGTGTCGTGTTTGTCCTATAATATGGGCATATCCATGAGGAATGTCCATATATGCAGAAGATGGTCACCAAACCGATGAATCTGTATTGCACAATTTGTAAATCTGTGGGACATGATGACAAATATTGCCACACATACGGGTTACTTTAAGAGAGAACCTACGATGCATTCTATGTAAAGGATGATCAGCATGCTGTACAACAACCGCAACCGCAGCCGGAGGTAGCCCATCTGCTACCTCAACCGCAGGTCCAGTTTGTACCGTAGTAGCAACCACAACAATTCATGCCGTAATATGCTCGGATGCAAATGGATCCATAGCAGCCACAATACGTTTAGCAAACACCATATGCATAGCAAGGGTAGGGCATGCAGCCAGCTCCTATGCAGCAACAGTACAACCAACCGCAGTACCAACAACATGGTGGATTCTGTGGAGGATTTCGGGGCATATGTGGCGGAGGAGGATGAGGAGGTCGTGGAACGGTGCAATGCTATCACTGTGTGGTATGGGGACACTATCAGTGCGATTTCCCATTATTGCAAATGCAGTGTACATTTTTCTTTGTTACAGACCATATAGTAGAGAACTGCCCATAGTTGATTGTGCGATGGCAGGCATGAAATGCTCCCCAATTGCATAATCACAATCAGGTGCAAAAGCCAGTACAGAATAGGTGCATCAACTGGTACAGAACTAGAACCAATTCCCAAATCAGAATGCTAATCAGAACATGAACCAGCCAGGGAATCCACCGCTGAACCAGAATCAAGGTGTGAGTGTTGCAAAAATTTATGCAGAGCCAAGACCACAAGATGCAGCTGTCGTAGTCATCATGCGGGGTGGTGCAGCAACAGGAGGGGACATTCGATTAGCTGGGAAGAAGAAGGTATCATTTGACGTTGAGGCCGAGCGTGACACGTTCTTTCAAGCATGTCGTGTGATGGACCATGACCCCGGTAAAGCCATCATCTGCGACATGCCCCTTGTTTTTTATGCTAATTTAGAAGCAGGTCCGTCGGCGCCGTCTGGAACCTTGCAGAAATTTTTTGAGAGTTGCTTATTACTGGAAAGGGATCTGACTGCTCTAGCGAAGATCGAGGGGTTGCTGCAGCGACCAACCAGGGGATGACAGGAGACCACGGTAAAATCCTTACAGTGGTGGAAGACAGGTAAGGAGATGCGAATGAATATCCAAATCGGGGACTATGATGTGGATTCAACTATTCTGGATCTTGGTTCGGATGTCAACATCTTAACCAAGTAGGCATGGTAGAAAATGGGGAGCCCCCCATTGAGCTGGTCTCCTGTACAGCTCCGGTTAGCTAATCATGCTAAAGTGACACCGATTGGGAGAGTCCCACATCTGGTGGTGGACATTGAGGGCATGAAGACCTATACTGAATTCGATGTCATCGAAGTGGTTGAAGGAGGAAGCTCGTATCCTGCATTATTGGGGATCGGATGGGCTAATGATAGTGGAGTGGTAATCAACTTCAAGTGGCAGATGATGACTTTCGAAAACCGCGATCTCAGAGTCATAGCCCCGTTGGATCCAGCTGAAGGACGCCGATACATTGAGCAAGTGAAGGATGAAGATCCCAGTGGATGGGACCATGCATTCAACATTTCTGAAGACTATATTCATCTGACTACCAACGGTGAGCTGGGATGGCACAGTGAGAGCTTTGCGTCTTCCGACTCTGATGATGCGTTAGAACATTGGCAGAACCGCTTGCACGACGTATCGCTCCGCAAATATGGATTAGTCACGCAATCATTATGCCGCGTTGCAACGGAAATGGTCACATTACTAGTATATGAAGGGCTACCTGGCTTGTCCAACTTTTTGACAGAATTTAAGGAATGAGTTTCCAGACCACAACAATTGCTGGCATTGGAGGAAGCACTGAAGGCTGCTCCAGCACGCTGGTGGGCGACACAAGAAATCAATTAATGAATGGTCGCAGTGCAGAATATTGATGACGGTTCGCTTTGGCGATACCTAGGTCTACCACACAGGGAAATATGATGGTCGAAAGAACCCTGGCAGTCATCTAAGGGAGTGCTAGACATTATGGGCATCGTGACCACGAGATGAGTGGGTCCATGCCTTTATCCATACTTTAGATGAGATGCCGCGCTCATGGTATACTGCCACTGACTTGCGAGGAGAAATTACCACTTGGGTGGAGTTTATGGTATGCTTCACTCATACGTTCACTTTCGCGGATGTGAACCCGGATATCAATAATGCTTTGCAACTCATCCACGATGTGGTTCTGAAGGTTGTTCCCATAACATATCCCACGGATCTGCATGCGCATGGCCAGATGCAATCCCTGAGGGAATGTTACAATATCACTAGTGGGCCTGAAGATGGTGACGATCCATGGAATGTCAATATTCCCGAGTCTGAAGGGAATCACGACGTGATAGCACCTGATGCGCCAAGTGATCCGATCATCGTTTCCTAAGTGGACAGCCCCAATCATATAAAGATAGAATTGAGTTTGATGAACCTCGAACTCTCGAGGAGGCCATAAGAAAGGCCAAGTATTGCTTTGATCAAAACAGAAGCAAACCAGAATTCCATAAGGCATGGAAGGATAGGAAAAATGAAAAGTTTGATCAGAGGAAGAAGGGGTTCAAGCCTCCTCAATTCAAGAATCAACAAAGGAAACCATCACAGGTTGTGACTAAGACAACTAGGATGATGGGAAACACGCCAAGAAATCCAAAGGAGCCAAGAGAACCACTTCAATGTTGGGGTTGTGGAGGAGACCACATGCTTAGGAACTGTCCACATCGGAATGGGAATCCAAATCAAGTTCACAACATCCAAGGAGCTGGAACTGTGGGTCAAGAGGCGAGAGAAATCCCTAGAATCTATGCAGCACTAGACGACTGCCAGGCAGATCATCAGTCAACTGTGGTTGAAGTTGAAGGTAATATTGCTAAGCAATCTGTTTCTATTTTGATTGATCCTAGATCTACTCACAGTTATGTCACTCTTAGAATTGTTGAGATTTTTGCTTTCAAGAAATTAAGGCATAGTAAATCATGGTTAGTTCAACTAGCCACTGGAACCAAGAGAAAAGTTAGTGAAATAGTAGAGAAATGTCCACTAGAGATGGATGGGCTATTCACTTATGCAGATCTGAATATTTTGCCACTTGGTTCCTATGATATTCTCATGGGAATGGATTGGTTAGAAGCACACAGGGTTAAACTTGACTACTACAATAAGACATTTGAATGCATGGACGAAGAAGGAAACCCGAGGGTTGTAAAAGGCCTTCCAAAGGTGACTTCTGTTAGACAGATTTCAGCCATGCAGCTGAAGAGGTTCTGTAGGAAGGGATGCCAATTGTATGCAGCCCACATTGTAGAGGCAGTAGAGAATGAAACTCTGAAATTGGAGGACTATCAGGTGTTGCAGGAATTCAGGGATGTTTTTCCTGATGAGATTCTAGGACTCCCTCCAAAGAGAGACATTGACTTTACCATTGAGCTTGTGACAGGAGCGGCACCAGTGTCTAAGACACCCTACAGGATGAGTACACCGGAATTGCTAGAATTGAAGATGCAATTACAAGAGTTGCTGGAAAAGAAATATATTAGGCCAAGTGTGTCCCCGTGGGGAGCACCTGTTCTATTTGTGAAAAAGAAATATGGAACACTCAGGTTATGTATTGACTACAGGCAGTTGAACAAAGTCACTGTGAAGAACAAATACCCATTGCCCTGAATTGATGACCTTTTTGACCAAATGAGAGGAGAAAAGGTATTTTCAAAGATTGACTTGAGGTCTGGTTACTATCAGGTAAGAATCAAAGAAGAAGATATTCATAAGACAACTTTTAGAATGAGGTATGGACAGTATGAGTTTGTAGTGGTACCATTCGGTCTCACGAATGCACCAGCTACACTCATGTGTCTCATGAATAATGTTTTTAGCAAGTATTTGGACAAGTTTGTTCTTGTATTCCTAGACAACATTCTCATCTATTCTAAGAATGAAGAAGAGCACGAAGAACATTTGAGAATGACAATGCAATTACTAAGGGAGCATAAGCTGTATGCAAAGTTGAGCAAATGTGACTTTTATAAAGACAGAATTCATTATTTGGGTCACATCATCTCCGACGAAGGAATATCTGTAGACCCTGAGAAGATTGAATCCATTATGAATTGGCCCACTCCAAGGAATGTGACTGATGTGAGATCTTTTATGGGCCTTGCTGGTTACTACAGGAGGTTTATCGAAGGATTCTCCAAGGTTGCAAACCCGATCACTTCTTTGCAAAAGAAGGGGATAAAGTTTGAATGGTCACCAAGATGTGAGGAAAGTTTTCAACGGTTGAAGAATCTTCTTACAAGTGCACCTATTCTGAAGATTGTAGACCCGGAAAAAGACTTTGCGGTGTGTACAGATGCATGCAATTAAGGACTTGGAGGAGTTCTTATGCAAGACAACCACGTGATATGCTATGAGTCAAGAAAGTTGAAGGAGCATGAGAAGAACTATGCTACTCATGATATAGAACTTGCAGCCATAGTACACGCTTTAAAGATGTGGAGGCATTACTTAATGGGAAGAAAATTTGAGTTAAGGACAGACCATTGTGGTCTGAAATACTTGTTTGATCAACAAACTTTAAATGCTAGGCAAGCTAGATGGTTGGAATTTTTGTGTGAATTTGATTTTGAAATCAAACACATAAAAGGGAAAGAAAACAAGGTGGCCGATGCACTCAGCAGGAAGGTACATGAAATGTATGCGGCATCACTTAGTACTTGCCAACCAGATTTGAGACAGCAGATTGTTAACCATATTATTGAAGATGAAGTGTACATGCAGATAAAGGACAAATTGCAGCAGAAAGACCTTGGCAAGAAGTATGAAGGCTATCTTTTGGAAGAAGGCGGAATTCTTACTTATAAGAATAGAGTATATATTCCAAATGCGGCAGATTTGAGGAGGATTGTTATGGATGAAATCCATAAAGCTCCATACTCTGGTCACCCAGGATATCAGAAAACAATTGCTACAGCAAGAAAATATTATTTCTGGCTAGGAATGAAGAAGGATGTCGCTGAATACATCTCTAAGTGCATGGAATGTCAGTAGGTGAAGGTTGAACACCAACATTTCGCAGGTTTATTGCACCCAGTGCCAATTCCAGAATGGAAATGGGAAATAATTTCCATGGATTTTATTACAGGATTGCCAATGACTAAGAGACAACATGATTCCATCATGGTTGTGGTGGACAAGTTAACAAAGGCAGCACATTTTATACCGGTTAAGTCCACATATAAAACCGATGCCATTGCAAATATTTTCATGAAGGAAATTTTCAGATTACATGGGTTGCCTAAGGCAATAATTTCTGACAGGGATACCAAGTTCACTTCCAATTTTTGGAAAGGTCTCTTTGCATATTTGGGTACACAACTAAGCTTTAGTACCACATACCATCCTCAAACAGATGGGCAAACGGAAAGAGTAAATCAGGTGCTTGAAGACATGCTCTCCATGTATGTAATGGACAAACCATCCAAGTGGGAAGATTATCTACACTTGGTAGAATTTGCATATAACAATGGGCAACAAGCATCATTGGGAATGAGAACTTATGAGGCTTTGTACGGCAGAAGGTGTAGGACACCAGTGACTTGGGACAATCCAGTAAATAGAATTGTACTTGGGCCAGAATTGCTTAAGGAAATGGAACAAGAAGTTGCCAAGATCAGACAAAATTTAAAAGTAGCCCAGGATAGACAGAAAAGCTATGCGGATAAGCATAGGATCCATAGGGAATTCAATGTTGGGGATCATGTGTATCTTAGAGTGAGATCAAGGAAGAGTTCCCTGAAGCTTGGGAGTTGTGCCAAGCTATCACCTAGATATTGTGGGCCATTTGAAGTGCTTGCAAGAATAGGGCCAGTTGCATATAGACTTGCATTGCCTGCTAGCACTAAAGCTCATAATGTTTTTCATGTCTCTTTGCTTAAGAAATATGTACATGATCCTAACCATGTGATTAATTGGGATGTGATCCAGGTGGAACCCGAGGGAGAATTCCAAACTGATCCATTGCACATCCTAGACAAGAAGGTAACATTGCTCCGGAACCGAGCCATCGGACAGGTAAAGGTGCAATGGAAGCACTACTGTCCCGATGAGGCTACATGGGAGCTGGAGGATGCCATGAGGGTGGCATATCCATTTTTGTTCAATTTTGATGAGCACCAAGGACAGTGCTAATGTAAGGGGAGGGGAATGTAATGTCCCCATTTTGATCCCCTTTGTATTAAATCGTAAATGATGTAAATATTGTAATTTAATCATGGTGAGGAGCTCAAGTCCAAGGCCCCACCATTGATTTAGCGTTTCATGTATCGGCAATTAAAAAAATAGATGCCTATGGTTCTTGTGCTAGGTAGGCACAATGTAAATAAGACATCATGTAAATACGAATTTTAATGAAAAACCCACAACTAGCTATGCAATGCAACAAAAGAGATGGGGCATGATTCTACAAGGAATAGGGAGGGAAATTATTCAAAACCTTGAGCCAATGGTGTTGATCCATGTGTCAATGAGAAAACCCATAAACCACCAACTATCCATTTTGGGTTATGGACCCAATCATTTAATTCTTCCAAGAGTTGGTTGAGGCAGTTAATGCCTTGGGAATGAAGAGGTATGGCAGCCAATTTCGGGTATGGGCAAGCCGTCAACCTGGAAAATCATGTTTTGTCTCCTTGGGCAAGAAAACACCCATGAAATGGTGCCCAAATCCATTATGAACCCACAGTCTTTCCTCTCTCACGCAGTTTGAGCTAGCTGGGTCTTTCCCTACATGTTTTCATCCATTTTTCCTGCAATTTCCATGCCTGGGAGCTCGTTTTTTCATTATACAACAGCTGGGAGAGAAGGGCCACGATTTGGGATTGTTATGGAGGCCGTTTTTGCCCCAGAATGTCCATGAACGTTTTTCTAAAAATGGATTTGGCTTCCCAGGGTTGTTCCCCATCTTCCAGTTTCATTTTTGGGTTGC
The DNA here is from genome assembly GCA_027924585.1 of Larix kaempferi. Lineage (NCBI taxonomy): Eukaryota > Viridiplantae > Streptophyta > Pinopsida > Pinales > Pinaceae > Larix > Larix kaempferi. The sequence goes on along the minus strand of BSBM01000642.1, from coordinate 2,364,743 downwards.
CCACGTTTTTCTAAAGCTAATGAGAACCCCATCTTTGGGTATCCCTATGTAAAAACGTTTTGATCATGCCCAACACTTATACTTTTGCTGTTATGTGCATCCCTATTTTGGTTTGAATCTGTGAGCTAGAGTTTTGGAGTGGTAGTGGACAGAATTGGCTTGATAAACCTAGTGAAGGGAGTAACCTCTCAAGAAGATCAAGAGGGCTGGCTACTCTTCTATGCACACCTGGGACATGCTAGAATTGGAAGGTATGGCCTGAGGGACTATGAATTGGTGAAGGGAATACTTCCTTGAGTGGGGTGTGTAGGAATTATGGGTGCCAAGCCAAATAGATCTTGTAGGGGTATCCATGGCTCTGTGGTTGAGCTCACTAGCTTAGCAATTCTTCCATTCCATTTCCTAGCAGCCTGATAAACCCAATTGTAGGTTGGCTTGGCTCATCTTGGTGTATGCTTGGCTATGTGTGAGTCTGTTGTTCCCTGATTCCTTGTAGAGATCATGCCCAGCTCGGGGGTGGCAGTGTGTTAAGATGTTGATGAGCACAACTGGCCTATGGTTGGGTGGAATGTTGCAGTTGCATAGCCAGTTGCTTGGGACTATTTTGTTATAAGATAAGTATTCTCCTGTGTTAATCTTGCAATTGTTATTTGATGAATATTTGAATGAATGATGGATGTGTTAAATGAATTTACTTCCGCTGTGCTTTCAAATGTTTATGCATTTCCATATGTTCTTTCAATTATGTGAATCCTTGGTTAAAAGTTTTATGGGGCTAGATGCCCAGTTCTAGCACCACGTCCTCTCTATCATGCTGGTATGATAGGAGGGGATGTTACAGCTGGAGATTTCCAGCTCATTGCAGGCGAGTTGTACAAATTAGGCGCAGATGAGATATTGCGACGGTGTGTTTTGCCACATGAGCAAGAGCAGATCTTGTCAGAAGCACATGTAGGAGTGGATGGAGGGCACTATGGAAGTCGTGCGACTGCTAGGAAGGTGCTGCAGTTGGGGCTTTGGTGGCCCACACTGAACAACGATGCGACAGACTATGCGCGGTCCTGTGATGTTTGTCAGTGAACCATGAAGCCATCCATGCTGGATGAGATGCCACTGATGCCTCAGTTAACACTGTAGCCATTTGAAAAATGGGCAATGGATTTTGTAGGAACAATCAATCCACCGGGGAAGTGCACTGGTGCAAGATACATCATCACAGTGACATATTATTTAACAAGATGGGCGGAGGCGACACTAGTCATTGATTGTTCTGCGGCCATAGCCGTGCGATTTTTGTTTGACAACATTGTCACTCGCTTCGGCTACCCCAAGATATTGTTGAGTGATCAAGGCAACCACTTTCTCAATCGCACCATCAACGCATTGATGGAGGAACTGCAGATACAACACAAGAAGAGTACGCCATATCATCCACAGGAAAATGGCATAGTGGAAGCTTTCAACAAGTATTGGAGCATGCACTGACAAAGGTATGCAATGCAAACCGCGATGATTGGGATCTAAAAATCCTAGCAAATTGTGGGCATATCACACCACATGTAAAAGGTTGATAGGTTAGACACCATTCACGTTAGTGTATGGACAAGAAGCAATTATGCCAATGGAGTACATTGTTCCAAGTCTATGCATAGAAGCAGTGATAGGTATGGATGATGCAACATCATTAGAAGAACGTCTAGCACAGTTAGTACAACTGGAGGAAGATCGCTTTATTGCAGGTTTCCACCAGGGTGTGGAGAAGGATTGCCAGAAGGCGTGGCATGATCGTCACATAAAAAACAAATAGTTTCAACAGGGTGACTTGGTACTGCTGTATGACAGCAAGTTTATGAAACATCCAGGAAAATTGTAGATGCATTGGCTGGGTCCATATCACATCAGTAGCATCACTTTAGGAGGAGCAGTACAGTTGCAGCAGTTGGATGGAGCGATGCTCCCAAAGTTGATTAACGGTAGTCAGTTGAAGCCCTATAATTTGGGCTTGGAACAACACGATGCCTGAGCCACATCGGGGAAAAAAACAAAATGCAGGTTGATCAGTGGCAGGATGGTGCACTGACAGAGATGAGATTGCGTAGGTAGGGAGGCTTGTGCCGTAAGTTAGGAGTGGTCTGCGACAGTAACAGGGTCGCGACTGGGTCAAATCAGTAATAAATGCCAAAAGTGGAGATAGTTAATTAACAGAGTGGGTTGGCATGATGGGCATTAATGGCGGATCTAACCAATCGGCTGACAGGATCGACGACGGATTTAGGTCATTAATAATGAATTTCGATCGAGTTAATGCAGGATTTAGTGATGATTACGAAGGATCGGGTTGGATGCTATAAAAATGGGTTGAAGCTGGTTGGAAGGTACCATGAGAATTCAGTTGTTGAGTAAGCTTGTGAAGTATTGACGAGGGTTGTTGTTGCTTGGTGAGCGCAGTTCAGAGTTGGGCAAGGTTTAGTTGAACTTGTAGAGTGTCGTTGCTGAGCGTTAAGTGAGTTTGTTCATTACGCCAGTAAAAGAAATCAGTTGAGAACGTCATGTGAGGTATGTTGGAAACAGTTGAGATTAGTAGTGAAGTAGAGTCTCCCTTCATCCCGGTTGCTGTTGAGGAAGAGGTCGAGTCTACGAGAGACGTCAATCTTGAGGTAGAAGTTGCAAACATGCCGGTTGGAGCATCAGTTATAGCTAAGAAGCGTCGAGTGGTTAGCATTCTGAGTCACTGCAGAGCAAGCGTCAGCTTCGATCCTCCACTGCTGGGGTGGGGGAAGCTCAAGGGGAAGTAGGGCCATCCAGCTGCCAAATTGATGAGCCCACCGCATGGGAAGCACTCTTGGCCATTGATATCCTATGGTATGTTCCCCCCAGTCGGCCCGGGGTACCTTCCTGGAACGTGCAGAGGAATCACAAGTATACATTGTGGATGCCCGCCTTACTAATAGGAATGGAGTGCTCTGTTGACATCGGGCCAGCACTGATGCGTCTGAAATATGATGACCATGATATGGTGGCGTACAAGGAGATTACGTTGGACCCTTATGATCCAGAGTCACGATTGAGCGGTAAGCCGGTTCCGCGTGATTGGGCGCGGGGTTTGAAACAAGCAGGCCTGCTAGGCCTTATCAATATGCCACATTTTGGACGATTGCCGGAGGTTAATGCATGTGTGAAGTAGTTGTTGGCATGATTTCACGGCGGTACGTTGTGGCTGGATGAAGCAATTCCAATCATGGTGCACTTGATCGTAGAGATTATAGGGTTTCCCAAGGATGGGGTCGACCCATCGCAGTATTTCCGAGGAAAGGAGAATGACAAAAAACTGGCCGCGCAGTTGGTTAAGCACTATGCCTTAGAGAAGGATGGTCATGGGTACCGCACCAGCAGCATCAATGATAAGGCGGTGCTCACCGGCACCAAGATACTTTCCTACAAAGTGGTACGGGGTGGTTGACCCAATCAGTGTAATTCAGGAATTGTGGCGTGTGCCGAGCAGTGTGCGGCCAGAGTGCAGGTGAACTGGTCATTGTTTCTACTGAATAGGTTGATGGAGGATTCCGTGGCAGTTCAAGCGGGTAAGGGCTCATTCACATATAGCTGGCTTCTGCTATTGATTGCATTTGTGGCTTGGAAGGAGCCTGATGCGTACTAGGGTATGGAGATTGACGCCATGAAAGAGCGTCGCAGCACGTGGTATCAAAACTTGTGGTTTGTCCGAGAATAGAGCGGACTAGAGAATGTGTGTTTCTGTTCTGGTTATACTGGGAGATGCTCTGTGCGGCTGCGATGAAGGTGCTTTGATTGTCCGAAGAAACCGCAGCACAGTTTAAGCCGGTCATGGTGTTTGCAATTCGACTACATGCAATTTATGTACAAGCCCGCCGTGACCCAGATAGCAATGGTTGCTGACACCATATAAGGTGACGACGGCGGAGTTGGAGGCTATCGTGAATGACTATCCAGAGGAATGGAGTTAACCCATGGGGTTGGTGGAGATTGAGGCTGGAGACCCGGTGTAAGGCCCAGATGATCACCTATCGACGCAGGACCAGCAGAATCATCATGACTCAGATCAAGAATCCATAAAGATACCAACAGATGACGATAGTGATCGGGCCCTTGAAGAAGAAAAAAACAAAAGGGCATTAGGACCATGTGACAATCAACGGGCTGCCCCTGTCGACGGAAGCGCATTTGGGATGACTAATAAAAGCAATTGCTACTGCATCCACCACAGCGGCTCACAAGATGACAATGAAGACAGATGAAGGTTTCCATGCGCTCACTGCTCGTATGGACTCCTTGTACGATATGGTTTCGAGGAAGGCACCCGAAGAAGCATTGGCACAGCCAGTTGGTACAATCAGCACGAGCCCTGGGTCAGAAATGTGGAGATTCCCCCGACTGTGATTGTGACTGATGATGAGGCTTTAAACGCCTTACTGTTGCAGTTGAAGAAAGTGACCATAAACGTTAATGCATTGCTGGAACAAGGTTTGACAACTGTGCAGACGGTTGCTAGCCGGGAAATGGCTGACATAATGCATGAGATTAGTGGTACGTGTATGTGGTTGCAGGAGCACGAGGTAGTTGCGTAAGAAGCAATTGCATATTTGACAGGAAGGGCTGCTGCAGCGTGGCAGGCTGTGGATGAGCTAGAAGAGGACATCAAGAAAGAACGAGATGAGAAGGCTCGAGAGATTGAAGAATTGAAAAAAGAGCAGGAGTACCTCATCACGGAGAAGGCCCATATGTGGGATAACAGTGTGAGGGTAGAGAGGGCCATTGCGGAAGCTTATCACCATGTACCGGAGCCCACTGAAGGGCTGGATGTCCTTCAACGTGTGCAGCAACTGGGGGCTGTCATTGTCCAACTGCGGCATGATAATCAAGAGTTAAAAGCTCAGGTGAATCCTGGTACACCTAAAGCAGAAGTGGATGACCGCAAACGAGCTATTAAGGAGATAGAAAAGCAGATGGCGGAACTAGAAACTGCAGCAACGAAGCTCACAGCCGACACTGTGCATTTTTGGGGCCGAATTGTTCAGGACGAGTAGGTTGAACAATTGATGAAGTTTCAGCAGGAATTGGAGGGGCAGTTAGCGACGCTAAAGGCGGTGATGCGCGTTATGCCACCCATGGAGCAGGTTGCCAAGTCTATTGATCTAAAAGACCTACAGAAACGCATCGCCAAGGATGACGAGCGACATAAGAAGCGTGCTGCGCATCTAGAGGAGTTCCAGGATGTTGGCGGTCAGTTCATGACAAAGGCTGGCGAAGTCCTCCAGACAGTGTAGGAAAATCGTCAACAAGTGACCGCGAAGCTCACCGAGCACCCATCACCCCAGGATGTCATCGACAGTCAGGAAGCAGCTACGGCAACAAAGGAAATGGTGACAATAGTTGAGCAGCAGTACGAGGATTTCAAAGTCAAGACTACAGAGTACACTATGTCTTGCTGACGTGGCTCGAGGGCGAGCCACAAGATTGTGTTGGGGGCCTGTTGGTAGGCGGTTTGGTAAGGTAACATCGCAGCATCGCTGATGTTGCGACAAGTTAGAGGATATTGCAGAAGGTGGCGAGCTAGGCGCAAAGAATATTATTTTATGCATTTTTGGGGTCAATTGTACCGCAGTTTGTGGGGTTTTGGTCATTTGGACCATATGTGATGTAAATTTGGGTTAATTGTACCGCAGAATGCGGGTTTTTGGGTCATTTGGACCGCGTCAAGTAGATTTTGGGTCATTTGTCCAAAGTGTCGGTTAGGAAGTCATTAGTAAGTGGCCAAGCATTGTAAAGGCAGAAGCCTATATATAGACATAAGTTGTAAGTGTTGGATGATCTGAGTAAAAGTGTGGGATGTGTGCGTCTTTGAGTCTGTATATGAGATCAAGAGTTACTGGTGAGATCTGTGGTTTTGCGGAGATATTCTATCAGTGTCACGTCCCCTCTGACCCACCTGGCCGGTTGAAGACCGTGATCCATTTTTTTTTCTCCAAAAGCATTGACTGAGCGCCCATACACTCAGTTGGAGAACTCGAATCCACAACAATGAATCCCGAAATGCACATTCCGCACAACGATCCCGAAATGCACATTCCACACAACGATCCCGAAATGCACATCCTACATAATGGGTCCCACAGTTTCGGGTTCGGGATTGCGGAAAGTCCAAACCCTTAGCGCGGGTTTTGGCAACCCGAAACCCGAAACTCGATCCCAACTGGTCCACCACGGGGGTGGGTCACCCTGAAACCCAAAACCTGCATTGTCGGTTGCAGGGTTGTGGGAGGTCCAAATCCCGTAGTGCGAGTTTGACGAACCCGCAACCCAAAACCCACCAATGTCGGGTGTGGGGTTGCGGGATGCCTAAATCCCGTCGTGCGATCTTTGACGAACCCGAAACCCGAAACCCGAAACCTGCTACTTTTGGGTTTGGGATTGTGGGAGGCCCAAAACTATCACGTAGATTTGGCATACCCGCAACCAGCAACTCGCGGAATCATGCGTGCGGAACCTTGTTCTACAAGGGTAACTTCAACAATCCTCCAAGGGGCATAACTCCACCCTCCGGTATCCAAATGGGGCAAGGTTGGTACCATTGGAAAGCTCATGGAGAACTCTATCCAACGGTAGCATCCTCATGACTAGGTGGGAAACCTAACCACCTCATTTACTTCTCTAAATCTCTATTCCTATCCACACTTGAACATTCCAACCTTCAACTTGCCAAGGTCCCTTCCTGCTATCAGACCCATAGAGGTTCCTGAAACCACTTTCAGGGCTTCTCTAACTTCTTAAGGATCAATGTAGATATATCTTTCCTTCACAGGGTTAGTACACATCACATTCACTACCAAAAACGATGGAGCTCTATCATACAACATCACATATAAATGCATCCACGGACTTAACTCACACATCTATCATATGCAAGAATTACAAGCATTAGTTCCTGCAATACAAGGTAAATACACATAGTGGATTCAGCCTGTTACTCAGGCCTGTACATGACTTCATGTCAACCATTCATATAACCATACATACAACAATTCCATGACTATACAAGCATTTATCATAATAATGAAACCACATCATTTACCATAACATAATACTTATCTTTGAATTCCGAAGCAACTGGCTAAGTAAGAGCAACGTTCCACCCATCCTTAGATCTCTGTCCAGCCTATACTCTTTCGGCTGAGAGATCACCCCCGAGCTGGGTAGTGTATCCACTAAGGAGGGCTAATAGGTTCTCTCATAGTCAAGGATCCATTCTCATGCTAAACTAGTCTGTAGTTGGGTTTACAAGCATTCCAGGGCACCTACCCATGCTAAGCCAACCTACAGGGGTTCTTCAACACACAGGGATAACAAGGAGGCATTGCTAAACTAGTGAGTTCAACCATAGAATTGCAGGCATCTCAGCACTCAGTTGACCTGGCACCCACAATACCTACCACATCCAACACAAGGAAAACCTACTGCACAATCACACAGTCTCTCAAGGCATCTTCCCTTCCAGTGTTATTCTAGGATGGGCATAGAAAGGTCTAGTCGCTCATTGCCGACCTAGCACCCACAATACCTACCACATCCAACACAAGGAAGATCCTATCATTGTTGTACAGTTTCACAAGGTCCTTCCCTTATCGTGTTATTCCAGGATGGGCATAGAAAGGTCCAGTCACTAGTTCATTGAGACGATAGCCTTCACTGAGTTTCTCCAACTATCCAACCTTTCTCCCACGGTTTACAACAAGACATATTTCGGCTTGGAATTTCCCCACGGTTGCTCTGCACAAACCGTTCTGCAACCTTCTCTATTGAATTTTCCCGTCGTTGCACCAGGGTTCTACACACACAGGGTGTCACGGCTACTTGTTCTTGGGTAGTTCTCACACACAAGGGCGCACCACTTAGAGGAAAACACACATGTGAATCCTCTACAAGGGTCAATCGTCTTCCCCATGGTAGCGCGAGCATTCTAAAAACAGGGAGCTGAGAGTACGTGAGTTCTTAATCGATGATTGTGTGTGTTTGAGTCTTCCCCCCCCCCCAGTTCACAACAGGATCTGTGAGTTCTCCTAGGTAGTTTGATGCCTTCACGCACAACCGATCAGAGCCATGACCTACCATACAAAATCGCAGGCATGCTCCATACTCCATCAGATTCAACAGTTGGTTCTCAACCACTTTCTGAAATCGCATTAATGTCAGCAGGGAGTTCAAATGGGTTCTCAGTCAGACATGTGGCAACATGGTCAATCAATCCCAAACCCCCCCCTCATCTCTCCCTAGTGGATACACACAACCCCTCCTTCTCGTTCGTTGCCTCCTTAGCCAGCTTCTTGGTTATTTTATTCATTCAGTAATAATTACATCATTTACATTCTTCATGGCTCAGTAGCTCATGAATAATCAAACTGTATCAATACTTGCCTAAGCAATAAAATGGAACATCCACTAGTGGGGCCTTGGCCTTGAGCTCCATAGTAGGGCATTTACACATACTGTACATAAGCAGTATTTACATCAAGGGAAAAATGGGGTATTACAACTCCCTGTCCCTTAAAATAACATCGTCCTCGGTGTTCTCAAAACTGAACAAAAATGGAAATGCCTCCCTCATGGCATCCTCCAGCTCCCATGTGTCCTCCTTTGGGCTAAGGTGCCTCCATTGCACCTTTACCTGCCCTATGGCCCGGTTCTGGAGCAAGGTAACCTTCCTATCGAGGATGCACGTAGGCTCCACCTGGAACTCTCCCTCTGGTTCCACCTGTATCACATGCCAATCAATGATATGATCAGGATCATGTACATATTTCTTAAGTAAAGATACATGGAAAACATTATGAGCTTTCATGTTAGCAGGAAATGCAATTCTATATGTAACTGGCCCTATCCTATCAAGGACTTCAAATGGACCACAATATCTTGGTTCCAACTTGGCCCAACTTCCCAATTTCATGGAACTCTTCCTGGGTTTCACTCTCAAGTAGACATGATCCCCAGTTTGAAACTCCTTATGTACTCTTTTCAGATCTGCATAACTCTTCTGCCTGTCCTGTGCTGCCTTCAGATTCTGCCTAATCTTAACAACTTCCTGTTCCATTTCCTCAACCATCTCTGGTCCGAGCACTACTCTGTTCATTGGGCTGTCCCAACTCATTGGAGTTCTGCATCCTCTGCCATACAACACTTCAAAAGGACTCATCTTCAATGATGCTTGATTCCCATTGTTGTAAGCAAATTCCACTAAGTGTAGGTAGTCTTCCCACTTAGATGGCTTATCCATCACATACATCCTTAGCATATCTTCAAGGATCTGATTCACTCTCTCATTCTGACAATCTATTTGAGGATGATAGGCTGTACTAAATTTCAATTGAGTTCCCAACTATTGGAACAAACCCTTCCAAAAATTGGATGTGAACTTGGTGTCATGATTTGAAACTATTGCCTTGGGCAATCCATGCAATCTGGATATCTCCCTCATGAAGATATCTGCAATGTCACTAGCTTTGTGAGTGGACTTGACCGAGACGAAATGAGCTACCTTTGACAGCTTGTCCACCACAACCATGATTGAATCATGCTTCCTCATTTTCATGGGCAGTCCTGTTATAAAATCCATGGAAATCACTTCCCACTTCCACTCTGGAATGGGTAAGGGCTGCAACAATCCTGCTGGATGTTGATGCTCTGCCCTGACCTGTTGACACTTCTGACATTTAGCAATATACTCAGCTATGTACTTCTTCATACCGTGCCAAAAGTACTGCTTCCTTGTTGCTGTTATAGTCTTCTGATACCCTGGGTGTCCTGAGTATGGCTTCTAATGTATCTCATCCATCACCAGTTTGTTTAAGTCTGCATTATCTGGAATGTACAGCCCGATGTTCTGATAGATGATAACATTATCCTTACCTAGCTGATTTCTTGCATACTTCTCCTCTATAATGTTCAGCTGCAATTTCTCTTTAATCTGGAGATAGACTTCATCACCAACTTGTGCCTCTAAAATTCTTTCTTTCAAATCTGATTCACATCTACTTATGGCTGCAATATGGAATCTCCTGCTGAGTGCATCAACAACTTTATTTGCTATACCTTTGACATGCTTAATCTCCAAATCAAACTCGCAAAGGAACTCCATCCATCTAGTCTGCCTTGCATTCAGGTTTGGCTGGTCGAACAAGTATTTCAAACTCATGTGGTCAGTTTGGAGCTCGAACCTTCTTCCCAAAAGATAGTGCCTCCATCTCTTGAGAGTGTGAATTATGGCTGCTAGTTCTAAGTCATGGGTGGCATAGTTCCTTTCATGCTCCTTCAGTTTCCTTGACTCATAACAAATTACAGAACCTTCTTGCATCAGCACTCCACCGAGTCCCTCAATGCAAGCGTCTGTGCATACCATGAAATCCTTACTTGGATCTGCGATCTTCAAAACATGTGCACTGGTAAGCAACTCCTTCAGCCGCTGGAAACTTCTTTCACATTTTTCAGACCATGCGAATTTAATGTTCTTCCTCTGCAATGAAGTGATGGGGTGGGCTATCTTAGAGAAGCCCTCAATGAACCTTCTGTAGTAACCAACAAGGCCCATGAAAGATCTAACATTTGTTGCATTCCTTGGAGTGGACCAATCCATAATGGCCTCAATCTTCTCAGGATCTACAGCAATACCTTCTGCTAATATAATGTGACCCAAATACTGTACCTTCTCTTGATAGAAGTTACATTTACTTAGCTTAGCATACAACTAGTGCTCCCTAAGGACTTGTAACACCATCCTCAAATGCTCATCATGCTCTCCCTCATTCTTGGAATACACAAGAATGTCATCCAAGAACACAATCACAAACCTATCCAAATACTTGCTGAAGACATTATTCATGAGACACATGAATGTAGTAGGTGCATTGGTGAGACCAAACGGCACCACTGTAAATTCATAATGACCATACCTAGTCCTGAAGGATGTCTTATGAATGTCTTCATCCTTTATCCTTACTTGATGGTACCCCGACCTCAAGTCAATCATGGAGAATACTCTAGCTTCCTTCATCATCAAGACATTCCAATGCTTTACCATAACAGTCCACCTTGGCTCTATGCCTTTCCAACCAGTCCATGCCAATCAGAGCATCATATGACCCCAATGGCAAGACATTCAATTCTGCATGTGTGAGGAGTCCATTCAATTCTATAGGACATTCCTTCACCATTTCACTGACCTTTCTCTTGGTACTGATGGCTAATTGAAATAACCAAGCATTGTCATGCTTCACTTTACCGAGGGAACAACTCTCGATTACCTTAGGAGATACATAAATGTGAGTAGACCCTGGGTCAATCAAAACAGAAATAGGCTGCTCAATAATCTTACCTACCACTTCTACTACTGCTGACTGATGGTTTGCTTGGTGATCATCCAGTGCTGCATAAATCCTGGGTGTTGCTTTGGCCATATCCCCTACTGTAGCTTCTCTTCTAACATTGTGCAAGACCCTAGGGTTCTTCTTTGCAGTTGGGAAATCTCTGAGCCTGTGGTTCTCTCCACAACCCCAACACTGAAGTGGCCCCATTGGTGTCCTGTTCGTTGCTGGCCTGAATTCTCTTCTTGCTCGTTGGCCCTATGGAAATCTCCTAGGTTGATCCCTGAGTGGTGGTTTAGACTCACCTTTCTTCTGATCAAACCTTCCCTTGGGTTTACCTTTCCACGGTGGCTGTGCCTCTACTTTACCTTTATTCTGCTCATAGCAATGCTCTTCCATCTTGATAGCTTCATCCAAGCTTGGTGGATTTACAAACTCTATACTGTCTCTGTAATTCTGTGGCAGACTACCAAGGAAGAATTGAATCTTCACTCTTTCATCCCTGATGTAGTCTACATACCTCAATAACTCCAGAAACTTGTGAACATGCTCATCCATAGTGTTATGTCCAAGTTTGAGTTCATTGAACTCTTTCCTCTTATTATCATAATATCTAGCTGATAGGTATTTCTCTTGGAAGTACGTTTGGAACCTACCCCAGCTTACTCGTCTTTCACTGATTCCCTTTAGCTGCATGAGGTGATCCCACCAGATAGAAGCTCTTCCATTAAGGTTGTAGATAGCGACCTTAGCCTTTTCATTCTCCGAGTACTCATGCATTCTGAAGTACTTCTTCATCCCAAGAAGCCATGCCTCTGCTTCTTGACCTTCTTTACTTTCACCATCAAAAGTAGGAGGCCTAGCCTTCCTGAATTCACCCTGTGGAATGCCTTTGTGCTTCTTCCTGCCTTTATTCTTACTAGCAGTGCGCCTTGGGCTCTCTTGAGAACCCTCAGAATCCTCTGACCTGCTAGAAAAAATATTAGGAGAGGGTGTCCTATGCTTCCGACCCACATAACCCCTTCTAGGGCTTGGCGTTCTTTTCATGGAACGATCCCTAGACTGACTTTCTGCATTTCTTCCTTCTCGGCCTTCGTGGCTTGGGTTAGAACCACCATTAATCCTTTGTTGCAAGTCCGTGATACTTTTCAAAATGGCTGCATTGAGCTAATACTGCTCTTCTTGCGCTTTCATCATTCGCTCATTGAAGCTAACCATAGTTTCAGCTAAGTTTGGGGGTGTCACTTGCTCCCTTCTTCCATCAGACTTGGCTTCTGTATAAGCTTCTTGCACATTCTCACTCAATACATCATCTTCCAGCCCAAATATGTCCTGCACATCATTCAGGGTAACCATTCTCACCTCAAACCGTGCGTTGCACCATGATATAATTGTCTGACAGTCGCTGCTAATTCTGTGTATATCACATACATTCTATTAGACATCATAAACATGCAAATAAGCTGTATCATACTCATCTAAACCAGGAATTATTCATCTGAGCAATAAATCAAGCAATTAAGTTTATAGAAAAATCATGCCCTGGGCTCATTTCTTGACCAAAATTCATATCCCATCCGACCCAAATAGCTCCCAGTGCTGCAACTGAAGCTCTGATACCACTCTGTCACGTCCCCTCCGACCCACCTGGCCGGCTGAAGACCATGATCCATTTTTTTTTCTCCAAAACCATTGACTGAGCGACCATACACTCAGTCGGAGAACTTGAACCCGCAACAATGAATCCCAAAATGCACATTCCGCACAACGATCCTGAAATGCGAATTCTGCACAACGATCTTGAAATGCACATCCCGCACAACGATCCCGAAATGCACATCCCGCACAATGGGTCCCATAGTTTCGGGTTCGGGATTGCGAAAATTCCAAACCCTTAGCGCGAGTTTTGGCAACCCGAAACTCGAAACCTAATCCCAACTGCTCCACCGCAGGGGTGGGTCACCCCGAAACCTGAAACCTGCATTGTCGGTTGCGGGGTTGCGGGAGGTCCAAATCCCGTAGTGCGAGTTTGACGAACCCGCAACCCGAAACCTGCCAATGTCGGGTGCGGGGTTGCGGGAGGCCTAAATCCCGTCGTGCGAGCTTTGACGAACCCGAAACCCGCTACTTTCGGGTTTGGGATTGCGGGAGGCCCAAAAATCTCATGCAGATTTGGCATACCCGCAACCTGCGGAATCATGCATGCGGAACCCTGTTCTGCAAGGGTAATTTCATCAATCTTCCAAGGGGCATAACTCCACCCTCCGGTATCCAAATGGGGCAAGGTTGGTACCGCTGGAAAGCTCATGGAGAACTCTATCCAATGGTAGCATCCTCATGACTAGGTGAGGCACATAACCACCTCATTTCCTTCTGTGAATCTCTGTTCCTATCCACACTTGAACATTCCAACCTTCAACTTTCCAAGGTCCCTTCTTGCTATCAGACCCACAGAGGTTCCTAAAACCACTTTCAGGGATTCTCTAACTTCTCAAGGATCAATGTAGATATATCTTTCCTTCACAGGATTAGTACACATCACATTCATTACTAAAAATGATGGAGCTCTGTCATACAACATCACATATAAAATGCATCCATAGACTTAACTCACACATCTATCATATGCAAGAATTACAAGCATTAGTTCCTGCAATACAAGGTAAATACACATAGTGGATTCAGCCTGTTACTCAGGCCTAAACATGACTTCATGTCAACCATTCATATAACCATACATACAACAATTCCATGACTATACAAGCATTTATCATAATAATGAAACCACATCATTTACCATAACATAATACTTATCTTTGAATTCCGAAGCAACTGGCTAAGTGAGAGCAACGTTTCACTCAACCTTAAATCTTTGTCCAACCTATACTCTTTCGGCTAAGAGATCACCCCCGAGCCGAGCAGTGTATCCACTAAGGAGGGCTAATAGGTTCTCTCACAGTCAAGGCTCCATTCTCATGCTAAACCAGTCTATAGTTGGGTTTATCAAGCATTCCAGGGCACCTACCCATGCTAAGCCAACCTACAGGATTTCTTCAACACATAGGGATAACAAGGAGGCATTGCTAAACCAGTCAGTTCAACCACAGAACTGCAGGCATCTCAGCACTCAGTTGACCTGGCATCCACAATACCTACCACATACAACACAAGGAAGACCTACTGCACAATCACACAGTCTCTCAAGGCATCTTCTCTTCCAGTGCTATTCCAGGATGGGCATAGAAAGGTCTAGTCGCTCACAACTGACCTAGCACCCACAATACCTACCACATCCAACAAAAGGAAGATCCTATCACTGCTGTACAGTTTCACAAGGTCCTTCCATTCTAGTGCTATTCCAGGATGGGCATAGAAAGGTCCAGTCACTAGTTCATTGAGACTATAGCCTTCACTGAATTTCTCCAGCAATCCAACCCTTCTCCCACGGTTTACAACAAGACATATTCCGGCTTGGAATTTCCCCACAGTTGCTCTGTGCAAACCGTTCTGCAACCTTCTATATTGACTCTGCCCATCGCTGCACCAGGTTTCTACACACACAGGGTGTCACGGCTGCTCGATCTTGGGTAGTTCTCACACACAGGGGCGCACTACTTATAGGAAAACACACAGGTGAATCCTCTGCTAGGGTCAATCGTCTTCCCCATGGTAGTGCGAGTGTTATAAAAATAGGGAATTAAGAGTACATGAGTTCTCAATCGATGATTGGGTGTGTCTGAGTCTTCCCCCCCCCTAGTTCACAATAGGCTCTGCGAGCTCTCCCAAGCAGTTCGATGCCTTCATGCACAAGCGATCAGAGCCATGCCCTACCATACGAAATCGCAGGCATGCTCCACACTCCATCAGATTCAGCAGTTGGTTCTCAACCAATTTCTGAAATCGCATTAATGCCAGCAGGGAGTTCAAATGGGTTCTTAGTTAGATATGTGGAAACATGGTCAATCAATCCCAAACCCCCCCCTCACCTCTCCCTAGTGGATACACACAGCCCCTCCTTCTCGTTCGTTGCCTCCTCAGCCAACTTCTTGGTTATTTTATTCATTTAGTAATAATTACATCATTTACATTCTTCATGGCTCAGCAGCTCATGAATAATCAAGCTGTATCAATACTTGCCTAAGCAATAAACCGGAACATCCACTAGTGGGGCCTTGGCCTTGAGCTCCACACTAGGGCATTTACACATACTGTACATAAGCAGTATTTACATCAGGGGCAAAATGGGGTATTACAATTAGGGTTTTGTTGAAGAAATATGACATGACGGAACTATTTGGTGAAATTTACTGTGTATCTGTTATGATAATGCATGTTGCGATTCATGAATGATACTATGTTTTATTGCTGCAACTAATGCTTTACTTGTCTCGATGAATGTTTCTGTTTAATGATGTTATGGATACAATGTTTCCAAAGTTATATACATAGATTTAATTCTGAATGTCGCAATAAGTTTAAGTGATTGATGCCGCAAACATCCGCCTTCATTCGACGGAAACATGGTTCCGTCCACTCTCCCTTGAACACCTCGGGTGAGACCTCATCTGCTCCGCAGGTGTTGCTGGACGGGGTAAAACCCCGTCTGGGCCGGTGCTTAGGAAGATTGCGGTGGGTTGGTGTCGACAGCAATGGGAACCGCTGTTGACTGGGTTTGAGTCAACACAAGGTAAACTTATTCATGTGGACTCTCACTCATTGAAAAGTACTCACTGGAGAAAACCTCATCAAAAGAGGATTTACCAGGACACATTGGTTCCCTTTATGTCATAAGAAATATGAAACACTAGATCACTTATTTCTGAATTTCCCGTTCTCAAAAAATGTTTGGGATTACATGCTTCACGAACTCGACATAACAATGCCAAATTTTAGTACCACCACATGCCTACTCAAAGATTGGAAATACACATATCATTACCCTCTATTGAAAAAGAAATTATGGCTTCAAATTTGGATTACCATTCCTAAAATAATATGCTAGAAAATATGGATTGCCAGAAACAAAGCAATTTTTCAAGACTCTCGCTCCACTCCCTTACAAGTCGCTGGACAGGCAAAAGGCCTGATAAATTAATGCTTGAACCAATCCAGTCTCAGAACTGACACAAACCTCACCACAACTAAATTAAAGTGGATCGACACTCTTCATTCAAATCCTAGGAAAGGAATAGGCTCAAAATGTCGAAAACTCCCACTCTGACAAATCATACTTTCCGAATCCAATTTTCAAACTTGGAGAAACAACCAAACAATGGGTAGTCTGCACTTCGACGATGCGTCCAAAAGAAATCCTAGTCTGACAGGAGTAGGGGGAGTCTTATTATTCAATGGAGGAGCATTGAGAATTAGAAACAGATGGGGATTGGGAATATGTTCAAACAATTTAGCAGAGGCATTAGCCCTTCTAAAAGGTTTCCAAATCGCCGAAAATCAAAGAATTGAAAATTTACAGGTATTTGGAGACTCTCTCGTCATCATCAAGGCTTTTAATTCGCACACAGATTACAAAAAATGGAAATAGATAGAATAATACGACGAATTCAGCAAATTGCGAACTCTTTTAAGCAATTCAAAGCATTTCGTATTGTAAGAAGTCTGAATCATGAAGCAGACGTGTAAGCAAAAGCAACAACCAGCTTTGCACCTGGGAAAATTGAAATTTAAAGTGGGGAAACGAATCACCACAACATCCCTTGAGATTATATCACAACATACAGGCCTTGTCAGACCACTGACACCTAGAATGACTGGCATTTAACAAAAACTCAACAAACAGTAGGAAAATTGCGAATCAACTACATGGCCATCAAGTAAAGACTTGAGACACTGTCATCTTACAGCTCACATGTGGAAAGAATGAAACGTCTGCCGATCACGCGAAACTGATATTGGTACTCAGTAACATTTGATTCCAATGGACAATGAAGCTATATAAAGATGAACGCAAAGCACAATGAGCTTTGGACACAAGAGCAATTTTCAATTTACAGGATAATAGCGGGATATAATGTCAAGACTGCTGATCATTGAGCAATACAATTGATTCTCAACAAGTTGAATTGACACTCAACAAGCTAGATAATCCCAAGTTTGAAAAGATCTTTGCAAAGAATTTTCACAATTGAATTCAAATTACAAAAAATTTGACGCAAAGTTGTAATTCCATAAAATTTAATTAAGTTTTCATCACATTACAATCAAATGGAAGAAGTAATTCATATGATGAATGTTGAACTGAGTAGTCTTCAGATCTCATAACAAATTCAATCATATCTCTTGAACAATGTATTAAGTCGGATTTGGCCTTAGCCACGACTCAAACATTTTTTCTATTTTTTAATATATTTTAACCGTTTCAGTTTAAAAAAAACTATTTGATTGGCATCAATTGGCACAACATAAAAGCCCAACGATTGTACATGTTAAATATGTGTCGTGTTTTGTTTATTATGTTTACTGAAAGTTTTTATAAATAATGTATTGTCGACGATAGACACGTTTTAGAATCAAGTATGAAGGGGATGCATTTTGTTTACTTGTAGGGTAATATTTACGTTACGTTTTACTAGATAGAAAGATATGATCAAGTATGAAAGGGATGTATAATGTCTATTTGTATGGTAAGTGCATGTTAAAATTTATTTTAAAAAACAAAAAAGGTAAATTAAAAAAAAAAATATAGGATTGATATAATATTATCAATATAATATAATATATAATTATAGTGAATCTAAAAGTTTTAGTGGTTAAGTGTTTTGAGTTTATGTAGGATGTTTCAAGGTCGTTCCCCTAGGTTGTTGGCCTCTATTGCATGTCTCACTTGATGTCCCTACAGAGTTGGGTGTCATAGTTAATGCCAATTGGCTTACACTAGGAACCATTTGTGAAATGTAGGGAGGTGCTTGAGGGTTTCCCCATGAGGATTTCCTTGGGAAAAAATCATAGTTAACTTATGTTCATAGGATTGTGGCCTAGTGACAACTTCGAGCAATTATTGTGACAATGACTTGGGTTCAGCTCCTGGTGGGCATTCTCGTCCCTTGTTTGGGTTTTTTTGGATGTAGCAATTGATTATATTGAGTGTTTTTTATGTAACCTTTGCTACACTATTGAATGGATCTAGGCTAGTAAATAATTCATTTAAATTTTGGGATGAAGTCGATTGTAGTACTAAACGCTTACAAAAAATGTGGGATGTTGTCTCAATAATGGTAGTTGATCACTAGATCTAAAAATATCTAATAAAGGCTAGGTGTGATTATGAGAGATGGGTTGAGTCATCTCTATTTTCCATGCTTGTAACAACAAATAAAAACCAAGATGAATTGATAAAAAGTCTCCAATGTCAACTCATGGGAATTAATCCACACCTAGGTTCATGAATCCCCATAATGAATGATTGAAGTGGTGATTGGAGGTGAAGAAGGTGGAAAAAATTAATGAGGGAACATAGACAATGTGATAGATGATGGGACATCGATGAGTGTGATAGAGAAATTGTGTGTATTATTGGGTGTTTAGCATATCTCATCATACCTAAAGATATTTCTAGAAGAAGGCATAGGTGATATGGAAACTAAAATGAATCCCCTAAACACAAAAAATGAGGATTTGGTAGTATAGGCAGGGAATAAGTCTTTAATTGAAGACCCTAGTATGAAGCCTAACCTTACTTTTGTATAAGAGATGGGAAGACAACTTATTTGGGATTTGGATATGGAAATGGAAAAAGAAAAAGAGAGAAAATCTATTTCACTTCATAATTATATGCCTAATTATAAAAATGTGTAGATAACTTATAGAAATAATAAGGTGCTAGTCAAATGATAACCTATCAAGGGAGGCCAACCTTTCATCAAGAACTCTAAGAGAGTGAAGGAGAGAAGATAAACCCAATCTCAAGAGTGAAGGAGAGAAGATAAACCCAATCTCACTACGTAAAGTGCATAAAAAGGGCCATAAGGTAAGCCAAAGAAGAGAAGATAAATCCAATCTCACTACTTAAAGTGCATAAAAAGGGCCATAAGGTAAGCCAACCTCTCACTAGGAACTATGAGAGAGTGAAGGAGAAAAGATCAACCCAATCTCAATACTTAAAGGTAGCATTTGTTACATTGTACCCATTTGATCTCTCTTAAGTCAAGCTAAGAAAACTTTAACACATTAAAGTAAATAAATGAACAAACAATGACAAGGGGAAGTGTCGTATATGATCTTTCCATTTTCCCACCCATGGATCACCACCAAACTATGAGAGTAAGAGAAATGTCTTCATACCATACCACCAACTTCAACTTCAATTAGGTAACTAAGAACATTACAAACTACAACTTCAATTAGGTAACTAAGAACATTACAAACTATGAGAGTAAGAGAAATGCCTTCATACCATACCACCAACTTCAACTTCAATTAGGTAACTAAGAACATTACAATTGGAGTAGTGAAACACAACCAAGCTTATATGAAAGAAACCAATGATTATTCCATTGTTATAACCCGGAAAAATTAAAAAAAGATGAAAAAAATGACAATGGATCATGTGCATGCGGAAATATATGCAATAACTCTAACTAATCAATGGGGAAGAATGCAACGGAGACCATCTAGGATGGAATCCAACATAGGCTTTGAGCCATTGAATGGCTGGAAAGTTGATGCAAATCAAGTTAAGACCTATTTACTTCAGCATCTTGAATTTGCTTATGTTGGCGATGGCAACTTTTAAGTTAAAAGAATAAATTAATAAAATAATATAAATATTATTATTTTAAAATAATTAATTGAAAATATATCATCGTGATAAGTTAATAAAATGTATAGTTTAAAAAACAAGTAGTTTAAATATTATATAATTTAGATGGTTTTAACTATTATTATTGAAATCTAGCTATAAATTTTTTAGTCAAATTGCTAACATATTTGGAGTAAAAATGGTCAAAAATATATAATAAGAAAACTTTGGTGATTGACTTCTATAATTATATGTATATTTTTAATTTGTTTATTGTGAACTATCTTTGTAAATAATCATCATCATAATGAAAATTTAATAAGTAAATTTCTACCATTTGCTATTTTATATATCAAAATATTGTTATTTGAAAAAATTCAAGAATTTCATGTAGATTAGAAAAAAAAGTTAAATTGATTGCAAAAGTAATAAATTTATATTTTGATATAATATAAATTATAAGTATTTAATTTTTTATATAAATAAATCAAGTAAATCTCATGTTAAATAATATAATTATAGGCAAGTTATGGTAAATTATATATATATATATATATACACATAAAATGCACAGTATAAAACTATAAAAATAAAAATTTTCTTTTACACATTTAATAACCAACTTCATAATTCTACATTAGGGGAACTCTGCCCCTTCCTTCTAAGATTTCCACCTTCACTAGACCTACAAATATATTCTAAAACATATCAAGGTTCAACTCTACATTTTCCCAGAGTTCAGGTGAAGACTAACCATCCCTTAGCAGGGTGAAGGATAATACATAAGCAACGTAAAGAATGACACTAAGCTAGATTAACATATCATAGCCTGCAGAGTTAATCAACACAAAACAACCTCATTCATGGGAAAAACACCCAATCATGCATTCATTCCTCATATCCAGATTTATGCCTATCATTCTATGAACAATACATGAGCCATCCATTCATCAATAAGGGTATGACAACATAAGCTTACATGAGGTGAATAAATTAGGTATAACCAATACATCTTCCACATGCAAGATTCATAGTGCAGACAACTCATGCAATTGAAGGAAACATCCAACATGAATACAACCTTCTACACAGCCTTATGCATAGCATAATTATGGCTTACATTTAATTGCAACCCTCATTCAACGATTTGAACATCACAATCATAATATATCATATGAACATTAAAATTCATCCACAACAACACTTATTTGGAATTCGCATAATTGTGGTAACTGGTTGCATGTGAGCCATGCTCCACCCAACCTTAGAACTTGTCCATCCTGTACTATTTCAGCTCCAAGTTCACCCCCGAGCCGAGATCCAGACATTAACCCGAGGTGTCTCACCAACCCCCTCAACTCACTCACCGAGTCAAAGGTGGAAATAACAGGGATACCGAATATACACAGGGGCACAACAAAGCAACAACTTAATAACCAATTCCTTGTCAATTCAACAATTAACCCACTAGAGTTCCTTCCCCAGACACACAACAATGCACTTCACTGCAAGCATCGGAATTCACTCGGGGTCTCATGTACAAATTGCCAATTGACTGGTTATCTCAACCAAGGAATTCATGGCCAGTTCAGGTTATCTCAACATACCAATGTTTAGATTTCAACGCAGGGATTATTCCCAAGTTTTCTTCGCTCCATTCATTCCGCAGACCCCAACACACATCCCTTTCCTTTTCTTTCATGTCCTCTGCGTGCAATTCCCCCCGCCCCACCTAGATCTCTCCCGATCTATCCGCATTCCATCACCAAAGCAACCCCATGTCCCCCATGGGCTCCCAAGTGGCTATTCCAAAAAGAACACGTTCCTCTCATCCATAATCATGATTAGCCACTATATCTCAACATTAAATAATAGTTAATTATTAATTAATACCCCATTAAAAACATGGCTTAGGAGTATGGGTTTTGGGGCTTTTATCATAAGGTTAAGAAAACAAGGTTTAAGGATACAAGGTACATAGGCCCTCACAACCCTCGGTTAATATCTGGATCCCCTCTTCAGCGTATTGCTCATCACGCAACCAACTGGTATTTGTATTAAAATAATATCTTGCTATGTACATACTTCATAGCAAATTGTTCAAGATACAATATTAGTACTTTATCTGGGCCAGGGGTATTACAACCCCCCCTCCTTAAAGTTTTCATCGTCCTCGATGCTTATCATTGCATCAAAACATATACACAAATTTTGCTGTCGTAATGTTTTAATATATACACATTCTCCAAATAAATGCGGATACTCTTCCTGCATTATATCTTCCAGTTCCCAAGTAGATTCCTCAGGACTGTAATGGGTCCATTGGACCTTTACCTATCCGATGACTCTATTCCTGAGTATCTTGCTTTTGCGTTCCAATATGCAAATTGGTTGAACCTGTAGTTCCCCTTTGGGTTCCACCTGAAGAACAAACTAATCAAGCACACGATTAATATCATAAACATACTTTTTCATAAATGAAATATGAAATACATTATGTATTTTGATGGTGGGAGGTAGTGCTAGCTCGTAAGATTTTGACCCAACTCTGCATAATATTTCAAATGGACCACAAAATCTAGCAGTCAACTTCTTGCAGTTTCCCAACCGCAAGGAAATTTTCTTTCCTCTAAAATTTAGGAACACCATGTCCCCAACCTGGAATTCTCTATGTGTCCTTCTTTTATCTGCATAAATCTTTTGACGATCTTGTGCCATCTTCAAATTCTATTTTATCTTTACCACTTGATTTTCAATATCCTGAAGCATTCCAGGTCCAATGATTAACCTGTCCACTGGTTTATCCTAATTGATTGGAACATTACATTTTTGACCCTATGAAGCCTCAAACGGACTCATTTTCAAGGATACTTGATAGCCATTATTATAAGCGAATTCCACCAAATACAAATACTCTTCCCATTTGCCTGGTTTGTCCATGCCATACATCATGAGCATGCCTTTGATGACTTGATTTACTCGCTTGGTCTTCCCATCAGTTTGGGGATGATAAGCTATGCTTAAATCAAGCTTAGTTCCAAACTCTTTAAACAAACCTTTCCAAAAATTAGAGGTAAATTTTGGATCTCGATCTGACACAATGGCTTTCGGAATACCATGCAACCTAGCAATTTCTTTCATATAAATTTTTGCAATTTTTCCTGCCTTGAAAGTTGATTGA
Source organism: Larix kaempferi (assembly GCA_027924585.1). Classification (NCBI taxonomy): domain Eukaryota; kingdom Viridiplantae; phylum Streptophyta; class Pinopsida; order Pinales; family Pinaceae; genus Larix; species Larix kaempferi. The sequence goes on along the minus strand of BSBM01000642.1, from coordinate 2,341,420 downwards.
ACAAGAATAAAATGGGATGATTTGGTCAACTTATCAACCACTACCATGATAGAATGATGCTGGTTAATGGTTCTAGGAAAACCTGTATTAAAATCAATAGTTACAGTGTCCCATTTCCATTCTGGAATAGGCAATGACTGAAGTAAACCAGCTAGATATTAATGCTTCGCCTTGACTCTTTGACATTCTAAACAACGTGCAATGTAATTAGCCACTTCCTTCTTCACGTTTGGCTAAAAATATTTTTTCTTTATTGTTGTTAGAGTTTTCTGATATCCAGTATGTCCTGCATATGTTACATTATGCATTTCACTCATTATTATTTTCTCCAATTCTTCATTATCAGGTACATCAATTTTGTCTTTAAAGTGAAGAATACCATCCTCTATCAATGCATAATTGCAGAAATTTAACGATTTATTTCCTTCTTGAAATGCTGTTATCACTTGTGAATAAATCTTGTCACTTTTCAAAGCTTCAAGCAATTTGATTTGTAATTTAGAATTCCAAGTGTTGATGGCTGAAACATGCATCAACTTTCCCCTTCTATTGAGTGCATATGCTACTCGATTTTCTTTCCTTTTAAATACTTGATTTCGAAATTGAACTCACTTAAGAATTCAACCCATATTGCTTGCCGAGCATTTAGCTGAGGCTGATCAAATAAATACTTTAAACTATTGTGATCAGTTCTTAACTCAAACTTACTTCCCAGAAGATAGTGCCTCCACATGCGAAGTGCGTGAACAATGGCTGCTAGCTCAAAGTCAGCGTATTTTTTCTCACGCTCCTTTAAATTTCGTGACTCATAGAAAATCACATGTCCTTCCTACATTAGAATTCCACTGAGTCCTTCAAGTGATGCATCATCATATACCAAAAATTCTTTATCCAAATAAAAAATCCTCAATACAGGCACGCATGTAAGAAATTCCTTTAGAAGTTTGAAACTATTTTCACATTTCTGATTCTAGATGAAAGGTACACCTTTCTTTTGCAAAGATGTAATTGAATTGGTTATTCTCGAAAAATCTTTTATAAACATTTGGTAATAACTAGCCAATCCCATGAATGATCTTACCTCAAAAATATTGTGAGGAGTATTCCATTCCATAATAGCCTTTACTTTAACAGGGTCCATTGCCACACCTTCAAAAATGATATGGCCCAAGTATAATAACCGTCTCTGATAGAAAGTGCATTTTCTAAGCTTGGCATACAATTGATTTTCTCTCAAGATTTGCAAAGTAATCCTGAGATGTTCTTCATTCTCCTCCTCGGTTTTGGAATATGTAAGTATATCATCCACAAATACGATTATGAACTTATCCAAAAACTCTGTGAATATACCATTCATTAAACACATGAATGTAGTAGGGGCATTTGTCAAACCAAAAGGAAGCACTATAAATTCATAATGCCCATATCTGGTTCTGAATGCTGTTTTACATATATCTTCATCCTTAATACGTATCTGGTGATATACAGATCTCAAATCTATCTTAGAAAATATGTGTGCACCTCTCAACTGATCAAAAAGATCATCAATTCTAGGTAGAGGGTACCTATTCTTAATTGTGGCCTTGTTTAACTGCCTGTAGTCCACACATAATCTAAGTGTGCCATCCTTCTTTCTTACAAAAATTACAGGAGCACCCCAAGGTGATATACTAGGCTGTATATACCCCTTTTTCAGCAAATCCTCAAGTTGCATCTGCAATTCTTTTAACTGTGGAGTACCCATTCTGTATGGTGCTTTTGAAGATGGTACAGTTCCATGCACCAAATCGATTGTGAAATCGATATCCCTCTTGGGTGGTAACCCAGGAACTTCCTGAAATACATCAACAAATTATTTCAACACTGGATATTCATCTAAACTTGATTCTTTTTCAGTAGGCAATTCTTCTACATGAATCGCATACAATTGGCAACCTTTTCTAATGCATTTCTTTATTTTTAAGGGCGAAATCTGTCTTAAGGATATGGATCTCTGAATGCCTCTTATTTGTACATTAAGGTTTCCCTCATCATTCAAACATGTAACAACTTTATTGTGGCAGTCCAACACATCAAAGTGTTTCTCTAACCAATCCATTTCGATCAACACATCATAGGATCCAAGAGGAATGATGTCCAAATCTGCACTGGTTTGGTTTCCATTCATTTCAAAACAACAACTTTTGACCATAGCTATGATATTCCTCTTCATACCAGTTTCCAATTGAATAATTCTAGGCTTAGACAATTTATGAGTCACCAATTTACACCTTTCAACCAAGTTAGTATAAATATAGCTATAAGAAGCTCCAAAATCAATTAAAATAGAAATAGGCACATCTTTTAATTTACCTTCAATCTCTATCATAGAAGATTGATGATCAACTTGGCGATTTTCCAATGCTGCATAGATGCGAGGAACGCTTCTAGCAACATCGCCAACAGTAGAAGCTTCTTGCATATTATACACATTGGTTCCCTTATTTATTCTCTCAGGACATTTATTTAAGAAGTGGTCACCACCACATCCCCAACATTTCCCTTTGGCTGATTTATTTTATCCTGAAGACTCGACCATCCTCGACTCTCCTTTTGGTATCGATGGTTTAAAAGAAGAGTAAGTGTCCTTATTTGTATCTAGAGGCTTAAACCCCTTTCTTCTCTGATCTTGCTTGTCTACCAACTTACCTTTCCAAACCTTTTTAACTTCTTGCCTATTTTTTCCTTCCTCATACAAGCATCTAGCTTTTCTAAAACAATATTTCAGAGTGCGAGGTTCATCATAAGTCAATCTATCTTTATAGTATGTAGGAAAGCCACTGATAAAACACTGTATTTTCACCTTATCATCCTTGATAAACTCAACATATCCCAACAACTCCAAGAATTTATTTTCATAGTCCTTCATGGATATGCTTCCCAATTTGAGCTCAAAGAATTCTTGTATCTTTTTATCATAGTACTACTGTGATAGATATTATTTCTTAAAGAGTCTTTGGAATCTCTTCCAAGAAATATGCTTCTCATCCAATTCTTCCACTTGTTTGAGATGTTTCCACCATTTATAAGCCTTTCCTTGCATATTATATATTGCAATCTGCGCTTCTTGGTTTTCTGAGTAGTTATGTAATTGCAAATACTTATTCATTTCCATAAGACATAGTTCTGCAACATCACCTGACTTCTCTCCATGAAAGGTTGGAGGTTTTAATTTTCTGAGCTCACCATCTAACATCACATCATGCTTTCTCTTTCACTGCTTTCTAGGGTAGTTATCATGCTGATTACTCTTATTCCCATGAGAACTTTCATTGGACTTACAGTGGAAATATAATCTCCTCATGCTGTCATCTTTTCCTTGAGAAAATTGATACCTATCAGGGATGTCTCCGTTTATGGGATCTTCACCCTTTTCCACATTAGAAGTCACATGATACATTTGATTTTGCAGTTGGACCAAAGTTTGCATTAACCGTTGATTGATTTGGTTTTGTTGTTCCAAACTTTGCAAAATTATATTGTTTCCAAATTGAAAATTCCTCAAATTTTGCACAACATCCATGGTCCCCGTCCCACTTTGGTGACCATTGGATTTATTACCTTGTTCTTCTTCACCAAATTATTCAACAAAATTAGTAAATACGGGATCCTCTGCCATCTCTTTATTTCTGTTTGCTTGTCTTTACTAACAGTCTACAAATAAATGGATGAATATTTCTGTATAATGCTAGCAATCTGAAATTTCTCAATGATTATTAGTCTCAAATTAATTACATCATATATTCAAATACATGTATATATCTCTTTTTAGGAAAATAATTTCAATTCCAGAGGCCCGAGAGCTACAACTGATGCTCTGATACCAATACGTAACGTACACACATTACACACACATAAAATTCACATTATAAAACTATAGAAATAATTTTTTCTTTTATACATCTAATAACCAACTTCATAATTCTACAGCAGGGGAACTCTGCCCCTTCCTTCCAATATTTCCGCCTTCACCAGACCTACAGTGATATTTTGAAACATATCAAGGTTCAACTCTATCTTTTCCCAGAGTTCAGGTGAAGATTAACCATCCCTTTACAGGGTGAAGGATAATACATAAGCAACATAATTAATGACACTAAGCTAGATTAACATATCATAGCCTAAAAAGTTAATCAACACAAAACAACCTCATTCATGGGGAAAACACCCAATCATGCATTCAATCCTCATATCCATATTTATGCCTATCATTCTATGAACAAGCAACAATCCAACCATCCATCAATAAGGGTATGAAAGCATAAGCTTACATGAGGTGGATAAATTAGGTATAACCAATACATCTTCCACATGCAAGATTCATAGTGTAGATAACTCATGCAATTGAAGGAAACATCCAACATGAATACAACCTTCTACACAACCTTATGCATAGTATAATTATGGCTTACATTTAATTGCAACCCTCATTCAATGATTTGAACATAACAAGCATAATATATCATATGAACATTAAAATTCATCCACAACAACACTTATCTGAAATTCACATAATTGTGGTAACTGACTGCATGTGAGCCATGCTCCACCCAACCTTAGAACTTGTCCATCCTGTACTATTTTAGATCCCAAGTTCACCCCCGAGCCGAGATCCATACATTAACCCGAGGTGTCTCACCAACCCCCTCAAATCACTCACCGAGTCAAAGGTGGAAATAACAGGGATAACAAATATACATAGGGGAACAACAAAGCAACAACTTAATAACCAATTCCTTGTCAATTCAACAATTAACACACCATAGTTCCTTCCCCAGACGCACAACAATGCACTTCACTGCAAGCGTCGGAATTCACTTGGGGTATCATGCAAAAATTTCCAATTGACTGGTTATCTCCACCAAGGAATTCATGGCCAGTTCAGGTTATCTCAACATAACAATGTTCAAGTTTCAACACAAGGATTCTTACCAAGTTTTCTTCGCTCCATTCCTTTTGTAGACACCCACACCGGTATTCCCTTTCTTTTTTTCCCCGTTCGTGTCCTCTGCGTTCCATTCTGCCCCCCAGACCTCTCCCGGTCTGTCCACATTCCATCACCAAAGCAACCCCGTGTCCCCCCTGGGATCCCACGTGGCTGTCCCAAAAGAACACGTTCCTCTCATCCATAATCACGATTAGCCACTAAATCTCAACATTAAATAATAATTAATTATTAATTAATCCCCCATTAAGAATATGGCTTAGGAATATGGGTTTTGGGGCTTTTATCATAAGGTTAAGAAAACAAGGTTTAAGGAGACAAGGTACATAGGTAAACCTTCCCCCCTCACAGCCTGTCATGTCCCTAATTTTGGCTATGATCCATGGGGTAATTTTGGCCTAAGACACTTAGGCAATAATTATTTAATTAATGAACATGTATGGAAACTACCTTATGGAAGATGCCTAAGGTTGTATTTGGTAATTAAATGGACAAGGTGGGCCCCCATGTGGTTATTAACCCCATGACTAAGTCTAAGTGATTAATTAAATGAGAATTTAATTAATGGGGTAAGTTTGAGGCAATAATACCATAGGGGTTGATTAATTATTAATTAATTAATTAAACTCTGAATTTTGGAGTGAATATGAGTTTGTAATATTTTTATTAATAATTGTGGCTAATAATATTGGCAACTAGTGATGCCAAGGATTGGAGGTCGAATTTGTGCAAGTAGGGCCAATCTTGCCTAAGTGGCAAACTCAGAAAATCAAGGAACACATGGGAGGAAAAAAAGAAGCAAGTCAAATAAAAGGAAATTGTCAAAAGCAAGCCAAATCAGGAAAAGCAGAAAAGATGGAAAGTAATTAAAATAGAGAAAAACAAGAAAAGCAATCAGAAAAAAGTTTAGCAACTTCCAAGCAAGTTCACAAGGGCGCACTTGCTAAAAAGAATGAAGGAGGACAAAGAAAGGAAAGTTTTTTTTAAGTAAGAAGTTTCTATTTTACACAAGGAGGGAGCCCTTACTCATCCACACGTGTGGATGGCTTGAGTAAGAAGCTACCTCATCTATTTATTCATGTTTCCAACTTCATCTCAGGACTTTTGATCATTTGAGAATTTTTGTGTGAGAGCTCTGAGCCTCTCTAGCTGTGTGTTGTGCCTCAGTGAGTTTGCTTGGGTGATGTGCCCCAAGACTTTGTGAGTTATCCAGGAGTGTTGTGCAGGTCCAATGCATGTATTGCAGCCTATAAAATTCATCTTATTCCAGCCAGGAAGATCTACAGTCATCTTGAAGAGGAGGACAATTCTACGATGGACTAGTAGCTAGATTTGAAGGAAAATTGCCAGAAGGAGGAGCTAGTTCTCATGAGTGGTGACCAGAATCTCCAAGAAGTTCAGACTGCCATGTTTTGCAGCATATCAAAGAGTCACATGTCCAGATATCAGATCCACACATGATCCCCCTTCTCTTCTTACATTCTGCTACCATTCACAGCTAAAGTGGGAGGAGCTTTCCCTGAAGGAGAGGGTTGGCTCAGTGAATGCACCCCTATCAAGTCCAGAAGTTCAGAATGCAGCCCATGAAATTCACATGACCTGTTGGTGACCTGATCATAGCTCGGGAGCAGATCCACAGTAAAACTCTCATTCTTCTCTTCATTTCTCCCACTATTGTAATGAGAAATTAGCTTGTGAGGCATGTACTTTGGGAAGACAATTTATTAATAAGAAAAGAAGTGTTCTGCATCCATATTTATCTTATATATGTTGAAAATGATTATATCAGAGCAGCATTATAGAACAAAATAGAAATTTTAATTCCTTCAAGTCATTTTACAGTTAAAAATCGAAAACTAGCTAGTTTAATACAAAAAATTGACTAGTTTTGCCATTTTGCCCATAAAATTCATTCTGTGCACTCTTTTGTTGATCCGTTAGTTGGAGAAGGTCCTTGACACATCCCAGTATCCATATCAGTCCAAAAAATGAGATTTTGAATTACTTTTTACCTTTCTTGGAAAGTTAAGAGAAAGACTAGCTCCATAATCCTGGAAGAGACCAAAAGCCCCAATTCTCTACAAAATATTCCAAGAGTGATAATTTATTATTCGGAGAATAACCAACAACCCATTGAATGCTATAAGCCCTGTTAGCCTTCCCGATCTAGTTTGTATATGCGGATGTACCCAGGAAGCATTGCGGTAGGCTTCAGCGGTAGCTGATGTCCGAAACATAAATGGTCTCCGTGCTTTGTACAAAGGATCCAATTTCCCACTATCTAAGTTGCTGCTGCACATTGTCCCATATAAATTCCAGAACTGAAAGTTCATCTTACCAAACTCAGTTTCAAGTCTCCTTACCCGTCACTGACTTCCTGCTCTGTTCGGTGAATTGTTTAAAAAATGGACAAGTAATTTTAATTTAAAATTCTGAACTTGAGTTAATATCTAGGTTAAATATTTCCTAGGATATTACATAGCCCTCGGTTAATATCTGGATCTCCTCTTTAACGTATTGATCATCTCGCAACCAGTTTCTATTTGTATTAAAATAATATCTTGCTATGTACATACTTCATAGCAAATTGTTCAAGATACAATATTAGTACTTTATTTGGGATAGGGTTAATTGTAACCCCTGGCCCAAATAAAGTACTGATAATGTATCTTGAACAATTTCCTATGAAGTATGTACATAGCAAGATATGATTTTAATACAAATACAAGATGTCCACGTGATGAACAATACATTGAAGAGGAGATCCAGATATTAACCGAGGGTTGTGAGGGGGTAAGGCTTACCTATGTACCTTGTCTCCTTAAACCTTTGTTTCCTAAAAATTATGATAAAAGCCCAAAACCCATACTCCTAAGCCATATTCTTAGTGGGGGGATTAATTAATAATTAAATATTAATAATTATTATTTAATGTTGAGATTAAGTGACTAATCATGATTATGGATGGAAGGAACGTGTTCCTTTGGGACAACCACGTGGGAGCCCAAAGGAGGACACGAGGTTGCTTTGGGAAAGCAGTGCAGACAAACCGAGGTAGGTCAGAGGTCTGGGAGAATGCACGCAGAGGAAACGAACAGAAGGAAAGACCGGTGTGGATGTGGAAGAATGAATAGAGAGTGAAGAAAACTTGGGAAGAATCCTTGTGATAAATCGTGAACCTCGTTATGCTGGGTTAACCTGATCTGGCCATGAATTCCTTAGTTGCATTTCCCAGTCAATTGGAAATTGTGCATGATACCCCAAGTGAATTCTGACGCTTGCAGTGAAGTGTATCGCTGTGCATCTGGGGAAGGAACTCTGGTGGGTCAATTGCGGAATTGACAAGGAATTGGTTATCAAACGGTTGTTTTGTTGAACCCCTATGTATATCCATTCTCCCTGTTATTTACACCTTTGAATCTGTGAGTGAGTTGAGGGGTTTGGTGAGACACCTCGGGTTAATGTCTGGATATCGGCTCAGGGGTGAACTTGGGAGGTGAAATAGTACAGTCTGGACAAGTTCTAAGGTTGGGTGGAGCGTGGCTCACATGCAGCCAATTACCACAATTATGTGAATTTCAGATAAGTGTTTATGTGGATGAACTTTAATGTTCATATGATATATTGTGCTTCTTATGTTCAAATCATTGAATGAAGGTTGCAATTAAATGTAAGCCATAATTATTCTATGCATAAGCATGTGTAGAAGGCTGTATTCATGTTTTATGTTTCCTTCAATTGCATGAGTTATCTGCAATATGAATCTTGCATGTGGAAGATGTATTGGCTATACCTAATTTATGCACCTCATGTAAGCTTATGCTGTCATACCCTTATTGATGAATGGATGGCTCATGTCTTGTTCATAGAATTATATGCATAAATATGGATATGAGGACTGAATGCATGATTGGGTGTTTTTCCCATGAATGAGGCCGTTTTGTGTTGATTAACTCTGCGGGCTATGATATGTTAATCTAGCTTAGTGTCATTCTTTATGTTGCTTATGTATTATCATTCACCTTGCTAAGGGATGGTTAGTCTTCACCTGAACTCTGGGAAAATGTAGAGTTGAACCTTGATATGTTTCAGAATATCTATCTAGGTGTGGTGAAGGTGGAAATGTTGGAAGGAAGGGGCAGAGTTCCCATGCTGTAGAATTATGAAGTTAGTTATTAGATGTATAAAATAAATTTTTTATTTTTATAGTTTTATACTGTGAATTTTATGTGTGTGTAACGTGGGTATGTTACAGATTGGTATCAAAGCGTCTGTTGCGGCTCTCAGGCCTCTGGAATTGAAATTGTTTTCCTAAAACGAGATATATACATGTATATGAATATATGCTGTAATTAATTTGAGACTAATAATCATTGAGAAATTTCAGATTGCTAGCATTATACAGGAATATTCAGTCATTTGAATTGCAGACTGGCAGTAAATACATGCAATCAGAACTAAAGAGATGGCAGAGGATCCTGAATTCTCTAATTTTGTTGAAGAAATCGGTGGTGAATTTCGAGGAAACGAATCGGTTGCTCACCTAAGTGTCGAACATGGACCATGGATGTTGTGAAAACCCTGAAGGAATTGTAGGTTGGAAGAGTCCATGAACGGAGACATCCCTGACAAGTATCAATTTTCTCAAGGAAAAGATGACATCAGGAGGATATTATATTTCCACCTTAATTCCAATGAAATTTCTCATGGGAATAAGAGTAATCAGTATGATAACTACCCTAGAAAGCAACGAAAGATAAAGCATGATTTGATGTTAGAAGGTGAGCTCAGAAAATTAAAACCTCCAACCTTTGATGGAGAGAAGTCTGGTGATGCTACATAGCTATGGCTTATGGAAATGAAAAAGTGTTTGCATTTACATGACTACTCAGAAAACCAAGAAGTATAGATTGCAATATATAATATGCAAGGAAGGGCTTATAAATGGTGGAAACATCTCAAACAAGTGGAAGAATTGGATGAGAAGCATATTTCTTGGAGGAGATTCCAAAGACTCTTTAAGAAATAATATCTATCACAACAGTACTATGATAAAAAGATACAAGAATTATTTGAGCTCAAATTGGGAAGCATGTCCATGGAGGACTATGAAAATAAATTCTTGGAGCTGCTGGGTTATGTTGAGTTTATCAAGGATGAGAAGGTGAAAATACAACGTTTTATCACTGGTTTGCCTACGTACTATAAACATAGATTGAATTATGATGAACCTCACACTCTGAAAGATTGTTTCAGAAAATCTAGATGCTTGTATGAGCAAGGAAAAAATGGGTAGGAAGTGAAAAGGTTTGGAAAGGTAAGCTGAAAGAGAAGCAAGATCAGAAGAAAAAGGGGTTTAAGCCTCTGGATATCAAGAAGGACAATTACACTTCTTTTAAACCATCGATACCGAAAGGAGAATCCAAGATGGATGAGTCTTCAGGGCAAAAGAAATTAACCCAAGGGAAATGTTGGTGATGTGTTGGTGATCAATTCTTAAACAAATGTCCTAAAAGAAGAAATAAGGGAACCAATGTGTATAATATGCAAGAAGCTTCTATTGTTGGCGATGTTGCTAGAAGCATTCCTCACATCTATGCAACATTGGAAAATCACCAAGCTGATCATCAATATTCTATGATCAAGATTGAAGGTAAATTAAAAGATGTGCCTATTTCTATTTTAATTGATTTTGGAGCTTCTTATAGCTATATTAATACTAACTTCGTTGAAAGGTGTAAATTGGTGACTCATAAATTGTCTAAGCCTATAATTGTTCAGTTGGAAACTGGTATGAAGATGAAGATCACAACTATGGTCAAAAGTTGTTGTTTTTAAATGAATGGAAACCAAACCAGTGCAGATTTGGACATCATTCCTCTTGGATCCTATGATGTGTTGATCAGAATGGATTGGTTAGAGAAACACTTTGCTGTGTTGGACTGCCACAATAAATATATTACATGTTTGAATGATGATGTCAGCAATAATGTACAAATAAGAGGCCTTCCGAGACCCATATCCTTAAGACAAATTTCAGCCTTACAAATGAAGAAGTGTATTAGAAAAAGGTTCCAGCTGTATGCTATTCAGGTAGAAGAGTTGTCTACTGAAAAAGAATCAAGTTTGAATGAATATCCAGTGTTGAAAGAATTTGAAGATGTATTTCAAGAAGTTCCTGGGTTACCACCCAAGAGGGATATCGACTTCACAATCGATTTGGTGCCTAGAACTATGCCAACATCAAAAGAACCATACATAATGGGTACTCCATAGTTAAAAGAATTGTAAATGCAACTTGAGGAGTTACTTAAGAAGGGGTATATACGAGCTAGTATATCACCTTGGGGTGCTCCTGTTATTTTTGTAAGAAAGAATGATGGCACACTTAGATTATGTGTGGACTACAGACAGTTAAACAAGGTCACAATTAAGAACAGGTACCCTCTACCTAGAATTGATGATATTTTTGATCAATTGAGAGGTGCACAAATATTTGCTAAGATAGATTTGAGATCTGGATATCACTAGATACCTATTAAATATGAAGACACCTGTAAAACCGCTTTTAGAACTAGATATGGGCATTATGAGTTTACAGTGCTTCCTTTTGGTTTGACAAATGCTCCAACTACATTCATGTGTTTAATGAATGGTATATTCACAGAGTTTTTGGATAGGTTCATTATAGTATTTTTGGATTATATACTTATATATTCCAAAATCGAGGAGGAGCATGAAGAACATCTCAGGATTACTTTGCAAATCTTGAGAGAAAATCAATTGTATGCCAAGCTTAGCAAATGCAGTTTCTATCAGAGATGGTTGTTATACTTGGGCCATATCATTTCTGAAGAAGGTGTGGCAATGGACCTAGTTAAAGTAAAGGCTATTATGGAATGGCCTACTCCTCGCAATGCTTTTGAGGTAATATAATTCATGGGATTGGCTGTTTATTATCGAAAGTTTATAAAATATTTTTTGAGAATAACCAATTTAATTACATCTTTGCAAAAGAAAGGTGTACCTTTCATCTGGAGTCAGAAATGTGAAGATAGTTTCAGAATTCTAAAGGAATTGCTCACATGCGTGCCTATATTGAAAATTTCAGACCCAAATAAAGAGTTTTTGGTATGTATTGATGCATCACTTGAAGGAATCAGTGGAGTTCTAATGCAGGAAGGACATGTGATTTGCTATGAGTCACATAAGTTAAAGGAGCATGAGAAAAACAACGCTACTCATGACTTGAAGCTAGAAGCCATTGTTCACGCACTTCACATGTGGAGGCACTATCTTCTGGGAAGTAAGTTTGAGTTAAGAACTGATCACAATAGTTTAAAGTATTTATTTGATCAACCTTAGCTAAATGCCCGATAAGCGAGATGGGTTGAATTCTTAAGTGAGTTCAGTTTCGAAATCAAGTATTTAAAAGGAAAAGAAAATCGAGTAGCTGATGCACTTAGCAGAAGGGGTCAACTGATGCATGTTTGAGCTATCAGTACTTGGAATTATGAATTACAAATTAGATTGCTTGAAGCATTGACAAATGACAAAATTGATCTACAAGTGGCAAGAGCATTGCAAGAAGGAAATAAATCGTTAAAGTTATGCAATTATGCATTAACAGAGGATGGTATTCTTCACTTCAAAGACATAATTTATGTACCTAATAATGAAGAATTGAAGAGAATAATAATGAGTGAAATGCATAATGTACCATATGCAGGGCATCCTGGATATCAGAAAACTATAACAACAGTAAAGAAGAATTATTATTGGCCAAACATGAAAAAGGAAGTGGCTAATTACATTTCACGTTGTTTAGAATGTCAAAGAGTCAAGGCAGAGTATCAATATCCAACTGGTTTACTTCAACCTTTGTCTATTCTAGAGTGGAAATGGGACACTGTAACTATTGATTTTATTACAGGTTTTCCTAGAACCATTAAGCAACATGATTCTATCATGGTAGTGGTTGATAAGTTAACCAAATCATCCCATTTTATTCCAGTCCAATCAACTTTCAAGGCAGGAAAAATTGTAGATATTTATATGAAAGAAATTGCTAGGTTGCATGGTATTCCGAAAGCCATTGTGTCAAATCGAGATCCGAAATTTACCTCTAATTTTTGGAAAGGTTTGTTTAAAGAGTTTGGTACCAAGTTTAATTTAAGCACAACTTATCATCCCCAAACTGATGGGCAGACTGAGCGAGTAAATCAAGTCATCGAAGACATGCTCAGGATGTATGTCATGGACAAACCAGGCAAATGGGAAGAGTATTTGTATTTGGTTGAATTTGCTTATAATAATGGCTATCAAGTATATTTGAAAATGAGTTTGTTTGAAGCTTTATATGGTTGAAAATGTAATGTTCTAATCAATTGGGATAAACCAATGGACATGTTAATCATTGGACCTGAAATGCTTCAGGATATTGAAAATCAAGTGGTAAAGATAAAACATAATTTGAAGATGGCACAAGATCGTCAAAAGAGTTATGCAGATAAAAGAAGGACGCATAGAGAATTCCAGGTTGGGGACATGGTGTTCCTAAAGGTTAGAGGCAATAAAAGTTCCTCGTGGTTGGGCAACTGCAAGAAGTTGGTAACTAGATTTTGTGGTCCATTTGAAATCTTATGTAGAGTTGGTTCGGTAGGTTACGAGCTAGCAATACCTCCCACCATAAAAATACATAATGTATTTCATATTTCATTTCTGAAAAAATTATGTTTATGATATTAATCATGTGCTTGATTGGTCCGTTCTTCAGGTGGAACCCAAAGGGGAAATACAAGTTCAACCAATCTGCATATTGGATCGCAGAAGCAAGATAGTTAGGAATAGAGTCATCGGACAGGTAAAGGTCCAATGGACCCATTACAGTCCCGAGAAATCTACTTGGGAACTGGAAGATATAATGCGAGAAGAGTATCCACATTTATTTTAAAAATGTGTATATAATAAAACATTACGACAACAAAATTTTGTATATGTTTTGATACAATGTTAATCATCGACGATGATGAAGACTTTAAGGGGGGGGGAATTGTAATACCCTTGGCCCAGATAAAGTACTGATACTGTATCTTGAACAATTTTCTATGAAGTATGTACATAGCAAGATATGATTTTAATACAAATACTAGCTGGATGCGTGATGAGCAATACGCTGAAGAGGAGATCCAGATATTAATCGAGGGTTGTGAGGGGGTAAGGTTTACCTATGTACCTTGTCTCCTTAAACCTTTGTTTCGTAAGCCTTATGATAAAAGCCCAAAACCCACACTCCTAAGCCATATTCTTAATGGGGGGGTTAATTAATAACTAAATATTATTTAATGTTGAGATTCAGTGGCTAATCATGATTATGGATGGAAGGAACGTGTTCCTTTGGGATAGCCACACGAGAGCCCAAAGGAGGACACGTGGTTGCTTTGGGAAAGCAGTGCAGACAGACCGAGGGAGGTCGAAGGTCTGGGAGAATGCACGCAGAGGACACGAACGAAAGGAAAGATCGATGTGGATGTGGTAGAATGATAAACTTGAATGACTTTATCTCAATTTAGTAGACCAATCTTTTTTAATGGGGATTTATTCTTTCTTGAGATTGCAATTTTAATTCTAAAGTTGAAAGGATTTTAGGAAGAAAGAACCCTTAAATAATAGTTTATGAATTTATTGTTTTGGATGGTTGAAATTTGAGATTGAAACTAAGGAAAATATAGGTTGAATAAGCATGATTTGACCGTTACTATTTACTATCTGTGAAATTACTGATTGTATTATTGAAATTTGAGATTGCAGCTGAGCAAAATATGAATTGAATAACCATGGTTTGACAGTCACATATTGTCATGTTGGCATTTACGGTGAGAAAAGAACATGTTCCAAAATATCTCATGATCCCAATTCATATCTATGATCTTCTCCATTCTCATGTTTGGAATTTCAATACTACAAAGCAAAGTATTCCCACCTCTTGTGCATGCAAGCTTTGAAATGACATTTTAATACGAGGCAAGATATGAGAATTCAATATTCCATTTAGTTATTATAAATGCTATTTTAAAAAAATTGCGAGGCAACATTAAAATTAGAGCATCACATAAAACTTTATTGACATGCAAGGTAGGACAAAACAAAATTTTAGGGGCAAAATTTAGCGCATTGGCTATTTTCGGTCTTTTTTTCCAAAAAAGATTCATTGATTTCCCTTTTTCCAAAAATGATTTTCCAAATTCTATGGGATAGATTTTTTTACTCTAAAAATTGCCAAAATTGTCCAAAAACTATATAGAGTCCTTAGAAATTTGAATATTTTTACCAAAAAATTGCCAAACATTTTATGGTTGCAAATTTAAGAATTAGTAAGATTCGCCAAGGTTTTTACACTTTGAGAAAATTATGGATCCTTAAAATTTCCGTGGGTAGGACATCAACTTTTAACCCTAGTCATAATTGTTTGAATATGAAGCTTAACGGTAAGTGGTAGATAAGTTATAATGAGGACAATATTACAGTGGAGCTAAATTTCAGCATCAACATATGTTATTATAGAGGTAAGGTTTGTAATTATTATGGGCATCATGTAAATAATAACCACAAACTAAAGAGGAGGATGGATAAATTATGATGAGAAGAATATTAAAGTGGAATACAATGTCAACATCATGATATGTATTTATAGTAATTGGACTTATAATTTAATATAGAAATCATATAAATAACATTCATAAACTAAATATGATTTACATTATGAAAATCACATTTCCTTAAGGTCACTACCAAGACAAACACCAAATTTGTGTATGAGACACCCTTGTTTGTGGAACAAGGGACCCCACCTCCATTGTTTGTGACAAGGTACCTTCTTTGTGCAACAATTTGATAACTAATGTATGCAAAGGGGTACATACCCAACATCCTCCGGATTTGAACTTGTGACATAGATAGGAGGAAACACATATTCTTAACCATTATGCCCATGCAAGAAATATTAATGAGCATATTCATGTAACAAACATAGTTTAGTATGAAATCATTTTACATCTTATGCAAAAAAAATTATTTATATATTAAGAATATGTAGGTGCCTTTGATATATTTATTTACACCATTAATGGGAGTGATTGTGATGTGTTACTTAACATGGGAGTAATAGGCATAAGATAAAGACATATCAACTTAGATCATAGATGATGTATCTTTCCTTGGATGCATATTCAATGTCAAATATATCTCTATGTCATTTAAGAAAGTTCCTTCCGTTACATATTCATCTTCCATAGTGGATAAGTTAATGAGATGATGTGACAACATCCTCCCCCACTTTGGTACTAACATTGTTAGTAAAATTTTCAATGCCATAATTTATAGGTTGTTTTTGTTTATGGTTGATCCATATGCCATTTAAAAAAGTGACCCCCATTACACGTTCATCTTTAAATGGTGGATAAGTCAATGAGATGATGACAATATCATTCCCCACTTTGGTACTAGCATTGTTAAATGGTGGATAAGTCATTGAGATGATGACAATATCCTTCCCCACTTTGGTACTAGCATTGTTAGTAGTTTTAGTGTCATATTTTATAGATATTTTTTACACATGAATGATCAGTATGCCATTCAAAAAAGTGCCTTTCATTACATGTTCATCTTTGCATTAAGTCATTGAGATGATGTGACAACATCCTGTCCCACTTTGGTATTACATATTCATCTTTGCATTAAGTCATTGAGATGATGTGACAACATCCTGTCCCACTTTGGTATTACATGTTCATCTTTGCATTAAGTCATTGAGATGATGTGACAACATCCCGTCCCACTTTGGTACTAACATCATGAGTAGTTTCTGTGCCATACTTTATAGTTTTTTTGAACTTATGGTTGATCTATATGCCATTTAAAAAAGTGGCTTCCATTACATATTCATGTTTGCATAGTGGATATGTTATTGAGATGATGTGACACCATCCTTCCCCACTTTGGTATTAATGTTGTTGGTAGTTTCATTGTGATAATTCATAGATTGCTTTTTACTTATGGTTGTTATTTATGTGATGTTGCTTGCTACCTTATTATAGTGGCATATCCCTATGTCGGGATTTCTTTCCACACTAATACTCCCTTCCCCCTTTTGCTGTAATGTTCAAGATGTAGACGTTGTTTCATTGTAAATTGACCTTGACTTATGGTTGTTCTTTACGCGTTGTTGCATGCTATCTTGTTACAATATAGGGGTTATTTTAAGGATCCATGTGTAACTTAAAGTGTAGAAAACTTGTCAAATCTTACTAAGCCTTTAAATGTCATCATAAATGTTTGACAATATTTTTGTAAACATATTCAATTTTTTAAGGATTTAATATAGTTTCTAAAAAAAGGGGCAATATTTTTTGGAAAAAAATGATATTTGGCAAACCCATTTTGGAATAAAAGGAAAATTAGTGAATTGTAAAATTCAAATCCTAAATTTTTTCTATGTTGGAATAGTGTTCCACATTAATAGTGCCCTTCCCCTCGTATTAACATTTACATGATGTTGATGTCAATTCATCTAGACAAGATAAATGACCACAAAGCCATCCATAGACCCACTCGATCCAATGTTATGATATGCCAAGTTGTGGCAAACACACATTTACTAATGCGAGAGTACACAATACTTGCACTTAAGAATAAACACAAAAGTGAAATAAAATCTTAACATAGAAGTATGCCATTATAACAAGATAATTTACAATATCATACATATAACAACCAAGAACAAAAAAAGAACCACAAAACATCTACACCCAAAACAAAAAATGAACCACCAACATATACATCATGAGTATGATCATAACATTTTACATGATTCATTATCCTACTATTCGTAATCCCCATCATGAGTATGATCATAACGTTTTACATGATTCATTATCCTACTATTCGTAATATCCACCTAAAATTAAATAATTGTCCAATACCGAGAATCATAACAAAAACCTAAATAATATACCATTAATACCAATACAAAACCCTCTTTTCCATCTCAAATCTCTACCATATTTAATTAACAAAACACACACTACACACCCTGGTCCCCAATTCTCCTAGTGCCTCCCTCCCCACCACAAACCCAAAAGTGTTACCAAATCTGGGAAATCTAACGACATGAAGACGTCTTAAAAAATGTCCCAACAAATATCGGGACTAGGAGACAAAAAGACAAAAGATAAAAAGAAGAAATACGGAACGAGTAACTAAATCTCCAAAGGATTCTCTGCAATTGGCGGAGCTTGCAGGACCGAAAAGCATCGATGTTCCCCCACCACCCCAGCCACACAACTTCCTCGTTGGAACCTTTTCCGTCTGCCACCAAATTAGCACAGGCAGAGGTACGTCTCGTCGTTTTCCAAAATGTCCATACCGACAACACAGCTCCACGCCCCTCGTCCATACAAAACGCTCCCCCCACATGACCAACTTCGCTGTCCGCCCTACCAATTATGCTGTACCCGTGACTTATCTTCAAAGCCTGGCTCGGTCTGCAGATTCTCTCTGTACGCTCCCCGCCTCAGATTCCTCATACAAAAGCTCACGCCCCCAACCAATGCTTTTTTGTGCTTACGTGTCATGCCCACAACCAATCAGATTTCAGCATTTGATCACCTACCATCCCCCATCACGCCAACTTGCCTACTGATGTTTCCCAACCCCACTTTTCTTGCTGCTCGTTTCCCATGAACTACTTTGTACCGCCTTCTCTGTCTTCTCCTGTTTGTGTTTGCAAATAAAATCTTTACCAAGTACAAGATACCCATTTCTTTCAAAGGTAGCATATTACATAGAAATAATAGAGAGACTTTGGTATGTGGAATAGCATATTACATAGTAAATAATAATATAGACCTGGTACATAAAATACTATAGCATATGCTTTTTAGATCTTTTTGGTCATGGTTATTTAGTTAAGATTTGATTCCATAAATTTTTATTTGAAAATCTTGATATGGTAAAAAATAAAAATTTATGGATAGATGACAATTCGTATTTTAATGATACTGAAAAAAAGATTACGATATGATTTTGATAGATTAGATTCTCTCATTTAGAATGACTTGGTCAAGAATTCATTTCACAAATCAACCAATAAAATTATTAACAATAATAATAACCATTTTAAGAAAAAAAACATTTTAAGAAAAAAAACATGTAAATGTAAATGACAATGCCCACCTAAAATTCATAATATCTAAAATCTCAATGAAAATTATTTAACAAACACAAAATATCTATTTATTTAGAAAATCATTACCATTTATTTACAAAATATCTGTTTATTTAAAAAAATTATTTTCACAATACTCATTATATAATTATGTTGATTATTAAATAATATTTTTCATATTAAGAATATATATGTATTTAAGAGAAAGTTGAGTACTTTACAAAGGCTATGATCATAAACACTTATGTATCATGTAGGCAACTTTATTTGTTAGATCATACATAGTTGTAGATGTTGAATGTGGTATTTTAATATTATACTATATTTAATAAAAATATACTATATTTGTAATATATATATGTGTAATATATATATTTATAATTTTTTTAATGTTTTTAAATTTTATATTTAAACATTAATATATTAAAATTAATATATTAAAATTAAGATTATAAGTATTTTTAACCACTTTCATATTTTCAAACAAGGTTTGTTTAAAAAAAACATAAACTTTAATTTAAATTTTATTTGTATAACTTTTTTATACGACATATTTATTACTTCCCAAATAACAATGCATTAACACGACTTCAATTAAATTAAAATTTGATCATCTTTCAAACATTCAACCTTTATATATAAACACTTATTAAAATTAATGTGAGGAATTCAAACATTCAACCTTTATATATAAATACTTATTAAAATTAATGTGAGGAATTATATGCCCATGTGAAATGAATTCCCAAGCAATAACAATGTATTAACACACAACTTCAATTAAATTGAATTCGACATTCTTTCAAACATTATTAAAATTAATGTGAAAAATTATATGCCCATGTGAAATGAACTCCCAAGCTCTTAATGACACTTAGACCCAATTTCCAATTTAGTTGTTAGATTTCATGTTTTAAGAGATTTCATGTTTCCAATTTAGTTGTTAGATTTCATGTTTCATGAGATTTCATATTTATAATTGTAAAAGATATTAAATTAAATGACACTTTTTACTTTAAATGTATGTAAATTATACTATTTATTTTAAATGTATGTATAATGAGTGTAAATTTAAATTTAGTAAAAATTCATTAACAAATACAAGATATCCATTTACTTAAAATCGATTATTTGATAGGCTTAAACAACAACGTATATAATAGATAAGATAGACCTTATGCATAAAACAAGGATGAAATCTAGCTTGATGAATTATTTTTATCTTTGATTACAATATATAACGTCATTATCCACATTTACAATAATGTTGCTGCAATGAACTTTGATATATGCATCCCTTAAATTTTCTAAATTTTCATTATCTTAAGAGTTGATGTGTAACAAAATAAAAAAGGTTAGTAAGAGTGCATGGCTTAGGCTCCTAGAGGGTGGTGATATGACTTGGAAGATGGTTGTTTATAGTTTATTTTATATCAATCTATAAGAACTTTGAAGATCAAGGTTATAAGATAGAGATTAAGAAAATAAATAACAAATTTATGTAAACGTGGAGGTAAAATTTGTATGAAAAAAAATAATGTAGAAAGAGAAAATAATAATATTAAAAATAAGTTTTAATAAGTCTTAATAAAACATTGATTTTTTACACTAAAATCTTTTTTTTATTTGCCTCATTTAAATGGCATAAATCATAAATAGAGAGGGTAAGGATACATTTACTTTAAAAGGTTCACTTGTTACATAAACATAATATAATGATTATAAGATATTTATTTATTTTTTAAAACCATTTTGTATATAAAAAATAAAATACATAGTAGATAGTGTAGATATATATTTACTTTTTAAAACCATTTTGTATATTAAAAACAAAATACATAGTAGATAGTGTAGATTTTGAGTACAATAAAAATATAAGCAACAAACACATACATATTATAAATAGTATAAAGATCTACGATAATTATAAGATATATATTTATTTTAAAATGACTACTAGGTACATAAACAACAAAGTATAGTAGATAGTGTATATTTTGAATACAAGAAAAGTATAAAGATCTATAATGGTTACCAGATATACATTTACTTTAAAATTACCACTTGGTATATAAACAATTAAATATACAATAGATGGTATAAAGTTTGAGTAAAAAAAAATATAAAGATTTATAATGATTACAAGATATACATTTACTTCAAAATGATTACTTGGTATATAAACAACAAAATACATAATAGATATAGTAGAATTTGAGTACAAGAAAATAATAGTACCAAACTTGAAAACCGATCATTATTCTTATGTATAACATATGAACAACCTTGTTTTCAATTATTACAAGAGTGTTAATATTGATAAGACATGCCTCAAGATATGCATCCAATATTTTTTCCAAACATTCACGAATTCATTAGTGGATGTAAAACCAACTAAAAGATAATGGTAAGGTTCCATGTCTTAGGTTCATAGAGATAGTTGGTCAATCATAACATTAATATGGTTGTGTACAACTCATTTTAAATCAATTCATGGTAATTGAAGGATGAACTACAAAGAAAAATGAGAGGATGAAATACAAACATTTTTATGTAAATAAGAGGGTGAAAAATTTAAGAGAGAAAGTGACATATTAAGGGAAAATAATAATTCTAAAATTGTATTATAGTAAAATCATTAAAAACTAACCATTAATTTTTAGGGAAAATAATAATCCTAAAATTGCATCCTAGTAAAACCATTAATTTTTAGGATAAAATATTTGATGTGTTGTTTCTTTGTTTTAAATGGATAATATTAAATTACAGTATTTAGTAATTTTATTGAATAACTACCTTTAAAAAATAACATCTAAGTCAAGTAGATTTTGTGTTTTGTGTTATGTGGTGTAATCGTTAGACATTAGGGTATATTTCTTGAAGAACTTCCAATAAAGATATGAACGGTTGAACTAAGTAGGTCATAAACTCGTAACCTAAATATGTGTTCATCGCTACATAGCCTGGTTCAAAATCATTAGTTTCTATTTAAAATGTTTATTATAAGTATGAATGGGAAAATTACAATGATTGAGCTAATAAATGTTTGAATTAATATGCCATTATTATTAAGAAATAATAATATTTTTTTGTACTTAAAAAATGATATATTTTATAGGTGTAACTGTTTTTTTGTTTGTTTGTTGAAGAGTTAACATGTGTGTCAACATATTGTTCTTTTCAAACATAATAATAAACCCATATTAGAGTCTTATTTACTTATTAATATTCTATATCATAATTTAATTTGGTCTAATGTTTGTATTTAATAACAATTCATGATTGAAGTGACATAATATCATTTCTAACTAATTTAATTATCTAATGGTAGTCTTACAACATTGGCACCCAAGAAAAAAAGATCTTCCTATTGACATTGGCTAGAGACATGATCCGTAAACTACTGTGGATATTGCACTCAGTCAGTTTGTCAAACTGGATCTTATATAATGGAACTAAAAGAGAAATAACTAGATGATCTGGGTCGTGTCCAAGAAGCATGAGGGGGACAACAATTCGACTGAATGAGTCGGCTCTATTATGGCGGAAGCTATAAGAATAAGCAGAATGAGCAAAGTAGGATTACACTACACAGATAAACACAAATACTCACAGACAATATGCAGGAATGAGAACTGAACTTCTATTACTGTAAACAAGTCTAAGACATAATAAGATTCATCTATTGATTCTTGTATGTTACAATATTATACATGCTTATATAGATTTCTGAGATGTTTGGGTGCATTCCCGTTACGTTCAGTTACAAGAAGAAGTTAGAACGGTTCAACAGTTCAACCATTACAGTCGACTGGAAGACAGAGAGACAATCTGTCAAAGTGTGATAGTCGTTGGTCGCATGTCAACACTGCTTGTCGATGCCGCGAACAATGAGGTTGTTGAACATGTAGAACGTGTGAATGTGTCGAAGTAGAGACTTGTCAGAGTTGTGTCGAATTCGAAACCTATCGGAGATAACTTGTCGGACTGGAAGCTTGTCGAGTTGAAGTCATGTCGAAGTTGAAACTTGTTGAAGTTGCATCACCGTTGATGAATTGTCAAATGCGATGTGGATCAGACCTCCTTCCTTAAGAAACAATGTACCCCATTGTTTGCTCGTGAAGGTGAAGAAACTTGTCGGTCAATTCAGTAAGAGAGTACCACTTTCCTTGAGAGGGGATCTGGCCAATCTTGGAAACCTGAAACAAGGGAATTGTGTTCGTTCTTGTATGGCGTACTCGTCATCCCACAATGGTGTCACAAGGAAGAGGCTCCTGAACATCTGGATGGATGTCTCCGGGTTCTGTTGTTTGCAAGTTGTTCTGTTCCAACAAGGGTGCGTGGTATGGTCGAAGTAGATCCACATTAAATACTGGGTGCAGACCCAGGCATGCAGGAATGTCGAGCTGGACAACATTCTGGCCAATCTGTCAAAGAATACTATACAGACCTGTAACATCCTGAATTTTCATAAAAATTTAAAATTTTTGATAACAGCATTAATTATTATAATTATAATTGTGATTACGACATCATTAATTGTAAAGTTATTAGTACTAAACATACTTTAATTTCTGTCTAGCAGTAATATGAAAATGACAGATTTAACACAATAGTTAGTAAACATAATTATGATGACAAATGAACTAACAGATCGGAAATATGATGTGACACTTTTTATTTGTAGTGATATTGACAGTTTGACTTCTGATGCATAAGGGTGTCCTACGAGGTACCCTGGAGTTTACTTAGCTGCAACGCTAACACACTTGATTATTCTATGTGCAGATGACAGGTAAAAAGATTCAATAACTGTGTAGTTAAAAGTACGTGTGTAATTCAATTCAATCGTCAGATAGAAAAATTGTGAATTCTTTTATGAAAACAAGTATCTACAGGTATGATGGTTTTGTGCTACTCCCCAGTTTCTCGACAATGTCTTGTTTGTTTATAATGTTGAGAATAACGATGTCAAAGGATATACATGCTGGATACGTTTGTTGTCGTAAGCCAAAGATGTAAATCTAGCTTGGTTGTGGTCATTGTCTTAAGATAATTAATACTTATATGTTATCGGAGTCGTAAAGTATCGCCAACCATCAAATACATTGAAAATCAAAGTTAGGATATGAAGTATCTGGCCATGGTATGTTCCTATGCTTGTTACTATTCATCTGTCATGTTGAAACATCAAGGTGTAACTCCTATGTCATCTTATTTATCATTTTAAATTTTATAAATGAAATAATAGAGAAACTATGGTTATTATGCCAACCATATAAATCTTTATAGCTTGGTATCCTACACAATAGTCATACCATTACAAACTATTTACAATATATATATAAAAGTTAACAAAATGATATGCAATTCGAAGTTGATATATGTATGGCTAGACCTAAGTCTTGATACATAAATCGTGACCATAAGTTAGAGCTTGAACTAATACATTGCAAACAAATTGTTTTGAGTTTAATAAAGTTCTAAGTAAATGTTTTGATGTCGATATGAGTGGTTCTAACAAGCAATTTATGTCAACAGGGTGGAAAGTTGACGATCATTAATATGACATAACACTTGGGCTGTCATGGAGATCGAGTATCAATCATGCATTAAAAGCTTGAAATGAAAACTCCATGTGACCTGGATTGTTTCCGCTCCACGTATCGTAAATTCGTTGTATGGTGAATTCCGAGATTACTGTGTAATGGTTGTAAGTTGATACTCCTCTGAGCTGGATGTAAAACGATCCAACGTGATCCATCGTGGCAATGCTATGTATGTGAAGTGGTAGAGCATTAAATGCAAGGGTTGTTCGACCCAATGCAAACTCGCTGGCACACTTATGAATGTTGATCGTGATGAGTTTGGACCGTTAGATTACAACCCTAACTTTTGTTGTTGATTTGGTTTAAGAGATTGGAAAGTCGTTTATTGTGTTATTATTTTAGTCTGTGTGGCCGATAGGCTGCCAAAATTTTAGGTAGGAGGTTTATAAGAGGTTCGACCTCGAGACTTGTAGTTCAGGGTTGGAGTTGCAGGTTTTAATCCTTTGTAATGGTGTTGTAATGAAAGACTGGGTCTCTGGTTCGAGTTGTCATCGAGTTGATAGTTTATAGTTAATATTTTTAGAGATTGGGTGAAAATGCACCATCTTGCAAATGATAAGAGTGCTCTTGTCTCATCTACAACAGAGCTCTCATTGTTGTTCTGGTGAATGCCAAGAACTTGGACACTCGTCGAGAAGGTAAATGCTTTAGAAAAACTTAGTGTTTTCTTCTGTTGAATCTTCGATTTTGACAAAAATAAATGTTATTTAACTTCAACACTGTATCGTGTCAGTTGCAGGTTGTGAAGATTGTGTTGAGAAAGGGTTTGGAAAGGCGTGCTTCCACTCCTGGTAAGCTCCGGGTCTAAAACCCTCGTAGGTTCCCTTCATCTGTGGTTGATGTGTTTTCAAGAGGATGAGTTTTTAGTATTTCACCATGCCTCGGCATCGTTTATCAAATGGAAAACTTGAAAAATCTCTTGTTATTCGAGTGATGCTTATATAGGGTTGTGACCTTCGTTTAAATGTATGATACTAGGTCTTTTAACTTGTCAAACTGAGAGTTATGATACTTCGACAATACTAAGGTTTTTTTGGACTTGTTTTGCATTGTTTTTAAGTTTTGGGAAATAACCGTATGCGAAATTTGTTGGAAATGTAAAGTAATATATATATATATATATATATATATATATATATATATATATATATATATATATATTTTTTTTTTTTTCTCTGGAAAACATTGTTTTAAACTTGGAGCACATCCTGGGGTTTATATTATGAGAAAAGAAGAGAGAGAAATAGAGCCGAGGTTCGTTCATCTGTGATTACAATGTTTTCTTGTCGGCAAAGATAATAAAATTACTGTTTCTTTCTATGAAATTGGCCTGTGTTATGAGTTGGTTTCTGTGTGTTGATATCGTGATTGTTGAACTAGACTAGGGTCTATATGCTCATTGTGGATGATAACTCTGTAATATATATGTTTTGAAATGGTAATCATTTCATTTGTAATGGACACGAATAAGGCCACACCCTAGTTCAAGTTCTGTCTTTGAAATTAACTAAATGTTTTGAAAATGAAATGAACATGGCCACGCCCGGGTTCTAGTTTCGTCTTTGAAAATGAAAGATAATAATTACGTTTAACTTGATAATAGCTCTTAAAAGTAGTTAGATTTTGTACTATAATTTGAATGAGGATATAATATGTGTTTTATAATACCATGGATAATGAATATGGTTATCTAATAATAAATGTGATCTAAAATTTTACTGTTGATGCTATGCTATGTTTTAATACTATATACATTTCGTAAGACAGTAGGAAAATACAATATTTAGATTGAATAATACATGCGATTGTAATGTGAAATGATAAGTGTAGACAAAATAGGTTTGACATTTCCTATATTTACAATTCTGATACTACTGGTATGATTATAGGAACTTATTCTGTTAGATGAAAACCACAGTGTGTGTGTGAACATATATATTGACTGTGATTTGTAACTTGTGAGCATAGCTAGCACTTCTAGTTATTTCAGCAACAATATTGATTCTAAATATATTGCATAGAGCTTTAAAATGCATTGATTTCCTATACTGTATAATAATTACTTCTGTTAATTATAGGGCAGAAAATGAAAATAGAATTCAATCACTGCACTTGTCTATTCGAATCAGTGGCATTTGCCTATCTTCTAATCTATTCTTAATTTGCATATCTACACTAGAGTACGATGCACAAAACAACATGTTGAAAAATCTAGATATTGGTTTATCAATTCCAAATCATCATTAGACTTTAACATTCAGACTTTAAACAATTTTAGAAATAGATTCTTTTTCGAAAACAGAAAATAGAGATTACTACATATACAGAACATAACTATTAGCTAAGATAAAGTAGAAAATTTGTAAAACCTGGATAATTATGTAGGGAAACAAACAACCCAAGAAGACTGTTCCACCCAACCAATTCCTGGAAACAGTCAAGTACTGCCTTAGGACCCTCGAGCCTGTTCATTGAACCACCAGGAGGAAGAAACTTAGGAATTTAGGATCTCCACTTGCAGTAGCACTAACTGTGGAATCTTAAAGAACTAGCAGTACAAATGACCTGCTCCAGCACCTTTGGTTCACCTTGACAAATAATTTGCAGATTTATGCTTTGCAATCACCACTAGCCTCCCTAGTCGAATCTCTCAGTGATCACCTGATGCACATGAGTAAATATTCCTGCAGAAAATATTGTGTAAGGGCTGCCTGCCCAATTCGAATTTGCCTTAAGTAGGCTGCCTAGGCCTTTTCAGATGTTACCCGGTCATTAAATGAGCTACCTGCTCACTCCCTCCACCTGGGGGATAATGCCACAATTTTAGGGGTAGTTGTCCCATAACCAATAGCTAGTGGTGTGATGCAATTGCTGCCATCTGTCCCATACCTTTCAACAACTTCCATTCCTCCTAGTGGGTCAGTGAACACTCATTTAACAGTCCCCTTGGGTGTTTGTCTCCTAATTAATTTATTTAAATAATAATATTCAGTAATTACATTCATCCTTGATCAAAATTGATCATAATTACAAAACTTTGTAATTAAATTTAACATAAAGTATTTTGCAAATAAAATAATAATTTTTAGAAATTTGGGTAGGTGACATACACCCCCTGTTAAGTCTCAACATCGTCCTCGATGTTGGTTAATCACTCCTTGAGTGTTCCTGAAACAGAGTTGGGTATGCTTCCTGCATACTACTCTTTAACTCCTAGGTTTCCTCCTCTGGGCTAAGGTGCTTCCATTGCACCTTCACTTGCCTAATGATGCGATTCTGGAGAATAGTTTCCCTCCTTCCGAGGATACAGTCTGGTTCCACTGGAAAATCTCCGTCTTGGCCCACCTATACATCATTCCAGTTTACAACATGAGTAGTATCGTGTACATATTTCTTTAAAAACGATATATGAAAAACATTATGTATTTTTAAGTTTGGTGGCAAAGCCAGTTGGTATGCCACTGCTCCAACCTTAGACAATATTTCAAAAGGACCACAATACCTGGGTGCCAACTTGGCACAGCTCTCCAATTTCAGTGAACTCTTTTTCGGTCTTACCTTAAGGAATACATGTTCACCAACCTGAAACTCTTTATGACTTCTTTTTGAATTTGCTTGACTCTTTTTCCTATCTTGGGCAGCTTTTAAATGTCCTTGCACCTGTTTCACAATTAGTTCTAACTCCTGAAATAATTTAGGTCCTAAAAAAACTCTATTTACTGGATCATTCCATGAAACAGGTTTATCACATTTTCTACCATAAAGAATTTCAAAAGGACTAAGTCTGGCCGATCATGATAATGATTATTATAAGAAAATTCTGCTAAGTGCAAGTAGTCTTCCCACTTACCACGCTGATCCTTAACATACATTCTTAATAAATCTTCTAAAACTTGATTTACCCTTTCTGTCTGTCCATCCGTTTCTGAAATTTAAGGTTGTATTCAACCCCTTAAACAGTGACCTCCAGAAGTTTCCTGTAAACTTCAAGTCACGATCTGATATTATTACTTTCGGTATTCCATGTAGTCTAAAAATTTGTTTCATAAAGATCTCTGCAATATTTGGAGCTTTATGAGTAGTCTTTACGGGTATGAAATGTGCTGCTTTGCTGAGTTTGTCCACTACCACCATGATAGAATCATGTTGTTTCTGATTTTTAGGTAATCTAGTAATAAATTCTATGCTGATCACTTCCCATTTCCAACTTGGTATCGGTAACAGTTGCAACAATCCAGTAGGATGTTGGTGTTCAACCTTCACGTTTTGACAATCCAAACATTTAGCTATGTACTCTGCTACTTCATCCTTCATTCTGGGCCAAGAGTATTCTTTTCTCAACATAGTAATGGTCTTTTGATAACCTGGATGACCAGAATAGTGACTTTTATGCATCTCATTTAATATCAGAAATTTCACTTCTGGTATGTCTGGTACATACAATCTGTTTTTATACAGTAATAAACCATTTTCCTTCATGCTGTAATCTACCATACAATTTTCAGAACTGTTGTTTGCTGTCTTTTCCTTCATTTTTCTGTATTCTTCATTTGTTTCACTCTTTTCAAGAATCTGATTTTCCAAATAAGTTGAATAAGTACTGATGGCTGAAATAAAATTTAGTTTTGCCTTACGACTTAAGGCATCTGCAAACTTGTTTTCCTTTCCTTTAATATGCTGAATTTCGAAATCATACTCACTTAAGAACGTCAACCATCTAGCTTGTCTAGCATTCAGGTTTGTTTGATCTAATAAATATTTTCAGACCCATGTTATTTGTCAATAATGTAAATTTTCTACCAATAAGGTGGCGACGCCACATTTTTAAAGCATGAATTACTGCCAATAACTCTAAATCATAGGTAGAGTAGTTCTTTTCATGTACTTTTATCTTTCTAGATTCATATGCCACAGCATGCCCTTCCTGTGTTAAGAATCCACTGAGTCCGTCATTGCATGCATTTGTACAAACTACAAAATCCTTGTTGGGGTCTGCTATCCTCAAGATAGGTGCTGTCGTCAATAATTCCTTTAATTTATTAAAACTGTCAGAACATTTCTAATCCCACACAAATTTCTTCCCTTTCTTCTGCAAGGAAGTTATGGGGTTGGCAATTTTTGAAATTTTTTCTATAAACTTTCTGTAATATCCAGTAATGCCCATAAATGATCTTACATTCGACACATCCTTAGGAACTGGCCAGTCATTAATGGCCCTTATCTTTTCGGGGTCAACCGAGATTCCTTCTTTTGAAATTATGTGTCCTAGATACTGAATTTGTCTTTGTGGAAGTCACACTTACTAAACTTGGCGTATAGTTGATGATCTCTTAGAACTTGTAAGATAATCTGTAAATGTTCATCATGCTCTTCTTTACTTTTTGAGTACACTAAAATGTCGTCTATAAACACAACAACAAACTTGTCTAAGTATTTATGTAGAATATTATTCATCAGACACATAAATACAGCCGGGGCATTAGTTAAGCCAAATGGCATGACTACGAACTTGTAATGTCCATACCGAGTTCTAAAAGCTATCTTGAAAATATCTTCATCCTTAACCCGTACTTGATGATATCCTGATCTTAGATCAATCTTTGAAAATATCGTTTCTCCACGCAGCTGATCAAATAGATCGTCCATGCGAGGCAACGGATACCGATTCTTGATCGTCATCTTATTAAGCTGACGATAATCTATACACAGTCTTAGGGTTCCATCTTTCTTCTTGACAAAGATTTCAGGTGCTCTCCATGGAGACACGCTGGGTCTTATGTAATTCTTATCAACCAGTTCCTTCAACTGTGATTTTAATTCATTTAATTCTAGTATGTTCATTCTGTATGGAGCTTTAGAATTTGGTACTGCTCTCGGTATTAATTATATGGTAAAATCTAAATCTCTTTTAGGAGGTAATCCTAGAATCTCCTCAGGAAATACATCCTTAAAATCCTTTAGGACAGGTATGTCCTCTAATTTCAGTTTGTCCTCTTTACCCATAAACTCATCATTCACTACTTTTACTGCAAACATCTGGCATCTTTTCCTAACTTCCCTCTTAACTTGCATGGCTGAAATATGTCTAAAGGGTTACCTTCCTTGGGATGCCTTTTATTTCTACAATTTTCCCTTCGTCATTTAAACATGTAATTTTTTTTCCGTAACAGTCCAGAATGACATGATGGGCTTCTAACTAGTCCATCCCAACTATAATATCATAAGAACCTAACGATAGAATATTCAACTTGATTTGTGTTTGTAAATGATTCATGGACAACACACAATTTTCTATAAAATCTGATACTTTTCTCTTTGTTCCACTTGCTAGTCTAACTAGCCAAGATTTACTAAACTTGTCAGTTTTCAATTTAAGACTTTCCACAATGTTTGGTGATATATAACTTAAGCTAGCACCTGGATGGATTAAAACAGTAACAGAATGATCATGTAGCATACCTTCAATCTCTACCATGGAGATTTGATGATCTACTTGCCTGTTGTCAAGTGCTGCATTGATTCTGAGCATTTCCCTCACCACATCTCCAACCGTAGGTTCAGTCTGTATAGAGTTGATGTTGTTTGCTTTCCGCTTCCTTAAGGGAAATTCTGATGCGTAATGGGGGCCTTGACATTCAAAACATTTGATAGGTTCCTTTGGATCACTGGTTCTGGTATTATTAGGTGCATTTCTGGGTGCTATAGAATTCTGCTGTGAATTGTTTCTGGAGTTGTTCCCTTGATACTTCCGATTCTGAAAATTTTTCTTTTGAAACCTGGAATTTCCGCTGAACCTGAAATTTTTTCATTTCTGCTCAAAGTTGTTGGGCTTATGACTCTTCCAGTTTGACATTCCCTCTTTTTTCCAATTTGTGTCATAACAGATTACTGCCTTTCTCATTTCCTCTTCCAAGGTCTTAGGACTATCATACTCGATTCTGTCCTTAATATTGAAAGGTAAACAGCTCAAGTACCTTTGAATTTTTGGTTTCTCTTCTATGAGGTATGGTACATATCTTAGTAAGTTCAGAAACTTACTGTTCATTTCCTTCATGTTCATACCTCCTAGCTTCAAATCGTAGAACTCTTTGGATTTTTCTTCATAGTATTGTTCAGGCAAGTACTCTTTTTAAAGTATCGTTTAAAGGTACTCCAGTTTACATCTTTATCTTTGATGCCCTTTACTCTTTTGATGTCCTGCCACCAAATGTACGCTTTTCTGGTCAAGTTATATATAGCCATTTTTGCCTTCAAAGACTCTGAATAGTTATAAATCTAGAAGTATTTCTTCATACCGGACAGCCAAGCTTTAGCTGTCTCGCCCTTCTCAGTTTCTCCATTGAAAGTTGGAGGTCTAATATTTTTGAACTCCCCAGAAATTTGCTCATATTCCTTATGATTTTTCCTTCTGGGTTTGAAATCTCCTTCACTGCTATCACTAGTGTAGTTACGTTTCTTTCTGCGTGTTTCAATAGCATCTCCTGATGAGGTTGAACTGTTGTTCACCTTACTGGTTTTCATTCTCTTGTTTTTATTAACATGAGGCAGATCCTCAGCTTTGGAAATATCTTCATTATCCTTCTCTTGCTCCTCAGTTGGGAACTGTTCAAACAGTACTTGGTTTAATTGTTCTTGTGCTTGCAGAATTCTTTCATTGTATTGTTTCACAGATCTGATTTCTGCTTTTAATTTATTAAAAGCACGGAACAGTTCTATCAAACTGTTATTTAGTTCATCGTGACCTTCTACTACATAGTCCTGTCTCGAGCTGTGACAGTTTGGCTGAAATTTTTCGTCTAATTGTTCAGCTGAGTTCTCCATACCTGTAACTGAAAATAATTTATGTATAACATAATAATTAAAATTTCAAATTAGTACAATTTTCTGCTGTATAAAATTTTCTGCTGCGTGTTTTTGGACCTCTTTTAGGCCTAGAGTTCGAATTTGAGCTCTGATACCACATGTAACATCCCGAATTTTCATAAAAAATTAAAATTTTTGATAACAACATTAATTATGATAATTATAATTGCGGAAATAATAATTGTGATTACGACATCATTAATTGTAAAGTTGTTAGTACTAAACATACTTTAATTTATGTCTAGTAGTAATATGACAATGATAGATTTAACACAATAGTTACTAAACATAATTATGATGACAAATGAACTAATAGATCGGAAATATGATGTGACACTTTTCTTTTGTAGTGATACTGACAGTTTGACTTTTGATGCATAAGGGTGTCCTATGAGGTACCCTGGAGTTTACTTTGCTGCAACGCTAATGCACTTGATTATTCTATGTGCAGATGACAGGTAAAAAGATTCAATAACTGTGTATTTAAAAGTACGTGTGCAATTCAATTCAATCGTCAGATAGAAAAATTGTGAATTCTTTTATGAAAACAAGTATCTACAGGTATGATGGTTTTGTGCTACTCCCCAGTTTCTCGACAATGTCTTGTTTGTTTATAATGTTGAGAATAATGACATCAATGGATATACATGCTATATACGTTTGTTGTCATAAGCCAAAGATGTAAATCTAGCTTGGCTGTGGTCGTTGTCTTAAGATAATTAATACTTGCATGTTATCGGTGTCGTAAAGTATCGCCAACCATCAAATACATTGAAAATCAAAGTTAGGATATGAAGTATCTGGCCATGGCATGTTCCTATGCTTGTTACTATTCATCTATCATATTGAAACATCAATGTGTAACTCCTATGTCATCTTATTTATCATTTTAAATTTTATAAATGAAATAATAGAGAAACTATGGTTATTATGCCAACCATATAAATCTTTATAGCTTGGTATCCTATACAATAGTCATACCATTACAAACTATTTACAATATATATATAAAAGTTAACAAAATGATATGCAATTCGAAGTTGATATATGTATGGCTAGACCTAAGTCTTGATACATAAGTCGTGATCATAAGTTAGAGCTTGAACTAATACATTGCAAACAAATTGTTTTGAGTTTAATAAAGTTCTAAGTAAATGTTTTGATGTTGATATGAGTGGTTCTGACAAGCAATTTATGTCAACAGGGTGGCAAGTTGACGGTCATTAATATGACATATCACTTGAGCTATCATGGAGATCGAGTATGGATCCTGCATTAAAAGCTTGAAATGAAAACTCCAGGTGACGAGGATTGTTTCCACTCCACGTATTGTAAATTCATTGTATGGTGAATTTCGAGACTACTGTGTAATGGTTGTAAGTTGATACTCCTCCGAGTTGGATGTAAAACGATCCAATGTGATCCATCATGGCAATGCTATGTATGTGAAGTGGTAGAGAATTAAATGCAAGGGTTATTCAACCCAATGCAAACTCGTTGGCACACTTATGAACGTTGATCGTGATGAGTTTGGACCGTTAGATTACAACCCTAACTTCTGTCATTGATTTGGTTTAAGAGATTGGAAAGTCATTTATTGTGCTATTATTTTGGTCTGTGTGGCCGACAGGCTGCCAAAATTTTAGGTAGGAGGTTTGTAAGAGATTTGACCTCGAGACCTGTAGTTCAGGGTTGGAGTTGCAGGTTTTAATCCTTTGTAATTGCGTTGTAATGAAAGACTGGGTCTCTGGTTCGAGTTGTCATTGTGTTGATAGTTTATAGTTAATATTTTTAGAGATTGGGTGAAAACGCACCATCTTGCAAATGATAACTTTGCTTTGGTCTCATCTACAACAGAGCTCTCGTCGTTGTTCTGGTGAATACCAAGAACTTGGCCGCTCATCGAGAAGGTAAATGGTTTCGAAAAACTTAGTGTTTTCTTCTATTGAATCTTCGATTTTGACAAAAATAAATGTTATTTAACTTCAACACTGTATCATGTTAGTTGCAGGTTGTGAAGATTGTGTTGAGAAAGGGTTTGGAAAGGCGTGCTTCCATTCCTAGTAATCTCCGGGTCTAAAACCCTCATAGGTTCCCTTCATCTATGGTTGATGTGTTTTCAGGAGGATGAGTTTTCAGTATTTCACCATGCCTCGGCATCGTCTGTCAGTTGGAAAACTTTAAAACTCTCTTGTTATTCGAGTGATTCTTATACAGGGTTGTGACCTTCCTTTAAATGTATGATACTAGGTCTTTTAACTTGTCGAACTAAGAGTTATGATACTTGGACAATACTGAGGTTTTGTTGGACTTGTTTTGCACTGTTTTTAAGTTTTGGGAAATAACCCTGTGCGAAATTTGTTGGAAACATAAAGTAATATTTTGTTTCTGGAAAACATTGTTTTAAACTTGGAGCACGTCCTGGGGTTTATATTATGACAAAAAAAGAGAACGAAATAGAGCCGAGGCTTGTTCATTTGTGATTACAATGTTTTCTTCTCGGCAAAGATAATAAAATTACTGTTTCGTTCTGTGAAATTGGCCTGTGTTATGAGTTGGTTTCTATGTGTTGATATCGTGATTGTTGAACTAGACTAGGGTCTATATGCTCGTTGTGGATGATAACTCTGTAATATATATGTTTTGAAATGGTAATCATTTCGTTTGTAATGGACACGAATAGGGCCATACCCTAGTTCAAGTTCTGTCTTTGAAATTAACTAAATGTTTTGAAAATGAAATGAACAGGGCCACACCCAGGTTCTAGTTTCGTCTTTGAAAATGAAAGATAATAATTATGTTTAACTTGATAATAGCTCCTAAAAGTAGTTAGAGTTTGTATTGTAATTTGAATGAGGATATAATATGTGTTTTATAATACCATGGATAATGAATATGGTTATCTAAGAATAAATGTGATCTAAAATTTTACTGTTGATGCGATGCTATGTTTTAATACTATATACATTTCGTAAAACAGTAGGAAAATACAATACTTAGATTGAATAGAACATGCGATTGTAATGTGAAATGATAATTGTAGACAAAATAGGTTTAGCATTTCCTATGTTTACAGTTCTGATACTACTGGTATGACTATAGGAACTTATTCTATTAGATGAAAACCACAGTGTGTGTGTGAACATATATATTGACTATGATTTGTAACTTGTGAGCATAGCTAGCACTTCTAGTTATTTCAGCAATAATATTGATTTCTAAATATAATGCACAGATCTTTAAAATGCATTGATTTCCTATAATATAATAGATACTGTATAATAATTACTTATGTTAATTATAGGGCAGGAAATGAAAATAGAATTCAATCAATGCACTTGTCTATTCGAATCAGTGGCATTTGCCTATCTTCTAATCTATTCTTAATTTGCATATCTACACTAGAGTACGATGCATAAAACAACATGTGGAAAAATGTAGATATTGGTTTATCAATTCCAAATCATCATTAGACTTTAACATTCAGACTTTAAACAATTTTAGAAATAGATTCTTTTTCGAAAACAGAAAATAGAGATTACTACATATACAGAACATAACTATTAGCTAAGATAAAGTAGAAAATTTGTAAAACCTAGATAATTATGTAGGGCAACAAACATCCCAAGAAGACTGTTCCACCCAACCAATTCCTGGAAATAGTCAAGTATTGCCTTAGGACCCCCGAGCCTGTTCATTGAACCACCAGGAGGAAGAAACTTAGGAATTTAGGATCTCCACTTGCAGTAGCACTAACTATTGAATCTTCAAGAACTAGCAGTCCAAATGACCTCCTCCAGCACCTCTAGTTCACCTTGACAAATAATTTGTAGACTTATGCTTTGCAATCACCACTAGCCTCCCTATTCGAATCTCTCAATGATCACCTGATGCACATGAGGAAATATTCCTGCAGAAAATATTGTGTAAGGGCTGCCTGCCCAATTCGAATTTGCCTTAAGTAGGCTTCCTAGGCCTTTTCAGATGTTACCGGGTCATTAAATGAGCTGCCTGCTCACTCCCTCCACTTGGAGGATAATGCCACAATTTTAGGGGTAGTTGTCCCATAACCAACAGCTAGTGGTGTGATGCAATTGCTGCCATCTGTCCCATACCTTCCAACAGCTTCCATTCCTCCTAGTGGGTCAGTGAACACTCATTTAACAGTCCCCTTGGGTGTTTGTCTCCTAATTAATTTATTTAAATAATAATATTCAGTAATTACATTCACCCTTGATCAAAATTGATCATAATTACAAAACTTTGTAATTAAATTTAACATAAAGTATTTTGCAAATAAAATAATAATTTTTAGAAATTTGGGTAGGTGACAAGACCATATCGCAAAGGCTTGAGCTTTTTGAATGGACTTGTGAAGCGCTCCTTCTTGAGATGTAACTAGACCTTATCCCCAATTTGAAATGAATGAGGAATATGATGCGTATCATGTCGGGCCTTAGATTTCTTGCTTGCTTTGTGCAACATTTCCTGTGCTTTCTTCTGGATGTTGCATATATGATCTCTGAACTTGACTGCTTTATCAAATTCTTGCTGGCTGTAGTTGGTTTCGCTCGGTTGTATCGAGGAGATGATCAAGTCGATAGGAGCTGAAGGATGAAATCCATAACAGACTTTAAATGGACTCTTTCCTGTAGAGCTGTGCTGAGCTCGATTGCAGCTGTGTTGGATGTATGGAATATTTTCATCCCATGTGCGTCGATGCTGGTGATTGTACATGCGAAGCAGTTGTACTACCAAGCGATTCACAAATTCCATCTATTCATCGGTCTAAGGATGGAAAGCTGTCGATAATGAGAGTCTTCTATCTAGCAATTGCTAGAAGGTCTTCCAAAAGATGCTGACAAATCTGACATCTTGGTTGGAAATAATGGTCGTTGGTAAACCATAGTGTTTCCAAACATGTGTAAAGAAGAGTTGAGCGGTATGCTGCACTGTCGTGGTCTTCTTACATGGTATGAGAATGGTTATCTTGGAAAATCGGTCGACTACTACTAATATCGCGTCATGCTCATGTCTGGTAGTAGGATAACCCATCAAGTAGTCCATAGAAATAGATTCCCATGGTCGACTAGGAGCTGGTAGAGGTATATACAATCCCTGTTGTCGATTAGGAGGTTTAGCAATGGCACAAACCACCCATGATCGAATGTACTTGTTGACGTCGGATTTTAGTATAGTCCAAAATAAATACTTCTATAGAATAGAAAGTGTTTTTTCTACTCCAAAGAGTCTTGTAGTCTTGTTGTAGTGCGCGTCCCAAATGAGCTGTTGTCGGTGCTCACCGATCGGTACAAAAAGCTGTCCAAGCTTGTATAGCAAGGTGTCTTTCAGGAAGTAGTCATAGTATGAGGTCGACGAATTGTTATTCTGTAACTATCGGTAGACTGTTGAGAAGTCACTTTCGTCCTCATACAACTGTATCTAAGTGGCCGTGTCATATACTTGCATACTCATCACTGTCAAGAGGAGAGTAATGGGTGGTAGTCTAAGGCAATCGATGGAGGCATTGGATTTACCTTTCCAATACTTAATCACCGACATGAATTGTTGTAGGTAATTAATCCACTTGAGTTGTCGATTTGTCTGCAACTTTGATTGTGTCAGAGCAAACTGTAGAGGCTTGTGATCAGTGAGAATGACTGTTTCCTTGCCAAGGATGTAATGCCTCCATTGCTTGAGAGATTGCACAATAGCATATAGTTCTTTTTCATACGTCGAGTATCTTCTAACTGTGTCGTTAAAAGTATCGGAATGAAAAGCGATTGGGTGACCAGAATGAGTGATCACTGCGCCCAAGGAATAGTCCGATGCGTCCGCCTCAATCTCAAAGGGCTGATGCAAATCAGGTAACAAAAGTAGTGGTGCAGTGCAGAGCTTGTGTTTGAGCTGTTCAAAAGCTCCTTGTTGTGTTTCTTTCCACTAGAAGATAGTTTTCCCATTTCCCTTCATCCAGGGATAATTTTAAGGACCCATACTTATTTAAAAGTGTATAAACCTTGGCGAATCTTATCAATTCTTAAAATGTCATAAAATATTTGGCAATATTTTTCTAAAATTATTTCAGTTTCTAAGGATTTTATATAGTTTATATAATAATTTGTGATTTTTAGAGTGAAAAAAATTTACCCCATCAAAATTGGGCAAATGGGGGTTTCAAAAAATGCAAATTGGTGAAACTTTTTTTGATAAAAAACATGGAAAAATAACCCATGGGCTAAATTTCGCCCCTAAATTTATCCTTGTCGTCAACTGATTCAAGGGCTAGGCTATATGACTGAAGTCGATTATGAATCGTTGATGGAAATTCACCAAACCAAGAAAACTTCTTATTTCTTGAATGCTTCTAGGAATGGGCCAATCTTTGAGGATCTGTACTTTTTCTGGGTCGACGTGAATGCCTATAGAGTCAATTACATACCCCAAATATTTGATGCTGGTCATCGCAAAAGAGCACTTATCCATGTTCATATAGATCCGATGTTGATGGAGAGTGTCGAGGACTTGTTGAAGATGTCCGACATGTTCTTCCAATGATTGACTGAAAATCAATATATCGTCGAGATAGACAATAATCCATTTGCCGATGAAGGGTCAAAGAAGTTTATCCATATGTTGCATGAAGGTCGCAGGTGTGTTGGTTAAGCTGAAAGGCATGACTAACCATTCAAACAATCCTTCCTTGGTATTGAAAGCAGTTTTCCACACATCTGAGGGCTCGATTGGAATTTGATGGTATCCCGACATGAGGTTGAGCTTAGTAAAGAATTTAGCACCTTTCAAACAGTCGATGAGCTCGTATATCCGTGGCAGAGGGTACCAATTCTTCACCGGTATTTTGTTGAGATCTCTGTAGTTGATGCACATGCTCCAAGTCCCATCTTTCTTCGGAACTAGGATGACTAGACTTCCACAAGGAGAGGAGATGGATCGGATATGACCTTTGTCGATTAATTCTTGGATATGTCTACGAATCTCTTCATTTTTGAGAATGAATTTTCTGTAAATAGATGCGTTAGGCAAAGAAGAACCAGGAACAAGTTCAATAGAGTGTTTTACCTGACAATGTTGAGGTACTTCGTCTGGATCTTGAAAGAGGTTCTGCTACTCATCAAGAATATGATCAACTTGCTGCTTCTATCGAGAACTGCATTGGTCGGTGAATCGACTCGTTGCTGCAGTCTTCTTAGAATGTTGCGGCTTGATCATGATTAATGCGAATTTCTGAGCAAGATTGATGAGCTTCTTTGTCTGTTTGGAAGATATTAGTGCAACCATCGGTGTAATTTGACGCTCTGGTATGCTGAACCATCGATTTAGGATTCTGACAATCACCTTCTGAGGCTGTGACTGATAACTTCCATGTCTATCCTAGAGGTAAGGTTTCCCAAACAGGGCGTCGGCTATGAAGAGTGGTGCCACATCACATAGTACTTCATCTTCAAAAGGTTTAATGAAGTATGCGAGTTTTTATTGTCGAGCGATCCGAAGTTCTTGTCTATCCTTCATCCAACCGATGTTGTAAGGTTGAGGATGCAGAGTGGTAACAAGACCTAGTTTCTTCACAAGTTCTTTAGAAACAAAGTTCTTCTAGCTCCCATTGTCCACAATCAGATGCAATGGTTTTCTTTGGACCCATATTAGTGTATGGAATAGGAGCTCTCGTTCCTCCTCGTCGACGATAGTCGAGGCTGCTAAAGTGGTCGAGGTCAAAAGGGTCATTGTGTCTAGATCAGATTCTTCCACCGTCTTTTCGAACGCGTCGGAGGTCAACACTTTTTCCAAAAATGTCTTCCGAGCTTTGCATTTAGATGTATCATGCAAAGATGAGTGGTGGTAATCGCACCATTTTTTGGTTGGCAGTTGTTTGCTATGTTCCCTCTTGTGAAAAGGCTTCTTACCATGGTTTGGCTTTGGCGGTGTCGGCTGAGAAGATTTCAACTTGTCGAAGTCAGCTGGTGCCTTCTTGTCGAGTGGTCATCCTGATGTCGGCTTTGTCACGAAACGTGCTTTTCCTTTCTGCTTGGTTTCCAGTTTGCTGGCGCAGTGGAAAGAATCCGAAAGCGTATTGACAGTCAGAAATTCCATCTCCTGCTGAATTTACTGGGACAATCCGCTAACGTACTTTAGAACAAGCAATTTATCTTATTCTTGGATGTCAAGTCTAGCAATGAGTCAATAGAACTCCTCGGTGTAACTTTGTACTAATTGGTCTTTCCATTTCCTTAGTTGCTGCCACTTCTTATACTGTTGCTCGAGGTATTTAAGCGGGTAAAATTACTTTGGGATGTGTTCGATGAATTTATCCCATGTGTCGATGGGGTCTCCGCTTTTCTCCATCTTTGTCGAGAGGTTCTCCCACCAACAGTGCATACAGGTTGCTTTAAGGATGCAATGGTGATCTTTTCAGCTTCTGAGAGTTGATTCATAGTGTAATAGGATTCCAATTACAGTACCCAATTGTCGATGGATTCCGCGTTAATCTTACCTTCGAGATTCGGTATGTCTAGGTTCATTTGCACTTTGAAGGGGCTGATTTTATCGGAGTGAGTTCTCATCGAAGATCCTCTGGATGTCGAAGCGAATCGCATGAGAATCTCGTTGAACTGGGAGAACATTTCAGTTCGTTGTCAATCCAAAGCTTGCTCAATAAGTTATGTTGTCTCATCGGCTTCATGTCTGTCATCTATTTCTTCTACCATCTTTCGAGCTAGAGTCTGCTTGGATCGCTGATATTGCAAGCAAGTTTGAACCAGAATAAGTCATGTAACTTTGAGAGAAGTGTATACGCATAAATTAACCACAAAAACTGAATGCTCTGATTTGAGTCTGGTCTGATACCAATGATCTGGGTCGTGTCTAAGAAGCACGAGGGGGACAACAGTTCGACTGAATGAGTCGAATCTATTATGGCAGAATCTATAAGAATAATCAAAATGAACAAAGCAGGATTACACTAAACAAAAATATACACAGACAATATACAGGAATGTGAACTGAACTTCTATTACTGTAAACAAGTCTAAGACATGATAAGATTCGTCTATTGATTCCTGTATGTTACAATATTATACATGCTTATATATATTTCTAAGATGCTTGGGTTCCTTCCCGTTGTGTTTAGTTACAAGAAGAAGTTAGAATGGTTCAACAGTTCAACCATTACATTCGATTGGAAGACAGAGAGACAATCTGTCGAAGCGGGACAGTCGCTGGTCGCATGTCGATGCTGCTTGTTGATGTTGTGAACTATGAGGTTACTGAACATGTCGAAGGTGCGAATGTGTCGAAGTCGAGACTCGTCAGAGTTTTGTCAAATTCAGAACTTGTCGAAGATAACCTGTCAGTCTGAAATCTTATCGAGTCAAAGTCGTGTCGAAGTTGAAACTTTTGGAAGTTGCATCACCATCGATGAATTTCCAACTGCGATGCGGATCACTAGAGAAAATAAATCCATAATCCAAAAAATAACACAAGATATACCTTGGGAAAAGCCACTATGGGGAAAACACAAGCCACAATGAGGACTATGCCTTACTCTTCATATTAAAATGCAAATACAAAAGGAATGACACTCTCTATGGACTTACCTATGACTCTGTGGCCAGAATGGATACTGTAGGATCTCCTATCTCCTTTGTTCTACTATAATATACACTCCTGTGTTGTTTTCTGAATTATGGAAAAATACAATAACATTGAAAGAATGAAACCCCTTCTTCTCCTAATGGCCCAGTATTTAACATAGCTCGATAGTCATATAGGGTTAATTTTAGGGTTTTTGCATGCCCCAATTCCTGATTAGGGTTAGGGTTTTGGACCTTCTAGAATGTTATTCAAATTCCAAACATGAATAGATACACATGTGTGAGAAATTAGAGTTGACATGCAATCCACTCGGTACCATGGTGGTCAACTGCGTAGGTCAACTTGCGAGAGGCATATCTTCTTCATACAGACTCCAATTGAGGTGATTCTTGCATCGTTGGAAAGGTATTAGTGTGTAGAATGTAAAATTTTAATCCAATTATTTCTTACCCTAAAACCTGATGTTTAGGACCTCAAAATGGCCATGGAATGATTCAGACAATTTTTATACCCCAAATATGAAAAGTGAGGCCTACCGTTAAAATGGGAACTACAAGACAATTAATCAAATCTTCTAACCCCAAAATATCCAAATAGGTGACAAATTTTATATTAATCCATTTTACACTACACCTCCCCATCCTGGAAGAATTTTGGTCCATAAAATATTTTACTGAATGAGTTGAGAATTTTTTTCCTCTACCTTCTCCTTGGACTACCATTTAGCCTTGCTTGGAAGTTTTCCTTTCAACCCCACCTTACAGAGTTCATACTGTCCCCACTTGGTAGTTTTGGACTTCTTCTGCAACATTGTCTTCTGATAAATTTTCCTGACCCTCTTGTGCTAAGTCCTCTATAGAAGGTAATACCTTCTCATGTTCTTGATCCAATATGGAAGGTTCATAGAGTTTTAGATTTTCCACATTCATTATGAAGTAAATGTGCATGCATGGGGGTAGATTGAGTTTGTAGGAATTATCTCCCATTTTCTCCAATACCTAAAAAGGGCCATACCTCAGATCCTTGATCTTATTACTAGGAACTTGTAGTCTTTCCTTGTTCAGGTGTAACCATACTATATCTCCCACTTTGAATGATTATTCAAAACTATGTTGGTCATGCCCGACCTTGTATTTTTCATGTGACTTGTTCAATGCTTCATGTTCTTGCAAATGGATCTGCCTAATCTTATTAATGAACATTTAAGCTCT
Source organism: Larix kaempferi (assembly GCA_027924585.1). Taxonomy (NCBI): domain Eukaryota; kingdom Viridiplantae; phylum Streptophyta; class Pinopsida; order Pinales; family Pinaceae; genus Larix; species Larix kaempferi. Next base: position 2,297,923 of record BSBM01000642.1, on the reverse strand, counting down.
TAATGCTTCACCTGTGGTTTCTTCCTTCACCCCACCTTGTTATCCATAAACAACATCTAGAGGTGAATGTGGCAAGTATCCAAAACAAGTTTCAAAATGTGAATTACTAATGGAAGTGTGGACTGCTATGTTACAAGAGTACTGAATGTATATAAAGTTTTCCTCCCAAGTTGATGCTTGTTATTGTAACCCCTAAAAATCTACACCAAAGGCCTGTTGACTACTTTTGTCTCCCCATGTATCTGTGGATGGAATGATGTATATCTTTTCAGATTCATGTCCATTTTCTTCCAAATTTTATTCTATAAAGAACACAAAAATTTGATATCCCTGTTTGAGATGAATCTGCTCTTGGGTATCCCAAAGTGCACCGAAACCTGTTCAATGAACATGTTTGTTGATTCTTGTCCTTTGATGGTTTTTTTACAAGATATAAGAGTGCAAATTTTCTGAATCTATCAACTACCACAAATAAATAGTCATGTCCCTTCCTAGTGGTTGGAATACCACACACAAAATCCATGGAAATTCTCTCCCATTTCTCATAGGAATATGTAAGGGATGGTATAGACCTTGCTTCCTATTATTGGGATTTCTTGTACAACAAAGTATGCATCCTATGATAAACTGATCTACACCTTGTTGCATTCTAGGCCAATAAACATACCTCTGTAAGTTTGCAACCGTCATCAATACACCAAAATTCCCTACAACTTTGGAGGTGTGTGCCTCTTTGATAAGCTGCAATATTTCTCCTTTAGGGACATGGAGCTTGTCCAAATTGTAGATTAATGTTGAATATTGTAACTTCTAAGAATATTATATTTGTATATTATTTATTCCGGAGATGTTCCATACCTCCGATGTGATTATACTATGAATCCGGAGATGTTTATTCCTCCGAATTGGTTGTGGTAACTAGGGTTATTAGACCCACCATGTGGGGGTCGGCCCAGTCAGTTATAATAGGGTATTTAACCTAATGGTTAAATACGAGCCTACATGTACTTGTGTAAAATACATGTCAGTGTAGTGTATAAATAGAGGAGGTATGTTCCTCATTTGACACACACACTCACTTGAGAGAGGTGCACTTGTGGAGGAGAGGTCTGCTATGGTGGAGGAGGAGATCATGTCTTTGGTTTGCATCTTTGTATATTGCTGGTCATCTATATTGAGGAAGCTTTACTGGGTTTTCTACCCCATGAGGGTTTCCCAGGATAAATCTGTGTCTCTTGTGTTTATGCTATGCTTGTTGTTTCTTCAGTGATCTTGTATATGCTATTATTGCAAAATGGAATGTAATGCTTCTATTTTCTGTCTTAGCATATTAAATTTTAACAAGTAACCCATCTTGGAGATGATTGTTAGCCTTGTTTTCACCTTATTCTACATGGAATTGGCCTTCTAGCTACTGAAATACCTCCTTGAAATCGTCATCTTCTGTGTATCCCTCCTTATATGTATCATGGGTGAAAGGATCCATATGCATAAGAGTTCCCAAATATGTAATCTTGGTTGTAGCTAGTCTTGAAGGCATGTCTGTTAGTTTTTTTATAGTACCTTTCTTATACTTGATGATTAGATGGAATTTTTGTAAGAATCCCATCCACTTATATTGTATGGTCTGTTGTAGCTTACTTTGGGCCTATAAATATTGCAAAAACTGGTGATTAGTGTGAATGATGGTGTCCTTTCCCACCAAATAGTGCTTCAAATTCTTAACAGCTTGAACCAAGACATAGAGTTCCTTATGATATGTAGGTTAGTTCAAGATTCCTCCACAAAAAATTTCAAAATGATAGCATACTAGCCTCCCTCCTTGCATCAAAATTGTTCCCATAGCATACCCACTTGCATATGTCTCCAATTCGAAGGGATTTGCAAATTAGGAAATGCAAGAATTGGTGATTGACTTATCTTTCACTTGAGCTCTTTAAAGGATTTCTATTTATTCCCCCCGCACTAAAACTCCTTGCTGTTAGCTGTTATGTCATGGATGGGTGCAACCAGAACTTAAAAGGAAGCTATCAACCTCCGAAGGTATTGTGTTGCTTGATAAAATATCCTAACTTTAGTGACATTTGTAGGAGTAGGACACTTAGTGATGGCATCCATCTTTGCAATATCAATCTTGAGTTCTCCTCCACCAATCAAACACCCCAAATACACCAAGGACTATTGAACAAATTCACATTTCTCAAGGTTTTCCAGTAGTTGATGTTTTCTCAAGATCTCCAATGCTTTCTTGAGATGTGAGATATGCAATTCCCAGGTAACTCTATAAGCCAATATTTCATCTATATATAATATAACAAACAAATCTAAGAAAGGGCATAATACATCATTCATCAAATGCATAAAGGTACCTAGTGCATTGCATAAACCAAACAACATTACTAACCATTCATATAGACCTTGCATATTTTTGAAGGTGGTCTTCCAGGTTTCTTCTTCCTTCACTCACACCTAGTGGTATCTCGATTTGTGATCCAACTTGGAGAAGTACTTGTCATGCTGCAATTGGCCCAATAAATCATTGATCCTGGGTAGACGGTACCGGTTCTTGAGTGCGATTGTTCAATGCATTGTAGTCGATGCACATCCTCCAAGTACCATCCTTCTTGGGTACTATGACGATAGGTGATCCATAACAAGAGGTTCTTGTTTGGATCACACTCTACTCCAACAACTAATGCATTTGATTCTTCACTTCATTTGCTTCTATGATAGACTGTCTATATAGTTTGATGTTTGGAAGTGGGAAATCTAGCAATAGATGTATCTCTTCTCCACCTCCCTCTTGGGAGGTATCCCCTTAGGCTCATGGAACACTTCTCTGTATGCCTGCAAAAGGTTCTCGAACTAGTGTTTTCTCTTTGGTACATCCCTCGAAGGATTTCTTCACTTTTACCAATTCATCTTCTTGCTGATTTTATCTTCATAAAAGAAATACAAACTTCCTACTTGAATTGATCAACTTTTTTGCTTAGTTATCACTTACTAGAGAGATATTTGATTTAAATTTGTGTGTGTTGATAGTAAAGGATTTCCCTTTCTGGATCAATAGGTATTGATTGGCTCTCCTCATGAAGATCGTATCCATCATATACATGTAGGTGCTTCCGAACATTACACCACAAATTGTAGAATTTGAGCATGTAGATCTAGATATTAGGAAACATAACAATATCGTGAAAGAGATAAAAAAATATAACAATTTTATGCAATAAATGTGCTAAAAATTAATCATTGCACAAAAGAGATAATTTAATAACAAGAGACAATGTTGTATCACATTAAGATTCAATGAACGAAGTGGAAAGTATAAATAGGAAAGGAAATTTGAATAGGTCATGGAGGCAATTTGATTTTCTCATGCAATGCATTAGATGCTATTTAGGATTAACTAGAGCTAGAATAGCCATGCACACTCCCTAAGATGAGTTAACTAACCCATGGCTACCCTAAGTGGACTTACATCCCTACATGCTAGGAGCAACTGATTGCAACTAACATAAATAATATGCAACTAACTAAAGGCACATGCATGATGTGCACATCCCTAAAAACACTCAAGGAGGGTGCTACTGTCTCATAATAGCTAAAAAAGAGGTGCAAGGATTCCTTGAATAGTGTATTAAACTCCCTAGTTTCACTCCATAACTATGACTTGCAATGTGGGGCCCTTAAATGAAGGAAAATAATCCCTAATTGAAGGAATTATCCCTCATATTCCGAATAGACTTCAAGAGTTCAAAAAATGGTAGAGAATGATGTTTTAGGACCCTAGAGGTTAGTAAGAACCTCTAAGTTGACTTAGAGGGCCAAATTGAATTGGATTTATCCCAGTAGACTCATGAGATCATAGCCTAAGTCCCTAGGTAGGAGAATAAATCTATTGAGAGGGTTTTTATGCTCTAAAAGAAACATACAGGGGTACTACGTCTACCTTCACTTCATCAACATACTATGCACTAATGGAAAAATTGACCTTCCACTGTTTTGTGACTATGTGTTTTGCATCCTTATTTACCCATCCCAATGGGTAGGGACTAGGATGATCATGCAAACTGAAATCGAATAGAGAATTGATATTGGTATTCTTGACCTGGATCTTGATATGGAAGAGTTTAGTCATCTCTTTCCCTTCCTTAGGGTGAAGGCTACTCAGATTTTCTGTTAGGAACCCATGTCAAACCTTCTATTTACTTTGTTAGTATATTGTTGTTGGACGCATATGCTTTGTAAGTAGTCCCGTAGTATTTGTCGATCCATAGTTTGTATTATTGTTGTTGGACGCATATGCTTTGTAAGTCGTCCCGTAGTAATTGTTGATCCATATTTTGTATTGGCCCATGGTTTTTATTAACACATGGTATTGGCGCCTAAACTTAGTATATAAGTTTGTGTTCAAACCAATGAAGGTACCGTGAAGTTAATTGTTTTGAGCTTGCTCAAAGGAGGTTGCCCTCTCGAAGTGGCCTATGATCAATATAAAAGTGATTCTGAGTTCTGTTATTTCTGATATCTCGTGTATTTGCATTAATTAATTATTGCAGGTTCATCACATCTGGTATCAGAGCACTTTCCTGGGCTCGTTGGGTGGAATTTCTGCCAATTTTTTTTTTTTCGCATCTGTTGTAGCTTTGGATTTGGGAATAATCCCTATCCGCTTAACTGTGGGAAGTATTTGGGAATAAGCCCTAAAACTCATTGTGAGGAGTACCACAGGAACCCCAAAGTAGCTGGCCCGTTGAGAGGACCTGCCAGCAAAAAGGGCAATGACCCCTACCTGATTGACTAGTTCCCACCCGTGAGGTAAACCAAGAGCTGTCGTTTGTGGCAAAGTGGTTATCGGTTTTACCTGAGACATGGAGTGAGGGGTACTGCCCCAATACGCAAGCCGTCAGACAACATTGGTGGTCGAGTGAAACCCCTGAACTGTTAGGAAGTCGCACATATCTGGGGTCCATATCTATTTTCAGTTGAACTGTTACCGATCACTGCCACGCCATTTCAGATTCAACCATTTTAGATCCATTTTGAAAGTCATTCCAGATCTAGCCGTTTCAGATCTATTTCAGATCCAGCCGTTTCAGATCCATTCTGAAAAGCCGTTCCAGATCCAGTAGTTTTAGATCTATTTCAGATCTGCCCGCACTGTAGCAACTCCATAAAGTATAAAATTTAGTTTTTTCTCCATATCTCCCTTATTTTCACTCCGTTTCCCTTGAAACTTCCCTAGAACCCTTGTAATCTCATTCCGCATATTTCATTCCTAGGGACCCTATCCCAAATTCCACTTCCTAAGGCCCAAAATCCCACATTTGTCTATTTTTAGGGTTTGCCATAACTTCCTCAGATTTTACCCAATCACCTTCAAATTTTACCACAGAGTTCCATTCCTAATTCTGCTTCTTTGCCCCTCTCTGCCAAATTTTCCCATTCTTTCACCCCACTTCTGAAATCCTCCTTTTCTGCTTCCCTATCCCTTCGATAGTGTCCAAAACCTAGTCAAACCCCAATTACCCATCCGAGTTTTTCCCAAATACAAATTTTCCTTTACTAAACAAGCTTTTGTTTGTGTTTTTCTATCCATTCCAAAAAAAAAAAAAAAACTCCTGGTTATGGTTGTCACCCGTGGAGGAGCAAAAACCATGGAGGAAGCACTTGCAGCCATCCAAACCAAACTCCAAGATCTGGATGAAAAATTTCTCAGCCTCCATCTTTAGCATTCAACCATGAACAATAAATGACAACCACAATCTTCTGCAGCCAATGGGTTCTCTTCTTCCAGCACTTTCCATGGTCCGAAGCTTGAATTTCCTCGCTTCAATGGTACTGATCTGACTGAATGGATCTATTGTGTAGAACAGTATTTTAGTCTGCATAATACTTTTGATGTCCAAAAAGTTCCACTTGCATCCTTTCATTCGGAACAAGAAGCCCTTCAATGGTACCGTTGGTACATCAAGGTTCATGATGAGCCAAAATGGATAGATTTTTGCCAACTCCTTTTGCAACAATTTGGTTCTAGTGCTTTTGATGACTTCACTAGAGCACTCACTAAACTTCGTCAAATTGGCATTGTGAGAGAGTATCAGACAAAATTTGAGAAACTAGCCAACCACACAGAAGGATTGTCTGATGAATTCTACAGGAGTTGTTTTATCAGTGGTCTTAAGGATGAAATCCGCCCAGAGGTCAAAATGTTCTGTCCCAACACAATGATGGAATCCCTGGGGTTGGTTAAGTTGGCAGAAGACAAGATTGTTGCCCAACAACGCTCCAAACCCACTTTTTTTCCCTTCCGAAATATGGGTTCTCAACGACCTCTCATCCCGCCAGCTCCTCGACCAACTCCTATCAAGCATTTGTCCGAAACAGAGATGTAGGCACGTAGAGAAAAAGGGCTTTGTTATAATTGTGATGAAAAATTCACTCGAGGACATGGATGTGTTCAACAAAATCTTTATCTCTTGGATGTGGATTCTCCGCCCACCTTTGAAGTTGGTGAAGAGGATCCAGATACACCGGATGATCAGGTCGACATTTAGGAGCCGCCTATTGAACTTCCATCTCAAGACGACCAGCCAAAGATATCTCTCCATGCTTTATTCGGCGTCACCACCCCCCAAACAATGTGGGTCAGGGGTTACTTCAAGAAGCTTCCTCTTACAATACTCATTGATTCTGGTAGCACTCATAACTTCATTTACCCTTGGATCACCAAACAAGCTGATTTTTTTGTCCATCCTTGCTCCAACTTTGAAGTCATGGTTGCCAATGGGGGCACATTACCTTGCAAGGGGAAGTGTCACAATGTGCATATCTATCTGGAATATTATAACCTGTGCTCTAACATGTTTTCCTTGTCCCTAGGTAGATGTGATGTGGTTTTGGGCGTTCAATGGTTACGCACACTTGGCCCCATCTTATGGGATTTTGCTGAACTTTGGATGCAGTTTTTAGTCAATGGGACACAACACAAATTTATGGGCTTACAACAAGGGTCTCTCTACATCATAAGTTCACATCGCCTAGAAAAGATCCTTAAGAAGAATTCACATGGTGTCATCGCTCAGCTCCATTTCATTCAGAAGCAACCACCAACGGTCTCCACTACTTCCTTAAATAGATATGTAGGTGTCTTTGTTGCACTAGTGGGCTTGCCTCCTTCAAGAGACCTTTCTAGTAAGCATTTCTCCGCATCTACATCTCAACAGAAAATGATGGCTATTTTGCATGCAGTACAGAAGTGGCAGCCATCCCTATTAGGAAATTATTTATGCCTTAAGACTGATCTCCAAAATCTGGAACATTTTCTAGAACAACATGTCTCCTCACCGGCACACTGTAAATGGGTTATCCAACTCATGGGTTATGACTATGCGATCACTTACAAGAAGGGTAAGGATAATATGGTGGCAGCTGCTCCTTCTCGCCAATTTGATGACCCAGTTTCTTTTACAACTATTTCTTTGTTTGTTCCAAATTGGTTTCAATATGTTCAACAGGGCTATCTCTTCTATGAACTCCATGGTTCTTCATTAGTAGGGCACTCTGGGTTCCACAAAACCTATGAACGGGAACAATGTAACTTCTTTTGGCAGGGACTGAAAATGAAAATTCACCAGATGGTGGTTGAGTGTGATACTTGTCAGGTCAACAAGGGTGAAAAAACACTCCTTTCGAGACTACTTAAACCCTTGCCCATCCCTACATAAATGTGGAAAACTATTTCTATGTATTTCATAGAAGCGCTCCAATGGTACAAAACCACATCTAAAAGGACACCATATGAAGCAGTTTATGGATAGGTACTGCCATTTATTCTTCCATCCACACTCATCATCTCCCCAGTTTGACTCAGTTCTTCGAAACCGCGATCAGATTCTTCTCATTTTGCAGGACAATCTTCACATGGAAAGAATTCGATTGAAACAACAAGTCGATCAACACTATTCTGAGCACACTTTTCACGCAGCTGATATGGTCCTTCTTTGTCTACATCCTTCCAAGAAATCCTCCCTGAAACTCAACAAGCGTCAGTGGGCCGGAATGCAACCTGAGGATGCTACAGGGGAACCACTCTTTCAAATTCTGCATCAATTTCCACATCTAAAGCTTTGAGGACAAAGCTTTTTCTAAGGGAGAGGGGATGTTAGGAACCCATGTCAAACCTTCTATTTACTTTGTTAGTATATTGTTGTTGGACGCATATGCTTTGTAAGTCATCCTGTAGTATTTGTTGATCCATAGTTTGTATTATTGTTGTTGGATGCATATGCTTTGTAAGTCATCCCGTAGTAATTGTTAATCCATATTTTGTATTGGCCCATGGTTTGTATTGACACATGGTATTGACCCATGGTATTGGCACCTAGACTTAGTATATAAGTTTGTGTTGAGATCAATGAAGGTACCGTGAAGTTAATTGTATTGAGCTTGCTCAAAGGAGGTTGCCCCCTCGAAGTGGCCTGTGATCAATATAAAAGTGATTCTGAGTTCTGTTATTTATGATATCTCGTGTATTTGCATTAATTAATTATTGCAGGTTCATCACATTTTCCTCCTTCTACACTGCAGTACCAATAATATTCTCATACACATATGAGTTTCTTTCTAAATCGTTGTTTGAATATGTTGCTAGAAGGTTCTTCTTCTTAGCATCCTTCTAGTATTTCTTGGAGTTCAACTTTGGATGTAGCTTCCAACACTTTTCTTTAGTGTGACCATTGATATTACAATGCTTGCAGGGGTTTTTCAGAGCCTTTCACTGATGTGTTATGGCTTTACTATTCTTCTCATTTCCCTTCATTTCTTCTTCCTCTCCTTGATAGAATATTGGCTCTCTTTCTATTTTAAATCACTTGGTTGTCCTTTCTTCCGGCCTATGTTTTCTAGGCACTGTTCTTGTATACATGCTTAATCAATTGATCTAGTCTTGAAAATCATATCCTACCTTTGTATGTGACTATGTAAACATCCCTAGATACTTGGGGAGTACATCTGGGTTCTTGGGTGATATACCCAACATGATAGCCATCTTCCTAAACTCAGTGGTGTATTCTTGCACACTCTTCCCTTTCCTTCACCTGAAGTAATGCCAACAGATTCACTGGTCCTCTACATACCCAATAGGGTAGAACTGAGACTTTATGAGGGTTTTAAAATCCTCCCACTTAGTTTTAAAATTCAGGTAGTCTTGCGTGGGAAGAATATCTCTCGCACTGGTATTGATGAAGGATCCCATACTGGTGTTATGTCTATATCATGTTGGAGTGCGATATGCTATCCTAATCTTATCCAATATTCCACATCGTTAAAATCATTTGATAACTGAACATTTACCCCTCATGGAATCCGTGTTGCCTTACTAATTGAATTAGGGGGAAAAACTGACAGAGTTGATGTTGAGGTAGTCGATGCTCCACTAGATTATAATCCATTGTTGGGATGTAGTTGGTTTTATGACATGAAGTCAGTAGTATCATTAGTCTGTTGACTACTTTGTTTCCCCCACGAAGGGAAAATAGTCACTATAGAACAACTTGATTATTTCACATTGGATCTATGTCTCAACCCCAGCAATAATGTTCCATTCGTAGGCAATTCCATGAAGTCATATGAGAGTGTGTATGCAGGGTTTTTTAAGGACTCATAGTTTATGGGTTCCTTCCCTTTTCTATCACATAGTACCTCCAAGGTGGAAGCTCCTATTTACATGATCATTTCCATTATTAACAGTTCCCTTGGTTCTTCTGATCCTTGGGTTGTATTGGAACCAATGAAATTTGATTATGTTGGATATTCAATGCCCCTATTAGTGGTAAAGGTTGCTTACCATGTTATTCAGTCAACCTCCATTGATTCCAAACATGATCCCCACCAAGTTGTTGATCTTGATCATTATGTTGTACCCTCATGGGCCACTTCCTCATCTCCTTCACATGACTTTCTGGTGAATGTTTTACCATCTAATGAGGAAATTATGGAATTCATGGCCACATGTGATAGGCCTTGGGAGGATATGCATCATCGTGCCTCTTTCCTTACAGATTTGAAAAGATGGTGGAAATACTCCAAAACCTTGTTTCAACTGTAGATGTCTTTTGTTCCCCTTTGCCTAATTTTCCTCATGATATTTTATCTAAAGGTAACTTAGGGAACATTTCACAGATTATTCTTATAGATATCTTAGTGAAACTAGGTGTGATGGAAAATATTCATCTATGTGCTGATTGTTTTCCTGAATAGGTTGCTTTATACATGACCCTATTTAAATAATTATGCGATGTTTTTGCTTCGTATTATGAATAAATGCATGGAATCAATCCACACATTGTAAAACATGATATTAAGACCTATCCTGGAGCCAAACCTGTTCGACAAAATCTTTGACCGGTCCACCCTTAGAAAGTTGTTTCTATTAAAGCAAAGGTTGAAAAACTGCTTAATGTTGGATTTATTTATCCTGTTCCTTTGACCGAGTGGGTTCCCAATCCCATTCTTATCACCATTTCATGTCCCCAATTTTTGCTATGGTCCATGGGGGTGTTTTTGGCCTAAGTCACCTAGGCATTAACTAATTAACTAATGGGTGAATGTGTAAATTATCTTATGGAATATTCCAAAGGGTGTATTTGGGTGATTAAATGGATAAGGTGGCCCCCCATGAATATATTAATCCCCAAACTAAGTGCTAAGGTGAATTATTTAATTAATTGGGAAATTTTGATCTAGGCCTCTAATTTAATTAAATAATTAATGATTTTGGATTTTGGAGTGAGGAAATAATTTATTTTATTTTATTAATTATCTCCATTTATGATTTTGCAAGTGGATGATGTGTGCAAGTGGGCCAAGAGGGAATATCCTTGAGTATAATGTTGCTAAATCAGAACTGGAGGTCATAAAATAACAAGGGATGAAAAATGGGAAGGTGTAAGATGTTACCAAAAGAAAGAAATGGGAAACAACCATAAAAATCTAAGGGAGGTCGAAATTTCCAAAAGAGAACTCAATTTACAAAGCAAGAAAGTTTTACAAGGAAGGAAACATCTTGAGACACAAGGGGGCACAGTATCTAAAGGAGAGAAAAGGTGTAAGAAGAAAAGCAAGCAAGTATATCCACTCATGGGTGACTCATTCTCACAGGTCACCAAGCCAATTAACTTTCTCAACATTTCAACATGAATTCTATAAAAGAATGCTTCCAACTCCCATTAACAAGTTTTGGTCATTTGTGAAATTTGCTTGAGAGCTCTGAGCTTATCTAGTGTTGAGAGATGTGCCTCAACAACCTTGGCAGATGTGCCCCAAGTTCTTGACAGGTATCCAATCTATTCCATAGGTTCATGTTGCTTATGATCATATGTTCATCATCCATACTTGAATATTGTGTATCCATTAGAAGAGAATCCATTACCCAGAAGTGCTTGAAGAGAAGACATTGGGAGATCACTACAGAAAGAGGTTCTTATTACTGAAGGGGGAGCTTGGAATCTCTTAGAGATACCAATGCACCATTGTACTCAGTTATTTCTACCTTTAGCATCTCATATCAGTCCCATACTGATATTCTGACCCTTCTACCCTTCTCCAATCCTTTCTCCTCCCTTGTGGGAGAAAGACTAATAGATCCAGTGGGGAGAAAGCTCCCAATATTGAAGGAGGAGTCTATTTCATCTCAGAGAATGTGTGCACATCCCATGAGCTCTATTTTCACCTGTAGTATCTCATCACTCAGATATATCAGAGACCAGACCCTTATACCCTTCCTCCAACCCTTTCTCCTTCCATGTGGGGGAAAACTAGCTATTGGAGGCCTCCTGTTGCACTATTGGTGCAACCGAATGTAATACTTCTTCCATAACTCTGATTTCGACTTAATAATCTTATTTATATGATATCAGAGTTTAATATACGTTCATGGATGATATTTGAATAATTTTGGTGGCTTTGGTACTCTTAGAGATCAAGACTAGCTATTCCAGCTTTGTGAGAATAGTAGTTAATGGAGGAGACTTAATATTTGAGAGATCTGATGTAAACTTATGATTTGTACCTAGAAGTGTATTAAATGATATATCAGAGCCTTAAATATTATTGTGACTGATATTTTTATGAGTTTGTAGCTTTGGCACCTTCAGAAGTGAAAACTAGCTCAATTGCTAGCTGTGGAGAGGTTTTTTGAAGGAAGGAGGTAATCCATTTGCAAGCTCTACCTAAAATATTCAATTTCGACTTCCTGTACATTAATAATTCATATCAAATCCATTAGAGTCTGAAAAACAGATTAGTACATTCTTTTAATAAGTTTCTACCCACCAGAATTGAAGACTAGCTCAATGTGCACCTATAACTAGCTAGTTTTTGCATATTTTCATGTATGACATACCTATGCTGAAAATTAATGATCTTATGATTGTATGTGGTCATAATAACACTAATAAAGAACCACATGATCTTTTCCTAAGGTTTTGGTTGAATCTCAGCTCATTTGGAAAAGCCTGGAAATATCCAACCCGTGTAATCCTCAATAGCACCCTTGGCTCCAATTCTTCCAAATACCTCCATAACTTCCCAAATCATCAAGGGACTTGGTACAAACTCTGTTTTAGATCCCCATGACTGATATTCACCCTTTGGTATCCTTCAGTAGTCCAATTCCTGTCTAGTATGCATATGCTGGAAGTCTAGGAAGCCTCGAAGTAGGAAATAGTTTGACTGTTGTTGAAAAGTGAAAGGCTCCAGTACATTGTGCATAGGAATCACTGTTCAAACCTTAATTGAACTTCTTCTGCACACATCCATACAAATTCCAGAACCTAAACCTTTCCAAACTCATTTCCAGAACCTTATCAGTCAGTCCTCGACTAGCTTTCCCAAGACTAGTTCTGCAACTAGTTTTCCTATTTACTAGTCAATGTCTTAAAGTTTTAATTTTGGGATAAATTTTTAAGTGATATATGATCAGGGATATTATACACCAAGAAACATGTCATTATTCGTGTTTGTGTCTATTATAGGGATATTAATGCAGCTTTTCTAAAAGACAACTATCCTACCCCCTTCATCAATTAGATTATCGATTATTGCGCTGGCTATGAAATATTCTCTTTCATGGATGGATTCTCTAGCTATAATAAAATAGATATTAAACCCTCTGACCAACATAAAAAAAATTTCATCTATCCTTAGGGAACCTTTTCTTATCGCAAGTTACCCTTTGGCCTTAAAAATACCAGAGCCACTTTCCAGCGGGCTATGGCCCATGCTTTCCACAACATCAAACATATTGTGCATGCATACCTTGATGATATCCCTACCCATTCAAGGATGCGCATCAATAATCCCACTCACTTATGTGAGATTTTCTTCCCTATCGTTATTACAATATTCGCTTGAACCCACATAAGTACATTTTTTGTGTGGAATATGGGTGTTTGCTTGGTTTCATTATTTCCAAGTATGGGATTTGGGTTGATCCATTGAAGGTTGAGGAGATTATCCAAATACCTCCTCAAAATGTTACCCCACTCCAAATTTTTCAAGGGAAGGAAAACTTCTTGTGGAATTTCATTGCTAACTATGCTGAGATCACCAAAGGTTTTATGTGTTTACATAATAAAGGGGCCCCATTTGTATGGGATGATCAAGCTCAACATTATTTTTGTTGGGAGAAGCCCAAGTAAAAGGACATTTTGATAGAGAAGGTACAAGTTAGGCGAGGCCTAACATCGACCACTTTTGGGAGAAACAACTCCGCAATTCTCGGGAGCATGGTATGGAGTGAAGCGAGGTGGCAGATAAGGATCTGTCCCCTTAGTAAATGCAAAGTACTAAGGACTATCGAAGTAGTTGGAGCAATTATGAATGAAGTGACAAACTTTCAGCTATAGAAGAAAAGAGTAAAGAAACATAATGGTGCAAAGGACATGCCACAATAGTGTCAGAGCAGCGCGGTCAGAACTGTGATTGTCAGAGAAGCGTCAGAGCCAGAGGAAGCGATGCAAAAGGACAACAGAGCTCCAACGAAGTAAAGACAAAGCGTCAACAGCAGAGCCATGCCATTTTTGGTTTAAGGGTAGTATGGGGGTTGGACCATAGTTATTGTAAAGATGTGATTTTCAGGCACAATTAATAAAAGGGGCAATTTTGTATAAGGAAGGGTTAGATTTTGGTAGAATCTAGTGGGTTATTATTGTAGATCTATGCTGAGAGAGATCTAAGAGAGGAAAAAGACTCTGCAGTTGTGTGCGCAGAGATCTATTGTAGAGAAGAGTCTACATTTGAGTGCGCATACTAGAACTGTTAACCCCTTCCAAAAAATAGAAGAACAATTTTCGTGGACATAGCTCCCATCTGGGGGGTGAACCATGTAAATACTTGAGTTATGTGTTTGAATATCTGTTATATTGAATGTATGATTATATATGTGTTTTCATATGAATTTGAATGGGAATGATATGATAAGTAGGGGAACATGCATGTATGAACATTGTGAAGTTGTATTAAGTATGGTAAATGCATAGTCATAGAAACTGCGTAGTGACAACGATTCAACGAAGTCTATAGGTTGTTGAGATTTAAGAAGTGCACATATATTTGTTGGTAGTGATCTACGAAGTAGACATTGAGTTTGTTGCTCATATCCAACTCGCATAACATAACAACGCGTCACCAGGTTACAGAAACCTGATTCTGTAACCACCCATCTTCACTTTTGGTGAGACTTTAGCCTACTCGTAGGTTGATGCCGAAAGGGCCAGTGAAGGGAATTTTTTTGGATCAGGGACTAGAAAGAACCTCACAGTACCCGGGTCAACCCCAAGGAAAGTAGATAGAGGAAGCAGGATAAACCAACAAATGGTTCCGTTGCTGCGCTAAAGAACTGGAGATATGAGATGTTGTTATGTTATGAGAGTGTGAAGAAGGAAGCATAATGAACAACTTCCATTTCCGCGTTAAGAACTAGTAATGTGTTATGTGGTATCAAGAAAAGATAGAAATAGAGAATTGGGTAAGTCAAACAGAACTTGAGTTTGTGAAGAAAGAGAATAGACATCCGCGTTTGACCATAGAACAATGGTTGCAGAGGTATATATTCATTGACCTACATCAAATTTTCTTTGCATCATTTGCTACTCAGTTGCATGAGTGGATATCGAGGATAAAAAAATGCAAAAATTGTTTCCACAGTGGAGAACCTATAGTTTGGAATCCAGAGTTGATTCAGAGGCTTAAAGGCATTGACGACCAAATTTCAAGAGCAGTAGACTTTTGGTTGGATAGCTTACTGGAAGGCTATGTTACAGAGTTTGCTGTGGACACATTGAAGTCCTACAGCACAACAGAAGGAGATTTCTTTCAAAAATTTAGAGGTAAGTACTTGAAAAACCTCAGTTTATACATTAAGATGTTACTAGCTGAAAAAGGAGTCTTGAGAATCCAATCAGATTCCTAGGGTTTGAGTCTGTAATGTTCAGTAACACAGATAGTTACACAAACGAAGATATTGGTATTTTAAGAAGTGGAAAAAGATATAAAGTTATCACTAAAAAGAGGTCTTGTGAAGCCGAACCTCACACATTCCTAGAAACTGAGTTAGGAAGTGATATAAACTCATATCAGATTGAGTCTGATATCGAAACAAAACCTAGATGCTTTGGTTATCATCCTATTACTTCACATAAATCCATAGTTGAGGGAAGAAATCTTACTAGTTCGCACAACACTAGTAGAAGTAATACTTCCAGAGAAAATACTCAGCATCAGTCAAGTAGTGGTATACCTTCATCATCTCAGAACACTACACCTCCTAGAAGAAGAATGGAAGACAACATTAAACTACCTATTTTCAAAGGAACTGGCCTAGAAGACCTAGAGCAACATTGGTTTATATGTGAAGATGTATGGAATGTTAAGAAAGTACATGATGATCTTATAAAACAAGCTCAACTAGTTAACACATTTAGAGATAGAGCTCTAACATGGTTCATGAAGTATTCTATTGGATAGAACAGATCTCTAGTTGATATCAAAACTGCGCCTATTAGAGAATTCAAGAAACCTAAGTCAGAATCTCAGTGCATCATAGAGTTAAAAGAAATCAAACAAAAACCTAATGAGACTGTATGGGAGTTTGATCAAAAGTTAAAAGCATTATTAGATCAAGTTATATTTGAAATAATACTGCAACAACACCAAGAATGGTTCATAGCTGCGCTATTGCCCCATATTATATTACTGTTGATGCAACAGAAGGTAGCATCACAAACAGAAGCATTATAGATTGCTATGAAGCTAGAAGCTTTGCCCATAGGAGAAACAAATACAGGTATGGTACAAATACAGACACAGTTAGCCAATTTGACATTACAACTACAAGATATGAAGAAAGGAAAAGAAACCAGAGAAGAAGTTTGGTGTACAAAATGTAAAGGAAGGAACATTCCAAGGAACACTGTCTTGTGTTCAGAGACTACATCAATAGTGGAGCACCAAACCCATTGAATCAACAACAAGGACCATGGTGTGAGATTTTCTGATGTAGAGGACATCGCCCAAAAGATTGTTACTTGCTTCAGAAATATGTACATACACCAAAGAATCTGTACTGCACATTCTGTAAGTCAGTTGGACATGACGATACCAACTACAGAGCTTATGATCTCATGATAGAAAGAAATCATGATGTCTACAGATTCCAAGGAGAAACACTGCATAATAATGAAAATGTGCAGTGTGACCAAGGCGCATATAGAGGAGGTGGTGGATATAGGGGAAGAGGGCACAACATTGGCCAAGGACGAGGAAGCGGTCAGATTGTATGCTATAACTGTGTTCAACCAGGACATTTAGCAAGAGACTGTCAAAACCCATGCACTACTTGTAAGTACTGTAAGTCATTTGACCATGTCATTGAAGCATGTCCCATTTTGCAAGGAAAAATGCAAGAGAAAATACCAGAAGGACAGAATCAAAATATAAAAATGATCGCAGCTGATAAGAGGAATAAGGATCGGAACATTCATGTTGTGACGTGAAGTGGAACCGTGATAGGAGATGACAGGACAAACAAAGCTTCGACTTCTGAAGATCACTTAAACATACCAAATCCTACTCATGGGACCTGGGTAAGAAAAGCAATTGGAAAAATGCCTATATTTAACCCCGACCAAGAGAAAAAGGCATTCATGGAAGCAAGAAAAAGCTTTCAGAATGTGGAACCTTTGACCACAAGAACCTAGTTACGAAGTGATCAGACACCGATACTGGATATGCCGATCTCATATGATGGATCGTGAACTTTTCCAGAGTAGATAAGTCCTATAACACAGTTCTTACAGAGATGCATAAAGTTTCTAAGGCATGAAAACGCCTTAGGGGAATTACAGAACCTCTTGGGAAATTACGAACAACATAATGCAGTGAATGATGCACTCAAAGCAGGTCATCATATCAAGAACCATAGAAGGATAGGAAGAGAAATCAGGCTAAATGCACAGATTGGAGATTATGAAATGAACCAGGTCATTCTCGACCTAGGCTTAGAGGTGAATGTCCTGACAAAACAAACATGGGAACAAATGGGAAAGCCAAAGCTATCTTGGTCACCTATACAATTGAGATTAGTCAATCAACAAAAGGTTATACCCTTCGGGAGATTATCAAGTGTTCTTATAGACATAAATGGAGTACGAATTAAAGCAGACTTCGAGGTTATCGAGATCATAGATGACATAAATACTTATCCTGCATTATTGGGGATTGATTGGGAAATTGGCAACCTCACAATCATCAATCTCAAGAAAAAACAAATGATATTTGAAGGACCGAATATCAGGGTCATCATACCCCTGTATCCTTCACAAGGACCTAGATATATTGAACCAGTTAGAGAAGAATGTAGAGCCCAAGAACTTAATAATATCACAAGATGATAATGAATCCGACGTATTACACTAATCCTACGGATGATGGAACATTAATCTAGAGATGTAGCAGTTGTTGCATATCAGAATCAGATGCAGGAATGGAGAACTAGTAGAGTCGAATGCATGAAGTATCAACAAGACAATGTGCAAATATCACAAAGTCACTACATTGGATTGGAACATAGGTAAGTCCAATTCCTACTTATGATGGTTTAGGAAATATCCATGCATTTCTTCATGAATATATAGTATAAGTTACAGGAGAACATAAGTTAGCCACTCTAGATGTAGCATTGTGAGCTAAATTTGCTAGATGGTGGGTTGCGCATAAAGAAAACCTGAATACATGGAAAGAATGTCAGGACATGATGGAAATTAAATTTGCAGAACATGATGAGATAGCACAAGAAAAATACAATGGACAGATTGATCCTAGATATCATATAGAACTTTGTTTGAAAGCTTGGATACATACACCTATGAAAGAATGGGCTCACTTGTTTATACACACATTAGATCAAATACCAAAGAATTGGTATACAGATGAAAAACTTTGTAGAGGAGCAAGAGATTGGCACATACTGATAACTAAATTTCAATCCACTTTCAGTTTTGAGGATGATTGTCCGAGTATCAGTGAGGCTTTGCAGGTCATTAAAAAGAATATATTCAACGATACCCCATTACCAATATATAAACAACTAGAGTGGGCTAGACAGTTTGAGCATGCCCTTGAATGTTATAACCTCACATTAGATGAAGATGAATATCTTCACGATGTGCATATACTTGAGTCAGAAGGAGATTGCGATGTTGAGGGGCATGATTTAGAAATTCCAGACTTGAGTAGTCCCATGAAGAACAGAAAGATCAACTTTGGTACTGAGAATTAACCAAAGTTTACTTCTATTGGGGATTACTGGGATGAAGAAACAGTAGGACAGATTGCATACCTACTACGAGAATATCAAGATTTATTTCCTACCAATTTTTCTGAAATGAAAGGAATTTTAGGTGACTTGGGAGTTATGAAATGATCCAGGTGGATATCGGTGGAGACCCACCTCTTCCAACTGAATCAAAATAGTCTTCTGGCAATTTTGGTAATTTACTATTTTTAGCAGTTTTTTGGGTCTTGAACTTCCGAAGACGTTTTGAGGCCCTAAACGAAGTTTTCGACGAATTTCCCCATTCACATTTTTCAACGTAGTCCTCGGATAGCTATTTCCAATGAGCTATCATGTGCCCCAAACGGATATCGTATGCCAAAGTTACGCCCCTAGGAAGTTGATACACCGAAACTACCCAAAACAGGGTCTACAAAACTGTTGGCTTTTCATCTTCCAGTGTTAAGGTTTTGGATTTTGGGTATTTTAAAAAGGCCTTCAGAGCCTCATTGTATTCATCTTGGCACGAATGAGAATAGTGGCCACATCTCTTCTCAGATATAGCTACCACCATTCTAGCTATTGCATTTTACAGTTTGTTCTATTTCCGCTATTTAATAGAATATGTGTTTACTGTATCGATGTTTTCTTTGAAATATCTCTCTGTATATGATTCTGTATATGCTATCTTATTTCGTTCCTGCATAAATATGGATCAGTGGTGTTACCTGACAATCCACTCAATCGGAGGCGAGCCGGATCTCGTTAGCTCATTGCGATTCTAGAACAAATAAAACAGACTACAAACACATTTCCTAGATCTACTTAAGGATCAAGTGCTAGATGTCTTACCTCTTTGATTCACTATCCTTTCTCCTGAATGTTGCTCCACGTCCCCCGGTCATCAGATCCAAGTTGCAAGACCTGTCAAGACACAGAAAAGAGAAATGAGTAAAGAGCATCTATACAATAAGAGATCTATGTAAACAGTTAAGCAGGTAAACAACACAACATCATTACACATAAGAACGATATTGATGGAAAGCATTTGTATTACTGCAAATAGAGGAGTACATGATAGAGATATAGAAATACAACCAATGACTTAACGTAGCATCCCTTCTCCACACAAGCCAATTTCCAAGCCCTTCCAAGGAAGCATGAATTATCCAAGAGGTGAGTGAAGGTGTCCTAAGAGAGATTTCACCAGCATGTAGATACCATAGACTTCCTCCCTTTGGTATGGGAGTGATCTTCGTTTATATAGGACTAAGTGGATGAGATTATGGATAGGATAGATTGAGATATGGTAGGATAGAGATAGGGGAGCCTCCCAAAGAGTAAAGGGTAGAGTACCATCTCTCCAAGAGATCAGGGATAAGCCCCCAAATGGGAAAGCTTCGAGAAAGATCTTGAAATGGCTATTTTTGCCCATTAACAGACCTCATCGCACCTTGCTATGGATCAACCTTTGACGTCGCATGTTGCTATTGTGTAACCTACGACGACCTCTCAAAAGGTTGTACAAACTGAGTACAATTCCTCTCAAATAAATACTTGGTCCAGATGACTTCAAGGATGTATACACTAAATCATGATGATGGGTAGATTTTAGGTGTAACAGAATTCCCCCCAAAGCATGAAGCTGTTAAGGATGTATAGGTGAAGTGCCTTGATAGAAAAAATGGCAAAAGACTTGTCAGATGAAGGACGCTACTGTAGTACAACTGACTTTGAATTGACAATCTCATATGTAGTACAACATGGCTGTCGACCAATACATTGCATATCCATGGGACTAATGACCGACTGAACACAATCATGGCTACTAGACACAAGCGTAGATCCATGATGAGATGATAACATAGCCACGACCAATACAAAAGTGGATCCGTGTAATATGACTCAATACAAACTCCATCGTAACCTGGGTAAAACATGACTCCCCAAGGTCTTCAAGATGAACTTGCAATGATATGATTCTATCCATGTGATTACAAATGTCTTGACGTCGAACATGGTAGAAACCACTTGATTACCAGTCATTGATGTAAACCGTTAACAAGTGCGAGGGAGATCACCATTAATTTCAATGATTCCCAAGGTATCACAGTACATATCATCAAGCGTGAATAAATGAGTTGACGTTGAACGCAAGATGAAATCTTTCAATCAAGAGTCAATGATGTAAACTCATGATGAAAGCGAGGTGACCTGCCATTGAGGCATGCAGGACCAAGGTACTTGACTGGTTTCTAGATTCAATCCTTGGATGATGAGTTGAAGTCGACAAGAATGAATCCGTCGAAGGAGGGCCATAATGAATCCTCCATCAACTGACACGAAACACGACAAAAATGTGTAGAGTGGATCGGATGGTACAATAACAAGTGAGACTGACTCAAGGTAACAACAGCATGACGATGTGTGTACTGACTGAAAATGATGAGTGAATGTGTTAACATGGGCATGGCATGACTTGGCAGTATTGACATGAGAATGACGCAAACTTCTAATGCAACTGATAGTGGAAGCTTTCTCCGAATGACTTAGAGGAGTAACAAGACTCAGAAAGTAAGCAGGGACTCCTAGACAAACATATGACCCAAGTACTATATGTAAATGCAGCTGAGTGCCATGTTCAAGAATGACTATATACTACCACTAAGGTATGTAAAACAAACACTTTCCTTTTTCCCCATCATGAATGATGAGTGCCTCATGTGTTTTTTACGAGCTTGATGAGGGTAACCAAATGCTCGGTATAGCTCATCTCATATATGAGTCCAATCCCAAATATTTTTCGAACCTAGGATAGGAGGGGTTCGTCCCATGACGGGCCCTTCAATGTGAAAATTTTAACAAGTCCATAGAAGGCAAATTCGGTCGTCATTTCATATTTAGAGAGTCTGAAAAGAACTAAAGAAGACTCCAATGGTCATTTTTTGTAAAGTTAGCCTCATCACCCGAAAAAGGGTAAAACAACGCGGGAGAGGACTCTTCCAGTCATGATCGGCTGGAGTATTCCTTTTTCGTAATTAGTGCCCCCTGGTCTGAAAAAGGTGTAAACTATCACCAGGAAGACAACCATTCAAATACTTTAACAAGTGTGAACGTGACAAGT
The DNA here is from genome assembly GCA_027924585.1 of Larix kaempferi. Lineage (NCBI taxonomy): Eukaryota > Viridiplantae > Streptophyta > Pinopsida > Pinales > Pinaceae > Larix > Larix kaempferi. The sequence goes on along the minus strand of BSBM01000642.1, from coordinate 2,275,964 downwards.
TCGCTTGGCAATCTTTTCAATTTTTGGGAGTCTAAAAAGAGCTTAACTATGGACTCCGGGGGGTGTGCTTTTTCGTGGAAGTTTAACGAGCCCGAAAAAGTGATAAATCATAACTTGGTACTTGTTCTCATGATTTGGTGAGTACAAGAACAAACGAAGAGTAAACTCATCCTCATGCAATAATTACAACTTAACTAAAAACAATAATGACAAAACGTTCAAAAGGAGTGTTCATACCTGTAATTACCATTGGTAATGCAAGAAACGCTACAGAAGACCACTTTAAGACTCCTGTACACTAGAGAAAGTGTCAAATAGCCCTAAATATAATGACAAAGGGTCGAAACTATAGTAAATGGCCCAAAAGCATCAAAATATTTGAAAAGGAATATTCCATTCTATTCTATAAATAGAAATATGGGCCAAAAATAGAAACATTGTTCAAATTGCCAATTTGGGTGGAGAAGTACCAATTTGGAGCCAAAACTTCCATTGCCAATTCTGAGAGCTTTGATCCGCCATTTCACCAGCCATCCGGACCAGGTAGGCCTAAATCTCAGCCAGCAACTTTGTAGTGGTTTACTTTTTGCATTTTTGTCCATTTTTTGAGTTTTTGGGTGGTTTGTGGTGGGCCATTGCACCCTTGGCTCGTCGCAAGTGGCCCTTTCAGGACTTGTGACGAGACCAGGTCATCGTAATCCTCGAAAACGAGACCTGCGATGATGTTGTGCTGTACGGAAGGTACGGTGCGATGGCAAAAACCCAAATCCCAAACACAAAAACCAATTAAAAAATGAGTTTGTGAATGCTGAGGAAGGTCCTAACAGGTTTTAATTGCCCCTTTTGGCAGGTTACCAGCAAGCAAAGATGGTATTAGAGTCGCGAGAAAGAGAACATGAAGTGGAAGATGAACAAGATGCAAATGATCCACAATGCGTGGATGCTTTGAGAAACTATGATTTGCTCAAGTTCTTCGAGATACAGGGGATGAGAGCCCAGATCCCGTTCTTGACACACCTGCTCCAGAGTTGGGATGCGGCCCAACAATACTTTGTTATAGGTGAGCATATCCTCACAATAGACATTGAGGATATCTACTTTCTGACCGGTTTGTCCCGAAGAGGGGACGTTGTACAACTCACTGGGACACGAGCCAATGATCGTACAATGGAGGACATGGTGGCACAGTACTGCATAGCTTCTTCTCGTCCTTCCGGCAGGAAGATACTCATCAGAGATGTGGTGATTCGTCCGCTGAGGACCATACTGCTTACTATTACCAGGGTGGTGGGTAGCCAAGCTCCACATACGGCTACTCGGACTCACATTTTGTATGCGGAAGACTGTATGTCTCCCATGGTTTTCAACTGGTGCGAGGGTATCCTCGCCAATATCCGAGCTCAGCTGACCAAGTGTCGGTGTGGGGAGCTCAAGCAGTTTGGATACAGATCGATCATAGTATCGTTCCTCTTGGAGCGGGTTCCTCTCTTGCGCCCACAGGTGGTACTGGATGACAGGGATCTGAGAGATCCTCACATGCTCAAGTGGGTAGAGGTGATGACCCGCCATGGTGGGGGTCCTATCATCAGTTTTGGTCTTGAGTTCTTTAGCTGGTTGTAAGTCCAGTTACTTATGGTCAAGGACTTTCCATATGGTGGCACAGACTTTCTAGAGGATCCCGACTTGGTGCTGCCAGATGGTGCATCATGGGGTGATATCGGTAAGAACAAAACCCTTGTATTTTTTAGTTTTGTGAATTATATTATTTTTTTGATGTAGTGCTGACAAGTATGCTATATGTGTGTGTAGATGTGGCCCCCGTGCGACCAGTAGGTCTCTCCCTTATGGCGAGGAGAGACAGAGGTGGGGAGGCAGTGGTTCCTGCCGGTGCTCATCCTGCCATCGAGGAGATGGAGGAGGTGTACCGGAACCTATCTGGGATAATTGTGGAGTTACCAGAGCCAACCATCGATGACCTACCGAGGCCCATGCAGAGATTTGGAGTTGGAGCATCTGTGCACTTCAACTCCTTACTCCACAAGGTGGCTCGTACTGTAGACTGCTTTCTCACCCAACGTCAAAGAGCTGTTAGAGTTAGGGGTGGTGTATGGGTGAGGCGTCCATCCTGATTGCACTTTTAGACTTGTACTGAGAGATTAGAGGCCTCAGATTTTTGTACTTACTAAAAGCTATGATGCTTCAGATTTTTTGTAGAGACTCACTGAAAGCCATCGTGCTTCAGATTTTGTACCAGCACTACTTTTGAGCGATTTATATATATATATACATTATCAACGGTTTATAAATTATGTGTTCTTCAAATGATTAGTGATGTGATCTTGTTTATATGTTTTCTTATGTACATTATATTTACATGTTGTGAATGATTTTACATATTATGAGTATTATGTGTGTGCAATGTACCAATCCAGAATGAAATTGGCCTTTGAGTCAACAACTATGTTTAACTCTTGTGGAATGTGCAGGTATTGAACAGATTCAAATGACTTTTCCAGGAGATGTACTCGTCTGAAGAGACGGAGTAAGATGGGATCATGGATGGCGTAGACCCGGTTAAGATGAGAAACCACTAATTGAGAATCCATGTGGATGACAATGTGGTTCATACCCAAGGAAATGGCATTAGCTAGGGCTTCGATTACTGCCTGATATTCTGCGGTGTTGTTGGTTGCAAACCCTAGGCAACTTCCTCCTGAGCTAATGAGCTCACCTGTTGGGGAATACAGTACCCAAGTTGCCGAAGCAAAGTGAAGGGTATGCCAACTGGCGCCATCCGCGAATCCATAGCATGTTGCCATTTGCACACGTAGATAGAACATGGTATAAGAAATAGAAACAAGATCAAAAGACACTCGAAAAGAAATGAGTCACACCACACAAAAACAAAAAAACATGCCATGTACAGTATATACAAGCAAGTCTATGCATGAGAGATCAAGCGTAGTATCTCTTTAGGTAAAGCCCATTGCGGGGTTCACCTAAAGAGATTCCATCATAATCTTCAAGCTCGTAGGCACCTTTTTCCAACACACGTTTTATAACGTAGGGTCCATGCCACATGGAATTGAACTTCCTAGCTCCTAGCTTATCATGCTTTTGGTCATAAGTGAGGACCAAATCACCCTCGTTAAAGATACAAGGTTCAACCGATTTATCGTACTGGGCTTTGATGCGTATCTTATATGCTTCATTAGCAAGAGTGGCATCTCGGCGAGACTCGTCAATTTTTTCTAAGTGTAAAAGACGTTCTTCCTTAGTAGTAGTGTTAGGAAGAAGTTCGACCACGAGCTGTAAAGATGGGATTTCACACTCTATTGGCAGAACAGCCTCCAATCCATATACCAATTGGAAGGGAGTGAAGCTTGTGGTGGTTTTAACGGTAGTTCGGTAGGCCCATAATGCTGAAAAAAGCATATTATGCTAGTTGGACTTTTGTGTCCCTACCATCCTCTGGATCATAGTTTTCAAGACCTTGTTAAATGCCTCGACCTATCCATTGGATTGCGGGTAGTAGGGTGTCGAGTTTTCATGGCGAAAACCCAACCCGTCGCTTAATTCATTCACCATATGGTTCTAAAAGTGAGAACCATGATTGGTAACTATGGCCTGCGGAACTCCTAACTACGCTATTACATGGTTAAACATGAAGAGTGCAACGGTTTTGCCATCATTTTGGTATGTAGGCATAGCCTCAGCCCACTTTGTGAAGTAATCCACAGCTACGATGATGTAAATATGCCCCCCGGTCGAGGTAGGATTACAATGCATAAAATCAATGCCCCATTTTGCAAATGGCCCAACGACAATAACCGGATGTAGTGGGGCGGGATGAGTGCGCTTCTTCGTGTGGAAGTGTTGGAAAGGAGGACATTTTTTAACAGCCTCAATACAATATTTGAAGATAGTAGGCCAGTAATATCCTGTGCGCAAAATATTCTAGGCTGTAGCCATCCCAGAGAAATGACCGCCACATGCCCCAGTGTGACAGTCATTCAGAACGCGTTCAGCCTCATCATGAGTGAGATAACGTCGAAGGATTGAATCGGCGCCACGACGATACAAAGTATCATTGATGATTAAATAATACTTTGCATGGTGGTGAATCTTACGATGATCGTTGTGAGAATGTTGAGGATCGAAGCGTTGGGTTTGAAGATACAACAAAATATCTCCATACCAGGGGTCAGTCTTATTGATGAGAAACAATGATTCATCCGGAAATGAGTCATTGTGCTCAACTTCTGCATCAGGACGGGGAAGGTCGCAAATGAGCTCAGCATACACCAAATACTTTTTAGACTTAGCTTTCTCGAAAAGAAGATCGAATTCTTGCAGTATCACAATCCAACGTGAATACTTGCCCCCAAGCACCTGACATGTCAGTATGTGGTACATGGGGTTCGAGTCGGCAATGATAGTGGTGGTGTGGAGCAAAATGTAGTGATGGAACTTCTGGATGGCAATGACTGCCGCGAAAGCAATTTTTTCGACATGTGAATATCTAGTTTCAGCGTTAGCTAGACCCTTACTTGCATAGTATATCACATGTTCCTGAGCATTTTGATCCTCCTGTTCCAAGACCATGGAAATAGTGGTAGCAGGAGCGGCGAGATATAAGATGTAATCTCGATAATAACTAGGCGGTTGGAGCACAGGGGCATGCGTGATGGCATGTTTGATACCGTCAAAGGATTTTTGAGCTTGATCATCCCAAATGAATGGGATGTCCTTCTTAAGTAGTCTCATGTAGCCCTGAGTCTTCTCAGCGAAATTGCACACAAAACGTTGTAAATAAGTCGCCTTCCCTTGGAGACTTTGAAGTTTCGTAACATCGGTAGGGGGCAGTAGGTTGATGATGGCCTCCACCTTTAAGAGGTCAATGCGGATCCCATCCTTCGAAACGATAAATCCTAAGATGTGTACGGACTCAACGCAAAAGATACACTTGTGAAGATTCAGACGGATATTGTACCATCTGCATCTGAGGAAAATGGCCGTCAGATGATCAATGTGGAACTCGCGCTGCTTTGAATGAGCAGGGAGATCGTCCAAGTAGGGTTCCACAAAATCCTTAATATCGTGGAAGGCGTACGACATATCCCGTTGAAATGTGGAGCCAACATTTTTAAGGCCGAAAGGGAGCTTGCGATAAGCGAATGTACCCCATGGGCAGATGAAAGCCGTCTTATGTTGGTCAGTTGGGTTGATATCAATTTGGTTGTAACCAGAAAATCCATCCATGAATGAGAAGATGATGCTTCCGACACAGTTGTCGATGATCTAGTCCATGAAGGGGGTCGGGTAGTTGTCTTTTGGACAAGCCCGATTAAGGTCCCGATAATCGACACATATGCAAATGGTGCCCTTCTTTTTGTTCACAGGAATGACGTTTGAGACCCAATCCGTCAATGGGACAAGATAAATAAAACCAACCTTTAAGAGATTTTCAATTTCTTCCTTTATTGCCACAGTCTTCTGGGGGTGTGCCGATCGCAACTTTTGACGTACAGGTTTGATGTCGGGATAGGTTTTTATTTCATGAGAAATAATTGCGGGGTCTATCCCAGGAATCTCCTCATAGGACCAAGCAAACATGTCTCAAAATTGCTTGAACAAGGCCATGCTAACAATGATTTCTTCAGGGGAACACTTATGGCCTATGTGAATGTGTTCCACTATACCAGGTTTCACCAAGATGTCTACCGGGTTGGTTGGATCAATGTTGGCCAAGTTGCCCTCTGTGTCCGTAAGACATGTAAGGATGGGGGACTGAGGGGATGGGTAGATATCTAGTGAAAAGAGGGTATGGATGTTGTTCTCTATGTATTCCAAAGGAGGAAGAAAAGATGACCTATGATGGAGATCATCCCATGGACTGTCGTCGACATTCATTACTTGCATGATGGACTCGTCTGAATGAAAAGTCTGAAGTAAGAGATCAGGTAGAGAGGATGTCTGTCGTAGAGAACAAGATGAGGAGGCCATAGTTAAAAGGTCCTTCGGAGCTGATTGGATAGCCTCATAAATGTGTTTAGCTGGTGAAAGTGGCATCATATCTCTAAACAGGTGTGTTGTGGCTTCATCCGGTACAATCCAAGCATCGTTTGAGTGAGATAAAATCTTAGTGGAGATCATGTTCACCGTGGCAACTTGATTAGGGGGGTCCGCGGCTGGAAAAACGCCCATGAGAGATGAATCTTTCAATAGGCCACCCCCTACACTCTCATACTATTTTGACGTCTGTCCAATGGAAGGAACATGGTCACCAGAATGAGTAGTGGCATCCAGTGTACAAAAATCTAACTGGTCAATAGTAACAATTCATCCTTGGTGGGGGAATTGTACTGTGCGAAAGAATGAAGAGGCTACCGCCTGCATGGTATAAAACCAATTGTGACCAAGCAAGAGATTATAATCTAACGGGGCCGAGACCAATTCCACGTTAATGGTTACGGTCTTTCCGCCCAATTCAATTGCAAGAGCTTGTAAGAGCCCATGAGGTTGAAAGCCACGCCTGTCGAATGCTTTCAATGTGGCAAAAGAACGATTCAATTCGACGGAGCCAATGGCTCTCCAACAAGCGATGGACATGACAGAAGTGGAGGCTCCTTTGTCCAAAAGAGTGCGATGGAAAATCTTCCCACCAAGGTTCGCAGTAACTTGGAATGTGAGTTGGTGTGAGAGCCTTGGCTTAAGGTTGTCAAGTCGGAACATGATGGTGTTTGAGGAATCTGGGTCAACTGCACCAATAGCTGCAAGGAGAGTTTTGCGTTGATTGGGACAATTCTGCAAAACTTCCAGGGTAGACATGGCGCAAGGAGCTTGTGCCAAGTCTTCTACGATATCGTAATTCTGTGCCGTGCGAGCATTAGGATTGAAAACAACTTTTCGAATCGTACTCTTGGGTGGATGCAATATCGAATCTAAGGAGGGTCTCTTTATGGTGAGAGAGGTTGATGGTACACTGACATCAGGTAAAGAGTCGAAATATTTTTCAGCATTACTTCCGGCGGGTTCCTTCAAAGGGACTTGTTCGTAAGATCGTGAGCGAGTAGTTAAATTGATCGCCTTGTTACGCAACATGAGAACATGCGTGGTATTGGATGGTTCCCCTTAGGTTGGGGGGGTTTGAGCAATCATCTGCTGGTTTTGAGCAGGAAACGAATCGTTGAGGACTGTGGGAGTCGGTTTACCCCTAAGAAAATTTTGCACTTCGTCTCTATGGGGACACTCTTTGGAGAAATGGTCTTCTCCACACAGTAAGAAAGGATACTTCAGTTTCCTTTTCTTCTTAGTATCTTCAGGAGTGCTCTTCATTTACTGCTGGGAAGAAGACTTCTTGGGTTTCCCCTTGTTCTTCTTTTTACCATTAAACTTTTGAGATGAAGTTGATTGAACGGAATTCACCGCTTTGGTTACAACAGGAGTGGTAGACTTGGCGGTGCTGTGGCCAAACGGAGTTGGGTTGGATGATCCAACAATGCTAATAGCAAGCTGGGTGGTAAGGGAACCTATGATCCCATCAGCTTGGGGTCCCTCATGTGGTTTCATGGGATCGTTAACTTCCCAGGGTGTGTCAGGAAAAATATTGAACAAAGTGCCAGACTGGGTGTAGACCAGGTCTAACAGATGAGCACCCGCGATGGCTTGTTCTTCGGTGACAGCACCTCGCATGGAAACATCTTTTTCTATGGTGGGAATGAGCGATTTAGTAAACCAACCTGCTAGGAGCTGATCTGGAATGGGAGCTTTAATAAGACGTCACCTCCTTCGCCACTCGTGGATATGATCCAAAATGTGAGTGGTGGTATTCTGATGGAGTGAGGTTAAAAGCTCAGTACCAGTCTCATACCATATAGGAAGTTGGAAATGTGTCAAAAAGTTCATAGCAAGAGAGCCAAAATCAGAAAAAGAGTGTGGTGGCAACTCAATGTACCACTTGGCAACTGAACCGATGAGAGTCCTTTGGAACAATCTAAGACAAATTGAATTGCCAATTAAGGAATTAGATGAACACCATAAGTGGTATGTCATCACGTGGTTCTTGGGGTCTTCACCTGCCTTGCCATCAAACTTGGGGATATCAGATGGAAGTTTCACCAAAATTGGTGGCCAGTTAGATCCATGGTAAATAGGATCATTGGTTAAACGAGAGAGGTCAGGTAGGTCCAAATTAGCCAGAAAGGGCAGCTGTGGATCGGGCTGCGCATACTGATAATAGGGATATGGTGGGTAAGGACTAAACTGATCGTAAGGTGTACAAGGATAAAACTGACCATAGGGGGGTGTGCCGCCCGGACCGTGAGGAGGTCCACCACCATAAGGTGGTCCATTCCAATAAGGTGGGGGTCCACCTCCACCTCCGGGAGGGGGTGGAGGTCTACCGCCACCACCGGGAGGAGGTGGGGGTCCATAACTGTAATAAGGTGGCCCACCACCGCCTCCGCCTGGAGGGGGTTGGTGGACCACCTCCACTGCCATATGGGTGGGATCCCCGACCACCTCTGCTGCTAGAAGGATGAGGATTTCCACTACCACTTCCACCACCATAGTAATTAGGTCCTCCACCGCCTCCGCCTGGAGGGGGTGGTGGACCACCACCGCCACCGGAAGGGAAATGTCCTCCTCCACCATTATAGTGTGGTCCGCCGCTGCCTCCGCCTAGAGGAGGGGGGGACCATTCCTGCCACTACCTGAGGGGTGAGGGGGGTTGTAGGTAAAATGAGGTGGGCCTCCACCAATGTTAGGTGGGGGCCCGCTGCCTCCAACAAGAGGCGGGGGAGGACCGATCGGGGGTGGTAGTACTTGAGGGATAGTCAGTTGGGGTCCTTGTTGCAACACAGGTTGTTTCCCCCACAGAGTGTATGGATTCCTGGGATAAGGTATCCCGTATGGTGCATTTCAGGGATTAGGTTGACCTGGCACAGGGTTAAAAGAACCTGGATACACTTGAATCCATGAGGGTTGAGTTACATTTGACAGCCCTCCAACATGAGATAATCCCGTGGTGGATGGTTTAGCAGGTTGGGTAGGTCCAACATAAGGTCCATTGGGGATTCCATCGCCTACGTTCTGGTTAGGAAATGGGGGTTTCCCCCCAGCCACAATGGGATGACCACTATTCAAAGATTGAATCAACGTGGGTTGTTGACTATCTACCATGGTAATAACATTACCAATAAGATAATCCGTAGGAATGGAATACCCTCCCCTCGAATTTTGAGGTGGGGGAGGAATTGGTAAAGTAACCGTGGTAGTGACAGGTGTGTCGGACCATTGTCCTTCCACCGGTTGGTTCACTTGAGGTGTGGGACTGGAATCCTATGAGGGTTGACTAGTCTCATTAGTGGTCACGTGGTGGGGTGCTTCAGGTGATTCGAAAGATATCGAGTGAACTGGTATGTTTTCGTCGTCAAGTTTTATTTGGAAATGACGATTGTGGAACTCTTCAGAGTGTCGCTCGAGACTTTGTCTTCGAATCTCATCTCCTTTAACACGTAACTATTCCAAACATTCATGGATGGGGCCGAAAGTCTTGGCAAGGTCAGGCCTATAGTAAGGCCTAGTGAACTCTGGAGTAGTCCAGTTAGGTGGGGATGAGATGGAAAAATGAGCCACTGGGTGGTCTGTAGAAGATGTCCAGTAAGTTGTTGAAGGACCAACAGCTGCTGTAGGGTCGTCCTGGGGTCGGTTTATCCATTCGAACGATCCAGGTTCTCCCGGGATGATGGGATAAAGGTTATGTGAAGTGGGGGTTTGTGCTCCTTCATCTTGCGTGGGATGAGGGGCAGGTGAATCTGGTGGAAACAAATGTCCGCCAATATTCAAAATGGGGTTCCCTACTTCAGTAACTATGATCGTGTTATGCTGATCCATTCTTACCCTCGAAATAACCTCCGGATTAAGGGGAAATTCAGGTGGCAAGTTCAAGATCCTATGGGACCTTCTCCAGGGAAAATTCGCCAGAGTATTAGGAAAATCAGCCAAAAAATGATGAAACAACGTTTCTCCTAAAGGTATACTAAAAGAAAAGTAGTCCAAGAAAACCTACTCAAACTAAGGCAACAATCAAACTCATGGGACAGAGTGGATTCAAAAGTATGGAACCTCATGAGATTATCAAGGCATCGCAAACTACAATATACTGCAGGGTCCAACAATATGATGCGATAAGGAGGATTGGGACCGTACCCTTGCTTGCATACCTGACTACCTGGACATGACATGCGTACTATTCTCCCTGAGTGCTGTTCTCAGTGTATTGCTTTGCCAAGACGGCCAAATGGTTAACTCGGTTGGTTTCAGGAATCCTAATGGTGTCTCCCAATATACGCAAGGTACATGGGAGCTCAAATCTGTAGTGGTGCTATCTAATGCACAGCCGTTGGCACGAGACCTTCCGATATATGTGTCGAGTATGTGATACACCCTTTGATATATGCCAAGTAAGGATTATGGTACTTGGTGGGTACATGAAGGAGCTTGATATACCGATGTACATGGAAGACTACAATACCCCTGGACTACAGTGCTGGCAAGTAATGATAGCTGCCACGCTTAATGACGCCGGAACACGTCTCTAAGTTACACACAAGTTACTAAAAATTTTACCTAGTTCTACCGTTAATTTTATCTTGGACGGTTAGGTGAATGCATGAGGTGAGTACATAATCGAAAACAGAATGCAAGCCCAAGCTACATGTAGGAAATATTCTTTTCTTTCGATGAATTCTACCTATGGTAAGGAGAAAGCTTTTTCCAATGGTATTGCCAAAACAAACTCAATGCAACACAATTCCCAATGCAAACAAATTTGACAATGAAAGTACTCTTTTCTTTTTCAGTGAAACACACAAACGTTCACAACACTACTATCCAAATCAAAGTATTTTTTCTTTTCTTTTCTTTTTCAAATCAAAACAACACTAAGTAATGAAATGAGAGGATTCTGAAACGGAAAATGCAAGCTTTTCACTTTCTCTTTTCAATGATCTAAAGGCAACAAAAATAAAAAATGCACCTATCTTTCCCTAGCATGGAAACAACTTTTGAAAAAAAATGAAATGTACTAGAGCTTTTCAAGAAGATGAATAATTCATAATTCAAGAAAAACACAATCAATCATATTTCCATTCATCTTTTCCAAACCATTCCAATGCACAATGATCTTTCTTCAATAATTTTTTTGAGAAACAATGGGAAAGAAACACTTTTAATTTTCCAATGGATGCATCAAAACAATAAACTTGATAACAACTTTGCTTTCAGATCTAAATGATTGAAAAGAAAATGCTACTCGCAGCATTCATACACTCAGAAAACTCAAGAAAAGAAAAGCACTCAACCAACAAAAAGACACTCTTAACTCAAAATCAAGCAGCAACAAGCAAACTAAGCAAGCAAAGCTCAAAACAAAAGTAGATGAGGTCTGGAAGGTGATCCAATGCAATGATTAGATCAGGGATGGAAGGAAGGGAATGCAAGAGTGAATGGATGAAGGTGGGGGAGACAAAAGTATTCGCCACTACCGATTTCAAACTTGTCCAAAGCGGAACCCAAAGTCAATCCAAATGAAACCAAAATCTCAACACACAAATCAAAATGGGATCTTTGGCTGGATATTGCATCACAGAGGGAGTTCATACATCAAAACAAGGCTCAGACTATCAAACAAGAAGATGGATGCCTGTATTCTAAGTCTCGACAGATCGGCGCACTCTGGCTTTGCAGATAGTGCGACGTCGCAGGTTACCTACATGAGATATGCGACAATGTCGCAGTCTACTAATGCACAGGTTGCGACGAGCAAGAAATAGTCAAAGGACAAAGACTCAGAACAACATAGTGTCGCTCTATTTTCACTGCCCAGGTGTGACAGACGAGTTCTAGATTCAAAAATGAATCAGATCTCCTAATAATGAACCACCAACAGGTTTGAAACTGAGTTGTATAAACTCAAAGGAATAAGATCAAGATCTTCAACGTGAAGATCTGACAATGGAATCAATCCTAAGAAGGAAACTGGCAAAAGAAATGACAAAAAGACTTGTGACAAGTAATCAACTAAAAATGACTCAAATTAATGATCACTAAACAAGAATACTCCCCAGTATGGTCACTAGATTTGTTACCGGACAATCCACTCGACCGGAGGCAAGCCGGATCTCCTTAGCTCAATGCGAGTCTAGAACAAATATAACAGACTACAAACATGTTTCCTAGATCTACTTAAGGATCAAGTGCTAGATGTCTTACCTCTTTGATTTGCTATCCTTTCTCTTGAATGTTGCTCCACGTCCCACGATCGTCAGATCCAAGCTGCAAGACCTGTCAAGACACAGAAAAGAGAAATGAGTAAAGAGCATCTATACAATAAGAGATCTATGTAAATAGTTAAGTAGGTAAACAACACAACATCATTACACATAAGAATGATATTGGTGGAAAGCATTTGTATTACTACAAATAGAGGAGTACATGATAGAGATATAGAACTACAACCAATGACTTAACGTAGTAGCCCTTCTCCACACAAGCCAATTGCCAAGCCCTTCCAAGGAAGCATGAATTCTCCAAGAGGTGAGTGAAGGTGTCCTAAGAGAGATTTCACCAACATGTAGATACCATAGATTTCCTCCCTTTGGTATGGGAGTGAGCTTCATTTATATAGGACTAAGTGGATGAGATTATGGTTAGGATAGATTGAGAGATGGTAGGAGAGAGAAAGGGGATCCTCCCAAAGAGTTAGGGGTTGAGTACCATCTCTCCAAGAGATCAGGGACAAGCCCTCAAATGGGAAAGCTTCGAGAAAGATCTCGAAATGGATATTCTTGCCCATTAACAGACCTCGTCACACCTTGCTATGGAGCAACCTGCGACGTCGCATGTTGCTATTGTGCAACCGGCGATGACCTCTCAAAAGGTTGTACAAAATGAGTACAAATCCTCTCAAATAAATACTTGGTCCAAATGACTTCAGGGATGTATATGCTAAATCATGATGATGGGTAGATTTTAGGTGTAACAAGTGGTATCATAACAATCTGCTCTTTGATTGTTTCTCAGTGCATGTCCCCAACGAGGTTAGGATACAGAGAGTTGGGTCTCGAACTAGTTTCACTTGGGGAAGATCACTCTCGCTGCCCCAAACGGCCTCCCATGGCGGATGAAAAGAGAGACGATGGAGAAGGAGATCCTATCAAGTTGTTGCTCGAGGAAGCCCTCGCGTGACAAAGGAATGAGATGATGGATAATTTCTCCCAAATCCTTCGACGCATGCCGACGATGACATATAAACCTTCAACGAGCAACTGTTTTGGAGATGTGAATCCCTTCAAGGTACAAGTTAATTTTAATATCCCTTTATTTGAATGCCAGATCGATACTAATGCTCTAGATAAATGGTTGAATCTACTAGAAGGGTATTTCTCTGTCCACATTTTTTCTGATAGGGAAAAGATCGTCTTTGCGCTCCTCAATGTTGTCCCCCATGTCAAAAATTGGTGGGAAACTTATTGTGAGCAAAACTCATCAGATGAGTCTAGATTATTTGATTACGATCCCACTTGGGCCTCTTTTATAGATGCCTTCAAGGAACAATATTACCCTGTGGTAAACTATGATGACCAGTACACAAAATGGACCATTCTGCATCAAGAGAGGGACCAAACCGTGTTAGAGTACACCAACAGTTTTCATACCTTGCATACAAAGCTAGGTATCAAGGACTCCGAGTGGCACCTAGTACTGAAATATCGCAATGGCCTACATCGGTACATACAAACCGAGATGGATTTTCTGGACATCTCTTCACTTGGATCTTCCTATCGGTATGCTATCAAAATTAAGCAGAAATTTTATAAGAAGAACAAGCACGACTTCGGACCTGCGCAGAACTAGGGTAAGGGAAACTCTGGCTCGTAGAACATGGGACAGGGAAAGGAAAACCAGTCCCAACCACAAGTGAAGAAGGGTAATTAAAAGACAAATAAGGACACTGAGAAGTGGTGCGTGTTCCACAAAATCCCTTGGCACAACAATGATGAATGTAACTCAAAACAATCATTAGTGGCTGAGATCAAAGCTTCAGAATCAGATCCCAGTTCCAATTCTTACTCAGAACCTAATTTCACAGCCGCGAACAAAGGGAAGCAGATCATTGATGTAGAACCCAGTGTTGTTGTTGCTACCACATAGATTCAACCAGAGGAACTTGAAGAGTCGGAGGCAGAGGAGCGCCTCTTCCACTCACAGATGTGGGTGAAGCGAATTCCCTTACATTTTGTTGTGGATAGCGGCAGCAAAACAAACCTGATCTCAGCAGAAGTCATCAAGAGATTGGAGCTACCAATAACACCACACCCACAACCATACACCATTAAATGGCTAAGCCTAGGATGGGGGATCCACGCTAGTCACCAATGTTGCCTACCATATGGAATCAAGCCCTTCAAAGATGAGGCATTGTGTGATGTGGCCCCACTTGAAGTATGCGATGTTCTTTTAGGACAACCATATATGTGGAAGCGTCATGCTGTATATGAAACCCAACTTCGCAGTGTCATTGTCACTTTGGGAGGACAAATCTATCAGATACCAGAGACAGTTTCACCTACCCCAACCAAGCAGGGCAGGAAGATAATCTCCCACACTGGGAAATTTTCCCTATTCGCAATTTCCACTAAAAGAGAACATCAGATCGTAGAGACATCCACAACCTTTGCACATTATCCCTCTACATTGTAGAGACAAGAAGAACAGAAATTCAGCGCAACATCGCCTATTCAAGTACCTTTGCAGTGCAAGGCCACGCATTCAAGGTGCTCCTCAAAAAGGAAACCATCCACACCAGTGCAGACCAAGGATACCACAACAACCAAAACTATTGAACAGCTCCAACGCATCCAACAACAACAATTACAACTCTCTGAAGATTTCAAATAAAGGCAACATTTTCGCTTCAGAAATGCCGCACCAGGAGCTTAACTCAACACATAGTTCGACATATGATAAGAGATTTGACGCAATGGAGACCATTGCTTCCTAAGGAGGGAGGATTGATCTAGGTGGATATCGGTGGTCACCCACCTCTTCCAACTGGCTCAAAGCAGTCTTCTGGCAATTTTGGTAATTTACTATTTTTAGTAGTTTTTCAGGTCCTGAACTTCCGGAGCCGTTTTGAGGCCCTAAACGACATTTTTAGGGGAATCTTGGTCAACGAATGCCTTCATTCATGTTGTTCAGCATATTCCTCAAATATCTCTTTCCAACGAGCTATTGTGCACCCCAAGCAGAGATCGTATGCCAAAGTTACGCCCCTGGGAAGTTGATACACCAAAACTACCCAAAATGGGGTCCACAAAACTGTTGGCTTTTCATCTTTTGGTATTAGGGTTTTGGATTTTGGGTATTGTAAAAAGGCCTTTAGAGCCTCATTGTATTCATCTTGGCATTGATGAGCATAGCGGCCACATCTCTTCTCAGAGACAACTACTACCATTCTAGCTATTGTATTTTACAGTCTGTTCTATTTCCGCTATTTAATAGAATATGTGTTTACTGTATCGCTGTGTTCTTTGCAATATATATTTGTATATGATTCTGTATATGCTATCTTATTTCGTTCCTACATAAATCCGGATCATGAAAATACCTCTCAAGCTAGATGCGAAGCCTATTAAGCAAATACCTTACAGATTGAATCCCAGATATAAAGAAAAGGTTAAAGTAGAAATTGATAAGATGCTTGATCCAGGAATTATTGAACCAGTAGAGGAATCGGAATGGATAAGTCCTATGGTAATTCAAGATAATAAATCTAAAGGTGAAATCAAAATCTGTGTGGACCTCAGAAAATTGAACGATGCATCTTTGCATGACCCATTTCCTACGCCATTCATAGACGAAGTGCTAGATAACATAGGAGGACAAGAGGCATACTCTTTCACTAATGGATTTTATGGATATCACCAGATCAGAATTGCTTTATAAGACAGACATAAGACCACATTTGCTACTGAATGGGGATCATATCGGCACACTGTTATGTCGTTTGGATTGAAGAATGCACCTGCTATCTTTTCAAGAGTTGTTGTAGCTACATTAAGGATGATATTAATAAGTTCTTAAAAGTCTATTTTGATGACTGGACAATATTCGGTCTTTTGAAGAATCATTATGCGAACTTAAGAATGAGGTTAGAAAAGTGTAGACAATACCAAATCTCCTTGAATCTGAAGAAGAGCATCTTCTGTGTTCCCTATGGAATTCTATTGGGACACATAGTATGTAAGCATGGATTGATGGTAGACCCAACAAAGATCGCAATCATTGTAAATCTTCCAACACCTAACTCCGTGAAGCAGTTATGCACTACATTGGGGCATACATGATACTATAGAAAGTTTATCAAAGGATATGCGCAGATCACTATGCCTATGGAGAAATTCTTAAATAAAGAAGCGAAGTACAATTGGACTGGAGATTGAAAAAAGGATTGGACACGCTGAAAGTGAAAATGGTTACAACACCTATTCTAGTCTTTCCTGACTAGAATAAACCATTTCATGTACACGTAGATGCTTCATCTATAACACTTGGCATTGTACTAGATAAAATAGGTGAGGGAGGCATCAATCATCCCATTTCATTTTCATGCAGAAAGTTATCTTCAGTAGAAAAGAACTATACCACGATAGAAAGGGAAGGCTTAGCGATTGTATACGCATTGTAGAAGTTTAGACACTATCTTCTAGGTTCGCATTTCTGCATGTTTACTGACAATTCAACTTTGAAGTACTTGGTCAATAAACTAGTGTTAGGGGGAAGAATATGCAGATGGTTGTTACTATTTCAAAAATATGATTTTGAAATCGTAGTGAAACCAGGAAGATTGAACGAAGGACTTGACCACCTGTCACGCACTGAGTCAGGTGAAGAACCGAGTAATGTGGAGGATAGTCTACCAGATGCGCAGTTGTTTTCTATCCATATAGCATATGACTACTTCAGAGATATCATAGAATTTATGACTATAGGATTAGCGCCTACACAGTTTAGTACGCAGCAGAAGAAACAATTAGTGGTAAGAGCAGCTGACTTTACTCTAATTGCCGAACAATTTTATAAATTAGTACCAGATGAAGTATTGCGAAGATGCGTACTAGAACATAGAATACCTAACATACTGGTCGAAGCACATGCAAGTGTATCTGGAGGACACTACGCAGGAAGAGCTACTACGGAGAAATTTTTGAGATTAGGACTATGGTGGCCTACAATACACAAAGACTAAAAAGAACATTGATGAAAGTGCGATGTATGCCAAAGAATAGGAAATCCATCTCATCGAGATGAGATTCCATTGATGCCACAACTGACACTTCAAGATTTTGATAAATGGGCTATTGAATTCGTGGGACCTATTAACCCACAAGGAAAGCGAACTGGCTCAAGGTATATCATCACAACTACAGATTATTTAACGAGGTGGGCATAAGAAAAACCAGTGAAGGGCTGTAGCGTAGTTACCACTGCGTAGTTCATCATTGAGAATATTTTGACAATATTTGGCTATCCAAAGATTTTAATGAGTGATCAGGGAACCCATTTCCCGAATAGAACTATTGCAGCCTTGACAAAAGAATTTTAGATATACCATCATAAGAGCACACCATACCATCCACAAGCTAATGGCACTATAGAATCCTTTAACAAAGTCTTGGAGAATGCATTGACCAAAGTATGCAACACAAACAGGGATGATTGGGATCTCATAATATCAACAGTATTATGGGCATATATAACAACTTATAAGAAGTTTATAGGTCATGCACCTTTCAGATTAGAATATGGACAAGAAGCTATCATGCCCATGGAATACATAGTACCAAGTTTGAGAGAATAACATGTACAGCATATCTACAGCATATCAATCATGGACACAATAATTCAAGCATACAAGAGACACATAGTTTACTTGGGGAAAACCATAAAGGTGAAAAACCCCAATAACTTCCTCAGAGATAGATAGAGTAATGATACAACCCAAGCATAAGAGACAGGAATCTCCTAACAGCAGCTTCTCCTCCTCCACAAGTGTGCCACTCTCCAAAGAGTGTGTGAGAGAATAGAATGATCAAATAGAGTGCCTCCCACACTCTATTTATACTTGACTTGACTTGCCTAATAATATTTACTAGGTCGGCCTTAACTTAACCACATAACATAATGCTGACTGGGCCGACCCCCAATAGGGTGGTTTGATAACCCTTTGACCCACATGACTTATACAGGGCCGACCCCAACAAGGTGGTCTAATAACCCATCAAGTATAAGTTATGACACTTACAATATAAATGACGACACTTCCGTATAGAGGAATAATAACATCTCTATAGGAATACAATATACATATATGTGAAATACATTCCGAAGTTACATATACATCAACACTCCCTCTTAACTAGGAAGGTATTTCTCGACATAGGTCTTCTAGCACAAGTCTTCTTCTCTGGATCATCGTCATCGTCACTGCTGCTGCTATCTCAATCAATCTCTGAATCTACTCATCATAGGAATTTCTATAGAGCCATTCCTTTTTCATACTAGATGTAGGCCCACCACCTGTAGGTCTTCATCATCACCGGCCATACTGTGGAAATATCAGGACTTATTACGTGCGTCACAAAACCTCGCAAGAGCATCTAGGTAGTTACGAGCACACAACTCTACCTGTCGGATCTTCCAGGGACATATTATATGTGACTGTCACAAAACCTTAAAAGAGTCTCTTGATTAGCAAGAACCCTAAAGAGCATCTGAGGCCTTTTTCATCCTGTCCAGATCTCTAGGACTTATTACATGTGACCTCCACCACAAAAACTTAAAAGAGTGTCTTGCCAAGCAAGAACCGTAAAGAGCATCTGAGGCCTTTTTCATCTTGTCCATATCTCCAGGACTTATTACATGTGGTCATGGCAAAACCTCAAAAGAGAATCCTAGGACTGATTACGAGCACACAACTCAACCTATCGGATCTTCCAGGGCCGAAATATATGCCATAGGACAAAACCTCGAAAGAGCATCTTCGAGATATCCTAGGGCCAAATTATATGCCATAGGAAAAACCTCAAAAGACTATCTGCAGATCTCCCAGGGCCAAATTATATGTCCTCCCAAAGCAAAACCTTGAAAGAGCATTTGCCAGATATCCCAGGGCCAGATTACATGCCATAGGCAAAACCTATAAAGACTATCTGCAAACTTCCTAGGGCTAGAATTATATGCTTATCTACACAAACTGTTCCATGGCCACAAAGTATCAACTTGATACTCACCATACATCATCCTGATGTACACATGATCATCCTGATTATTATCACTGCATCGTCCTGATGCATGTCATCTGGAGCAACATCCTGAAGCTCGTCATCCATGATCATCCTGATCATACAATGCATCCACCTAATGCATACACAGTATCTTCTTGATACATATCATCATACATGATCTACCTAATCATACAATGTATCCACCTGATACATATACAAATACATGATCCGCCTGATCATACCTGATACATATCAACATACATGATATACCTGATCACACAATGTATCTACCTGATACATCTACAGATACATACACATGATCCAACTGATCATATCCAACATCCAACATGATGCATACATACATATACATATAAATGATCCAACTGATCATATCCAGCATCCAACATGATGCGTACATACATATACACATAAATGATCCAACTGATCAAATCCAGCATCCAACATGATGCGTACATACATATTTATATCAATGATCCAACTGATCATATCAAACATCCAACATGATGCATACATACACATATAGAGCCATAACTGGAGCATCGTCCTGATGCTCATCATCCAATGCTTGCATCCACAGCCATGTGAAGGATCCTCCTTCCAACATGCTTGGAATGGCTTCAGCAAATGTGTCCATCACTTCTTCCTTGAAGTGTCATTGATCTGAAGGAAACCAAGCCTCTCTCTGAAGTACTCAAACTTCACTCTGGCTAGTGGCTTCATCAGCACATCTACAATCTGGTCATCTGTCACAACATACATGAGCTTCACTGCTCCTCTCTGCACCATATCCTTGGTATAGTGATATTTGATCTCAATGTGTTTCGACTTGTCGTGGAACATCGGGTTCTCAGAAAGCTTCACACAACTCTGGTTGTCACAAAAGATACCAGTAGCCTCCAGTGGGAGATCAAATAACTCAGACAGTAGCTTCCGAAGCCATATTGCCTCACAACTAGCTAAACAAGCTACAACATACTCTGCTTTAGCTGTACGCAGTGCTACGCGGGACTGCTTCTTGCTAAACCAAGAGATCACACCTGATCCCATATTGAAGCAGCACCCATAAGTGCTCTTCCTATATGCAGCATTGCTTGCCCAATCTGAATCAACATAACCCTGCAGGTTAAACTTTTGATTTGCATCATAAAGAGCCCATAATCAACTATACCCTTTAGGTACCTCAGAATATGATTTACAGCAACCAGGTGAACACTCCTTGGATCCGTCAGGAACTGGCTCAATATGTTCACCGCAAAGCAAATATCTGGTCTTGTGTTCGTCAGGTACATCAAGGACCCAATCATCTGACAATACACTGTGACATCAACCGGATCAGATGAAGCATCACACAGAAGCTTCAGGTTCGATTCCATAGGTGTGGTCATGGCCTTGCATTCCATCATCCCGAACCTCTTCAGGATCTCCACTGCATACTTCCCTTGTCCAAGGAATATTCCATTTGCACTCTGCCACACCTCCATGCCTAGAAAGTAGTGTATCATCCACAAGTTCTTCATCTCGAACTTGGAAGCAAGCTTCTGCTGCGTGTCGACAATCAATCTATCCTCACCTGTAACAAAACAGGTTATCCATATACAAAAATAGTATCACTGGATTTCCTTCCTTAGCCTTGTAGTAAAGGTTGGAATCCACTTTACTCTTGGTCAAGCCCAAGCTGGATAGAAAGCTGTCTATCCTACCATACCAAGTTCTGCACATATATGACTTCCCGTCATGTGTCTCAAAACCAAGTGGCTGCTTCACATACACTACCATTCAAGAAAGCTGTCTTGACATCCATCTGGTGTATCTTCCATTTCATCACTGCAGCTAGAGCAAGTACTGATCTGATGGAAGTGTGCTTGGCTATAGGTGTAGAAGTCTCTTCATACTCAATCCCTTTTTTTGGGAGAAGCCACGAGCTACAAAATTCATTTTGTATTTCTCCATGCTACCATCTGCAACATGCTTGATCTTATATATCCATTTGGAAGTCATAGCAGAATTCCCTTCAGGTCTTGGGGCTGCATCCCAAACATCATTCTTCATGATCGACTGATACTCCTCGATCATGGCATTCTTTCCGAATCCTGGGAACTTCAATATATTCAATATCTTCGTTAGATAACTTTTTTGCTGGAAAAAATGTTGTAGTCCTTATTTTGTAGGTGAAGGTATACGATCTTTCCTACAAAACAAGTTAAATTGCATGATTAAAAACATCTCATAGTTTTCAGAACAAATTCTTACACATAAAGAAATATGTCATACAGTCATGCAATTATTTTAGCCAATGATTCAATACAACATTCATCCATAACCTGTAACTTTCTAGATGCCTTCCAATCTCTACCAGAACATTGTTAAGAGTTTGCACTACTCCCAACATGTTAGCAAAGAGGTTTCATTCTAGATAAGTAGAAATGGAAATTTGTACAGTGCCATAGGCCACTTACCCATCACATGCATATTAGTAGTATACTGTTCATTAATGCAATTATTCTAATATGTATAATACACACCCTAAGTCTAGGAACATGAGCATATACATCATTGAAAAATATTATTTAAACAAACAAATATTCAAGAAATGACAATTCAAATACTTATCTTTGTTTGGTTGTAGGGTGGAATCCCTCTTAGTCTTTGCTTCCTTTCTGCAACTCCATTCTGATGTAGATTGTGAGAAGTGGTCAACTCCCTCTGAATATCTGCATCCCTGCAGAAAGTACTGGAGTGTGCTCCCTCTTGATCTTTGCTTCCTGGATTACTTGTCCTTGAACTTATATCCATCCTTGATCACTATGCATGCTTACAAGTATCATTATTGTGATATCCTCGAGATCTCATACATAATCATACATTTATTAGTATATTCTCAATACTATAAAAACACAATAATCTTAAGTATGTATAGTTGTGATCATTTCAAATAGAAATAATAAGCATAAGGACTCTTATGGTTAGTCATATCATAAATTAAAGTAAGAAACATAATATGCCTAAACCCGTGATTACTCAAACCTATACTTTCATGACTCTTCTGATTAGTCATATCATCAATTAAGGTAAGAAAAATAATATGCATACACCCATGTTTATTCGAACCTATGAATAATCATTATCAATCATGCCATGTATACTTATATAAGAGATCCTATAGGATTCTAACTTGATATAGGAAAAACATACCTGGATTAGTATGTTAGCTAGTTATGTCTAACATACCCACATGATGTCTTCTTGTTCTCTTCAATGACTTGTTCTAGTAACCTGCATATCTCATAGGTTAACCATTATAGAACCAAGTTATACATACCTCGTAAATAGATCTTCTAAGTGATCCATGACAATGGATGAATCTTTGTCTTCATGTCACCATGATCATATGTTCTTGAACTAGAACATGATTTGTCTTTCTTGGTGTACCTTTCATGTTAGCGGACAACATAAACCTCATACAACACCATAATGCATTAGTACAATTATAAGTGTTAACACCCTAATCAATGAATATATTCTATCATGCATTCATAATATTATTAAGGTGATACAACAAGTCTAAATTTAATCAAGATTGTACTAACCGTAATAACATGAAGACAAACATACCATAAACTTAATCATGAACAAATCTCGAAACATACCTGGATAGGTCATACCTGTCGAGATTGATTGCAATCTTCTTATGTAAGGCCTTAGCCTCATCTCCTTCTGAAACAGGAACTTCTTCACTTATGCAGGTGACCAATCCATTCTCTTCTAGGATTAACCCAATCCACTTGATTTGTAGGAACGGGATCTAGAGTTGGATTAGGGTTTTCCAAAGAAACCCTAAAAATTCAAACTTCTGAAATTATAGAAATATGTGCCTTGATGAGCTGATCAAGCTGGTATACTCAGAATTTGAAAACTACAAAGTTTCACCCCTCAAAATTGCCTTTGAAACTTATGGATCTTCTGGAGAGGATCCTGAACTAGGATTTGATAAAGCCCACCCTTCTTCACAACCAAAAGGTTCGATCCAAAGCTCTAAACTTCAATTTTTTTGAGGAGCTTCCAGCCGTGGTCACAGACTTAAAAAATTCCAACTTTTGCAGAAGCCCTAATTTTCCACTTTTCCGATCAAAGTCCCGAACTAGGGTTTGATCAAGCCCGACCTTCTACCCAACCAAAAAATTTGATCTTGGTCTCTAAATTTCGATTTTTCTAAGTAGCATTCAGCTATGGTCTCTGATTACAAAAATACCAACTTTCTTCAAAACCCTAAATTCCCGAAGCCATGAATGAAGGTGCTAAAAAATAATTCTGTTTTGACAGAAATATGTACCTGATTGTTTCTAGTGTAACTCTGAACTTTGTAATCCACAGGGTCTCAAACCTCTACCTGTGGTATCCTGACCTATCATATTTCCAACCCCATAGGTCTGACCTCAATTGGAATCTCTGAGAGAGAGTTATGCCAAGTATCGCAACGTGACCTATTTATGTGATAAAACAAGAGAGCGAACTTTTACGGTGTTCCACGTGTCACTGGTTCAGTTTCGGCCTCTAAAAAGGTTACCTAAGAAATTAAAGTCCGTACGATACCTGTCACTTTTTACGAAATTTCATTTGGAGCTTCCTATCCCAAGTTATGACATTTTTTCCTAGGTCACCTGTTTATGACTCAGATCTGGAAGAGGCAGAAACCCTATATTGTATAGATCATAAAACACAAATTACAACGAATTATAAGTTATGCTTTGGACACAAGGTACATGGGGATCTTATCATCAACTTGTAAACGTTTCAGATCCTAAAAATTTTCCAAAATGGATTTATAGCGAAAGTGCTACGATGACTGGTTTTTGGTATATCAAGCCCTAGCATTGCAAGTGCAACAACTGTCATACATGCCATACCATGGCTTCTTTCAGGATAGCTCTGATACCGTGTTAGTTTTTTCAGAAATTTCAATCTGATCTAGGATCTTAATTGAGAGAATAACATGTACAGCATATCTACAACATATAAATCATGGACACAATAATGCAAGCACACAAGAGACATAGAGTTTACTTGGGGAAAACCATAAAGATGAAAAACCCCAATAACTTCCTCAGAGATAGATAGAGAAATGATACAACCCAAGCATAAGAGATAGGAATCTCCTAGCAGTAGCTTCTCCTCCTCCACAAATGCGCCACTCTCCAAAGAGTGTGTGAGAGAATAGAATGATCAAATAGAGTGCCTCCCGCACTCTATTTATACTTGACTTGGCTTTCCTAATAACCTTTACTAGGTCGGCCTTAACTTAACCACATAACATAATGCTGACTGGGCCGACCCACAATAGGGTGGTCTAATAACCCTTTGACCCACATGACTTATACAGGGCCGACCCCAACAAGGTGGTCTAATAGCCCATCAAGTATAAGTTATAACACTTACAATATAAATGACGACACTTCCGTATAGAGGAATAATAACATCTCTATAGGAATACAAACACTTCCGCATATAGGAATAATAACATCTCTATAGGAATACAATATACATATATGTGAAATACATTCCGAATTTACATATACATCAACAGGCTCAAGGTATATCATCACAGCTACAAATTATTTAACGAGGTGGGCATAAGCAAAACCAGTGAAGGACTGTAGCGTAGTTACCACTACATAGTTCATCTTTGAGAATATTTTGACAAGATTTGGCTGTCCAAAGATTTTAATGAGTGATAAGGGAACCCATTTCCTGAATAGAACTATTGCAGCCTTGATAAAATAATTTTAGATCTATCATTAGAAGAGCACACCATACCATCCACAACCTAATGGCACTGTAGAATCCTTTAACAAAGTCTTGGAGAATGCATTGACCAAAGTATGCAAAACAAATAGGGATGATTGGGATCTCATAATATCAACAGTATTATGGGCATATATAACAACTTGTAAGAAGTTTACAGGTCATACACCTTTCAGATTAGCATATGGATAAGAAGCTATCATGCCCATGGAATACATAGTACCAAGTTTGAGAATTGCGGCATTTACAAATATGGCATATGATCAGACAATGCAAGAAAGACTACTACACTTAGTTGGACTGGATGAAGATCACTTCATTGCAGGTTTTCACCAACAAGTGCAGAAAAACAGAGAAAAAACATGGCATGATAGACACATAGAGACTAATTTTTTCCAGGTAGGAGACCTTGTCCTCCTCTATGATAGAAAATTTATGAAATTTCCTAGAAAATTCAAAATGCATTGGCTAGGACCTTATATTGTTAAGCATGTCACTAGTGGTGGTGCAGTTCAGTTAGCCACACTAATTGGAGAAAATTTGAAAGGACTTGTTAATGGGAGTAAACTAAAGCCTTACAAGGATGGTCATACTCTTCCAGATACCAGTTAAGCAACACAATAAATTTTAAGTGTCAAGTGCGATTGAAATTGGACACTAAAAATTAAAGAATAAGAGTTTGCACACAGTTTTGGGTAAAATGCGAAGTTTTCACAAAAATGGAAGCCATGCTACGAAGCACACATAGCAAGCTGAGTTACGAAGTAAGAGAGGACTTGCGCTGTGAAGTTAAGAACAAGAAAAGAGAAATCCGTAGTGAACCTCGCAGTTCACATGACCGCTAGAGAAGTAAAGGAAAACTAGTCATTACATTTTTTGCTCAGAAAGTAGTGTTATAAAGTAACTTTGGAAACTAGATGTTTCCACAATTAAGGCATATTCATCCGTTGAAGACACATTCAATGAAGGGAAACGACGAAGATATATGCAATATTTGACCAATGGACATAGAATTTAATGCTAAGTTAGCATTTTTTGGGAATGCCTTAGTGTAGAAGGTGCCTATAAATAGTAAAGACCGTTTACTTATCGGTTTTACCGCAAATTTTCATTTTTACTGCTTGTAGATGTTCAAGTGTTTACCAATTGAAAGAAATAGTTATCTGACAGTATATGTCTGAGTAGTCGACATTAGAAGAAATTTTGAGTGATTTCAGACATTTTGGTCTGGAAGGAGTTATGAAGACACCCGTAAAACGAGCAGTCCCAGAACGCAGTGGTTCATCTAGAAACTCACCGAGGAATCTACCACAACAGAAGCAGAAAGACAAGAAGAAGGTCACTGACCCGAAAAAGCCGAAGGCTGCGAGTGGGCCGAAGCCATTTCCACCAGCACCAATTCAAGAGAGACCCATACTGATAATTCCATAATACATCTCTCTAAGGAAACGAGATGCGCCAGAGGTGATTCTCATGAAGAACTCTCTGTATGAGATTCCCATGCCACCAATGTCAAGCCATGTGCGAATTAAGGAGAATTTGCTCGGTATAATCCCATAGTGAAAATTATCGGACCATGAATTGCTACAGGATGCCAAATTTCCACAATTCCAAGAGATCAATACATGTGCAGAAGGTACGATGAAGCTACCAAGCAATGCACCATTCACCCGCAATACTGGATTATGCCATTGCAACAATCAGGGATGATGAAGCTACTGCGCATTCCACATTTTGATAGAATCCCATAACTTACAGCGGTGGTGCGCGCACTACTTTCATGCACGCACTAGGGATACTTGTGGTTGGACTGCAAGATAGACATTAAAATCGATCTCATCTACCAGATCACACACTTTTGCAAAAGGGGTGCTAATCCTGCAGTTGAGGTCGTTGGGAAGAAAAAGGATAAAGAGCTGGTTGCAAGGATGAAGAGAAAATTCAGGATAATCAAAGGAAGACATGGTTATACAACCGCCAGGATCAAAGCTCAAGCCACGCGGTTCACAGTCCAGCTCCTTGCAGGAAATATCCCAAGGAAATGCAAACCGAATGAGGTACTAGCCACTGCTTTATGTTAGCTGCAATGACTAAGGATGGATTTCAGTTCAACTGGGCAAGCTACCTATTGAACAAATTCTTAGAATACATCCACGATACACAGGAAAATGGAGGTTAGTTCCACTACAGTTGGTTTCTAAAATTGGTCGCTTTTGTAGGATGGAAGCAGCCTCATTATCAACAGAATGTCATGGTATACATTGGAGACTACCGAGGACTGAGGTTTGCAAACATGTGGGAAATGCCAAAGGGTAAAAACCATACAGTTTCTTACCTACTATGAGGAGTTATGCGAAGTCATTCAAAGGAATCCATGTATCACTAAGGAAGTGACAACTCACTACATCTGGAAGATGAATTTCAAAGACGGATTGCACTTCATTTACATCCATCCATGAGTACATCTCACGCCTCCTCAATGGTTTGAAGGAATATATCAGCTAGAGGTGCATAAAATCGATCTTATTATGGAAAACTAGCCACCAGAATGGAAGGTTGATGCACCAGCCATGTTGATCACCACTTCAGAAGAAAGCGAAGCTGGAGATTCTCAAGACCAAGGTGATGAGACAAAAATCTCATAGAACCCAGAACCAAGTCAAGGAGCAGAACAACAACAAGCTGTTGGATTTTCAGCAGGCGAGAAAAGAAAGCAAACCGATACAACCATGCCAGAAGGAATGCATAGGAACAAGCAAAAATATACTAAGCTTCCACTTGACGCATAGTTGCATGACGATGACTATGATTGCATCGCAGTCAGAGTGTCGAAGCACATTGAAGAAACACTTGCATTGAAGGAAAGCAAGCAAGAAGTAGTGCAAACAGGCATGATGGAGAGCCTCGCAAACTGAAGAGTCTGGTCGCAAGGGTTGAACAATTACAACAAGACTTGGTGAAAGAACCAGATTCTGATGATCGGTCAGGAGAATCAAGCCAAAGGAAGAGAAAGGTGTTTGCCTTAACAATGAAACCCTGACTAGTTAGAATTGAGATGATAAACATCATATTTCCAACTAGCAAGTTCATTGAAGGTGCGAAGCAGCTCACACGCCTAGATATTATTGTTGGGATGTTTCCCATCAAGGGATTACATAATCTGCATTTGTAGGTTGTGGAAGAAATCCGACATAGAGACATAGTCTCTTATAACCAACATATGAAGTTGGAGGAGAGATACAAGGACCTAAAGGATGAATGCGCACTAAAAACTAAGGAGCTTGCATATGCATAGGAGAAGCATAAGAACTTGAAGAAGGTTTTTTCTGAAGTATCTGCAAATATCCCAGACTGCCCATAAGAGCCTGAGGTAGAAGCCACTATTTTGAGGATTGGTACCGTCGTAGATAACCTCAAAGCTAAAATGGAAAATATGGAGATTGGATACATGGAGCAGATTTCTGATTTAGAAGCTTGACAAAAATCTAGTATGAAATTTAGTTCACACCAAGATTTGATCAAGAAATTACACACTCTCACAAAAGATCTCACACAACTAGTTAAGAACACTAAAATTTACTCACAGACGATACAAACTGTATTACTCAAATGAATAATAATACATCAGCCAACCTTGGGAAATTAAATGGCTTCCATTATATAAATTTACATCAGATATTCAAATGCATAAATATTCCATTCAAATCCTCACAAAAGCAGACTTACTAAATTGATGCAAACCCCCCCTAGGTGGAAAGTGTGTTCTCCATGTCACACCAAAGGCTCACAAATTTCTGATTTAGTGATTAGATAGTGATGTGTGATGAAAAAAAATTCTAAATCCCAAAAATAGGAGGAAGAAACATCAAGGAGTGAAAGTGGTCCAAAAAACAGTTTCCCTAGTCAACTAGCTTTTCACCTTTCACCCAAAAGCAGTAAAAAGTAGTAATGCGCCTTTCTCACCAGAATATTATCCAGAATCATCAAAAATTCTCCCAAGTGACTTAGGAATCTTGTGGTCCACACCAGGAAGACTTGTGGTCCCCCCAAAGATGCCTTGTTGTCCACACAATGACTCATATGCCAATTTTCTAGTCTAATACATAGTAATTTATCATAAAACGATTAATTAATGTCTCTATTGTATTAATTGACATAGGTATGGGTTTTAAATATTCCAACACCCCCCATAAGTATGACTTTATGTGCTAAAAATCAGAAATAAAACTAGGGACCAGTAACAAGACATGGTCACCATGTACAATACTGCCTGGTCCACAAAAACAAGGATAAAAGGAAAACCTCATGGGAAAAACCTCCCCTCAAAACATGTACATATCAAAAATTGAAATATTTCTGATCAATCCTTCACTCCACCACATGTTCAACCATCCCAAACAGTGGTCTCAGATAGCTGAAGGTATTCTTAGTAAAATCTTTGGTGAAGATGACTGCAATTTGCTCACCTATTGGGCAGCAAATCAATGGTATGGTCATGCACTAAAATCCTGATGTAGTGCATATGGATCTCAATACACTTGGTCCTCTATCTCTGTACTGGATCACTTGAGACCCTTATAGCACTCATATTGTCACAAAAGATGACACTAGGAGTACTAAAGGAAATCTCAAACTCTGAAAGAATACCCTGCAACCACACACACTGAGTAGAAGCATTCCTTGCTCCTCTGTACTCGGACTCTACTGAAGATAGTGCTATTGCACTCTGTTTCTTGCTATACCAGCAAACAGGACCACCTCCAAGCATGAATACAAATCCATATGTGGATTTTCTTTAAAGTCTATCACCAGCCCAATCTGAGTCAGTAAAGCCAAGAAGATCTAGGCTAGAATCTGCAACATAGTGAATCCCATCAGTCTTGGTGCCTTGCACATAATGAAATATTATTTTTGCAGCCCTCCAATGAATCTCATGTGGCTGCTCCATGTATCTTGATGCCACACTTACAACATATGCAAGATCAGTTCGAGTGTGATTCAAGTATAGCAAGCTGCCTATACAAGGTGCTATCAACCAAAAGTGTAGATTCTTCTTCTTCAAGTCTAACTCCTAAAAGGAAAGGAGTCTTTGAAGGATTGCAATCATCCATCTTGAACTTATTTATCACATCAGATGCATATTTGGAAAGAGATAACTTAGTTCCATTCTCTGTTTGAGAAATCTCAAGCCCCAAAAACTGCTTAAGAATTCCCAAGTCACTCATGGAAAAATCTTGATGCAAAGCAGTCTTTAATGAAGCTATTTGATCAGTAGAGATACCTATGATTAGTATATCATCAACATATAACACTAAAGTCATAATTGAGCCATCAATTAGCTTCATATAAACATTAGGATCATATTTGCATCTCACATAAGATTGTGACAAGAGAAAGTTGTCCATTTTGGCATACCAAGCCCTAGGGGCTTGCTTAAGACCATATAAGGACTTCTTCAACTTGCAAACATAGTTAGTATCATATGTATACCCTTTTGGTTGCTGCATATAAATATCCTCCTCAAGATATCCATGGAGGAATGCACTCTTGACATCCATATGGTGCACTTCCCAACGCTTGGATGCAGAAATTGCCAGAACAAGTCTTATTGAATCCTTCTGTGCAACTGGTGAAAAAGTCTCATTGTAGTCAAGGCCATGGACTTGGGAGAAGCCCTTTTCCACTATCCTAGCCTTATATTTCACTTCTGTACCATCATCTACACACTTGGTTTTGTATATCCACTTACACCTTACCAATTTTCTTCTTGGGGGGAGCTTGACTAGCTCCGATGTCTCATTCTTCTGCAGTGAATGAAACTCCTCATCCATGGAAGCTTGCCATATTGGGTCATGTGAGGATTCCTAATATATTTGAGGATCAAAATACACCATCATATAACATCTCTCAGATAGGTAGGGGCCATTGACATTGAGAGTAGTCTCAAATTGTGATCTAGTCCTCCTTGTGTCCTGAGGATTTCCCACTAGTTCACCTGCTACTTGCAAGGTCTTAGCAGCCCATTTAGGATTTGTTGGTGAATTAGAATCTATAATAAAATGGTCCTCATCATCAGAAATATCAGATTCAAAAAATTCAAGAGCAGCATCACTTACTATAAAATTAGTCACAGCAGATCTAATGAACAAGTAAATCAATCACAATAGATGAATATAGAAAATATGGTGTAAAACTGTGCAAAACATGCAGCAGTGCTCAATATCCTAGAAAGGGTGAATGAATTACAATAGAATACAATATGACAATTGTGAGTGAGCAATTCGAATTGACTAAGTAGGCCATTCGAATCACTGAATGGAGTAGCTTGACTCCAACTAGGAGTCCTCATCATCAATCGGTGGTGCTCATCAATGCACAAGAACCAGTCATCCAGGTGTCAATATGAGTCTAACTGAGTGTAACAAGTGTAACTGAAGTGTGTAGCACTGATTAAGGGAAGGAGGCTCAGTGGGGGGTGCATGGGAGGCTAACTGAAGTCAGAACAAGTCAACTAGTCAATCTGGAGGTCCAACGGAAGTGAAACAGTCAGTCAGGAGTAAAACTAGCCTCAAATCAGGGAGAATCGGAGCTAACTGAATGTAGCTGAAGTGGAACTGCAGTGGTAGGTGAGAAAGTGCACCCTTCTCTGGCAGTAGGTGAGAAGTGGGCGCCTTTCAGACTAGGAGGGCTAAAGAACTGAAGTAAGTGGCTCTCGGGTGCTAGAAAGAGGTGGCTAAGGTACGGGAGGCATCAACCTGGTGACTGGGATGCATGCAAAGTGCATGCAAACCCTAGAATTTGCATGCAAACCCCAATTACATGCAAGATCCTGAAAAAGATGATGTGGATATCCGAACACCCCCCCTCAAGCTAGACTATGATGTGCAAAAAATAATGTGGGGCCCTGGTAACTAAGACCAAAGGTCACCCCAATACAATAATAATCCAAACTAATAACAGTCAATAAACCGAGGAAATGGAGAAAACCTCATGGGAAAAATACCCCCCCTCAAAATGAACTGTAACACACCAAAAGATTTAACTGCTCCAAACTCAAATAGATATGTCTGGAGGTATCTTACTCTTGGGAGTAAATGGATTATGTTCCAAAAACATGTGCTTGAATTCTCCATCAGTGGATGCAAGCGAATGTGGAGACTTTATGAACTTGCTCTTCATATTGAAAATGGTGAGAACAAATATGAAAATATGAGGATGATCCTGGAACCTGTGATTCGAACCAAGTGAGGTAGGATAAGCTCCAATAAGATCAAATAGCTCTTGAAACTTGAAATTCTTATCAGTAGAAGTTAAATCAGCTCCAAGAATAGATGAATGGTTTCTTGAGATCTCCTTTGAACCAACAAGGGTGAGATCAAAACCAAAATCAGCAAAAAGTGCATGAGAATTGAACTCAAGCGAATGGTAGTGCTCTTCATCTTCATTAAAACTCTGAGAAAATTTGCAAATGATAGAACATAAGTTTATAGAAGGCATGCAATCAAGGAGGGCGAATGCTTCACCTCCAAAATCAGATTTTACCTCCAAAACATCAAGTAAATCATTATTCTGCATGTCGACAAACTCATGTGAAGGAGAGGATTCAAGAACCTCTTCGGAATCTAGAGTATGAGCTTGTTTATCTTGCTCAGAATTCGAAATAGAAGACTTTGAGAGAGTGAGTTTTGAATCTACAGTTTCTTCTTCATCTTGAACAATTGTTGAGGCCAAGACATGATTGGAAAGAACACATAAGGAGATCTCACTGGGCTTGTTCTCCAAAAGTCTAGCATGATCCTCTTCTTCCTGCTTTCCAAATTCTCTATCAAGTTGGACCCATAGATCACTTGGATTTTCAGCAGTCTTACTGAGGTAGCGCATACAAGGAGACATAGAAAGACATATTGCTCCAAAGGCTCTGTCACAATCATTGAGCCAATCATTCTCCTCTTCATCGAAATAAAAAACTCTTGTATTACCAATGCACATATCAAAAAGACATTGTCTCTTCAAGAATGCAATCATCTTTGGTTTCCATTCATCATAGTTGAATGGAGTAAGAATATTTTGTGAAGAAGAAGTCTCCATCTTTGCATTAGCGAATTCACATGGAGGAAGTAAGAAACCTGCAAATCACACACAAACAAACACTATGTTTTCAGCCTTGCATGCACATGAGCAAATGCACATGAGATTTTGCATGCCGCTGCTGAAATATATTGGTGAGCAATTCACTCAATCTTCATGTAGAAAAACTGTAGAAAAGAGATCTTGTCCCTGCCATGGCTCTGATACCATGTAAAATTAGTCACAGCAGATCTAATGAACAAGTAAATCAATCACAACAGATGAATATAGAAAATATGGTGTAAAACTTTGCAAAACATGCAGCAGTGCTCAATATCCCAGAAAGGGTGAATGAATTACAATAGAATACAATCTGACAATTGTGAGTGAGCAATTCGAATTGACTAAGTAGGCCATTCGAATCACTGAATGGAGTAGCTTGACTCCAACTAGGAGTCCTCATCATCAATCGGTGGTGCTCATCAATGCACAAGAACTAGTCATCCAGGTGTCAATCTGAGTCTAACTGAGTGTAACAAGTGTAACTGAAGTGTGTAGCACTGATTAAGGGAAGGAGGCTCAGTGGGGGGCGCATGGGAGGCTAACTGAAGTCAGAACAAGTCAACTAGTCAATCTGGAGGTCCAACGGAAGTGAAACAGTCAGTCGGGAGTGAAACTAGCCTCAAATCAGGGAGAATCGGAGCTAACTGAATGTAACTGAAGTGGAACTGCAGTGGTAGGTGAGAAAGTGCGACCTTCTCTGGCAGTAGGTGAGAAGTGGGTGCCTTTCAGACTAGGAGGGCTAAAGAACTGAAGTAAGTGGCTCTCGGGTGCTAGAAAGAGGTGGCTAATGTGTTGGAGGCATCAACTTGGTAACTGGGATGCATGCAAAGTGCATGCAAACCCTAGAATTTGCATGCAAACCCCAATTGCATGCAAGATCCTGAAAAAGATGATGTGGATATCCGAACACTTACTTCTTCAGATGGTGGTGAAGATGGTTCTCCAATTTCAACATTCCGAGAGGGCTCTTCTTCGAATTGAACACTTATTTCAATGAAGGATTTTTGAGTAGTCATGTTCAGCAATTTATACCCTTTGGATTCCTCTGAATAGCCAAAAAAAAGACAAGTTTGGATTTGGTGCTACATAACCCTCCTCTTCTCAAGTGGAATCCTAGCCTAAGTCTTGGAGCCAAAAATCCTGAAATGAGAGATATCAGGTTTGTGCCCTGTCCAAGTCTCAAAAGGAATGATTTCTTTGAGAGCTTTGTGAGGCACTCTATTTTTAATGTATGTGGCACAATCTATTTCCTCATCCCAAAGCATTGGAGATAAAGACTTTTCCTCAAGCATACATGTGGCCATCTCTTTCAATGATCTGTTCTTCCTCTCAGCTACACCATTCTGCTGAGGTGTGTATGGAACAGTGTGTTGCATTTGTATGCCCGAAGAGGCACAAAATTTATGAAACATAGATTTGATGTACTCCCCACCATTATCATATATGATAATCTTGATATGTCTACCATACTGCTTCTCAACCGAGGCCTTGAAAATCTTGGACATACCAAAAACGTTAGAGTTTAACTTGATGAAATGGATCCAACAATACCTAGAAAATTCATCTATGAAGGTAAGGATGTATTTGGCATGGTTCAAATACTCATGGGGGAATGGAACTGATATGTCACCATGAATAAGCTCCAGGGGTGCTGAGGTTCACTCAGTTTTGGATCTCTCATACTTATGCTCAGGGTGTTTTCCTAGGATGCAACTTTGACAGACACCTTTGGAAAATCTAATATTGGGCAGCCCTATGACCATTTCTTTCTCATGGATTTGGGAAAGATATTTATAATTTAGGTGATCAAATCTTTCATGCCATAATTTTCTTGAATCATTGGCATGGGTTAATAGAGCAGAAGGTGAGGGGAATGGCACAAAATGAGAAAACCTATAGATTCTTGAACTATGGTCAGCAGAATCTAAAGCAACAATTCGGCCTGTAGACATTTCACAAATCTGAACATCATTAGGTGTAAAGACCACATTTTTGGGTGATCCTGTGTGAGTCATATGGTATATTGACAAAAGGTTAGAAGCAAGTCCTGGAACATATAAAACATTACTGAATGTACCAAAATATAGATCAATGCTGCCTTTACCTTTGCTTGAAGTTTTAGAATCATCACCCAATATAATGTTTGGGCTAGTGGAAGATTCAAGAGATGAGAAGTTTTCTCTTGTGGACACCATGTGCCTTGAAGCTCCCGATTCAATGATGAATGAGGTAGGCCTTGATGTGCTTTCCATTAGTGCATGTACTCGCTCCTTATCTTCATAATTTTGTCCTCCATCCTTCCTCATCACGCTCTCAGGAAGAGGAATGTTGGCTTTCTCCAGGAGTTGAGCCATTTGATCAATGGTATTATTCATGCAAGAGCTTTCAGGATGAAATCCCTTGCTGCAATAATTGCACTTTTTCCTCTCATTCTTCTTGTTTGGATTTATCTTGAAAATAGAGGAATCTTCATGGAATTTCTGCTTGTCCTTCCTCTGATTAGTGGGATTATTGAAATTGCCCTTCTTCTTCCCTTTCGAACTCTTTAAATCTCCAACATTCAGACAATGGTCTTTTGATGGATTTTTGATGGCTCCCATCAAAACCAATTTGTCTTGTTCTTGTGTAAGTGACTCCATGAATTCTGAAAGTGTGGGGCTCTTCCAATTTTTAACTGCCTTCCTTGTGGAGTGGAAGGTTGAAACAAAGACTGAGTAATCAGGGCCAAGTTTGGAGAGAATGGCCAATATTAGTTGCTCATCCTTTTTATCAATACCAAATTGGTTCAACTGTATAACAAGTGATTTGAATTTAGATAAGAAATCCCGGAGGTTATTGAAATTTTGTGGACTCAATGAAACTAGTTCTTTATCCAGTTGGTGGCCTCTTAATTCGTCAGTCTTTCCAAACAATTCTTGAAGCTTTAGCCAAACTTCATTGGGAGAGGTAAGATCATCAAGATGGAATAGAAGTTCCCTGGATGTAGTGAGACACAGTAATCCATAGGTTTCATCTCTTCAATTATGCCATTTTGATTTCTCAATTGCTAAGGTTGGCTCAGCTTTAGTTGCCATATGGCACCCTGTAGAGGCCTTGGCTCCTCAAGATGATATCCATCTGCACCTTCCAGTCAAAGTAATTGAATGGAGTTAGTATGATTTGATGTGACTGATCCATGTAAGCTCTAAAATAAGTTTTGGAGTGATTTGGGTACGACCAAAGATGATTTGGTGCGCCCTCTGGATGATAGAATGCGCCTTTTGGATGAATTACTACACCCTCCATGAGACTGGTTGGATCCTGAAAGACAATAGAAGGAGAAATAAATATCTTGATAGTTCTGATACCATGTGAAATTCAGTTCACACCAAGATCTGATCAAGAAATTACACACTCTCACAAAATATCTCACACAACTAGTCAAGAACACTGAAATTTGCTCACAGAAGATACAAACTGTATTACTCAAATGAATAATAATACATCAGCCAACGTTAGGAAATTAAATGATTTTCATTATATAACTTTACATCAGATATTCGAATGCATAAAGATGCCATTCGAATCCTCACAAAAGCAGACTTACTAAATTGATGCAAAACCCCCTATGTGGCAAGTATGTTCTCCAAGTCACACCAAAGACTCACGGATTTCTAATTTAGTGATCAGATAGTGATGTGTGATGAAAAAAAATGCTAAATCCCAAAAATTGAAGGAAGAAACATCAAGGAGTGAAAGTGGTCCAAAAAATAGTTTCCCTAGTCAACTAGTTTTTCACCTTTCACCCAAAAGCAGTAAAAAGAAGTAATGCACCTTTCTCACAAGAATCTTATCCAAAATCATCATAAATGCACCCAAGTGACTTAGGAAGCTTGTGGTACACACCAAGAAGACTTGTGGTCCCCCAAAATATGCCTTGTGGTCCACACAATGACTCAAATGCCAATTTTCTAGTCTAATACATAGTAATTAATCATAAAATGATTAATTGATGTCTCTAATGTATTAATTGACATATTTATGGGTTTTAAATATTCCAACATCTAGCACCTTGCAGCAAGATAAAGAAGCAAGAGACAAATAATTTAAGGCTTCCACAGAAAACATCTCCGCAGAAGTGGCGAGATGTCAAGATCTACTTGATGAAATTACCAAGGTATAGGGTATGTTGCAGGAAGAACCAGAGTTGCATAAAATCTAGGACGAGGTACAAAAACGACAGAAAGATATTGATTCTGTGAACATGGTTATGAAGGATTTTCCACCAAGGCAAAGAATCAAGAATTTCACAGAGAAGAAGGAACTTCAGAAGGAGCTGGAAGCATTAAGGGCAAGGGAAGCTGAAACTTCATCGAAGTTACAACCAATGCAGGAAGAGGCGCTTGCAATTTCTGAAGAAATTGAGCAAAAGTTGCAAGAAATACGGACAACAGAGAGCACTATGAAGAAGAAACTTCTATAACCCATCTCAGAGGAGATGCTTGAAAAAGTTAAGGAGTTTGAGCAAGAAGCCAAGGACGCAGTTGCAAATTTAAGACAAAATTTTCAAGAATTCGCTGTGAAATCAAACATCTCAGAGGGTGCGTAGTTGGAACAACCCAGTCAAAGTGGCTCAGGGGTGAGCCACGAGTAAGTGTTAGGGGCCTGTTGGGTGCAGCCCAAGTAAAAGGACATTTTGATGGTGAAGGTACAAGTTAGACAAGGTCTAACGTCGACCAGTTTTGGGAGAAACAACTCTGCAATTCCTGGGAGCAGGGTATGGAGCGAAGCGAAGTGGCAAATAAGGATATGTCCCCTTAGTAAATGCAAAGTACTAAGGACCATCAATGTAGTTGGAGCAGTTATGAATGAAGCAACGAAATTTCAGCTACAGAATCAAAGAGTAAAGAAGCGAAATGGTGCAAAGGACGCACCACAGTAGCGTCAGAGCCGCAAAATCATAACCGTGACTGTCAGAGAAGCGTCAGAGCCAGAGGAACGGTGCAAAAGGACAGGAGAGATCCAACAAAGTAAATACAAAGTATGGTCAACAGGATATCCATGCCATTTTGGGTTTAAGGGTACTATGGGGGTTGTCCCATAGTTATTGTAAAGATGTGACCTTGGGGCACAATCTATAAAAGGGGCAATTTCGTATAAGGAAGGGTTATATTTTGGTAGAATCTATTGGGTTATTATTGTAGATATATGCTGAGAGAGATCTAAAGGCAGAAAATTACTCTGCAGCTGTGTGCACAGATATCTATTGTAGAGAAGAGTCTGCAGCTGATTGCACAGACTATAACTGTTAACCCCTTCCAAGAAATATAAGAACAACTCCCGTGGATGTAGCTCCCATCTGGGAGGTGAACCACGTAAATACTTGTGTTATGTGTTTGAATCTCTGTTATATTGAATGTTATGAATTTTTATGCTTATATATGTGTTTTCATATGAATGTGAATGAGAATGATATGATAAGTAGAGGAAAATGCATGTATGAACATTGCGAAGTTGTCTTAAGTATGGTAAATGTGTAGTCATAGAAAATGATCAGTGAAAACGATTCAACGAAGTCTGTAGGTTGTTGATATTTATGAAGTGAAAAGATATTTGTTGGAAGCGATCTGTGAAGTAGACGTTGAGTTCACTGCACATATCCAGCTCGCATAACATTACCGCGTGTCACCGGGTTATAGAAACCTGATTCTATAACCACCCATCTTCGCTTCGGGTGAGACTTCAAAATGCTCATAGGTTGATGCTGAAAGCGCCAGTGAAGGGGATTTTGTTGGACCAAGGACTAGAAATAACCTTGCAGTACCTGGGTCAACCCCAAGGAAAGTAGATAGAGGAAGCATGATAAACTAACACTTTTGATGCTTTGAAAAAGGCTCTCACATATGCCCCTCTTTTCAGTCCTCTTTACTATTAGTGTGATTTCGTTCTTTTCACGCTGCCTCTGAATCCACTATCAAGATAGTTTGGTGCAAGAGGATGATTTACTCCAAGAGCACGTGATTTACTATCTTAGAAAAGGCCTTGTTGGTGCCGAGCTTTGTTATTCACATGTGGAGAAACTTTCTTTGGAAGTAGTCCATTCCATCCAATGTTTTATACACTATATAATCTTGCGTAAGACCACTTTCATTGTTGAATCCAACCCCATGCGACATATTTTGTCAGGACAAATCATTGGGGGAAAATAATCAAAGTGGATTGTCATCCTACAAGAATTTGATTGAGTTTGCACCAACTAAATCTAAGAAATATTTGGTCTTTGCAAAGTTATTGTCTAACCTTCCTCGAGTTAATGAGGATTTAGTGGCCCACAATCATCTTCCCAAATAATCTATGTTGCTTATTGAATCCTCTGATACATGGTATGGCGACATCATTGTGTACCTCTAAACTCAATGAACCTCCCTTAGCTTTCCCATGATGAAAATCATCACATCTATCATCATGATAAGATGTACCTGATCCTTGGTGACACTTTGTATCGCAAAGGGGTTGATCTAGTATTATGATGATGTCTCGCCCATGAGGAGGATGAGTGAGTTCCGGATGATTTCCATGTGGGGGCAGGTTCCAACCATCTTTTTGGCATGGCCATTGCTAAGAAAATATTGTTAAATTTTCGATAATTTCATTCCATTATCATTCAGGATCACTAAGAGAATAACATGTACATCATATCTACAACATGTCAATCATAGACACAATACACAAGAGACACAAAGTTTCCTTGGGGAAAACCAAGAAGGTGAAAAACCCCGCAAATTCCTCAGAGATAGAATAAGACACAATACAAGATCACAATGATCAAACCCAAAGAGATGTATCTAGCAGATACTCCTCCTCCACATGTGCACCACTTTCTCTCTTAGCTATGCGAGCTTGAGAAGTGAGTGAATGAATAGAATGAGAGAGGCACACTCTCTATTTATACATTGACTTGACCCGCCAATAAAGTAATGGGGCCGACTTCCTAAGGAAGCCTAATAAACAAACCACATGACCTAACTAGGGCCGACCCCACACTGGTGGTCTAATAACCCATCAATACAAATGACAACACTTACAATGTAACTTGCGACACTTACATATACAAATGAAGACACTTCCAATCAGAGGAATAATACATCTATGTTGGATATACAATAAAGTATAAATGTAATATACAAGTGAATATCTTCCGAAGTTACAAATACATCAACACTCCCTCTTAACTAGGAAGATTCTCTAGACACAGGTCATCAATACATATTGGCACAAGTCTTCAATTCTGGAGTTGGATCATCATCAATGGATCACATAGCATCATCATCATCACTGTTGTTGTACTCGACATCTCGATCACTGGGCTATCTCTGAATTCTTCTCGTCATAGGAAGTTCTATAGAGCCAACCCTTTTTCATGCTAGATGTAGGCCTAGCCTCCTGTAGGTCTTCATCATCACTGGCCATACTGTGGAATCTTCAGGACTTATTACGTGCGTCACAAAAACTTGGAAGAGTATCCCAGGATTGATTACAAGCTTGCTGCTCAACCTATTGGATCTCCCAGGGCGCTATTATATGTGACCACCACAAAACCTTGAAAGAGCATCCCAGGACTGATTATGAGCACACAACCCAACCTATCGGATCTCCCAGGGCAATATTACATGTGGTCACCAAGAAACCTCGAAAGAGCATCCCAAGACTGATTACGAGCACATAGCTCAACCTATTGGATCTCCCAGGGCGCTATTACATGTGGTCATGGCACAACCTCGAAAGAGCATCCCAGTACTGATTACGAGCACATAGCTCAACCTATCAGATCTTTCAGGGCGCTATTATATGCCATAGAACAAAACCTTGAAAGAGCATTTTCCAGATATCCCAGGGCAATATTATATGCCATAGGAAAAACCTCGAAAGAGTATTTGCAAACCTCCCAGGGAACTATTATATGTCCTCCCAAGCAAAACCTCAAAAGATTATTTGCCAGATATCCCAGGGTGCTATTATATGACATAAGAAAAACCTCAAAAGAGTATATGAAAACCTCCTAGGGCGTTATTATATGCTTATTGCACAACCTGTCCACGGCCATGGAGTATCATCTTGATACTCATCATACATCATCCTGATGTACATCATCACATGATCAACCTGATCATCGTCATAGCATCGTCCTGATGCATATCATCATTTCATGATCATCCATATCATCGTCATAGCATCGTCCTGATGCATATCATCATCGCATGATCATCCAGATCATCGTCACAGCATTGTCCTGATGCATATCATCCAGAGCATCATCCTGATACTCATCATCAACGTATAATCAAACTGATCATACAAAGCATACACCTGATGCATATCATCACACATGATCATCTTGATCATCATACATAGCAGTAACTGGAGCATCGTCCTGATGCTCATCATCAACGTATAATCAAACAGATCATACAAAGCATCCACCTGATGCATATCATCACACATGATCATCCTGATCATCATACATAGCAGTAACTCGAGCATCATCCTGATGCTCATCACACATCACTTACATCCACATCCATGGGAAGGATCCTCCTATCACCATGCTTGGAATAGCTCCTGCAAATGTGTCCCATCACT
Source organism: Larix kaempferi (assembly GCA_027924585.1). NCBI lineage: Eukaryota > Viridiplantae > Streptophyta > Pinopsida > Pinales > Pinaceae > Larix > Larix kaempferi. The sequence goes on along the minus strand of BSBM01000642.1, from coordinate 2,234,043 downwards.
TCTTCCTTGAAGTATCTTCAATCTGAAGAACACCAAGCCTCTCTCTGAAGTCCTCAAACTTCACTCTGGCTAGTGGTTTCGTCAACACATTTGCAACCTACTCATCCATTGCAAGATACAGGAGCTTCACTACTCCTCTCTGCACCATATCCCTGATATAGTGATATTTGATCTCGATGTGCTTCGACCTATCATGGAACACTAGGTTCTTAGACAACTTCACACAAATCTAGTTGTCACAGAATATACAGGTAGCATCCAATGGAAGATCAAATAACTCAGACAGTAGCTTCCTAAGCCATACTGCCTCACAACTGGCCGAACAAGCTGTGACATACTTTGCTTCGGCTATACTCAGTGCTATGTAGGACTGCTTCCTGCTATACCAAGAGATCACAACTGATCCCATACTGAAGCAGCACCCCGAAGTTCTCTTCCTATCTACAACAATGCCCGCCCAATCTGAATCAACATAACCCTCTAGGTTAAACTTTTGATTTGCATCATACTTGAGCCCATAATCAATTGTACCCTTCCGGTACCTCAGAATATGCTTTACAACAACTAGCATGCCCATTTATGCTAAGACTGTTAGGGATTTGTGTATTAAGAAACCAGGAAGAAAGATTAGGGATCCTCCCACTGTCCATGTATTGGGAAAACTTTTCGAATTGATAATGGGAAAGACCCCTGTGGAAAAATATGATGACCTTGGCAATCCCACTGTGACAGTTCACATAGGAAATACACAAATCCCCGACGTCTTGGTATACTGAGGCACGACTATTAACGTTATGACCATAGAAACTGTGAAGAAACTTGGACTCACTAACCTTCGGTCGACCCCTACTATTTTGGAACTTGTTGACAGATCAACAATCAAGCCTGAGGGGATCCTAGATGACCTCGTGATCTTCGTTGACTCGTGGGAATACCCTGCAGATTTCTTGGTGTTACAGCTGAAATCCCAGTTGGGGGGACGCCGAATGATCTTGGGAAGACCATGGTTGGCCAGAACAGATGCCTATATCAGCTGTCGGTCAGGATCTATGACCATTTTAGACAAGACTGAGATCAAGAGCCTAACCTTGTACCCTCTAGATCGACCAAGCACAGAAGCTGAAACTCCATTATGGGCAGATTTGGAGGAAGAGGAAGGTTTCCATCCATTATTAACAATAAGGATAGCCTTAACGTTTAAAGATGAAATAGAGGACGATGCCATTAACAGTTTCATCAGTGAGCCCACGTCTATCAACAAGCACGTTTACTAGATTCTTAACAGCACGTTAGATGAAACAAAATAGGAAAATATTATAGAAGAAACTCTAGTCAGTGATGCCAGTATAATTCTAGTACTTCAGAATTCAAAAAGTGTACCAGTGGAAATTGAGCCAGGGAAAACGTTGAACGTCAATCCAAACCTTGCGTCCAGTGAACTGGAACATCTAGTCACCTTGCTGAAACAACGTAGAGGATATTTCGCTTGGGAGTATACAGACATGAAAGGGATTCCTTCTAATCTATGTATCCATCACATTTATATTAAGAGCCACTCCAGGCCCGTGTGTCAACCACAATGAATGATGAACCTGAACCTAAGAGACATTTTGAAAGAAGAAATCCAAAAAATTTTGGAAGTAAGATTTATATATCCGATTTCAGACAATGAGTGGGTTTCTCCACTCGTGATTGTGCCAAAGAAGAATGGGAAATGGAGGGTTTGCGTGGATTACAGAGAATTGAACAAGGCAACGCAGAAGGACCACTTCCCCTTACCTTTTATCGATCAGGTCCTTGATACCTTGTCTGGGAAGAAGTATTTTTCCTTTCTGGATGGTTTTAGTGGCTACAACCAAATCCAGATTGCTCCAAAAGACCAGGACAAAACCACTTTCACCTATTTCTGGGGGACTTTTGCATACCGGGTACTTCCTTTTGGGTTGTGTAACACACTAGCCACATTTCAGAGAGCAGTGATTGGAATCTCTTTAGAGATGGTAAATGATTGCATGGAGATTTTTATGGATGAATTTACTCCATATGGTGATAGCTATGAAGAAGCACTGAAACATTTAGAAAAGGTCTTGAAATGCTGTGAACAAAGTCATCTCTCTTTAAGTACTGAAAAGTACCATATGATGATGAGCGAGGACATAGTGCTGGGGCACTTCATCTCTTCTGATGGTATCCAGGTAGATCCATCCAAAATCAAGGTAATTGAAAACATACCAACTCCTAGAAGACAAAAGGATGTACTTAGCTTCTTGGGGCATGTTGGCTATTACAGAAGGTTCATAGAAATTTTTTCCAAACTTGCTTCTCCTTTGTTCACTCTGTTGACGAAGGATGCACAGTTTGTCTGGAATGAAGCATGCCAAACAACGTTTACTGAGCTAAAGAAAAGGCTATCTACAACACCCATCTTACGAGGGCCCAACTGGTCTCTTCCTTTTCACATTTCTTTAGATGCTTCAGACACTGCCATTGGAGCAGTTTTGGGACAACAGGAAGGTAATGATCCTTATGCAATTTATTACATTAGTAAGAACTTATCTCTTGTTGAACTAAAATATACGTTCATAGAAAAGGAATTTCTTGCCATTGTTTATGCCATCAATAAATTTAGACATTATATTACTGGATATTCTACTTTCATGCACACTGATCATTCTGCCATCAAATATTTAATGAATAAACCAATCATGAATGCTAGAGTTACTAGATGGTTGGTACTGTTATAGGAATTTGATATCACAATTATTGATAGACCAGGGAAGGAAAATGTTGTTGCATATTTTTTTTTATCTTGACTTACTAATAGTGATGACAATTTACCAGTCAAAGATTCCTTCCCCGATGAACATTTGTTTGCAGTATCAGCTCATTCCCCATGGTATGCAGATATTGCTAACTTTTTGGCTGCAAGTAAGCTCCCAACATATCTGTCGAAGAGAGAAAAAAGAAAGATCACACAAAAAAGTGTTAGGTACCACTGGATTGATGTCCATCTTTTCTACATAGGGCTTGATTTAGAGATCAGAAGATGTGTTAGAGAAGATGGGATATTTAGTATTTTAAAAGCTTGCCATGATGAGCCATGTGGGGGACATTTTGCTGACAAAAGGACAGGTCATAAAGTCTTGAGGATGGGTTATTTTTGGCCCACATTATTTAGGGACGCAAAGAAGTATGTTTAGGCATGTGATAGCTGCCAAAGGATGGGCCAACCCAACATATTAGATGAAATGCCTTTGCATCCACAGCTCGTGGTTGAACCATTTGATAGATGGGCTCTAGATTTTGTAGGGCCTATCAACCCTCCCTCAAAACAGAAAGTTCACATCTTGGTTTGTACATATTACATGACCAAATGGGTAGAAGTTGTAGCCTTGGTTAAGTCTAATGATCAGGATGTAATTGATTTCCCGTATGAAGAAATTTTCACTTGGTTTGGAGTACCCAAGGAAATCGTCACAGATGGTGGACCACAGTTTGTGTCTCACAAGTTGGAAGCGCTGTTACAGAAATTTCATATTCAACACAAAGTAACCTCACCATATCATCCACAGGCCAATGGTCAAGTGGAGAGTTCAAACAAGGTTATTGAGGCTATTTTGACAAAGACAGTGAAAAGCCATCGTAAGGATTAGACTGAGAGACTTCCAGAGGCACTATGGGCCTATCGCACTACATGGGGTAACACCACTGGTTTTTTCGCATATGAGTTAGTGTATGGTAAGAATGTTGTTTTCCCAATTGAATTTGAAATCAGGACTTTGAAAACAACCATAGAAGCAAATATGGATTTATTAGAAGCACAGAGGAACCGACTGAATCAACTTAATGAATTGGATGAACAACACACAGCAGTAGTAAATCATACAACTTTAATCCAATAGAAGCGCTCTAAGTGGCATGACATATTCATAAAGAAGAAAGTCTTCTAGGAAGGAGACTGGGCTCTGTTATATGATTCACAGTTTAAGAGGGATTTCAGAGGCAAGCTATGCACTCGTTGGTTGGGACCTTATCAAATAGATCGTGTATTTGACAATGGAACAGTTCGGTTGATCACCATTGATGAAAACAAGACATCATTATTCACAAATAATCATCGGATGCGACTGTATCACAAACCGATCTCAAGGGATGCTTCCGTTTCACAGGTTGTAGCAGATCCAGATTATCAGTTAACGCCAGGGCAGGGAGTTTTCTCCACCCCTGTGAATTTTTAAAGAACTACAACTTCCACATCATTTGTACATAAATAATTTATTTTTCATTCTGTATTTTATCTATTTTTCATTTTGCACTTGATCGGGTTTGTTTTAAAGAATTGTGTGCAGGAATTAATTAGAGGAACAATAGTCATGACTGGGACAGACGATTGTAGCCACCTTACATTGTTTCCTGATTTAATAAAGCTCTTTGAAAAGATGGATGATTCGTTAGTTTTTCAGTAGCTAGCTGAAAGTCCGCCTGTTACTCATTTTTGCACAGCTGCGACTCCTTACCTTGCCCATTCTTCCTATTTCCACAGTTGTGACTCCGCCATTTTCCATTCACTTCATTTTTTGCCAGTAGCTACGACTCTACTATTCTTGCTTATTCTACTAAGTCTAGCAGCTGTGACTCTGCTATTTCCATTTCATTTTTGCTTTTTGCCAGTAGCTGCGACTCCGCTATTCTTTCCTATTCCACTAGTCTAGCAGCTGCGACCCCGCTATTCCCATTCTATTCTCACTTTTTGCTAGTAGCTGTGACTCTGCTATTCTTTCCTATTCCGCTAGTCTAGCAGCTATGACTCTGCTATTTCCATTTCATTTCTGCTCTTTACCAGCAGCTGCGACTCCGCCACTTGTGCCTATTTTGCCAAGTCTAGCAGCTGCTATTCCGCTATTTTTGCCTTTTCTCTAAATTTTTGCATCTGGAACTCTGCCATGTTTCACCGAACTCTTCTCAATCCTCTGCAACTCCACTAAATGGTATGTCTTTTGGAATAGTCTCACTGTCAATGATCTGACCTGGCTTGAATATGAATGATTACTCCATAGCTTGAATCACAGTCCGCCAAGGAACCTGTTAGCGTGAATGCACGTATTAATTTGATTGACAGTGACCAACTCATCTTGGCACACGCGTATTCTACTAAGATGCGACTGTGAATATCATGCCAAGGTAGAATGGAGGCTTGAGAATTCAATTTTTGAAGGTACATATTCTAACTATAATCATGATTAAGCACCAAATTAATTGTGACAAATTATGAGCATATCTTGTCTTTTGTCGCCATCAGCATTTTGTACACACTTAATCATCAAAGAATGTGTCAGAGTAACAACTTGACCATCATTTTACCCGATTTGTACCAAAATTTCCCAATTTTGCCATTTTTCCTTAACTGCATCATCTATCGTAAAGTGGAAAACTGCACCATCTTTCCTAGAAAACCAAGTTTCAAATCCTGACTATTCCCATGAATGTTCGAAGGCTGCAACTTCCATGTCTGAACTGATAAGCGATGTATCTGCTGTTTGAATTGAAAAGAGGTTGATATGGGTAAACCGGTTAGGCATGAACCTGAAAATATGGAAGCTATGCGTGCCAATGCAGAAGTGTTTTCCATTTTCATAGCAGCAGGGTGGACTGAATATTTCCAATGTCTAAATGGTTTCCATACTGAAACGACATTACAGTTCATTTTTAACTTGAATGATACCCATTCAGAGGTCAAGGGGGTGTGTATTGAGGTTACAAAATCCATCATATCTAAGATTACTGGCTTACCCCAGGTTGGGAAGAAACCGTTTGGACGAAAGGTGCCGAATTCGACTGCAATAAGGGAATTTATTGTAGTTGGGGAGAATGTTCGGCCAAAAGACCATGGATTTGCACTGAACTCATTACCTCATCCATGGGATCAAGTGGTAGTTTTTCTGAAGAAGTATATCTCCTATGAAGGTAGGTACCAGACTGTCTATCTTTCTGAATTCCCTCTGTTATCTCATCTGCACCATGGCAACCTAGTTAATATGTCATTTTATATTTTTAAGACCCTACAAAGTATGGCTAGTTATGCAAGAATGACCCGATATCCAGCTTCCTCCCTCACTAATCATGGCCTAATTAAATTACTTATCTTGAGGTCCATTGCATGTCAGAATTTGACCTGGGCTCAATTTCTTACTGGAGCTGGGGTGATTAGACAACCTATATTGGATTCGAGGGGTATTGAAGAAGAAGAAGAGGACCGGAGTTCCTCAAATCCAATTGGCGGGAGGATGAAAACCTAACTGAAAGGGAAGAAGAAGTCGACATAGGGGAAGCCGCGACATCAGAAAACCATGTCATCGAAGATATAATGATGGCTGGAACTGGAACAGCTATTGAAACTATAATTGCAGAAGGTGGTATGCAAGAAAGAAAGCATCAGACAGAGGCAGTAGAGGAAGGAAATATAGAGGTGTTGGATATTGCATCCTCCTCGGAAATCATGGGAACTATCATGGAAGAGGAGGAATTTGATCCTCCCTTTGGAAATTTGGAGACCCTTGTATCACTAAAGAAAAGAAGAAGCACAGGGAACAAGGGCCAGACAACTACTTCAACAGAGAAGAAGAGAAGATCCAGAGCTGCTTCAACAACAACAAGTAGTGTTCAATAACCATCAGAGGGGGTGAAAAGAAGAAGGACTAGATATATGGAAGCAGCTGAGACAACAGGAGATATTAGGGCAAATATGGAATTACCCTTAATTGAGACAACAGGAGGAATTGGGGAACATAGTGAAGTAGCTTTAGCATAAGCATAGTATGTAACCAGGACAGTCATAGAAATCCCTATCTTAAACCCCAATACACCTGCTAACATATAGGAACCTATTGTGAATGAATCTCAGATTGAAAATCTCCTGTATAGAAATGAATTATTAAAAGAAGAAGTGTAAGCACTTCGGAATGATTTGGAGAAATGGAAGGAAATAAGCAGAAAACAAGCAAAGAGGAGTCTATATATATTAGTAGAAGATGCAGATCAAGTGGAAAACTCATATCTTGATTTGAGTTATGAGGAGTACGAAAAAGTGATATGCCCAGAATGTGGAGATGTATATAAAATGGTAGGACATAAATTCATACTAGTGGATCTTGTTGCACAATCATCTGAACGAGCAACGCAAGGGGGAGAAGTGCAAACAGTTGAGTTGATGAGGGAAGACGAACCAGGAATAAACTTAATCCTGGATTTGGAATTAGAAGAAGAAGGAGATATACAAACTCAGCCATCCAGAGATACAAAACTACTCATAGAACAAGCATACATTGAGATAGTCCAGGAACCTTTTCAGCAATTTAGAGAAATTAGGGAAAAGGATGCTGTTACACAAGAACCAACGTCCTTAGAGATGCTTATGGAAGTTTCAACTTGGACTGAAGTTGTTGAAGGAAAAATCCAAGAAGAGAATGCTGCTACATAAGAACTAGCATCTTAAAAAATGTTTGTTGAGGCTGCAACTCAAATTGATGTTGCTGGGGTGGAATTGGATGTACAGGATGTTGTTACACAAGAACTAACATCCCCAAAAGCACCCACTGAAACTTCAACACAAGCAGAATTCACTACAACACCAATCGAAGATGGGGCTGCTGTACCTTTAATCCATGAAGTTGAAGCTGGAACATCTGGGGATGAGGTAAGAATGCTACCTTCTCAAGGCATCATTTATTTAGATTCTGATGATGAAAAGGACGTGGAGAATGGGAGAATTCAACGAATAGAAAAGAAGATTCTCTGGCTGAATCTCAAGTTAGAAAAATGGTAGAAATTCATTGCTCAATAAAGGATAGGGATGATCTCTCTCCATGAACATAGAAGTATCATAAGGGAGTTGAGAGAAAAATGGGCCGAGGAGTTATTCTTCCAGAAAATCCGGTGGGAAAAACTTTAGGAAAGGTTGGAAGAATTGAAGAAACTCAAAACCTTGCAACAAGAAAAATATCAAATGTATACTCTTTCCTTAGAATTATTAAGTTGCGGGGTTCCATCCTCCTCTTACCCTATCTTCCTTCACAAACATACCACTTTATTTAAATTGAGGGATCTAAAGAAAGGAAGATCATTTGATCTAGAAACATCTAGCCAGTTTTTAGAAACTTTTCTGGGGAGTGATTTTGAGGATCAACATTTGTTATGTGAACTATATTTACATAATAGGGCATGTTACATTGAATCTCCCTCCAATCCTTTGTCTTGTTTGGGGGATGTTCAGCTGAGGGAATTTTCCTCTTTTGTCATCAACCATGTAGAATGGAGAAATGCTTTCCAAACTATCACAAAGAATGAGGAAAATTCTACTCTCTGGATTAGGGACGAGCCTCAGGATCCAAAAAAACTCATAGAAAATCATGTTGGATCTCTCAGGGTTCCTGCAATTTCCCAATACTTTGAGATTTTGTGAGATAAAATCCTCACTACTTGTGTCCCGATAATTTTTAATATGTAGCAGATTGATCTGGAAGGCAATGAATACAGATGGCTATATTCTTCTTCATCTCTGAGGAAAGGGGATCCATATTGCTTTGAAAATTTCAAGCAAGCCCTGACAAGGATTCCTGGGTATGTGCAGTGCATGAAAACATGTGGACCTTGGTGGATTGGATTGAAATTCAGATTTCCCCTCATATGGCTACCCATGAGCCCTTACAAGAACAACTATGTTTTAACTAAGAAAGAGGAGGAGATGTGTTGGGATAAATGGATAGCTTGCTATGGATTTGTGCCTTATGGGGAACCACTAGAACCTACCTACGGTCTCAACAATCTTCACAGATGCAACGTGGACTTAGATTTGGATTAGTGGAAGTTGTTGCATGAGGAGATGAAATTGGATAGTTGGGGGGAGATGTTGGGCCCTGGAAATGCCCTTTTTTACCATATCTATTACACCATTTTGCTCAGTTACCTTCATAAACCATATACATGCCTTTTTCCAGATTAATCAACAATCCTGACAAGGTATACATCATTATTGTTTCAATTAATTTAATGCCTAAGATTGTTATAGTTCAGGATCCTAGCCTTTGAATTGTGATAACTTGTGTGGTTTCATTTAGTCAAATCTCAAAGCACAGGTGTATAAGCTACCATTCCTTGGAAGCAATCATACATGGTGCCAACTGTTACTCTTTTAGCTCGATTCCTCATGTTTTCAAGGGATAGCGCATCTCTCCACGTGAGCTGTAACAGGTATCTGTAATAGAGTATAGCTGCGATAGGCAGGTCTCCTTCCAGATTGCTAATCCGTTGATCTATGGCTCGCCATCATAACAACATATTTTATGATTAAACAACTTCCTTCAATGCGACTGTAACAGTTAGCTGTGACTTAGCAGCATGTCGATCATAGATATTCACTGCTGCTCGATATTAGTGGATCATGAACTACATTTTGTATGTATAAATATGGGAAGGATTTCCATGCCTGGGGTTGGTTAATCATCAATTGTTGTATGGGATGTAACAGAGATTGAGACTGTGAATTTCCATCTTTTAATGAAGAGCAGAGTTACTTCCATTTTTGTGTCTTAATTTTTGGTGATTCACGATGTCTTTGTTAGAAGGCCAGGGCCTGCCTTCTCACAGAGATTGTTGATTTAGTTAGATAGTTAGATTTATTCATTTCCTGTTGTGTGTTGTGGAATTGCATTAGGTGTATTTCTGATAGCTGCAACAGTGAGTTTATGATTTCATTCTTTATTTGTAGTTTATCTCTTGCATATGAATAGCTGTAACTACGTGGTGTGACAGTCGACTGTGTACGTTAGTTTGATTATGCAAGTGTGTTCAATAGTTGTAACAACCAAGCTCAGCTCCATTCCTTTTAGTCATTTATGATTTCTAGGATTTCCAATAGTTGTCAATTTCGAGTTCAAGCTTATGTTTAATTTCTGGTTGCTGTTGTATCTTCAATTAATTCATTAGAGTAGTCAGATTTTGATTGAGTAACAGTAGCTGCTACATGGATCATTTTGGTAAAGATTGAATACTATAGTTTGATAATTATAGGATTTAACTTCTTGCAAAAGTAATCTAGTTCATTTATATTCTTAAGATCAATAATTGCTAGGTCGATTTATGTAGGAAGGTAGCTACACTTTGATTTCCTATATGTATGAGTTAGATTAGTTTTCTTATGGAATGAGTTTGGCTGAACAAATAGGTAGGATTGTTATCTCAAATTACTTGATCAACTACTGAAAGATGTTTATGCATAGATTGTGCTGATTGCCATTGAAATAAAAGACCTCCCTGGGTTTGAAAATTTATATTGAGCATTCTGTATGTTGGTTGTAATTAATTGACTTATAGGGTGACCAACAGAGTGGTGAAGAAGGAAAGAGATCGATCACACAAGCAAAGGAAGCACTACGTGCCATAGGTGCATGAAACCGTTAGAGAAGGAATGACAGATGAGAGTGACCTGTCGGCATGCGCTCAATAGAGGGGATGAAAGCAACGTGACCACGTGCAGTTAGAAGATGTCAGAATCCAGAGACAGCGTGGAAGGGTGGCCATGACAGTGAAGTCATTATCATAGTTCAACGGATTTTGGTTAGCGGGGCAACCGCACCAATTTTGGGTAACCTTAGGGTTTTGGCCCACATTCATTGTAATAGACATGACCTAAGGGAACGATCTATATAAAGGGGCACTTTTGTAACGGAAATGGTTGAATATTCATTAAGTTGTTGATTGTAGATGAGTATTGATCTCTGTTGAGAGACTTATTGTAAAAAGGCTCTGCAAGCTACGCATGCAGATACCTACCGAAGAGAGAAGAGAGTCTACAATTGAGTGCGCAGACTGGAACTGTTGTACCCTTCGCCTTGATAATATAACAATAGTTCCTGTGGACATAGCTCCCATCCTAGGGGTGAACCACGTTAAATCCTTGTGTTATGTGATTGGATGTGCATTTACTTTTGTTGAATGGTTAACTTTCTATTTACAAGTAATTGTATCTTTGCTTTCATATATATTTCCCAGAAGAATGAATGCTAGGAATATATTCTAAGTGTTGAATGGATATGAATGAATGTTGAATAAGGAAGAACTTGTGAATGTGATGAATGCATAAGTAAATGGGTAAGCACTTGAATCAACGAAGTTTGTATAGTGCGATTCCTTGAGCGCAACACTGGAAGTGTGCAATTGCATTATAGTTCATCGTATTGCATAAGTCTGTAAAATACATAGTATAGTATTCTGGATGAATGAGTAATTTGCACTAAGTAAAAGTCTATCAAAGTTGGTTAACTTTTGAAGAGGAAGCGTAGTCTTCAATTGTGCTGTTCTGTGTTGAGTAGCCATCGCGAGCCACATAGTCCTTGGATGCGCTATTGTATAAGTAACAACCGTGAAGTAGGTGAACTTCGCGCAATCCACCAGTCAGTGTAAGCGCGCATCACCCGGTTGTGGAAGCTTGATTCCGCAACCTCCCCATAACTTTGCCAGACCTCAGTCTGCTCATAGAATGTTTTCGAAAGTGCCGGTGAAAAGGGGTTTTGTTGGTTCCTTGAAACGCACAGAACCTGGGTCTATCTTGAAAAACTAAAGAGTAGTTTACACAACCAACAAATGGTTCCGTTTCTGCGATTTAACTAGGTGATGAGCACAGAAAATTGGCATCTAGAAAAAACATAAATATGGAATTGGGTGGAAAAGACAGAAAGGGATTTTGCAAGAAAAGATAATAGACATCTGCGTCTTTCTGACGAAGAGTGGTTACAGAAATACCTGTGGGAGGACATTTACGAAATTTTCTTTGCATCTTTTGGAAATGAGTTGCATAAGTGGTTATCAAGACTCGCAGAGCGAAAGAACTGTCTCCAAGGAGGAGTACCTACCAAGTGGACCCTAGAGATCATTCAGAGACTTAAAGAAGTAGATAGTCCACTTGCTTGAGCAGTCGAATTCTGGCTTGATAGCATGCTACAAGGCTTTGTGATAGAGTTCGTTGTGGACACCTTGAAGTCCTACAATGCAGCAAAAGCATAGTTCTTCAAAGGTTTCAGGGGTAAGTATCTAAAGAATATGAGTTTATATATTAAAATGCTTTTAGTTGAGAAAGGTGCTTTAATACGGTAGTAAGATTCCTAGAAGTTTTTGAATCTATAATGGTCAATAACACATACAACGAATCTGAAGAAGATACACATAATTTAGGAAGTGGAAAAAGATATAAGTATAACACTGAGAAGAACCCTAGTGAACAAGAACTCTGCATAAACATTGCGTTTCAAGCTAAGACTGATAGCCAGAAAGCACCTCCATTAGCTACCTATCAGCCTATTACTCCGCAGAATCCACCAGTTGAGAATATTGCACCTCCTATTCCATAGAATGTCAGTAGTAGTAACACCGCAGGTGTGAGTACTCATAACATTCCAAATTAGAACATTCTGACTCAGAATATTGCCACTCAGAACATTCCACGTAGTAGTATCCCTACCACAACAAATAACACTACACCACCAAGAAGGAGAATGACTGACGATATTAAACTGTCGATATTTAAAGGAACGGGTCTAGAAGACCTTGATCAACACTAGTTTCTATGTGAATCCGTCTGGAACACCAAGCAAGTATAGGATGATGCTGTTAAGCAAGCATAGCTCATCACTACATTCAGGGATAGAGCCTTGAACTGGTTTATGAAGTATTCTCAAGGATAGAATAGTACTCTAGTAGATATCAAGGCTTCCCTCTTAATAGAGTTCAAGAAACCTAAGTCAGAATCACAATGTATAACATAACTGAAATTAAACAGAAAACAACTGAGTTAGTATGGGAATTTGACCAGAAGTTTAAAACATTGTTAGAAAAATTCAGTTTTGGCATCGCACCGCGACAACACCAAGAATGGTTTATAGATGCGCTGTTGCCTCACATTAGACTACCACTGATGCAATAGAAGGTTGCTTCGCAGGCAGAATCCCTAGAGATTGTGATGAAATTAGAAGATTCACCAATAGGAGAGACTAGCACAGGAATGGTCTAGATCCAGAACCAGCTAGCAAACTTAACACTACAATTGCAAGACATTAAAAAAGGAAAATAAACTAGAGAAGAATTCTGGTTTACTAGATGCAAGGGAGAAGGGAACCCGAAGGAACACTTCCCTTTGTTTCAAGAGTACATCGATAGTGGAGCATCGAATCCACTAAATCAGCAGCAAGGGCCATGGTGTGAATTTTTTTGAACTGGAGGAAACTGCCCATAAGATTGTTATTTGATCCAGAAATATCTGTGAACACCCAAGAATTTGTACTGCAATTTCTGTAAATTAGTTGGCCATGATGACACCAACTGTAGAGCATATGAACTCATGATAGAAAGGAAGAATGATGTTTACAGAGTTCAAGAAGAAACACCGTAGCACAAGGATAATGCGCAATATGACCAGGGCACATATAGAGGCTGTGGTGGATTCCGAGGAAGAGGAAGAAACACTGTCCCAACATAAGGAAGAGGTAGAGGTAAGATAATATGCTATAACTATGGTCAACCTGGCCATCTGTCCATAGACTGTACCAATGCTTGTACTACTTGTAGTTACTGTAAATATTTTGATCATATTATTGAGGCATGCCTAGTACTACAAGCAAAAATGCAAGAAAGAAAACAAGAAGCACCACACCCGAATGTTAAAATGATCGCAACAGAGAAAAGAACTAGAGATCCAAATGTTAATGTTGTGATGCGAAGTGGTGCTGCCACAGGAAAAGATAAAGAACCAGAAGCTTCAACTTCTAGAGACCACCAAGCTAAGCAGAATCCTGCTAAAGGGGCCTGGATCAGAAAAGCAACTAGAAAAGCACCTACTTTCAATCTAGAGAGAAACAAAGAAGTCTTCGCAATATCATGGAGACCTTCAAATAACCAACACCTATGACACCAAGAATCCCGTTGCGAAGTGAAACAATGCATATGAAGGATATGCCAACAATGTATGATAAAACATGTAATGCAACAAAAACATGGACTTCTGTTGGACAGTTCCTACGGAGTTGTATGAAGTGACTTAAAAGCGAAGATGATTTAGTGGAATTCCATAACTTACTAGACCAATACGAACCATGCAGTAGCACAAACACTGCTCAGTGCGTAGTTCACCACATAAATATCCATAAGAGAATATGCCGCGAAATGAGGCTCAGTGCACAGATTGGAGATTATGAGATGGATGAGATAATCCTTGACTTAGTATCAGAAGTGAATGTCTTGACTAAGCAGACATGGCAATAGATGGCGAAACCAAGCTTGTCCTAGTCATCGATCCAATTAAGACTAGCCAATCAATAGAAAGTTATTCCCTTTGGAAGACTTTCAAACGTACTCGTGGACATCAATGGAGTAAGAAGCTCAGTAGACTTCGAGGATATTGAGATCATAGACGTCAGTAACCCATATCCAACATTATTGGGGATAGACTGGGTGATGGATAACCTTGCGATCATAAACCTAAAAACCAAAAATATGTTCTTCGAAGGGTAGGATATTAGGGTCATCGAACCCTTGGAACCTTCACAAGGAGAAAGATACAGTGAACCGATACAGGAATAATTGAGAGCGCAAGACCTTGATCGCATCTACAAGATTTCTGTGAATTAGGATGACTACATCAATCCTATTGCAGATGGAATGTTTAGTTGGCGATGTGACAGTTCTTGCGTATTAGACTCCGATGCAGGACTGGAAAATTGGCAAAGCTGAATGCACGAAGTATCTACCAGACAATGTGTGCAGATCACAAAGTCACTACGCTAGATTGGAACAAAGGTAAGTCCAATCCCCACTTATGATGGTTCAAATAACATCTATACATTTATTCAAGAGTATACTGTATCAGTTTCAATTGAACATCGGATACCAGCATTGGATATAGCACTACGTGCTACACCTGCTAGATGGTGGGCCGCGCATAAGCAGACTTTGACCACATGGAAACAGTGCAAGCACATCATGCAAATTAGATTCACAGAGAAAGTGAAGTTGACAATGGAGAAGTATATTGGAAAACAATTCCAAGAGATCACATAGCGATCTGTTCAAAAGCATGGGAAAAAGGACCATAGACAGAATGGGTTGATCTGTTTGTGCACACATTAGAGCAGATTCCATAGAATTGGTATACAGACATAGAGCTTCGTAGAGGAACAACAAATTGGTCTACTATGACTATGAACTTTCAAAGAACATTTATCTTCGAATATGACTCTCCAAGCATAAACGAAGCTCTACAGATTATCAAAGAAAGGATATTCAAAGCCAAATGCCCAAGTATAAACGAGGCATTAGAGGAAATCAAAGAGAAGATATTTGAAGACATACAAGTACCTGTGAACAAGAAACCAGAATGGGAAAGAATGATAGAATATTCCCTTGAATGTTATAACCTCTCTGCAGATGAAGAACAAGAGGAGAGCGATGAGGAGGATCCACGCAATATCAATATACATGAGTCAGAAGGAGCATGTAATGTAGAGGGACCTCCATTATAAATTCCAGATATGAGAGGCCCTGTCAAGACAAGAAAAGTGAACATTGGCACAAGTGAAGAGCCAAAGTTCGCATCCATTGGAGATTACTAGGATGATGAGACGTTCGCACAGATCGCAGACCTTCTGCATGAGTATCAGGATTTATTTCCAACAAAGTTTTCCAAAATGAAAGGCATTTTGGGCGACTTGGGAGTCATGAAGATACCTCTCAAGCCAGATGCATAGGACGTTAAGCAGAGGCCTTACAGAATGAATCCCAGATACAAAGAAAGAGTGAAGGGAGAGCTCGACAAGATGCTTGATGCAGGGATCATTGAGCCAGCTGAAGAATCAGAATGGATAAGCCCTATGGTTATCCAAGATAAAGCTCAATGATGATTCGTTACACGACCCATTTCTTACTCCCTTTATAGATGAAGTATTAGATAATGTTGGAGGAAATGAGGCCTATTCTTTTACTGATGGATTTTCTCGATACCATCAGATCAAAATTGATGAGGCAAAAAGACATAAGACCACATTTGCTACTGAATGGGGATCATATCAGTATACAGTTATGCCATTTGGGTTGAAGAATGCACCTGCTATATTTTCCAGAGTTGTTGTGGCCACATTCAAGGACTTTATCCATAAGTTCTTAGTAGTCTATTTTGATGATTGGAATGTCTTTGGTTTACTCAAGAATCATTATGAGAACCTCAGAATGATGTTAGCTAAGTGCAGACAACATTAAATCTATTTGAATTTAAAGAAATGTATTTTATATGTACCCTATGGAATTCTACTAGGACACATTGTGTGCAAGCAAGGCCTGATGGTTGATCCCACGAAGATCGTAATCATTGTGAATTTACTAGTGCCGAATTTTGTAAAGCAGCTTTGCATGACACTGGGACATACATGATATTACAGAAAGTTCATCAAGGGCTATGCACAGATAACCGCGCCGATGGAGAAACTTCTGAAGAAAGAAGCGCAGTTCATATGGAATGCAGAATCAGAGAAAGGACTAGATACACTAAAAGAGAAAATGGTAATTGCGCCTATCCTAGTTTTTCCAGATTGGAATAAGCCATGTCATGTACATGTTGATGCTTCATCTATAGAGTTGGGAATTGTGCTCTCTCAACCAAGTGAAGGGGGCATTGATCACCCCATTGCATTTTCGAGCAGAAATTTGTTTTCAACTAAAAATAACTACACCATGACAGAATGAGAGGGTCTAGCTATGGTGTATGCACTGGAGAAATTCAGGCACTATTTGTTGGGTGCACACTTCTCCATGTACACTGACCATTCAGCTCTGAAGTACTTGGTCAATACGCCAGTGTTAGGGGGGATAATATGCAGATGGTTACTACTCTTTCAAGAGTATGAATTTGAAATTATTGTTAAACTAGGTAGACTGAACCTCGGACCTGACCATCTCTCAAGGATTGAGTCAGGCGAAGAACCCACAAATCTTGAAGACAGTCTGACTAACGCGTAATTATTCGCCATACAAATCACAGATGAGTATTACAAAGATATTGTAGACTTCTTGACTACATGATTCACACCCACAGATTTCACTATGCAGCAGAAGAAGGAGCTGGTAGTCAAAGAAGAAGACTTCACTATCATCACAGGACAATAAAACAAGTTGGGACCATATGAAGTGGTGCGCAGATGCGTGTTAGAGCATGAGAAGCCATTTATATTGGTTGATTCACATTCAGGTGTATCTAGAGGTCACTACACAGGAAGAGCTACTACGTAGAAGATATTAAGAGTAGGGCTACGGTGGCGTACAAATCATAAAGATTCAAAGGAACATTGTCGAAGTTGTGATGTGTGCCAAAGAACAAGAAAGCCCTCACGCAGAGATGAAATGCCATTAAAACCACATTTGACACTACAAGCATTTGACAAATGGGCTATTTATTTCGTGGGACCTATTAACCCACCGGGAAAGAGGACTGGTGCAAGATATATTACCACTGTGACTAATTATCTCACCAGATGGGTAGAAGCTAAACCAGTGAAGGACTGTAGCGCAGCTACTGCCGCACAGTTCATCTTTGAGAACATCCTTACCATATTTGGATGCCCAAAAATCTTAATGAGTGATCAAGGAACTCACTTCTTGAACAAAACTATTGAAGCCCTTACTGAAGAGTTCCACATATACCATTAGAGGAGTACACCGTACCATCCTCAAGCCAATGAAACTATTGAAGCCTTCAACAAGGTATTGGAGAATGCATTGACAAAGGTATGCAATGTAAACATGGATAATTGGGATTTGCGCATTCTAGCCATATTATGGGAATACAGAACAACTTGTAAGAAGTTGACAGGCCATACACCTTTCAGATTGGCCTATGGACAGGAAGCTGTGATGTCAATGGAGTATATTGTACCCAGCTTAAGGATTGCTGCATTCACAGGAATGGAAGATGAAGAAACAATAGAGGAAAGAATTCTACACTTGGTTGGATTGGAAGAAGATCGCTTCATCGCAGAATTTCACCAACAAGTACAAAAGGACAGAGAAAAATCATGGCATGATCGCCATATCAAGCACAAACTATTCCAGGTAGGCGACCTTGTCCTCCTATATGATAGTAAGTTCATGGAATTTCTTGGCAAATTTAAAATGCATTGGCTTCGGCCATATATTGTTATGCATGTTACTAATGGTGGCGCAACTCAGTTAGCCACGTTACCTGGAAACAAATTACCTGGATTAGTTAATGGAAGTAGACTAAAACCCTACAGGGATAGTCCTACTTTGCAGAACCCTCAATGATCAAAAGAGAAGGGAATTTCTAAGTGTCAAGTATAGTTGAAATTGGGCACTAGAAATTGAATAAAGTCTTTACACAGTTTTGGTCCGATACGTGAAGTTCGATGGAAAGAATGCATTTACCATGCAACACTAGTAGAGAAGTGAAGCTAGGCAGATATGAAAAAAAAGAGAAAACAAAAACAAAAGAAAATATAAGTAGAAGCGCGCAGTTGAGAATTTCATAACGCAACTACAAAGTTCAAAAGGAATGCAAAGAATGTGAAAGCTCTAATATGACACCGCGTAGTTCACTGCATTGCGAGTGGTGACATCCGTCAACGTAGTTTGACGCAACACCCCAAAATAGACATTAGAGTTGAAAACTAGCCATTATACAGTGATTTGTCGACGACCGTTTGAGCATTTAACGCAAAATTATCCATTCTGAAGAAGTTAATGAAGGAAAGGACCCGAATCCTCAATGGATTTGGCCAATGGGCATGGAAATTAATTCTTATCTAGCCATTTATGGGTGCGTCTAAGCCTAACTATGCCTATAAATACCGCTAAGAATCGATTCGCAGGCATTACCGAAACCTTCAAATTTATCCACAAGCCATAGTCTCAGTCTGTTTACAGTGAGTGCCAACTAATTCTGTGAGTCTACAGAGCAAGTTCCAGTGAATGTCTGACGCTTCCACCATTGAGCAGGATTCCACAGTCAAGTAGGTTGTGAGAGATTTTACACAGACCGGGATTGCAGCGTTGATGAGAACCCCTGCCAAGAAGGTCGTTACAAAAAAGTTCCAAGGTTCACGCCGCTCACCACAACATTCTACACCAATGCAAAGCAAGGGTAAGGAACCTGTAGCCAAGAAAGTAAAGCTAAAGGTAATGGGATCCAAGCTAACAGAAGTTCCACCACAGGACAAAGAGCTTCCATTAACCTTAACCCCAGAGTATATTTCTCTGCGTGCACCAGATGCACCGCTCGTAAAGCTGGCCAGAAATGCCAAGTATGAAATACCACTACCACCGATATCCCATCATGTTAAGCCACAAGAAAACTTGCTGGGAAATCTTGCAGATTGCAAGTTCGAAGACTATGAATTGCTGCAACAACAAAAGGATCCAGATGAGCCTAAATAACCACAATTTCATCCAGATAGATATATGTGTTGGAGAATGGACGTGAAAAACAACCCACTGCTCGTAGCACAGAGTTGGCTGTTCGAAGTCGTGGAATCATGGATTCTAAACCTGCTACGGCTTCCACACTTCGATCAGAGACTGGAATTGAATGCGGTGGTGCACACACTGATATCGCACACACACCAAGGTTACCTTTGGATGGAAAGAAATGTCGACCTCAACATAGACCTGATCCATAGGATGACGGGGCTTAACAAGCAAAGAGATGACCCTAAGAATTTCTTTGCCAACAAAACTAGAGATAGAGATATTGCCACGTAGATGAAGGAGGAATATCAAATTCCCAAAGGAAAAAGAGGGTTTATCACAGATGAATTAAAAGATGATGATACGAGATTTGTAGTACAAATTCTTGCAGGAAAATTCTCGCGGAAGAAAAGACCAACATAAGTTCTAGTGGGAGCAATTCACCTCGCTGCGAACGCCGCGTAGGGATTCAGGTTTAACTGGTGCCAATATCTGCTGAATGAGATTCTGGATGATTTCCGCGACACTATTGACGCAACGTCTATCGACAGGGGTTCACTTTGCATTGTCACCAACAAACTACCAACCCAAACTCCCTTACACACCGGCCCAGAAAGGTGTAACCCTTTCCAGCAACACTTGCGGAGCAAGTGCAGTCTCACCTAAGATGGATAAGGGGGCTGTTGGAACCAAGTTTCCACCTTAGAGTTGAGGATATGATTTCAACACACATTACCCTTGTAATAAAAATAGATTATAACATTCGCAACATACTATCAATTCATCATTTGCACATTAAGTCATTTGCAGATTTCAACAGATAAAAAACATTTGGAACAACATATTCAACTTATTCAGATTAACAATAATTCTCAAACCCATAGCATATTCGCATCAAAGATACTCTAAAACATTCACATTCATCATCACATAAACTAGAGACAAAGATTACACCATAATCGAACATCTTCATTCATTCACTAACCCTGCGGAATGAACCTCGCAGAAACAGTTAATACACCATGTTGCGGATACAAAACAGACCCGAAAGATAGGATCAATCATAAAAAAATAGATTCCCTTAGGCTTACAATCCTACTCTATTTATATGCTTCTAAAAATGGTCCACATGACCAAATTAACTAATCTAACAATTCTTGCATTTCTGTGAACTCCGTGAATGGTCATTCTTTCATGGAATGACCCTTTCGCACATGTCGACTTCCGCACTTCCTGCGGAATTATCCCGTGCCAATAGGCCCCCAACACAAACTTGTGGCTCGTCCCGATCCACCTCAGCTAGAAACTACTGTTTGGTACCCATCCTTCGCTTTTCTCTACTTCTGAAACTGTTATTGCGTCTGGAGCTCGCTGTTGTGTACTTCTCAACTTTGTCTTTCGATCATTGGTTTGCTGTCATGTACTTCTTGAACTCATCCTCCAATCTCTGGAAACCTTGATCATCTACCTCTTTGGCATCTTCTAGCTCACTCCACGCTCATTCCAAACTAGGAAAAGTGTCATCGACGCTTCCAAGGTGGGAAACAGGCCGACTGCTCCAGCACATCTATTTCACACCTTGGATTGCCTCCTACCGGGGCCAGATGGACGCTGCCCCTAGTATTCTGGTGGTCACAGGGATTGTGAATATTATAACTACCACCACGCACTTAAACATCTTGGTTGAGACCTCATCTCTGTTTCTCCCGAGTGTCTGCATTGCTACCTTCTCTGGTCGTTCATGCACACTCATTGTTCTGGCCCTCAACACCCCTGGGGTGCTGCCGCACGAAATGAAATGGATCATTTCCACAACTTCCTTGGAATTACTAACTTAACTCTTATCTGGATCAGCTTTCAACATAGGTTCCTCTCAGCTAATAGATATTTCCTTGCTCGGATAGCATTCTGTGCCTACTTTTATGCTTGTTTGTTGTGTCCTTGGTGCCTGATTATGAAATTATTGCCAAATCTCTGCGCATACTCTTCGAATCCTATCATCCTGTCCTTCTGTCATATTTTGATCCACACTGCTCATGGTTGGACTTGACTCCTCATGTGCCAATTGTGTGAAACGTCAACCGCAGCCAAGGTGGCCATGCTTCTTTTTCTACTTGCCAATTGTGCGAAGCATCTGGCATACTTCTGCTATCTGTCTTTATCCTTTTTTTTGTTTGTTACCTCTGGTTCTCAGCCGCTCTGCATTGGATCATGGTGATAGGGCTTGAGCCTATTTCCATTGACTAATTTAGGTAACAATACTCCATCCAAACTTTGTAACTGCACCGCACCTCTGTCGGTGACAAACGTGATGATGTATGGTCCTAACTAGTGCATTTGAAACTTACCTGGCTATTTCACAAACTTATTGTCATACAACAGAATTGTATCCCCGTTCTGAAAATGCTTTGACTTGACATGGCGGTCGTGCCACGCCTTCTGTCGGTCTTTTTATACTTTCTGATGGAACCCTACAATGAATCGATCTTCGTCAAGTTGTATTAGTATAGTCAATCATTCCTCCATCGTGCCATCGTCGCTCATCCCGGTTGCCACTGCAATGCACAAGCTCAGTACAATGTATTCCATCGGCATAACTGCTTCCTAGCTATAAACGAGCTTAAATGGAGTCTATCCAGTCAGTCGTTTGCATGTGGTGCGATACGACCAAAGGACCGCTGGGATTTTTAAGTCCTAGTCATCACGGTTCGCATTGCACACCTTGGTGAGGGAATGCTCCAATACCTTATTGAATGCCTCAATTATCCCATTTTCCTGAGGGTGGTAAGGCGTACTCTTCTTGTGCTGGATCTGAAATTCTTCCATCATTGCGGCAATTGTTTGGTTAACAAAGTGCATCCCTTGGTCACTTAACAACACTTTTGGGCACCCAAACCTGGTGACCACATTGTCATATAGGAACCATGCTGCAGTCGCGGTGGAACAATCTCTTATCGGTGCAGCTTCCGCCCAACGCGTCAGGTAGTTTGTTGCAGTGATGATGTAACGCGACCCTATTCTCTTCCCAAGTGGGTTGATGGGTCCCACAAAATCAACAACACATTTGTCGAAGGCCTGTAGCGTTACTTGTGGCACTAGTGGCATTTCATCTCGTTATGAAGGATTCCCGGTTCGTTGGCATATGTCGCAACTCTTGGAATAGTTTACAGCATCTCCATGCAAGGTTGGACACCATGGCCCTACTCAAAGTGTCTTCCTAGTAGTTTCTTGTCCACCATAATGTCCCCCAGCAATCCCGTCATGAGCTTCCGAAAGAATATTCTCTTGTTCATGCGAAAGGACATACCGTCACAAAATCTCATCTGGGCCCATTTTGTACAATTCTCCTGCAATCAACCGGAAGTCTGCAGCTCAGACAACTAGCTGCTTCTTTTGATTGGTAGTGAACTTGGCCGGTGCCTTCGCTGTTGCTAAAAATTGAATGATTTGTTCATAGTGGTTATCGACCATGCCAATCTTGAAAAAATAAGCATCCAATAATCCATCATCAATGCTCCTTGGTTCTTCCCCTGAGTCTATCCGTGAAAGGTGATCAAGTCCCACATTCAATCATCTCAGCTTTACAATAATCTCAAAATCAAACTCCTGAAATAGCAACAACCGACGACAAATATTTCCCCCCAACATAGGCTCGTTCACCAAGTATTTCAGTGCGCAATGATCTGTGAACATCTTGAAGTGGCCCCCTAAGAGGTAATGCCAGAATTTCTACAAAGCATAGACCGTTGCCAACCACTCCAGCTCGGTGGTGGTATAGTTCTTCTTCGCAGTAGACAAATTCCTACTTGCGAAGGCTATCGGGTGGTCGATGTTGTCGGTTCCTGGTTGGGCCAAGATAACACCTAGTGCGACTGATGTCGCATCAACGTGTACATGAAATTCCTTTGTCCAATCTGGAAATACAAGGATTGGTGCTGCGACCATCTTCTCTTTCAGTATGTCTAGGATTTTATAACATTCCTTGGTCCATTCAAACTTAGAATCATTCTTTAGTAACTTCTCCATGGGTTCCGTGATGGCTGCATATCCTATAATGAATTTCCTGTAGTAACCCATGTGTCCCAACGTTGCTCGCAGTTGCTTGGTCATCTTTGGTGGTGGGAGGTCAACGATGATGACAATCTTCACTGGATCTACCCACATTCCTTCTTTGTAGACAATGTGTCCTAACCAGATGCCAAATGGAGCACATAAGATAAAATTCTTGAGGTTCAAGGAAATTTGGTGCTATCGACATCTCTCTAGCATTAGTCTTAAGTTCACGACATGATCCTTGACTAATCCATGTATCGTCCAATCATCCATGTAGACGACGAGAAACTTATGAATATAATCTTTGATTGCCGCAACCTTCTTCCGCAATCTTGATTTGGTGGTAGCTCAAAAATCCATCCGTAAATGAATATATCTCCTGATCTCCTACTCCTTCAAGCACCTCATCCGTGAATGGGGTCGAGAATGGATCATGTAGGCAAGCATCCTTCAGTTTCCTCAAGTCGATGCATAGTCGTACTTCACTGGTTTTCTTGTCCTGGATGACCATTAAACTGATCCATTCTGCTTCTTCCACCAGTTCTATAATGCCAACCTCTAGCATTCTTTCAATTTCAGCTTGCACGCATTCCTTGTATCTCAGATTCAATCAATATGAACACTGCTTGACTGGCTTCGCATCGGGTTTCAGGCGGATCTTCATCTCCCCTAAGTCTTTGGAGATTCCCTTCATCTCTGAGAATTTCATTGGAAAACAATCCCGAAACTCATGCAGCAAGTCAGTCAGCTTTGCAATGGTCGACCTGTCCCAGTAGTCGCCAATGCTTCCAAACTTTGGGTTCTCCTATGACCCAATGTTCACCTTCTTGATCTTCAATGGTTGCTGAAATTTGTCCGATGGTATGTCTGGTGCCACAACACTACGACTACCCTCTGATTGTAGCACGTATATAGCGCTGGGATCATTCTCATTGTTGGGCTCTCCAGTGACGTTGTAACACTCCATCAACATTTCTGGTGTCGCAGTCCATTGAAGTGCCATCGGTTGTCCTGTTGGTACCGCCTCAAATATCTTTTTGTGGATTTCCTGTAGTGCAGTGTAGATCAAGGGATTTTTGTCTGAAAATGAAAATGATTGGCTGAAGCTAATAGCAAGCTGGTCCCAAGAAGTCGTCCCACGTCGCAGTTCTGCTGTGACATACCAGCTCCATGGTACTTCATTCAACATGTGTACGAATGTATGTACCCACTCCTATTTTTCCCTTGAACCCCATTGGTGTTGACAAGCATTCAGATGCTCCTTCGGGTCTCCTCGCCCATCATATCTCATTTGTTCATACTCCGCAGCTTCGCCGAACCGAAACTCCATGAGGCATCTACATAGTGGCCAAGTTGTGATGCTTGATTTGTGCGCCGCCCACCATCACACAGGAGTAACCTTCAAGGCTTCCTCCAGGGCCAGTAGACGCCAGGGTTCTGCCACTTTTTCTTTAAATTATGTGAGAAACATTCCCAAGTTGGGAATCCCTCATATGTAGGTAACATGTATTCCTCCGTGGCTACCCTTCGCAGGGACTGCGTTACCCATGCACATCTTCTAAAGGACACTTCATGTAACCGGTTCTGCCAATTCTCTAGGGCCTCATCTGAATATGAGGATGCCGAGCTGGCGCTGTGCCATCCTAATTCTCCATCCGTGGTGGGATTAACATAATCTTCAGAAATGTTGTACAAACTGTCCCACCCTTCCGCAAACTTGTTTCTGGATGGTTCCATATAGCGCGGCCCTTCCATAGGATCCAGTGGTGCAACGACTCTCATCTCCTGATTCTCAAATGACATTATCCTTTTCTTAAAATTGACAATCACTTGATTCTCCATGGCCCAGTCTATCCCGAGCAGTACCATATAAGGACTAGTGTTATCCATTATTTCAATGATGTCGAAATCAACATATGTCCTAAGCCCTTCAATTTCAACTGAAAGTTGACATACATGATCAAGTGGAGTGACCTTACTCTGATTCGCCAGTCGTAGCTGTACTGGTGACTAGGTCATCTGCGACTTTCCCATTTTCTCCCACGTCTGCTTGGTTAGAATATTCACATCCAAACCCAAATTCAGAATGATGGAGTTAACATCAAATGCTCCAATTTGTGTCGACATCCACATCTCCCTGCCTGTCTTCCTTTATGTATGCGATTAACGTTTTCTTTCAGTCGTGCACCTTCTCGTCGATGCAGTAGACCAACTATTTTTTCCAGTGCATCTGGGTCCTTTTCCAAGTCTAGGAAAATTTCCAAGAAGGCCTTTAGAGTGTTTTCCTTCCTTCGCGACTTTGTCGAGTTGAACATTGGTGGCATGTCATAGATTTTCTTCTTGAAGAGGTAGTTGCCTCCTATTCCTCATTTCCTCCTGTGCTTTCAAGAAGACATCACTTTCTACTTATACGTCAAAGGTGACCCACTTCTGCTGTGTTTGTGTTGGCCTAACATTGATGTGTGACCTATTGCCGCCTGTCACTGCCCCTCCTTGTGTCACTATTCTGACTGTTGCATGGCTACTTCTAGCTTCTGTCGATATCATCTACACATCTGATGGCGCGTTATGATTATTTTGGTTATGGTTCTGGGGTGGATTCTTAGTTTTCCATTTCGCAATGAGTTGAGGGAATTCCTCTACACTATGATCTACAACACTACAGTATGTACATTGTGATGTTAGGTTTGTAAAATCTCTCTAGTAGTACCCCTGTTGTCCACAGTTGTAACAGATGATCGGTCCTCTTCCCTATCCAATAGCTCCTCCACGTCCCATGCCAATTCGTTGGCCTAAACAAAATCCTCCCCTGAAACCTCCGTGTGGTAGACCATATGGTTGGTACTACAGTTTCCTATACTGCAGTTGCTGATACTGTTGCTGCCCATACTACGGTGGTGGATACCGCGGTGGTGGATACTGTGGGTGTCCGTACTACGGCTGCTCGTATTTCCCCTGGTCGTATTGCTGTTGTTGGTTAAACTGCGGCTGTGGCTGACTATACTACAGTTGCTGCTGCACCGCCGATGACTCTTCTTCCTTCATAAAATATGTGTAGCTGTCCGATCTTGCAGTAGGTATAGGCCCTCCAGTCCTTTTCATCATGGCCAACCGATCAGCAGAACTTGCAGTGTAAGTTTGCTGGCTTTGACACCATCTTTTGTAGATATACACATTCCTCTGGTCGATGCCCTCTGGTTTGACAGATAGGACACCATGGCATGCCTCCTTGAAGAAGGGGGTTTTGTGCCTTTGACTGCAAATACTCAAAGAATTTTGGGCAATTGTCCTTATGGTTCCCCTCAGCTCTGCATCTGGTGCACCATATGTCTCCACAGGTTTCCTTTCCATTCTTGATATCCTCCAATTGAAGTGTTAAATTGGCCAACTGTGCCTGGACTTTGTCCATTCCTATCCCTGCTTCACTGATTGGTGAAGCCTCCAGCTTCATCGCAATCTCTAATGCTTCCTCCTGTGTCGTGACTTTTCATTGCATCAATGGTCCTTGGATATGCGGTACCAGTCCCACGATGAACCATTCTTTGTGTTGCAACTCATTTATCGGGAATATTATTTTTTCTATCAACATCTTGTAGCATTGATCGAATTCCCACATCGACTCATTAAGGAATTGCATAATCTCCTTAAGCTCAATGACATATTGTGACTCAGATTTTGTATTTTTAAATTTATCAATCATCGCCGTTCTGACCTGCACCAATGTCTTGGCTGGTGTTCCCATTGGAACCTTTACAAACTTCATGTACTAGTCTAACACCCACCCCCTAAGGGTTGTCGCTATATGTCCCATCTTTATAGCGTTGTCCTAGACCTGCTTTACAGTCCATACTGCTTCGCATATGAACCAATACTGTTCGGGATCCTCAGTCCCGTTCCCCTGAAAGGTAGGCATCTTTGCCTCGTCTTCCATCCTAACATTGCTACTATTATTTTTTACTGAAGTGCTACTCTTACTGCTACACATAGGGAAACTTTGCGAGTAGTTTGGATTTCTTCCTATAAAATTCCGAGTAGTGCGCGGGGTTGAAGGTATGTTGTAACTTACAATCTATCCTCCTTCTGCTTCTGGGGTAGCATGGTCGACGTCTCCTTCACAGTAAGGTCACTTACTCCCTTGTGGTCCTGTTTCACAGTTCTCTATTCCGGTCCTCTTAGGATACTCTCTCTTAGTCCTCCTCTTATTCTCAGGATGCCAAAATATTGCTCCTCTCCTCAAGGTACCACACTCTTCGTTAGCTCCCCTTAGAAACTCATTGTTGCTCATGTCCATCTACCCCACATATTTCTATCAGACCCGCATCCATGTGATACTATCAACCTCCACACACTGATTTCTTTACTCGTCGAAAGACATCCTTAATATTCCTTTTTCGTAGACAAGCATCTTAATCCATAGTTTTAACAATGAAAGGAACCTTCCTCTTGGCCCCCTGAAGAAGTCCCTTTCAGCGTTACTGTATGACTTGATAGTGTCTACTGCGAACTCAGTCACGTATCCCTAGAGTATACTATCCACCCATAAATCAATAGCTCGCGATACCTTATTATTGACTTGCATCAGCTGTCGAACCAACTCTAGGGTCCAACAATCAGGTTCAGTCTTCTAGCAGTGATTCTTTCTGAATGTCAACTGTGCTAGACACTCATGCAAAAACACTGGGAATTCTCACAAGAATATTTCATGGATATCTGAGTAGATGTATTTTTGTAGCCAACTGGTTTCTGTCTATTTAGGATCTCGCTTCTCGCTTTCTGCGAATTCCTCTACCTTCTTGTTGAACCACGCTTGGATCTCTAGTTTTGTCGGATGCCACAGCATATCCTCTTATTTTCTTCCGCAAGGCCTCAAAAATGTAAATATTTGTTGAAGCAACATCTATCGACAGGGGTTCACTTCGCATTGTTGCCAACAAACTACCAACCCAAACTCCCTTACACACTGGCACATAAAGGTGTAACCCTTTCTAGCAACACTTGCGGAGTAAGTGCAGTCTCACCCGAGATGGATAAGGGGGCTGCTGGAACCAAGTTTCCGCAGTGGAGTTGAGGATATGCTTTCAACGCACATTACCCTTGTAATGACCAAAGATTATAACATTCGCAACATACTATCAATTCATCATTCGCACATTAAGTCATTTGCAGAGTTCAATAGATAACAAACATTCGGAATAACATATTCAACTTACTTATTCAAATTAATAATACTTCTTAAACCCATATCATATTCACATCAAAGATACTCTAAAACATTCACATTCATTAACACATAAAACTAGCGACATAGATTGCACCATAATCGAACATCTTCATTCATTCACTAACCCTACGGAATGAACCTTGCAGAAACAGTCAATACACCATGTTGCAGATATAAAACAGACCCGAAAGATAGGATCAATCATAAAAAACTAGATGCCCTTAGGCTTACAATCCTACTCTTTATATGCTTCTATTTGGTTACAAAACAGTCCACATGACCAAATTAACTAATCTAACAATTCTTGCGCTTGTGTGAACTCCGCGAAAGATCCTTCTTTTGCAGAATGACCCTTTCACACCTGTCGGCTTTTGCACTCAGGTCAATGACACTGCTTTTCATTACAGCTGGTTGATGGTGTTGATTTCCTTTGTAGGATGGAAGGATCCAAGGCATTTTTTTGGTCTCACTTCGCACATCAATGACTGCCGAGGACCCAGAGATGCAAATCTCTAGGAAAATTTGCAACCAGAGCAACAACACGCTTCAAATGAAGTATTCCTCACATACTACGAGCAGCCATGCGATGTCATCATTCGCACACTTTGCATACCGAAAGAGGTAACAAAAAAGTATATTTGCACTTTAAAATTTAAAGCTGACATGCATTTCATTTACATTTTACCAAATGCACAAAAGAAGAATCCAGAATGGTTCGCAGGGAACTATCACCTGGACAAAGCGAGTATTGACCTCATCATGAAGGAATGGCTAGATGAATATAAAGTTGAAGGATCGATGGTCATCGACAGTGACTCAGATGAAAGTACTCAATCCCTGACAAAGATCATTGAAGATTCACCAGTAGGAAAAAAAAAGAACCTGGAAGCTCTGTACAGTAGAAGGTACATAAAAAGAAACAAAAAGCCACAAGGGATCCATCAGAAGCAAGGTTGCATGATGATGATCATGAGATCATCGCGTCCAGGGTCATCTCACATCTAGAAGACATGCTGGCCCTCAAATATAGTAAGAATGAGGAGATTAAAGTAAGTTCTCAAAAGAATCTCACCACACTGCAAGGCATGGCGACGAAGATGGAGCAAGTCCAGTGCGACTTGGCTCGAGAATCTAAGTCAGAAGGAAGGTCAGGTGACACCTCGTAGCCAAAGAAAACACCCTTAGCTCTGACCATGGCACCAATACCGCGCATTGTCCACATTGATCCACTAAGTGTAATTTTACCGTGCGATGAATTAGTTGCAGGCACGCAGAGAATAGAGCATGTGGATATTGACATTGTGATGTTTCCCCTGGAGGATCTACACAATCTACACCTGTAGGTTGTGGAGGAAATACATGATAGAGATATGGTCACTCTAAACCAACACTAGGACTTGCAAGAAAACTATAGACAATTGTAGGAAGAAAGTGCACAAAAGGCTCGGGCACTTGATAGTGCACATGAGCAGCGAAAAAGAATCGAGCAGACTATCGCTTCAGTTTGCGCAAAGATACCAGAGTGCGACAAGCATCCAGAGCTCGCAGACACCATCCTTAAGATTGACTCGGTATACAACAATATTAAGGTTGAAATGGTAGACATGGAGATTGATTATAAAGAAAAGTTTGCCACTTTGGAAGCACATAATCTCTCGAAGACACCACCAGATCAGACAAAGCTCAGAGTAGCATAAGTGAAAGCTGCTGTAGAAAACATAGCCGGTGAAATAGCTAAGTGTCAGAGCTTCCTCGATGAAGTAACTAGAGCATGGACTGCGCTATTGGAGGACCCTCAGCTGTTGTAGTTCCAAACTAGCTTATAGGAAAAACAAGCAGCATTAGATGCTCTAAACGTGGAGATGAAGAATCTGCTGCCAAGAGAGAGACTCCGCCGATTTGCAGAAGTCAGAGAATTAAAGAGGGAACTTCAAGTGTTAAGAGAACATGAGGCTGAAATGGGGGAAAAGTCACAACCCCTGCAAAAAGAAGCTCATTCTATATCGCAAGAGATTGAAGAGAGTTGATAGAACTTTGAGAGTCAGAGAAAACAATAAAAGAACAGACTCAGGAAGATCTAACACTGGATGTGTTAGAAAATATAAAGGTAGTTGAGCAAGACGCAAAAGCCACAGTTGCGAAGCTAACTACAACTTATCAGGAATTCGCTGCCAAGATAGATCAGCAAGGTGAAGGGCAGCGCAGTGAAACTATGGCAAGTGGCTCGAAGACAAGCCACAAGTAAGTGTTAGGGGCCTGTTGGGCTCAGCCCAAGTAAGGAATTTTTGTACAAGACAGTTTCAGGGCCACGAAGTTATAGCGTAGCACAGCAAGGTAAGAGTAACCACGCGACAATGATGCAGTGTTGCGAAGTGCCAGTTTCACGAAGATCCAGCATGGAAGAGTTTTGGACGGAAAACAACATAACTTCTGATGAGATCGGTCGATGATCTACTTTGGGAAAGATGCTCCAAGATTCCCAGGAGGTGTGTAAGGAGTGGTAAGGAAGGAAAGTGACCGATTGCATGAGCAAAGGCAGCACTACGTGAACCGGATGCACGAAACTGTTAGAGAATGAATGATGGATGAAAGCGACCCGTTGGCATGCACTCGACAGAGGGCTGAAAGAGACCTGACCACACGCAACCAGAAGATGTCAGAATCCAGAGACGACGTGGAAGGGTGGCCATGACAATGAAGTCGCTATCACAGTTCAAGGGATTTTGGTTAGTGGGTAAACCACACCAATTTTGGGTAACCTTAGGGTTTTGGCCCACATGCATTGTAACAGACATGACCTAAGGGAATCATATATATAAAGGGTCACTTTTGTAAGGGAAAGGGTTGAATCTTTGTTAAGTTGTTGATTGAAGATGAGTATTGATCTCTGTTGAGAGACTTATTGTAAAAAGGATCTGCAAGCTGCATGCGCAGAGACCTACCGAAGAGAGAAGAG
This sequence comes from Larix kaempferi, assembly GCA_027924585.1. Lineage (NCBI taxonomy): Eukaryota > Viridiplantae > Streptophyta > Pinopsida > Pinales > Pinaceae > Larix > Larix kaempferi. The sequence goes on along the minus strand of BSBM01000642.1, from coordinate 2,202,301 downwards.
AGTCTACAGCTGAGTGTGCAAACTGGACTGCTGTACCGTTCCCATTGATAATATAACAATAGTTCCTGTGGACGTATCCCCCATCCTGGGAATGAACCATGTTAAATCCTTGTGTTATGTGATTGGATGTGCATTTACTTTTGTTGAATGGTTAAGTTTCTGTTTACAAGTAATTGTATCTTTGCTTTCATATATATTTCCCATAAGAATGAATGCTAGGAATATATGCTAAGTGTTGAATGCATATGAATGAATGTTGAATAAGGAATAACTTGTGAACGTGATGAATGCATAAGTAAATGGGTAAACACTTGAATCAACGAATTCTGTATAGTGCGATTCCCCGAGCGCAGCACCGGAAGTGCGCAGTTACATTGTAGTTCATCATATTGCATAAGTCCGTAAAATACATGTTGAATATTGTAACTTCTAAGAATATTATATTTGTACATTATTATTATTCCGGAGATGTTTCATCCCTCCGAGGTAACCCTATTATGTATCCGGAGATGATTATTCCTCCGATGGTTTGTGGCAACTAGGGTTATTAGACCCACCATGTGGGGGTCATCCCTGATCTTATATTTTAGGGTTTATTAGACTTCTCGAGGAGAGGTTGGCCCCATTAGGGATTTTTGGTCAGTTGGGAACTAGTATAAATAGAGGAGGTGAGCTCCTCATTAGATACACTTGTACAACTCAGAAAAGTAGCGCACTTGTCTGGGAGGTCTGCTAAGGAGGTAGAGAAGGAGATCAAATCTTGGAGCACATCTTGTATTTTGGTTGATCATCTTATTGAGGAAAGCTTTGCTGGGTTTTCTACCCCATGAGGGTTTCCCAGGGTAAATTCTGTGTCTATCTTGTGATTATGTTTCTTTCAGTGATCTTGCTAGTCTATTTGGTTTAAACTTAACATGGTATCAGAGCTAGCCTGAATAGGACATCTTTCACAAGGTAAGAATATCTCTCTCTCTCTCCGGTGAAAATTAGGGTTTCAGTAAAAAGTTGGTATTATTTAATTCTAATTACATGGATGGATAGCCCTTCTCAAAACCAATCTTTTGAGCCCTAGATCAAACTTTTTGGTTGGGTAGAACTCCGGGAAAGTCAAACCTTAGTTTTACCAAAAGTGCGATAAACCATAAATTCTGTCCCAGGATCCAAAAAATTAAAAGGGTTAAAATTTATGGGTAAGTACTACTCTTCTCTTATCTCTTGGACTCCCTCAAGAGAAGATGGCTCCAAACACTAAGCTTGAAGACAAGCTAGAAGGTATAAAAAATTTACGGGCATGGAAATACAAAATTGGTCTCATTCTTGAAGAGAATGATCTTGCTCATTATGTAAAGGATGAAGTTGCAGAACCTGAAGGAGATGAAGCCAAAGAGAAGCATAAGAAGGATTTGATTAGGGAAAAGAGAATCATAGCTGATTCTATTAAAGACCACTTGATTCCCCAAGTGGCCTCCAAGAAGACTCCGAAGGAAATGTATGATGCCCTAGGAAGAATGTATGAAGGAAAGAACATCAATAGGAAGATGAACCTAAGGACTCAGTTGAAGAGCACCAAGATGCACAAAGGAGAATCCATTCAAGACTACTTCTCAAGGGTCTCCCAAATCAAGGAGAAACTAGATGCTATTGGTGATACTCTTGATGAAGATGAACTTGTGATGACTGCTCTAAATGGTCTCACTAGACCTTGGGAATCATTCATACAAACTATGTGTGCCAGAAAAGAAAGCATGAAGTTTGATGTAGTATGGGAGGATTGTGTTCAAGAAGAGGCTAGGGTAGCCAACAGAGAAGCTCTTCTCAAAGAGGATGACCAAGCCTTGGCCACCCACACCAAAAGAGGAAAGAGGGGAACTTTAAGAAAGTGAACCACAAGAAGTCTCAACCCTCTCATAGATTCAAAAGGAAAGGAGGAACAAACTCAGAAAGAGAGCTCTCCACAGTCCAATGTTATAATTGTCTTAAACTAGGACACTATGCTAGAGACTGTACTTCACCAGAAAAGAAGAAGAAGAAGTTTGTTCACAAAAGACATCATGCACATATGGCAGAGGATGATAGTGAAGAAGAAATAGGAGAAGAAGAAGAAGAAGAAGAGGAAAGGCCTCAAAAGAAAAGATCTAAAGTAAAGAAAGAAGATCCAGAAGAATATGTCCTATTCTCTGCACTCTCTGGATCTGTGTCTCCTGGAGAAGATACATGGCTCATTGATAGTGGTGCTTCAAAGCACATGACAGGTCAAAAGAAAACTCTCTCAAGACTTGAAGAAAAGTCTTCACCTCAAAAGGTATCTCTAGGAGATGATTATCAATATCCCATCAAGGGAATTGGTGAAGCAAGCTACAAGCTTGATTCTGGAACACCCTTGAAAATGAAAGAAGTTTTATATGTACCAGGTTTAAATAAGAACCTACTCTCTATCTCATCACTAGATAAGAAAGGTTTTAGAGTGGATTTCATAGATGGACAAGTACTCATGTGGTCCAAAGGAAAATCAATTAAAGATGCAGTTATCATTGGTGAAGAAGAAGGAGGTCTCTATAAGCTCAAGGGACATCCAGAAGTTTCCCTTTCTCATGAAACCTCTAACCCCAGTGAGCTATGGCATAGAAGACTAGCTCACATTAACTACAAATCCTTACCCTATGTAAGCAAGGTGGTCATTGGATTACCATATCTGAAGGGTGATCATAATGGCTCATGTAAAGGTTGTAAGAAAGGGAAGAATGTCAAGAACCATTTTCGAAAGAGTGAAACAAAGACTAAGAACATTTTGGAGCTAATACACTCAGATGTATGTGGACCAATGCCCACTACTTCCCTAAGTGGATTTGAGTATTATCTCTTATTCACTGATGACTATTCAAGGAAGACTTGGATATACTTTCTAAAAGGTAAGAATGAAGTCTTTGGAAAATTCAAAGAATTCAAGGCCCTAATAGAAAATCTCTCTAAAAAGAAAATCAAGATCCTCAGAACAGATAATGGCAGAGAATATATTTCAAAGGAATTTGAAGACTTTTGTAAAAAAGCCAGAATTAAGAGGGAACTAACCACTCCCTACAATCCCCAACAAAATGGGGTTGCTGAGAGGAAAAATAGAACCATCATGGAAGCTGTAAAGACTATGATGCATGATCAAGATCTACCCATGTATCTATGGGATGAAGCAGCTAGGACAATAGTCTATGTGCAAAATAGACTATCCCATAGTGCTCTTGAATTCAAAACTCCAGAAGAAGTGTTTATAGGAAAGAAGCCTGAGGTAAGTCATCTCAAAATATTTGGGTGTCCTGTGTACGTCCACATTCCAAAAGAAAAGAGAACCAAGTTGGATCCTTCTGGTAAGAAGGGAATATTTGTCAGATATTGTGAATCATCCAAAGCCTTCAGAATCTACATACCAGGTTTTCATCATATAGAAATAAGTAGAGATGTAACATTTGATGAAGAAGCAGCTCTCAAGAAATCCAGGAAGTTCCAACTTGAAGAAATCTATGAAGAAGATACACCTCCTAGAATCACAGAGGCTGTGCACATCCCTGAAGATGATTCACCAGAAGATCATGACATGTTGAAACCACAAGAACCTTCTATTATAGATTTATCTAAGAAAAGAAGGCCAGCATGGGCTAGAGACATTATTCAAGGAGCTGAAAGATATGGAGCTCCTGAAGGCTCCACTAGAGAAAGAAAGAAACCTAAGCTAGTGTCCAACTATATGGCCTTGATGTGTGATCTTGTAGATCAATAACCTACTAGCTATGAAGAGGCAGCCCAGAAGAAAGAATGGGTAGAAGCAATGACAGAAGAATATCAGTCAATAATGAAAAATGATGTTTGGGATGTAGTTCCCAAACCAAAAGATAAAATTGTGGTTTCTTCTAAATGGATTTTCAAGATAAAACATGTTGCAGATGGTAGCATTGAAAAATACAAGGCAAGATTTGTAGCCAGAGGATTCTCTCAGAAGGAGGGAATTGACTATGAAGAAACATTTGCACCAGTTGCTAGGTATACTTCAATTAGAACTATCATGGCACTTGCATCTATGATGAAGTGGAAATTACACCAAATGGATGTTAAGACAAGTTTTCTGAATGGTGTAATTGAAGAAGAAGTATACATAGAGCAACCACAAGGGTTTCAGGTTAAATATGGGAGGACTCATGTATGCAAACTGAAAAAGGCATTATATGGTTTGAAGCAAGCTCCTAGGGCTTGGTATAGAAGGATTGACAATTTATTAACAAGCATGGGATTTATTAAGAGTAAAGATGACCCCAATCTTTATCTTAAAGTGATGGATGATGAACCAGTTATACTGTTGTTATATGTAGATGATCTATTTCTAACCGGAAATGAGAAACTAATTATTGAAAGCAAGAAGAAGCTTTCTTCAGAATTCGAGATGAAAGACCTCGGATTAATGCACTACTTCTTGGGTCTAGAAGTATGGCAAGAACAAAAAGGAATCTTTCTAAATCAAGGTAAGTATGCTGTGGAGATTCTAAAAAGATTTGATGTGTTGGACTGTAAAGCCATGGCCACTCCCATGGACTCCAACTTGAAGTTATTAGTTAATGACTCATCGGAATTAGTAGACCTAACTCTATATAGACAAATCATTGGGTCATTAATGTATTTAACAAATACTAGGCCAGATATATGCTTTGCTATAAATACCCTGAGTCAGTATCTAGTAGAACCTAGAAAGGTTCACTTAATAGCTGCAAAGTATGTAATGAGGTACCTAAAAGGTACATTAGATTTTGGTCTATATTATCTTGGAGGTTATGAACTCCGATTACATGGTTACTCAGATTCTGATTGGGTAGGAAGTGTCTCAGACAGAAAGAGTACTTCAGGTGGATGTTATGGTCTCGGATCTACCATGATCTCATGGTTCAGCAAGAAACAATCTAGTGTGGCTCTCAGTATTGCTGAAGCAGAATATATAGCTGCCTGCTTTGCCAGCTGTGAAGCAGTGTGGCTTCGAAAGCTATTATCTGGAGTGTTTGACTTAGAAATGGATCCCACTGTGATTATGTGTGACAATCAAAGCTGCATTAAGATGATAGAAAATCCTGTATTCCACGACAAGTCAAAACACATTGAGATACGTTACTTTTATATATGAGATATGGTGCAGAGAGGAGCTATCAAGCTTGAGTATGTGAGCACTGAGGAACAAATTGCTGATATCTTGACCAAACCTTTGTCTCGAGTGAAATTTGAATACTTCCGAGACAAGCTCGGTGTAGTTCAAAAAGACGCTCCTCGAAAGGGGGAGTAGTATAATCACTGATGACGAGTTTGTCTCATCGACAACAAGGTCTTTGATGAGGATACCTGTCTACTACACCTGGATACTTAGAAATATTTAAATTTAGGACTCTTATACTTTTTCTTTTGATGATAGATGTATTAGTGAGAATACATGCTTTTGATGCTAGATGTATTAGTGAGAATACATGCTTTTGATGATAGATGTATTAGTGAGAATACATGCTTTTGATGATAGATGTATTAGTGAGAATACATGCTTTTGATGATAGATGTATTAGTGAGAATACATGCTTTTTGATGATAGATGTATTAGTCAGAATACATGCTTTTTGATGCTAGATGTATTAGTGAGAATACATGCTTTTGATGCTAGATGTATTAGTGAGAATACATGCTTTTGATGATAGATGTATTGATGAGAATACATGCTTTTGATGATAGATGTATTAGTGAGAATACATACTAGAATACATGTTTTGATGATAGATGTATTGGTGAGAATACATACTTGATGATACTTGTATTGATTAATGTACTTGTATAGTTGACGATACTTGTACCTGTATTAGTGAGGATACATGTGAGGATTGCATCATCCTTGAACACACGTTATAAAGAGAGCCGTAGACAGATGTCTCTGAGAAAGAAGAAGGATTGCATCATCCTTGAAAATATGTTCTAAAGAGAGCCGTAGACATGATGTCTTCGAGATTGAAGTCCTTGGTGGACATGTGAGGATTGAATCATCCCTGGACTTCAGTCCTAAAGAGAGCCGTAGACATGATGTCTCCGAGAATGAAGTCCTAAATGAACAGGTAGGAGTTTGCATCTTCCCCGGACCTCGGTCCCAGAATTGAGCCGTAGACTGATGTCTCCGAAAATTGAAGATAGGACTGCATCATCCCTGAACTAGGTTCAAAATGTATGTGATGGGATCGCATCATCCATAGACATGAGACTTGTCTTAAAGGTATGTGTGAGGACTGCATCGTCCATGAACTGGGTTCAAAATGTACGTGATGGGATTGCATCATCCCTAGACATGAGACTTGTCTTAAAGGTACGTGTGAGGACTGCATCATCCATGAACTGGGTTCAAAATGTACGTGATGGGATTGCATCATCCCTAGACATGAGACTTGTCTTAAAGGTACGTTTGAGGACTACATCGTCCATGAACTGGGTTCAAAATGTACGTGATGGGATTGCATCATCCCTAGACATGAGACTTGTCTTAAAGGTACGTGTGAGGACTACATCGTCCATGAACTGGGTTCAAAATGTACGTGATGGGATTGCATCATCCCTAGACATGAGACTTGTCTTAAAGGTACGTGTGAGGACTGCATCGTCCATGAACTGGGTTCAAAATGTATGTGATGGTATTGCATCATCCCTAGACATGAGACTTGTCTTAAAGGTATGTGTGAGGACTGCATCGTCCATGAATTGGGTTCAAAATGTACGTGATGGGATTGCATCATCCCTAGACATGAGACTTGTCTTAAATTGATAAGGACTGATCATCCTGGAACTTGATCTGGATTGCATCATCCATGGACCTATGTCCTAAAGAGAGCAGGATTGATCATCCTGTAAAATTATCGTGATGATCGTGTGATGACGATGCTGATGATCGTGTGATGATGATGCTGATGATCGTGTGATGACGATGATGATGATCGAGTGATGACGATGCCGATGATCGTGTGATGACGATGCTGATGATCGTGTGATGACGATGCTGATGATCGTGTGATGATGATGCTGATGATCGTGTGATGATGATGCTGATGATCGTGTGGTGACAATGCTGATGATCGAGTGATGACGATGTTGATGATTGTGAGATGACAATGCTGATGATTGTGTGATGACGATGCTGATGACGTTGAGATGACGATGCTGATGATCATGTGATGACGATGTTGATGACGTTGATGTTCCAGTAACTGGTTGAGTTACTGATGATGATGAATTGAAGAAAGCTTCCGATGATTTATAGATGTATCATGTATGATGTAGTCGATGACTCCTTGCTCCTGCAGACGTTGTTATAATATCCTTCTCGTTAAGGGGGAGTGTTGAATATTGTAACTTCTAAGAATATTATATTTGTACATTATTATTATTCCAGAGATGTTTCATCCCTCCGAGGTAACCCTATTATGTATCCAAAGATTATTATTCCTCTGATGGTTTGTGGTAACTAGGGTTATTAGACCCACCATGTGGGGGTTGGCCCTGATCTTATATTTTAGGGGTTATTAGACTTCTCGAGGAGAGGTCACCCCCATTAGGGATTTTTGGTCAGTCGAAAACTAGTATAAATAGAGGAGGTGAGCTCCTCATTAAATACACTTGTACAACTCAGAAAAGTAGCGTACTTGTCTGGGAGGTCTGCTAAGGAGGTAGAGAAGGAGATCAAATCTTGGAGCACATCTTGTATTTTGGTTGATCATCTTATTGAGGAAAGATTTGCTGGGTTTTCTACCCCATGAGGGTTTCCCAAGGTAAATTCTGTGTCTATCTTGTGATTATGTTTCTTTCAGTGATCTTGCTAGTCTATTTGGTTTAAACTTAACAATACATAATATAGTATTATGTGTGAATGAGTAATTTTCACTAAGTAAAAGTCAATCATAGTTGGTTAACTTCCAAAGAGGAAGTGCAGTCTTCAATTGTGATGTCTTGTGTTGAGTAGCCATCCCTAGCCCCGTAGTCCTTGGATGCGCTATTGTATAAGTAACAGCCGCGAAGTAGGTGAAATTCGTGCAGTCCACTAGTTAGTTGAAGCGTGCATCACCCGGTTGTGGAAGCCTAATTATGCAACCTCTCCATAAATTCACCTCGGGTGAGACCTCAGTTTGCTTGCAGATTGTTGCCAAAAGGGCCGGTGAAAAGGGGTTTTGTTGGTTCCTTGAACCGCGCAGAACCTGGGTCTATCTTGAAAAACTAAAGAACAATTTACACAACCAATATTATTCCTCAAGTCTTCTCTTCTCCAACCTTATCCACTAATGCTCCCAAGTGGAGCATTATATCCATTTATTCAACACAAAAATATTAATTGCATCATAATTAATTATTCCAAGTGGATAACAAGCTTTGGATAAAAATAAATGCACACCCCTAATTAATTAATTGCCTGGAATAAAAAATTTAACCCCATGATACTAAAGTTGTATCCTCAACCCAAGGGATTGGTTGGGTTAGGATCTTCATCCAATGTTCATTGTTGAGGGGACATGAAAGTCCTCCCCTCCAAAGATTGCTTTTCCTCAAGCAAATTCAAACCGGGATGTTGTAAGACATGTTCACCTTCCCAAGTAGCATCTTCACTAGGTAGCCTTTCCCACTGCACCAAAAATTCCTTAAGGATTCTGCTCCTTACATTGTTTTCTCTGAATTCCATAATAATATTAGGGATCAACACCAAATTCCCTTCATCATCAAGGTGTGGCAATTCTTGTGAAACTTTGACTTGCTTCCCGACTGCTTTATTCAAACATGACACATGGAAAACATTGTGAATCCGGCTGCCCGGAGGCAACTCTAACTCATAAGCCACTTCCCCGATCTTTCCCAAAACTTGGTAGGGGACATAGAACCTTGTATGAAACTTATCAGCCCCTTTATACTTCAATGATTATTGTCTATAGGGATGCAACCTAAAATATACCAGATCTACAACTTGGAAAGCTCGCTCAACTGTATGCTTGTCTGCATGTACTTTCGGTCGATTCTGTGCTACTTGTAAGTTGTCCTTGAGAGTCCTGAGTATGTCTTGACTCTCTTGGAGCCAATATTTTGCTTTCTGTGTCTTACAATCACCAAATATCGGAGCAGAAAAAGTGAGTTCATCATATCCATAAAGAGCTTTGAAAGGAGACATAACAATCGAAAGATGAAAAGTAGTGTTGTAACAAAATTCTCCCAAATGGAGCCAAGTGGTCCATGAATTTTGTTGACCGATAACATAGTTTATTAGGTACCCTTCTAGACATTGGTTTACTCTCTCTATTTGGCCATCATTATGTGGATGGTTGCTAGTGCTCATGTCCAAACTTGTCCCTACTAGCTCGAACAGTTCTTGCCAAAAATTGCTAGTAAACTTACTGTCCCTGTCACTGATGATGGACTTGGGTATGCCATGAAGTTTGAAAACTTCTTTGATGAAAATTTCAGCCACTTGGATGGATGAAATATTAATTGTGACATAAAAGAAATGTGCATATTTAGTCAACCTATCAAACACAACAAAAATATTGTCTTTACCTTGGCTTTTAGGCAGCCTCGTGATGAAATCCATTGATATACTCTCCCATTTTTTCTCAGGAATGGGGAGTGGTTGTAGGAGCCCTGTTGGATGAGTGTGATTTACTTTATTTTTTTGACATGCCACACATAATATGACATAGTCCATCACTTATTTCTTCATCCCCTTCCATGTGAACCTTTCCCTCACTTTCCTATAAGTCTTCACAAACCCTGGATGCCCTGCTAATGGCACATCATGGGCAGATTCAAGAATATTCTTCCGATTAGTATGGATTCTGGAACTACAAAGATCCTATCCTTATAATAAATAACATCATTAAGAATATTATAAGCATCATCATGAATCAATCCATCTAATAAATCACAAGCAAACTAATTCTTGGTGTATTCTACCCCAAGCTGCATTTTCCAATCATCTTGAAATTTCAGCAGTGCAAGTGTGGGTTTTCTAGAAAGTGCATCACCTATAATGTTCATCTTACCCTTCTTATACTCAATCTCAAAATCAAATGCTTGGACCTTGATTACCCACTTCTGTTTTCTATCATTCATCTCCTTTTGGGTTAAGAAATGCCTCAAACTGTTATGGCCAGTCTTGATGATAAACTTACCTCCCACCAAATACTATCTGAACTTGACTAGCGCATGCATGATGGCTAGCATCTCTTTGTCATAAACTGAATACAACCTTTCATGTGGCTGAAATTTTCTTCTCTCAAAGGACAAAGGATGCTTATTTTGCATAAAGAAATATCCAATACCATTCTTTGAAGTATCACACTCAAGAACAAAAGGTTGAGAAAAATATGGATGTGCAAGAACATGACAACTACTCATTACCTCCTTCAATCTGTTGAACACTTGTTCATATTCTTCCGACCAATGGAAGGCTCCTTTCTTTGTGAATTCTGTCAAAGGAGATGTCAACTTGGAGAAACCTTTGACAAACTTCCAGTAGTAGGTGCATATCCCAATGAAACCTCTTAGTTCAGTGATATTTTTAGGATTAGGCCAATCCATAATGGCTTGGATTTTTTCCATGTGAACCTTAACTCCATCTTGTCCAATAACATTACCAAGATACAAAATCTTAGTCATTCAAAATCACACTTGGTTAGCTTTGCATAAAAGTATTGATCAACCAAAATTGTTAGTACAATATCCAAATGATGCAAATGCTCCTCGTGAGTCCTACTATAGATCAAAATATCATCAAAGAAGACAAGTACAAACTTACGAAGATGCTTGCTAAACACTCTGTTCATGCAAGATTGAAAAGTTGCAGGTGCATTTGTTAGGAAAAAAGGCATAAAAAGAAACTCAAAGTTCCCATGGTGAGACCGAAAGGCAGTCTTCTGTATGTCTTCTTCTTTCATGCTGATTTGATGGTATCTAGATCGAAGATCAATCTTAGAAAAATAATTGGCCCCATGTAGCTCATCCATAATCTCATCAATCCTTGGAATAGGATATCTATTCTTGATAGTGTTCTTGTTGAGATCTCTATAATCTATGCACATCCTCATGGTCCCATCTTTCTTCTTCACAAGGACTACTGATGAGGCAAAAGGACTTGAACTTGGTCTAATAAATACCAAGTCAAGCAGTTCCTTGATGGTTTTCTCTATCTCATCCTTGAATATTTTCGGATTCTTGTAGGGATGCACCTTTATAGGTGAGGTTCCTATCTCCAATTCAATCCTATGCTCCACTCCTCTATCTGGAGGCCTACCATGAGGAAGGTCCCCAAACACCTTCTTATGTTTTTGGAGCAGCTTCTGAATATATTTAGGATAATGGGCCACTTCGAACGAGTTTCCCTTTGTGGTTATTAGGCATTCTGCAACCCATTCAATGTCTTCATGCCTTAGAATGGATCTCATACTGTGGGCACTTACCACTTGTTTGGGATAAGTGTTGACTCCCTTAAACACCATCTCTTTTCAATTTTATCCCTTGAAGACCATTTCAGGAACTTGGTAGTCTACTGAATGGTTCCCAATGGAGTGCAGCCATTGTACTCCCAAAACAATGTTAGTGTCATCCACATCAACAACATAAAAATATTTGTAATGCTATCTTCTCCTATACAAGTCTGCAATTTAGGAATCCATCTAAAACAGTTCATGGTATGATTACCTGGAATGATAACAATGAAGCCTCCAAATTTTTCAATGTGTAGCTTCCTTCTTTCAACCAAAGTTGAATCAATGAAGTTTTGGGTAGCTCCTCCATCCACCAACAGAGTGACTGATTGTCCTTGAACCAATCCTTTGAATTTGAGTGTGTGGTAGCGAGGTACTCCTGAGAGCACCGCAATATTTCCCACCTCAGGGTGAGGTCCTTCTTCTGCTGACTCATAGGCCACTTTTGCATCTATTGGGGCTCTTCTTCATCTTCCTCAGCTTCCCTCTCTGAGTAGACTTCAATGTAGTGTGCCTTTCCCTTGGCACATCTATGTCCTGGAACCCATGGCTCCTGACAGGTGAAGCACAACTTCTTTCTTCTCAGCTCATCTTGGTCCTTAGCATAGCTATGTTTTTTGAAATTTCCAGTAGGACTCTTCATTGGTGGTCTCTGATTCTTGAACTGAGTGGGACCAATAGTCCTTGGAGGAAATATGGTTCTTGGAATAGTGTCTTGCAAGTCTCTGGTTTGACTTAGTGCATCTTGCAAGGTAGGGGGTCTGTAGGATTTCACCAATCCTCTCAAAGGTTCTGATAACCCTTCAATGAAAAACAAGATCAACCTTGCTTCTGAAATGTCAGAGACCATCACAACTAATTTTTGGAACTCAGAGATGTAATCTCCAGAAGTTCCAATTTGCTTCACATGTGCTAGTTCTATGAAGGTGATCTCACGATCTCTTCTCTCAAACCTTTCAGAAAACCTCCTTGTGAACTCTTCATAGGTGGTCACTTGGTCATGCCCAAGAGTCTTTAGGCCATGAAACCACCAGTGATTTGATTCTCCATCTAAGTGTAGAGTAGCCATCTTGATGGCATCTCTTTCGACCATAATATTCAACTGGAAATATGTGTCAAGTTTCTGAATCTAAGAGTTAGTAGTACATTTTTTGTGAACCATCGAAATAGGGTAAAGTAATATTACCAATGGAATTTCTAAGTTCATAGTTCTAATTTTGCATTCTGAAGCCTCCTCTTGGGTTGGACTTGTACTGCAGATCACAGAAGTCTCTGAATGGTAATTATCTTCTACATTCTTCATTCAATGTAAGGTACTCAACATACTTATCCTCCAATGAAGCAAGACCTCCATTTCGAAACTCGGTTTCTTCTCTTTGTTCTTCAGTAAAATTGGGCATAGTAGGCTTGGAGTATGATGGTGTTCCCATATTGAAATACTCACGGTGAGTGCGAGGCTCAGTCTTTGAGAAAATATGGCCACCAATGCTCCTCTCGCCATGTTGGGTACCATTGCTGCTCCCTTCTCCTAGCTTGATCCCTAGCTGTTGGGATAAGAAATATCTAGCCTCCTTTCCAAACTGAGCAATATTGAGTGAGATATCTTGCATCCCTTTCATCATGGTTTGAACCATGTTTTTTATCTCCCCGTCTTCATTGTGAAACATGTCTGATTGTTCTTGTAGTTTCCCTTCAGTAGAATCAATTTCTTCTTCCTCTTCTCCTTCTGACAAGGGGTCTTTCTTCTTATAATTTGAATATCTTCTTGGAATCATATAGATGATTCAAGAGAAGGTTCATAGGACCATGCTATGATACCACTGTAATGTACCAACTTATATCAATCATACAAAAACTCCTTTCTTCTCAAAATTAATTAAAACAATGATTGGGGAAGCTGGATTAACTGGGGATGAGCAAGATCAAAGGATATGGAAGGATCTAATATTTTATGATACCTATGAAAAATCTACTTATACCATTTATGTTTCAATAGAATAAAGACTTCAATTTACTCCAAATCTCTTGGGCCACTCAACATATGCAGACTAGTAGAGGTGCAAACTTGGACTAGAGGTTGGGTAAGGGTATTTTTTACTCTAAGAGGTTAAATGTAAATTAATAAAAGTCATTAAATAGTAAAAAAAACATTCTAGAGAGTTGAAAATAGATCTGAGCAAGTCTCACATAAACACACATAAAGCTTCCTTCCAGGACAACTCAACTAGTGTGGTTTATGGGCTCCCAAACAATATCAAAATCACCATGAATTTCTGAAATAAGACTTGTATCATGAAGTATGACATGTTACTCAAATCCATAAACAAGAATGACTTCATTTGGATTCATTCTCATTAATTTATGAAGTACACACTGGAAACTAGTCAAATTCTAGCTAAATCTAGAAGGGGTGGAGAAATAGGAGAAGAAATCAGAGTTCTGTAATCTTTATTTATCAGTATGATATCAGAATATTACATCCTATGTAAGTGCATCATAAATAGGCCAATATTCTTCTCAAAACAATATGGAAATATCTCTCTTTTTCTACATAAGAAACTAGCTCCAAAAACTCATAAAAAACTTTAAGATTCGAACTCTAAACTGGATGATGATGCTTCTGAAATTCAGATTCGACTTGATCAGCTACAATACATACAAATAAAACCAATGAAAATGTATGAATTCCATCATCTTCTCATAGAAAGTTGGGGCACATCTCCCAAACTTGACTAGGGGCACATCTCCCAAGTCTCTGAGGCAAAATCTCACTCATACAAATTCTCAAACTGACAAAATATGTGAATGTGGTGCACATTGGATTATTTATAGATTCTGGATGAATTTTGGAGCAAGTCTTCATAGTGAATGCACCCTGCTTGAGTGGATGAGGAAATATTGCTTTCCTTCCTATCCTTTTTCTTTGCTTTCCTCCTTTTTCCTTTTCTGATGGCTTTGCTTTGGATTTTCTTCTTTTTCTGAATCTTTCCTTCTTTTTTGATTTCTTGCTTTTCTGACTTTCCTACTTTTTCTGATTTATGCTGCTTTTCCTGTTTTATTCTTCTTTTCCTTCTTTTTCCTGATTTTATAGATCCATGTACATTCTCTTTTGACTTATTCCTCAAGTCTTCTCTTCTCCAACCTTAGCCACTAATGCGCCCAAGTGGAGCATTATCTTCATTTATTCAACATAAAAATATTAATTGCATCATAGTCAATTATTCCAAGTGGATAACAAACTTTTGATAAAAATAAATGCACACCACTAATTAATTAATTTCCTGGAATACAAAATTTAACCCCATCATATTGAAGTTGTCTCCTCAACCCAAGGGATTGGCTAGGTTAGGATCTTGATCAAATGTTCATTGTTGAGGGGACATGACAATGTATGTATGTATGCATGTATACATATATATGTATATATGTATACATACATACATATACCTACATACACACATACACACACACACACACATGTATAGATATATATTTCCGTGTGGTTCACAGAACACCCTCTTTTTTTCAGTGCCCCGCTACATCCACATTAACCTACCCGATGTCCGGAGACATAGGAAGGGCGATTATTTGGCTAGTGGGATATAACTCAACCACTCGGGCTAAACCAAATTGACATATATATATATATATATATATATATATATATATATATATATATATATATATATATATCAAAGAGTTCAGTTATATCCCAAAAATAGATGCAAGTATCAAGAATGGGATTCATGAGCCTATACATGACACTTTACTAGCCGCATAAATATCGCTCTAGTACAAAATTTGGCTGAAATCCATGTCCTAATCATGAGGAGTGTGATGCTCATGTTAACACACTATTGATCGTGCTATGTGATGCAGTAGGGCCCCAAATGAACTAAATCCAACAGTGTGATGCTAGAGGTGCTCAATAATATCATCTATCTACATGGGGGGAACCCACATGGTCAACCCCTCTAAGTTCCATTGCACTAGACAAAGTTGTCTTTCATTCTCATTGATGTCACCATATATAGCTCCCATGTCTCCTCCATGCCTCACTATGGGTGACATCCTTGATGGATATACTGGTCTCACATCTATTTCATTACAATACCCATTTGGTTAGTCATCTTGCATCTACCAAAAACAATCAAATATGCATAAAAAACCAAAAACATCGAAATATTTCAAAAAATAAAAAACACATGTGAAGTTTTTTTTCTTTCATCGAGGTCACCCCAACATATCCCCCACAGGAAGCACCATATCCTAGTCATATTGGAATTCCATCCCTGCATATGGATAATCATCAATCATTATGATTTGCTGGTCCCACTGGCTGAAAAAAATGGGTCGAAAAGAAAACACTTGAGGACCTCCACCTAACCATGTGATCATGTCATTCCACTGCTTCATATGCAACTCTGATGGTGCTAAGGGTGGAACCAATTCCTAGGGTATCATCATAAGATAATATCTAAGAAGAATGACACAAGCATGGAACCATACCGAAATTGTTTATGTCTTCCTGCCTTACACTTTGTTAGTTGATCTTTAAGGTTTACCAATAGTCCTTGCCACCAGTTGAAACCCACGAAGTTAGTGAATTCAATTCCATATTGAATTTGGCTCTTGGAAGCCAAATGTGGACCCGTTCTCCCTTTCACTCAAGCGATGGTGAACAATACTATTATGAGAGGAAGACTAATCACATCCTTAATTGGGATTTCCCACTAGATTTCTTTGCCCTTGCCTGACAATATATCATTATAAAATCATTTGTAGTCTTTCCACCGACTTGATCCCATACTAGTGATATTGGATCTACTCTACTTGAGACACCTGTCAGAAAGTATAAACCCTCTATTTCGAATGTGAGAATCTCTCCTCCCACAGTAAAATTCTGCCCATCATTATTCCACATGGATACTAGCTTCTCTAGCAACAATACCTATTGTATCATGCCTTGGATCATAATTTTTTTCAAAAGGAAACAATTTTTAAACACTTCCAAGGTCTCATCATCTTGAATATCCATAGAATCTTCATTGTAATGCTCCCTCTCCTTCGATTCCAACATGTTTACCTGCATAGGAAACAACCCATTTCATTAGTTTGGCTAAAGCATGCTTGGATTTGGCTAGATCTGATTTTTTTTCCCAATGTCGCACCTATCCCCCACCTATTGTGAAAACTAGGATGATGATCATCACCCCACTAAGGATCCTAGAAGGAAATGATGCCTCAACATTGCCCCTATAACTCCCGAGGGGGGCAATAGTTGATTTTCCCATCTTAAGAAAGAGTCCTACAACTTCAATTTCAACAGATTTGCATAAATAATGGATGAAATAAAAAGAGTAGGGCCTGCTCTATTACTTGGAAGTGAGGAAATATGGGATGATGCCCCAGATCTCCTGCGATGTTCCTCTGAATATTTGGCAAGAAGTGGTCTCCAATAAGCTCTCCAAATTTACCAAGGTGACAATGACAAAATGTCTCTATCTTTGACCTTTAGCCAACTTTTGTCACCAAAAGTGAGTTTGAAAATATCCATGTTCACATTGGGGACCAAAATACCTTGATCTATTTATATTTTATGGACATTTGTTATGTTATTTTTGGCATTTAATACATTTTCAAGGGTATTTGACCACTTTAATGTAGGATATGAACATTTTTGGGCATTTTTATTGGAGACATCCACTTATGGTACGTGATTTATACCCATGGGATATAGAGATATGATTTTTCCTCTTGCATATTGCATTTCATAACTCCACCAGTATTCTCATTATTTCACCATAGGGTCGATCCCACCAAGTTGTGACATTAACCCCTATGTCTGCATATATGTCGTAACTTGTGCACTAGTGCCTTCCCCACATGCATATCCTAGAGTAGCACCTAGATCATTATTTGGTGCCAAGTTTCTCTTATGGTAGGACTAGGAGCCCCCTTAGTCCATGTGTTATCCCTTGTGTTGATGTGAAAAAGGGTAGCGTAGCGAAGTGGTCAAAATGAAGCACACCCGCAAAATAAGGACAGAATCCGATGTAGCTCCCGCAAAAGATGGAAAGAGTAGTTGTTGATCACGTTAATCGGAAAAGTTGTTAGAGTAAGTTAGGGAGTAAGTTAGGATTTTTGGTCCACTTCATGGTCTGTAGGGGCTATGCCAATAACTATATATATGTAATGGGTCGGGTAGAGTAGGCTCTTGATAGTTTTGGAAGAAATGTTGTTGAAAAGATAGTGTGACGAAGAGTTGAGTGATCCCATGTATTTTTGTTGAGATTTGTAATTGAAGGGTTTTGGAAGGTTTGAGGTATGCATGCTGTGTGCACATATCTGTAAGAAGATGAAATGCTTTCTATAATGGGATCAATGAATAAACAAAGAATTTCTGTGGTTTTCTCCTAGTTAGGTTTCCGTGTAAAAATATTAGGTGTCTTGTGTATGTGAATGTTCTTGTATGTGCTTGTTGCTTTGATCTACATGATATTGTTAAATGATAAATGCTCAATGATATGATAATAGGAAATCAATATTTTCAGTTATAATATGCTGCGCAGTTGATGTATACATTATGTTAGATCTCTGGTTTAATTGATTTTTGTCAAAGTTCGGTTAATGGGTATGATGGTAGAACATAGTTCTCTCCCCTTTGATGATGTAGAAATGTGGTTCCTCCAGTACCCATAGGATACTTAAGGTGAGACTTCACCTATTTGCAGGTGATGCTAAAAGGGTTGGTATCTTGGGATTTGTTGGTCTGTGTCATTAGAACTTGAGTCTTCCCACATTAGAGCTAACACATGGGTCTGTTGCCGGGACCAGGATCTACAATTGAAGGGGACGTGTAAATGTGGCATCATACTAAATAAGATATCTTGGAGTGGATAGACAAGAAGCATATAGAGTTTGTTGAAGAATAGAACATAAGTCCATGACTCAATTCCCATGAATGGTTGGAAAGGCATGTTTTCTTAGATCTACATGAAATATTCTTTGGCAAGTTTTCTATTTTACTAGGAGAATGGTTGTCAAAGTTGGTAGAACATATGAGATGTTTCCAGAGAGGTGAGCCAATGGTTTGGACTCTTGAGCTAGTTTGAATGATGAAAGGTATCAATAATAAGATTTCCTTTGTTTTTTATTATTGGATTTATAGTATACTTTCAGGTTATATTACTGAGTTTGTTGTAGAAACCTTAAAATCTTATAGCGCATCTGAAAGAGAATTTTTCAAAGGAACATGGGGTAAATATTTAAATCTATGTACCAATGGATTAAGATGTCACTCTATGAAAAAGTTGTCATGAGAATGGAATTTGAAGAGTAAGTAGATTCACACATCAGGAATTGGGTATTGACTAGGGAAAGGTTTGAGAAGTATGTAGAAGAAGAGTGAGCTGAAATGCTAAGGGGAGAATAAAGTGAGACATATGAAGAGTATGAATTTCTCCGAAGTGGGACGATATTTTGGCATTATAAGAGGAGAAAGGAAATTTGTAGTGTGACTGAAGGACATGACTACATTGTCATACCACAACTCAAGGAAGAATCATTTAGTATAGAAGAAGAAGAGGAAGATCATCAACTCATATCGGAGGAAGATCGAGTTGATTCATCTCATACCATATGTTGCAACATACCCACGACCCTATGTGCATCTCTTGAAATTGAGGTAAGTACTTATATCCCATCATATCTTGTGGACACAATTAATAATAGTAGAAGTTGTAAGAATAGTGGTTTAGCTATTCAAGGTTGTATTTTAGCTAGTCATAATAGTTTAAGTGTTGGCCCTGTAGTTCAAAGTCATCCGGTACCTCCGAGAAGGAAATGGCAAGAGATCATATGAAACTACCATATTTTCATGGGAATGGATCGAAAGATCCAAATCAACATTGTTTTCTTTTTGAATCTTTCTGGAATGTTAAACAAGTTCCGGATGACAATGTAAAAAGAGCGCATTTGATCACGACCTTCTAAGATCATGTATTGAACTGGTTTATGATATTTTCTACTCTACCATAAGGAGGGAAACTGAAAAGCTTGGAAGAAATTGAAGCTACATTGGAAGATGCATTTAGTAAGCCTAATTTTGAGTCACAGTGTATCACTGAGCTAAAAGCTATTAAGAAATCACCTAATGAGTCAGTATGGGATTTTGACTAGCAGTTCAAAACTTTGATTGATCGCGTAAGTTTTCATGTTTCATATGCTCAACATAAAGAATGGTTTATAGATACAATTTTACAACATATAAGGTTACCATTGATGCAACAGAAGGTTGTGTTGCAGTCTGAGGATCTTGAAATTGCAATGAAGTTAGAGACATCCCTAGTAGGAGAGAATGGTATACGAATTGGTTAGATCCAGATGTAGTTAACAAATTTGTCACTTCAGATCCAAGATATTAAGAAAGGAAAGAGAAACGAGAGGAATTATGGTATATCAAGTGCAAGGAAGAAGGTCACCATAAGGATCAATGTTCGGCGTTTCAAGAGTATATAGCCACAAGGGTTCCTAATCCCTTGAATGATGGAGCTGAAGTCTGTTATGAAATATGTAGGACTATAGGACATCAACCAAAAGATTATTACATGTTTCAGAACTATGTGAATACTCCTAAAAAATTATTTTATAAATTCTATTTATCTATATGATCCATGATGAAGCAAGCTATCGAGCATATGACTCGTTGAAGGAATGCACAACTCATGCCTACAAAATGAAAGGGGAAGAGAAAGCTGAAGGGGGAAATGCGTAGTTAAATTCCTAGAGAGGAGGCTTTAACAAAGGACTAGGTGGTTTCATAGGTCATGCAAGAGGTGGATTTGGTAGAGGAAGAGGCCATATAATCTATTATAATTGTGGACAAATGGGATACTTGGAAAGAGATTGTTTGAAACCTTGTTCAACATGTATGATTGTAGAGAGTTGGATCATATTGTTGAATATTTCCCACAACTAATAGCAAAGTGGTAGGCAAAGGGAAATAAGAAACATAATCAAAATGTCCAAAAGATATCCATGGAGAAGCAAGAAGGGAAACCTACTATAGCGTTAGTGATATGTGGGGGAGTTGTGATAGGAGGTGATTTGGAAACACAAGGGAAGAAACATGGACCATCGATTGGAAAAGTGCTAGAAAAACCACTAGTGTTCAATCCCCAAAAGGAAAAAGACACTTATATTGAATCTAGAAGGGAGTTTACTATGACAAATCAAGAAGGACCAACTTCTATGACTCATCCAATGTATGGTACAACTCCAACGTATGACATGCCTCTGCTTTACAATCATTCAATTTCAAAGAGACCATCAGGAAAGGTAAGTTATTTAAATAATTTCTTGCAAAGTTGTATGGACCTATTAAAAGATGAAAAAATAGTGAAAGAAATTCACAAATTGATTTTTCAAAGCGATTGAGAAATTGTAGAGCCTTATCACATACCCAAGTTCTATACATTTTATGTTATGCATAAAACATTATGTTTATTTTTATTGTAAATTTTTATGACTATTGACCAAGTGGGGTCAAGGATGACTATAATTAATTACTTTGAATACTTTATTATAAATAAATAAAAGTGGAGACAAGAATCCAAAGGAGACTATTGAATGAGTGTTCACTGACCCACTAGGAGGAATGGACTGGGGTGGAGAGAAAAATGACACTTGGCGGCATCCTCAACTCACTTCTAACTGTTGCAGGGGGAAACTTCCCTACTTTTATGGTCATGTTCCCCAAGAAAGTGGAACTGAACAGGTGGCTCATTTACTGAAATAAAATGACCAAAATACCTAGGCATGCTACTTATCTACCCATCGAATTCAGTAGGGTTGTTCATTCTTACCTTGTGATAATTTCTGAGCACAAGAGATTTGATGAGGGGAAGTTTAGAAGTGATTGAGTGAGTTAAGACTGCATTCTGAACTAGTGTAGTCACATTGCTGAGTTCAATATTGCTAAAGGCAAGAAGTACCACTGTTTAGTGCTACTGCTGAGTTGCAGAGGAATTTATCCCATTACTCCACACAGCATCTTCGTCCTGGTGGTTCAGTAAACAGGCTCGGGGGTCCTAAGGAAAGTAACTTGGCTGTCTTTAGGAGCAGGTTGGGTGGAACAAGATCCTTTGGCTGTTTGTTTCTTCTACAAAGTTATCAGGTTCAATTGTGTTATCTTATTTTACTTTCTTCCAAACTAATCGTTAATTAGTTAATGATCTGAATGTTGTTGTGTTATCAATATTATTTCATTCTAAATATTATTTGATTGTTAGTAAGTTTTTATTTACTGTAATATTAAATTATTATGATTATACATGCATCCGTTAAGTTACAATGTTAGATGGATAGTTAAAATGTATGATTTAATAAGAATGATAGAATAAAATCCTTCCCTGCATTTTTTTGCATACTAGTTATAGCGTCGTACTCTAGTATAGGGAAGGATATTTAGAATAGATCATAATTGTATTATACAGTGAATAAATTTAAAATCTTTCTTTTATAAATAGATCTATATTATTTCAGTACTGTAATACTGTCTTCTTTCAGTAGACATTTCAGAATCTAACTAGGAAACATAAAGTATTTTCATTGCATATGCTTAACAAAAAAAATCCTTGCTTTCTATTTATAACAGTATATTATTCTAAGTATTTCTTTCAAACAGATATAGTCTTTCAAATCAAAATAAATCTATATAGAGATTCTTTTTAAATATCAACTCGCTATATAAACATTAACAATTACTTGCATCAAATTTTACAATACAGAGAACATGCCTAAGTTAAACAACAACTTTATAAAACCTATCTTTATCGAAACTCATAGTGCAAGTATTTTATAACAAAAATGAAGTTAATACTGTAACAGAGATAGTAATTTACATCTATAAACTTTATTATACACTAACAGTATTGAAACATTTTATCATTGTAAACTTTCGAATACGAATTTAATTATCAAATACAATATATATAGAAACCATTAAATCTATGTGATTTCCCAGGGTTCAAACCCTAATGGTAAGCTTCTCTTAGCTTTTCAAGTAAATATGTGATGCACCTGCAATAATTAATTAATGCAAATACACAAGATATCAGAAATAATAGAATAGAATCACTTTTATATTGATCACGGGCCACTTCGAGGGGGCAACCTCCTTTGAGCAAGCTCAATACAATTAACTTCACGGTGCCTTCAATGACCTCAACACACACTTATATACTAAGTCTATGCCCAATACTACGATTCAAAACCATGGGACATATAATACTACAGGACGACTTACAAAGCATATGCGTCCAATACTATGGGTCAATACTATGGGCTAATATAAACTACAGATCAACAAATACTATGGGACGACTTACAAAGCATATGTGTCCAACAACAATATACTAACATAGTAAAGAGAAGGGTTGATATAGGTTCCTAATATCCCCTCTCCCTTAGAAAAAGCTTTGTCCTCAAAGCTTTGGTTGGAGAAATTGCTATAGAATCTGAAGGAGTGGTTCCCTGGTAGCATCCTCGGTTTGCATTTCGGGCCACTGACGCCTTTGGAGTGTCAAGGAGGATTGCTTGGAAGGCAGTAGATGAAGAAGAACCCTGTCTACTGCATGGAAAATGCACTCAGAACGGTGCTGATCAGCTTGTTGTTTCCGACGAATTCTGGCCATGTGAAGATTGTCCTGCAGAATGAGAAGAATCTGATCGCGGTTTCGAAGAACCGAGTCAATTTCCTGAATTGGGGAGCTGCTAAGGGTGTATGGAAGAAGAACTGGCGGTGTTTGTCCATAGACTGCTTCATATGGTGTCCTTTGAGATGTGGTATTGTACCACCAGAGTGCTGCTAGGAAATCCATAGAAATAGTTGGCCAAAGCTGTGTAGCGATGGGCAAGGGTTTGATCAATCCCGAAAGGAGTGTCGGTTCCCCCTTGTTGACTTGGAAAGTATCATCGTTAGCCACCATCTGTTGAATTGTCATTTTTAGTCCCGGCCAAAAGAAGTTACATTGTTCCTGGTCATACATTTTGCAGAACCCAGAGTGCCCTGTTGATGAAGAAGCATGGAGTTCATAGAAGAGATAGCCATGTTGAACATATTGCAACCAATTTGGAACAAGCAGAGAAAGAGATGTAAGAGAAATTGGGTCATCAATTGTGCGAGAAGGATCATCTTCCACCATATTGTCCTTAGCCTTCTTGTAAGTGATCAAATAGGGATAACCCATGAGTTGGATAACCCATTGCAGGTGTGTTGGGGAGGAGACCCATTGTTCCAGAAAATTTTTCAGACTCGGGAGATCACTCTTGATGCAGAAATAATTGCCTAATAGGTATGGCTGCCACTTCTGTACTGCATGCAAAATAGCCATCATTTCCCGCTGAGAGGTAGATGTGGCTACATTCTTACCGGAAAGGTCTCTTGAAGGCAGCAAGCTCATTGTTTCAACAAATATACCTGCATATCTATCCAAGGGAGTAGTGGAGACTGTTGATGGGTGCATCTGAATGGAATTAAGCTGAGCGATGACACCATGTGAATTCTTCTTAAGGATTTTTTCCAGGCGATGTGAACTGATGATGCAGAGAGACCCTGGTTGTAAGCCCCTAAATTTGTGTTGTGCCCCATTGACTTTAAACTGCATCCAAAGTTCAGCAAAATCTCATAAGATGGGGCTAAGTGTGTGTAACCATTGAACGCCCAAAACCACATCACATCCGCCTAAGGGCAAGGCAAACATGTCAGAGCGTAGGTTATAATATTCCATAGAGATACGCACATTGTGACACTTCCCCTTGCAAGGTAAGGTGCCCCCATTGGAAACCATGACTTCAAAGTTGGAGCAAGGATGGACAAAACAATTAGCCTGTTTGGCAATTCGAGGGTCAATGAAGTTATGAGTGCTACCAGAATCAATGAGTATGGTAAGAGGGAGCTTCTTGAAGTATCCCCTAACCCGCATTGTTTGTGGGGTGGTGATGCTGGTTACAGCATGGAGAGAGATCTCGGGTGGGTCGTCCTGAGATGGGGTGTCAACAGGCGGGTGTTGCATGTCGACTGGATCATCTACTGTATCTGTAGCTTCTTCCCCAAGTTCTAAGGGAGGCAGAGAATCCACATC
The DNA here is from genome assembly GCA_027924585.1 of Larix kaempferi. Classification (NCBI taxonomy): domain Eukaryota; kingdom Viridiplantae; phylum Streptophyta; class Pinopsida; order Pinales; family Pinaceae; genus Larix; species Larix kaempferi. The sequence continues at coordinate 2,177,646 of BSBM01000642.1, read as the reverse complement.
CAAGAGATAGAGCTTTTGTTGAACACATCTATGTCCCTGAGTGAATTTCTCATCACAATTATAGCAAAGCCCTTTTTCTCGGCGTGCCTGCATTTCTATTTCAAACAAATGCTTGATAGGAGTTGGTTGAGGAGCAGGCGTGATGGGAGGTCGTTGGGAACCCATATTTCTGAAGGGAACAAAGGTGGGTTTGGAGCGTTGTTGAGCTACGATCTTGTCCTCGGCCAACTTAGCCAACCCTAGGACTTCCATCATTGTGTTGGGACAAAACATTTTGACCTCTGAGCGGATTTCATCCTTGAGACCACTGATAAAACAACTCCTGTAGAATTCATCAGACAATCCTTCTGTGTGATTGGCTAGTTTCTCAAATTCCATCTGATACTCTCTCACTGTGCCAGTTTGGTGAAGTTTAGTGAGTGCTCCTGTGAAGTCGTCAAAAGCACTAGGACCAAATCGTGGCAAAATGAGTTGGCAAAAATCTGTCCAGTTTGGTTCGAGATGAGCTTTGACGTACCAACGGTACCATTGAAGGGCTTCCTGTTCCAAATGAAAGGATGCAAGTGGAACTTTCTAAACATCAAAAGTATTATGCAGACTGAAATATTGTTCTACTCGGTATATCCATCCAGTCGGATCAGTACCATTGAAGCGAGGAAAATCAGGCTTCGGCCCACGGAAATTGATAGAAGTAGAGAACCAGGTGGCTGCAAAAGATTCTGGCTGTCTGGTATTGTTCATGGCTGAATGCTGCAGATGGAGGCTGAGAAAGTTTTCATCCAGATCTTGGAGTTTGGTTTGGATGGCTGCCGGTGCTTCCTCCATGGTGTGTGCTCCTACACAGGTAACAACCATAACCAGGTTTTTTTTTGGTTGACTGGGTAGGAAAACAAAAACAGGAACTACTTCAGTAAGGGAAAAGTTGGATTTGGGAAAAAATCAAAAGGATAATTGAGGTTTGACTAGGTTTTGGACACTGTTGGATAGACAGGGAAGCAAAAATGAGGATTTCAGAAGCGGGGTGAAAGAATGGGAAAATTTGGCAAAGGGGAACAAAGAAGCAGAATTCAGAAAGGAACTCTGCGGTAAAATTTGAAGGTGATTGGGTGAAATCTGAGGAAGTTATGGCAAACCCTAAAAATAGGCAAATGTGAGATTTCGGGCTGTAGGAAGGGGAATTGAGGATAGGGTCCTCAGGATTGAAATATGCAGAATGGAATGACAGGGGTTCCTTGAAAATTTCAAGGAAAACAGAGGTAAAACAAGGGAGATATGGAGGAAAAACTGTTTTTTTTTTTTTTTTTATATTTTCAGACAAGAGCGGCTACAGCTCGGATTTTTTTTTTTTTTTTACAGACTGGAGCAGCTATGGCTCAGAAGGAATCTGGAACAACGCCGAACGGCTAGATCTGGAATGGCTTGCAAAATGGATATGAAACGGCGCAGCAGTGATCGACAATAGTTCAGCTGAAAGTAGATATGGACCCCACGTATGTGCGGCTTCCTAACAGTTCAGGGTTTTCACTCGGCCACCAATGCTGTCTGACGGCTTGCGTATTGGGGCAGTACCCCTCACTCCACGGCTCAGGTAAAACTGATAACCGCTTTGCCACAAACGACAGCTCTTGGTTTACCTCACGAGTGGGAACTAGTCAATCAGGTAGGGGTCGTTGCCCTTTTCGCTGGCAGGTCCTCTCAATGGGAAAGCTACTTTGGGGTTCCTGTGGTACTCCTCACAATGAGTTGTAGGGATTATTCCCAAGTACTTCCCACAGTTAAGCGGATAGGGATTATTCCCAAATCCGAACCTGCAATAGAAAAAATTTGGGCAGAAATTCCACCCAATGTTCAAAAACTGGATCTATATTGCTCAGAATCGCTATTATAGCATGTTTCCGGAACTAGAACAACCACTCTGCTTCTACCCAAGAAAGCGGAATAGAAATCTGGGCACTCGGTCAAAATATTTTCTCGCTGCAATTTCCGCGGCTGTCACCAAAATTCTGAAAAATTGCTCATTTTAAATCCGCGATATCTCCACTTTTAGAACTCCAAATGAGATGATTTGTTTTTTGAAACTGCGTATTTTTGAAAGAGGAATTCAGATATGCAATCGGTTTCTTCTGATTTTGTGCAGAAAGTTTTAGAAATTGATCTGAAAGTCGCCGCCCAAAAAAAGAAAAAAAAAATTTCCCACTTGTGCTAAGGAAAGTGCTCTGATACCAGATGTGATGAACCTGCAATAATTAATTAATGCAAATACACAAGATATCAGAAATAATAGAACATAATCACTTTTATATTGATCACGGGCCACTTCGAGGGGGCAACCTCCTTTGAGCAAGTTCAATACAATTAACTTCACGGTGCCTTCAATGACCTCAACACACACTTATATACTAAGTCTATGCCCAATACTATGAGTCAAAACCATGGGACATATAATACTACAGGACGACTTACAAAGCATATGCGTCCAATACTATGGTTTAATACTATGGGATAATATAAACTACGGATCAACAAATACTATGGGACGACTTACAAAGCATATGCGTCCAACAACAATATACTAACATAGTAAAGAGAAGGGTTGACATAGGTTCCTAACAAAATATTTCATTTTTATACTAAAACAAAGGAGTGTAACACGACTAGGGTTCGAAACGCTTAATGAAATTTTTAAACACAGTAAAGTTTCTTGCAGTAGGGTTTACAACCCATCCATTACAGCTTTGTTTATAAAAACAAAACCTAAACATTATAACCTTTCAAAATACAATGACGAGCTCTGCCCTAAGCATTTATTTAACCTTCAGACTTTACAAATAACATTGAAATGCCAAAATTTTACTCTACGTCTGTCAACATTTTATTCCTTGCAAAATCGTGTTCATGCTTATGCATTTCAAAATGAAAACAATACATGTTATGGTCGAGGGTTCAACCCTCCCTACATTACATCTTAAACCAGAATCGGTTCCCAAACAAAATTCTTCATTAGGAATTCATAACAAAACAACTTAATCATTGCCGAATAGTATTGCTGGACACTAAGCCAAACATTTCGATTTCGAAACAGTCATTTTATTAAAACCTCAAAATAAAACAACATATAGTAACTAAGGAAATGCATCGTGAAGCCGATGAGAGCTATTGCTCAAAGGTTAAAAACCTTAGAAACAAAATGCCTTACAGCTTAGGTTTTTAGTACAACCAAGTCTGAAAACACTTTCGAATCCCGACGAAACCAGAATTATAAATAAACCGATGCTCGACTAAACAAATGAAAACTTGAATGATGCTAAGATCCTTGCAGTATCATGGATATCCTTGGGGATGTCACCAAGGATTACTAGGTTCGTATCAAAGCTTCCATCCCTGATTTGGGCCAACTGTAAACTTTGCCGAGGAAGTGCACCTGCCCAGAAAAACAACATGACAAATGGTTAAACATAGGAATGAGTATTTAAAACAAAAGAATTGGTTAAACAATCACCGAAACTCAAAAGGAAAACTATTACTTGACCTGCAAATAACTGAAGCACGATTGAATATCCGGGCTTCATCAACACATACAGTAATGGTTTAAGGTTTCAACACCAACACCCGCAAGGAGCCAAAACCATGTGTAAATTGCTTATGACGAAGCATTGTTTGAGTTTTCACCTCCTTAAATGCTCCCGATGATAGTAGTAGGTTTCCCCTTCGAACCCCCATAAGATTTGAGACCTGTGTAGAATGTGAAACCTTTGAAAACTCTAGTAACCATTACCAGCAACAGGTCATGGTATCGAAACCCTGAGATAAATTACAAGTATTGTTGTAACCCTGTACATTAACATGACTTCAAGCAAACTCTTATGACCATTGTGTAGGTAGCATGGTAACACCATCGAAACCCTGGAAGGAAATTATAAGCAAGGGTTACAAACCTTGAGAATTAGAGAGCCTGTTGGCCTCTTTCTCCACTCTTACATGCAAAAATGAATACCTCGGTCAATGTCTCGGTGGGTAGTGTATTTTGGAGTTAGGGTTTTTCCCAAAACCCGAGAACACCTATGAGATCAAGGGTGCAGATCCAACCACAGAGGCACATAAACCTACGACCACCAACTGCATTCAATAACATTAAACACAACATCTACCAACGTCGAAATGCCTGCCAACGCATATTTCACTACGATGTTAATACTTAAAACATTTTGCATAGTTGGTAAAGCTAGAGTTAGGGTAAGTAACATGATGTTACTTTTCATATCATTCCTATAGTCAAAACATTAGTATCATAGTTTTCGAGCATATAGTTAAGCAATAATGTTACATGCATATAGTTTTTGTGCATGTAGTTTATGCATATAGTTTATGCATATAGAATTGTGGGTTATCCATAGTCATAACACATAGTATTGTGAACTCATATTATATCTATAATGCATAACCTAAGTATTATGTTTACATTCTATATAATTGAAGGTATTTCAATGCATTTTCCATAGTTTTGGATAGAATAGTATATAATGTAATACAATGCATTTCCCATAGTTTGGATATAATAGTATGTTTTATTAATACATGTACTCTCCATAGTTTTGGCTAGAGTAAGTTACCAATTGTTTATTACAATAGTTAAACAATAAATACATGAAGGTAATCAGTTAATTACAGAAAATACCCGAGTTTGATTGGAGGGTAGATAATTACTCTAATCGTTAGTATTTCAAAATTTAAAGGCTAACATTGTACAACAAGTAATATTGAAGTACATCGTTATGCTTCAGTAAGAAATTCTCTGTCTTACATGCATTGTGAAAATAGAATTCAGGAGCATTAGCTAGCAATAGCTAAGTAAGCCTCGGGGTGTACACAAGGACCCATTCAATACATTGCGAAGATCAATTAGTCGAGCTAGAATCAAAATTTATAAAATCGAACAAAAGTGACGATATGTATTCGAACAATGTAAACATTTGAAATATTTAACATTTTGACGTTTGTTTGAAGATAAATTATGTTACGACATTTTAAGACACTAGTTAAGTTAACAGCTGTTACGACAAGTGTTGTGTTTCATAAGTAATCTAAACCATTAGTCACTAATGTCAGATTATAGAAGTTGTTTTCATTAAGATCTTTTTAATTTAATGTTTAGATGTGGTTTAAAGTTAACATTTTAAATACTTCTGCACAACAAACACAAGCATTTAATGCTATGTAATTTTTTTAAATTTTTGTCAATTTTTGGGGATGTTACATGTGGTATCAGAGCATAAGTTTAAATACTAGGTCTGAAGCGGCTCACTCGCACAAATATGAATTTAGGACAGAATTACAAATTACTGATTTTTGTTTTATTTCTGTTTCAGTTATCAGTTTCAACATTTTATAAATATATTCTACAGGTATGGAAGGGCCAGAAGAGTTGGCTGAGGACAGGTCCTTTAATAATGAATGGAATAATAATGAACAAGGACAAATTAATGCAGAAAACTTATTTGTTGAGTTGAATGATAATTCATCTGAATTATTAAGAACAGTAAAGGATTTAAAAATTGAGATAAAAAATGTTAAGGAAGAAAATGAACGAATCCTGAAAGCTCAAGAGGAACTAAATCAAATACTGCTGAATAATTTTCATAAAAATGATCAAGATAAAGAAACAAAAAATAATGTCGAATCTGGAACTATGTCCTACCAACGTAATGATAAAAAAATAAAATTGACTAATTATGACAGCAACTCATCTTTTGATTTTGATGAAAATGTACACAAGAAAAGGCAGAAGTATTCTAGTGATAGTAGTGATAGTGACTGCTACACTAAGAAAAAAAAGTACAGACCTTACGAAGAGATTTCCAGTGATTTTAAAAAGATCAAACCACCAACATTTAATGGAGAAACAGAAAAGGGTGAGACAGCTGAAGCATGGATGTCCGGTATGAATAAGTATTTCCAGATTTATAACTACTCAATTCATCTAAAAACTAAAATGGAAATTTATAATGTGACTGGAAAAGCAGACATTGGTGGCAAGATCTAAAACGAGTAAAAGGTTTTAAAGATAAAAGTGTAAATTGGAGTAATTTCAAGAAATATTTTAAAAGAAAGTTTATGTCTGAACAGTAGTATGAGGAATGAGCTAAAGAGTTTTATGAGTTAAAGTTAGGTTCCATGGATATGAGGGAGTTGTGCAGCAAGTTTTTAAATTTATTAAGCTATGTACCTTATATCATTGAAGAAAAACCTAGGGTACAGTGGTTTTTGAGCTATTTTCCCTCTCACATAAAGGACAGGATTGAGTATGATGGTCCTTGAACTCTTGAAGAGGCCATGAGGAAAGCAAACATCTGTTATGAACAAAATAAGAAAAGAGAAGGCATACCAAGATGGAAAACCAAAAGGCCTAACAACTTTGAGCAAAGAAAGAAGCAGTTCTCTTTTAATCGTAATTTTGGAAATAATAATTCACGTAATTACTCTAACAGAAAGTTTTGAGGAAATAATGCAGCAAGTAATACACAGTCAAAATTTACAGCTGCAAGAAACAGTGATCCACCTAAAAATGTTGTTAAAAAGAATGAATAGAAAGAACCTGTAAAATGTTGGGACTGTCAAGAACCTCACTATGCATCAAACTGCCCAGTCAAAAAGAGGACTGTCAACAACATACACACCATACAAGAGGAGGCTACTGTTGGTGACTTAGCGATGGAGATACCCAGGATAAATGCAGCTTTGGAGAACAGATAAGCTGATCATCAAACTTCCATGGTGGAAGTGGAAGGTATGCTAAAAAATAACCTATTTCTATTTTAATTGATCCAGAAGCAAGTCTTAGCTATGTGTCACCTGATTTAGTTAAATGTTGCAATCTAAAAAATAGACAAGTTTGATCAATCATGGTTGGTTCAATTAGCTACTGGAACAAAAAGAAAAGTGACTGATTATGTAAAAGAATGTGAATTACTGATGAATCAGTTTAGGACCCATGTTAAACTGAATGTGTTACCTTTAGGTTCTTACGATGTTTTGATTGGAATGGATTGGTTAGAGAAGCATAGGGTAGTATTAAATTGCTTTGAAAATACTTTTACTTGTTTGAATGATGAATGTGAAATTGTGACAGTAAAAGGTATTCCTAGAAAGACATATGTTAGACAAATTTCTGCTTTACAAGTTAAAAAGGATGTTTGTAAAGGGTGTAAGTTAATTGCTTTAAATGTGATTAATGACGAACAATCCACTAAGGAAGATAAGTTAAAGCTGGAAGATATACCTATTGTTAAGGAATTTTCTAATGTATTCCCAGAAGAAATTCTAGGACTACCTCCGAAAAGGGAACTCGATTTCACCATTGAGTTAGTACCAGAAGCGGTACCAAACTCAAAGGCTCCTTACAAAATGAATATTTTGGAGCTTAATGAACTTAAATCACAGCTTAAAGAACTGATTGATAAAAATTGCATAAGGCCCAGTGTGTCTCCATGGGGAGCACCTGTAATTTCTGTTAAAAAGGAAGACAACTATTCGTTTATGCATAGACTACCGTCAGCTAAATAAAATGACCATAAAGAACATATATCCTTTGCATCGCATTGATGATCTGTTTGATCAACTACGCGACGCAAAGATATTTTCTAAAATAGACTTGAGGTCGGGGTACCATCAAGTCAGGATTAAAGATGAGAACATATTTAAGACTACTTTTAAAGAATGCGTTATGGGAACTACAAGTTTGTGGTTATGCCTTTTGGGTTGACCAATGCTCGAGCAATTTTCATGTTCCTTATGAATAATGTTTTACATCGGTACTTAGATAAGTTTGTAATTGTTTTTATTGATGACATTTTGATTTACTCTAAGACTAAACAGGAACATGACGAACATTTAAAAATAATTTTACAAGTGTTAAGAGAACACCAACTTTATGCTAAGTTCAGCACATGTGATTTTTATAAAGATAAAATATAGTACCTAGGGCATGTGATATCCAAGGATGGAATTACAGTAGACCCAAAGAAGATAAAATCAATTAATGAATGGTCTGCCCCTAAAGACGTAACTAGTGTATGATGTTTTATGGGAATTACAGGTTACTATTGTAAGTTTATAGAGGGGTTCTCTAGAATAGCGAATCCTATAACCTCTTTGCAAAAGAAAGGTAAGAAATTTAATTGGGATAAAAAATGTGAAGAAAATTTTAAGAAACTCAAAGAGTTGTTTGTATTGGAGAAAACTCACTATGGCTTGGGAATACCACAACAGATAGATGACTACCAGAAATCTACTCAATTCTCAAAGCAATGCTATTATAATGACAATGTTAAGATAATGGAGAAATGTAACCAACCTCGATCCAACGTTTGATGTAGATCCCCATTGGAGCTTTCAATCCACGCACTTGTAATCTACAAATTAGTCTTGACAGCCAATATCCAACAAGTACATATAATATATAAACGACATTAACATTATCAATAACAATGGTCCATAATATCATAAGCAAATGTAACACAATGTATAATAAATGACATGCACACCATGAATGGACGAGAATATGAGTATTTCTATTAATCAACAAGAAGAAGTACAAAGTGATACGATCTCTTGCTGGAAACCAATCTGAACCAAGATCTAGATCAATCCACTTGTGCCTCCACCACTTCAATCCTCCATGAATGGCAAACTCAAATTAGAAAGGAGTTTGGAAGGTGAACATAAATGGTTCACAACTACAAGGATCAATGAGTGCAGACTCAAGATAGGACAAAAATCCACTAGAGTTCTCTTACGATTCTCCTCTCTTCCTCCCGTCCATAATCCATATGTGCTCAATATATAGTCCTCTCAAAGGTAGGTGAAAGGACACATCAAGATGTTACTCGGGTAGATGGAGAGCCAAAGGTCACCCAATGACTGCTTTTTGGGATTAAAAAGTAATTAATAATGGTTTTTACCATTTTATATGCTACCCGTGGGCTATAGGGATGCAAATCGTGGGTACGCCTACTATAAATATGCAACAGGTGGGTAGGAATAAAAATAGGGCAAACTGGCATCACTGAAGGATATAAATGGATTTGAGTCACTGAAATGGATCCTACAGGTCAAACAAGGCTGATGCACACAGAGTGGAAGATTTCTGTGTAACAGATGCCCCCTAATGTGTGAGGTCAGAGACTGAAAGTGCTACGATGGGAGAAATTCATTATAAAACTTAGAAGTGGAGTGATGTAGACACAAGTGGAAAGAAAAACTCACTCGTCATAATACAATAGTATCTCTGAATACATGTCAATATAGTACAACAATTTGATACAATGGCCATGAATAGGTAGTACATAATAGATACATGTCATAAGTGATCATAGCCATGATCCCTCTACAGTAAGATACAGTCTTCTGCTGAAAAGAAGACAACTGGTGCAAAACTGGAGGTACAAACTACTAAAATCTGAGAGGTGATATCTCAGATGTAAAGTCAAAGTCATATGTAGCATACTGAATGCCACAATCACCTGGGGTCTTCTACACAAGTCTTCGATGGTGCAAGTCCCATCAAGTAAATAAAGGAGTTGGGGTCGAACCTGATGAGACATCATCTGATTACCGGTCAATGATGTATACCGTTAACAAACGCGAGATGACCCACCAATAATGAAAATGAGCATTAAGGTATAGAGCACAATCATTAGAGTATGAATAAATGGGTTGAAGTCAAACACTAGGATGAATCCATCGATCAGGGGACATTGATGTATTCCCAAAACTGTCAATGGCGAGAGAACCTGCCACTAATGACTGCAAGCCTCAAGGTACTCAACTGAACTCTAAGCTTCAAGTCCCAGAATAAATGAGTTGGAGTCGACGAAATGAGACTCGCTGGAAGGAGGGAATTAAGGCATCCCCCATCAACCAGCACGAGGTACCAGCAATGCTGAAATATTTGGAAGATCTCAGGTGAAACAGACTAACTCAATAAGGATGGACGACATGCAATAGTCAAGAGGTCTGAGGAGTGGCCGACACTGGTTTCAGTACTTCCTTTGAACAAGAGCATGAGCAGATGGATACACTTAGAAAGCATAGACTTGACATAAACTATGCAATGCAAGAGGCATTACATAGGGCTCCATAATGACATGAAGCTTAACCAATCGGTGGAGAAAACTAAGAAACAAGTACAACTCCTAAGGCCCAACTATAGTCCTGACTCATAATGTACGGAGTGGAATGAATGCTCTGTTCAAAAGTGACACAACAGCTACCAACAAGAAATAGTGACCATAATCCCATCCGCCTTTTTGGAATATTTAATTTTTTTGGTCTTTTTCATATTTGGGAAAAGCTTGAAAAAGAATAAAATTGCTTATAGTACAACAAGTGAGGGAACGAGTGTCAAATAGCTAGCAGACTAGTCCCAAGCAGTGGAACATACCTATGCTCAATGCAAGTAAATGCATGCAGGATGTGGACACTCGAGGGTGCGTTCTCTCAGGGTCAAAAGGGCATCAAATTGTGAAGGGAAAATATAAGCTCTACAGGGCTCGACAGGGGAAAAGTGCTCAGGCACCAGGCTAACAATTGAGTAAGCGGGAGCCAGCACAAGGCTCAAGCAACAAGCAGGATGATGCAATGCAATCACAACATGATATAACTTAGGGGAGTCCTTAAGGGAGATGGCCAGCATAAGACAAAGTAGAGTATGAGTCTTTATCGCAATGTCATGGCGTGACTACAAAGGACTCCCAATCCTAAGGACAAACAATGGCATGGGCACCAGAATGCATAAAGGGGTTCTAACTAGGTTACCCATGTTCGGGAAAGCCCTACAGCCACATAATGACACTTCTATAGCAGTGTGAAGGTTCTGTGTCAGTCACGAAGCGGGGTCGCACCTAGGGTTTATGAAAATGGTCAATAGGTCAAATGCATAATGCATGTGAAAATGGCATCTAACCTATATGCCAGATGTGAAATGTACCTGCCGTAGGTGTGAAATGGTTCAGAAAAACTCTCACCGAGGAAATCTGTGGAAAAAACACTACTCCATGACACAATATTAGTTCATAACGGCTCAAAATGGAAAAAACTATAGAAAAGTGGGTCCAGAAAATTATAAATAGTAAAAAAATTTCCAAATTACAATTCATTTGCACTATTCACCAATTTGGAGTTATTTGGGTAGTTTTCACCTGAAAGTTCAAACGTCGATTGTGGGAGCTACAAGCGACCGTTCAGTGAACCGTCCGGAGTAGGTTAGTGGTCACTGCCATACCTTTTATTTTAATTTTTTTATTTTAGTTTTGGTTGGTGGGATTTTTTCTTAGGCCAAGCCCTAGATGGATTCGGCGCTACCCGTGGGCTATAAGTATGTGGGTCGCAGGTAGGGCACCAAACATGCAATCAAAAAACCTACTTCCCGCGTCTACCCGTCACTGTCTACAATTTTTCACGCGGGTATGGCCGTGAAGAAAGTTTTTAATCATGAAACTGACCAAAATTCACTTGCTTTGTACTCCAGGATGGTTCTAGAGTGGAGGGAAAGAGAGCATGACCAGGTAGATGAGGCCATGCGCAATGATTTGCAAGCACAACAAGCATTGCAAGCATGTGGCTTATATAAATACTGGAGTATAGGGGGTTTAAGGGTCCAAAACCTATTACTCCGTCATCTGATCAACTACTGGGATGTGGATGCACAACACTTCATCCTCAATGGGAAAACATTGACAATAGAAGTAGAGGATATCTATTTCATTACCGGTTTGTCCCGTAGAGGGGAGGTGGCAAGTCTTCGTTCATGGACCATGGGTGGTGGGATCACTGTGCAAGATTACATAGCGCGGTATTGTCTCGCCAACACATGAGTAGTGGGAATTCAAGTGCCTGTGAATGCCATAACAGATATGAGTACAAAGATCATTGTGGCTACTCTAGTGTGGATCACAGGATCCAAAGCACTGCATCAGGCATCTAGATCGGTGATGTTCTATGCATCACAATGCTTGTAGCCTACTATATTCGACTGGTGTACTACTCTGCTGGTGTATATGAAGACACACCTAACGGAATGCAAAGAGGGTAAGGCCAAAAAAATTGGGTATGGTAGCATCCTTTGTAGTTTCTTCTTTGAGAGGGTTCCGGGACTTAGCCCCAGGGTGGATGTCCCTCCTCACAGTCTCCGTGATCCAGCCCTGACTCGGTGGGATGAGATCTTAACACGACAGGGTGGTGGCCATCTGGCGTCACCATATACTGAGGAGTTCTTCCGCTAGTGGAACTGGCAGGTGATCGCTATATAGGAATATCCCTATGCGGGGATAGACTTTAGATAGGACCGTGACATGCTGCTCCCACCAGGAGCAGCTTTCAGAGACATCGGTGAGTACTCTTTTGGTTTTGTGTTTATTAAATTTTTATGGATTTTTTTATTATAGTTGAAATGCAAGAAATCTTTTTGGTGGTAGTATCATGTGCTAATGGGTGACTGTTTTCTCCCAGACAAAGGCTCAGTGAGACCCGAGGGCTTCCCGAGACATGGTCGTCGGGGTAGAGATGAGGTGGTAGAAGATACTACAGCAGGGCGCACACTCTCGACGTTGTGGCGCAACATATCACGTATGGTTGCCCGAGTACCACAGATAGAGGTAGCCCGACTACCTGAGGCCATGCAGCACCAGGTAGTGGGTGTTCTTGGTGAGTGGGTGCAGCTACTGCAGCGGATGGCCAATGCAGTACAGTATTACCATGAGACACATCCCATCGAGGTGGAAGCTAGACCTCCTCGGAGGGAGTAGATATCTCATGGTCTCATCATTTTGTATCAATATGTATATTTTTGAGGGCTAGAGGCTCCTGTTTTGTATGACATTACCATTTTTGGACATATTTATATATATATACAACTTTGGTTCTCGGTTCTACTACATGTTTGTATGTACAAATGTATGAATGTCTTTGTATTTATGTGTTCATGATGAATGTGACAAATGCCAATCTAATACATAGTTAGCGTATGCATCAGATATAAAATTATGAATTCTCGGAATATGAATATATGTAATTGAAACAAAATGTCTCTCCAAGATTCGTACCTTAAGGAATATCCGTAGTAATGTAGGGTCTCATACATGGTACTACCCATTCAGCTGAGACGCAACTAGTTGTGAATCCAGGAGGACTTCTAAAGACTGGATGTCATGTTAAATGGCATCCCGAAGTAGCTCAACAATGGCACTATACTCAGCCACATTGTTAGATGTAGGACCGATACAAGCACCTCCTAAGGACACAACTAGGTGGTCAGGTGAAAAGATAACCTATGCAGCAGAAGCAAGCTGCTGCGTATGTCGGCTAGCACCATCTGCGAAACCTAAGAATGTAGGAAATCCCATTGACATCTGTCAATCAAACAGAGGCTAATCAGTAGACCCGACAACCAAAAGGTAATCTAAACTATGTACAGAAAAACTATACAATAGTGTACAAAAGTATCATCCTGAACCAGAGGTTCAAGCGTAATACCGCTTGAGGTAGAGCCCATTTCTAGGCTCCTTCAAGGCAACTCCTTCATAGTCTTCTAACTCATAAGCTCCTTTTTCGAGGATACGCCTCACAATGTAAGGACCATGCCACATGGGATTGAACTTGCCTGCCCCCAGGGGTTCTTTAGCCTGGTCATACAAGAGAACCAAGTGTTAACACCCAAAAAGTGCTCACTACCTCATATACCCATCACATGACTCATTTGTCCATATTTCCTACCATATTTACCTTCAGAACCCTAAAATCCCATTAAAAAAAGCCACCAAAAGGCCTAAAAAGCCTCCAAAAGGCCACAAAACCATCAAAAAAGCCTCAAAAAGGCTAAAAAACCCCTCCCCCCAAAAAAATTATCCAAAATTCCTCCAAAATAGAAAAAACCCTCTAAAAAGGGAATAAAAAATATTAAAAAAAGGAGGAAAAAGAGAAAAAAGGAGGAAAAAACCCTATACAACTGACCTAAACCATATGGTTCCCAAAACCATGGGCTAGCACTCCACCACCAAAAACCTATAAATAGGTGATGGAGACCCCTCATTTCATATCCACAATCAAGTACACCCTTACTCGGCCAAAATCGCTCTTGAAACCCTAGCTCACCCTTGAGCTACTTTCACCATTGAGTGCCCCTTTTGGCCCATTTCCACCACTGGAGAAAGAGAAGGAGGAAAGTTGGAGTTTGGAGCAACCCTCTTTGATCATTGCAAAAACTTCACCAACCTCTACACTTGAGGTAACATTTTAATACAAAAATAAAACCATTTATATTCCATGTTTTGTTATGTTTCTTAATGCTCATGCTAGTTTAGAATTTATATTGTTTTAGCATTTTAATTTACTGTTTATTGAACTGCTACTAAGGAGTCCATTCTCCTTAGTAGGTGCTCATTTGCACAAGCTAGGGTGAAAACCCTAGCTATAGTTTTGGCGACTCCCCTTGGTTTGAATTTCTGGTTATAATTTTTAAATATTTTCCTTTCGACTGTCCCTTTCGGCTGTCGTAAATCGCGTCTTTTACCCCTCGCAGTTGCATTCCGACCGCGTCTTTCAGGCGTTTACCTGCGATCTGACTGCGGCTCTTAGACTGTTTCCAGCGACCTGTCAGCTGTTTTCACTTTATTACCTGCGATCCGACCGCGGCTATTAGCCCATTTGGGACGGTCCGATTACGGCTGTTAACCCTTTTTCCTGCATCCCGCCTGCGGGTTTCGGCCTTTTTCCCGCAACCCGTCGGTGCCTATCGGCGTTTTTCCTGCATCCCGACTGTGTCTTTCGGCCCGATTTCCGTGTCCCAATTGTGGCTTTCAGCCCTTTTGCTGCGGTCCGACTGCCTCTATCGGCCCAAAACTTGCAACCCACCTACGACTTTTTACCTGTTTCCTGTGGTCCAACTGCATCTGTCGGCCCAAAACCCACAACCTGTCCACGACTGTTGAGCTATTTTCCGCGGTCCGACCGCCTAGAATTGCCAAAAACCCGCGGTCTGTTTTCTGCATTTTTTCCCTGTTTTGAACCCAGCACTTTGCTGCATTATTTTCTGCACCAGCACAGCCATCTGTCCTCCCTGCAGCCATACTTCCTTACAGCCTTTTCTACAGTTTTAGTTCTATTCCATTTACAGAATCGTTTTTTAAAATTTCAGCATTTTACTTGAAAAAGAGAAAATTTTGCATTTCAAAGTTTACATTCTGTCTTGTTATTTTTAGTTAGAAAGTTGCCCCCCTTGTGGCACTTTTATTTCGGTTCATCACCTCACACGCACACATTTTGTCACCTAATTCAAGTGAGCCTTAAAATACTACTTAACACAACCAACATTCTAACCCCACTTGGGGAACACATAAGAATTTTTGTAGTTAGGTAGGATCGGGGGGATAGGCATCCAAATAACACCCCTCGGTTGCTTAGACTTGAGACATAGCTGTTGTCCATTAGGGAACCGAAATCCCCTAGTATTTTTTGGCATGGTCACAACCAGTTTATTAGAGGGCCTCTCCCCTAGGAGGGTTGAAGTCGCCAAACTGGTTCCGGAGGCCTGAGTGGAATACCACAATCCATTCAATAACCGAAGGGCTACCTTTCGCAGTTCTTGGGGTATCCCTATATGGGGGTACTGTGGTAAAAGGACCAAATGGCAGATTCACCTTTTCTGTACGTGTCATGAATGGGGTATCTTAGTTGCCTTTCTTCTAGGATTGACTACCCGGTGTCCCTCCCGGTAGGGGGATATCTTTAGCCACTTGGCTCTACTATCCATATTGTATGACTTGGATTTCATCACCTTGTAGAGGATATGTCTGGTTGAGTCAGAATACTATTTAGTTAGGTGTTTGCATGCTCCCTTACCTCCATTTGGTCTAGTGAGTCCACTATTTTTATTTTATAGGAAACCTGCTGCTTGTTGGTATTCTGACCATTTCTGTTGATACTCCACTTATTGTAGCACAGCTGTTGCAGTAAGTGTTTTGAGTTGGTTGTTGGCCTGAGTGCCATATTTTTTGAGCTCTCCTTCTGCACACTCGGTTGCATTAGGGTTTTTGAGCTGTTTTTCACTCAACACAACCCCCAGATATTTTGACACCGTTTGTCACCATTGAGTCCCCGAGACATTCTCAGTGCCTCAGGGGTGAGCCCCCGCAGCACGGTTCACTTGACACCACCCATCATAGACATAGATCTTCATCACTTGATACCACTCATCATAGATCTCGAGCTTTGTCACTTGACTCCGCTCGTCAACGACATAGAACTCCGTCACCCGATCTAGATGCCCCCTATTTTACCTCTGATTCTGAGGCAAAGTCCGAGAACCCCATCTACACTGCACCAACCAGCCCCATGGCTAGCATGACTTCCACCCCTTTCTTTGTAGGAACCATTGGTGGAGCATCCACCACCACACTAGCTACCACACCTGCTTTGGGTATGCCCTTGATTGGGCCCACATCTACCATTCCGATCATTGCACCCATTCCAATAGCTGGAATACCTATTCCCACTCCATCAGTGACTCACGCTACTCTTGGCGGTGCAGGACCGTCCCATACCACATTCATCCCTACACTTGGGGGAAACCTCCCAAACCCTGCCCCTACACTTGGGGGCATTGGCCCCAACATGGTCCAACCCACTAGTATGTCACATCCTTCTACGAGTTTGCCATTCATGGATAGTCTCAACCTTCATGACCTAGCTAGACTGACTAACGATCCTATCAGACATGACCCTACGTGGCCTCACATTCCCACCAAGCTCCCCTATGACATCCCTAAGTTTGAGGGAAAGGCAGGTGAGGACCCCCAGAACCATATTATGTCCTTCCATCTATGGTGTTCCTCCAACTCCATAGTGGACGACTCTGTTCGCCTCCGTCTATTACAGTGCACCTTCACTGGCTCTGTAGCTAAGTGGTACATCAAGCAACCCCATGGGACCCATGCCACCTTTACTTCCCTTGCCTCGAACTTCCTGTAGTTCTTTCAGTTACCTGTCTGCTATGACGCGGAAGTTGAGATCCTATTATCTTGCAGACAGAACATGTCCACCCACATCACTGACCACATTCATGAGTGGCGTCGACACCGCAGCCTCTGCAAAATCAAGTTAGATGACCGTATCTTCTTAGATTGGTTCCTAAAATTCCTCCTTCTTGTCATTTCCAAGGATGTGGCATCCGAATGACCCCAGTCCGAAGAAGAGGCCATCCTCAAAGCCCAGCAATTTGACCTCATATACGGCCAGTCGGGTTACCTCTATACCATTATACCTGACGCCCCTCATGGCGATTCCTCCTAGCACGATGCACCGGGGGCATCCCATGTTGCAGATGGCATCATTGGCCGTATCGCCTTGCATCCCCAACCCTTTTCCATAGCACGTCCTAGACTTGGCCCCGACCTTTCGCGGGCTATGTCCCAATCCAGAGCAACCAATTCATATGCTCATATGACACATCACCACCATTCTCATGGACCCTCATGTCCACCTCAGTGCTTTGGACATGCATCCCCCGCTTATGCCCCCTCGATCACACCTCAGCCATATTACCATCCACAGGCTGCACCAGCTCCTGTGACCTCTCAAGCCCAACCTGCTTATTACCCTCCATAGGCAGCCCCTGCGGCAACACCACAGCCCGCTCCGTAGACATATCAGCAAACCCCACAAGGTTCATCACCTGCGTAGCCTCCCCCTACGCATTATCCACCGCAGCCTGCTCCCGCACCTGCACAACCCCAGAACCCACCTGCTTCCCAAGGGCAAGTTTACGCCCAACAGAATCCACAGCAGAACCAAAACAACCAGTGCCAACAGGGCTAGTAAAACCGTGGCAAAGGCCGTAACCGTGGGAACAACCCTCCTCCTGACCAAGGTGGTCAACCTCCTAATCCCCCAGACAACAATAACGTGGTACCTGCCAACCAAAACCCTGATCGACCACCCAAGCAGGCTAAAAACCCTAACTTGCGAACAAACCATCCTTGTTCTATTTGCGGGGTCTATGGCCACTACACACATGCTTTCCCACATTTGGAGCGAGCTCGACAACATTGGGTTGATGATGCCCATCACCAAGGGCATGCAGCTCCTCAAGCGCCGCCCAACCCCCCACCCCCCTCAGCAGCCACCTTTGGTATTGCAAAACCGCTTACCAACTCAAGGCGTAGTGAACACTCAGCCATTGGGTCCCCCTCAAGGAAATGCGCCACCACAAAAATAGATCACTTATGCTGCTCCTGATCAACCCATGTTCGACTCAGGTACTCACCACTTGTTGATGATGTCGTCTGCTGATGTCAACCTCCAAACCCGTCGGAACCAATATGGCTCCACCCCTGAAGCCCCTCCCGCTGACAAACCTACTAACACTCATCCCACCGATCAAACATTACGTATGCCTCCGGCTCCACTGGATGGCACCACCAAAGTACCTCGTTTCCCACTTCGTCGTATTAACAATAACCCCAATGCTCACGCTGTGTCAAATTACAAGATTATAGATGACTTAGCCCAATCTCCCGCAGCCATGTCTGCGTTAGAAGTCTTAAAAAAATGTCCTTCATAGTGCAAGACTTTGCTCTCCGCCATCGGTGCTATTGACCCCAATGATTCATAACTGATGGCATTTGATTTGGACCAGTCTGAACCACGCTTGCCTTCCACTTTAGCATTCCAAGTTTCTGTTTCCATTAGGAATCTTTTCATCCATCGGTGCATCATTGATGAAGGTGCCTCTACATGTGTTATGTCCACATTCGTTTGGAAATATTTGGGATCACCTACTCTGCAGCAGTCCACCACTGCGTTGCAAGCCTACGACGTCCGTTCGGCTCAACCCCAAGGCCTATTAGCTAACGTCCCCGTCCAGCTGGCTAGTAAAACCGTTCTCATTGACATAGAAGTCATCAATGCCCAACTTGATTATAACCTCTTACTTGGCCGCATCTACATGTATTCCATGCGGGCGGTTGCCTCATTCATTTTTTATACCATGATGTTCCCCCATGACGGATGTGTGTTCAAGGTCGACCAACTCACCTACTACGATCCAAATGCCCCTGCTACACCCGAAAATGTTCTCCCCATGGTTGAACAACTTGTTAGTGGTGTCCCTACCTCGTTTGTTTCCTTCGTGGGACCTGGAATTTACTCAGATCCGTCGATGACATCCACATTCCAATCCCTTCCACCCCCGTCACCCGCGACTGACGTCTCTGACCTTTGTACTCGTTCCCACAATACACAAACACCTAACAGTCAACCGCCCTTGTTACCTAAACCACCATTGGTACCTAGTCACATTGGTGTTACACCCATTCACACAATCCCCTTCCTAATCCCTCCCTCGGGAGTAGTAAGCGCCTTGGTTATGGCTACCCTCAGGCTCCCTGGGTTAACCTTAGGATTACCCGTGTGGTATCTTTCACCTCCCGTTCCCCCGGCGACACCAAATGTTGTCCTCCAATTGGTGCAACCCATTGTCACTACCAGTCAACCACCTCCTGGTGTCGCTACCCCTTCGTCATCTATGAATCCCCCTCCTCTTATCAAGCCCACTGGCGGCAGAGGCCCACAACCATACACTGCTGTACCCCCTCCCAAGGAAGTTAAACCCCCGACCGTGTTTCGTGCTCCCCCCAAATGCTCGTTGTGTGATGAGTTAGGCCATTCGACTCATCAATGTCCACAGTTACCTGCATTATAGGAACACATGCAAATGCTTGACAATGACCCCAACATCTCGGTTGTCGAACTCGACCCAACCCCTAAGCCTCGTGATAAATCACTGCGTACCAACCACCCATGTGCCATATGCGGTATTTACGGCCACTACTCACATCACTGTCCTGATCTCCTAGATTATAGAGAAGCTCTCTATGAGATGAATAATCTGGACCTTGAGACGGCACCCCCCACAATTGAGGAGATCCACCCCTAGTCTCATCCCCTTCCAGAGAGATTAACACCATTTATATGATCTCTTCCACCACCACTCCCTCATCAACCGATTTGACAACCCAAACTTTCCATACTGATGAGGATATTCTCGAGGCTCTCACTACCCCGGATTATCCCTGGGATGACATGCACCATCATTCCTATTTCCTCCCAGAAGAATCCTCCTCTAGTACAACTACCCAATTTGCGGTTGAATCCAAAGATTTCCTTCCCACCAAGGTCGACTGGTTTAAGGATCCTATTCCCGCTCCTGATGCCTTTGAGGAGGGTAACATGGCCAACATCTCACCCGTAATCGACATCGATATCTCTGACCCACCTGGTGCTCTTGAAATCATTACATTAGGAGCCTCCTGCAGTGAGCATGAGATTGAGGAGTACAAAAAACTCTTCCAAGAGTTCGGTGATGTCTTTGCCTGGTCCTATACCGAAATGCCTGGTCTTGACCCCGCTATTATAGAGAACCACATTGACACATGGCCAGATGTACCCCCCGTTTGCCAGAAATAACGTCCCATTCATCCCTCAAAGCTCCCAGCTGTTAAAGCAGAGATTGAGAAA
Source organism: Larix kaempferi (assembly GCA_027924585.1). Lineage (NCBI taxonomy): Eukaryota > Viridiplantae > Streptophyta > Pinopsida > Pinales > Pinaceae > Larix > Larix kaempferi. Next base: position 2,157,081 of record BSBM01000642.1, on the reverse strand, counting down.
CTTTGCAAGGCAGGATTCATTTATCCTATTGCTTATACCACCTGGGTTTCAAACCTTGTTCCTGTTAACAAAAAGCAAGGCACCATTAGGGTATGTACTGACTTCTGCGATTTAAACCGTGCCTATCCCAAAGACAATTTCCCCACGCCATTTATTGACCAACTCATCGATGCGTGTGCGGGGCATGAAGTCCTCTCTTTCATGGACGGTTTTTCCGGATACAACCAGATTCAGATCCGTAAGGAAGACCAGTACAAGACTTCCTTTACCACCCCATGGGGCACCTTTTCCTATCGCGTCATGCCTTTCGGCCTCAAAAATGCTGGCACCACCTTCCAGTGGGCCATGACCTATTGTTTTCACGATTTGGTCCATATCCTGCTAGTCTATCTTGACGATCTTACAGCTCGTTCCCGGAAACGATCAGACCACCTTAACAACCTTCGGCAAATCTTTCTGCGTTGTCGCAAATATAAAATCCGCTTGAACCCACACAAGTGTGTCTTTTGCGTTCCGGAAGGCCGATTGTTGGGTTTCATTGTTTCCCATAAAGGAATTACTGTTGATCCCTTGAAATTCCAAGCCATCTTAGACCTTCCCTCTCCTCGCTCGCTCCGGCAGTTCCAGAGTCTGCAGGGGCGATCTAATTTCCTTCGTCGCTTCGTCCCTGATTACGCCACTAAAGTTCATGGTTTCTTACGCTTTCTTTGTACCCACATACCCTTTGTTTGGGATGAGCAAGCAGAAGTTGCGTTCGAAGCCCTCAAGAAATCTCTCACACAAGCCCCCTTGATCTCCCCTCCATATTTCTCTCAGGACTTCATCCTTTACGTCTCGGCTTTTGAGCATGCTGTTTCCAGAGTCTTGGTTCAAGAAGATGCCTCTCACCAAGAGCATGTCATTTATTATGTCAGCCAGACCTTATCTGGACCACCCCTACGGTACCCATATGAGGAGAGACTATCCCTAGCTGTGGTCTTTTCCGTCCAAAAATTGCGACACTACATTTTACTTATTCATACCACAGTCGTCGCCGAATCCAACCCCATGGTCTATCTCCTAAACCGTCGGCTCCTGCAAGGCCCTGTTGCTAAATGGGTCATTATCCTCCAGGAATATGACCTCACTTTCGGAACTCCTAAGAGCACCAAAGCCCTCGCGCTTGCCCAGCTCATCACTGATCTCCCCTCCCTTCTACCGTCCACACCAATATCCGATGAGTTACCCGACAATCACTTGTTCATCATCTCGTCTGATGACCCATGGTACGGTGATATTTTGTTATACATGCGCATGCAGAATTTCAGACCCAACGTCAATCGTGATGGACGACGTCGTATCCGTCACCAAGCCTCCCTCTATCTCCTCTTAAGCGATGTCCTTTACCGGCGAGGGGTTGACAACATTCTCCGTCGTTGCCTTACACATGAGGAAGCTGAACATGTCCTCAATGACTGCCATAGCAGTGCTTGCGGTGGCCATTTCTCTGGGATAGCCACCGCCCAAAAGGTCGTCCGCGCCGAATATTTCTGGCCCACACTTTTCACCGACTGTATCACTACAGTTAAGCATTGCCATAATTGCCAACTTTTTTCCCCCAAGGCCCGGACACCACCTGCTCCGTTACACCCAGTCGTCACCGTTGGTCCCTTTTGTAAGTGGGCCATCGACTTCATGGAATGTAAACCCCCATCTTCCAACGACCATAAATACATCATTGTCGCCATCGATTACTTCACCAAATGGGCCGAAGCCATGCCCACTTTCAATTGTACCGCTGACATAGCTGCCCGTTTCTTTTTTAACCACGTTATCACTCGGTTCGGGGTTCCTAAACAGTTGGTCTTAGACCATGGTTCACACTTTGAAGATTCCATTTGGTGGGAGTTATCCACCCTTCTCAAGTTTGAACATCAATATTCCTCTGCTTACTACCCCCAAGGGAATGGTCAAGTAGAAGCCATTAACAAAATTCTCAAAACCATCCTTCAACGCACTGTTGACCGGCATAAGTCCAATTGACACCACATGTTGTTCCCTACCTTATGGGCTTACCGTACCTCTACCAAGACCGCCACTGGTTTTACCCCGTTTCATTTACTTCACGGTGTAGAGTCTGTCCTCCCCATCGAGTGTCAGATACCTGCCTTACACATCGCCGTTGAGATTCTCCCAGATATCTCCCCACTTGAGAAACATCTGCTATCCCTCGAACAAGCTGATGAAGACCGTCATGCCACTCTCAATACCATTGAAGCCGCCAAGAACCGCTCCAAGGCCGGTTACGACAAACATGTACACCCTTGAAATTTCCATGAAGGGGACCTCGTCCTCGCCTATGACCAAGCCCATGACAAAACTGGTAAAGGGAAGTTTGAATCCATGTGGCAAGGCCCTTACATCGTGCAGACCTGCCTCGGCAATGGGGAATACATTTTAACTGACTCAGAAGGTCTCCCTTTGTGCAACCCTCGTAATGGGTTGTATCTTAAATGCTTTTATCCCTAAATAACTCGCGGCCCCATTGGTCCGTATTGTACACTTTGCTCTCTTTTTGTTTTTCACCTTTTTTACCACAATCTCACATTCCTCATTTTTGCATGACTACAGATGGACCATCTTCCACCTCATTACATTGGCTTCGCTAATGGAGCAAGTCACTGGTCTCCTAACCTGGCTTCTACAGCATGGGTCTTATATTCTCCCTCACATGAAATGATTCACCTTGACGGAATTTGTATAGGCGCTGCTACCAATAACCAGGCGGAGTATGATGCTGTGGCTGGTATCCTGACTGCTGCCCTCCAGATGGGCATATGTCACCTTCATGTGTTCCTTGACTCCTAGCTACTTGTCTCCCAGCTCAACAACTGCTACCAGGTGCGTGATCCCTGCCTCTTTAGAAAATTCTTGCGCACAAAACAACTCAGCCGATAGTTTGAATCCATAACATTCACCCATGTCCCAATAGCTCAAAATAGTGTCGCAGATCAAATGGATAACAACATCTTAGATTGGAACATCAATAACACCATGTAAAACCTCCATCATACATCATCATCCCATAACATCTCATAAAAAATATATAAAAACCCAAAAAGATTACAAGGGGCATCCATGTGCCTATCATCACATAAACCTTTGCATCCATGTGCAATAACAAATAAAAACACATTCATATACAGGGGCATCCACATGCCTAATCCTACATACATAATGTTGCATCCATATGTGATACATCACATAAAATACACAAGGGGCATCCATGTGCCCAACATCCTATACTACTTGCATCCATGTGTAGTACAAACATATAACAAACCATAAGCGCATCCACGTGTGTACAACAAAATCATCATCGCAAAAAAGGTGCATCCATGTGCATATATATATATCAAAAAATGAATGTCAATATGCTATACATGTCCTGAGTATCCCTATACTCAGCTATACAAAAAATATCTATACATCCCTAAGGCCTCATAGAATACATGCCGTAGCTACAAAATCGGGGGGAGTCCCCTGCACTCCCTAATGAGAGTCATACCCTGCATCACTGCTTGCATCTGCTTCCTACGAGTCCTCCCCTCGTTCCTCCTCCAGCAACTCCTCATCCCCTGCGGGCTCATGTGCTCTTCCCCTATCCGCTAAGATGGCCACTCGGATCGCAATCGACCAAAACTCCCGTGGCGCCCTCAGATAGTCCTGGATCACCTCTGGAGCCACGTCCCGCCACCCGTCATCGGTCACTCCCACTAGCAACCGATCCAGCAACATCCGCACGGACTCCAAATTCCCCTCTGCATTCCGCCGACGCACCTCCCCTCGACCTGGTAAGGCTGGTACCGCTACATGCCCTGGCGGCGGTCTCGGGCCAACATCTGTAGATCACCCATCAGTCAGCAATAGTATATAAAAAAACTATCATACATAAAACTTGACATCCATAATATGCAAGTAAAATTAATACGTACGGTCTGGTCCCCATGCCTATCTTGGCACTCGTGGTGCCTCTGGATCCCCGGTATAATCCATATCTCTATATGGAAAATCATCTAGTGTCAATGGTATCTGTAGCAATTGAAGGTACAACTCCTGCGTGAAGTATCTACCAACCTCGCCTCCACCCTGTCGGTGCATAATCTCCCCCCACCGCACCATGCGCGGCTCCCTCAATCCTCCTTCCCTCACCGGCACCCGCGGCCGCAGTGTCGGTACTCGCTCCATAAAGAACGCACATAGAAAGGATCTGTAGTAGAATCCATTTCACTATTCCTTCACCGATGTCAGCTGCCGCTGCACACAGGTGAGGAACATCTGGCCCTATGCATAGTCAACACCATCCAGTACGCGCTCCACTAGCTACATCTGGCCCCCAGAGACCTTCTCCGGTGACTGGGACCCCAACACATGAACCACACATGCCGCAATGGCCTGTACCGATGGATCCTGTAGGTCCACCACCCGGAGTGCATTCCTATGCACCCTAGCCTCTGGAACACAGTACCACTCCAGCATGTCCTGCATATCTACATCCGCGGATACTCGCGGCTGCGTATCCGCCACCCTACCCAGACAGGGCAACCCCGTCAGGAAATATACATCTGTCAGAGTGAGGTCCACCCTCTCACCCTGCACCCTAAATGCCTGTATGTCTGGCTCCCAGAAACTCACTAGCCTGTTTAGCAGCAACCCTGCTAACCGCATCATAGGTACTTGCGTGAACTTCAGTAGTCCGCACAATCCCAGCACCAATCGCACATGATGATCCTCTCGGATGACAGTCACTATCTCGTCCGGGACCTCCCGCTCTCTCCACAGAACCAGTGGCATCCTGTCAAACACGCAAGGCAAACTCATCAGACTCATGTCAAAGAAATAAACCCTGCCCCCCCCCGAGAACCCTAACCGCTCGATCCCAATCGCAGCTTTAGGGCCCCTTGCCGTGGTTTCCGACCGCGACTATCTAGGCTACAGTCGCGGTCCCAAACCGCGCCTATTAGGGCCGAACACGCGGTACCAAACCGCGTGTCCAGCCTCGGAACACGCGGTCCCAGACCATGTGTTCCAACCCAAACCTCGCGGTCTCCACATGCATCATCCGTCGTGGAACCCGCGGTCTCCAACCGCGGATCCCTCCTACAAACCCGTGGTGCACCTACGTGGACTGTACAATAAATACCCTGGGACCCACCACCCGTCCCCAAACTCCAAAAAAAATGCAGGTATGAGTTTGATGGAATACCTGTAACTCCTGGATCTAAAAACGGCCGGTCAAATCGTCCAAAAATGCCACCTCAGCTCTGGTCCACTCTGATCACTAGTCAAAGTCAAATAGTACAAATGACACTTGTCATGTTGGACCCACTCACTATTTATAGTCCATTGACTTTTTCTTCTTTTGGCCATTCTGAACTCATACGAAGTCCATTTTTCGAACCGTTTCCACCATCGGAATCAACACGACGAGACCCTCATGACGGTCCTCTTGTTTTCTTCTTTTTTCCACATCTGTTTTTGTGCATTTTTTAGACACCACTCGTCACCTCGGTTTGCGTGCCACTTTGGATGCTCTCCATCTTTGGTATATTTTATATTATTGGATTCATTTTTTCGAGCCCGTGATGATGCTTGAGATCATTTCTCAATCTCACCCCCATATTTTTTGGGTATTTTTCTAAAACGCCCCCTGTCACCTCGGTTTGCGTGCCACATCGACCGTTATCCATTGTTGACACTCTTTATATTGCCAGATTCATTTTTTCAAGCTCGTGATGATGCTTGAGATCATTTCTCACTCTCACCTGGTACAGTTTCAATATTGTGTCCTGACACCTTGCTGCCTCGATTTGTGTGCCACATCAACCGCCATCGAATTGTATCACTTTTTTACATGAGCCATTCACTCTTGTCATACTGCAACTATTTCGTTATTTTGCCACCATTCATTCTCCCGCAAGGAGGCCCATCAGTTGTTCCCCCCCACCCTTGTTCTTGGTCATCATTAATGTTCCTTGATTGAGCACTTCCTCCTTACCTGGCCATTCCTTTTGTTCGGTATAATTTTATCCGTTTTTCAGGCCGGACAAGTCCTTTACGAAAAAGGCACTTAGGGAGTTTCCGTTAAGCTCTTTTCTGACTCCTAAAACAATGAAAAGATCACCGAGCAATCTTACTTCCTTTCATGCTCATTAAAGTACCTGAAAGGGCGTCTATCTGGTAGAAGTTTACCCCTTTTCCAGACCTGGTAGACTAATTACGAAAAAGGAATACTCTAGTCACACCGGCTAGAAGAGTTCTTCATTTCATCCTTTTATGCTTCTTTGGGCCTTGGAGACTAACACACGAAAAAGCAACCCCCTGGAGTCTTCTTATTGCTTTCAGACTCTCTAAAATTGAAAGCAACCACGAGTATGAACTGTCCTGGGCTCGTACAAATCCACACGATAGTACCATTCTATTCTTTCAGAGTCTTCTTATCGCTTTCAGACTCCTTAAAATTGAAAGCAACCACGAACATGAACTGTCCTGGGCTCGTACAAATCCACACGATAGTACCATCCATTCTTTCAGAGTCTTCTTATCGCTTTTAGACTCCTTAAAATTGAAAGCAATCACGAGCATGAACTATCCTGGGCTCGTATAAATCCACACGACAGTACCATTTTTCACCCACTTCTTCTAGTTCCTTAACCCATGAAGAAGTCCCCCCGTGCCTCTTGGCACTATGATCGATCATCTTGGCAGCACCCCCAATCAGGTCGCCTTTGTTCAGAGTATTTTGCAGTCTCCTGCCATTTTACACCAGCTTGAGTATCCCTCATCCCAGTCACCATCCTCGATCCATTACAGCTATGATCCCTTTCCCCTCAGTCAGTTTTATATGTTGCCCGATTGTCCCCGTCGTCATACTCTGAACAAAGGAAGTTTGAGTCCACCCACTCTACTTGCCCATTTATCCCCCACCATATGTCAGTCCTACCATTAATACTCTCACACTTCGGTTCTCCACCTCGCACTCCTGTCAAGGAAACATCATTGCCTTGATCATTGTAGGTCTCCCTCTTTCGACGACAGCCCCTCTATTCCAGAGGATAGACCCATAGGTCCTTGTGCCTTGGACCCATCACCATCTGTGGTGGGTTCCTACAGACCATTTTGAGAGGAGTCATCATTGCCTCTCCGCGTGGTTGTTTCTCACATGCTCGACTTTAACACCTTGATCACATCGTTGAGAATCGCGCAGGGTTTACATCCCTTCCATTATTGGTCGAAGACCCCGGATCTCCCCCGACTCTAGCACAGTGGTGAGTCACTTTGGAACGCCCAGTTATATGTTCCCGTGGATGTCCAAGCTGTGTTAGCGCTTGTATTCGGAAGCCATCCAGTTATATGCTTCCTTGAGTACCCAGTTCAGTTCCAGTTCAGTGTACCATTGAGAGTATGACTCCCCGTCACTATGATCCAGCAGCTCATCAGTTCCTCTGGTACCCCACTCAGTAGCACTGTTGGTTATTCCAGTGTATCAGTTCTTCAACTCAGACATGGTCAGCCCGCCAGTATGTCCCATGATTTGTGTCCCCTCTGGACCCTTATGATGTACACAGTGGTTCTCTATGTATCCTACAGGTCCCCCTTTTCGGGCCTCACAGTTATTTTTTATGTATCTTGATACGAGCATGGGTATGCCCGCCTCGTCCATATATTGATATTCTTCCTCATTCATTATTTGAGGCCATGTAAATGTCAAGTCCCCATATTTTGGACCCTAGTGTTATTATTGTTCTATGTCTTGATACGAGCATGGGAATGCTCACCTCGTCCATATGATCAGATTATTCTTCATCCATTATTGAGGCTATGTACTTTTAGTTTTTGTAGTTTGTTCGAGACCGTTGTTCCGGGCTCCAGTTTGTTTCTTCTCTTCTCCACACCCCAGGAAAACCATACAGGACTTATGATGTCTATCAACCATACGATGAGCTCCTGCCTTCACACATCAGGGGGCAATCTGTTAACACCCAAAAAGTGCTCACTACCTCATCTACCCATCACATGACTCATTTGTCCATATTTCCTACCATATTTACCTTCAGAACCCTAAAATCCCATTAAAAAAGCCCCCAAAACCATCAAAAAAGCCTCAAAAAGGCTAAAAAACCCCTTTTCCCCCCCAAAATTATCCAAAATAGCAAAAACCCTCTAAAAAGGAAATAAAAAATATTAAAAAAAGGAGGAAAAGGAGGAAAAAACCCTATACAGCTAACCTAAACCATATGGTTCCCAAAACCATGGGCCAGCACTCCACCACCAAAAACCTATAAATAGGTGATGGAGACCCCTCATTTCATATCCACAATCAAGTACACCCTTACTCTGCCAAAATCGCTCTTGAAACCCTAGCTCACCCTTGAGCTACTTTCACCATTGAGTGCCCCTTTTGGCCCATTTCCACCATTGGAGAAAGAGAAGGAGCAAAGTTGGAGTTTGGAGCAACCCTCTTGGATCATTGCAAGAAATTCACCAACCTCTACACTTGAGGTAACATTTTAATACAAAAAGAAAACCATTTATATTCCATGTTTTGTTATGTTTCTTAATGCTCATGCTAGTTTAGAATTTAAATTGTTTTAGCATTTTAATTTACTGTTTATTGAACTGCTACTAAGGAGTCCATTCTCCTTAGTAGGTGCTCATTTGCACAAGCTAGGGTGAAAACCCTAGCTACACCAAGTCGCCTTCAACATATTGTCGGGGACGGACAAACCTATCATATTGAACCTTGACATGACGCTTGTTAACATCAATGGCCACAGCGACATCTCGATGGTGCTCGAGGTGTACTAAACATTGCTCAATCTCCGTCGTATCAGGGAGGAGCTCTATGGCTATCTTGAGTGAATAAATTTCGCATTCAATCAGTAAAAGTGACTCCACACCATGAACTAAATGGAACGGTGAGAACTCAGTGGCAGTCTTAATTGCGGTTTGATCTTCGCACAAAGAAGGATATAACATGATATGCCAATTAGTCTTGCTTTGTTGGATGGTACGTTGGAGAATGGTATTCAAAGACTTATTTACTGCTTCAACTTGACCATTCGCTTGAGGATAGTAGGAAGACGAGTGTTCCTGACGAAACCCAAGCTTGAGAGACAAATCCTCCATTATCTTGTTTTGAAAGTGAATGCCATGGTCAATGACAATATCCTTCAGGATATTGAATCGAGTGATAATCTGGTTGAACAAGAAATGGGTTGCAGTAGCACTATCAGCTTTTACAGTAGGCATGGCCTCAGCCCACTTGGAAAATAATCCACGGCCATGATAATATGGTGATGCTCCCCAGCTGAAGCTGGTTTGCAATCCATGAAATCTACCCCCCCACTTGGTGAAGGGACCGATAGTGATGACCAGATGGAGGGGCGCTGGATACGAGTGTACATTCTGAGAAAACACCTGGCAAGGGTGACATCTTTTCACAATGTTAATACAATCTTTAAAGATGGTAGGCCAAAAATAACCAGCTTGCATGATACGCTGGGCTGTAGCAAGCTCGGATAAGTGACCGCCACATGCTCCCGCATGGCAATCATTAAGTACCCGTTCCGCTTCTTCGTGAGTCAAGCAACGACAGAGAATGGAATCCTTTCCTCGATGATACAAAGTGTCACCGATGATAGTATAATCTTTAGCATGATGTCTCACACGTCGTTGCTCATCTTGTGAATAATGCAGAGGAAACTTCAAAGTTTGGAGATAGACAATGACATCCCCATACCAAGGGTCCTCGGTCGAGATAAGAAATAAGTGTTCATCCACAAAAAAATATTTATGAATGACATCCTCATCAAGACGTGGAAGGTCCGACATAAGATCAACAAACACCAATGATTTCACCGATTTTGCTGAAGCAAAAATGAGATCAAATTCCTGAAGGATCACAATCCATTTATTATACTTACCCCCAATAAGGCATCGTGATAGCACGAACTGAAATGGATTGATGTGAGCTACAATGGTGGTTGTTCGAAGAAAAATGTAATGCCGTAACCGCTGGACTACGTGGACAGTCGCAAGTGCCAGCTTTTCTACGTGGGTGTACCTTAGTTCAGCGTGTACTAAATTTTGACTAAGATAATAGATAACATGCTCGACGAGCGCATCATCTACCTGAACCAAGACCATGCCAATAGTCTCTTGAGACGCGGTCACATAAAGAATGAAATCTCATGTAAATTTTGGGGGACTAAGCACGGGGGCCGATAGCAAAGCTTTCTTAAGGGTGTTGAAAGACTATTGGGCTCGCTCATCCCAGATAAAAGGTGTGTCTTTCTTCAATAGGCTTGCGAAACCTTTAGTAATACTAGCATAGTTAGCTATAAACCGACGCAGAAAAGTAGCTCTCTCTTGGAGGCTCTGAAGTTGTAACAGATTACGCGGAGGAGGAAACTGAAGTATTGCCTCAACTTTGAAAGGATCGACTCTAATACCCTCCCTTAAAACTATGAATCCTAGAAGGCGACCAGTCCTAACAAAGAAGATGCATTTGTTTCGATTCAATCGAATTTTTTAGTGGATACATCATTCGAGAATCATACAGAGGTGCTTGGGGTGGTCCATTCTCTTGCAAGAATGGCCAGCAATATCATCCAAGAAAACTTCCATAATCATCTTAAGATCGTGAAAGGCATAGGTCATGGCTCGCTGAAAAGTAGCTCTGGCGTTTTTGAGGCCGAAGGGCATTTTTCGATATGCAAATGTTCCCCATGGACAAATAAACGTTGTCTTATGTTGGTCCGCAGGTTTGATTTGAATTTGATTATAACCCGAGAATTCATCCATGAATGAAAAAATTTCACTCCCCACACAAGCATCCAATATTTGATCAATGAATGGTGTGGGGAAGTTGTCTTTTGGACATGCACGGTTCAAATATTTGAAATCAGTGCATACACGGATTGTTCCCTGCATCTTATCCACAGGAACGTGGTTTGACACCCATTCAGTAAGGGAAACGGGGTAGATGAAACCAGCTTTGAGCAGTTTCTCCACCTCTGCCTTAATAGCAGCTGCCTTCCTAGGGTTCACATCACGTAAGTGTTGTCGAACTGGTTTAGCATTAGGATACGTTCTAATCTAGTGTTCAACAATGCAGGGGTCTATTCCTGGAATCTCCTCATATGACCAGGCAAAAGCTTCCCGGAGTTTGGTAAACAAGTCAGTGTAAACAACAATCTCCTCAGGAGTGCAATCGGCACAGACGTAAACATTCTCAATCTTTCTGGGAGTGTAGGAGATGTTGATCGAAGTGGTTGGGGAAATATTGGCCATATTCCCCTCCGAAAATACATCATGCGACTCTAAAAGAGGCACAGGGTGACCAACCATCTCAGTTAGAGTCATCCTAAACTCCTCCTGCTCAATGAGCTCTAGGTTGGGAAGGAAGTAAGAGCGATGGTGCATATCTTCCCAAGGCCTCTCACTACCACACATGGCCTCGAGGATAGCTTCATCAGATGGCTAAGTATCATCAAGGAAATCATGTGAGCAAGATGAGTTGGCTGCCCAAATTGGCAGCATAACGAGATCTTCTTCAACTATCTGGGAAGAAGAGAGACCTAGATCTTCAGTGGTTTGTTGGATATGATCGTAAGCGAGCTGCACTACAGATAAAGGCACATACATCCTGACGTGCGCAATGTCTCTAGACATGGAAGTTGTGGATGGTAAAATCCACAGATTATTTGAATAGGAGGTCTGAAATAACATATCATTCGAAGGAGGAGGTGCACTATCGATGATGGTTCCAATAAAGTTCACAGGTGTAGAAAGATTAAAAGTTCCCATCAATGAGGGGTACATTCCAACACCTATGTTCCCAGTTGCCGGCTGAGAATTAGAAACTTGCGGGACTACAGATCCCGTGGATGCTGTGGAAGGAGTACCAACATAATCCAGCTAATTGATCGTCACAATTTTGCCTTCATGGGGAAAGCAAATAACTCGAAATACAATAGGTGCGACAACCTTCATAGCGTACATCCAGTTCCGACCCAGTAAAAGGTTGTATTCGATGGGTGCATCAACCACATTGAGTTCAATAGGCACGGACTTACCTCCCAAGGAGACAACAAGGGAAGGGATAATTCCTTGCAGCGTAAAAGATCTACCATTGAATGCAGTGAGTGTAGTTCTAGAGGAAAGTAAGGGAGGAGAGCCAAGAGCTTTCCAACAATTTAGCGACATTACTAATGCAGAGGCACCTTCATTAACCATAGTACGTTTGATGAAGATCTTAAGGAAAACCACCTAGATTTGTAAAGCCACATGGTAAGGTAAGCGGGGTTGGACGTCAGTAGTATCAAACTTGATAACACTAGGATTTCCCCCATCCCGAACTCCTAACAGACTCAAAAGGGTATGCTTCTGAGAAGGACAGGCTTGCAACACTTCAAGAGCTGACATGGCACATGGAGTTTGGCCCAAATCTTCTATGATGGAGTAGTTCTAGGCGACTCGAGTATTAGGATTATGCGTAGAGCTCTTGAGAACAACTTTTGGTATCCACGACATAATGGAAGGGTTCTCGATATGCAAAGAATTGTCAGGAGGAGGGGGAGCCTCATTCCCCAAATTCGGTTGTGGTGCACCATAATCGCCTTGACAAGTAGCAACACAAACCTCTGACTAAACCATATTCACACATCCATAACCACTAGTATTGGAAGAAGTTGTTTCATTAGTACCATAACCAGTGGTGGGAGCATTCGAAGCCATGTTTTGATGATGAGGAAGGGGATCCTTCAACAAAGCTGGGCTTTGTGCCAAATGCTTCGATGCTTCTTCAATTCGAGGACATAAGTGACTAAGATGATCCTCCCCACAAAGCTTGCAAGGGAATTTCACCTTATTCCTAGGTTTACGATCCTCGCCAGCATTACCGCCTTCTTGAGGAGGGTTAGCATTCTCTTTACGAGGATTATTACGATTGCTATTGTTATTACCTCCATTGTTTCCACCCCTACGATTATTTCTCCCCTTTTTCTTACCACCAGGTTGCTGGTTACCCAACGGTTTCGTTGATTGCACATTGTATACATCAGACGATGGAGTGGAAGTGGACAAGGTGTGAACCTGTCTAGGAGCAGACTGGTTTAGCGAAATTTTTTGCATTTGATTAGCTACCAAGTCTACAGGGTGAGTGCATGTGGACCCCATGATGCCATCGACATGTGGTCTAGGAATTGACGTAGGCTCATGTCTTGTTCTCGGTGCATCAGGAATAATGTCATACAAAATTCCAGATTGAGAATAAAGTAGATCTAACTGCTAGACTTTCAAAATAGCTTGTTCCTCAGTCACAATGCCGGACATCGAAACATCCTTAGAAATGTATGGAAGTAAAGAATTGAGGAACCATTCTAATAGGAACTCTGGAGGAATGTTGGATTTCAATAATCTCTTCTGTCGACACCACTCTTGAACGTGGTCAGAAATATGTGTGGCCTTATTCTGACAGAAGGTGGACAACAACTCAGTACCAATATCATAACGAACCAGTAACTGGAAATGGTGTAAGAAAACCAAAGCTATCTCGTTGAATCCCCTATCGGTGTTTCCGAGCAACTCCACATACCACTTCGCCGCTGCCCTCGTGAGGGTGCGTTGAAATAGTCGCAATCGAATGGAATCATGATTCAAAGAGTTGGAGGAGCACCAAAGGTGAAACGTCGTGACATGATCTCCTGGGTCCTCACCACCTTTCCCCTCAAACTTTGGAATGTACGAAGGGATCTTGGTAGGGACCGGGGGCCAAGTAAGGTCGTGACACACCGGATCATTCATGAGCTTCGAAAGATCCAGGAGATTCAAACGTGCAAGAAATGGGAGCTGCGGCTGGAAAGCTTGATTATAAGCTCCCATAAAAGTTTGGTTAAATGGAACTGTGTTATAAGATAGACCAAAAGCTTTACCATGAGGGTTAAACTGCTGATAATGAGGACTTGATGGACCATAAGCTTTCCCATGGCCATAAGATTGATAACCTCCCCCTGCCGGATCCATTTGAGAGTAAGCAGGTATATGCGCATTTTGAGCACCATATTGGGGTGGTGGGTGATACTGGTGGCCAACACTGACTTTGTTGTAGTAAGGGTTTCCACCATGAGCATGGGGAATTTATGTACTTTTCATAGCAAGAACCGTGTTTTAATGACTATAATGGTATGGTATGTTCCCACCCCCAACATTAGGATCAACTTGAGCAGTCGTGTGATGACCAAAAGCATGAGAAGCGTTCCCAGCTCCAATATGGGTGTGACTAGTAGCAGGGTTGGTGGTGTGATTTCCATGTGGATAGGAAATATTCTCACCCCGTACATTAGCATTACTAGTGGCGGTAGTGGACACAAAAGTATGCGGTATGTGTCCATCCCCGTGGTTGGGAGGAATGGTATCATGTGCAAAAGTAGTCCTAGGTTGACGAGTAGTGACACGTGTATTAGGTTCTGGATGGCGAGTCGTATTCCGAACAACATTCCGGTTAGGTTGGGTATTCCTAGGAGGTGGTTGTGTTCCAACATTAGCATTTCTAGGAATTTGACCAGTCCTTATACTATGTGAGTGTGTGGAAAACGTAGTTCCCCCAGCGAGGGTAGTGCCCCCAGTGGGTATAGTATGGATAACACTTTGACTAGTGGCAGCGTGAGTACCAACCGTAGTGGAAGGTTCGACAGTACTATGACTAGGAATACCAAAAGAGAGTGCAGTGGGGTTGATCATAGGGCCAGTATCATCATGAGTCTCAGGTCTCCCGTATCTAAAATCGCATGGAAACGAAGGAACGAAAGGATCGTCCTGTTCTCCTTCTTCGGGTAAGTCGGGCATCCCGTAAAGATAATTATCCAGATTCGAAGGATCAAACGGATCCCGGTCAAGTGGATTAGGCCAAATAGAACCAGGTTGAGTCTCAAGTGGATCACCTCCCCAATCCTCACGAGGAGTATGGGGATCGGAAGTATGTTCAACTCTACCCAAAGGAGTAGAAGGGTCTTGCCCAATATTGGGATGTGCAGTCATGTAGTCTTCAACGTAAGTCACATAAGAATCTGAAGACTCAGAGGGAGCCCTCCAACGTCCTCTAGCAATACGGCGTGTAACCAAAGCTGGATTTAAACCAGCCAACCAACGGGACTGGAAGAGAGTAGGGCTCTGCGCCACGTTATCTTCAGAGAGAGACACAACATCTCCTAAAGGCCAACTATCGATCAAAAACAATAAATAAAAAGCACACACCTAGAGAAAATATAGCCAAGAGAAGACAAAAAAAGTGGCTAAATGAGCTCCCAACATTAGAGCCGGTATGTCTCACCTAGGAGAGGCTTAAGACTCCCAAACTATAGCCAGAGGTAACAGAATCAGTTATAGAGACACCTAGGATTCACTATGTCGACAGGGTCAATTCCAATGCACGAACACAACTGTGTTGTCCAATCCCTATCTGAATCAAGACACAAACAACATAACCACTGCAAGTACCCTATGCGGTACCTAGGTAAGGAAACTATGTTCACCGCAATATAACCAATGCTTAGGGGGACAGTTGCAGGTGGGACCCGTCATATGGGAAAGGTAGCTAAGCCCGAAGCACAAGAGGATGAACCTCTGGTACCCCCAGATACAAACAAATCCTGGAAATATCTCCCATGTTCAGCTGGTATCAGAGGGATATCTCCTCAACCAACCTCTCGTGATCTCGTGCTTAGCTCTGGATTGAGTAGAGCTTCTTGAGAACACCGATCTATACCATGGATTCCTCCACTCCCTGGTTAGACATCGAATGTTTCGTCTAGTAGTATTGGATTGTTAACTCACAATGATCTATTCCAAGACTCTAAACCTATGCTAGTTGGTGTACCCTATAAATAAAATCAGTCTAATCAATTTTAATGATTAAGCGTTAAGTTTAGTGGCTTTGATTACTCAAGGGATATGATCGTGAAACTAGTGATGTGTAGACTCAATAGTATGCAAAATCGTCCAAACCTAGACTTATCTATCCAATAAAACAATGTCACTAATATGCAAAATCAACCAACAATTCCGAAATAAAGATGCAATCTTTTATCTTTTCGATGCACAAGAAGAACCTAAAATGAAGGCAACAAGCACTCAATGCAAGATGCAGTACATGGAAAGTAAAATATTTTTGTATTTTCGCTTATAAACAAGAAGGAAAATGCAAAAAACTAAATGTTTATTTTTGTATTTTTTCAATATAAATGGAATGAAAAAATGCAAGCAAAATCCTACTATTCAATCACTGAAGTGCCGAGAAAATCACTAAGACAACCCAACAGATCCTAAACAGCAAGACTCAGCCAAAGGAATGAGCTCAAAAGGAAAAAACCAAGAGCCTAAAACCAAAGATTGGTAAAAAACCAAGAAGGTTCAACCAAGAGAAACGAAGAGATCTAGTCACAACCAAGGCATGAAACAGTCAAGAAAGAGGCCAACAAAGACTTAGGAACCAACCAAACTCACCCAACAACAACCAATAGCCATAAACCAACAAAATCCAGAGTTACACGCTATTGTCGAAGGAATACCTGCGGTTACCCGCGAGCAGTAGAGTAAATAGAGGTGGGTAGACGCGGGAAAAACTAAGCTAGCCCGCGGGTGAGGAAAGGAAAATGGGCAATTAAAGAGTCCAGAGGCTCAGAAAAATCAAGTTTTCTATAGTGTATCTTAATGGCCAATCAGTGACATAGAGCTTCGATGAACAACAAGTCTAATTATGGACTAATGCTAAATTTTTTTCCCAAACATGGATGTTTTCCCCAGTGGAGTCGCCATTTCTGTATTGGAGAAAACTCACTATGGCTTGGGATTACCACAACAGATAGATGAATACCAGAATTCTACTCAATTCTCAAAGCAATGCTATTATAAATGACAATGTTAAGATAATGGAGAAATGTAACCAACCTCAATCCAACGTTTGATGTAGATCCCTGTTGGAGCTTTCAATCCACGCACTTGTAATATGCAAATCAGTCTTGACAGCCAATATCCAACAAGTACATATAATATATAAACGACATTAACATTATCAATAACAATGGTCCATAATATCATAAGAAAATGTAACCCAATGTATAATAAATGACATTCACACCATGAATGGACGAGAATATGAATATTTCTATTAATCAACAAGAAGAAGTACAAAGTGATACAACCTCTTGCCGGAAACCAATCTGAACCAAGATCTAGATCAATCCACTTGTGCCTCCACCACTTCAATCCTCCATGAATGGCAAACTCAAACTAGAAAGGAGTTTGGAAGGTGAACATAAATGGTTCACAACTACAAGGATCAATGAGTGCAGACTCAAGATAGGGCAAAAATCCACTAGAGTTCTCTTATGATTCTCCTCTCTTCCTCCCATCCATAAGCCATATGTGCTCAATATATAGTTCTCTCAAAGGTAGGTGAAAGGACACATCGAGACGTTACTCGGGCAGATGGAGAGCCAAAGGTCACCCAATGACCGCTTTTTGGGAGTAAAAAGTAATTAATAGTGGTTTTTACCATTTTACATGCTAGCCGCGGGCTATAAGGGTGCAACTCGCGGGTATGCCTTCTATAAAGATGCAACAGGCGGGTAGGAATAAAAATAGGGAAAACTGGTATCATTGAAGGATATAAATGGATTTGAGTCACTGAAGTGGATCCTACAGGTCAAACAATGCTGATGCTCACAGGGTGGAAGATTTCTGTGTAACACTGTTAACAACAACACCTATTCTAAAAATTGGTGACCATTATTGGAGACCAAGAAGCTGATGACCCAAGGGACTTGCATTTGCTAGAGACAAAGGGTAACCACACCATAGGATAACTTGAGATAGAATTGCTAACGTTTTACAGCCCTTGAAGACTAGAAACGTAAATATTGGTTCAGAAGAAAATCCTAAGTTTGCTAATATTGGAGATTACTGGGATGATGAGTATGTAGGAAAAATTATCGATTTATTGCATGAATATCAGGATCTATTTCCCACCAATTTTCACAAATGAAGGGTATCATTGGTGACTTAGGAGAGATGAACATTCCACTTATTCCTGATGCAAATCATATTAAGAAGAGACGTTATAGAATAAATCCAAGATATAAAGAGAATGCGAAGTGTTATCAGCCAAAATGGCACTTCTCCGTCTGTGACTACATTGCCTTATTAGTCACACAAAAGGACATTATGGATGGAAGATCCTATTTGATCGTAGATGCTTTGGCCTATACTTTGCAATGTTCTCCTAAAAAAAACTATTTTTTTGTGATAAATTATGAGACTTAACCGCGACTTTATCATCAGCCATCTCGCGGGTCACCCACGAAAGTCTATATAGACAACCCGCGGGTATCACCCTAGAAGTTGTATCTGTGTGTTGCTCAACATTATACTCGTGACTCATTCTCTAGTTGTTAAGAGATATAGTTGCGGGTATCTCTAAATCACGAGAAAAAATATTTAAATATGATTAAGGATTAGTTAAGGGAAGTTATTCTAACTAACCTTGTTGGTAGTACGACTGCCGTTACACCAAAACCCACAGGTGATTGGTAAAATCACCACTGCCAAATTTCAAGGATCCACGAGAGGCGATTAGTCCCTTGTCACGATACACTGGGGAGCGCTGACTACTTGCAATTTCATGCAACAATCTCCCCCTCTGCGTGAGCCGAGTGTGTATCGAACTCATGACCTCTAGCTTTGATACCAATTGTTGGTAGTACGGCTGCTGTTATACCAAAACCCGCATGTGATTGGTAAACTCACTACCGCCAAATTTCAAGGATCCAGATAGGTGATTAGTCCCTTGTCATGATACACCGGGGAGCGCTGACTACTTGCAATTTCGTGCAACAAACCTAACCTCCCTAACCAATTCCCTTCCGAGTCTATCCTCCCAGCCTTTCTATAAATACAAGGGAAAGGCCTTGAGAAAGGGAGAACCAATTTTTGATAAGGAAATGCTGGAGAAAATTCTATTGAAGGAAGAGGAGCATAAACCCAGGGTTAGGTTTCAATGGTGCCAGTTGTAGTGCAAGTTTGGATGATTGCTTTTAATGCTTATAATAAAGAACTTCCTTTCCCATAAATTCTTGTCCATGGTATAAATGTTTTTCTTTGAATATTTCATGTTTTTTATATATGCGTTTATTATAAAGAATTCATTTTATTTGGGTCATAATATTTGAGAAAGGTATGTGTTATATTAGGTTATCTCTTTGGAGCAGTGAAGCAGGAGTCTGAAGTTTGAAAGATTGGATCGAACACTAGTCATTTAGGTATTTAATTTAAACTTTATATGTTAGTTATTTGCATTAAAAAAATGGTTCCTTACGGTATCCATGTACTTTCATATTTCTGTAACTAAGTAATATGTATGTTGATGATATCTTGAATTCCCTATCATAGGTAGTTTTACCTCACAACATGAAGGATGAAATTGATATAATGTTGGTTGCAGGAATCATTGAATTCGTTGAACAGTTGGAATGGATTAGCCCTATGGTATTTCAAGATAAGAATATATGGGAATTTAGGATATGTGTTGACCTAATAAAGTTGAATGATGCATGCTTACATGATCCATTTTCCACCTTTTTTACAGGAAAATTACTAGAGAACATTAGACGACATGAAGCCTAGTCATTTACTGCTGGGTTTTTTTGGTTATCATTTTTGGAGTATTTAAAAACCATCCATATCCATTTCATACTTATGATAAAATTATTTGTCATTTTTGATTAATTCCTAGGCGTTGACTAGATATTTGGCCATAATTTATTCATTATGTGGACCACAATCCATCCTAATTCACTTGGACACACTTTTGGAGATTCTGGATAAGATTTCCTGATATTTCATGAGATTCCATCTGATTTTATTCCATTCTTGGAATAGAAGGGCGCCTTCCTTATTTTTACTGATTTTGGTGAAAAGGTGAAAGCTAGTTGACTTGCTTTAGCATTTTTTTGGCCAACTCATCCTCCATGATGTTCCTATTTCTATATTCTATACTTAGCATGATTTTACAGCCTCCATCACCATCCAATTCATCTCTTACCAATTCGTGATATTTAGAGGTGATTTGGAAAGAACTTTATCTTTTTAGTAATTCCGCTTTTGTGAGGATTTCAAATGGCTTCTTTGGCCTTCAAATATTTGATGTAATTATATATTTGGATAACCATTACATTGCATAATTTTGAATGATGTAGACTTATTCAATAGAGTTTTACTGTTTGCATCAAATTCATAACTATTTTTTGTGTTCTATGACTAGTTTTTGCAAGGCAATTTGTGAGAGTTTGTAATTGCTTGAGTAGATCTTGGTGTGAACAATAATTTAACATGGTATCAGATCTATCAAGCTATTCTATTCTCCCTTCTCTTTTCCTGTAGGATCAAATGAGTATGTGAGAGGGCACATACAATCACCCAAAGGGTGCATTCAAACACCTAGAAGGCGCAACTGAGCATCTTGTTTCCAACTAAGTTGTACTTGGTTGGATTATCAAGCGAGTGGGAAAATTTGAACATGTCAATGTTCATTTTAGATGATTTGATGTCCATTAGGCCTTTATAAGGGCCACTTTAAAAAAAAAAAATTGCCATGTCTCCATGGCCTTGTGGGGTTTGTAATAAATGTACTAGCATGGTGCTTTGTAAAGGACTTGGTTCCCTAGGACTTTTTGACTAATTCGGGTATTCCAAGGAGTTTTTTCACCTATTAATTATGTCTTGCATTAGTGCGTAACATAATTTTTGGGTTTTTCTCCTGCTCCTCCAAAGCTGGAATGCTTAATGAGGTTAACGGGCCTTAGGGGGTTATTAAAGTCCACAAGTCAATGTATATGAACATGCTAGACATTGTTTTTGAGTCATATAAACATGTGCTAGGTCTCCCTAGGTTGTTTTTTTAATTTTCAGTGAAAAGTATTTTTTCCGTAATTGGGCCATTTTTAATGGTTCAATTATTTTTTTTGTAAATGGCATAGAAATGTCATCTAGGGGTATTTTTTGCCTTGGGGGTGCTCGTTTTCCAACTCAGAGCACCCACATTACCCCATAACCCACTTTTTATAATGTTTGGGTCTTTAATTTTTCACTTAGTCATAAAAAAATAAAAAAAGTGAAAAGAGTCATAAAAGAATAAAAAAAATGAAAAATGACTTAAAAAATATTTCCAATTTTGAAGGAGTTAAAGGTCAGTTTTGGATCAGCATGGCTTGAGGAGCATATGGGGCTGGTTTTTATGAGATATGGGCAGCCCAAGTCATGTGCTTGACTCCCCTAAACAAGTTGGGCGCATTCCTTAAGGCTTGGGTGCATTTGGAGATGGAGGAGCCCACGATTTGAGGTATGAGCAGCACATTTGGTGCTGCAACGTTAGCATCTTTTGTGCTGCGTTTGGGCAGCAAGAAGTGAGGAATGGGAAGACCCATTCACTCCACCATTTTGGCCACCCATTCCACCACTCTCTCTTAGCAAATTAACCCTCCCTCCTTTCTCATTTCTATAAATTGAAGCTCATTCTCTCCATTATGCTCTAATTGGATTTGGAGCAAGAGTGATCATTGTAATTTTCTTATCTTTCATTTGTGAATAAAGAAGACTTTGGAGGTCAACTTGTGGTGTGCATTGTGTGAGTGGATGAACCATCTTGTGCTTGTATAATGAGATAATCTGTGCATAGGCTTTGATATTCTATTGCATTAACTGTACTCATTAGAAGGATTGGTATTGATTTATGAGATAGACTAATGCAATTTGTTTATTGTTTAGTTTATTGTCTTATGTTTGCAAAAGTAATCAATGTCTGAATGTTTCATTTGTTTATGAGTATTCAGCATTGATATCTTTTCAAATGTATTTCTACACTTGATCTTTGTTTGCAAAGTGTGTGATGTACAGGTTATCTTAACTAGAAGTTGGTGGATAATGTTTGTTTTCTCCTTCTTCCTAATCTTTGTTTGGAGATGCAGTCCCTTGGAACATCACAAAGACAATCTCCAAAGCTTCAGATTTCAACAAAAGATTTGCTCCATCTCTCTCTCTCTCTCTCTCTCTTATTTAAAGTTTTTCTTGGTTACTGGTTACCTTGGAAAAGAGCAGATCTATGATTTACATTCTGATTTTACATCCTTACGTAGATCAAATTTGATCTTTGAAGTCTAATCTTGTTATTGGCAAAGCTTCATCTTCCTTTAGATTAGATCTTTCATTATCTAGCATTACTTTTTTTACTTGTTGAAAATTGTTAAAATCTTAAAAAAGTTTAAAGTAGTGTTAGATATGATTTAAAAATGTTTTATTTGGCTGTCCAAGAGCTTAAAATTTGCAGCTCATAAAACTTGCAAAATCCCAAGTAAACAACCCTCATTGCTTGTCTTACATGGTTAATTTCTTGCAATTTTAACTAGTTTTAGACTTAAATTTTTTTTTGGGTTTTTAGGAGGTGTTCCAAACACACTCTTAAAGTGTTTTTGGGCATCTTGTATTAAATTTTACTTGCTGATTTTCAGCAGAAGACGAACATACAAGAGGAAGTGCTGGCCAAAAATCGAAGATCCAGGCTATCTGGAGTACCAAAAATTAATTTTTTTAAAACTAGTTACTTTTCTCTTCAATATTGTAAGCCACCAACTCATTCTAAAAAGACTGGGGCATTTCTCTATCTCACTATAAAGAATATTAAACTAGATCAAGTGGGATAACCAACACCCACACCCCATCTCCCCAGGGGTGGTCTGTGTTGTCTCAGTTTTCATGGCGTGATTGTTAGATTAGTTTTATTTCTTTCATTTCAACATTAAATAAAATTAACTAGGGCTAAAATTTACCTCGTTGTTCCATTCCATTGGTGGGCCATGAGTTCACTCAGGACTTAGATTTTCTCGATTTTTTTACAATTTCAAAACACCCCCTTGCTCTCCTGAAGTAAGGTTTAAGGATAAGGGCTTGCTCGAGTATTGGCCCGAAAAGAGATTCTTGGGGCTCTAAAAAAGTAAAATACTGGTTCTTAAAATACTTAAAATTTCCAAGGTCTTCTCCCGTATGCTCTGTGGCCAACTTGCAGCTTAGTTCGAACATGTTGGTACACATCAGAAAGGGGAAGATGTCTAGTAATAGGTTTTAACATGCCCAAATAAACAAACCTACTTGTAAAATCTGACACAAAGAGAACATCCTTCTGTTGTGGGAAATTTTTTCAAAGGACATGGGATAACACTAGGTATTGACCTCTTGGAAACCATTAGGCTTTCTCTAGTTAGTATAGCATTTGAACACCTCCTTGAGACTCCGATCTAGCTCACCTGTCTGAGTGAGAAACCACACAGCTGAATTCTGGACATATTCCCTATACCTTTGTGTATATCGGGAATCCACCAGCTTTTAAATAAAAAATATCATTACCACAGTACAAAATAAAATAAACCAAGAACAATTGCACAACACTTTATTTTCAGTTCATGCATCTTTATTGACTCCATTTATTGGCACTGGTTTATCTTGCTATATTTCAAATTGATGATGAATGTTTTAAATGACAATGATAATGATGGATGTTTGCAAATGAAATGATGATGAATGGTATTTTCTTTACTCATATATATGTTGCATTGTCTTGGTTTACAAAAAATATTCTAACTCGTAGTTTAGATGCTTTGTCTTTCGTAGATTAGACACCATAGTTTATTTTAATTTTTAGGCTCCACCCCCTTGGCTTCGCTAGGAAATTCTAGATGGAGGAGTTCAGTTTCAGGTGACAGCACTTGACTCTGACTTGCCCCCAAGGCCACACCAACATCTTGAAGACTTCTGCTGTGTTTTCCCAGGTGTGGAACCAAGCGAAAACACATCTTAGGGGAACAACCAAACCACTCAGACGCTAATTTCGGAGCTTCCATGGATAAGTCACAACAAATCATCCTCACTCCATTCAATTATTTTGACTGGAAATCACATATGGAGATCATGTTCAGGAGCAAAGGCCTCTACATGGTGACTATGGCAATCGAAACTGAGCCTACTGCTATCATTGAGAAGGAAAAGTGGCATAACAGAAGAGATGAGACTTATGGTATCTTGTGTACTAGCACATCCAAGGATATTATTTTTCATCTAGATGGTCTTACAACTCCTAATAAGGTTTGGGTAAATCTCCAAACTTTCTTTGGAAATACTGATGAATTGAGGGGCCACCAACTGGAGAATGAAATTGTTTCACTGAGTCCAAGCAATTTCGAGACCCTACAAGAAATTTTCTCAAATTTTAAAGATATTTTTATTCAATTGAAGCAGTGTGGAATTGAAAAAAAATATGAGAAATTGATCTTGGCCATCCTTTCCAAGTTTGGTTCAGATTACTTAGTCTTTGTTTCGACCTTCCATGCCACAAAACTTGTTGTTCAAAATAGCAAGAGTCCTTCATTGGCATAATTAATGGAATCTCTCACTCAGGAGAAAGACAAGTTGGTTTTGATGGGAACAATAAAAAATCCATCAAAATACGATTATTTGGCTGCTGGAGATTCAAAGAATTCAAAAATAAAGAAGAAGGCCAATTTCAAGAAACCACCCAATTTGAAGAAAGAAAAGCAAAAATCTCAAGAAGACTTCTCAAATTCCAAGAATAATTCTCAAAAGAAGAAAGAGAAGCCTAAGTGCACCTACTGCAACAGGGGCTATCATCCAGAGAGGTCATGCATGAAGAATACCATTGATCAAATGTCTCAACTCCTTGATAAATCCAACATTACTCTTCCTAAGAGCACAAGAAAGAAGGAAGGATGATCCAATTATGAAGACAAGGAGAGAGTACATGATTTGATGGCAGGAACATCCAAGACTACCTCTTTCACCATTGATTCTGGAGCTTCAAGGCATATGGTGTCTACAAGAGATTCATTCTCCTCTCGTTATTCTTTTGGCGGTCTAACTATTGTGTTGGGTGATGATTATCAAATTACTTGCAAAGGTAAAGGCAATATTGATGTTGAGTATGGTTCCTTCACTAATGTGTTGTATGTCCTAGGTATTGCTGCAAACCTATTGTTAGTATACCAGATGACTCGAACCGGGTCTCCCAAAAAGGTTGTTTTTACACCTAATGATGTTGAAATATATGATATTTCCATAGGCTGAATTGTTTCCTTAGGTACTGCTGACCATAGCTCAAAATTCTATAGGTTTTCTCACTTTGTTCCTTTCTACTCACCTTATGCTCTCCTTAGTCATTCCAATGAGTCAAGAAAATTATAGAATTAGATATTTGGTCATCTCAATTACAAGTATCTCTCTCCACTTCATGAGAAGGATAAGGTCATAGGGCTTCCCAACATCAAGTTTTCTAAACGTGTCTGTCAAAGTTGTATCCTAGGAAAAAACCATGATCATAAGTTTGAAAGAGACAAGATTGAGTGAACCTCAACACCCCTTGAGATTATTCAAAGTGACATATCAGGTCCATTCCCCCATGAGTATTTGAACAATGAAAAATACATCATAACCTTCATAGATAACTTTTCTAGATTGTTGGATCTTCTTCCTCAAATTAAAGTTTGAAATGTTCAATTTGTTCAAGCTTTTCAAAGCCTTAGTAGAGAACCAGTCTAGGATATATATCAAGGTCCTTAGATATGATAATGGTGGGGAGATATATCAAATGCAACACACTGTTCCCTACACACCTCAGCAGAATGGTGTTGCTGAGAGGAAGAACATATTTCTCAAGAAGATGGATACATGTATACTTGAGGCCAAGTATTTGTCTCCAAGAATTTGGGTTGAGGCTATCAACTGTTCATCCTACATCCAGAACATAGTGCCTCATAAATCATTGAAAGGAATCACTCCTTTTGAATCTTGGATTGGGCACAAACCTGATGTTTCTCATTTCAAGATTTTTGGTTCGAAGGCTTGGGATAGGATTCCACTTGAGAAGAGGAGGGCCATGCAGCCCCAATTACAACCATGTATTTTTGTTTTCCATTCAGAATACTCCAAGGGATACAAGTTATTGAGCATGACCACTCAAAAATCATTCATTGAGAGGAGTTTTCAAATCGAAGAAGAGCCCTTGCAATCAGTTGAAGTTGGAGAATCTTCTACACCACCACCTGTGAGAGTAAGTGAAGCTCCTCATAATTTTTTTATTCTGATATATATGATGATGAATACCATATTATTTCAGATCCAATTTCATCTACAAGGACTAAGTGGGCTGCTAAGAATCTTCAAGCTATTGGTGAACTTGTGGGGAATCCTAAGGATCCTAGGAGGACTAGATAACAATTTGAGAGTGTTCTTTCAGTGAATGATACTTACCTACCTGAGAATTTTTTTTTAATGGTTGATTCAGAACCTCGTACATATTAAGAAGCCTCACATGATCTTATATGGCAGGAATCCATGGATAAGGAGTTTCATTCACTGCAAAAGAATGAAACTTGGGAGTTAGTCAAGCTTCCTCCAGGGAGAAAATTGGTAAGGTGTAAGTGGATCTTCAAGAAAAAATTTGAAGTTGATGGTGCAATTGTGAAATATAAGGAAAGTATTTTGGAAAATGGCTTCTCCAAAGTTCATTTCCTTGACTATAATGAGAATTGTTCACCAGTTTCAAAGAAGGATTCGATAAGACTAGTTCTGGCAATTTCTGCATCCAAGCACTGGGATGTGCATCACATGGATGTCAAGAGTGATTTCATACATGGAGATATTGAGGAGAATATATATATGAAACATACAAAGTTTTATACATCATATCCTAACCTTGTGTGAAGGTTGACTAAGTCCTTGTATGGGCTTAAGCAAGCTCCTAGAGCTTGGTATGCCAAGATGGACAACTTCCACTTATCACAATTTTTTAGTAGATGCAATTATAATCCGAATGTGTACATGAAGATGATTGATGATTCCATATTGATTAATGTGTTATATGTTGATGAGCTAATAATCACAGGTATCTCTATTGGTCAAATAGATTCATTGAATACCTCCTTGCATCCATATTTTTCCATGACTGACTTGGGAATACTTAAGCAATTTTTGGGGCTTGAGATTTCACAATCCAAGTATGGATTTAACATATTTCACTCAAAATATTCTTCATACCTACTAAATAAGTTCAATATGGATGAATGCAAGCCTACAAATACTCCCTTCCTTTCAGGGGTAAGACTTGAAGAAGCAGATTCTACACCGTTGGTGGACAACACCCTATACAGGCAGCTAGTTGGCAACTTGTTGTACTTGACTCATACTTGACCTGGTATTGCTTATGCTGTGAGTGTGGGTTCAAGATACATGGAGAATCCACATGAGATTCATTGGAGGGATGCAAAAATAATCTTTCATTATGTGCAATGCACCAAGTCTGAAGGAATTCACTATGTTGCATATTCTATCCTAGATCTTCTTGGCTTTAATAATTCAGATTGGGCAGGTGATACCCTAGATCAGAAGTCAACATACATATTTGTTTTCATGCTTGGAGTAGGACCTATTTTATGGTCAAGTAAGAAACAAAGTGCAATTGCACTCTCTTCAACATAGGTCGAGTACAGAGGAGCAGTGAATGCTACAACCCAGTGTGTGTGGTTGCAGGGTATACTTTCTGAGTTTGGGATTTCCTTTAGCACTCCCACGGACATATTTTGTGACAATCAAAGTGATATAAGGATCTCAATTAGTTCAGTACAAAGGAAAATAACCAAGCATATTGAGATCCATATGCACTACATCATGAGACTAGTGCATGATCACATCATTGATCTGCAATATTGCCCATCATCTGAGCAAATTGTAGACATCTTCACCAAATATTTTTCAGAGAAGAATTTCAGCCATATTAGATCATCGCTTGGGTAGGATTAATATGTGGTGGAGTGAATGATTTATTAGAAATTCTTCAATTTTGTTCATGTCCATGTTTGAGGGGAGGTTTTTCCCATGAGGTTTTCCTTCTTTCCTTGTTTTGTGGACAAGGAAGTATGTAAAAGGGTGACCATGCCAAGTTGTTCGGCCCTATATATTTCTGATTTTTTGCATGTAAATTTAGTCTTAAGGGGGGGTTTGGAGTATTTGAAACCCATCCATATCCATTTCATAATTAGGATAAAATTATTAGTCATTTTTTATTAATTCCTAGGTGTTGACTAGATAGTTGGGCATAGTTTATTCATTGTGTGGACCACAAGCCATCCTAGGTCACTTGGGAGAACTTCTGGAGATTATAGATAATATTTGTGGGAGATTTCCTGAGATTATTTCTGATTTTATTCCATTCCTGGAATAGAAGGGCACCTTGCTACTTTTTCCTTCTTTTTACTGATTTTGGTGAAAAGGTGAAAGCTAGTTAACTTGCTTTAGCATTTTTTGGCCAACTCATCCTCCATGATGTTTCCTATTTCTATATTCTATACTTAGCATCATTTTATAGCCTGCATCAGCATACAAGTATTCTCTTACCAATTTGTGAGCTTTAGAGGTGATTTGGAAAGCACCTTTTACACCTAGGGTTTTTTTTAATCATTTTAGTAAGCCTTCTTTTGTGAGGATTTCAAATGGCTTATTTAGCCTTCAAATATATGATGGAATTATATATTTGGAAATCCATTACATTTCCTAAGTTTATCTGATGTGGACTTATTCAATATATTTTTATTGTTTGCATCAAATTCATGACTGTTTTTTGTGTTCTATGACTAGTTTTTGCAAGGCAATTTGTGAGAGTTTGTAATTGCTTGTGTAGATCTTGGTGTGAACAAGAATTTCACAATCATCATATCAATATTTCCAAGGAGGATCGACATAAAACTATGTTTACAATAGAGAGGGGCTATTATCGGTATATAGTGATTCCATTTGGGTTGAAGAATGCCCCTGCTATTTTTTATAGGGTAGTTTTCGCAGCCTTTAAAGAGTTTATCCATAAGTTTAAAGAAGTATACTTTAACGACTGGACAATTTTTATTTTGTTGAAGAATCATATTGATAATTTGAGGTTGATATTGGACTAATGGAGGTAGTACCAGATCTATTTAAATTTGAATAAATGCATCTTTTGTGCTCCTTTTGGTATTTTAGTAGAACATGTAGTATGTAAAAAATGTCTTTTGATGGATCTTGCCAAGATTGCTATTATTATAGATTTTCCACCCCTAGAATCAGTGCAACAGTTGAGAACAACATTGGGACATACAGGTTATTACAAGAAATTCATTAAGGGATATGTGCAGATTATTGCACCAATGGAGAAATTGTTGAAAAAGAATACTAAATTCCAGTGGAATGAGGAATTCTAGAAGATTTTGGCCACATTGAAAGAAAAGATGGTAACTGCACCAATCTTGGTCTTTCCATATTGGAGAAAATAGTTCATGTACATGTCGATGATTCACGCATATATTTGGGTGCATTTTTGGCACATATTAGAGAAGGAGACATAGATCACCCAATCGCTTTTGCCAACAAAATGTTATCAAAATTTGAAAGGAACTATACTATGATAGAAAGAGAAGGTTTAAAAATGGTATATGCACTTCAAAAATTTAGGCATTATTTGTTGGGCTCTCATTTTAAGATGTATACTGACTATTTTTCTTTAAGGTACTTGGTCAATAAGCTAGTGTTGGGGGGGGAGAATCTGCAGGGGGTTATTATTACTCCAAGAATATGATTTTGAAATTGTATTCAAAATAGGAAAGTTAAATGTAGGCCCTGATAATTTGTCGAGGTTCGAGACGAGATAAGAAACAATAATATTAGATGATAGTTTTCTTGATGCACAGTTATTCTCAGTAAAGATGGTGGATAATTACTTCAAAGACATTGTTCATTTCTTGAGTACAAGTATGGTCCTTGAGGAATATATTATGGCACATAAGAAACAATTGGTTGTAAAATCAACAAAATCTCAACTTATAGCATGAAAACGGTATAGATTGGGTTCAGATGAAAGCTTGAGGAGATGTGTATTAGAACATTGAAGACCTATGATCCTAGTAGAGGCTCTTGATTGTGTTGTAGGGGGACACTATGAAGGTAAGGATACAACATAGAAAGTATTAAGGGTAGGGATTTGGTGGCCTACATTATAGAAGGATGCAAAAGAGTACTGTAGGTCTTATGATTTATGTCAAAGGGTTCAAATACCTTCCAGAAGAGATGAAATGACATTAGTGCCTCAAGTAACATTACAAGCATTCGAAAAATATGTTATTGAATTTATTGGACCAATTAACCCACCCAAGAAGAGAATAAGAGATAAGTACATAATAACTACGATATATTACTTGCCTTGGCAGGTTGAAGCTGAACTAGTTAGGGATTGTAGTTCTGTGGCTACTGCGAGGTTCTTATTTGAAAATGTGATCACTAGGTTTGGTTGTCCTAGGATTTTAATGAGTGATCAAGGAACCCAATTCTTAAATAGGAATATTGAAGCATTAACAGAAAAATTTCAGATCTACCATCAGAAGAGTACACCATACCATCCTCAGGCTAATGTATTTGTCAAATATTTTAAAAAAATAAATAGAGAATGCCTTGTTCGAAGTATGCAATGTGAACTGCAATGATTGGGACTTAAGGATACCATTAGTATTATGGGAATATAGGACAACTTGTAAAAAATTGGCAGGTCATAAATATTTTAGACTGGTATATGGGAAAGAAGTTGTAATTCCTATGGAGTATATTGTACCAAGTTTAAGGATTGCCGCATTTACAGAAATGAAAGATACTTGTGCATTAGAATAAAGGTTGTCACAGTTATTGAAGTTGGAATAAGAATAGTTTATTGTAGGATTACATCAGAAAGTAAAAACAACAACGGAAAATTCATGTGTTGGGAGCAGCCCAAGTGGGACAATTTTGATGGAAGAAGTACAAGTTAGGAGAGGCCTAACATCAACTATTTTTAGGAGAAGCAACTCCACAATTGTCGGGAGCAGGGCATGGAATGCATCGAAGTGACAGATAGGGATTTGTCCCCTTAGTAAATGTGAAGTACTAAGGATCAACGAAGTAGTTGGAGCAGTTAAGGAAGAAGCAGCGGACTGTTAGCTACAAAGACAAAGAAGTAAAGAGACAGGATGGTGTAAAGGACACACCATGTCAACGTCAAAGCCGCGTAGTCAGACTGCGACTGTCACAAAAGCGTCAGATCCTGAAGAAGTGGCGGAGAGGACAATAGAGCTCCAACAAAGTAAAGGGAAAGCATGGTCAATAGGAGAACCGTGTCATTTTGGGTTTAAGGGTACTATGGGGTTTCAATCCATAGTTATTGTAAAGATGTGACCTTTGGGCACAATCTATAAAAGGGGAAATTTTGCATATGGAAGGGTTAGATATTGTTAGATGAGAATAGGTATTGTAATATCTATGCTAAGAGATATATGAGAGAGAAAGGCTCTGTAGCTGTGTGCACAAAGGACTATTGTAGAGAAGAGTCTGCAACTGAGTGCGCAGACTGGAACTGTTAACCCTTCCAAGAAATAAACAACAGTTCTCGTGGACGTAGCTCCTATATGGGGGGTGAACCACGTAAATACTTGTGTTGTGTGATTGCTTCTGTGAGATTTTTTTGCGTTTATATATGTTCATGCTTTTATATGTATTTTCATATGTATGTTGATGAGAATAATATGTTAAGTCTTGGATGCACATGTTTGAATATGCTAAGTATAGGAACATGCATACATGACTTTGTGGAATTGCAATGGATGTGATGAATGCGTAGTTTCCTAGTTAAACAATTAAGGAATAACAGTAATTCAACGAAGTCTGCATTGTTAAGAACTATGAAGTGTGCACTCACATAAATGCATTGTTATATTATGGTGAATGGTCATACGTAAATGCGCAGTCACAACAAATCAGAGAATCCTGTAGGTTGTCGAGGGATGCAAGTGTGTAGATAAATGTCAAGGAATGATCTGTGAAGCAGATGTTGAGCGAAATGCACACCTTCACCTCATATAACATAACCGTCCATCACCAGGTTACATAAACCTGATTCTGTAACCACCCATGTTCACTTCGGGTGAGACTTCATCCTGCTCGCAGGTTGATGCCGAAAGGGCCAGTGAAGGGGATTTTGTTGGACTAAAAATAGAAGAAACTCGTATAACCTAGGTCATCCCCAAATAAAATAATGAGAATAAGTTGTGAACTAACAAGGGGTTGTGAACCAACAAACGGTTCCATTTTCGTGCTAAAGAATGGCGATATGTGATGTTGTTATGTTATGAGACCATGAAGAAGGACGTATAGCTAACAAGTGGTTTTTGTTGTGCTTAAGCAGGTGATGTGTTCTGATAACTGTAATCTTGAGAAGACGAAGATATGGAAATGGGTGACTAAGACAGAAAGGGATTTTGCGAAGAAAGAAAACAAAAATTCGCGCTTATCTACGAAAGAGTGGTTGTATAGATACCTATTTTTTGGCATACATAGAATCTTCTTTGCATTTTTGGGTAACTAGCTACACGACTGGATATCAAGACTCGCAGAATGCAAAAATTGTTTTTAGGGTGGAGAACCTACAGAGTGGACTGCATAATTGATTTAGAGGATTAAAGAGGTTGATATCCCAATTTCAAGAGTAGTAGACTTTTGGGTGGATAGCGTACTAGAAGGATACGTTACAGAATTTGTTGTGGACACTTTGAGGTCTTACAATGTAGCAGAAAGGGATTTCTTCAAAGGATTCATAAGTAAGTACCTGAACAATCCTAGTTTATATATTAAAATTTTGTTAGCAGAAAAAGGTGTTTTGAAAATGCAATAGAACTCCTAGATATTTGAGTCTGTAATGTTCAGTAACATAGATAGTTACACTGAGGAACATACTTATACATTACGAAGTGGAAAACAATATAAAACTAGCACTAGAAAGAGGTCTCATGAAGCCAAACCTCACATACCCCTAGAAACTGAGTTAGAAGGTGACATTGAGTCATATTAGGGTGAGTCTGATAGTGAAACGGAGCCTAGAACAACTACCTATCATCCTATCACTTCGCATAAACCTCCAATTGACAGAAAGAATACTACTTGTGAAAATCCTCATAGCAGATCTAAGAGATGATGTATACCTCACAAGAGAATGATTATGATTAAGCAAGAAAATAGAAGAAGAGTGGTCAATACAGTATAATGAGCAACAAAATAATATGGTACAGTAGAACTCAGATAGAAGCAATAATACTTCACACACACTAGTTAATTAATCACAATATGGACAAATAAATAGTACAATGGTAGAGAGGATTCGAATGCCTAAGGTGGCAATTTGAATTAGCCTCTCAGAGTGATCATAAGATCAATAGAGTGTCATCGGAGCACAACTAGAAGTCTTCATCATCATCAGTGGAGTCAACCATTAGTCAAACTGAGTTTGGTAGATGTAACTGAGTGTAACTGAGTGTAACTGAGTGTAACTAAGTGTATCTGAGTGTAAACTAAAGACAACTGGACTGGTAGGTGAAGAAGGGTGTGTTGCTCCCTAAAATCAAGGAAGAAGGGTGCATTAAGCAACTAGAGGGATACAACTGAATAGTGAGAATCTCCTGGGGGCTGGCTACCTGAGGGTTAGGTGCTGGACTGATGATTGGGATGCATGCAAACCCTAAAAAGTGCATGCATGACTAAAAATGTAAATGATCAAAATACTGGTGGGACTAGGATGGAGTATAGGAATATCTTAACACCCTTGCTTAATCCATCTTGGGCCCTAGTAACTAAGACCAAAGGTCACCCAATACAATGAATAATAACAGTCAATAAACCAAGGAAGTGCGAAAATTTCATGGGAAACATACCCCCTCCACAAAAACATAATGTAAGGCACACACAAAAATAAATGCTCCAAACTCAAGCAGGTGTGATGCTTGGTCATATGTCTGGAGTTATCTTCTTCTTGGGAAGAAGTGGATCATGCTCAAAAAACATGTGCTTGTACTTTCTCTTCAGATCGAATGTGATGAGATCAAATCCAAAAGTATGAGGATGATCCTTGAACCTATGATTCAAATCAGCTGAGATAGAATCAAAATCATGAATATGCATATAGTATTTTGTCTTCTCCTTCGCACCATCATGGGTGAGATTGTGCCAAAAAGAATCATCAAATAATAATTGCTTGAAATCCAAATCAGATTTAAGACTTGAAGAATAGTTTCTTGAGATGTCCTTTGAACCATAAGAGGTGAGATAAAAAACAATGGATGCATGAGAAATTATCTCAAGCGGGTGGCAATGGCCATATTCTTCAATAACCTTCTGAAAGCATGTGCTAATGATCATATAGTAGTAAATAAGAGATGATTGCTTGAGAGGAGCGAATGCATTACCTACAATAGCTGATTTTAACTCTGAAATAATCATGTGATCATGATGCAAAACAACAGACTCTTGTGCAAGAGAGGATTTAGGACCTTCTACAATATCTAGAGTGTGAGCTGGCACAAAAAGAGAAGAAAGTTGGAGCATGAGTGGAGAATCTGCAAGTTCTTTGTCAACAACTTCAATATGAGATGATTCTGGTTCATGATATGAGAGACCATCAAGGGGAGTGAATGCATCACTTTTCTTTCTTTCGAAAGGGTTTGGACCAATCCCTTCATTCTTTCTGCCAAAATTTTCATCTAGTTGAGCCCATAACTCTTTTGGAGTCCATGATTCTCTTGGAGTTTCAACACCATCACGATATTTGAAATGAAATCTCAGGTATTTTGGCAAAGAAAGCATCATTGCTCCAAAGGATCCATCACCTTTATTTAACCAATCAATCTTGTCTTCAGGGGATTCGAACTCTCTTTCAAAATGACAATAAAAAAGATCATGGATGTTCAAGTATGCTATCATTCTTGGTTTCCATTCATCATAGTTGAATAGAGAAAGAGGAGTAATTCCTGATGAATACATAGAAGTTGTAGAGGACCTACAAAAACAATATAGAATAACTGCAACTGCTACTGCTACAAAAATGCAGAAACTACTGCAACTGTTGCACTCGAAATCTTGGTAATAACCTACAAAAAAATCTCAAGAATGGAGATAAACAATACTCTCAACATGCTTTGATACCATGTGAAAATCCTCATAGCAAATTGAAGAGATGATGTATACCTCACAAGAGAATGATTATGATTAAGCAAGAAAATAGAATAAGAGTGGTCAATACAGTATAATGAGCAACAAAATAATGTGGTATAGTAGAACTCGGATAGAAGCAATAATACTTCACACACACTAGTTAATTAATCACAATATTGTTAATTTTTTCTGAATTTACTTCAATATGATCTAGGATCTTAACTGAGAGAACAACATGTACAGCATATCTACAGCATATCAATCATGGAGACAATAATGCAAGCACACAAGAGACACAAAGATTTACTTGGGGAAAACCATAAAGGTGAAAAACCCCAATAACTTCCTCAGAGATAGATAGAGAAATGATACAACCAACCAAGAGAGATAGCCATAACCTAGCAGCAGATTGTCCTCCTCCATAAGTGCGCCACTCCTCCTTGAGTGCATGTGTGAGAAGTGAGTGAGCAAATAGAGTGCCTCCCGCACTCTATTTATACTTGACTTGAGTTTCCTTTTTACCTAACTCATGTAGGCTCGAACTTAACCACATAATATAATGCTGACTGGGCCGACCCCCAATAGGGTGGTCTAATAACCCTTTGACCCACATGGCCGACCCCCAATAGGGTGGTCTAATAACCCTTTGAGTATAAGTTACAACACTTCCGTATAGAGGAATAATAACATCTCTATAGGAATACAATATACATATATGTGAAATACATTCCGAAGTTACATATACATCAACACTCCCTCTTAACTAGGAAGGTATTTCTCAGCACAGTTCTTCTAGCACAAGTCATCTTCTCTGGATCATCGTCACTGGATAATCGTCATCGAGTCATCATCATCGTTAATCGTCATCGAGTCATCATCATCGTCACTGCTACTGCTATCTCAATCAATCTCTGAATCTACTCGTCATAGGAAGTTCTACAGAGCCAGTCCTTTTTCATACTGGATGTAGGCCCACCACCTGCAGGTCTTTGTCATCACTGGCCATACTGTGGAATCCTCAGGACTTATTACGTGCGTCACAAAACCTCGAAAGAGCATCCCAGGATGTTACGGGTACACAACTGCAACCTGTAGGATCTCCCAGGGAACTATTACATGTGACCCCACCACAAAACCTCGAAAGAGCATCTCAGGATGTTACGGGTACACAACTCCAACCTGAAATCTCCCAGGGCACAAATTACATGTGGTCCACCACAAAACCTCGCAAGAGCATCTCAGGATGTTATGGGTACACAACTCCGACCTGAAATCTCCCAGGGCGCTATTACATGTGGTCATGGCAAAACCTCGAAAGAGCATCTCAGGATGTTACGGGTACACAACTCCGACCTGAAATCTCCCAGGGCCCAAATTACATGCCATAGGACAAAACCTCGCAAGAGCATCTCAGGATGTTACGGGTACACAACTCCGACCTGAGATCTCTCAGGGCACAAATTACATGTCCTCCCAGAGCAATGTCTCGAAAGAGCATCCCAGGCTGTTACGGGTACACAACTCCGACCTATAGGATCTCCCAGACATGCTCATCTGCACAACCTGATCCACGGCCACAGAGTATCAACCTGATACTCACCATACATCATCCTGATGTACTCATGATCGTCCTGATCATCATCACTGCAACGTCCTGCTGCATGTCATCTGGAGCAACATCCTGAAGCTCACCATCCATGATCATCCTGATCATCATCACTGCAACGTCCTGCTGCATGTCATCTGGAGCAACATCCTGAAGCTCACCATCCATGATCATCCTGATCATCATCACTGCAACGTCCTGCTTCATGTCATCTGGAGCAACATCCTGAAGCTCATCATCCATGATCATCCTGATCATCACTGCAACATCCTGCTGCATGTCATCTGGAGCAACATCCTGAAGCTCATCATCCATGATCATCCTGATCATCACTGCAACATCCTGCTGCATGTCATCTGGAGCAACATCCATGATCATCCTGATCATCAATGCATCCACCTGATGCATACCAAGTATCTACCCGATACATATCATCATACATGATCCACCTGATCATACAATGTATCCACCTGATACATATACAGATACATGGTCCAAGCATCCAACATGATGCACATACATACATAAATGATCCACCTGATCATATCCAGCATCCAACATGATGCGTACATACATACATAAAAATGATCCAACTGATCATATCCAGCATCCAACATGATGCGTACATACATACATAAAAAATGATCCAACTGATCATATCAAGCAGAAACCAGAACATCATCCTGATGCTCATCATCCAGCGCTTACATCCACAGCCATGTGAAGGATCCTCCTTCCAACATGCTTGGAATGGCTTCAGCAAATGTGTCCATCACTTCTTCCTTGAAGTGTCCTCGATCTGAAGAACGCCAAGCCTCTCTCTCTGAAATACTCGAACTTCACCCTGGCTAGTGGCTTCGTCAGCACATCTGCAATCTGCTCGTCTGTCGTAACATATAGGAGCTTCACGGCTCCTCTCTGCACCATATCCCTGATATAGTGATATTTGATCTCTATGTGTTTCGACCTGTCATGAAACACTGGATTCTCGGACAGCTTCACACAACTCTGGTTATCACAGAAGATATCAGTAGCTTCCAATTGGAGATCAAATAGCTCAGACAGTAGCTTCCGTAGCCATACCGTCTCACAACTAGCTGAACAGGCTGCAACATGCTCTGCCTCAGCTGTACTCAGTGCTACGTAGGATTGCTTCCTGCTAAACCAAGAGATCACACCTGATCCCATACTGAAGCAACACCCATATGTGCTCTTCCTGTTTGCAGCACTGCCATCCCAATCTGAATCAACATAACCCTGCAGGTTAAACATTTGATTCTCCTCATACCTGAGCCCATAATCCACTGTACCCTTCAGGTACCTCAGAACATGCTTTACAGCAACCAGGTGAACACTCCTCGGATCCGTCAGGAACTGGCTCAATGTGTTCACAGCAAAGCAAATGTTTGGTCTCGTGTTCATTAGGTACATCAAGGACCCAATCATCTGACGATACATAGAGACATCAATCGGCTCAGATGAAGCATCACATAGAAGCTTCAGATTTGATGCCATAGGTGTGGCCATGGTCTTGAAATCCATCATCCCGAACCTCTTTGGGATCTCTACTGCATACTTCCCTTGTCCAAGGAAGATTCTATCTGCACTCTGCCACACCTCCATGCCAAAAACAAATAGTGCATCATCCCCAAGTTCTTCATCTCGAACTCGGTAGTAAGCTTCCGCTGCGTGTCGGCAATCAATCTATCTTCACCATACCAAGTTTTGCACATATATGATTTCCTATCATTTGTCTCAGAACCAAGTGGCTGCTCCACATACACTTCTTCTTCAACTACACCATTCAAGAAAGCTGTCTTGAATCCATATGGTGTATCTTCTATTTCATCACTTTTATATTTCTCAATGCTTCCATCTGCAACATGCTTGATCTGATGGTTCCATTTGGAAGTCATAGCAAACTTCCCTTCATGTCTTGGAATTACATCCCAAACATCATTCTTCATGATCGACGGATCATGGCATTTCATTTCTTCATCCCAGATCCTGGGAACTTCAATATCTTCAATAGATATCTTTGTTGCTGGAACAAATGTTGTAGTTCTTCTTTTGTAGGAGATGGCATACGATCTTTCCTACACAACAAGTTAAATTGCATGATTAGAAAACATCTCATAGTTTTCAGAACAAATTCTTACACATAAAGAAATATGCCATACAGTCATGCAATTATCTTAGCCAATGCTTCAATACAACATTTATCCATATTCCGTAACTTTCTAGATGCCTTCCAATCTCTACCAGAACATTGTTAAGAGTGTGCACAACTCCCAACATGTCAGCAAAGAGGTTTCATTCTAGATAAGTAGCAATGGAATGTTGTACAGTGCCATAGGCCACTTACCCATGCATATTAGGAGTATACTGTTCATCAATACAATTATTCTAATATGCATAATACACAACCTAATTCTAGGAACATCAGTATATACATTATTGAACAGTATTATTTAAGAAATGACAATTCAAATACTTATCTTTGTTTGTTCGTTGGGTGGACTCCCTCTGAGTCTTTGCTTTCTTGCAGGAGCTGCTGGAGTCCTAATCTACAGTAGCTTCTTCTACACCTTTCTGATGTGGAATGTAGAGAGATGGACAACTCCCTCTGAATATCTGCATCCTTGCATAAACCACTAGAGTGTACTCCCTCTTGATCTTTGCTTCCTGGATTACCTGTTCTTGAACTCATATTCATCCTTGGTCCCTATGCATGCTTATTAGTATCATGAATGTGTTATCCTTGTGATCTCATATAAAATCATACATTCATTAGTATACTATTAAAACAAAGTAATCTCAAGCATGTATAGTCATGATCATTTCAAACAGAAGTAATAAGCATTAGCATTCAAGGTTTATGTAGGATTCTTATGGTTAGTCAAGTCATAACATGTCTAAACCTGTAATTACTCAAACCTATGACTCTTCAGATTAGTTGAATCATCAATCAAGATAAGAGATATAAAATGCATAAAACCTGTGATTATTCAAACCTATACCATCATGATTCTTCTGGTTAGTCATATCATCAATTATGGTAAGAAACATAATATGCATACAATCATTATCAACAACAGTATAAGATCCTAACACAAGGTAGGATTCTAACTTGATATAGGAAAAACATACCTGGATTAGCATGCTAGCTAATTATGTCTAACATACTCACATGATGTCTTCTTGTTCTTCTTCAATGACTTGTGCTAGTAACCTGTATATCTCATAGGTTAACCATTATAAAACCGAGTTATACATACCTCATAAATGGATCTTTTATGAGATCCATGACAATAGATGAATCTTTTCCCTCATGTCATCATGATCATATGTTCTTTGAACCAGAACATGATTTGTCTTTCTTGGTGTACCTTTCATGTTAGTAGACAACATAAACCTCATACAACACCATAATGCATTAGTACAATCATAAGTGTCAACACCCTAACCAATGAATATCTTCTATCATGCATTCATAATTTTGTTAAGGTGATACAACAAATCTAAAATCAAAATTGTACTAACCATAATAACATGAAGACAAACATACCATAAACTTAATCATGAACAAATCTCAAAACATACCTCGATGAGTCATACCTGTCGAGATCGCTTGTAATCTCCTTATGTAAAGCCTTAGCCTCATCTCCCTCTGAAACAGGAACTCCTTCACTTATGCAGGTGACCAATCCATCTTCTTCTAGGATTAACCCAATCCACTTGATTTGCAAGAACTGGAGCTGGAGCTGGATATGGGTTTGTCAGAGAAACCCCAAAAATTCAAACTTTGAATTTCAAACTTCTGAAAGGATAGAAATATGCGCCTTGATGAGCTGATCAAGCTGGTATATTCAGAATTTGAAAACTACAAAGTTTCACTCCTCAATTTTGCCTTTGAGACTTCTGGATTCACTGGACGTGACCCTGAACTGGGGTTTGATGAAGCCCACTCTTCTGCCCAGTCAAAAGGTTTGATCCAAAGCTCTAAGCTTCTATTTTTCTGAGGAGCTTCCAGCCATGGTCACAGATTTCAAAAAATTCCCATTTTTACAGAAGCCCTAATTTTCCACTTTTCTCATCAAAGTCCCGAACTAGGGTTTGATCAAGCCCGGCCTTATGCCCAACCAAAAATTCTGATCTTGGTCTCTAAATTTCTATTTTGATGAGTAGCATCCATCCGTGGTCTCCGATTACAAAAATTCCAACTTTCTTCAAAGCCCTAAATTCCGGAAGCCATGAATGAAGGTACCAAAAAATAATTCTGTTTTGACAGAAATATGTACCTGATTGTTTCTGGTGTAACTCTGAAATTTTTGATCCACAGGGTCTGAAAAAGTTTTTTGAGATAGCCTGACCTGTTAGCTTTCCATCCTGATAGGTCTGACCTCAATTGGATGTTCTGAGAGAGAGTTATTCCAAATGTCGCAACGTGACCTGTTTTGGGAAAATACAAAAGAGCGAACTTGTACGGCGTGCCACGTGTCACTGTTTGAACTTCGGCCTCTGAAAACGTTTTCTGAGATAGCTAGACCTGTTATATTTCCATCCTGACAGGTATGACCTCAATTGGATTCTCTGAGAGAGAGTTATGCCAAGTGTCGCAACGTGACCTGTTTATGGGATAATACAGGAGAGCGAACTTGTACGGAGTGCCACGTGTCACTGGTTGAACTTCGGCCTCTGAAAAAGTTTTCTGAGCTAGTACAGACTGTGTACTACCTGTCACTTTTCACGAAATTTCATTTGGAGCTTCCTAGCCCAAGTTATGACCTTTTTCCCAAGGTCACCTGATTTTGACTCAGATCTGGAAGAGGCAGAAACCCTATATTGTACAGATCATAAATCACAAAGTACAACGAATTAGAGGTTGTCCTTTGGACACAAGGTACCTGGAGATTTTAGATTCGTCCTGTAACAATTTCAGATCCGAAAAATTCGCCAAAACGGATTTATAGCGAAAGTGCTACGATGACCGGTTTTTGCTATATCAAGCCCTAGCATCGTAAGTGCAACAAGTGTCATACATGCCATATCATGCCTTCTTTCAGGCTAGCTCTGATACCATGTTAATTTTTTCTGAATTTACTTCAATATGATCTAGGATCTTAACTGAGAGAACAACATGTACAGCATATCTACAGCATATCAATCATGGATACAATAATGCAAGCACACAAGAGACACAAAGATTTACTTGGGGAAAACCATAAAGGTGAAAAACCCCAATAACTTCCTCAGAGATAGATAGAGAAATGATACAACCAACCAAGAGAGATAGCCATAACCTAGCAGCAGATTGTCCTCCTCCATAAGTGCGCCACTCCTCCTTGAGTGCATGTGTGAGAAGTGAGTGAGCAAATAGAGTGCCTCCCGCACTCTATTTATACTTGACTTGAGTTGCCTTTTTACCTAACTCATGTAGGCTCGAACTTAACCACATAATATAATGCTGACTGGGCCGACCCCCAATAGGGTGGTCTAATAACCCTTTGACCCACATGGCCGAACCCAAATAGGGTGGTCTAATAACCCTTTGAGTATAAGTTACAACACTTCCGTATAGAGGAATAATAACATCTCTATAGGAATACAATATACATATATGTGAAATACATTCCGAAGTTACATATACATCAACAAATATGGACAAATAAATAGTAGAATGGTAGAGAGGATTCGAATGCCTAAGGTGAAAATTTGAATTCCCCTCTCAGATTGATCATAAGATCAATAGAGTGTCATCGGAGCACAACTAGGTGTCCTCATGATCATCGGAGCACAACTGGAAGTCTTCATCATCATCAGTGGAGTCAACCATCAGTCAAACTGAGTCTGGTAGGTGTAACTGACTATAAGTGAGTGTAACTGTGTAAATGAGTGTAACTAAGTGTAGCTGAGTGTAAACTAAAGACAACTGGACTGGTAGGTGAAGAAGGGCGAGTTGCTCCCTAAAATCAAGGAAGAAGGGCACATTAAGCAATTGGAGGGCTAAAAATGAATAGTGAGAAGCTCCTGGGGGCTGGCTAACTGAGGGCTAGGTGCTGAACTGATGAATGGGATGCATGCAAACCCTAGAATGCATGCAAACCCTAAAAAGTGCATGCATGACTAAAAATGTAAATGATCAAAATACTGGTGGGACTAGGATGGAGTGTAGGAATATCCTAACACTAGTAGTTTGCAGAATACCAGTAGTAATAACATTGCAGGAGTTAATACTCAGAATCATTCAAGTAGTGGTATACCATCATCATCGCAAAACACTACATCTCTTAGAAGAAGAATGGAAGATGACATTAAGCTACCTATTTTCAAAGGAACTGGTCTAGAATATACATACCAACATTGGTTTCTTTGTGAAGCAGTGTGGAATGCTAAGTATGTCCAGGATGAAGCTATAAGACAAGCTCAACTAGTTACCACATTTAGAGATAGAGCTCTAACTTGGTTCATGAAGTATTCTGTTGGACAGAATGGAACACTAGTAGATATCAGAACTGCACGGATAAGAGAGTTCAAGAAACCTAAGTCAGAATCTCAGTGCATTACAAAGCTAAAAGAAATCAAACAAAATCCTATTAAGACTGTATGGGAATTTGATCATAAATTTAAAGCATTGTTAGATCAAGTAAGTTTTGGCATTGCACCGCAACATCATCAAGAATGGTTCATAGCCGTTGTTTACCCATATTATATTACCACTCATGCAACATAAAGTAGCATCGCAAATAGAGGCATTAGAAATTGCGATGAAGCTAGAGGATTCTCCCAAAGGAGAAACTAGCACAGGGATGGTACAGATACAGACCCATCTAGAAAAGTTGACGTTGCAATGAAAAGATATCAAGAAAGGAAAAGAAACCAGAGAAGAGGTTTGGTGTACAAAGTGTAAGGGAGAAGGACATTCCAAGGAACACTGCCCTATATACCGAGATTGTACCGCTAGTGGAGCACCAAACCCATTGAATCAAAAACAAGGCCCATGGTGTGAAATTTTTCGATGTAGGGGACATCGCCCGAAAGACTGTTACCTACTTCCAAAATATGGGAAAACACCTAAGAAACTGTATTGTACATTCTGTAAGTCAGTTGGCCTTAATGATAGCAACTGTAGAGCTTATGATCTTATGATAGAGAGAAAACATGATGTCTATAGAGTTCAAGAAGAAACGAAGAATAATAATGAAAATGCACAATATGATCAAGGCACATACAGAGGACATGGTGGATACAGAGGAAGATGATGCAACACT
The DNA here is from genome assembly GCA_027924585.1 of Larix kaempferi. Taxonomy (NCBI): domain Eukaryota; kingdom Viridiplantae; phylum Streptophyta; class Pinopsida; order Pinales; family Pinaceae; genus Larix; species Larix kaempferi. The sequence continues at coordinate 2,113,023 of BSBM01000642.1, read as the reverse complement.
GGCCAAAAGGGAAGAGGAAGATGTAAGATTGTATTCTATAACTGTGCTCAACTAGGACATCTAGCAAGAGATTTATAGAACCCTTGTACTGCCTATAAGTACTATAATTCATTTAACCATGTCATTGAGGCATGTCCTGTTTTGCAAGAGAAAATGCAAGAGAGAAGACCAGAAGCATAGAATTAGAATGTACAGATGATCATAGCTGAAGAGCGGAACAAAGATCGCAACATCCATGTTGTGACACAAAGTGGAGCTATGAGAGATTGATATCAACGAACTAAAGCTTCGACTTCTAAGGACCACACCATGAAAGAAAATCCTACTGAGGGGGATTGGATAAAAAATGGAAAAATTCCTTCCTTCAGACTTAAAAAAGAAAAAGAAGCCTTCATGGAGACTAGAAAAGTATTACAGAGCTCAAAACCAGTGACCCCACCCAAGAGTCCAGTTGCGAAGTGAATCAACGCCTGTTGTAGATATGTCAATTTCATATGATAGATCAGGTATTACAACATAACCCATAAGTCCTGTTGCGTAGTTCCTACATAGCCGCATGAAGTTGTTAAAGCATGGAAATTCCTTAGCAGAGATACAAATCCTATTGAGTCATTACGAGCAACGTAATGCCATAAGCGAAGCACATAGTGCAATTCACCATATCAAGAATCATAGAAGAAATGGAAGAGAGATGATATTAAATGCATAGATTAGAGACTTTGAAATGGACTGGATCATTCTTGACTCAGTCTCAGAGGTGAATGTCATGACAAAGCAGACATGGGAATAGATGGGAAAACCGAATTTATCAAGGTCACCGATACAGTTGAGATTAACCAATCAACAAAAGGTTATACCTGTTGGGAGACTATCGGATGTTCTTGTTAACATTGATGGAGTGCAAAGTAAACAGACTTCGAAGTTATTGAGATCATAGATGATAACAATCCTTATCGCACATTATTAGGGATTGACTGGGCAATTGATAACCTCGCGATTATCAATCTCAAAAAGAAGCAGATGATATTTGAAGGACCAAATATCCGAGTCATTGCACCGTGATATCTTGCACAAGGACCTAGATATACTAAACCAGTAAGAGAAGAGTGCAAAGCTCAAAATATTGATCAGATATACAAGATGACAATGAATCGGGAAGACTATATCAGTCCTATTGATGATGGGACCAGGGTATTTTTTAAGGATTCTAATAGTATACTTAAGTGTAGTATTCTAGGCAATTATTTTGGATTGAAAAAAACATATATATAGATATTTAGGCGAATATCAAATATGAAACATACAATTTACTACTGAAAATTGTAAATTTTAGGGAATATTATGATAAAAAAACATATTTTATGTAAATGTGGGCGATATTAGAGACTAAAATGACCAAATATCTAATTTATTTTTTGAAAAAATGCCCAAAAAAAAGCCTATTGGTGAAATTTCGCCCCTAAAAATTACCCCGGATGGGACATTGAGCTGGAGATGTGACAGTTCTTTCATATCAGACTCAAATGTAGGAATGGATAATTGGAAGAGTAGAATGCATGAAGTATCAACAAGACGATGTGCGAAGATCACAAAGTCAATATGGTGGATTGGAACAAAGGTAAGCCCAATTCCTACTTATGATGGTCTTGGAAACATACATGCATTCCTTCATGAATATGTAGTTTCAGTTCCAGAAGAACATAAGTTAGCTGCTCTAGAGATATCACTGCGCGATGCACCTGCTAGATGGTGGGATGCTCATAAACAAAACTTGAATACATGGGAATAATGTAAGCACATGATGGAAATCAGGTTTACAGAACAAACCAGAGATTGTGCAAGTAAAATATAATGGATAGAATAATCCTAGAGATCACATAGAGATTTGTTTGAAATCTTGGATAAATACACCTAAGCAATAATGGGCGCACAATTTTATACACACATTAAAGCAAATTCCAAAGAACTGGTACACAGAAGCTGAATTTCGTAGAGGCATAGTAGATTGGAACATACTGATAACTAAATTTAAATCCACTTTTAGTTTTGAGGATGATTTTCTGAGTATCAGTGAGGCTCTGCAGATCATTAAAAATAAGGTATTCAATGATACCTCATTGCCAATATACAAACAACCAGAAGGGGAAAAACAATTAGAACATGCCCTGGAATGTTATAACATCGCATTAGATGGAGACGAAGATGAATATCCACGCGATGTAAACATACCTGATTCTGAAGGGAAACACGAAGCTAAAGGAACTAACTTAAAAATTCTAGAACTGAGTAGTCCTGTGAAGACTAGAAGGATCAATATTGGTACTGAGAAGGAACTGAAGTTTTCTTCTATAGGAGATTAATGGGATGGAGAAACAATAGGAGAGATTGTAGACCTACTACACGAATATGAAGACCTATTTCATACCAAGTTCTCTGAAATGAAAGGCATTCTAGGTGACTTGGGAGTTATGAATATACCTCTCAAGCCAAATGCGAAGCCTATCAAGCAAAGACTCTACAGACTGAATCCTAGATACAAAGAAAGAGTAAAAGTAGAGCTTGATAAGATGCTTGACGCAATAATTATTGAGCCAATAGAAGGATCAAAATGGATAAGTCCCATGGTTATCTAGGATAAGAAAGCTAAATGCGAGATCAGGATATGATTAGATCTCAGAGAGTTAGATGATGCTTTGCTGCATGATCCATTTCCTACTCCATTTATAGATGAAGTGATAAATAACATTGGAGGAAACAAATCATACTCATTCATTGATGGATTCTATGGATATCATCATATCATAATTGCTATAGAAGAAAGGCATAAGACAACATTTGCTGCTGAATGGGGATCATATCAGTACACAGTTATGCCCTTTGGTTTGAAAAATGCACCTGCTATCTTTTCTAGAGTAGTTTTTGCTGCATTTAAATATTTTATCCACAAATTCTTAGAAGTGTATTTTGATGATTGGACGGTATTTGGCTCACTGAAGAACCATTATGCGAACTTAAGAATGATGTTAGTGAAGTGTATACAACATCAGATTTCCTTGAATCTAAATAAAAGCATCTTCTATGTTCCTTATGGAATCCTATTGGGACACTTTATATGTAAGCAAGGACTGATGGTTGATCCAACAAAGATCGCAATTATTGTGAACCTACTAGCGCCTAACTTAGTGAAACAACTATGCACTACATTGGGACACACATGATACTATAGAAAGTTCATCAAGGCATGTGCATAGATAACTGCACCTATGGATAAATTACTGAAGAAAGAAGTGTAGTATATTTGGACTGAAGACTGTCAGAAATGATTGGATACATTAAAAGAGATAATGGTTACTGCACCTATTCTAGTCTTTCCGGACTGGAATAAACCATTCCATGTTCATGTAGATGCTTCTTCTATAGCACTGGGCATTGTGCTATGTCAACCAGGCGAGGGAGGCATTGATCACCCCATCGCATTTTCAAGCAGGAAGTTATCTTCAGTAGAAAATAACTATACCACGAAACAAAGAGAAGTTTTAGATATGGTATATGCATTGTAGAAGTTTAGACACTATTTATTAGGTTTATTTATGCATGTTTATTGACCATTCAGCTTTGAAGTACTTGGTCAACAAACCAGTGTTAGGGGGGAGAATATGTAGATGGTTGTTTCTATTTCAGGAATATGATTTTGAAATCATTGTTAAGCCAGGAAGATTGAATTCAAGACCTGACCATCTCTCCAGAATCGAGTTAGGAGAAGAACTTAGTAACATGGAAGACAGTTTACCAGATGTGTAGTTTTTTCTATTCACATAGCAGATGACTACTATAAGGACATTGTATACTTCCTGACTATAGGTATAGCACCTATAGACTTTACTACGCAACAGAAGAAGCAATTAGTGGTAAGAGTAGCTAACTTTACCATAATTGAAGGGTAATTGTACATATTAGGACCTGATGAAGTACTTCGAAGATGTGTATTGGAACATGAGAAACCTATGATACTTGCTGAAGCACACTCAGGAGTATCTGGAGGACACTTCGCAGGAAGAGCTACTACGCAGAAATGTTCTTAATAGGAGGACTATCTTTGGCTTACATTACACAAGGATTCAAAGAAACATTGCCAAAGTTGTGATGTTTTCCAAAGGATAGGGAAGCCATCTTGTAGAGATGATGTTGGTTGTGGAGCCTGATCTTCTAGTCTCATAGATGATGATTCAGTCGTGTTTGTACCTCGGGTTTGGTTATGATCCCGACAAGAAATTTTTGTTATGGGTTGGTTTTTCACCAATAGATTACGATCCCATAGTTTTGGGTAACCGTGGTATTTTCCCATTGTATTTCCCCTTTATAAGAAAGACATTTTAATATGGCTAGGGTTGATGTATTAGGTATTATGTATTGTACAGATATCTGAGATCGTGAAAGAGATACTATGAGACAGTGAAGAGGAAGTGCAACGGATGTGCTGCAGGTTGTATCCCTTCATTTGCTGGATGGTATATTAATAAGGACTGGCAATTTTTGTGTGGACGTAGCCCATCTTGGGTGAACCACGGTCTATTAGTGTCTCTCTTGTAATGTGTCTGTGTAATTTTTATTTGCATCTTGTTTATTGTTATTGCTCTACGATCCTATTTTTTCTAACAATTGGTATCATAGCCAAAGGTCTATTTGGAAGTACTAGGGTTTCTGGTTTGAGTGGGAGAAATGGCAGAAGAAGGAAAATTTAAGGTCGAAAAATTTAATGGCCAAAACTACCAGCTATGGAGGATGTAAATGGAGGACTATCTGTACTAGAAGGATCTATTCCTACTGTTGGGAGGAAGAGAAAAGCAATCGGCGACTATGAAGGATGAAGAATGGGAGGTTCTTGACAGAAAGGAACTGGGAACAATACAGCTGTCCTCGGCTTCGTCGTTGGATTTCAATATCTCAAAAGAAAAGACAACAGAGGTTTTGATCAGCACATTGGGTAAGCTGTATGAAATCCCTCGGCCTCCAACAAGGTATTTCTAATGAATCATTTATTTAATATGAAGATGTCTAAAGGTGGATCTATTGTTGATCATTTAAATGAATTTAATATGGTTACAAATCACCTAAATTCTATAAGTGTGAACTTTGATGATGAGGTTAGGGATCTTCTAATCTTGTGTTCATTTCCAGAAAGATGGAATGGATTGGTCATGGCTATAAGTAACTCTGTCTCTGGTTCAAACACCTTGATATTTGATGATGTTGTTAGTGTTATTCTTAGCGAGGAAATGCAAAGAAAAAGCATAGGTGAGACATCAGGTAATGCATTGACCATGGAGAGTAGGGGAAGACAAAAGGAGAGAGGAAAGAGCCAAGGTAACTGCAGCAAGTCTAAAATGGGCATATCCAAGTCTAGATTGGTAAAAATAGAGTGCTGGAATTGTAGAAAGGAAGGAAATTTGAATAAAGACTGTAGATCTCTAAAGAAGAAAGGAGATGGACAACAGGAAACTGCCTAGGAAGCAAATGTAGCAGGTGATGTGTTACAAGATGCTTTGATTCTTGCATTAGATAATACTAGTGATTATTGGGTAGTAGATTCAGGGGCTTCATGTCATGCTACACCCCATAGGAAATATTTTCATGATTATGTTCCAGGCGATTTTGGACATGTTTTATTGGGTGATGATGAGCCATGTAAAATTGTTGGAATGGGTAAGGTATGGATAAAATTGAAGAATGGAATTGATTGGCTGCTGAAATATGTAAGGCATATTCCTGCTATGAAAATAAATCTGATCTCAACAAGGCAGTTGGGAGATGGTTGTTGTCTATCTACAATTGGATAAATGTGGTGGAATATCACTAAAGGATCGATATAGTTTTGATGGTAGAAGTACAAGTTAGGTGAAGGCCAATATCAACCAGTTTTGGCAGAAGCGACTCCGCAATTCCTGGGAGCAGGGTGTGGAATATGGAGAAGTGATACATAGAGATCCGTCCCCTTAGTAAATGTGAAGTACTAAGGATCAGCAAAGTAGTTGGTGTAAAATCTCAAGCACAGCTGAATCTAGCTACTGTGGATTCCTCACTGGTGAAAGATTGCACAACATTTGCAAGAATGGCATAAAAAATTTAAATGAATGAAGAACAATACACATGAAATGGTGAATAATGTCAATATTATTAATTGTCCAACCTTAACATAGGTTAAGAACACCCATATATACAAATCTGGAAGAATTCGAATCCATCTGGAGTGTTCACACTGATCTAGCTTAGAAATAGCTCAAACCCCCCTAGGTTGACCAAAATATCCCAAACCATCCCAAACTGGTTCGAATCTGCTGTGTGAATGCTGGGAATGACTGGACAGGCCCATGTGACCTCACACATGTGAAGAAACTGGTTGGTTAGAGGTTTGGAGTCTAAAATTGGCCAAAAATATGACAAAACAAGGCAAGATTGTCCACAAACTGAGCAAATGCGCCCTAGGTAGAAGAGAAGCATGCTGAGTGCATTAAATGACCTGAGGAGGGTGCTCTAGGCATGCTGAGTGCATTAATTGCCCTGGGGAGCGCTCCACATAGCTGGTTTGACTCAGCACTTGTTCACATTGCTAACTAGTTCAAGACAGTTTGGCCATTTACCAATCTAATCAACTTAGGGATGTAATCATTAATCACTTGGGATAATTAATCATCAATTAATACATGATTAATTTACATAGGTGTAAAAATGTTCTAACACCCCCCCTTAAGCTAGACTTAGTGAAATATCAAAAATTAAGGCCTTGGCAACTAGGCTCAAGTCACCTTTTACATCATGAAAATTTATTTGTCCATGTAACCAAGGTAAGGAGGAAAACCACATGGGAAATAAAACCTCCCCTCTAAAATGGACATGTGGCATATATCAAAATACACCAATCATCACCATGCATCACTCACCCCAAGCAAAGATCTAAGGTGAGTGAAGGTCTTCTCGGTAAAACACTTGGTGAAGATATCAGCAGTTGCTCACTGGATGGGCAATACTGCAATGCTATGGTCCGGTCATGCACCAACCCCCGAATGTAATGCATGTGTATCTCTATGTGCTTGGTCCTCTGTCTCTGTGCTGGATCGGTAGAAATCTTGATTGTACTTTGATTATCACACCAAAGAATAGTGGGTGAATCAAAGACAATCCTGAACTCTGCAAGAATACCTTGCAACCAAACACATTGTGTGGCTGCATTAACTGCTCCCATGTACTCGGCCTCAGCTGAAGATAAGGAAATAGTGCTTTGTTTCTTGCTTGACCAGCATATAGGTCCATGTGCAAGCATAAATACATAACCGGAAGTTGACTTCCGATCAATACAATCACCGGCCCAATCAGAATCTGTAAATCCTACTAGTTCAAGGGATGAACCAGCAGCATAATGGATACCAAAAGACTTAGTACCCTGAACATAATGAAGGATCCTCTTGGCTGCCTTCCAATGGATCTCATGAGGCTCTTGCATGTGCCTTGCAACAGCCCCAACAGCATATGACAAATCTGGTCTAGAATGAGTAAGATATAGCAAGCTTCCAACAAGTTGCCTATACAACGAACTGTCAACTAGTGGTGAAGAACCCCATTCTATAAGCTTAACTCCTGAAAGAAATGGAAATTTTGCAGACTTACATTCAACCATCTTAAATTTCTGCAGCAAATCTGAAGCATACCTTGACTGACATACATAAATTCCATTCACAGATTGATCAATCTCCAAACCCAGAAATTGTTTTAGCAATCCTAGATCGGTCATGGAGAATGCACTGTGCAATGCTCTCTTAACTGAGTCAAGTTCTTTGGTGCAGCTACCAGTGATCAAAAGATCATCAACATATAGTACAATAATCAATATCAGATCACTAACATGCTGCATATACACATTTGGATCAGACTTACATCTCTCAAACCCCAAAGATAGCAGAAAATTGTCCATTTTTGCATACCATGCTCTAGGAGCTTGCTTGAGCCCATAGAGTGACTTGTTCAACCTGCAAACAAGTGTATGATCAGAAATAAAACCTTCAGGCTGCTGCATATAAATCTCCTCATTCAGATCCTCATGAAGAAAGGCACTTTTTACATCCATGTGATGAATCTCCCAGCGCTTGGAAGCCCCAATGGCCAAAACTAGTCTTATGGAGTCCATCTTTGCCACCGGTGCAAATGTTTCTGTATAGTCCACTCCTTGGACCTGAGAGTAACCCTTAGCCACCAACCTGGCCTTATACTTCAGATCAGAGCAATCAGATCCAATTTTGGTTCTATAAATCCACTTGCATTGCACTAGTTTCCTCTTGGGAGGAAGAGGGACCAAATCCCAAGTTTTGTTCTCATGGAGTGAGTTCATCTCCTCTTGCATGGCTGATTGCCACCTTGGGTCTGTACATGCTTCTGAATATGACATTGGATCAGATCCAACCATCAAGTAACATGCCTCACTCAGATCAGAATTATCACATGCAAAGGAATTGTGAAATTGAGATCTAGTTTTCCTAGCATCTTGGGGATCTCCCACAAGCTCTCCGGCACTTTGAATTGTTTTCTCTTCCCACTTGGGCCTTGAAGGGGGGATATGTTCAGAATCCATATCAACATCATCTTCAACAATATCAGAATCAGAAATATCAGAGAATGAATCACTACTTACTTCATCATCAAGACGAGGGAATGAGCATTCCCCATCACCTTGTTCACTAGCTTGCAAGAATTCCTCCTCTTCGAATTTGACACTTCTTTCAATGAAAGTTTTGTGAGTGGATGGATCAAAGAGCTTGTAGCCCTTGGAATCCTCTGCATACCCAACCATGATTGACTCCTTGCTTTGTGGCTGCAATGCCTTTCTCTTCTCCGGTGGAATTCTGGCCCAAGCCCTTGAGCCAAAAATTCTGAAATGTGAGACATTTGGTTTGTGGCCCATCCAAGCTTCAAATGGAGTGATTCCTTGCAATGCTTTGTGTGGAGCTCCGTTCTGAACATATGCTGCACAATTCATAGCTTCAGCCCATAATTTAGGAGACAAATCCCTTGCTTGCAACATGCAAGTTGCCATCTCTTTCAGTGCGCTCTGCAACACCATTTTGCTGTGGTGTGTAGGGCACTGAGTGTTGCATCTGAATGCCATGCTCTTGATAGAGCTGCTGCAAATTGTTATTGACATACTCTCTGCCATTATCAGTCCTCAAAACCTTCATGGCCTTCCCACTGAAGTTCTCAACCATGCTCTTAAAAATTTTGAAGCATTCAAAGACTTCAGATTTTTGCTTAAGGAAAAATAACCAACAGTACCTTGAGTAGTCATCGATGAAGGTGAGCACATATTTGCTGCAGCCATAGGAGGGTGTGGGGAGTGGCCCTATGAGATCAGAATGCACTATCCCAAGTGGTTGATCAGCCCTCCTTTCCTTCCCTTTGTCATACTTCTTTTCAGGATGCTTCCCAATCATGCAACCCTTGCATGTTCCACTTGAAAAACTGATTTGTGGCAGCCCTTCTACCATCTTTTCTTTGCTTAAAACTTGAAGATACCTGTATTTTAGGTGCCCATACCTTTGATGCCATAGCTTGCTGGTCTCATTCCCATGTGACAGAAGCACACTTGGTGAAGAGAATTCGAGGAAGTGGGAGAACTTGTACATCTTCATGTCATGGTCTGCAACACCCTTAGCAACAATTTTCCCGGTGGAAACTTCTGATATCTCCACATCATCCTGAGTGAAGACCACCTTCTTTGCTGCTCCAGTATGTGTCATTTGATATACAGAGAGCAATTTTGCTGCAAGATTTGGCACATACAGCACATTGGAGAAGAAACCATTCTCCATAGAAATTTTCCCAATGCCATGAGCAGGGATTTCTGAGTCATCTCCCATTCGAATTGAGAGGCCACTGTAGGGAGCAAGTTCAGAAAACGAGTCTCTTGAAGAAGCCATGTGCCTTGAGGCACCTGAATCAATGATGAACAAAGGTGAATGAGATGAGATAGCCACCAAAGCATGGCAGCTCTCCTTGTCTTCAGAAACGCACTCCTTCTTCTTGGAACTTTCAGGAAGAGGAATATTATTTTTCTGTAGGAGATGGGTCATGGTGTTTATGGTTTTCTTCATGCATGAGCTCTCTGGATGAAAACCTCTTTGACAGTAGCTACATTTTGTCTTCTCAGCCTTCTTTCCCTTGTTCTTGACAGGATTCGAAACCCCCTCAGAGGATTTGGGCCTCCCATCCTTCTTCTTCTTCTCTTGAGGTTTCGACCCCCTGGGTTTTTGCTTGCCTCTTCCACATTTCGAATCTCCAGCTGCAAGAACTTGATCTTTTTGCTTGATGGAGCCCATCAAGACCAGCTTGTCTTGCTCTTGAGTTAGCATCTCCATGAAATCAGCCAAGGATGGCATCTTCCAACCTCTAACTGTGAGCCTTGTGGAGTTGAAGGAAGACACAAAAACTGAGTATTCAGAACCCAATTTGGAGAGAATGGACAACACCAACTGTTCTTCTTTCTTCTCTATGCCACATTGTCTGATCTGCAAGACCAAGTTCTTGAACTTGGTGAAGAAGTCCTGGATGGAATCGAAATTCCCTGGGCTCAGTGAGACAAGCTCATTTTCGAGCTGGTGGCCTTTCATCTCATCAGTCTTTCCAAACAGTGTCTCAAGCTTGAGCCACACTTCATTTGGAGTTGCTAGACTTTCTACATGAAACAGGAGGTCTCTCGAAATGCTGAGACAAAGGAGGCCAAATGCCTCATCCATTCTGTTAAAAAACTTGGATTTCTCCACAGCTGAGTTTGGCTCCACCTCAGTGCCCATCGTGATTCTGTAGAGACCCTTAGATCTCAGCAAAATCACCATTTCTGCCTTCCAATCGAAATAGTTGAAGGGTGTGAGCACGTTTGGGTGAGATGGCTCCATTTTCCTCTGCTGCAATTCGTACTTGCTGACAATGCTGATCTTCAGTACCTGCAAACAACTCTCAAATCACTCAGGAGGGATCTACACTAACAGATTCGAACCCTGTATGGATAGTGGGTGCATTTGGGAGAGCATCACACCTGAGAGGAGCCACTAGATTTCTCCAGTAAGCTCAAGGCAATGGCCTCAGGAATTATGTGGTTTCTCCACTGCTTCTGGCAATCCACTACAACAGTCTTGCTGGTTCGAATTCTAGCTCCAAGAGCTCTGATACCATGTAAAATCTCAAGCATAGCTGAATCTAGCTACTGTGGATTCCTCACTGGTGAAAGATTGCACAACATTTGCAAGAATGGCATAAAAAATTTAAATGAATGAAGAACAATACACATGAAATGGTGAATAATGTCAATATTATTAATTGTCCAACCTTAACATAGGTTAAGAACACCCATATATACAAATCTGGAAGAATTCGAATCCATCTGGAGTGTTCACACTGATCTAGCTTAGAAATAGCTCAAACCCCCCTAGGTTGACCAAAATATCCCAAACCATCCCAAACTGGTTCGAATCTGCTGTGTGAATGCTGGGAATGACTGGACAGGCCCATGTGACCTCACACATGTGAAGAAACTGGTTGGTTAGAGGTTTGGAGTCTAAAATTGGCCAAAAATATGACAAAACAAGGCAAGATTGTCCACAAATTGAGCAAATGCGCCCTAGGTAGAAGAGAAGCATGCTGAGTGCATTAAATGACCTGAGGAGGGCGCTCTAGGCATGCTGAGTGCATTAATTGCCCCGGGGAGCGCTCCACATAGCTGGTTTGACTCAGCACTTGTTCACATTGCTAACTAGTTCAAGACAGTTTGGCCATTTACCAATCTAATCAACTTAGGGATGTAATCATTAATCACTTGGGCTAATTAATCATCAATTAATACATGATTAATTTACATAGGTGTAAAAATGTTCTAACAATTGGAGCAGTTAAGGAAGAAGTGACAGACTGTCAGCTATAGGGACGAACAAGTAACGAGACAGGATGGTGTAAAGGATGCACCATGTTCGTGTCAGAGCCGCGCGGTCAGACTGTGACTTTCAGAGAAGTGTCAGAGACTGAAGCAGCAGTGCAAAGGACATCGGAGCTCCAGAGAAGTAAATGCAAAGCATGGTCAATAAGAGAACTATTTCATTTTTGGTTTAAGGGTACTATGGGGTTCCGACCCATAGTTATTGTAAATATGTGATCTTCGCACACAATCTATAAAAGGAGAAATTTTGCATTATATGGAGGGGTCAGATCTTGTTAGGAAAGAGTAGATATTGAAGAAATCATTTGTAATATCTGTGCTAAGAGATATCTGAGAGAGAAAGGCTCTGTAGCTATGTGCACAAAGACCTATTGTAGAGAAGAGTCTGCAGTTGAGCGAATGGACTGGAATTGTTAACCCTTCCAAGAAATAAACAACAGTTCCCGTGGACATAGCTCACATCTGCGGGGTGAACCATGTAAATACTTGTGTTGTGTGATTGCTTCTATGAGATTGTTTTGTGTTTATATATATTCATGATTTTATATGTATTTTCATATTTATGTTGATGAGAATAGTATGTTAAGTATTGGATGCACATGTTTGAATATGCCAAGTGTTAATGAATAAGAATGGAAATGATATGCTAAGTATAGGAACATGCATACATGAGTTTGTGGAATTGCAATGGATGTGATGAATGCATAGTTGCCTTGTTAAATAGTTAATTAATAACAATAATTTAGTGAAGTTTGTATTGTTAGAACTGTGGAGTGCGCATTCACATAATTGCTTTGTTATATTATGGTGAATGGCCATACGTAATTGCACAGAAACAACAAATAAGCTAGTACTGTAGGTTGTTGAGGAACGCAAGTGCACAGATACATGTCAACGAATGATCTGCAAAGTAGATGTTGAGCGAGCTGTGCATATTCACCTCGCATAACATAACCACGTGTCACTAGGTTATAGAAACCTGATTCTGTAACCACCCATCTTCGCTTTAGGTGAGACTTCATCCTTCTCGCAGGTTGATGCCGAAAGGGCCAGTGAAGGGGATTTTGGTGGACTAAAGATAGGATAACCCCGCAGAACCCAGGTCATCCCCAAAGAAAATAGTAAGAAGAAGTTGCGAACTAAGAAAGGGTAGTGAGCCAAGAAATGGTTCTATTCATAAAGGGGTATGCAGCGGTTACTGCGCCCATGGAGAAGCTATTGAAGAAAAATGTGAAGTTTGAATGGAACGGTGAATGTCAGAAGAGCCTCGACATATTGAAGGAAAATATGGTTGCAAGACCAATTTTAGCCTTCCCCGACAGGAAGAAAGAATTCCATGTCCACGTAGATGCCTTTTCAGTCGTGCTGGGGGTAATATTGGCACATCCTGGATAAGGGTCGATCGACCATCCTATCACATTTGCTAGCCGAAAGTTGTCGACCGCAAAGAAAAATTATACAACGACAAAAAGAGAAGGTATGGCGATGGTATATGCATTGCAAAAGTTTTGACACTATCTGTTAGGAGGACACTTCAAGATGTTTACTGACCACTCAACATTGAAGTACCTAGTCAACAAGCCTGTGTTGGGGGTAAAGATCTGTTAGTGGTTTGTGTTGTTTCAGGGATTTGAATGTAGGACCTGACCATCTGTAGAGGATTAAATCGGGCAAGGAACCAAGTAGCATCGACGATGGTCTTGCCAACGCGCACTTATTCTGAATTGAAATGGTCGATGACCATTACAAACAAATCGTTCAGTTTTTGGCCATGTGAAGAGAACCTGAAGAGTTCACCACTAATCAGAATAAACAATTAGTCGTCAGAGCTGCTGACTTCTAATTGATTGCGGGACAGTTATACAATATGGTACCGGAAGAAATACTGCGTTGATATGTCCTTTCGCATGAGCAAGAAAGAGTGTTGGTTGAGGCTCATGGTGGGATCGTAAGAGGGAATTATGCATGGAACACAACCGCTATAAAGATACTTAGAGATGGCTTATGGTGGCCAACAATGCATGGCTATGCAACATATTACTCTAAGAGATGTGACATCTATAAGATGATGGGGAAACCATCACGAAAGAATGAGAATCTACCATTGGTGCCCTAGTTGACCTTAGAACTTTTTTACAAATGGGAAGTAGACTTTATGGGACCCATTAACCCACCAGGAAAGAGGACGAGTGCAAGGTATATCATTACTATGACATACTACCTAACAATATGGGTCAAAGCAACACCAGTGAAAAATTGCACAACTGCGACAAGAACAAGATTTTCTTTTTGACAACGTGGTCACCAGGTTTGGGTGTCCAAAGGTCTTGATGATCGACCAAGGTACACATTTCGTAAATTAGAGTATCAAAGCAGTGACTGAGGAGTTTTAGATTCAACATAGAAGAAGCACCCCATAACACTCACAGGCGAATGGGGTAGTTGAAGTGTTGAACAAAATTATGGAGCATGCGCTCAGTAAGGTGTGTAATACAAACCGTGACGACTAGGATTTGAAGATTCCTATGGTATTATGGGCCTATAGAACAACGTGCAAAATGTTGAAAAGCTAGACCACCTTAAAGCTGGTATACGCACAAGAAGCAGTAATTCCTATGGAGTACATTGTCCCTAGTCTACTCATAGTAGCAATGACAAACATGAGAAATGATGCGGCAATTGAAGAAAGATCAGCGCATTTGCTACAACTGGAAGAAGATCGCTTTATTGCAGGATTTCAGCTGCAAGTGGAAAAAGATCGACAAAAGGCATGGCATGATCGCCATGTAAATGCAAAGTAAGTTAAGCATGGATACATGGTTCTCCTATATGACAACAAGTTTGCAAAACACCCATGTAAGGTCCAAATTCATTAACTTGGTTCATATGTAAAAAATTGCATTACTCACGGAGGTGCATTTCAATTGCAAAAGTTGGATGGAACACTTTTGACAAATTTAGTGAATGGGAGCCGACTATATCCCTAGCGGGATATCCTAGCGCACCTTGACCGAGGAAGATAACAAGTTGACATGAAAAAAAATGCAAAAGGTACACCATGTAGTTCAGGATTCCATCGACATAACTGCGAAAACATTGAAATCCATATTCCTGGGGATGAAACAATGACGAATTTTGGGACGTCGAACCGGAAAAGTGCAAACTGGTCATATCAGGCAATAAATGCAGCAGTTAAGATGCAGAGGACGATGATGCAAGTGTATGGAAATGCGTTTAATGCCACATCATTGTGTTGGATTGGGTAAATCGATGGAATATTTGTGTAATCATTGTCCAAATCGAGTCGATGGGTATAAACGGACATCCAGGGAAGAATTCCGACCCATTGCGCATTGTGAGTGAAGAGCATTACAGAAACTAGAGAGAAAAAGCGAATTCAATTGGTGAGAGTCTTTGTTTGTTGAAGAGAACACGACTAAGAGAGTCGATATGGCGCATGTGATATCCAGCATGAGTGAGCAGGAGCCACTTGCTGCAAGGGAACCCATTGTTGAGGAGCGACCAGAAATTGCATTGACACTGACTAGGGTATTTTGGAAGAAAAGAAGTGCCAACTGGCTAGTAGATACTAAAATAAGAGAAAATACTACCCACAACTCGACAAGAGCGACAACCACAGGAGAAGAAGCGGGAACTTTGGGTGTCAGAGGAGAAGAGACAACAACAACAAGAGGAAGGGTGAGACAACAACACAGTCCGACCGTAGTGGACAATATAGGCTACGTGCCATCAAGGAGAGAAGGGGCTCCATTGGTAAGATTTCAAAAGAACAACAAGTACACAATAGTAGATCCAATGACACCAGAGGGTGTCCACATTAATAGTGGAGTGTTGCAGCGGTTGCACAATCTGCAATATACAATGACCACGACATTCTAGCATATACAAAGTGCACCTAATGGACATTTATCAACAAATTCCATGAATATGGAGGCCCAATCACCAGGGAACCAATGCAATGGGCATTGGGATTACAATGATATGGATTGTTGTCAATCATCCACATGTCGCAATTTGGGCACTCAGCGGAGGTGAACACATGCATTAAGCAATTTATTGTATGCTTCCACCGAGGTTATTTATGGTTTGACACAAAGATCCCCATCAACGTGGATCTTATTGCATGAATTACTGGACTTCCCAAGGTAGGGGTCGATCCATCATAGTACTTCCAAAGAAAGGACAATGACAAAATGTTTGCTACAAAAATGAAAGCTAAGTATGCGGTGGACAAAAACACTTGGGGGTACCTAGTCAACACGATCAATGTTCGAGCTGTCAGGATCGTAGCGAAATGGTTGGCTATAAAAATGTTGTGGAAGAACTGACCCAACCAGTGCACATCCGAGGTAATCGCATCAGAGGAGAAATGTGCGGTCAGAGTTCAAACGAACTGGTCGCTCTTTATGTTGAATGAATTGATGGAGGACGTAGTTGCATCGCAAGAGAAAGGTAATCCCTTCACTTACTCATGGATGTTATTGCTAATCGCTCTGGTTGCATGGATGGAGCCACCACAATATCAAGGCATGGAGATGGAGGAATATAAAGTGTGTCGAGGGGCACGGTATCAGAAATTATGGGCACTAAATGAGAAGAAAAGGCAGTGCGATAAAAATATCCAATTTTATATCTACTTAGAAGAGTTGCATATGCAAGTAGTAAAAATCCAGCACTTGGCAGAGGTCATGGCAAGAAAGCATCGATGAATTTCCAGGATCGTTGTGGGGCCACAGGCAATATTCCTGCAAGCACGAGCAGATACGAAGAAGCAATGGTTGAATACATAGCATAAGTTGATCGAAGAAGAGTTGGGCGCAATAGTAGAAGAATGGTTGAATGAATGGAAGACCCCGGTAGGCGATGATCAACTATCAAACCTGGAGGATGGGAAGCCAACAGATGTACCAAATATTTAGACAAAAAAAATATTGATATGATGAAGATGAAGGCAGGGATGATCCATCGGGATCTGGAAGTGATGATGCATCAATTGACACTCTGACATATTCGGAGTTGGAGGCACAACAACAAGAAAGGCATACAAAGAGGAGAATGGATAAAGGCGAAGGGAGCACCATTTTTTGTCCCCCCTACAAGAAAATGAAAATGTTGCTCAATAGAATGGAAATTGTCACCGAAGAAAACAGAAACAAGGTGATGCAACACACAACCAAATAATTTCACCAATTGTCGCAGCTATTGCAAACACTAATAACTGTGATTATAGAGACAAGGGTGCAGCCAGGGCTTGCAGAGCCAAGTCCATAAAAAATGCAATGGATTGATCTTGATATCGGCACTCAGCGGAGGATCGTACAGGTGCTGCCTAGTGTGATCACTACAAGAAAATGAAGAGTTATACGCTGCACTGCGAGGACAAGATACGGTAAGTATCAATCTCAACATGTTGTTGATGTTTATTCTTTATCGCACCCACATTGGGGTTAGCGAAGATAGTAATGAGAGAGAAGCGTCAACACATGATCAAACGATTATTTACAAAAGGTATCTAAGAAATTTTGAAGCGGAGATTGAAAAACTCCACAAGGAAAAGGAGTCAATAATGAACGAAAGGAAAAAAAACGATGGAGGATAGGAGGAGACTGGAACATGCCATCTCCATGGCATGCGAGGATGCACCGAAAATAGCCAAAGAGATGATTGCAGAAGCTAAGGCATTGAGTTTGGGTACTATTATCGAAGATCTCATAAAATACAATGAGGAGTTACAAATAAAGGTGGCACCAAGCACACCACCAGAGCAAGTGGAAGCAAGAAAAAGCACTATTGAGGATGCTGCAACAGAGATCTCAAAATTGGAGAAGGAGATGCAACACATTGCAGAGGAGGTCTCACAATTTTTGGGAAGTCTCGTGCAAGATGAGCAGTTGCACCAATTGAACATGCAACTCATCCAGGCTAAGGAGCAATTAGAAACATTAAGGGGATCGATAAAGGTGATGCCCCTACTTGCACAGATGACTAAGGTGACATAATTAAAGGAATTGCAACACCAAGTCAACAAGGCGCAGACTAGACAACAGAGGTGAACATTGCAATTGGATGAGTTGCAGTCGAAAGTGGAGCAGCTAGAAGTCGAAGCTATGCCAATATTGTTGCAGATAAAGGAAAAATTACAGAAAGTACAACAGTAAAAAAGAGAGCATCTGATGGAGTAGGAGGTTGAGGACTGCACAATGCTCAAAGCTAACATAACAGATGATGTCAAAAAAATCAAAGCAGCATATGAGTGTTGGAATATTAATTCTTCCTATCTATGTCATTTAAATACATTGGTAGCATTAATTAATCATTTATGATTAATTCCTATGTATTAGACTAGATTATTGCCATTTGAGCCATTGTGTGGACCACAAGACTTCCAAGTGTGGACCACAAGCTTCCTAGACCACTTGGGTGCATTTCTAAATGGTTATGGATAATATTCTAGTGGAAAAGGCACCTTGCTGAGATTTACTGCTTTTTACTGCTTTTTACCCATGGAGGAAAAGCTAGTCTTCTAGGGAAACTTGTTTTTTGGACCACACATCCTCTATGATTTTTCTTCTTTCCATTTTTGGGATTTGAAATTTTTTTTCATCATACATTAGCTACAAGTCACTAAGTCATAAATTCGTGAGCCTTTAGAGTGACTTGGAGAACACACTTGCCACCTAGGGGGGATGTGCACAGTTTTAGTAAGTCTGATGATATGAGGATCCAAATGGCATCTTTATCCATTCAAATCTCTATTGTAATGTTATATAATAGCAGCCTATTATTTTCCAAAGGTTGGATGATGTATTTTATTCATGAGAGTTAATACCGTTTGTATTATTGTGAGTAATTTTCTGAGTTCTTTGACTAGTTGTGTAAGATCTTTGTGAGTGTGTGTAATTTCTTGACATATATGTGTCAACAAATGCACACCCCTTCACATCTTTTGTCATTTTTATTTTTGGTTTGAGAGCAATTGTGACTCAGAGACTTGGGAGACGTACCCTTAGTCCAAGCTGGGTGATGTGCCCCTGCTTCCTCTGAGAGGATGATGGAATTCATCCATTGTCAATTCAAGTCTATTTTGAATTTCAGAATAAGTTTCATGAATTCTATGGATCGAATCTTCAAGCTTGCTGTTGATTTCCAGTGCTAGTTTGTTGTGTTCAGAGGAGAGGATTTCTAGTGCTATTTTGAGAATCCTCTTGGATTACATATGATTTAATTACAATCATTATTATCCTCTGATATCAGTAATAAAATTTAATATTGCATAAGTCTGAAATATTTTGTACACCCCTTCTAGATTTGCATAGAATTTGACTAGTTTTCATAATGCATTTGATAAATGAATGAGTATTGATCCAATGAATTAATTATTGTTCCTGGAGTTGTTTAATGTGTCATATGAATTATTCCAAGTCTCATATCATAATTTCACGATCCTTCATTAACTATTTGGAAGCCTTGAATTCTAACTAGTTGTGCAATCCTAGTAAGCATTTTTTCTCATATATTTGTGAGAATTCATCATAAATTTCTCTAACTTTATGGAATTCAAACTAGCTGTATATTGACTGGAAACTGATTTTATTTAGCCTCCCAAAGTCATAATCCTTCACCAATAGCTTCCAGTCAATGAATAGTGATATACTAGTTTACATATGTTGGGGTGCCCAAGAGCATTATAGTAGACTTGTTGATGCCCCGAATATCGCAGCATCAAGCAGAAAGGGATTCTCCCTGGTAGACTATCCCAATTAGATTTTCCACTGTTTGGTATGGGGAATCCGTCCGGTTAGCGGTTCCGGCAACAGTTGGGTTTGGATATTTGCTTCAATTATATCGGTTATGGCCCGATCCACCGTTCTTTTTGATTTTATGGTTTATAATGATATGCAAATGCCTAAACTAACTTAATCTAAATGTAGAACTCGAAACAAATCTGTATTTAAAACTGAAATAAACCTAAACTATCCCCGCAAGGAGCAAAATTATAAGTATGAGTAATGTGCTGGAAGAGTTATCTACATATCAACAGACAGCCATTAAATCATAAAGTTAGATCTACAGCAAGAAAGCAAGAGATATTAGAAGATAGCTTCCAATTCACATATAACACATTCCATTACTCATGTAGGAGAAAATTCATTTGCACAAGAAACAGTAACATCATTCAATACCGAGAAATAATTCAAGACAGCAAAGAAAGATCTCACAGTAGAATATGAAAGTCACAAGAATAATCCAGCATGCATCCAACATCCATTTCCATGCAAAAGATGTCCTCTCCAGGCTCTTATTAGGTACATTTCATTTTCTTGAAACAAGTGCAAGATGGCTCGTACAAGTTCAGAAAAATTATTTCCCTGCAAAAAGTCCTTTACACTGTTTACTAAACTTCTATTTATATCATTACAAAATGCCTCTTGGGCTGCCACCTGGCTCTTTACACATATCCTCTACAGACTTTTCCCTTTTAGTAACAAAATCGTGACCCTTTTCTTAAAACATAAAATTCCTCAAAAAGAAAAGGACAGCTGTCCAATGGTTCCACGCTTTAAACATAGGGAGATCAAAATAAAAAAAAAGGAACAACGCTGTAGGATCAGCGTGTTCACCCTTGGGAAGGTGCTTCTGTTAGGAGAGAAGGACTTGTACTGGATGCTACTACTGGGAGAGAAGGACTTGGACTGGCTACTACTTTCTTTTCCTCCTCTGCTATGTAACTGAACCAGATACCAGTGTCTCTGATAACCACATTTGCTGAGGAAGGGAGCAAGATCTTCTGGAAAGTCACATCTTTACCAAGTTCTGCTCCAATACCCTGAATTTCTGCAACTGCTGCTTGGTGGATTTCTTTAAGCAAATGACTGTATATTGATGACAGCCCAATATAGTGATGGAGATCATCAATGGCTAGGACATCAATCTTCTTTACATATTCCATTTGAATGCCTATCTCTTCCTTCAAGTCTGATAAACGTTGCTCTTTGTTTGGGAACTCATCGAGGGACTGAGGAAAACTTATCTTGCACTTATCATGTACTTCGTGGATTTTTTGATAAAGGCTGTTACTTTTATCCATTGTTCCTTGGATCTTAGCCATGAGCTTAAGGCCATAGTTCCTGCAGAATTCCATAAGGGCTATATCTTCTTTAAAATCATCTACAGATTTGAATGGGAGATGCTTGGGGAAATCAACCTTCCCTTCTCTCCATTCCATCTCGCTCAGGATGTTTGCTTTAACCCGAGTATATTTACCCTTAAGCCTATTGGCCTCTGCATTGACTTCTTTCAATATAACCATCATGGCTTTCAGCCTGCACACTTCCTCAGTAATCAGCTCCTGTGTGGCGTGCATTTGTCTTAGAATGTCACAGGACAGCTCATGAAAAGGAGACATATCTATTTCTCTGCTCTCTGCCTGCTCTAATTGCCCAACCATTGCTTGCTTATCTGCTTGCAGATGAGAAACTCTAGCTTCCGAATCGTTCTTTTTTGCTTCTAAAACCATCATCTGGACTGCCAGGTGCTCCATTTCTTCTTCTAACTGGCGATACTTATTTGACAATTCCTTGTGCTCAATAGACAGGTGATTATACTTATTCACTACAAGATCCCTGTAATCCTATTCATTAGACACAATATATTGTAACATGCGAGCTCTCCTCTTTGTTGACTCAAATTCTCTAACCATATCGACCACATTGTCCTGAGTTGCTTTTGTTGCTTCTATAGCAGCAGATGCCATGGCTATGGGAGCCTTATAAGTATTTTGCATCACTGTGGTCTCCCGTCGGGTAACAATATTGTCTTGGAAGAGTCTCTTTATCCTATCTTCCGATTTCAAGACTATTGCCTTCCTCTTCTTATCATACACAAATTCATCCCATCGGGACACAGTATGATCTTCTGATGGAGTGTAAGGGACGATTGGGAGGTCTATTACATGTATTTCTGCTTCTATGGGTGGGGTCTGGACAACTTGAGATGTGTTTGTTCCCACATTTTGGGTGCCGGAGACACCTGCTTGAGCTGTGTCTGTTTCCATATTTTGGGTGCCGGGAACACCTACTTGAGCTGTGTCTGCCTCCACATTTTGGGTGCTGGGAACAACCGCTTGAGATACATCTGTTTCCATATCTTGGGTACTGGAGCCACCTTCCTGGGCATCTTCATCGGTCTTAAGTTCTTCTTCAACCTTTTGTTCCTCTTTAGCTTTACACCTTCTCTCTTCTTCTTCAGCTTGTTGCTGATTTTCACTTTCTTCCATCTACTCGGCATCTTCAGCTTCTTTCTACAGCCTTGCATCTTCTGCTTCTTGTTGCATCCTTGCTTCCTCAACTTCTCTCAGCAATCTTGCATCTTCATCTTCTTGTTGCAACCTTGCAACTTCTGCTTCGCGTTGTAGCCTTGCTTCCTCTTTCAATCTTTGTTCTTCTTGGGCTAGGGCATCAACTGCTTCTTTCTCCTTCTGCAGACTGGATTTTCGGGCTGTGGTAGAGCTAGAGCTTGCTCCACTGCGTTGACGATAAATCTGCAACTCAGTCATGTTGTTGATGCCTCTTAACACTTCTTCATTGGCATCATAGTAATGAGGCATATTCAGAATGAGCATAAATTTCTTCGCAATGCTCGACAACCTTGCTTCGCCAATCATTTCTATGGAAGATCATTTCACCGAAGTGAAACTATTTCAGCTCTTGAACAAATTCCTCAGTTGATGCAACCCCTGAGAATTTGTAGGCTCCTATGCAGAAGGGAAAAGGAGGGAAAGAATCCTTATGTTGCTTGTTAAGCACCCCTCCTATTCCATCAAGGAAAATTTGCCTGATTGCTTCTTTGAGGACTACATAATCAGTAGCGTATTTTGGCAAAATGTATGGCGCTTTGGTACCTCCAAACATCCTGATCTAGGTGCCCTAATCTGAGAAATAAAAATATCCATATTTTTCCAGGACCTCCATGGCATTATCTGATAGACAATTGGGCTCTTCCTTGAAAATCTGCTCATATAGAGGCATGATGAATTCTTCGCAGATGAGCTTATAGATTGCTCTGTAATTTTGACCCCACATTATTTTATAAGCAGTGTAGACCGGGTTGTTGGCTTTATCCCATGTGCATCCTAGGCTGGGGAAAGATAGCTTGGCCAAAATACAGTCAATGAGATAGGAAGACATGTAAAATTCTGACTTTTTAAAGGCCAGACCTTCTCTTGCAGCAGCCACTGTGGATGCCAAACTGTCCGAAAGGATAGTAGCCTAGTCAAACACAGTCCCTTTGAATGCTACGAAGTGGATGATGGGGGCCCACTGTATCCTATATACAGTGCCATCGGGCATGCCGAAAATTCTGCATAGCATCAGGGCGATTAACCTAAAAGGAGGTCTTAGGTTCTGAACATCATATTCATCATTACCTCTCTTTCTCAAGTGCTTTCCTGTGACCAATAATTTTTTGGCCATCTCAATATTGTTCATCTTTCCCAACCATTCATCACATAGAGCTTGTTGGGGACGTGATAATTTGTAGGCTGCAGCAATATACGCTGGATTGAATGAAGAAAAAGGCTCTCCCTTGCTGTCATGCAACACTCTTATCTCTGGGTTGGCATGTTCCAGTATCTACCCAATCACTTCAGAGCATGGGAACAATTCAGGGTAGGTAGAAACCCTAGCTATGCCGGAAGTTCTGATGTTGAGGTAGATTTGTTCTTCTTCCAATAATACATCTGGGATATCCTGGTCTCTGATCATCCGGTAAACATCTCCCCAACGGACTTCAGGAGGAACGACGATGGTACACTTAGTGTCTTGGAAAATAGTTTCAGTCCTTAGTTGCACTGGCTCTGGTTCCATCACTTTAGTTTTCTTTCTACCACCTTTTGGCATCGTGGCTTATCCCTTCTGGCAACCAAATGTGAATCATTATAAAAATTTGCAAGATGTTATGAGAGTATAACATAGAGAAGGACAATTTTAACATGCTAATGAGAAATATAGACAAAATCATAAGCAGCATGTTGTGGAAGCAAAATAGATCACTTCAAAAAATGAAAAATGGTCCTGAGACTTGATTATTCTAGGGAGACAATGCCTAGTCAGGGATTTGTGGAATGCTTCGCAAAAGGTAAGCATATGACGTGTAAAAAACCTACTTCTCTCCTAGTCCTTGGAGAGAGGGTGCCCTTCATCATAGCACTTCTAATGATCAATGTTGGGTTGGCCTGGAGTGGAAAAGTCCTACGAACAAACAATGAAACCAGGAACTATTTTCCACATTCATTAACTAAGCCGAAAAGGTGAGTGGTCGAGTATCTTAACTGACCACTACTGTTATTAATAATACTTGCAAAACGGTGCATGGCTGGTATGAGGTTTGAACCAGGGTAGGAAAATGATGGGAATGCGGTTAGTAAAAAACATGGATGGTCATGGCTATGGCTTTCAGCTGGTAGGAATGAGGAACCTAAGGGGTCACAGTGGCCATAATAAAGAAACAAACAAACAAAAAATGACCTATGCTACCAATGTCTATCGGCCACGTTATGAACGGGAAAACCCAAAAAGTAATCCGATGTGGAGAAAAAACAAAGATGGCGGTTAAAAATCCTACCTGGAGACGAGAGAATGGTTGAGTGAGGTGGACGCGGTCATGGATGTGCTGAGTTGGAGCGAGCCGACGCGGTCTTCCTAACGGCGTTCTTTGAACGATAAACAAACAATGAAATCAACGAAACCCCCACCATCCTTATAAAAGGTTAGACATGTGCGGCATTAAACGGGTAGGCGGTGTTATTAAAATAGGGTTTTAATGCCTTGTACAGTGCGGTCATTTCAAGCCGTCTCAGCATTTGTGTGCGACCGTCGGTTGCGGGGCATAATTATGAGTTTCATCCGCAATTACGGAACAATATGGCGAATTGCTTTAGCGTTTCTAGAGTATTTGGCGTATCTTTTCGAAATACAGTCTTCCCGGAAGCTTATCGCGAACGGTTTTGCCGAGTCTTCCCGCAGTTTCGGAAATATTCAGGATATCCTTTCGCAACTTATGAAATAACTTTGTTCAAGCTTACCGACAAATTACTACAGCATCATTGGACGAAAGTTTCCGCAGTTTCGAGAGAGTTCGCCAAGTGCTTCCGCAGTTTCGGGAGTGTTTCGTGAATGATTCCGTAGTTGCGGGAGAGTTTCGTGAATTGCTTCCGCAGTTGCATGAGAGTTTTTTTTTAATTTCTTTCTACAATTTCGAGAGAGACATGTGAATGCTTCCGTAGTTTCGGGAGACTTTCTTGAATGGCTTCCGTAGTTTCGGGAGACTTTTGTGAAGTGATTCCGCAATTTCGGGAGACTTTCGTGAATGCTTCCGCAGTTTCGGGAGAGATATGGAAATGCTTCCGCAGTTTCGGGAGACTTTTGTGAATGGCTTCCGCAGTTTTGGGAGACTTTCGTGAATGGCTTCCGCAGTTTCGGGAGACTTTCGTGAATGGCTTCCACAGTTTCAAGAGAGAAACTTAAGTTCTTCCAAAAAAAAAAAACTAAGTCTTTCCTTGGTTTCAGGAGAGAATCGTGAATGGCTTCCGCGGTTTTGGGAGACTTTCGTGAATGGCTTCCGCAGTTTTGGGAGACTTTCATGAATGGATTCCGCAGTTTTGAGAGAGAAACTTAAGTTCTTCCAAAAAAAAATAGTAAGTGTTTCTGCGGTTTTAGGAGAGAATCGTGAATGGCTTCCGCGGTTTCGGGAGACTTTTGTGAATGGCTTCCGCAGTTTTTGTAGACTTTTGTGAATGGCTTCCGCAGTTTCGGGAGACTTTCATGAATTTTTTAGAAGAAGAAACTTCAATTTTTTAAAGCAGACTCCTTAGTTGAAAACAAAAACTAAGTTAGAAGGAGAATTGACTTCTTCAGGCAGTCTTTCTAGAAAAACTAAAAGGAGGGGCTCCAATATGTACAAAATTTTGGGGGGATGTTTCTCCAACAACAATTGGCGAGTCGCTGACCAACACAGATCTCTAAAAAAATTCCTCTCGATGATCTGAAACCTTCTTAAAAGATATCCATTTTATATGCAATATTCAGCTGAGCACTTGAATCTCGGTGAAGGAAAAAGTCACTTTATCTGCTAGCCATTGGGGAAAGGGGAGCTTTGATAGAGACATCTTTAAAACTTTCAAAGGGCAACATATTGGGTTCATTTTAGAAGATTCATCTTTCAGATGGATACTGCTATCGGACTCCACAGGATTTGCAACACTTTCTCATGGACATTATTGCTCTTGTTCCTCATTCCCATGCCGCTTGCATCCTTTTGGATGTTTATACTTTTGACAGCTTTGTTGTTTGAGACTTCCATAAATATTTTCTTTGGAAATGATCTTTGATTTTGGCTCCTCAATCCATAATGTCATTTTGTGTGGGTGAGAGATTTTATTGATTTGGTCAAGCCTCACGGATGGAGAGGAGCCTAATTTGAGCTGAGTCTTTTGGACAGCTTTCTGACTTACATGCTTTGCTTTTGTCTCAACCATGCTTCAATTGAGGTGAGAATCTTTGGAAAACAGACCCTTGATCATATGCCATTTTGGCTGTTAAATTTGCAGCATGGAGTCATTTCAATACCTTATGCCCTCGGGATGTGCTACTCTCCATGGGTCCAACTTCAATGACCTTCTTGAGATGCCTTTAAGTGTGAGGGTGGATGGAGCCCAAAGATAGTAATAAAGATAGTTGTATATCTCTTCTATTTCAATGACATTAGTGTGACTAGCAGAGTAGGCTTCCTTCCTTCTGAAGAAAGTTCAACAAGAGCACAATACATAGATAAACTTTCATTCGAGCGTAGTTTCGGATTCATGAGTTGTGAGATTTCTTCGAGAGATCTATCTTGATGAGAAACCCAACCGCAGGAGCTTTTAGAAAGCAAACTTTGTAGAAAAGGTTCAAATGACGAGAACAAAAACAAAATGGCTGAAAACAATGAAAACAAAGGGCTAAAGCAACATAAAAGAAAATTGTTCTTTATGTACAGAAAGTCTCAGTGAGACTACGCAAAGTATTGTTTCAGGGCAAGGCCATTGAGAGGAAGGGTTACTTCTTCTCCCTCGAGGTCTGTCAACTTATAAGTGGATGGGCCTATCTTTGCCGAAATTTGGTAAGGGCCTCTCCATAAATGTTGGAATTTCATGTGCATCCCTTTGCCCTCATGATTATGATCCCATTTAAGGACTAAATCCCCAACTTCAAAACTTCTTTTACCGGACTTTCACTTATCGAACCATCTCTTGACTATGTCTTGGTGCTGATGGAATTAGTATTTAGCTTTCCGTTGGGCTTCTTCAAGTTGAAGCAGGGTATTGATCTTGGATTGTAAGACTTGGCTACCACACCCTTGAGAGGGTTTGGACAACTGTAAGGATGGAAGCAAGACGTTGGGGGGAAGGATGGATTCCTTGCCATAGACAAGAGTGAAAGGGGAAACCCCTAATATTTTCTTTGGAGTCACCCTATCTGCCCAAAAGGCGTTTCGGAGAGCTATATGCCAACTTCACTGATTTTCTATCACAGTCTTCTTGAGGATTCGAATGAGGTTTTTTTTTGAAGATTCAGCTAATCCGTTTCCTTGAGGGTAATAATTGGCTGAATAATACAGCTTAATCCCCCTTTATAAAAAAATTCATTTCTCTTAACAGACGAAAAATAGGGAGCATTATCAAAAACAAGGGAAATTGGAACCCCAAACCTGGTTATCATGTTTTCCTTCAAGAAACTGATGACCGTATCTTCATTGATATTGTGCAATGAGATAGCCTCCATCCATCTAGTGAAGTAGTCAGTAGCCATCAGGATGTATTGATGTTGCAAAGAAGAATTTGGATTTATCTCTCCAATCACATCTATACCCCACTGTTCAAAAGGTTCAGAGATGATAACCGGTTGCAAGGGTCCTGCTGCCTTAGGTAATTTCCTGGCACTTCTTTGGCATACATCATAGTTTCGTGCATATGCATGGGCATTTCGAAACAGAGTGGGCCAATAATATCCATCTCTAAGTATCTTTTGGGTTGTTGTCTCCCATGAATAATGTCCACCTACGGGGCCATCGTGTAATTCTTTAACAACTTTACTTGCATCTTCCTTTTCTAGACATCTAAGAAAAATTCCATCATAATTCTTTCTGAAAATTATGCCGTCAATGATTTGATAAGCTGCTGATTTCAAACGGAGTGCCCTCCTTTGCTTAGAGTTCTAGTGCTCAGGTAGGTATCCTTGCTATAGATAATGCACCAGATCTATATACCATGACTGAGGAGTTGAGAAGATAGGACATACTTCAACTGAGTTTAGCTCAGCTTCATTCTTCCAATGTTGCTCTTCATCAGTCAAGTTTATTGTAACCAATTTGCACAGGCCTTGTCCTTTGATGATAGTGGCCGGTTTAAATTCTAAGTCATATTCTTGAAGAGCCATGACCCGGTTTCCCCTCCTTTCTCCTAGTTATTTTTGAACGAAGAGGGATCTAACAACTGGGTGGGGAACTATAACTTTAGTTCTGTTCTTAAGAATATACAGTCTGAACTGTTTGACTGCTTTGAAGATAGCATATGCATGCTTGTCCAGCATGGGATAGTTTATCTCAGCCCCTTGCAGACCAGTGCTCATAAATGAGATTGGGTATTCGTCCCCTAGCTCCACCTTTTGTGTGAGTACAACCGCGAGGGAGTCATCCGAAGCAAAGGTATACAGGATAAAATCCTTATCAAAATATGGGCTTCTTAAGGAAGGAGCTTTAGCTATAGCTACCTTAATGTCTCTAAACGCATCCTTTTCTAAATTTGTCCACTTGAACTGTGTGCTTTGTTTAACCATTTGTTGCAAAGGTTTAACAATTTGTGCGAAATCTGGAACAAATCTTCGGAGGAAATTGATAGTGCCTGTAAAGGACTGCATAGATTTTTTGTTATGAGGCATTGGAATTCTATTGATAGCTTGTACTCTTTCCTGATCTATTGACTCTCCTCCTTTGGAAATGATATGGCCCAAAAGTTTACCTTCGGGAACAGCGAACACACTCTTCTTGGGATTCAATGAAATACCATATTTCTGACAGCGATAAAAAATATGCTTCAAGTGGACAACATGATCTTCCATTTTCTTTGAAAAAATTGTCACATCATCTAGGTAGAAAACAACACACTGCCGAACCAATCATCGGAAGGCGATATCCATTGCTCGCTGGAATGTAGCTCCTGCATTTATCAGGCCGAATGGCATCCTTCTGTATGCGAAAGTTCCCCACTTAGTGCGGAAAGTAGTCTTAAGACAATCTTCTTCGGCTACGAATACTTGATTGTAGCCAGAGAATCCATCGAGAAGAGAACATAGCTCAGATCCCGACACCATTTGATGGATTTGTTCCATTGAAGGGATAGGATAGTTGTCCTTATCCGAAGCTCTGTTTAAATTTCTGAAGTCCACACATAGTCTTATCTCTCCTGACTTCTTTCTTACAGGAACTAAGTTAGCAACCCACTCAGAATGCCGGACCTTAAAGATTATTTTAGCGTCCATGAGTTTCTTTAATTCTTTTTGAATGAGAGGTTCCAAAGTAGGATGCATCCTCCTTAATTGCTGCTGAAAAGGATTGACACCCACTTTCATTGGTATAACATGCTGAATAATGTGGATGTCATATGTTTTCAGATCCTCATAGGTCCATGCAAAAACATCCTTATATTGTCTAAACAGTTTGATGAACCTATCTCTTTCTCTCGGTGAACAACATTTGCCAAGGTTGACAAATTTTGGTTCAGCCTTGGTACCTAAATTGACTGACTCATTCTGCATTGATGAACTGTTAGTTTTGGTATTCACTGGCCTTTTGAACTTACTTTGAAGGTCAAACAACATTTCGAGTGACCTTACCCCTTTGGGGATGAAATTTCCTTTATTTGCATCCTTCTTTAGCAAATCAGAATTGTGTTCTTCTTCATCTATCACAGCTCCTTGGAAAATTTCTTCATTCGTTAGAAAACTGATAATCTGTTCGTCATCATCGAAAACCCAAAAATTTGTGACGTTGTTAGGGATGGAGGGCCTGAAAATTAATTCAATTGAGCATTTGTTATTAGATGGCACCAATATAGAAGCGGATGTTGCTAACAAATCAGCTGTAGAATTTTGCAATCTAGGAATAGACTTTATATTGAAAGCATCAAAATGCATAATTAAATCCCATACCTCAGCCTGATAACCCTTCAAATACGGTGAGAGACAGTGAATGGTATCTCTTACCTGTCTCACAACTATTTCTGAGTCACCATAAACCTTCAACTATTTAACATTTAAATCGATGGCCTTCTTTAATCCGTGTACCAAAGCTTCATATTCCGCAGTGTTGTTAGTACAATCAAATTCTAACCTACAGGAAAAAAAATACTTATTTCTTTGTGGATCCATGAAAACATAACCGGATCTGGATCCTTCCAGAGTTTTAGAACCGTCAAAGTATAATGTCCAAAATAGATCTTTTGATTCAGCTAAATTAGTATCTCTATGGTCTAACTCAGTGACTAAACTAACTATATTACAGTCAACATCATCAGTCCGAGAAAAATGAAGTAGATCGGACTGTTCTTCTAATTCATGGCTAATAGTTTCAGACTGATAGTTACCTGGATCAATTTATAGAAAATAATTCCCCAGAACCGAGGATGAGAAGGTTACAGCTTCATTCTTTCCCTCTAGTTGAGTTACATTTTGTTTCATGTGCAGTTCTCTCAAGACTTTGATCTGATTCTGTCTATTTTGATAACGCAACCACAGATGAGACCAATCAGTTGCAAAATAACCATTGAGCTTTGTGGACCAATCCCTGTTTAGGATCAAACCATAGGCCTCAGGAATATCAATTACCATTATGTCAATAAACTGACAGACTCTAGAGTCGGCTGATAATCTAATGAGGACATCTTTCATTTCCCCGATAACTTTGACAGCAGTTCTATCTAACTGAATGATTTGGGCCGGAAATGTAATAGGTTTCCCATTATTTTTTTTACAAATTTACAGTGGCATGACATTTGAAGATGCTCCAGAATCTACCAGGCAATTTTGAACATTATGGTTGAAAATTTCAAAGGTCAACAGGAATGGCAATGTCTGGGATTTAGATTTCCCGCCTATACTAGCCTCATTAATGTTGGGATCTTCTTGAGTATCTGTTAATGAGTGCTGGGTTGGGGTTGTAGAGCATGCATCAGCTTATCTTGTTGCTGAGGCAAACTGCACATATCGAATATTGACACATTTTCTTTGACTTTCTTTATATCCTCAATAATGTCATATTCTATATCAGAATCGTTCCCAATTCTGGCTGGATTGTCTGTCTTATTCATTGTGACCTTTGGTTGTTGAGCTATGGTGTCAATGTTTGGTTGTTTGGTCGCTATTCGGATAGCTTTAGGTTGCGGTGGAATGATTGCTATATGTCTTCTAGGTAGTTCTTTTGAAACTTTAGGCTTGGGAGGAGTCGAGTCTGGGACAGGATCCGTAATAGGGCCTTTACTGCGAGTATTAACATTCACAACAGAAAGAGAGATTTCTATGGGATCTTCTTCTACTAATTCAGTTAAAGGTACCCAATCCCATAGCACCATAGTGGTGTCTGGAGGTGGTTCTTCTAATTCAGGGCTCGATTCCTCTAGAGGATCGTCTTGATCTGGAATCTGTGAATCCAGCATGTGGTTCATGACTAAACTCATAGATTTAATCCATTGTGGGCAGCTCTTCTCCGAATGCGGTTCTTGATGAAAGGTGTAGAAGTTTTCTATCCCTATTTCATTGAGGTTTAAAATAGGGGAAGTATTCATGGGTTGATGAGGTTGATTTCTGTCTTCCGTCTTTTTATAAAATGGCTTGAAAGGTTTCCTAGATGTACTAGCAGCCTTATCTTTCTCGAGATCTACAATGTTATTGGACAACTTCTGCATCATCTTAACTACATTCTCAATGTTTGTTGATGACTCGTCTTTATCTCTAGTGAGAAGCAAGGTTTTTTTATTGACTGCTAGTTTTGTTTCTGCATCTAAGGCATGTTTAGCAATGCTATCCGCTTCTTCTTCCACCTTTCTAGCTTCTTTGAAATTCTCTATCAGGGTGGTTTTCTTAGATCTTTTAACGAACATTGCTATGGGTCCTTCAAGAGCCGTTGTATAATATTCAACCAGAGATTCTTCTGCTGGTTTATTTGATTCACTGAAATTATTAAAGAGTGTTGTGAAACTTTGGTTAAAGTCTTGAACCTTTTCTTTCTTTTCCATTCTCATGGACAATAATTCTTTCATAAGCGTAGCTACAGTTTTTTGGTTTCCATATTTTTTTAAGAAACATTTTTCAAATTCATCCCAACTTGAGATCGAGCTAGGTTGTAGGCTAAAGTTCTAGGACGATACTTTTGGCTCAAATGTGTATGGAAAAATCCTACAGACTACATCTTCATGTTGCACATTCAAAAGATTCAGAGCTAAATAAAAACTCTTGAGATGATCTTCGGCAGAAATGGCTTTCTCTGGGTCGAATTTAGGCAAGACTTTCTCTAGATTTTTTGGAAGATTGTGGAATGGCCCAGCCAGATTCAACGCTCCTCTTTGTCTTCAAGCAGGTATGGCCATGTCCCTATGTGGAGAATCTGGGGGAGAATTGTAAGGTGAATTCAATGGAGTGTCCTTTGGAGTAATAAGTTCTCCAAAACTTTCTTGATCGGAAATATTTTCTGGGTTTTCAAGATCGACCTTGTTCAGGGGATCTGCAATTTCTTCTAAGGTTAAATTCACAAGCTCTTCAAAATTTTGCACAAGAATCGAGTCGCGGGTGTACTGTTGTTCTTTTCTATGAGAATTTTTCCTAGGGAGGAAATTTAATGCGTTTAAACCACCTAGCTGTCTAACATAAGATCGTATATGTCTTCTTAAATCTTCTATTTCTGCAAAAGGCACAGCATACAATACTTCTTGAGGTTCAGAATCGGAGATGAGGTTTTTTTGGTTTGCTACTTCAAGATTTGGGCTGTCTGAAATTCCTTTTTTAAGTGGGTTTTCAGTAACATTTTTGACACTAGGAGATTTTCCTTTATCAGCCATGCACTTTCAGGCCCTGCTTCTAGCGCCAAAAACTGTTGATGCACCAAAGATTGAAACATCAAGCAGAAAGGGATTCTCCCCGGTAGACTATCCCAATTAGATTGTCCACCGTTTGGTATGGGGAATCCGTACGGTTAGTAGTTCTGGCAACTGTTGGGTTTGGAGATTTGCTTCAATTATATCGGTTATGGCCCGATCCACCATTCTTTTTGATTTTATGGTTTAGAATGATATGCAATTGCCTAAACTAACTTAATCTAAATGCAGAACTCGAAACAAATCTTTATTTAATACCGAAATAAACCTAAACTATCCCTGTAAGGAGCAAAATTATAAGTATGAGTAATGTGCTGGAAGAGTTATCTATAGGTCAACAGACAGCCATTGAATCATAAAGATATATCTACAGCAAGAAAGCAAGAGATATTAAAAGACAGCTTCCAATTCACATATAACACATTCCATTACTCATGTAGGAGAAAATTCATTTGCACAAGAAACAGTAAGATCATTCAATACAGAAAAGTAATTCAAGACAGCAAAGAAAAATCTCACTGTAGAATATGAAAGTCACAAGAATAATCTAGCATGCATCCAACATCCATTTCCATGCAAAATACGTCCTCTCCAGGCTCTTATTAGGTAAATTTCATTTTCTTGAAACAAATGCAAGATAGCTTGTACAAGTTCAGAAAAATTATTTCCCTGCTAAAAAGCCTTTACATTGTTTCCTAAAATTCTATTTATATCATTACAAAATGCCTCTTGGGCTGCCACCTGGCTCTTTACACATGTCCTCTACAGAATTTTCCCTTTTAATAAACAAAATCATGACCCTTTTCTTAAAACAGAAAATTCCTCAAAAAGAAAAGGACAGTTGTCCAATGGTTCCATGCTTTAAACATAGGGAGACCAAAATAAAAAAAGGAACAACGCTGTAGGATCAGCGTGTTCACCCTTGGGAAGGCGCTTCTGCTGGGAGAGAAGGACTTGGACTGGCTGCTACTGCTGGGAGAGAAGGACTTGGATTGGCTGCCTCTGCTGCTGCTTTCTTTTCCTCCTCTGCTATGTAACTGAACCAGATACCAATGTCTCTGATAACCACATTTGCTGAGGAAGGGAGCAAGATCTTCTGGGAAGTCAGATCTTTACCAAGTTCTGCTCCAATACCCTAAATTTCTGCAACTGCTGCTTGGTGGATTTCTTTAAGCAAATGACTGTATATTGATGACAGCCCAATATAGTGATGGACATCATCAATGGCTAAGACATCAATCTTCTTTACATATTCCATTTGAATGCCTAGCTCTTCGTTCAAGTCTGATAAACATTGCTCTTTGCTTGGGAACTCATTGAGGGACTGAGGAAAACTTATCTTGCACTTATCATGTACTTCATGGATTTTTTGATAAAGGCTGTTACTTTTATCCATTGTTCCTTGGATCTTAGCCATGAGCTTAATGCCACAGTTCCTGCAGAATTCCATAAGGGCTATATCTTCTTTAAAATCATCTACAGATTTGAATGGGAGATGCTTGGGGAAATCAACCTTGCCTTCTCTCCATTCCATCTGGCTCAGGATGTTTTCTTTAACCCAAGTATATTTATCCTTAAGCCTATTGGCCTATGCATTGACTTCTTTCAATCTAACCATCATGGCTTTGAGCTTGCACACTTCCTCAGTAATCAGCTCCTGTGTGGCGTGCATTTGTCTCAGAATGTCACAAGACAGCTCATGAAAGGGAGACATATCTATTTCTCTGCTCTCTGCCTGCTCTAATTGCCCAACCATTGCTTGCTTATCTTCTTGCAGATGAGAAACTCTAGCTTCCGAATCATTCTTTTCTGCTTCTAAAACCATCATCTAGACTGCCAGGTGCTCCTTTTCTTCTTCTAACTGGCAATACTTATCTGACAATTCCTTCTGCTCAACAGAAAGGCGATTATACTTATTCACTACAAGATCCCTGTAATCCTGTTCATTAGCCACAATATGTTGTAACATGCGAGCTCTCCTCTTTGTTGACTCAAATTCTCTAACCATATCGACCACATTGTCCTACGTTGCTTTTGTTGCTTTTACAACGGCGGATGCCATGGATATGGGAGCCTTATGTGTATTTTGCATCACCGTGGTCTCCCGTCAGGTAAAAATATCATCTTGGAAGAGTCTCTTTATCCTCTCTTCTGATTTCAATACTACTTCCTTCTTCTTCTTATCATACACAAATTCATCCCATCGGGACACAGTATGATCTTCTGATGGAGTGTAAGGGACGATTGGGAGGTCTATTACATGTATTTCTGCTTCTATGGGTGGGGTCTGGAGTACTTGAGACGTGTCGGTTCCCACATTTTGGGTGCTGGAGACACCTGCTTGAGCTTTTTCTGCCTCCATATTTTGGGTGTCGGCAACACCTGCTTGAGCTGTGTCTGCCTCAACATTTTGGGTGCTGGGAACACCCGCTTGAGATACATTTGTTTCCATATGTTGGGTACCGGAGCCACCTTCCTGGGAATCTTCATCGATCTTAAGTTCTTCTTCTACGTTTCGTTCCTCTTCAGCTTTACACCTTCTCTCTTCTTCTTCAGCTTTACACCTTCTCTCTTCTTCTTCAGCTTGTTGCTGATTTTCACTTTCATCCATCTGCTTTGCATCTTCAACTTCTTTCTACAGCCTTGCATCTTCTGCTTATTGTTGCAGCCTTGCTTCCTTAGCTTCTCTCTGCAATCTTGTATCTTCAGCTTCTTGCTGCAACCTTGCAAGTTTTGCTTCGTGTTGTAGCCTTGCTTCCACTTTCA
The DNA here is from genome assembly GCA_027924585.1 of Larix kaempferi. NCBI lineage: Eukaryota > Viridiplantae > Streptophyta > Pinopsida > Pinales > Pinaceae > Larix > Larix kaempferi. Next base: position 2,077,087 of record BSBM01000642.1, on the reverse strand, counting down.
ATCTTTGTTCTTCTTGGGCTAGGGCATCAACTGCTTCTTTCTCCTTCTGCAGATTGGATTTTTAGGTCGGGGTAGAGATAGAGCTTGCTCCACTACCTTGACGACAAATCTACAACTTAGTCATGTTGCTGATGCCTCTAAACACTTCTTCCTCGGCATCTTGGTAATGAGCATATTCAAAATGAGCATAAATTTCTTTGAAATGCTCGCAACCTTTCTATGCCTATCATTTCTATGGAAGATCATTTTACTGAAGTGGAAAGCTTTCAGCTATTGAACAAATTCCTCAGCTGATGCAACCCATGAGAATTTGTAGGCTCCTATGCAGAAGGGCAAAGGAGGGAAAGAAGCCTTATGTTGCTTGTTAAGCACCCCTCCTATTCCATCAAGGAAAATTTGCTTGACTGCTTCTTTGAGGACTACATAATCAGTAGCGTATTTTGGAAAAATGTATGGCGCTTTGGTACCTACAAACATCCTGATGTAGGTTCCCTGCTCTGAGAAATAAAAATATCCATAGTTTTCCAGGACCTCCATGGCATTATCTGATAGACAATTGCGCTCTTCCTTGAAAATCTGCTCATATAGAGGCATGATGAATTCTTCGCAGATGAGATTATAGCTTGATATGTAATTTTGAGCCCACATTATTTTATAAGCAGTGTATACTAGGGTGTTGGCTTTATCCCATGTGCATCCTAGGCTGGGGAAAGATAGTTTGGCCAAAATAGAGTCAATGAGATAGGAAGACATGTAAAATTCTGACTTTTTTAGGGCCAGACCTTCTCTTGCAGCAGCCACTGTGGATGCCAAACTGTCTGAAAGGATAGTAGCCAAGTCAAACACAGTCCCTTTGAATGCTATGAAGTGGATGATGGGGGCCCACTATATCCTATCTATAGTGCCATCGGGCATGCCGAAAATTCTGCATAGCATCAGGGAAATTAACCTAAAAGGAGGTCTTAGGTTCTGAACATCATATTCATCATTGCCTGTCTTTCTCAAGTGCTTGCCAGTGACCAATAATTTTTTGGCCATCTCAATATTGTTCATCTTTCCCAACCATTCAACACTTAGATCTTGTTGGGGACGTGATAATTTGTAGGCTACAACAATATACGTTGGATGGAATGAAGAGAAAGGCTCTCCCTTGCTGTCATGCAACATTCTTATCTCTGGGTTGGCATGTTCCAGTATCCACCCGATCACTTTACAGCATGGGAACAATTCAGGGTGGGTAGAATCCATAGCTATGCCGGAAGTTCTGATGTTGAGGTAGATTTGTTCTTCTTCCAATAATACATCTGGGATATCCTGGTCTTTGATCATCCGGTAAACATCTCCCCAACGGACCTTGGGAGGAACGTCGATGGTACACTTAGTGTCTTGGAACATAGTTTCAGTCCTTAGTTGCACTGGCTCTGGTTCCATCACTTTAGTTTTCTTTCTACCACGTTTTGGCATCGTGGCTTATCCCTGCTAGTAACCAAATGTGAATCATTATAAAAATTTGCAACATGTTATGAGAGTGTAACATAGAGAAGGACAATTTTAACATGCTAATCAGCAATATAGACAAAATCATAAGCGGCATGTTGGGGAAGCAAAATAGATCACTTCAGAAAATGAAAAATGGTCCTGAGACTTGATTATTCTAGGGAGATAATGCCTAGTCAGGGATTTGTGGAATGCTTCCCAAAAGGTAAGCATATGACGTGGAAAAAACCTGCGTCCTTGGAGAGAGGGTGCCCTTCATTGTAGCACTTCGAATGATCAATGGTGGGTTGGCCTGGAGTGGAAAAGTCCTACGAACAAACAATGAAACTAGGAACTATTTTCCACATTCATTAACTGAGCCGAAAAGGTGAGTGATCAAGTATCTCAACTGACCACTGTTGTTATTAATAATACTTTCGAAACGGTGTGTGGCCGGTATGAGGTTTGAACCAGGGTAGGAAAATGATGGGAATGAGGTCAGTAAAAAACTTGGATGGTCATGGCTACGACTTTAAGCTGGTAGGAATGAGGAACCTAAGGGGTCATGGTGGCCGTAATAAACAAAAAAAAAAAAAAAATGACCTATGCTACCAATGTCTATCGGCCATGTTATAAACGGGAAAACCCAAAAAGTAATCCGACGTGGAGAAAAAACAAAGATGGATGTTAAAAAGCCTACTTGGAGACGAGACAGTGGTTGAGTGAGGTGGACGCGGTCATGGATGCACTGAGCTGGAGCGAGCCGACGCGGTATTCCTAACGGCATTCTTTGAACGATAAACAAACAATGAAATCAACGAAACCCCCACCGTTCTTATAAAAGGTTAGACATGTGCAGCATTAAATGGGTAGGTGGTGTTATTAAAATGGGGTTTTAATGCCTTGTACAATGCGGTCATTTCAATCTGTCTCGGCATTTGTGTGCGACCGTCGGTTGCGGGGAAGACTTACGAGTTTCATCCGCAATTACAGAACAATATGGCGAATTGCTTCGGCGTTTCTGGAGTATTTGGCGTATCTTTTCGAAATACAGTATTCCCGGAAGCTTATCGCAAACGGTTTTGCCAAGTCATCCCACAATTTCGGAAAGATTCAGGATATCCTTTTGAAACTTACGAAATAACTTTGTTCAAGATTAGCGACAAATTACTACAGCAACATTGGACGAAAGCTTCCACAGTTTCGAGAGAGTTCGCCAAGTGCTTCCGCAGTTTCGGGAGTATTTCGTGAATGCTTCCGCAGTTGCGAGAGAGTTTCATGAATTGCTTCCGCAGTTGCGGGAGAGTTTTTTTTTTAATTTCTTTCTGCAATTTTGAGAGAGACATGTGAATGCTTCCGCAGTTTCGATAGAATTCCGTGAATGGCTTCCATAGTTTCGGGAGACTTTCTTGAATGGCTTCCGTAATTTCGGGAGACTTTCGTGAATGCTTCCGCAGTTTTGGGAGAGATATGCAAATGCTTCCACAGTTTCGAGAGACTTTTGTGAATGGCTTCCGCAGTTTTGGGATACTTTTGTGAATGGCTTCTGTAGTTTCAAGAGAGAAACTTAAGTTCTTCCAAAAAAAAAATAAAAAATACTTTTTGCGGTTTCGAGAGAGAATCGTGAATGGCTTCCGCGGTTTCAGAAGACTTTCGTGAATGGCTTCCGCAGTTTCGGGAGACTTTCGTGAATGGCTTCCGCAGTTTTGAGAGAGAAACTTAAGTTCTTCCAAAAAAAACACTAAGTCTTTCCGTGGTTTTGGGAGAGAATCGTGAATGGCTTCCGTAGTTTCTGGAGACTTTCGTGAATGGCTTCCGAAGTTTCGGGAGACTTTCGTGAATGGCTTCCGCAGTTTCGGGAGACTTTCATGAATTTCTTAGAAGAAGAAACTTCAATTTTTTAAAGCAGACTCCTTAGTTGAAAACAAAAACTAAGTTAGAAGGAGAATTAACTTCTTTAGGCAGTCTTTCTAGAAAAACTAAAAGGAGGGTCCCCAATATGTACAAAATTTTGGGGGGATGTTTCTCCAACAACAATTGTTGAGTTGCTGGCGAACACAGATCTCTAAAAAAATTCCTCTCGATGATCTGAAACCTTCTTAAAAGATATCCATTTTATATGCAATATTCAGCTGAGCTCTTGAATCTCGGTGAAGGAAAAAGTCACTTTATCTACTAGCCATTGGGGAAAGGGGAGCTTTGATAAAGACATATTTAAATCTTTCAAAGGGCCAACATATGGGGTTCATTTTAGAAGATTCATCTTTCAGATGGCTACTGCTATCGGACACCACAGGATTTTCAACACTTTCTCATGGACATTATTGCTCCTGTTCCCCATTCCCATGCTGCTTGCATCCTTTTGGATGTTTATACTTTTGACAGCTTTGCTGTTTGAGCCTTCCAGAAATATTTTCTTTAGACATGAACTTTGATTTTGGCTCCTCAATCCATAATGTCCTTTTGTGTGAGTGAGAGATTTTATTGATTTGTTCAAGCCTCACGGACGGAGAGGAGACTAATTTGAGTTGAGTCTTTTGGACAGCTTTCTTGACTTACATGCTTTGCTTTTGTCTCAGCCATGCTTCAATTGAGGCGAGAATCTCTGGAAAACCGACCCTTGATCATAAGCCATTTTGGCTGTTAAATTTGCAGCATGGAGTCATTTCAATACCTTATGCCCTCGGGATGTGCTACTCTCCATGGGTCCAACTTCAATGACCTTCTTGATATGCCTTTATGTGTGAGGGTGGATGGAGCCCAAAGATAGTAATAAAGATATTCGTATATCTCTGCTATTTAAACAGGATTAGTGTGACTAGCAGAGTAGGCTTCCTTCCTTGTGAAGAAAGTTCAGCAAGAACACAATACATAGATAAACTTTCATTCGAGCGTAGTTTCGGATTCATGAGTTGTGAGATTTCTTCGAGAGATCTATCTTGATGAGAAACCCAACCGCAGGAGCTTTTAGAAAGCAAAATTTGTAGAAAAGGTTCAAATGACAGAAAAGAAAATTGTTCTTTATGTACAGAAAGTCTCAGTGAGACTACGCAAAGTATTGTTTCAGGGCGAGGCCATTGAGAGGAAGGGTTACTTCTTCTCCCTCGAGGTCTGTCAACTTATAAGTGGATGGGCCTAACTTTGCCGAAATTTGGTAAGGGCCTCTCCATAAATGTTGGAATTTCATGTGCATCCCTTTGCCCTCATGATTATGATCCCATTTCAGGACTAAATCCCCAACTTCAAAACTTCTTTTATCGGACTTCCTCTTATCGAACCATCTCTTGACTATGTCTTGGTGCTGATGGAATCGGTCTTTAGATTTCTATCGGGCTTCTTCAAGTTGAAGCAGGGTATTGATCCTGGATTGTAAGACTTGGCTACCAGACCCTCGAGAGGCTTGGGACAACTGTAAGGATGGAAGCAATATGTTGGGTGGAAGGATGGATTCCTTTCCATAGACATGAGTGAAAGGCGAAACCCCTAACGCATTCTTTGGAGTCACCCTATCTACCCATAAGGTGTTTGGGAGAGCTATATGCCAACTTCTTTGATTTTCTATCACAGTCTTCTTGAGAATTCGAATGAGGTTTTTGTTTGAAGATTCAGCTAATCCATTTCCTTGAGGGTAATAATTGGCTGAATAATGCAGCTTAATCCCCCATTCATAAACAAATTCATTTATCTTAACAGACGAAAAATAGGGAGCATTATCAAAAACAAGGGAAATTGGAACCCCAAACCTAGTTATGATGTTTTCCTTCAAGAAACTGATGACCGTATTGTTGATGTATATGTAACTTCGGAATGTATTTGACATATATGTATATTGTATTCCTATAGAGATGTTATTATTCCTCTATACGGAAGTGTCGTCATTTATATTGTAAGTGTCGTAACTTATACTTGATGGGTTATTAGACCACCTTGTTGGGGTCAGCCTTGTATAAGTCATGTGGGTCAAAGGGTTATTAGACCACCCAATTGGGGGTCGGCCATGTGGGTCAAAGGGTTATTAGACCACCCTATTGGGGGTCGGCCCAGTCAGCATTATGTTATGTGGTTAAGTTCGAGCCTACATGAGTTAGGTAAAAAGGCAAGTCAAGTCAAGTATAAATAGAGTGCGGGAGGCACTCTATTTACTCACTCACTTCTCACACATGCACTCAAGGAGGAGTGGCGCACTTATGGAGGAGGAGGATCTGCTGCTAGGTTATGTCTATCTCTCATGGTTGGTTGTATCATTTCTCTATCTATCTCTGAGGAAGTTATTGGGGTTTTTCACCTTTATGGTTTTCTCCAAGTAAATCTTTGTGTCTCTTGTGTGCTTGCATTATTGTCTCCATGATTGATATGCTGTAGATATGTTGTACATGATGTTCTCTCAGTTAAGAGCCTAGATCAGATTGAAGTAAATTCTGAAAATTTAACATGGTATCAGAGCTAGCCTGAAAGAAGGCATGATATGGCATGTATGACACTTGTTGCAATTACGATGCTAGGGTTTGATATAGCAAAAACCAGTTGTCGTAGCACTTTCTCTATAAATCCGTTTTGGAAATTTTTTTGGATCTGAAATTGTTTCAGGACAAATATTAAATCTCTAGTTACCTTGTGTCCAATGGACAACCTCTAATTCGTTGTACTTTGTGATTTATGATCTGTACAATATAGGGTTTCTGCATCTTCCAGATCTGAGTCAAAATCAGGTGACTTTGGGAAAAAGGTTATAACCTGGGATAGGAAGCTCCAAATGAAATTTAGTGAAAAGTGACAGGTAGTACACAGACTGTACTATCTCAGAAATTTTTTTTAGAGGCCGAAGTTGAATCAGTGACACGTGGCACTCCGTACAAGTGCGCTCTCCTGTATTATCCCATAAACAGGTCATGTTGTGACATTTGGAATAACTCTCTCTCAGAGAGTCCAATTGAGGTCAGACCTGTCAGGATGGAAACTTAACAGGCCGATATATCTCAAGAAACTTTTTCAGAGGCCGAAGTTAAAACAGTGACACGTGGCACGCTGTACAGGTTCGCTCTCTTGTTTTATCCCAAAACAGGTCACGTTGCGACATTTGGCATAACTCTCTCTCAGAGAATCCAATTGAGGTCAGACCTATCAGGATGGAAAGATAACAGGTCAGGCTATCTCAGGAAACTTTTTCAGACCCCGTGGATAGAAAAATTCAGAGGTACACCAGAAACAATCAGGTACATATTTCTGTCAAAACAGAATTATTTTTGAGTACCTTCATTCATGGCTTCCGAAATTTAGGGCTTCGTAGAAAGTTGGAATTTTTGTAATCCGAGACCACGGCTGGATGCTACTCATCAAAATAGAAATTTAGAGACCAAGATAAGTATTTTTGGTTGGGCAGAAGGCCGGGCTTGATCAAACCCTAGTTCGGGACTTTGATCAGAAAAGTGAAAAATTAGGGCTTCTGTAAAAATGGGAATTTTTGAAATCTGTGACCACGACTGGAAGCTCCTCAGAAAAATAGAAGCTTAGAGCTTTGGATCAAACTTTTTGATGGGGCAAAAGAGTGGGCTTCATCAAACCCCAATTCAGGGTCATGTCCAGTGAATCTGGAAGTTTCAAAGGCAAAATTGAGGAGTGAAGCTTTGCAGTTTTCAAATTCTAAATATACCAGCTTGATCAGCTCATCAAGGCGCATATTTATATCCTTTCGGAAGTTTGAAATTCAAATTTTGAATTTTTGGGGTTTCTCTGACAAACCCATATCTAGCTCCAGTCCCAGTTCTTGTAAATCAAGTGGATTGGGTTAATCCTAGAAGAAGATGGATCGGTCACATGCATAAGTGAAGAAGTTCCTGTTTCAGAGGGAGATAAGGCTAAGGCCTTACATAATAAGATTACAAGCGATCTCGACAGGTATGACTCATCAAGGTATGTTTTGAGATTTGTTCATGATTAAGTTTATGGTATGTTTGTCTTCATGTTATTACAGTTAGTACAATCTTGATTTTAGATTTGTCGTATCACCTTAACAAAATTATGAATGCATGATAGAAGATATCCATTGATTAGGGTGTTGACACTTATGATTGTACTAATGCATTATGGTGTTGTATGAGGTTTATGTTGTCTACTAACATGAAAGGTACACCAAGAAAGACAAATCATGTTCCAGTTCAAGAACATATGATCATGATGACATGAGGATAAAGACTCATCCATTGTCATGGATCTCATAGAAGATCCATTTACGAGGTATGTATAACTTGGTTTTATAATGGCTAACCTATGAGATATACAGGTTACTAGCACAAGTCATTGAAGAAGAACAAGAAGACATCATGTGAGTATGTTAGACATAACTAGCTAGCATGCTAATCCAGGTATGTTTTTCCTATATCAAGCTAGAATCCTACCTTATTTTAGGATCTTATACTGTTGTTGATAATGATTATTCATGAAGTCATAGGTTTGAATAATCATGGTTGTATGCATATTATGTTTCTTGCCATAATTGATGATATGACTAACCAGAAGAATCATGAAGGAATAGTTTTGAATAATCATGGGTTTTATGCATATGATTTAACTAACCAGAAGAGTCCTATGATGAAATAAGAATATGTATGAATAAAAGAAGACTTCCTTGAAATATTGAATACTAATATTTATTATCTGTGTTTGAAATGACCATGACTCTACATACTTGAGATTATTGTGTTTTATTAAGATTATACTAATGAATGTTTGATTATGTATGAGACCTAGAGGATACACAATCATGATACTAATAAGCATGCATAGGGACCAAGGATGAATGTAAGTTCAAGGACAGGTAATCCAGGAAGCAAAGATCAAGAGGGAGCACACTCCCGTTGTTCCTACAAGAAAGCAGAGGAACACACTTCAGTAGTTTCTGCAAGGATGTAGATATTCAGAGGGAGTTGACCATCTTTCCACAACAGAAAGGTGTAGAAGAAGCTACTTCAGATTAGGACTCCAGCAGCTCCTATAAGGAAGCAAAGACTCAGAGGGAGTCCACCCAACGAACAAACAAAGATAAGTATTTTAATTTCTTGCATATTTGTCTGTTTAAATAAAATTGTTCAATGATGTATATGCTCATGTTCCTAGACTTAGGATATGTATTGTGCATATTAGAATAGTTGCATTGATGAATAGTATACTACTAATATACATGGGTAAGTGGCCTATGGCACTGTACAACATTCCATTGCTACTTATCTAGAAAGAAACCTCTTTGCTGACATGTTGGGAGTTGTGCACACTCTTAACAATGTTCTAGTAGAGATTGGAAGGAATCTAGAAAGTTACGGGATATGGATAAATGTTGTATTGAAGCATTGACTAAGACAATTGCATGACTGTATGACATATTTCTTTATGTGTAAGAATTTGTTCTGAAAATTATGAGATATTTCTAATCATGCAATTTAACCTGTTTTGTAGGAAAGACTGTATATCTTCACCTACAAAAGGACTACAACATTTGTTCTAGCAACAAAGATATCTATTGAAGATATTGAAGTTCCCAGGATCTGGGATGAAGAAATGGAATGCCATGATCCGTCGATCATGAAGAATGATGTTTGGGATGTAGTCCCAAGACCTGAAGGAAAGTTTGTTATGACTTCCATATGGATCTATCAAGATCAAGCATGTTGCAGATGGCAGCATAGAGAAATATGAAAGTGATGAAATAGAAGATACACTAGATGGATTTCAAGACACCTTTCTTGAATAGTTGTATGCGGATAACCTGTTTGTTACAGGTGAAGATAGATTGATTGCCGACATGCAGCGGAAGCTTACTGCCGAGTTCGAGATGAAGAACTTGGGGTTGATGCACTATTTGTTTTTGGCATGGAGGTGTGGCAGAGTGATGGAATCTTCCTTGGACAAGGGGAGTATGCAGTAGAGATCCTGAAGAGGTTCGGGATGATGGACTACAAGGCTATGGCCACACCTATGGCATCGAATCTGAAGCTTCTATGTGATGCTTCATCTGAGCCGGTTGATGTCTCCATCAGATGATTGGGTCCTTGATGTACCTGACGAACACGAGACCATACATTTGATTTGATATGAACACATTGAGCCAGTTCTTGACGGATCCGAGGAGTGTTCACTTGGTTGTTGTAAAGCATGTTCTGAGGTACCTGAAGGGTACAGTGGATTATGGGCTCATGTATGAAGCGAATCAAAAGTTTAACCTATAGGGTTATGTTGATTCAGATTGGGCTGGCAGTGCTACAGATAGGAAGAGCACATCTGGGTGCTGTTTCAATATTGGATCAGGTGTGATCTCTTGGTTTAGCAGGAAGCAGTCCTGCGTAGCACTGAGTATAGCTGAGGCAGAGTATGTTGCAGCCTGTTCAACTAGTTGTGAGGCAGTATGGCTACGGAAGCTACTGTCTGAGTTATTTGATCTCCTGTTGGAGGCTACTGGTATCTTCTGTGATAACTAGAGTTGTGTAAAGCTGTTCGAGAACCCAGTGTTTCATGATAGGTCAAAACACATAGAGATCAAATATCACTATATCAGGGATATGGTGCAGAGAGGAGCTGTGAAGCTTCTGTATGTTGCGACAGACGAGCAGATTGCAGATGTGCTGACGAAGCCACTAGCCAGAGTGAAGTTCGAGTACTCAGAGAGAGGCTTGGCGTTCTTCAGATCGAGGACACTTCGAGGAAGAAGTGATGGACACATTTGTTGAAGCCATTCCAAGCATGTTGGAAGGAGGATTCTTCACATGGCTGTGGATGTAAGTGCTGGATGATGGGCATCAGGATGATGTTCTGGTTTCTGCTTGGATATGATCAGTTAGATCATTTTTATGTATGTATGTACGCATCATGTTGATGATGGATATGATCAGTTGGATCATTTATATGTACGCATCATGTTGGATGCTGGATATGATCAGTTGGATCATGTGTATGTATTTTGTATATGCATCATGTTGGATGCTTGGACCATGTATCTGTATATGTATCAGGTGGATACATTGTATGATCAGGTGGATCATGTATGGTGATATGTATCATGTATTTGTATTTGTATCAGGTGGATACATTGTATGATCAGGAGGATCATGGATGATGATATGTATCAGGTATATACTTGGTATGCATCAGGTAGATGCATTGATGATCAGGATGATCATGGATGATGAGGTCCAGGATGTTGCTCTAGATGACATGCAGCAGGATGTTGCAGTGATGATCAGGATGATCATGGATGATGAGCTTCAGGATGTTGCTCCAGATGACATGCAGCAGGACGTTGCAGTGATGATGATCAGGATGATCATGAGTACATCAGGATGATGTATGGTGAGTATCAGGTTGATACTCTATGGCCGTGGATCAGGTTGTGCAAGATGAACATGTAATTCGGTGCCCTGGGAGATTTGCAGATGGTCTTTCGAGGTTTTGCCTATGGCATGTAATTCGGTGCCCTGGGACATCTGGAAAATGCTCTTTCGAGGTTTTTCTTGGGAGGACATATAATTTGTGCCCTGGGAGATCTGCAGATAGTCTTTCGAGGTTTTGCCTATGGCATGTAATTTGTGCCCTGGGATATCTGGCAGATGCTCTTTCGAGGTTTTGTCCTATGGCATGTAATTTGTGCCCTGGGAGATTTCAGGTCGGAGTTGTGTACCCGTAACATCCTGAAATGCTCTTTCGAGGTTTTTCCATGACCACATGTAATTTGTGCGCTAGGAGATTTCAGGTCGGAGTTGTGTACCCGTAACATCCTGAGATGCTCTTGCTAGGTTTTGTGGTGACCACATGTAATTTGTGCCCTGGGAGATCCTTCAGGTTGGAGTTGTGTACCCGTAACATCCTGGGATGCTCTTTCGAGGTTTTGTGGTGGGGTCACATGTAATAGCGCCCTGGGAGATCCTACAGGTCGGAGTTGTGTACCCGTAACATCCTGGGATGCTCTTTCGAGGTTTTGTGACGCATGTAATAAGTCCTGAGGATTCCACAGTATGGCCAGTGATGATGAAGACCTGCAGGTGGTGGGCCTACATCCAGTATGAAAAAGGACTGGCTCTGTAGAACTTCCTATGACGAGTAGATTCAGAGATTGATTGAGATAGCAGCAGCAGTGACGATGATCCAGAGAAGATGACTTGTGCTAGAAGAACTGTGCTGAGAAATACCTTCCTAGTTAAGAGGGAGTGTTGATGTATATGTAACTTCGGAATGTATTTGACATATATGTATATTGTATTCCTATAGAGATGTTATTATTCCTCTATACGGAAGTGTCGTCATTTATATTGTAAGTGTCGTAACTTATACTTGATGGGTTATTAGACCACCTTGTTGGGGTCAGCCTTGTATAAGTCATGTGGGTCAAAGGGTTATTAGACCACCCTATTGGGGGTCGACCATGTGGGTCGAAGGGTTATTAGACCACCCTATTGGGGGTCGGCCCAGTCAGCATTATGTTATGTGGTTAAGTTCGAGCCTACATGAGTTAGGTAAAAAGGCAAGTCAAGTCAAGTATAAATAGAGTGCGGGAGGCACTCTATTTACTCACTCACTTCTCACACATGCACTCAAGGAGGAGTGGCACACTTATGGAGGAGGAGGATCTGCTGCTAGGTTATGTCTATCTCTCATGGTTGGTTGTATCATTGCTCTATCTATCTCTGAGGAAGTTATTGGGGTTTTTCACCTTTATGGTTTTCCCCAAGTAAATCTTTGTGTCTCTTGTGTGCTTGCATTATTGTCTCCATGATTGATATGCTGTAGATATGTTGTACATGTTGTTCTCTCAGTTAAGATCCTAGATCAGATTGAAGTAAATTCTGAAAATTTAACACGTATCTTCATTGATCTTGCGCAATGGGATAGCCTCCGTACATCTAGTGAAGTAGTCGGTAGCCGTTAGGATGTATCGATGTTGCAAAGAAGAATTTGGATTTATCTCTCCAATCACATCTATACCCCATTGTTCAAAAGGTTCAGAGATGATAACCGGCTGCAAGGGTCCTGCTGCCTTAGGTAATTTCCTGACACTTCTTTGGCATACATCATAGTTTTGTGCATATGCATGGGCATCTCGGAATAGAGTGGACCAATAATATCCAGCTCTAAGTATCTTGTGGGCTGTTGTCTCCCCTGAATAATGTCCACCTATGGGGCCATCGTGTAATTCTTTAACAACTTTACTTGCATCTTCCTTTTCTAGACATCTAAGAAAAATTCCATCATAATTCTTTCTGAAAAGTATCCCATCAATGATTTGATAAGCTGCTAATTTCAAACGGAGTGCTTCGCCTGTCATTTCTATGGAATATCATTTCACCGAAGTGGAAAGATTTCAGCTCTTGAACAAATTCCTTAACTGATGCAACCCCAGAGAATTTGTAGGCTCCTATGCAGAAGGGAAAATGAGGGAAAGATGCCTTATGTTGCTTGTTAATCACCCCTCCTATTCCATCAAGGAAAATTTTCCTGACTGGTTCTTTGAGGACTACATAATCATTAGCGTATTTTGGAAAAATGTATGGCGCTTTGGTACCTCCAAACATCCTGATGTAGGTGCCCTGCTCTGAGAAATAAAAATCTCCATAGTTTTCCAGGACCTCCATGGAATTATCTGATAGATAATTGGGCTCTTCCTTGAAAATCTGCTCATATAGAGGCATGATGAATTCTTCGCAGCTGATGTAATACCCCCAATTCGACCCTTAGGATATATGAGCCTTTAATGTAAATTAGTGTACATGTGATGTATGTTTTCCTAGCGTGGAGCTCAAGGCCAAGGCCCCGCTAGTGAAAGCCGAATTTTATTTAAAGGGCAAGTATTTGATATTTGATACCATGTGCTCTTAAGCCATGGAAATTGTAATAGGATGTAAATAAACATCAGGCAATATAAAAATCCAAGACTGGCTATGGAGGCAACGAATGAGAAGGGGCCACGTGTATCCACTAGGGAGTGGTGAGGGGGCTATGGGAGTAAACCATAGGTTGCCATATGTCTTTATGAGAACCCATTTGACCTTTCTAGATGACATTTATTCCTGTTGTAAGAGAGTGGTTGAAGAATTAAGTCAATGACTTTGATGGAGTATGGGCAGCCCTGAAATTCGTATGGGAAGGTATGGGCTCTTTTGACTTGTCCCACAAGTCACTCTACATCTTGGGGGTTGCTCCATCCTTATCCCCATTCCATTGTGGAAGTATGGGACATCTTTTCCCAACCAAAAACGAGCTCCCAGCAATGAGAAAACCAGAAATCGCGACTTGAAGGAAAACCACGTTTTGGGAAGCCAAAAACGTCCCGATTTGGTATTGGACAGAGAAATCCAATGGGGGATCCATTGGTAGGAACCTTGGGGCGAATTTGGGAGCAATAGCTACCCCAAAAGCCATGGGAAAACCCAGTTTTTGCAGCTCAGAAAACGAGTGACGGATTTGGGTTATTTGTTGAACGAAGCTGTGAGAAATCCGATTGTGGATGTGTGAATAGAGGATGGGATTGCTGAGTCTAGTTTGAAGGGTATGTGGCTCTGGGATTGAGCTTAGTGGACTAGCATCCTCCTCCATCTCCTATTGCATGCTTGAGAAACCCAACTGTGTGTTGGTTTAGCATGGTGGTTTGAGTGAAACCCTGACTGTGAGTGAGCCATCTAGTTCCTCCTTAGTGGATACACAGCCCAGCTCGGGGGTGATCTCTCAGCTGAAAGAATACAGGCTGGACAGAGGTCTATGGTTGGGTGGAACGTTGCTCTCACGTAGCCAGTCGTTTGACCATTACAATTCGAGATAAGTATTCTTGATGTTAATTCTATGCCCTGCAAGCATTTTAAATAATGATTGTTATTTATATGTTGAATGCATGATAAAACTGTGTGCATATGTATAGTTAATTCCGCTGTGTTTATATTGAATTGAATCTGCATAGAGAAGTTGAAAAATGTTAGTTATTTATGTGCAAAAATATTGGGGCTAAGTTTATCAAAAGCCCGGTAGATTGTTAATGTTTCCTTCCCTGTTGTTCTAAGGAGAAGGGGACGTTACAGCTGAGCTTATAGCTTGCTATGTAATTTTGAGCCCAAATTATTTTATAAGCAGTGTAGACCGGGGTGTTGGCTTTATCCCATGTGCAGCCTAGGCTGGGGAAAGATAGTTTGGCCAAAATTTAGTCAATGAGATAGGAAGACATGTAAAATTCTGACTTTTTTAAGGCCAGACCTTCTCTTGTAGCAGCCACTGTGGATGCCAAACTATCCGAAAGGATAGTAGCCCAGTCAAACACAGTCCCTTTGAATGCTACGAAGTGGATGATGGGGGCCCACTGTATCCTATATACAGTGCCATCGGGCATGCTGAAAATTCTGCATAGCATCAGGGCGATTAACCTAAAAGGAGTTCTTAGGTTCTGAACATCATATTCATCATTACCTGTCTTTCTTAAGTGCTTTCCTATGACTAATAATTTTTTGGCCATCTCAATATTGTTCATCTTTCCCAACCATTCATCACTTAGAGCTTGTTGGGGATGTGAGAATTTGTAGGCTGCAGCAATATACACTGGATGGAATGAAGCGAAAGGCTCTCCCTTGCTGTCATGCAACACTCTTGTCTCTGGGTTGATATGTTCCAGTATCCACCCGATCACATTAGAGCATGGGAAGAATTCAGGGTGGGTAGAATCCCTAGCTATGCCGGAAGTTCTGATGTTGAGGTAAATTTGTTCTTCTTCCAATAATACATTTGGGATATCCTGGTCTCTGATCATCCGGTAAACATCTCCCCAACGGACCTCAGGAGGAACGCCGATGGTACACTTAGTGTCTTGGAACATAGTTTCAGTCCTTAGTTGCACTGGCTCTGGTTCCATCACATTAGTTTTCTTTCTACCACCTTTTGGCATCATGGCTTATCCCTGCTAGTAACGAAATGTGAATCATTATAAAAAATTGCAACATGTTATGAGAGTGTAACATAGAGAAGGACAATTTTAACATGCTAATGAGCAATACAGACAAAATCATAAGCAACATGTTGGGGAAGCAAAATAGATCACTTCATAAAATGAAAAATGGTCCTAAGACTTGATTATTCTAGGGAGACAATGCCTAGTCATGGATTTGTGGAATGCTTCCCAAAAGGTAAGCATATGACGTGGAAAAATCTTGCTTCTCTCCTAGTCCTTGGAGAGAGGGTGCCCTTCATTGTAGCACTTCTAATGATCAATGGTGGGTTGGCCTGGAGTGGAAAAGTCCTACAAACAAACAATGAAACCAAGAACTATTTTCCACATTCATTAACTGAGCCGAAAAGGTGAGTGGTCAAGTATCTCAACTAACCACTACCGTTATTAATAATACTTGCGAAATGGTGTGTGGCAGGTATGAGGTTTGAACCAGGGTAGGAAAATGTTGGGAATGCGGTCAGTAAAAAACTTGGATGGTCATGGCTATAGCTTTCAGCTGGTAGGAATGAGGAACCTTAAGGGGTCACGGTGGCCGTAATAAAAAAAATAAAAAAATGACCTATGCTACCAATGTCTATCGGCCACGTTATGAATGGGAAAACCCAAAAAGTAATCCGACGTGGAGAAAAAAAAAATGGCAGTTAAAAAGACTGCCTGGAGATGAGACAGTGTTTGAGTGAGGTGGACGCGGTCATGGATGTGCTGAGCTGGAGAGAGCCGATGCGGTCTTCCTAACGACGTTATTTGAACGATAAACAAACAATGAAATCACCAAAACCCCCACCATCGTTATAAAAGGTTAGACACGTGCGGCATTAAATGGGTAGGTGGTGTTATTAAAACAGGGTTTTAATGTCTTGTACGGTGCGGTCATTTCAAGCCATCTCGGCATTTGTGTGCGATCGTCTGTTGCGGGGCAGACTTACGAGTTTCATCTGCAATTACGGAACAATATGGCGAATTGATTCGGCGTTTCTTGAGTATTTGGCGTATCTTTTTGAAATACCGTCTTCCCGGAAGTTTGTCGCGAACGGTTTTGCCGAGTTGTCCTGCAGTTTCGGAAAGATTTAGGATATCCTTTCGCAACTTACGAAATAACTTTGTTCAAGATTACCGACAAATTACTACAGCAACATTGGACGAAAGCTTCCACAGTTTCGAGAGAGTTCGCCAAGTGCTTCCGCAGTTTCGGGAGTATTTCGTGAATGCTTCCGCAATTGCGGGAGAGTATCGTGAATTGCTTCCGCAGTTGTGGGAGAGTTTTTTTTTAATTTCTTTCCGCAATTTCGAGAGAGACATGTGAATGCTTCCGCAGTTTCGGGAGAATTTCGTGAATGGCTTCCACAGTTTCGGATGACTTTCGTGAATGGCTTCCGCAATTTCGGGAGACTTTCGTGAATGCTTCTGCAGTTTCGGGAAAGATATGCAAATGCTTCCACAGTTTCGGGAGACTTTCATGAATGGCTTCCACAGTTTCGGGAGACTTTTGTGAATGGCTTCCGTGGTTTCAAGAGAGAAACTTAAGTTCTTCCAAAAAAAAAAAACTATTACTTTCCGTGGTTTCGGGAGAGAATCGTGGATGGATTCCGCGGTTTCGGGAGACTTTCGTGAATGGATTCCGCAGTTTCGGGAGACTTTCGTGAATGGCTTCTGCAGTTTTGAGAGAGAAACTTAAGTTCTTCAAAAAAAAAACACTAAGTCTTTCCGTGGTTTCGGGAGAGAATCGTGAATGGCTTCCGCGGTTTCGGGAGACTTTCGTGAATGGCTTCCGCAGTTTCGGGAGACTTTCGTGAATGGCTTCCGCAGTTTCGGGAGACTTTCATGAATTTCTTAGAAGAAGAAACTTAAATTTTTTAAAGTAGACTCCTTAGTTGAAAACAAAAACTAAGTTAGAAGGAGAATTAACTTCTCTAGGCAATCTTTCTAGAAAAACTGAAAGGATGGGCCCCAATATGTACAAAATTTTGGGGGGATGTTGCTCCAACAACAATTGTTGAGTCACTGGCGAACACAGATCTCTGAAAAAATTCCTCTCGATGATGCGAAACCTTCTTAAAAGATATCCATTTTATATGCAATATTCAACTGAGCACTTGAATC
This sequence comes from Larix kaempferi, assembly GCA_027924585.1. Taxonomy (NCBI): domain Eukaryota; kingdom Viridiplantae; phylum Streptophyta; class Pinopsida; order Pinales; family Pinaceae; genus Larix; species Larix kaempferi. The sequence goes on along the minus strand of BSBM01000642.1, from coordinate 2,059,545 downwards.
TCGGTGAAGGAAAAAGTCACTTTATCTGCTAGCCATTGGGGAAAGGGGAGCTTTGATAGAGACATCTTTAAAACTTTCAAAGGGCCAACATATGGGGTTCATTTTAGAAGATTCATCTTTCAGATGGCTACTGCTATCAGACTCCACAGGATTTGCAACACTTTCTCATGGACATTATTGCTCTTGTTCCTCATTCCCATGGCGCTTGCATCCTTTTGGATGTTTATACTTTTGACAGCTTTGATGTTTGAGCCTTCCAGAAATATTTTCTTTAGACATGATCTTTGATTTTGGCTCCTCAATTTATAATGTCCTTTTGTGTGAGTGAGAGATTTTATTGATTTGGTCAAGCCTTGTTGTTGCAGCAACACCCCCCCCCAAAATTTTGAACATGTTGGGGCCCCTCCTTCTATTTTTATAGAAAACTTGCCTGACAAGCCATCCCAGCCGTCAGCTCTGTTTTCAACATAAAATTTTACTTCCCTGCTGAACAGCTTGCCGTCAATCCTTCCATATTTTCCCCAATGAGCCAAAAGATAACTTAGATTTTTCCCCAAACGTTTTGAAATAATTCGGACATTGTCCCAGAACGGCGGGAGTCAAACATCCAACCTCTCCGAAAGGAGGACTTAGATTTTCTTTGTCAAAATCTGCGGAAGCCATTGGGCAAAACCACCCGAAACGGTGGAAGCTTTCGCTCAAGCCTTCCGCGACCACGGAAAGGTTCGATTTGTTCTCCCGAAACGGCGGGGAATTCAACAAAGCCGCCGTGTTTTACCTCTCCGGAAAGAGACTCTGATTATGGCCATAAGCTGCGGAAACCATTGGTGAAACCTTGCCGAAACGGCGGAACGATTCAACTCTATTTCCCGAAGCGGCGGAAGCCATTCGGATAAACTTGCCGAAATAACACGAAGGAATTCATCAACTTCTTCCGAAGTAAAAAGACTTGGAAAATTTTCGATCGTTGCTTCTGCGGAACGGTTCAAGCTCCGAAACGGCTTAGCTCCCGAAACGGCGGAGCCTTTCACTCAAGCCTTCCGCAACCGCGGAAAGGTTCCGGCTTTCCTCCCGAAATGGCGGGACACATTCGCCTTAGTCTCCCGAAAAACACTTAGAACATTTTACAACCGTCCGCGGAGAAATTGGAGTTCCCTTCCCGAAACGGCGGGGACAATTTGAAAAAAACGCTCCGAGACAGCGGAAGAACTTAGGAAAGATGCCCGAAACGGCGGAAGCCATCCGCATAAGTCCCGCGAAGGAATTCACGTTTTGTTTCCGAAACTATGAAAAGACTTAGAATTTTTTCAGGAAACTGTCGCGGAGGCCTTCAGCCTTTGCTCCCGAATCGCGGAAGCCTTCGGGCTACCCTTCCGAAACGGCGGAAGCCAATCGCTTAAACCGCTCGGCAAAGGACTCCGAAACGACCCCGGGTGAATGTGCGGAAAAGTATGAGTTTTGCTCCCGAAACGGCGGGAGCTATTCGTATAAAGCGCCCGAAGAGATTTAGCAAAAGCCTTCCGAAACTAGCGGGAGCCTTCGCCAAACCTTCCCGAAAATCAACGAGACTTCGAATTTTTTGGTTCGCGGAAGCTTTCGCGAAAGCCTTCCAAAAAAAAAAAAAAAACACCGGGAGCATTCGCTATATCGTTCCGAAAGGGCGGAAGCCTTGGCGATACCCGTCCGCTACGCGGCGGTCTTTCGCGGAAGGCTTCGATTTTCCTTTCCGCAGTGAGCCCCGAAACGGCGGGAGCTTTCGTTGAACCCTTCCGCAACGGCGGATATGATTCACAAACTGGCCCCGCGAATGACGGTCGCACAAAAACCGAAATCGTTTGACATGACCGCTACGCGCGGCGAATTTAAACCTTGTTTTAACCACGCCACCTACCAAATTGATTGCTCACACGTGCCCATTTTTTATAAAATGCGGTTGGGGCTCGAACCAATGCACCACTGTTTCGAATTGGCCAACGACGTGCGAAGCCGTGCAAATCGCTCCAGCTCACCTCGCTCATTCGCGCTCGCGGCCACCTCGTTCAAGCGATCCCCACAGTGCCAGGTAGGATCTTAACCTTGATTTTCACTTTTGAGTTGTCTTTTGGGGGAAAACAATGGGTTTTAGTGGGGTTTTGGCGGACAAAACACCCGTCAAAGGCTATGTTTTGCCCGTCAGTTTCAGTTGAATGGAGTTTTCGTCATTTACAAAATCGTCGTAGACATTCGTTAAAACTTTAACATTTTGTTTCGAGCAGTGATGGTGGGTGTGGGCGGTTAATCTTGTCCCATTTTTTAAAACCCCGGACCGCGCCCCTCGTTTTGAAAAAATTTGTCGAAGCCCTTTAGGCGTGCTATGCCCCGGCCAAAACTCAGGACGTAAAATCCCGGGCCCTTCCTTAAGTCTCAGTCCCAGCGCGCCCTCTACCCAGGGCAAAACCTTGTCTCCGATGCCATGGCCCCGTTCAAAACCCGTGAATACTCAAGCGGCGCCAGCCAGGACCCAAAACCATGACCACTCGAACCTTTGCATCAGTATTCCCCGGCACCGGCGCCCTCGCTCGAACTACTCCCCATGGAGCACCTCGACTTGTCCCGCAAATAACATCAGCATTCGAATGCCCTCGCCTAATCTTAGATATGAAAGGGGTTCACCTTTCGGCAAAAGGTCTGCCCATCCGAGCTCACCCGCCACGGTCCTCCCAAACCACAGCAGTGACGAAATCTATCTTATCCCTTCCGCAAGGCGGAACCGGAAGCCAATTGCTTCCGCAAACCGCCTATCGGTCCGAGAACCAATGGCTTCCGCAACACAGTCTATCCCCGCAAAAGCAACCCAATCCCATCCTTTAAGAGATTCAAATGTTTCAATTTATGTTTCAAATTATGTTTTTCTTCCTGAATATGCAGCTTCATTGTACTCATCTTATTGGTATATTCAAAACAATGAAGCTTTCTGTTAAAACCTCACAGCCTATTGCTCAAATGATGACTTTGATATGTATGTTATCAGGGATAAATCAGGATGCCGAAAACCGGTAAGAAGAAGGCGAAGATGACAGAAAAGAAGCCTGCCCGTCCCAAGATTGAAACCTCGCTCCAGGACACTAGGTGCACTACTGGTGTCCCTCCAGAAATCAGATGGGGAGACATCTACAGAATGATCCGGGACCAAGAAATCCCAGATATGCTGCTAGAGGAAGCACCAATCTATCTTAACATCAGAGCCTCAGGCATAACTAGAGCCGCTACCCGCCCTGAGCTGTTCCCCTGTGCTGAAGTGATCGAGTGGATACTCCAACATGCAGATGCTGAAGGGAGAGTGATAAATGATAGCGGGAAAATGGCTATCGCCTCGTTTCAACCCGCGTATATTGCGGCAGCCTACAGATTTCCCCGTGTCCAACAAGCTCTGACTGACGAATGGTTGGGCCAAATGGATAACGTCGAGATGGCCAAGAAGCTATTGAGGGGAGGGAAGCATTTGAGGAAGAAGGGAAATGATGAATATGACGTGCAGAACCTGAGGGCCCCTTTCAGATTGATCGCTTTAATGCTGTGCAGAATCTTCGGCATGCCCGATGGCACAGTATACAAGATTCAGTGGGTCCCTATCATTCACTATGTGGCATTTCAGGGGACAGTGTTTGACTGGGCCACTATCTTGTCAGATAGTCTGGCCTCAATGATAAGTGCTGCTAAGCCCGGGCTGGCCTTGAAGAAGGATGAATTCTTCATGTCTTCATACCTGATAGATTGTATCTTGGCCAAGATAGAGTTCCCCAAATTGGGGTGTGCATGGGATAGGGCCACCACCCCGGTCTACGTCGCATTCAAGATGTTGTGGGCTCAGAACTACAAGCCCAGCTACAAACTCATCTGTGAGGGGTTCATCATGCCCCTATACGAGAAAATGTTCAAGGAAGAACCAAATTGCCTATCACAAAATGCTTTGGAAATCCTTGGGGATTATGGGGACTTTTACTTTTCAGAACAAGGTACCTACCTGAGAATGTTCGGAGGGACTAAGCCCCCATACATATTGCCGCAGTATGCCACAGACTATGTGGTGCTCAAGGAAGAAGTAAGACAACTCTTCTTGGATGGGATTGGAGCATTCCTCCACAAGCTACACAAGGCTTCCTTTCCCCCCCTACCTTTCTGCATAGGTGCTTACAAGTTTTCAGGGGTGGCCTCTGCCGACGAATTCGTTCAAGAGTTGAAGGCCTTCCACTTCGGTGAGGTCATCTTCCACAGGAACGACAGAAAGGGTAAAGTGGCCGAGCATTGCAAGGGGAACTATGCTAACTTCGAATACTCCCACTACCCCGACGCCGAGGAGGAAGCATTCAGAGGCATCAGCAACATGACTGAGCTACGGATCTGTCGCCAAAGTACTGGAGCGAGCTCTAGCTCAACCAAAGCCCAGAAGACCATCCAGGAAAAGGAGAAAGAAGCCAAGGATGCCCGAGCTCAGGAAGAGCTCATATTAAGAGAAGAGGCAAGGTTACAAAAGGAAGCCGAGGAAGCAAGAAAGAAACAAGACGCTGAAAATGAAAGACTGCGGAAAGAGGCTGAAGAAGCCCAAAAGCAGAAAGAAGCAGAGGCGGAGCAAGCTGAAGCAAGGAAGAAGGCGGAGGAAGAATTGAAGACAAGGGAAGATACCGAGGCAGGTGGGTCCGATGTACAAGACATGGAGATAGACACCTCTCAAGCAGGTGGCTCTGGGACCCAAAAGGAAGGAGAAGACCCCGCTCAGGAAGTCCAGACCCCACCTATGGAAGAAGACATAGACATCATAAACCGACCAATTGTCCCGTACACTCCATCTGGGAAGCGTACGGTGTCCAAATGGAATGAGTTTGTCTATGATAAGAAAAGAAAAACAATGGTCCTCCAATCAGAAGAGAGGATTAAAAGTCCCTTCCATGATGACATAGTTACTCACCGAGAGGTCGCTGTCATGCAGAACACAGATGCAGATCCCATCGCCATGGCATCCGCAGTTATAGCAACAGCACAGGCATCATTTGCCAATGTAGGGGTTATAGTCAAAGAAAACATATTGACAAAGAAGAGAGCACGCACCCTGCAACAAAACGTGGCTAATGAGCAAGCCCAAAGAGACCTGGCAGTAAACAAATATAATTGCTTGTACGCTGAGCATAAGGAGCTGTCAAACAAGTACAGCCACCTGGAGGAGGAAAAGGACCAGCTAGCACTCCAAATAATGATTGCAGAAGCGGAGAAGAATGGAGCAGAAGAGAAGGCTTCCCAGCTAGAAGCAGAAAAGCAGACATTAGCTGAGCGTTTAGAGCAAGCGGAGAGCAGAACCTTGGACATGTCTCCCTTCCACGAGCTGTCATGCAATATCCTGCAGCAAGTGTATGGCTCTCAAGAGCTAATCACTGATGAGGTATGCAAACTCAAGGCCATGATGGGTAGGCTAAAAGAGGTCAATACGGAAGCCCACAGGCTCAAAGCTAAAAATACCCGTGTCAAGGCAAATGTCATAAGTCAGATGGCATGGAGGGAAGGGAAAGGAGGTTTCCCCCCGCATCTTCCTTTTAAGACTGTGGAAGATTTTAATGAAGATATAGCCTTGTTGGAGTTTGGCAGGAACTGTGCCAATAAGCTGATGGCCAATGTGCAGAGGACAACATACAGAATCAACAACCTATACCAAAAGCTCAAAGGAGTCCATGACAACTGCACATTGAGTTTCCCTCAGACCCTAGAATACTTCCCGGAAAAGGAGCAGCGGTTGTCTCAACTGAAAGAAGAGCTAGGCATCCAGATGGAGTATGTGAAAAGCATTGATGTCCTGGCCATGGATGATCTCCAACATTACATCGGTTCATCAACACTTCACAACCATCTGCTGAAGGAAACATATCAAGTTGCTGAAGCAGAAGTACAAAGCATTAAAACAGAGCTCGGGAAGAATGTGACTTCTCAGAAAATCCTATTTCCTGCTGCAGCAAACATAATCATAAGGGACACAGGTATGTGGCACAGCTACATAGAAGAGGAGGTCAGGAAAGCTGCAGCAACAGCAGGAGCATCAGTAGATCCGGCAGCCCCTCTCCCAGCAGCCTCTTCCCCAGCAATGGCAGAAAGTCTGACCAGTTCCATTCCCCCTTCCCAATTAGGAGTAGCATCAGCAGGGGATTCGAGGGCCTCGTCTCAGGCAGCATCAGTGACCATCAACTTGGGCGACCCTTTGCCAGCAGAAGCTCATGCACAGGAATGAAAAGGCTGAATTCAGTGAGCCACTCTCTGCAGCCAAACACGTGCCCAGCAGGGAAAGCTTTGGTGTTAACAAATTTTCTGTTACGTATATTTTGAATATGTAAGGCGTAAGCCATAGGACAGCTGTCCCTATTTTTTGTCAAAATATTTTTGTGAAGGAAGTGGCCATTTTTGGTGATCGATTATAGTAGAAATCCCTGTAAATGACAGGTGGAACGTGCTAGGTGTCAGCCCAAAGGGAAAAGTTGTAGCTATAAATAGCATCTAGGAAAGATTAGAATGGACTTTTGGCAGGGAATGAAAATTTTGGCAAACGATATGAGCTATCTTGTATCGGGTCTGTAAATTGAATTTTCTAATAGAAGCCACGGGAGATGGACGTTTTGCCTGGAATGTTGGATTGCTCTATATTGGACTATTCTAATGGCTGCAATTCTGCAATGTGAGATCATTCTTGACGTCTGAATTATTTCTTTGCATTAATGATTTTGCTCCCCTCTGTGCATGCGTTCTCTCCATTTTGTGAACAGTGAAATGTATTGCTGTAAATTTCTTTGTCTAGATCGAATGGCTAACTGTTCTTTCTTCGGGGTAATGCACATGGTTTATTGTTCACACCTTTAAATTGCTCCTTGCAGGGATCTTTGAGTTCATTTTCAGTTTTGTTACATCTAGATCTGTTTCTTTATTCGTGTTACATAGATTAAATAATTCTGCTTTCTCCTATTTATGACCAATAGATGCGTTCTTTAAATTCCATTTTTAACCTGTTTCTTTATTCTTCCGCTTTCTTCTGTTTTATGAGCAACGAGTACGTTCCATGATAAACTAGAAGCTATCTTTTAGAAATCTGTATCTTGCTGTAGCTTCGCTTCTGAAAGAACAGCTATCTGTTCTCTCCTTATGCTTCTTGTTACAGCAGATTGCTCTTCCCTTTAGCGTGTTCCCTGCAGGGATAGATAGATTTGTTCCAGTTTTAAGCTTAGATCTGTTTTAATTGCATTTAGATTAAGTATAATTTAGGCACTTGCATCTCATATAAAAGACATAAAACCCAAAAGAAAGGTGGATCGGGCCATAACCGGTAGAAACTCGGATTTAAAGTCCAAAACCACGGTTGTCGGAACCGCTAACCGGACAGATTCCCTACACCAAACGGGAGATAGTCTAATTGGGACCATCTCTCGGGGAGAATCCCTTTCTGATTGATGCTACGATACCGGAGGCATCAACAAGCCTTAAGGACAAAGAGGAGACTAATTTGAGCTGAGTCTTTTGGACAAATTTCTTGACTTACATGCTTTGCTTTTGTCTCAACCAGGCTTCAATTCAGGCGAGAATCTCTGGAAAACAGACCCTTGATCATAAGCCATTTTGGCTGTTAAATTTGCAGCATGATGTCATTTCAATACCTTATGCCCTCGGGATGTGCTACTCTCCATGGGTCCAACTTCAATGACCTTCTTGAGATGCCTTTAAGTGTGAGGGTGGATGGATCCCAAAGATAGTAATAAAGATAGTCGTATATCTCTGCTATTTAAAAAAGATTAGTGTGACTAGAAGAGTAGGCTTCCTTTCTTGTGAAGAAAGTTCAGCAAGAGCACAATACATAGATAAACTTTCATTCGAGCGTAGTTTCGGATTCATGAGTTGTGAGATTTCTTTGAGAGATCTATCTTGATGAGAAACCCAACCACAGGAGATTTCAGAAAGCAAACTTTGTTCAAAAGGTTCAAATGACGAGAACAAAAACAAAATGGCTGAAAACAATGAAAACAAAGGGCTAAAGCAACATAAAAGAAATTTTTTATTTATGTACAGAAAGTCTCAGTGAGACTACGCAAAGTATTGTTTCAGGGTGAGTCCATTGAGAGGAAGGGTTACTTCTTCTCCCTCGAGGTCTGTCAACTTATAAGTGGATGGGCCTATCTTTGTCGAAAGTTGGTAAGGGCCTATCCATAAATGTTGGAATTTCATGTGCATCCCTTTGCCCTCATGATTATGATCCCATTTCGGGACTAAATCCCCAACTTCAAAAATTCTTTTATCGGAATTCCTCTTATCAAACCATCTCTTGACTATGTCTTGGTGCTGATCGAATCGGTCCTTTGCTTTCTGTCGGGCTTCTTCAAGTTGAAGCAGGGTATTGATCCTGGATTGTAAGACTTGGCTACCAGACCCTCGAGAGGCTTGGGACAACTGTAAGGATGGAAGCAAGATGTTGGGGGGAAGGATGGATTCCTTTCCATAGACAAGAGTGAAAGGTGAAACCCCTAATGTGTTCTTTTGAGTCACCCTATCTGCCCATAAGGCGTTTGGGAGAGCTATATGCCAACTTCATTGATTTTCTATCACAGTCTTCTTGAGAATTCGAATGAGGTTTTTGTTTGAATATTCATCTAATCCGTTTCCTTGAGGGTAATAATTGGTTGAATAATGTAGCTTAATCGCCCATTCATAAACAAATTCATTTATCTTAACAGACGAAAAATAGGGAGCATTATCAAAAATAAGGGAAATTGGAACCCCAAACCTAGTTATGATGTTTTCCTTCAAGAAACTGATGACCGTATCTTCATTGATCTTGCGCAACAGGATAGCCTCCGTCCATCAAGTGAAGTATTCGGTAGCCGTCAGGATGTATCGATTTTGCAAAGAAGAATTTGGATTTATCTCTCCAATCACATCTATACCCCACTGTTCAAAAGGTTCAGAGATGATAACCGGCTGCAAGGGTCGTACTTCCTTAGGTAATTTTCCGGCACTTCTTTGGCATACATCATAGATTCGTGCATATGCATGGGCATCTCGGAACAGAGTGGGCTAATAATATCCAGCTCTAAGTATCTTGTGGGCTGCTGTCTCCCCTAAATAATGTCCACCCGCGGGGCCATCGTGTAATTCTTTAACAACTTTACTTGCATCTTCCTTTTCTAGACATCTAAGAAAAATGCCATCATAATTCTTTCTGAAAAGTATCCCATCAATGATTTGATAAGCTGCTTATTTCAAACGGAGTGCCCTCCTTTGCTTAGATTTCCAGTGCTCAGGTAGGTATCCTTGCTGTAAATAATGCACCAGATCTCTATACCATGACTGAGGAGTTGAGAAGATAGGACATACTTCAACTGAGTTTAGCTCAGCTTCATTCTTCCAATGTTGCTCTTCATCAATCAAGTTTCCTATAAGCAATTTGCACAGGCCTTGTCCTTTGATGATAGTGGCCGGTTTAAATTCTAAGTCATATTCTTGAAGAGCCATGATCCAGTTTCCCCTCCTTTCTCCTAGTTCCTTTTGAACGAAGAGGGATCTAACATCTGGGTGGGGAACTATAACTTTAGTTCTATTCTTAAGAATATACAGTCTGAACTGTTTGACTGCATTGAAGACAACATATGCATGCTTTTCCACCACGGGATAGTTTAGCTCAGCCCCTTGCAGACCAGTGCTCATAAATGAGATTGGGTATTCGTCCCCTAGCTCCACCATTTGTGTGAGTACAGCCGTGAAGGAGTTATCCGAAGCAAAGGTATACAGGATAAAATCCTTATCAAAATACGGGCTTCTTAAGAAAGGAGCTTTAGCTATAGCTGCCTTAATGTCTCTAAACGCATCCTTTTCTAAATTTGTCCACTTGAACTGTGTGCTTTGTTTAACCATTTGTTGCAAAGGTTTAACAATTTGTGCGAAATCTGGAACAAATCTTCCGATGAAATTGATAGTGCCTGTAAAGGACTGCATAGATTTTTTGTTATGAGGCATTGGAATTCTATTGATAGCTTGTACTCTTTCCTGATCTATTGACACTCCTCCTTTGGAAATGATATGGCCCAAAAGTTTACCTTCGGGAATAGTGAACACACTCTTCTTAGGATTAAATGAAATTCCATATTTCCGACAACGATCAAAAATATGCTTCAAGTGGACAACATGATCTTCCCTTTTCTTTGAAAAAGTTGTCACATCATCTAGGTGGACAACAACACACTTCCCACCCAATCCTCGGAAGGCAATATCCATTGCTCGCTGGAATGTAGCTCGTACATTTATCAGGCCGAATGGCATCCTTCTGTATGTGAAAGTTCCCCACTTAGTGCGGAAAGTAGTCTTAAGACAATCTTCTTCGGCTACTAATACTTGATTGTAGCCAGAGAAACCATCGAGAAGAGAAAATAGCTCAGATCCCGACACCATTTGAAGGATTTGTTCCATTGAAGGGACGGGATAGTTGTCTTTATCTGAAGCTCTGTTTAAATTTCTGAAGTCCACACATAGTCTTATCTCTCCTGACTTCTTTCTTATGGGAACTAAGTTAGCAACCCACTCAGAATGCTGGACCTTAAAGATTATTTTAGCGTCCAGGAGTTTCTTTAATTCCTTTTGAATCAGAGGTTCCAAAGTAGGATGCATCCTTCTTAATTGCTGCTGAAAAGGCTTGACACCCACTTTCATTGGTATAACATGCTGAATAATGCGGACATCATATGTTTTCAAATCCTCATAGGTCCATGCAAAAACATCCTTATACTGTCTAAACGGTTTGATGAACCTATCTCTTTCTCCCGGTGAACAACATTTGCCAAGGTTGACAAATTTTGGTTAAGCCTCGGTACCTAAATTGACTAACTCATGTTGCATTGATGAACTGTTAGTTTTGGTATTCGCTGGCCTTTTGAACATACTTTGAAGGTCAAACAACATTTCGAGTGACCTTACCCCTTTGGGGATGAAATTTTCTTTATTTGCATCCTTCTTTAGCAAATCAGAATCGTGTTCTTCTTCATCTATCACAGCTCCTTGGAAAATGTCTTCATTTGTTAGAAAAATTATAATCTGTTCGTCATCATCGAAAACCCAGAAATTTGTGACATTGTCTGGGACGGAGGGCCTGAAAATTAATTCAATTGAGTATTTGTTATTAGATGGCACCCATCTAGAAGCAGATGTTGCTAACCAATTAGCTGCAAAATTTTACAATCTAGGAATAGACTTTATATTGAAAGCATCAAAATGCATAATTAAATCCCATACCTCAGCCTGATAACCCTTCAAATGCGGGTAGAGACAGTGAATGGTATCTCTTACCTGTCTCACAACTATTTCTGAGTCACCAAAAACCTTCAGGTATTTAACATTTAAATCGATGGCCTTCTTTAATCCGTGTACCAAAGCTTCATATTCCGCAGTGTTGTTAGTATAATTAAATTCTAACATACAGGACAAAAAATACTTATTTCTTCGCGGATCCATCAAAACACAACCGGCTCCGGATCCTTCAAAAGTTTTAGAACCGTCAAAGTATAATGTCCAAAACAGATCTTTTGATTCAGCTAAATTAGTATCTCTATGGTCTAAGTCAATGACTAAACTAACTATATTACAATCAACATCATCAGTCCGAGAAAAATTAAGGAGATCAGACTGTTCATCTAATTCATGGTTGATAGTTTCAGACTGATAATTACCCGGATCAATTTCTAGAAAATAATTCCCTAGAACCAAGGATGAGAAGGTTACAGCTTCATTCTTTCCCTCTAGTTGAGTTACATTTTGTTTCATGTGCGGTTCTCTCAGGACTTTGATCTAAGTCTGTCTATTTTGATAGGGAAACCATAGATGAGACCAATCAGTTGCAAAATAACCATTGAGCTTTGTGGACCAATCCCTGCTTAGGATCAAACCATAGGCCTCAGGAATATCAACTACCCATATGTCAATAAACTGTCAGACTCTAGAGTCGGCTGATAATCTAATGAGGACATCTTTAATTTCCCCGATAACTTTGACAGTGGTTCTATCTTACTGAATGATTTGGGCCAGAGATGGAATAGGTTGCCCATTAATTTTTTTACAAATTGACAGCGGCATGACATTTGAAGATGCTCCAAAATCTACCAGGCAATTGTGAACATTATGGTTAAAAATTTCAAAGGTCAACAGGAATGGCAACGTCTGGGATTTAGATTTCCCATCGATACTAGCCTCATTAATGTCGGGATCTTCTTGAGTATCCGTTAATGGAGTGCTGGGTTGGGGTTGCAAAGCATGCATCAGCTTATCTCATTGCTGAGGCAAACTGCACATATCGAATACTGACACATTTGCTTTGACTTTCTTTATATCCTCAATAATGTCATATCCTATATCAGAATCGTTCCCAATTCTGGCCGGATTGTCTATCTTATTCATTGTGACCTTTGGTTGTTGAGCTATGGTGTCAATGTTTGGCTGTTTGGTCGATGTTTGGCTAGCTTTAGGTTGCGGTGGAATGATTGCTATATGTCTTCTAGGTAGCTCTTTTGAAACTTTAGGCTTGAAAGGAGTCGAGTCTAGGACATGATCCATAATAGGGCCTTTACTGCGAGTATTAACGTTCACAGCAGAAAGAGAGATTTCTATGGGATCTTCTTCTACTAATTCAGTTAAAGGTACCCAATCCCATAGCACCATAGTGGTGTCTAGAGGTGGTTCTTATAATTCAGGGCTCGATTCCTCTAGAGGATCGTCTTGATCTGGAATCTATGAATCCAATGTTTGGTTCATGACTAAACTCATAGAGTTAATCCATTGTGGGCAGCTCTTCTCCGAATGCGGTTCTTGATGAAAGGTGCAGAAGTTTTCCATCCCTATTTCATTGAGGTTTGAAATAGGGGAAGTATTCATGGGTTGATGAGGTTGATCGTTGTCTTACCTCTTTTTATAAAATGGCTTGAAAGGTTTCCTAGATGTACTAGCAGCCTTATCTTTCTCGAGATCTACAATTTTATTGGACAACTTCTGCATCATCTTAACTACATTCTCCATGTCTGTTGATGACTCTTCTTTACCTCTAGTGAGCAGCAAGGTTTTTTTACTGACTGCTGGTTTTGTTTCTGCATCTAAGGCATGTTTAACAATATTATCCGCTTCGTCTTCCACCTTTTTAGCTTCTTCGAAATTCTCTATCAAGGTGGTTTTCTTAGATCTTTTAACGAACATTGCTATGGGTCCTTCAAGAGCCATTGTATAATATTCAACCAGAGATTCTTCTGCTGATTTATTTGCTTCACTAAAATTATTTAAGAGTGTTGTGAAACTTTGGTTAAAGTCTTGAACCTTTTCTTTCTTTTCCATTCTCATGGACAATAATTCTGTCATAACCGTAGCAACAGTTTTTTGGTTTCCATATTTCTTTAAGAAACATTTTTCAAATTCATCCCAACTTGAAATCGAGCTAGGTTGTAGGCTAAAGTACTAAGACGATACTTTCGGCTCAAATGTGTATGGAAAAATCCTACAAAGTACATATTCATGTTGCACATTCAAAAGATTCAGAGCTAAATAAAAACTCTTGAGATGATCTTTGGCCGAAATGGCTTTCCCTGGGTCGAATTTAGGCAAGTCTTTCTCTTGATTTTTTGGAAGATTGTGGAATGGCCCAGCCAGATTCAACGCTCCTCTTGCTCTCCAAGCAGGTATGGCCATGTCTCTATGTGGAGAATCTAGTGCAGAATTGTAAGGTGAATTCAATGTAGTGTCCTTTGGAGTAATAAGTTCTCCAAAACTTTCTTGATCTGAAATATTCTCTGGGTTTTCAAGATCGACCTTGTTCAGGGGATCTGCAATTTCTTCTAAGGTTAAATTCACAAGCTCTTCAAAAGCACAAGAATCGAGTTAGGGGTGTACTGTCGTTCTTTTCTAGGAGAACTTTTCCTAGGGTGGAAATTTACTGCGTTTAAACCACCTAGCTTTCTAACATAAGATCGTGTATGTCTTCTTAAATCTTCTATTTTTGCAAAAGGCACAACATACAATACTTCTTGAGGTTCAGAATCAGAGATGAGGTTTTCTTGGTTTGCTACTTCAATATTTGGGCTGTCTGAAATTGCTTTTTTAAGCGGGTTTTCAGTAACATTTTTGACACTGGGAGATTTTCTTTTATTAGCCATGCACTTTCAGGCCCTGCTTCTAGCGCCAAAACCTGTTGATGCCCTGAAGATTGCAACATCAAGCAGAAAGGGATTCTCCCCGGTAGACTATCCTAATTAGATTGTCCACTGTTTGGTATGGGGAATCCGCCCGGTTAGTAGTTCCGGCAACCGTTGGGTTTGGAGATTTGCTTCAATTATATCGGTTATGGCCCGATCCACCATTCTTTTTTATTTTATGGTTTAGAATGATATGCAAGTGCCTAAACTAACTTAATCTAAATGCAGAACTCGAAACAAATCTTTATTTAAAATCGAAATAAACCTAAACTATCCCTGTGTTGGTAGCCAACAACAACCTCTTCATTTTTTTTGACAAAGTGAAGAGAGATCAGCTCTTTATGTAATTTATCAATTAAAAATTATGTTAGAGCTCCTTCAGAATCTTTGATTCTGAAGGTGCTCTTAATCAAAGAAAAGTAATTAATGATTCTAGAGCTGATAGTAACTTGATCATTAAACTTGGCTTTTGAACGAAGGTTAGATAAGTTTCGTAAATTCTCATTAAAGTTATTTAAAATATCAAAATGAATTTATGTGACTTAAAGGATTACTGCCAAGAGAAATATCATAAAACACATTGTTTAGGGTATTATTAGTCCAAAGACCAAGAGAATTTTTAAAGTTAATATCATAAGGAATACCCTATTATGAACTTTGTAAATATCATAGTTAATCTATAGATAAGATTTGTATAGGAAGCTTTTTACATATAATAAATACGCTATAAGATAGTATAATGTGTCAATAGGATGTATAAAGGTTTTAAAAAAAACTTAGTGTGTACATATATATAGTTTCGTACATATGCATAAAATAAACACCAAGCTAGCTATTTGATTAATGCCTACTTAACATACCACTACGAAACATCATAAAACAGGGTGATCGTTTGATGAACTTGCCATACACTAAATCAATGGTTAAATCAATAAACGTTTTGGATCGATGAGCTGGTATGGAAACGTGGCTTTCACCCTTTGACAGAATCGACAGTTGTATGCATTTGGTTAAATCGTGTTGACAGTGTTAAATGCTTATAGTCATTTCAAGTTACGCCATTGTACTTATTAATTATGAACCACTGTCAATAATCAATGATCGTAATAATGGTTCTATCAGTCTTCATATCGCCGGTTCGCCAAGTTAAATGGTGATCACTACTGGACATGGTCAAACGTAGATAAGTTGGTATAAGTCATGATGTAGTATGAAAATTGTAACATTTATCACTATCCCGCTAAAATGGTAGGTTCAGAGATTTGATTCTTGATCAGATTCGAAGCATGTGAAGATTTTCTAGCATGTCGTGTGTGTGGATACCTATTCCCTCTGTTTTCACTTTCCCTTTCATTCCACGACTAAGCCCAGAAAGTCCTGAAGAAACCATGTCTCCACTGAATCGTTTTGAAATCTCAGGGTATGAAATTATTGAAGCCAACCAGGAGGTTGCCCAGAAATTCGAAAAAATGGGATGGACACATTTCTTTCAAAGCTTTGATGGTCATCATGTGGAGATTACCAAAATGTTCGCAATGAGTTTTAAAAATGACAGAGTACGAATCGGGGGTTTCGAATTTGTTGTCAATGAAGATAAAATTGCTGAAGCCACGAAACTTCCTCAGGTGGGAGAACGCTGGTTTAAGGGCCTTATGGTTGATAAGAAGAAGTGTTTGGCTCTGTTAATGCCTTTACCAGATAAGATGAAATTGAGGATAGGCGTACCTGTAAAATTTCTAAAGCCCGAGTGGAGAGCTTACTATGAAATCTTGGTAAGGTACGTAACCTGTTGTGGACGTTTTTCCCATTTGCACTTGTATCATTTACGGTTGTTGTTAGCAGTAAAGGGTTATAAACTTAATTTGCCCTTCTATCTTTGGAAAAGCCTTAAGAAAATGTCACAGTCTGTAAGGAATTTCAATAACCCTGACAATAGTCTGTGTCACCATGGATTGATTAAAATTTTATTGCAATTCCAATTATCTGCTAAAGGTCTGTCTTGGGATAAATTTCTAGTCGATTGTAAATTGGGGCCAACGCAGTATTGGCCTAATCCATCTCCTCGAGCTCGTAGGAAACGAAAAATCATAAATCCTGAGGTTAATAGCTCAGAGGATAACGAACCAGAGGCCGTAAACATGTCTATAGATGATGAGGTAAATAAAGATGCTGATAGGGTTTCAGTTCCTTGCGATTCTAGGGAAATGTTAAAAGAACCCGAACCTGGTAAGAATGATGGCAACCCTGTAAAATTAAAAGAGGGATCAGCCGAAGACGAAATTGTTAAACCTGCTGAATGTGATAAAAATTCTATGCATAAGTTGAATCATTTGGCTCAGGTTTGTTGTGACAAGGAAGGGTTGAATGTTGGAAAATTATCGTTTTCACGTAGAGTCACTAGAAGCATGCATAATCTCCATTCGACTCCAAGGTATAGGTCTGATCCACAGACTTCCAAATCTACTGCTACCGAACCTGCAGTTGTAGATATTGAGGATGATATTCCGATGCCTGTCCCTAACGCAATGGATGTAGGGAATTCCACTACTGCGCAGGGGAATGAGGTGCAATCAGGTGAGGTCGAGGGGAATCGACCAGAAATAAATGTTGACACTGTAGAACTTGAACCATTACACAATCAGCATTGTGACAGTCCTCGTTCTCCTCATATAGCTAGTGAAGACGAAACCCTACAACAGGTATTAGGAAATATCTATCAGGATAAAAACACAGAGTCCAGAGGAAAGCGTAAACAGTGTACAGCCTTATTGGAAGAAGAAAATAAAACGTTTAGGAAAGAATTGATAGAATGGATTGACAGGTGGAAAAGGGCCAACGTGAAAAAGAATCAACTCAAGAAATCCAAGAAATCGATATTAAAAACAAACCAGCTGCTATTGGAACGAATTGAAAAACAAAATGTTAAAATTATCAGGTTGAAGGCTAAACTAGCCGAAGCTAGAAGAGTAGTCGCTCTTCATAACGAGGCTTAATAGTTTTCTCTTCTCTTATGTCGCAGTATAACAGGTAATGGTTGTTTCGATTTTGCATGTCTGTAAAATCGGAGATTTTACAGGCATGCATTTATAATTTTGTTTTAATATTTCTGTTAACTGTGTTAAATTGATTTTAATATAATGTATTTATTGAATTTAATGCAGGAGGTTTTATCACCGCCTTCTTCCAGGAATGTAGCACATGTTGATGCGTTGGCACGAAAATGTAGCGGACCTGTTATAAGCTGGAGTTTTGTGAATGGACCAGAACGTTCTGAGATGTCTCGACTCAGGCTAGTCGATTCTATTTTTGTAGTAGGTGTAATTAGATGCCTTTGTGGTTAAATAATTTCCTATAATGTTGCATGCAACATTTATAGCAAAACCGACTCTCACTAGTATATGAATGAAGATTTTTTATGAACTCGGGATGGATGGAGTGTGGAAGAAAACTTGTTGAAATATATTTTATTGCTGGTATTATATCAAACTTGAAGCTGAAGCTTTTATGTGGATAATACTGGATATCTGCGAATAATGCTGTGACTGGTATTCATTTTTGGATTTTTATATATATATACATATATTTCGGTTTGTCATCTTCTGTTTATATGCAAACTCTGTGTGCTGTGACATACTGATGTTTAAATAATTTTCTCACTTTATCGTCTCAAGCTAGTTATTGAATGAATATGTCATTATGGTTTTGTTGATTAGTGTGTTCACTATAAACATTAGCGTGCATGATATACCCTCTTGTTTATTTGAAATTTCATTTGTATGTTAACGGTGAATTTTAAATAAGCATTATTTCAAATTTAAATGACTGTCTTGATAGATAATTATTAATCAGTTTTTGGAAGTGAAATTTGACTGTGTGCTTTAGGTTAAATCTCATCTCCATTTCTATATAGCAGAGTTATTGTTGTTATGACTTAAAGATGTTTTGTTTATATCATACTTCAATTTTCTGTTATTGATTAATGATTAATCTTAGTTTCAAATTTGCTCTCGGCTGAGATAGGGTTAAATAGGGTAGTTAGATTAATTAGTTTTAAAGTTTATTTTATGGAGCATTGTTAATCATTCTGCATGCTGTAATTAAGCTTTCATATTTAGAAAATTCCCTAAAAATTGGAGTCTTTCCTTCCGAAAGCAGCCTTAGGACATTTGTAGATATCTAGATAGGATAAACATTAGAATAGGTTATATTTTGCTAGTTTTAAGGTTTCCTTAAGAGACAAACTAGCTGGTAGCAGGACCATAACCTACGAGGTCTTGTTAATTCAAACACACCGGATACTGCAGTAAGTTGATTGTGTGGATAAAACCTCTTTATTGGCTTTGATTTGTAAAATCAGGCCAACAAATGGCGCTAGAAGGAGGGCCTGAATTAAGTAATGGCAGGTGAAACTAATGAAACATTTCCAGCCATCCAACAATCTTCGGAAGTTAGTAGATCACCTCTTATTGAAACTGTAAGGAATATCCTTGAACGTGATCCTATTACTTCTCCCTTTACTCCTGCACAAGCTGCTCAAACTCTAGAAGAATCCAGACATATCCTTACTAGAGCCTACGCTAATCAGTTAGGTATTACTCCAATAGATTATGGTCTTCCTAGACAACAGCGACATAACCGACAATTGAACATAGTTACAGAAGAATTGGAAATAACTGATAGTTCTCCTCAACATCAAGTTGAAAGTTATCAAAGAAAAATTACACAAACCAATACCACAAGGAGGTTAATCTCGGGAAGTGGTTCTGATCAGCCACCTTCTCCTCCTGAGTCACCACCCAATAGTCCAAGATCTTCTCATTCAGAGAGTTCCTCTAGCTCTCAAGAAAGTCCAATGGCAGGAAATGCAGGAGGAGGAGGTAATCCTCCACCCCCTCCACCTAATCCACAGCTCCCTTGGTTAAGGGCAGCTGCTGTAGCAATTCCTGGGGTACAACACCCATTACCAAAACATTCAGATAAAATTCTTCCTAAGTTTAACCCAGATGACAAAGAACCTGCAGAGGTACATATTGATAAATTCATGTTAGCTGTTCAAACCTTAAATGTTCAGCATGAAGATGTTGTTTGTCGATTGTTTCCTCTCACCTTTGAGGGAAGAGCCTCTACCTGGTACTTTTCATTAGTACAAGGATCTATTACAAATTGGGAGGAATTTAATAAAGTTTTTTTAGATAAATTCGGGGAAGATAAAACACCTGCTCTTTTAGCCCTAGAATTATCTAGAATTAAAATGGAACCCAAAGAAAGGATTAAAGACTTTAATCAAAGGTTTCTAACATTGAAAAATAAAATTCCAATTGCTTCTCAACCACCGGAAGATATAATCATCGAAAATTATACATCAGCCCTACCTAGGAATTCCAGAATGTTTGTTAAGAGAGCTGGAAAAACAACACTGATAGAAACATTTGATGAAGCAATTAAAGTAGAAAAGGATTTCATGTCTTATGAACCAGAGAGAAGTGGTAAAACTGATTCTTTTCCTCGAAAGAAAGTAGAAAAATCTAGTTCAGATAAAGATAAAGCTTTCGATGTGGAACAGCTACAGAACGTTATTCGAACGTTAACCAATGAAGTTATAGGGTTAAAAAAGACCAATTCTGAAGCTTCTCCTTCTAGAGATTACTTCAGAAACCAATTCAGACAAAACCCAAACGCAATCAATAAGAACACACCCCCAGATGTAGCTGCTAATGAAGAAATCTTTAATACAATTCGAGCTGTTCTATCTTTGTCTGAAACACCTAGTCAAGAGATAAATCAGAATAAAGAAGATGAAGAATCTGAAAATGAGGATGAATCAAAAGAACCTCAACAAATTAATGGTCACTTCTGGGATAATTTTGTGAAAAAACATGAGAACAGAAGTCCACCCTCAGGACAACACGCATATAATACACGTAGTAAAGCAATTGCAAATACTCCTGGTGCTTCAAGCTCTACTTCAAACACTGATAATAATAACTCACAACTAAACAAACAAACTCAACCCGGCAAGCAAACTCAGTCAAATAAGGGTACCCAAACCATTCAAAACGCTCCGAAGATGGATTTACAATATGACATAATTGAAGATTTGAAGAAGACACGTGCAAACATTAGTATGTACGATCTCCTTCAAATCTATCCAATGCCTGATACTCCTATTATTAATCCTGCAGTAAGCACGATCATCCCTAATACAAAGCAAAATGTTGCTGCTAACAGTTCAACCAATGATCCAACAGCAACTGATAAAGGGAAAACATCAACTGATAAAGCTTCTTTGATAGGTAAGAATTCTAAGTCAACTACACCTCCATTCTTACTTACCTTTGAAATTTTTAATAGGAATGTCCACAACTGCATGGTAGATTCAGGAGCATCTTCTAATGTTATGCCTTTATCTGTGTGCAAGAAATTAAATGGCAAATTTGTTCCATCCAATGCATAAATAACTCAATTAGATAGAACAAACGTTAAAGTTGTCGGAGAGATGAAAGATGTCTTAATTAGGATTGCTTGTAATCCTTCAGTTTATCAAATCATAGACATCGTAATTGCTGATATACCTGATGCATATGGACTATTCTTAAGTAGGGATTGGTCTCAACAACTAAATGGTTTCTTTGCCACTGATTGGTCAACCTTGTGGTTACCAAAAAATGGAAAAGCAAATCAGATAAAGATACAAAGAGAAAGGTACATGAAACATACTGTTACAGAACTACATGATCCTAGTGAACCTGTGTTGTTTTCTGATTCCATTATGGGAAACTACATGTATGAATTAGGTTTTGGAGATTTCAAAGCTGAAAACTCTCTCCTTTCTGAAAGTAGCCAGCAATCTGAGATTTGTAATGTAACAGTTATTTCTCCTAACTGTTCCCTTAAGGAGACCATTGGTGATGAAAATAATGTAAATATTGTAAATATCATAGAAAGTAAAGTGGTTGCACATAATTCTATTTGGACTCTTTATTTCGATGGTGCAAAATCTAAAGAAGGAGCAGGAGCCGGTTGTTTACTAATAGATCCTCAAGGTAATAAGACTTGTATAGCCTGTAGACTAGAATTTAGTTGTACAAATAATATGGTTGAATATGAAGCTTTGATTCAAGGATTGAAAAAAGCAATCGATTTGGGCATCAAAGAGATAGTGGTTTTTGGCGATTCAGAGATCATCGTTAGACATGTGCGTAATTCCATTCATTGTTTATCTGAACATTTGCAAAGTTATCAGAAAGAGGTATGGAATCTTATCACATATTTTGATGCATTTAACATAAATTCTGTTCCTAGAAGTCAAAATCAAGAAGCAGACTTATTGGCAAATGTAGCTTCCAAATTGATTCCTTCAGAAAATTTTTCACCAGAATTCTTTTCTGTTGAATTAATTTTTAGGCCCTCCATACCTGATAACATTTTTAATTGGAGTGTGTTTGACAATGATACACAGGTACTGCATTTCCTGACAAATGATGGAATCTTCAAAGATTCGGCAATAGATGAAATCACTCACGACGACAATTTACGAGATTTTTCGGTAATTAATGATTTTTGTTCAATTGAGAAAGCCTTCGAACAGGTAAAACCCGTTCCCAACTCAGTATTGAGATTAGAAAAGTTTTTTGATTTGCAGGATAAGTTTAAGTTAGTTCCTAATTGTAAAACAAATAGCTCTTGCATGAAATATGAAACTATCAATTTGGGAACAGAATCTAATCCCCAAACTATAAACCTAGGAATAGATTGTGATCCTGTAGAAAGAACAGCTTTCATAAAATTATTCAAGGAGTTTAAAGATATATTTGCATGGACATATGATGACTTAAAAACATTCAATACTCAAGTCATGCAACATATAATTCCAATTAAACAAGAATCAAAACCTTTTCAGCAGAAATTAAGAAAATATCACCCATCATTAGAACCAACAATTAAAAAAGAACTGAATAAATTGCTAACTGCCAGGATCATTTTCCCTGTCAGACACACTCAGTGGGTAGCAAACTTAGTTCCAGTTAGAAATAAAAATGGGGATATTCGATTATGTGTCGATTTTAGAAATTTAAATAAAGCTTCTGAAAAAGATAACTACCCAGTTCCACCCATGGAACAAATTCTTCAGAAAGTATCTGGGGCTGAGATACTGTCTCTCCTTGATGGTTTCTCAAGGTACAACCAAATATTAGTCTCTCCGGATGATCAATTAAAAACAGCTTTTAGAACTCCATGGGGAACGTATGCATACCGTAAGATGCCCTTTGGGTTAATCAATGCGGGAGCAACATTTCAACGAGCAATGGATATTGCCTTTAGAGGCTTGATCAATCATTCAGTCGTTGTCTATTTGGATGACGTTACTGTCTACTCTAAACATCGACCTGATCATCTTAACCATTTGAGAAAAGTGTTTGAACGATGTAGAAAATTTGGAATATCTTTAAATCCTAAGAAAACAATATTTGCTATTTCAGAAGGTATCTTGTTAGGATGTGTAGTATCGAAACATGGAATCATGATTGATCCGGAAAGAACACAAGCTATTTCAAAGATTACTTTCCCTTCCAGCAAGAAAGGAATGCAGTCATTCTTAGGGAAAATTAATTTTGTCAGGAGATTCATTCCTAGTTTTTCAGAGACTGTTCGTCCTCTGCAGAAAATGATTAAAAAAGATGCTGTGTTTAATTGGGGACAAACTGAAAAAGAATCCTTTCAAAAAAATTTAGAAGCTATTTCAGAAGCTCCTAGTCTTCTAAGTCCAGATTTTAACAAGGATTTTATATTATATACCTTTGCTTCTGATATTGCGTATGCAGCCGTATTAACTCAATTAAACCAACAAAATAATGAGGTTCCAATTTCGTTCATGAGTTCGAATTTCAAAGGTGCTGAACTAAACTATCATGAAGTGGATAAACAAGCTTATGCTGTTTTTAAAGCGGTAAAACATTTTCGTCCTTACTTGTTAAAATCCAAAACAAAAGTAATTGTACCTTATTCTTCAGTAAGGAATTTGTTGGTACAAAAAGATTTAGGTGAAAAAAGGGCACCGTGGATGACAGCTCTTCAAGAGTATGACTTAGAAATCAAACCATCAACGATAGTTAAAGGACAAGGGTTGTGTAAACTAGCTGCTGAAGCTGCTCATACGCCTGATGATAAAACTGAAATTGTCATTGATGAAGATTTACTTACCAGAGAAATTTATTTTTATCCACCACCTCAAGATTCCTGGTACACAGACATACGAGTACTTCTGGAAACAGGGACTTCCCCTGATTACTTAGATCCAAGGAAGAAAAGAGCACTAAGATTGAAATCTGCCCCGTACTTATTAATAGATAATGTCCTCTTTCGAAGAAATTCAGATGGGGTATACCTTCGGTGTTTAGATAAAGATGAAACAGAAACAATTCTAAAAGAATTGCATTCTGGACCAGCGGGAGGTCATTTCGGTGGAGAAACCACAGCCCATAAAATTCTTAGGGCTGGTTATTATTGGCCTACCTTGTTTCGAGATTCTTATACTTTCGTCAGAAGGTGTCAAGAGTGTCAACTTGCCGCAGGAAGAGTTAAAAAATCTGCTTTCCCTTTACAACCTGTTTCAGTTGAAAGACCTTTTCAGTAGTGGGGTATCGATATAATAGGTCCAATAAATCCTCCCTCATCAATGCGACACAAGTATATAATAACTGCAACTGATTATTTCACTTGTTGGGCTGAGGCTGCACCGTTGAAAGTTGTGAATACTAATCAAGTTATATTATTTTTGGATTTCTTTATCATAACAAGATTTGGTGTTCCTGATTCTTTGGTCTTCGATAATGCATCATATTTTTCATCAATCGAATTGACTCAGTTTTCTTTAGAAAAAGGAATAAGAATCAGATATTCAGCTAATTACCATCCTCATTGGAATGGTCTAGCTGAGTCAACAAATAAAAATTTATTGAAAATTCTTAAAAGAACTGTTTCAGTTCACCATCGGAATTGGCATACAGAATTGGTTAATGCTCTCTGGGCAGACAGAGTAACTCCAAAAGTTGCAATAGGTAATTCACCATTTTTCTTAGTGTATGGAACTGAAGCTATTCTTCCGCCAAATTTATTTTTACCTTCATTACAGTTAGCTCAGTCTGTCCAAGAAGAAGAATGCCCAGCAATGGAAAAAAGAATCAATGCATTGCTAAAATTAGAAGAGGATAGAGAAAAGTCAAAACAGCACTTTAACAAACATCAACAAATTGTTAAATCTTGGTTTGACCAATCATTTAGTTCTGATCGCGAATTTCAGGTAGGAGACTTGGTCTTAAAATGGGATAAAGCTCATGAAATTAAGGGTAATCATACTAAGTTTCAAAAACTGTGGTTAGGGCCCTTTGTTATTTCTGAAAAAATAGGTCCAAGTACCTTTCGATTGCAAACACTTGAAGGACAGTCCGAGACATTCCCTGTGAATGGACTGATTCTTAAGAAATATTTCTGTTAATAATTGCTGTCTAAAATGTATATACTTATTCACTGTTTGTAAATAATTTATATTTTTGTATATACACCAGCAAACTGTATATGAGTCAAATTTCTATCAATATCAAATATTTCAGATTGTTAAAATTTATGTATATAACTAGTCCTCAAAACAGAAATATGTAATTAACAACTGTAATTAGTATAAATAAATAAGATCAGTTTACTCATCAGTCTTTAAAATTTTGATTTAAACTGAAATCTTTTAAAATTTGTTCGGATTGATCAAAATCTCTTGAATTTGTAAAAAACCTTCGTTAGTTCTATTTATAAGTGTTTCTCGGATTTTCTTTCATCTGTTTTTTTTTTTTAAATAAGGATAGTTTATTATATATCTTTTTCGAAGCTCGTGCTTTTGAAAAATCTTTATAGATCTCTATCATCGGTTTAGAAAACTTTTGTCATTTGAAAACTGTCTAGCATCTGTTCCAGCTAATGAGAAGCTAAAGTGAGAGACGGAAGGTCTCAGTAATGAGCCGGTCTGATCAGAATCATAAATATCACTGGTATGACATTATTAGGAAACTAGTAATGGCTTTTGGTCTTGAAACCAAGAGATAAGGGGTCTCATCACGAGCCAGCTGATTCATTTTCTGGTGAATATTTATGACTGACATTACCATTTGGTTACCATGCTAGGTAATGATCTCTCATTTTAGTTAAAACAAAATTAATGAAAATCCTAATAAAACACAACTTTTGCCTGAAGAATAGGAGGTCTCAGTAATGAGCCGACCTAATCATGATCATCAGTGTTGTCTGGAATAACTTCATTTCTGATCACCAGGGTGATGGCTTTTGATTTTAAATTAAAAGACAGGAGATCTCATCACGAGTCGGACTGCTTATTTCAGATAATTCTCGTGAATGATACTATCACATTGGGACACCAAACCCAGATAGTAGTCTTCAGACAGAATTATTATTCAAAAAAAAAAAAAAAAAAAAAATGAACAGCAAAGCAATAAACAAGAAAGTTATTATACCATGGAACAGGTTCTAGATAGTTTTCAGAGAAATAGTATTCGATGCCGATGGTAAGATCATCTTTACTAAGAAGTATTGGTTTCGATGAGGATATTTGTAAGCTTATCTCTAATCAAATGTTTGTTTCAAAAGATGAAGAATTTCTGGGTTATACTTATGAATCTGAATAAATAAAGGTTTGACATGAATAAAGGATTTTGACTATTTTTAACAGATTTCTAAGATTTCGTTTTGATCATCTTGTTTTAAGCAGAGATAACTGGTTCATCCAGGTCGTCGCCATTTGTTGGCAGCCAGCAACAGCCTCTTCATTTTTTTTGACAAAGTGAAGAGAGATCAACTCTTTAAGTAATTTATCAATTAAAAATTATGTTAGAGCTCCTTCAGAATCTTTGATTCTGAAGGTGCTCTTAATCAAAGAAAAGTAATTAATGATTCTAGAGATGATAGTAACTTGATCATTAAACTTGGCTTTTGAACGAAGGTTAGATAAGTTTCGTAAATTCTCATTAAAGTTATTTAAAATATCAAAATGAATTTATGTGACTTAAAGGATTACTGCCAAGAGAAATATCATAAAACACATTGTTTAGGGTATTATTAGTCCAAAGACCAAGAGAATTTTTAAAGTTAATATCATAAGGAATACCCTATTATGAACTTTGTAAATATCATAGTTAATCTATAGATAAGATTTGTATAGGAAGCTTTTTACATATAATAAATACGCTATAAGATAGTATAATGTGTCAATAGGATGTATAAAGGTTTTAAAAAAAACTTAGTGTGTACATATATATAGTTTCGTACATATGCATAAAATAAACACCAAGCTGGCTATTTGATTAATGCCTACTTAACATACCACTACGAAACATCATAAAACAGGGTGATCGTTTGATGAACTGGCCATACACTAAATCAATGGTTAAATCAATAAACGTTTTGGATCGATGAGCTGGTATGGAAACGTGGCTTTCACCCTTTGACAGAATCGACAGTTGTATGCATTTGGTTAAATCGTGTTGACAGTGTTAAATGCTTATAGTCATTTCAAGTTACGCCATTGTACTTATTAATTATGAACCACTGTCAATAATCAATGATCGTAATAATGGTTCTATCAGTCTTCATATCGCCGGTTCGCCAAGTTAAATGGTGATCACTACTGGACATGGTCAAACGTAGATAAGTTGGTATAAGTCATGATGTAGTATGAAAATTGTAACATTTATCACTATCCCGCTAAAATGGTAGGTTCAGAGATTTGATTTTTGATCAGATTCGAAGCATGTGAAGATTTTCTAGCATGTCGTGTGTGTGGATACCTATTCCCTCTGTTTTCACTTTCCCTTTCATTCCACGACTAAGCCCAAAAAGTCCTGAAGAAACCATGTCTCCACTGAATCGTTTTGAAATCTCAGGGTATGAAATTATTGAAGCCAACCAGGAGGTTGCCCAGAAATTCAAAAAAATGGGATGGACACATTTCTTTCAAAGCTTTGATGGTCATCATGTGGAGATTACCAAAATGTTCGCAATGAGTTTTAAAAATGACAGAGTACGAATCGGGGGTTTCGAATTTGTTGTCAATGAAGATAAAATTGCTGAAGCCACGAAACTTCCTCAGGTGGGAGAACGCTGGTTTAAGGGCCTTATGGTTGATAAGAAGAAGTGTTTGGCTCTGTTAATGCCTTTACCAGATAAGACGAAATTGAGGATAGGCGTACCTGTAAAATTTCTAAAGCCCGAGTGGAGAGCTTACTATGAAATCTTGGTAAGGTACGTAACCTGTTGTGGACGTTTTTCCCATTTGCACTTGTATCATTTACGGTTGTTGTTAGCAGTAAAGGGTTATAAACTTAATTTGCCCTTCTATCTTTGGCAAAGCCTTAAGAAAATGTCACAGTCTGTAAGGAATTTCAATAACCTTGACAATAGTCTGTGTCACCATGGATTGATTAAAATTTTATTGCAATTCCAATTATCTGCTAAAGGTCTGTCTTGGGATAAATTTCTAGTCGATTGTAAATTGGGGCCAACGCAGTATTGGCCTAATCCATCTCCTCGAGCTCGTAGGAAACGAAAAATCATAAATCCTGAGGTTAATAGCTCAGAGGATAACGAACCAGAGGCCGTAAACATGTCTATAGATGATGAGGTAAATAAAGATGCTGATAGGGTTTCAGTTCCTTGTGATTCTAGGGAAATGTTAAAAGAACCCGAACCTGGTAAGAATGATGGCAACCCTGTAAAATTAAAAGAGGGATCAGCCGAAGACGAAATTGTTAAACCTACTGAATGTGATAAAAATTCTATGCATAAGTTGAATCATTTGGCTCAGGTTTGTTGTGACAAGGAAGGGTTGAATGTTGGAAAATTATCCATTTCACGTAGAGTCACTAGAAGCATGCATAATCTCCATTCGACTCCAAGGTATAGGTCTGATCCACAGACTTCCAAATCTACTGCTACCGAACCTGCAGTTGTAGATATTGAGGATGATATTCCGATGCCTGTCCCTAACGCAATGGATGTAGGGAATTCCACTACTGCGCAGGGGAATGAGGTGCAATCAGGTGAGGTCGAGGGGAATCGACCAGAAATAAACGTTGACACTGTAGAACTTGAACCATTACACAATCAGCATTGTGACAGTCCTCGTTCTCCTCATATAGCTAGTGAAGACGAAACCCTACAACAGGTATTAGGAAATATCTATCAGGATAAAAACACAGAGTCCAGAGGAAAGCGTAAATAGTGTACAGCCTTATTGGAAGAAGAAAATAAAACGTTCAGGAAAGAATTGCTAGAATGGATTGACAGGTGGAAAAGGGCCAACGTGAAAAAGAATCAACTCAAGAAATCCAAGAAATCGATATTAAAAACAAACCAGCTGCTATTGGAACGAATTGAAAAACAAAATGTTAAAATTATCAGGTTGAAGGCTAAATTAGCCGAAGCTAGAAGAGTAGTCGCTCTTCATAACGAGGCTTAATAGTTTTCTCTTCTCTTATGTCGCAGTATAACAGGTAATGGTTGTTTCGATTTTGCATGTCTGTAAAATCGGATATTTTACAGGCATGCATTTATAATTTTGTTTTAATCTTTCTGTTAACTGTGTTAAATTGATTTTAATATAATGTATTTATTGAATTTAATGCAGGAGGTTTTATCACCGCCTTCTTCCAGGAATGTAGCACATGTTGATGCGTTGGCACGAAAATGTAGCGGACCTGTTATAAGCTGGAGTTTTGTGAATGGACCAGAACGTTCTGAGATGTCTCAACTCAGGCTAGTCGATTCTATTTTTGTAGTAGGTGTAATTAGATGCCTTTATGGTTAAATAATTTCCTATAATGTTGCATGCAACATTTATAGCAAAACCGACTCTCACTAGTATATGAATGAAGATTTTTGATGAACTCGGGATGGATGGAGTGTGGAAGAAAACTTGTTGAAATATATTTTATTGCTGGTATTATATCAAACTTGAAGCTGAAGCTTTTATGTGGATAATACTGGATATCTACGAATGATGCCGTGACTGGTATTCATTTTTGGATTTTTATATATATATACATATATTTCGGTTTGTCATCTTCTGTTTATATGCAAACTCTGTGTGCTGTGACATACTGATGTTTAAATAATTTTCTCACTTTATCGTCTCAAGCTAGTTATTGAATGAATATGTCATTATGGTTTTGTTGATTAGTGTGTTCACTATAAACATTAGCGTGCATGATATACGCTCTTGTTTATTTGAAATTTCATTTGTATGTTAACGGTGAATTTTAAATAAGCATTATTTCAAATTTAAATGATTGTCTTGATAGATAATTATTAATCAGTTTTTGGAAGTGAAATTTGACTGTGTGCTTTAGGTTAAATCTCATCTCCATTTCTATATAGCAGAGTTATTGTTGTTATGACTTAAAGATGTTTTGTTTATATCATACTTCAATTTTCTGTTATTGATTAATCATTAATCTTAGTTTCAAATTTGCTCTCAGCTGAGATAGGGTTAAATAGGGTAGTTAGATTAATTAGTTTTAAAGTTTATTTTATGGAGCATTGTTAATCATTCTGCATGCTGTAATTAAGCTTTCATATTTAGAAAATTCCCTAAAAATTGGAGTCTTTCCTTCCGAAAGCAGCCTTAGGACATTTGTAGATATCTAGATAGGATAAACATTAGAATAGGTTAGATTTTGCTAGTTTTAAGGTTTCCTTAAGAGACAAACTAGCTGGTAGCAGGACCATAACCTGCGAGATCTTGTTAATTCAAACACACCGGATACTGCAGTAAGTTGATTGTGTGGATAAAACCTCTTTATTGGCTTTGATTTGTAAAATTAGGCCAACACCCTGCAAGGAGCAAAATTATAAGTATGAGTAATGTGCTGGAAGAGTTATCTACAGATCAACAGACAACCATTAAATCATAAAGATAGATCTACAACAAGAAAGCAAGAGATATTAGAAGACAGCTTCCAATTCACATATAACACATTCCATTACTCATCTAGGAGAAAATTCATTTGCACAAGAAACAGTAAGATCATTCAATACAGAAAAATAATTCAAGACAGCAAAGAAAGATCTCACTGTAGAATATGAAAGTCACAAGAACAATCCAGCATGCATCCAACATCCATTTCCATGCAAAAGACGTCCTCTCTAGGCTCTTATTAGGTACATTTCATTTTCTTGAAACAAGTGCAAGATAGCTCTTACAAGTTCAAAAAAATTATTTCCCTACAAAA
Organism: Larix kaempferi; assembly: GCA_027924585.1. Classification (NCBI taxonomy): domain Eukaryota; kingdom Viridiplantae; phylum Streptophyta; class Pinopsida; order Pinales; family Pinaceae; genus Larix; species Larix kaempferi. The sequence goes on along the minus strand of BSBM01000642.1, from coordinate 2,029,040 downwards.
AGTCCTTTACATTGTTTCCTAAACTTCTATTTATATCATTACAAAATGCCTCTTGGGCTGCCACCTGGCTCTTTACACATGTCATCTACAAACTTTTTCCTTTTAATAAACGAAATTGTGACCATTTTCTTAAAACAAAAAATTCCTCAGAAAGAAAAGGACAGATGTCCAATGGTTCCACGCTTTAAACATAGGGAGACCAAAATAAAAAAAGGAACAACGCTGTAGGATTAGCGCGTTCACCCTTGGGAAGGCGCTTTTGCTGGGAGAGAAGGACTTGGACTGGCTACTACTGCGGGGGGAGAAGGACTTGGACTGGCTGCTACTGCCGCTGCTTTCTTTTCCTCCTCTGCTATTTAACTGAACCAGATACCAATGTCTCTGATAACCACATTTGCTGAGAAAGGGAGCAATATCTTCTGGGAAGTCATGTATTTACCAAGTTCTACTCCAATACCCTGAATTTCTGCAACTGCTGCTTGGTGGATTTCTTTAAGCAAATGACTGTATATTGATGAAAGCCCAATATAGTGATGGAGATCATCAATGGCTAAGACATCAATCTTCTTTACATATTCCATTTGAATTCCTAGCTCTTCCTTCAAGTCTGTTAAATGTTTCTCTTTGCTTGGGAACTCATCGAGGGACCGAGGAAAACTTATCTTGCATTTATCATGTACTTCATGGATTTTTTGATTAAGGCTGCTACTTTTATCCATTGTTCCTTCGATCTTAGCCATGAGCTTAAGGCCACAATTCCTGCAGAATTCCATAAGGGCTATATCTTCTTTAAAATCATCTACATATTTGAATGGGAGATGCTTGGGAAAATCAACCTTCCCTTCTCTCCATTCCATCTGGCTCAGGATGTTTTCTTTAACCCGAGTATATTTACCCTTAAGCCTATTGGCCTCTGCATTGACTTCTTTCAATCTAACCATCATGGCTTTGAGCCTGCACACTTCCTCAGTAATTAGCTCCTGTGTGGTGTGCATTTGTCTCAGAATGTCACAGGACTACTCATGAAAGGGAGACATATCTATTGCTCTGCTCTATGCATGCTCTAATTTCCCAACCATTTCTTGCTTATCTGCTTGCAGATGAGAAACTCTAGCTTCCGAATCGTTATTTTCTACTTCTAAAACCATCATCTGGTGTTAGGTGCTCCTTTTCTTCTTCAAACTGGCGATACTTATCTGACAATTCCTTGTGCTCAACAGACAAAAGATTATACTTATTCACTACAAAATCCCTGTAAGCCTGTTCATTAGCCACAGTATGTTGTAACATGCGAGCTCTCCTCTTTGTTGACTCAAATTCTCTAACCATATCGACCACATTGTCCTGCGTTGCTTTTGCTGCTTCTACAGCAGCGGATGCCATGGCTATGGGATCCTTATGTGTATTTTTCATCACTGTGGTCTCCCGTCGGGTAACAATATCGTCTTCGAAGAGTCTCTTTATCCTATCATCCGATTTCAAGACTACTGCCTTCCTCTTCTTATCATACACAAATTCATCCCATCGGGACACAGTATGATCTTCTGATGGAGTGTTGTTGGCTGCTTTTTGGACAGACCCGGGTTTTCAGGATGCATAGCAACAAACACCCCTTTGGCGCACTGGCCCTTTCGGCAATGAGCTGTGCAGCAGCCCGAAGTCTCACCCGAAGTGGCTATGGTGGGGATAAGGAATCAAGTTTCCTTACCCTAGGTGGTGTGGATTCTACAGTCTTCTCTCTTCGCTTCTTGGAGGTAACCCCTGAACAGAGCGTCTTACTCTTTCTTAGGTATCCCAGCGCTACAGCGCTGGAACTCACTCTTCTCAGCCTAGCTGCGCGGTAGCTCTGCACCTACGCACGACTCTTTTACCTGCTACCCCCCGATACACTATGTATCGTTTCTGTCCTTGTGCCTCAGCGCAGTAACACTCTCCTTTAGCACTGCGGCGACAGTGTTCTTACAAACTCCTTCGACAATGCACAAGTACAACTTCTAAGGGAGCTTCCAGGATTTACTTTATACAATCATCCATAAAGATAGCGAAATATTCATAGAAACATAGACAGTAAAGCAAAGAAATGCAATCACATAAAGCATCACAACAGCAAGAATTACGTGGTTCACTTCCAAGAGGGAAGCTACATCCACGGGAACTGTGTTTTATATTATCTTGAGATGGGGATAACACAGTTCCACTGAGCATACAACTGCAGCCTTAGATCTTTTTGGGAAACTCCACGCACACAGCTGGGAGCTGTTCTCTTAGATCAATTCTATTCTTCTACAGATATTACCATGACAAAGACATACAATTAAATTCCCCTCTTAGTCCTCTTGTGACTGGTCGATACATGCAATGGCCCTTACGCCAAGCAATCTTCCTGCAAGGTCGCGGCCTTCTTACATGCACAAAATGAACATTAACAACTTAAAAGATACAGTAATACAAATGACTCAGACATCAACTTCGACTGTCCGTGTAACTCAGTAACTATCTAAGTCTTTTCTCTAACCCTTTTCCCTTTCCAATTACACATATATATAGGTGGCCCTAAGGGTCGCACCTTTACAAAACTATGGGCCTTTCCCAACAGTGATCCCCAAAAACCCTAACCGCAGACACAACTAGGTGTACTGTAGGTGCCTCTTGCAGTCACGTCACAGCTTCCTGATGATTTTTGGCGCAGATCGCAGGTATGGGCGCCGCTTCCTGAGTAGTCATTCGGTAGAGCCCTACAGTCCATTATTTCGACTGAATTCCGCGAGGGCAGAAATAGATTTCATGCAAGTTGGCAGAAAAGACCAACTTCATTCCATAGAGTTCTGCCATCTCCTCAGTAAACCTCAGCATCTCCAGTATGGTATCCCTAAGGAGATGATAATACTCGAAGAACATGGCACGGTTCATCTTGCGCTTCACGGGATTACTAGAATCCCAGAGGTTGACATAGCGCATTCGTGTAACCTCTCCTGAGCGGCGCAGAAGAAACTGAGTGTTGGGTGGTTCCTTCCACTCGACAAAGGCACATAAGATCAGGAGGCAAGAGAAATGGAACAGTTGATTGGCGGTGTCCTGAACGTTTCGGCAGTCTTCCAAGAATGAATTCAGGAGGAAGAGACACCAGTTATACTGCTCTCCCTCCACAGCTGCAATTGTGAGCTCTACAACAGCTCCAGGGACTTCTTTAGGTCAGCATTTCATTAAAAGTCTACCTGCGAGCAGACTGCCTATGAATCTGAGTGCTTCATCTTCAACTATAGTGAGGTCATAAGCCCGACCTCCTCTCGACAATTTGTATTTCTGCACCAGCTGTGCAACCAGCTTTCGGTCCTTGTCTTTACCAACGAAATGGATGTTGGGGTCCTTACCAACCTTAGATAGGTCGGTAATTCGATGAATCAGGTCCACATTTAGATCAATTGGCCTCCCTAGCCAAAGATAACTACCATGAACATAGGATAATAGGACCTTGACAACCGCATTAACTTCATTGCTACGCCCAAAGTGCGGTAGCTTCAACAGGTTCAACAGTCCAGGCTTTTCTAGATTTACTGCAAATTCCTGTGGGACGAATTCATCAATCTTCTTAACATGATTATGGACCACTGTCAGATAGTGATCTGGTGCAAACTGAGGATACGTTCTATAATCTCCCAAGTTGAAGTCAAAAAACTTAACCAGCGGGAGATGTCCAAGCAGGGATCCTTCTTCTTCCATGATTTCTGCTATTGGTGGCAGCGGAATCGAATACTTGGTGTTCTTGGGAATATGCACCTCGGGTGCATCATCTGGGCACGAAGGAATGTAGTTAACCAGAGTGGCCAAGGGCTCTAGAACGGGTACCTCCATCTGCTGCTGCTGCTGGGGTTGTTGTTGAGATGCCCTTGTGCCTGGGGACTGTCTGGGATCAAAGAAAATAGGAAGCTTGAAAGTCTTGGTCGGGGTAGCCATACCGAAGTCTAACCCTATGCGTCTGAAGTGTCGGATGAATTCTTCAGTTGACAAGTTATCCGTCATGAACCTGCATACACGACAAACACTGAACAGAAAAGGGTGAAACAACGTAGGATGCGAACTCTGAAAATAGAGGGGAGCAGTTTGCATGACACGGCTCTGAAAATAATGGCTTAGACTCTCAAATAGGACAACTATACAGCTCAATAGCAAGGAAAGTAACCCAAGCATATGCGAATGAGGGGTATTTATAGCTGAGGACAGTAATAGGTACGGACAGGTGGCGCTAATAACTGTTGGCACCTAAGCAGATGAGTTGACAAACCCCCCCCTCGTGCCTCTGTGGTGCATTAAATGCGAGGGATGGGATTTGACAGCCTTTGGGAGATGTGCTAAGGCCTTCGTCTCCTTAATTAAATGCAAATATTAGGGCAATCAAGCCGAATTTGCCAGAGCAAGTACAATTAGATGGCGGTCTCATCCTTCATTAAGACTCAGACGCAGCTACAGAACTACCGCAATTCAAATTTTCGGCGGGTAACTTCATCATGGGTAACTATTATGCACATGGAGGGCTCCACGACGAGGAGAATTCCACAAGGGCGACAAATCGACAACAGGGAACTCCGCAAGAGCGAAAGTTCGACAACCCAGGGAACTCCGCAAGAGTGAAAATAGGCTTGCCCAGAACAGGCTTTATTGACTGCACAGATGTTTTGAGGAACTGCGCGGGAAGCCAGAGACTGAAAATGTCTCGCGACTTCCGTGTAGATTGTGATAAATGCGATGCCTCTTTCAACTACATTGGACATCTGCATGACTTTAGTAGTTGATTAGGTCGACATGGCAGAGTGGCCGTTGCGGTAAAGCTTGAGCCGACTCCCATTGATCATTGTGGGCAGCAACTCTCCATTAAGCTTCGCAAGCTGAACTGCTCCACCTTCTGTTATCTTCATCACTTGAAAAGGGCCTAACCAATGTACATGAAACTTTCCTGGAAACTTGATGAATTTACTATCATAGAGGAGTACCAAGTCTCCTTCCTGAAAGACTTTATTCTTAATATGCCTGTCATGCCAAGCCTTCTGTCTCGCCTTCCACACTTGTTGATGGAATCCAGCTAAAAGCCTGTCTTCTTCTAAGGCAACCACTTGTGGCAGCCTTTCACTCATAGTATCAGTATCTGCCATTTCTGTAATTTGAGAAATTCTGAGACTGGGAACAATGTATTCCATGGGCATGACTGCTTCTTGTCCATACACCAAACTGAAAGGTGTGTGACCTGTTAATTTCTTGCATGTGGTTCTGTAAGCCCATAACACAGCTGTGACTCTGAGGTCCCAATCATCTCTCTGTTGATTACAGATCTTGGTCAGGGCATTCTCCAGAATCTTATTGAATGCCTCCACCATACCATTAGCTTGAGGGTGGTAGGGTGTACTCTTATGGTGACTAATGTGGAATTCTTCAGTAAGGGCCTCTATAGTCTCGTTCAGGAAATGTGTGCCTTGATCACTCATTATAATCAGTGGACATCCAAATCTAGTGACAATATTCTAAAAAATTAACTGCGCGGAAGTGACAGCGTCGCAATTCTTAACCGGCTTCACCTCAGCCCATCTGGTTTGGTATTCAGTAGCTGTGATGATGTATCTTGCACCAGTTCTCTTTCCTAGTGGGTTGATCAAAATCAATGGCCCACTTATCAAAAGCATGCATTGTTATCTAGGGTCTTAGTGGCATTTCATCTCTTCTTGAAGGTTTTCCTGTTCGCTGGCACACATCGCAACACTTGCAGAATTCCTTAGTATCCTTCTGCAATGTTGGCCACCAAAGACCTGTGGCTAAGATCTTCTGCGCAGTAGGCTTTCCTGCGAAATGGCCTCCTACGGTTCCTAAGTGCGCTTCTGCAATTATGGAATTCTTCTCATGCAGTAAAATGCATCTGCGCAAGACTTCATCAGGGCCCAACTTATAGAGCTGGCATGCTATCAAAGTGAATTTTGTGGCTTTGACAACAAGTTGTTTCTTCTACTGCATTGTGAACTCAACTGGCGCTTTCCCTGTAGTGAGAAACTCAAGAATATCGGAATAATACTCGTTTGCTGCTTGAACAGAAAACAGCTGCGCATCAGGCAGATTGTCCTCCAAATTTGTAGGTTCCTCCCCTGACTCTATCCTAGATAAATGGTCAGGTCCTACATTCAATCTACCTGGCTTCACAATAATCTCAAAATCATACTCCTGGAAGAGGAGTAGCCATCTGCAAATTCTTCCCCCTAACACTGGCTTATTGACCAAGTACTTCAAAGCAGAATGGTTAGTATACATTTTAAAATGAGCGCCCAATAGATAGTGTCTGAACTTCTATAAGGCATACACCATAGCAAGTCCTTCTCTTTCTGTAGTGCTGTAGTTCTTCTCAGCTGTAGACATATTTCTGCTAGAGTAAGCAATGGGGTGGTCAATACCTCCTTCTCTCGATTGTGTCAGTACAACCCCCAATGCTATGGAAGAAGCATCTACATGAACATGAAAGGGTTTTCTCCAGTCTAGGAAAACTAGAATAGGTGTTGTGACCATCTTTCCTTTAAGTGTGTCCAAGCTTTGTTGGCATTCTTCTGTCCATTGGAATTTCGAATCCTTTTTCAACAGTCTTTCCATAGTCGCAGTGATCTTTGGATAACCCTTGATAAATTTCCTGTAGTATCCTGTATGTCCCAATGTAGTGCGCAATTGTTTGACTGAGTTGGGCGCAGGCAAGTTAGCAATGATGGCAACCTTCGCAGGATCCATCATGAGTCCTTGTCTGCACACAATGTGACCCAACAAAATACCAAAAGGAGCACAGAAGATACATTTTTTCAAGTTAAGGGAAATCTGATACTGTCTACATTTTTCTAACATCATCCTTAGATTCCCTATATGGTTCTTTAGTAAACCAAACACAGTCCAGTCATCAAAATAGACTTCTAGAAACTTATGAATGAATTCTTTAAAAACAGCAACAACGACTCTAGAGAAAATAGCAGGAGCATTTTTAAGACCAAAGGGAATTACCATATACTGTAATGAGCCCCATTCAGTCGCAAAAGTGGTCTTATGGTGGTCCTCTGGATGGATTCTGATCTGATGGTATCTTGAAAAGCCATCAGTGAAGGAGTAAGCCTCTTGTCCTCCAACACTGTCAAGCACTTTGTCTGTAAAGGGTGTAGGAAATGGAACATGCGCTGATGCGTCGTTGAGCTTGCGCAGGTCCACGCAAATTCTTATTTCACCTTTTGTATTTTTCTCTTCTACCACCATAGGACTAATCCAATCACTTTCGTCTACTGGCTCAATGATACCAGCTGCGAGCATCTTATCAATTTCTTCTCTGACCTTTTCTTTATATCGTGGGTTCAACCTGTATGGGCGCTGTTTTACTGGCTTAGCGTCCGCTTTCAAAGGTATGCGCATAAATCCTAAATATCCTAGGATGCCTTTCATTTCTGTAAACTTGGTAGGAAAGATATCCTGGTACTCATGTAGTAAATATGCAATATGGCCAACAGTTTCATCATCCCAATAATCTCCTATAGAGGCAAACTTGGGTTTGGCTTATGTACCAACGTTAATCTTCTTGAGCTTGATGTGTTCTGTAATGGCATGGATATCAAGTTGAGGGCCTTCGACTTTGCGCGTCCCTTCTGAATCTGGAATATTGATGTTGCTAGGATCATCATCCTCTTCTCCAGTGGTGAAATTATAGCATTCAAGGGCATGTTCCATCTGGACAGCCCAATCTGGTTGAGAGTACTCTGGTAAAGGACATTGTCCAAATATCTTCTTTCTAATACACTTTAAAGCCTGATCGATGCTTGGATGTTCTGACTCAAAGCTGAAAGTGAGTTGAAAACTTTCAATCATGAGAGGCCAAGTGATAGTACCTCTGTGCAATTCTGTTTCAGTGTACCAGTTCCTTGGAACTATATCCAACGTGTGGATGAATAGGTGAACCCACTCATCCTCTGGAATATCTGACCATTGTTGAATACATGCTTCAACGTGTGACTTGGGGTCACTCTGTCCATCATATTTGCGCAAAGCTCCTACTGTAGTCTCTTGAAATCTATGCAGTATCAACTTGCGACAGTCTTTCCATGTGTCGATATTTTCTTTATGTGCACCCCACCATCTTGCGAGTGTAGCGCGCAGTGCTACATCCAATGCTTGTATGCGCTGCACATCTGGGATTTCTTGTTCATATGCATGTATGAATTCACTTACTCCAGTTAAACCATCAAAGATTGGGGTGTTATTCAATTTTGTGCCAATCCATCGAATGGATTTAGTCTTCAGGGCACAACGCCTTGCAGAAACCTCATGTAAGCGATTCTGCCAGTTTTCCAGTCCTGCTTCTGAATCTGATGTGCACGAGCTATCGCATCGCCAGCTGATATGGTCGTCTGCTGTGGGATTGACATAATCATTATGACTAGCAGTCATCTGATACAAACTTTCCATGTGGCACACTTCTTCTTCTGCTCGAATGGGTTCAATATACCATGGTCCTTGAAGGGGATCAAGTGGTGCAATGACCCTAATCTGGTCATCCTCAAAGGTCATCTGTCTTTTCTTCAAATTAATGATAGCCAGATTATCAAATGTCCAGTCTATGCCTAAAAGTGCTGGGTAAGGTCTACTGTCATCCAGAATTTTGATTACTTCAAAGTCTGTAGAACTTCTTACTCCCTCAATATCAATGGGTACATTGGGTAATCTGCCCAATGGAGAAACTTGTTACTGATTTGCTAGTCTTAGATGGATAGGAGATCTGATAAGCTGAGGACTACCCATCTGTTCCCAAGTCTGCATGGTGAGAACATTAACTTCTGAGCCTAAATCCAAAATGACTTCATCCATTTCAAATGATCCAATCTGTGCTGTGAGTCTCATCTCTCTTCCAGTTCTAGTATGACTCCTGATTTGATGAACAGCATGCTGTGCTGTGTTCATCGAAGCAGATTGTTGACACTGATCCAACAGGTGTTGGAGTTCCATAGTTGCTTTTTCATTGCGCAACAACTTTAAGCAGCTTCTCAGGAAAGCATGAACACTTCCTAGTGTATCCTCCTCATCAGGCCTTCTAGATGTAGTAGCATGCTCTTGTACCAGGTTCTCTTGTCTTGGCACATGCGGTCTGATATCATTGTGCTGTAATGCGATAGAACTTGAAGCTCGCAGATCTGAGAAATACTCTTGAGCTTGCTTGAATGCTTCTTTCTGCTTCTGTAGGTCGAGCGGGGATGGTTTAATATTAGCGCGGCGCAGCCATTGTGTTGTTGGCTTTCCAGTTCCCAACTCTGGCACACCAATGGTTGCACCACTGCGCGTCACTATATTAACTGTGGGATCTGGTTCTCTTTTTTCTGCTACAATCAACTGAATATTCTGGTTAACCTGTGGCTTCTTTTCTTGCATCTTGGCCATCAAATAAGGGCATTCTTCAATGACATGATCGTAAGATTTACAGTATCTGCAGGTGGTTGTAGGGTTTTGGAAATCCCTTGCATAATGGCCTTGAGCTCCACAGTTATAGCAAATGATCTGTCCTCTTGCACGACCAAAACCTCCTGCGCATCCTCGGCCCCTGTAATTTCCTCGTCGGCCTTCGCGAGCTGGGTCATACTGCGGACCTGCTGTGGGTCCTTGTGGTTCTGACTGTACTCTATAAACATCATGTTTTATTTCTATCATAAGGTCATATGCTCTACAATTGTTCTCATCATGGCCTACTGATTCACAGAAATTGAAATATAGATTCTTTGGGGTTTGTACATATTTCTGTAACAAGTGACACTCTTGTGGTCTGTGGCCTCTAGTTCTACAGATTTCAGACCAAGGCCCCTGAGCCTGTGGTAAAGGGTTAGGTGCTCCGGTTGCAATATAATCTATGAAAACAGGACATTGGTCCTTTGAATGTCCTTGTGCTCTACACTTTGTACACCAAATTTCTTCTTTAACATCCTTTCCTTTCTTAATATCATGCACTTGCAAAGTTAGGTTTGCTATTTGGTTCTGCAACTGCGCAACATCGTTGCTTGTTCCAGCAATTGGTGAAGCTTCTAGTTTCATAGCCATCTCTAGAGCTTGTTCTTGAGTAGTGATATTTTGTTGCATAAGAGGAAGTCTAATATGAGGAAGCAGCGCAGCAATGAACCATTCCTTATGCTGCTGTGGTGCAAAATCAAAGCTTACTTGATCTATCAAGGCTTTGAACTTCTGGTCAAAGTCCCATACTAATTCTGTAGGTAGCTGTTTTATGTCTTTGAGTTATGTTATGCACTGTGATTCTGATTTAGGTTTCTTGAATTCTTTAATCATATCACTTCTTACATCAGCAAGCATCCTATTCTGTGCTGCTGAATATTTCATAAACCAGGTTAAGGCTCTCTCTCTTAGTTTGGTTGCTAACTGAACCAGCTTAACAGCATCATCATTAATTTGCTTAATCATCCAAATGGCTTCACATAGAAACCAGTGCTGCTAACGGTCTTCTAGCCCTATTCCTTTAAAGGTTGGTAGCTTCATGTCATCACCCATCCTTCTTGTGCTAGGTTGACGTGGAGGTGTTGTGGCACTGCCTTCGGTATGGTTAAACAAAGGTGTGGCTGAGGTACTAGAAGTACCGCGCGGGCTACTAGAGGCTGTTTTTTGTGGGGTTATCCTGAGCCCCGTCTGGCTTTTGCGGTGTAAAAGGGTGATAAGGGATATGAGCACTCCCTTGTCTCTCTATATGGATCGCTCTACAAGCTCGGCTATCTTCTGGGCTAGACTCAAAAGAATGCTGGTCGAGGCCTACTTTATACCGTTTTCCACTACGAGTGCAACCAATAAATTCAAGATCACTATCAAAATCTGTGGACATTACTTGTCTATGCTATTCATCGGAAGCTATGCATAGTTTTCCTTTTTCATATTAGAGCATTTTAATCCACAAGTTCAGAGAATTTAAGAACTTACCCCTGTATGCTTTGAAGAAGCTCCTCTCAGCCTTGCTGAAGCTCTTTCTCATATCTACTGCAAACTTGGTGATGAATCCTTCCAGCAGACTGTTCAACCAAAAGTCTAATGCGCTGGACATAGGATTATCTACCCGCTTCAAAATGCTAACTAGCTCAAGCCTCCAAACGATAGGTTGATCAACATGCATAGTGGGTCCAATATCTACTATCTTGGATACCCACTCATGCAACTCGAGTGCAAATGTTATAAAGAAGATTTCATGAAGGTCAGTATAAATATGCTTCTGCAACCAGTCCTATGTCTGAAGCCTAGGGATTCTATTTTCACGTTCAGCGAACTCTCTAGCCTTTGAATCAAACCACTCTTGAATTTATTTAGCTGTAGGATTCCAGCACCACATTGCCTTCAAAATAATAGGGTTAAAGCCGACAATGGAACCATTTGTTGGCTACTTTTTGGATAGATTTGGGTTTTCAGGATGTGCAGCAACAAACACCTCTTTGGCGCACTAGCCCTTTCGGCAACAAGCTGCGCTGCAGCCCGAAGTCTCACCCGAAGTGGCTATGGGGGGGCTAAGGAATTAGGTTTTATTACCCTAGGTGGTGTGGAGTCTACAGTCTTCTCTCTTCCATTCTTGGAGGTAACCCCTGAACAGAGCGTCTTAATCTTTCACAGGTCTCCCAGCGCTACAGCGCTGGAACTCACTCTTCTCGGCCTAGCTGCGCGGTAGCTCCACACCTGTGCATGAGTCTTTTACCCGCTACCCCCCTGATACACTATGTATCATCTTTGTCCTTGTGCCTCAGCACGGTAACACACTCCTTTAGCGCTACGGCGACAGTCTTCTTACAGACTCCTTCGACAATGCACAAGTACAACTTCCAAGGGAGCTTCCAGGATTTACTTTATACAATCATTCATAAAGATAGCGAAACATTCATAGAAACATAGACAGTAAAGAAAAGAAATGCAATCACATAAAGCATCACAACAACAAGAATTATGTCGTTCACTTCCAGGAGGGAAGCTACGTCCACGGGAACTGTGTTTTATATTATCTTGAGATGGGGATAACACAGTTCCCCTGCGCACACAGCTGCAGCCTTAGATCTTTCTAGGAAACTCCACGCACACAGCTGGGAGCTTTTCTCTTAGATCTATTCTCTTCTTCTACAGATATTACCATGACAAAGACATACAATTACATTCCCCTCTCAGTCCTCTTGTGATTGGTCGATACATGCAATGGACCTTACGCCAAGCGGTCTTCCTGCGAGATTGCGGCCTTCTTACATGCACAAAATGATCATTAACAGCTTAAAAGATACAGCAATACAGATGACTCAGACATCAACTTAGACTGTCAATGTAACTCAGTAACTATCTAACTCTTTTCTCTAACCTTTTTCCCTTTCCAATTACACATATATATAGGTGGCCCTAAGGGTCGCACCTTTACAAAACTGTGGGCCTTTCCCAACAATAATCCCCAAAAACCCTAACTGCGGTCACAGCTAGGTGTACTGTAGGAACCTCTTGCAGTCACGTCGTAGCTTCCTGCAGACTCCACGATTTTCGGGGCAGATTGCGGGTATGGGCGCCGCTTTATCGTTCTTTGCTCCTTGTCCTTCACCTTCAATGCTTTGGCCTGTTGCTCTTCCTTGGTCCGAGCAACCATAACTCCTGTACTTTTGCATTAATGAGGGTAGCTGAGCCCTCTATTCTGCCGCTTCATTTACTGTGGTGGTTGAGCTTTCTACTCGACCACCTTATTTACTCTTTCCTTTGACTTGTGCGTGCGAGCTCCATGATTTCCGGCCCGCAATCTGTGGTGAGCTCGTCCATCTGGCGCCGTATCGCGCACTGTTCGTTTCTGCCCAAAAATGGTGCTTTTCCACAAAATTAACACTTTTCCTTTAAAACTTAGTGCTTTTTCCTAAACTTGGTAGCTTTTCCATAGCTGCGGCCTATGCTCCAACAAGTGTAAGGGATGATTGGGAGGTCTATTACATGTATTTATGCTTCTATGGGTGGGGTCTAAACCACTTGAGACGTGTCTGTTCCCACATTTTGGGTGTCAAGGACACTTGCTTGAGCTGTGTCTGTCTCCATATTTTGGGTGCCGGGAACACCTGCTTGAGCTGTGTCTGCCTCCACATTTTGGGTGTTGGGAACACCCGCTTGAGATACATCTGTTTCCATATCTTGGGTACTGGAGCCACCTTCCTGGGCATCTTCATTAGTCTTAAGTTCTTCTTCTACCTTTTGTTCCTCTTCAGCTTTACACCTTCTCTCTTCTTCTTCAGCTTGTTGCTGATTTTCACTTTCTTCCATCTACTCTGCATCTTCAACTTCTTTTTGCAGCCTTGCATCTTCTGCTTCTTGTTGTAGCCTTGCTTCCTTAGCTTCTCTCTGCAATCTTGCATCTTCAGCTTCTTGTTGCAACCTTGCAAATTCTGCTTTGTGCTGTAGCCTTGCTTCCACTTTCAATCTTTGTTCTTCTTGGGCTAGGGCATCAGCTGCTTCTTTCTCCTTCTGTAGACTGGATTTTTGGGCTGGGGTAGAGCTAGAGCTTGCTCCACTGCCTTGACGACAAATCTGCAACTCAGTCATGTTGTTGATGCCTCTGAACACTTCTTCCTCGGCATTATAGTAATGAGCATATTAAAAATGAGCATAAATTTCTTTGCAATGCTCAACAACCTTGCTCCGCCTATCATTTCACCGAAGTGGAAAGTTTTCAGCTCTTGAACAAATTCCTCAGCTGATGCAACCCCTGAGAATTTGTAGGCTCCTATGCAGAAGGGCAAAGGAGGGAAAGAAGCCTTATGTTGCTTGTTAAGCACCCCTCCTATTCCATCAAGGAAAATTTGCCTGACTGCTTCTTTGAGGACTACATAATCAGTAGCGTATTTTGAAAAAATGTATGGCACTTTGGTACCTCCAAACATCCTGATGTAGGTGCCCTGCTCTGAGAAATAAAAATCTCCATAGTTTTCCAGGACCTCCATGGCATTATCTGATAGACAATTGGGCTCTTCCTTAAAAATCTGCTCATATAGAGGCATGATGAATTCTTCGCAGATGAGCTTATAGCTTACTATGTAATTTTGAGCCCACATTATTTTATAAGCAGTGTAGACCGGGGTGTTGGCTTTATCCCATGTGCAGCCTAGGCTGGGGAAAGATAGTTTGGCCAAAATACGATCAATGAGATAGGAAGACATGTCAAATTTTGACTTTTTTAAGGCCAGACCTTCTCTTGCAGCAGCCACTGTGGATGCCAAACTGTCCGAAAGGATAGTAGCGCAGTCAAACACAGTCCCTTTGAATGCTACAAAGTGGATGATGGGGGCCCACTATATACTATATATACAGTGCCATCGGGCATGCCAAAAATTATGCATAGCATCAGGGCGATTAACCTAAAAGGAGGTCTTAGGTTTTGAACATCATATTCATCATTACCTGTCTTTCTCAAGTGCTTTCCTGTGACCAATAATTTTTTGGCCATCTCAGTATTGTTCATCTTTCCCAACCATTCATCACTTAGAGCTTGTTGGGGACGTGAACATTCGTAGGCTGCAGCAATATACGTTGGATGGAATGAAGCGAAAGGCTCTCCCTTGCTATCATGCAACACTCTTGTCTCTGGGTTGGCATGTTCCAGTATCCACCCGATCACTTTAGTGCATGGGAACAATTCAGGGAGGGTAGAAGCCCTAGCTATGCCGGAAGTTCTGATGTTGAGGTAGATTTGTTCTTCTTCCAATAATACATCTAGGATATCCTGGTCTTTGATCATCCAGTAAACATCTCCCCAACGGACCTCGGGAGGAATGCTGGTGGTACACTTAGTGTCTTGGAACATAGTTTCAGTCCTTAGTTGCATTGGCTCTGGTTCCATCACTTTAGTTTTCTTTCTACCACCTTTTGGCATTGTGGCTTATCCTTGCTAGCAACCAAATGTGAATCATTATAAAAATTTGCAACATGTTATGAGAGTGTAACATAGAGAAGGACTATTTTAACATGCTAATGAGCAATATAGACAAAATCATAAGCGGCATTTTGGGGAAGCAAAATAAATCACTTCAGAAAATGAAAAATGGTCCTGAGACTTGATTATTCTAGGGAGACAATGCCCAGTTAGGGTTTTCTGGAATGCTTCCCAAAAGGTAAGCATATGACGTGGAAAAAACATGCTTCTCTCCTAGTCCTTGGAGAGAGGGTGCCCTTCATCGTAGCACTTCTAATGATCAATGGTGGGTTGGCCTGGAGTGGAAAAGTCCTACGAACAAATAATGAAACCAAGAACTATTTTCCACATTCATTAACCGATCCGAAAAGGTGAGTGGTCGAGTATCTCAACTAACCACTACTGTTATTAATAATACTTGCGAAACGGTGTGTGGCCGGTATGAGGTTTGAACCAGGGTAAGAAAACTATGGGAATGCGGTCAGTAAAAAACTTGGATGGTCATGGATACGACTTTCAGCTAGTAGGAATGAGGAACCTAAGGGGTCACGGCAGCCATAATAAACAAAAAAAAAAAATGACCTATGCTACCAATGTCTATCGGCCACGTTATGAACGGGAAAACCCAAAAAGTAATCCGACGTGGAGAAAAAATAAAGATGGCGGTTAAAAAGCCTACCTGGAGACGAGACAGTGGTTGAGTGAGGTGGACGTGGTCGTGGATGCGCTGAGCTGGAACGAGCCGGCGCGGTCTTCCTAACGGCGTTCTTTGAACGATAAACAAACAATGAAATCAATGAAACCCCCACCGTCCTTATAAAAGGTTAGACACGTGCGGCATTAAACGGGTAGGTGGTGTTATTAAAACGGGGTTTTAATGCCTTGTACGGTGCGGTCATTTCAAGCCGTCTCGGCATTTGTGTGCGACCGTCGGTTGTGGGGCGGACTTACGAGTTTCAGCCGCAATTGCGGAACAATATGGCGAATTGCTTCGGTGTTTTGGGAGTATTTGGCGTATCTTTTCAAAATACAGTCTTCCCAGAAGCTTATCATGAACAGTTTTGCCGAGTCATCCCACAGTTTCGGAAAGATTCAGCATATCCTTCCACAACTTAAGAAATAACTTTGTTCAAGCTTACCGACAAATTAATACAGCAACATTGGACAAAAGCTTCCGCAGTTTCGAGAGAGTTCGCCGAGTGCTTCTGTAGTTTCGGGAGTATTTCGTGAATGCTTCCGCAGTTGCGGGAGAGTTTCATGAATTGCTTCCGCAGTTGCGGGAGAGTTTTTTTTTAATTTCTTTTCGCAATTTCGAGAGAGACATGTGAATGCTTCCGTAGTTTCGGGAGACTTTCGTGAATGGCTTCCGCAGTTTCTGGATACTTTCGTGAATGCTTTCGCAGTTTCGGGAGAGATATGCAAGTGCTTCCGCATTTTCGGGAGACCTTCGTGAATTGCTTCTGTAGTTTCGGGAGACTTTCATGAATGGCTTCCGCAGTTTCGAGATAGAAACTTAAGTTCTTCCAAAATAAAAAAACTAAGTCTTTCCGCGGTTTCGGGACAGAATCGTGAATGGCTTCCACAGTTTCGGGATACTTTCGTGAATGGCTTCCACAGTTTCGGGAGACTTTCATGAATGGATTCCACAGTTTCGAGAGATAAACTTAAGTTCTTCCAAAAAAAACACTAAGTCTTTCCGCGG
The DNA here is from genome assembly GCA_027924585.1 of Larix kaempferi. Lineage (NCBI taxonomy): Eukaryota > Viridiplantae > Streptophyta > Pinopsida > Pinales > Pinaceae > Larix > Larix kaempferi. The sequence goes on along the minus strand of BSBM01000642.1, from coordinate 2,012,394 downwards.
TTTCGGAAGAGAATCGTGAATGGCTTCCACGGTTTCGGGAGACTTTCGTGAATGGCTTCCTCAGTTTCGGGAGACTTTCGTGAATGGATTCCATAGTTTCGGGAGACTTTCGTGAATTTCTTAGAAGAAGAAACTTCAATTTTTTAAAGCAGACTCCTTAGTTGAAAACAAAAACTAAGTTAGAAGGAGAATTAACTTCTTTAGGCAGTCTTTCTAGAAAAAATAAAAGGAGGGGCCCCAATATGTACAAAATTTTGGGGGGATGTTGCTCCAACAACAAAACTTCATCGTTGCTTATTTAGAACCATAAATGGTCCCAGTGCTTTTTGAAAATGTATTATCAGCTATAATAGTCCTCCTCCCATCCAGAGTGCTTGATCTTTCCTACCTCCAGCAAAACTAGCCCATTGAATTCATTGTTTTTAGCTGAGTCTGGTAGGAGATTGAGTTAGTGTATCATCATCCCTAGTTGGTACATTACAGTGGTATCAGAGCATGGTCCTGTGAAAATTCTCTTTAATTATTTGTATTATTCCAAGAAGATACTCAGATTCTAAGAAGAATGATCCTTTTTCAAAAGAAGAAGAGGGAGAAGAAATCAATTCTATTGAAGGGAAACTACAAGGAGAGTCAGACATGTCTCACAATGAATAAAAATATGAGTTCAAACTATTTTTTCAAAGCATGATGAAAGGATTTCAAGACATCTCTCACAATATTTTAAAATACGGGAAAGAGACCAGAGAGTTCTTAGCTCAGCAGCTAGGAAGCAAGAATGGAGAGGGGAGCAACAATGGTACCCCACATGGTGCAAGGAATATCAGTAGTGGCCATATTTTCTCAAGAAATAGGCCTCACAATCGCCTTGATGAATTCAATATGTAATATCAACCTCACTCCAGGCCTACTATGCCCAAGTTTATTGAAGAACAAAGAGAGGAACCCGAGGTTCGAAATGGAGGTCTTGCTTCATGGGAAGACAAATATGTTGAATACCTTACATTCAATGAAGAGTGAAGAAGTGATTTACCATTCAAATACTTATGTGATCTACAGTAAAATACCAACCCAAGAGGAGGCTTCCAAATGCAAAATGAGAACTATGAGCTAAGAAATGATATTGGTAAGATTTATTTACCTTACTTTGATGGTTCACAGAAATGCACTACTAACTCTTGGATTTAGAAGCTTGATACATATTTTAAGTTGAATCCAATGGCTAAGAGAGATTCCATCAAGATGGATACTCTACACTTAGATGGAGAATCTAATGATTGATAGTTTCATGGCCTAAAAAATCTTGGGTGTGATCAAGTGCCTACATCTTTGAGTTTCAAAAACTAGTTGTGATGGTCTCTGATATCTCAGAAGCTAGATTGATCTTGTTGTTCATTGAAGGGTTATCAGAACCTTTGAAAGGTTTGGTGAAGGCTTACAGACCCTCTACCTTGAAAGATGCACTAAGTAGAACCAAAGACTTGCAAGACTCTATTCTGAGGACCAGATTTCCTCCTAGGACTCTTGGTCCTACTCCATTCAAGAATCAAAGGCCACCCATGAAAATTTATTCTGGAAACTTTAGAAAGTATAACTATTCAAAGGATAGAGATGAATTGATAAGAAGGAAGATGTGCTTCACTTGTTAGGAGCCATGGGTTCCAGGACACATATGTGCTAAAGGAAAATCACACTACATTGAAATCTGTTAAGAGAGAGAAGCTGGGGAGGAAGAAGAAGAGGCCCCAGTAGATGCAGAAGTGGCCTATGAGACTACAGAAGAAGAACCTACCCTCGAGGTGAGAAATATTGTAGTACTTTCTCGAGTGCCTTAGATTCCATACACTTAGATTCAAAGCAGTGGTTCAAGGACAACCAGTCACTATGTTAGTGGATGGAGGAGCAGCACATAACTTCATTGATTCAAATTTGGTTGAAAGGAGGAAGATACCTACTGAAAAATTTGGAGGCTTCACTATTATCATTCCAGGTAATCATTCTATGGATTGTTCTAGATGGATTCCTAAATTGCAGATCACTATACGAGAACATGCCATTACAAATAGCTTTTATGTTGTAAATGTGGATGATACTAACATGGTTTTGGGAGTACAATGGTTGTACTCCATTGTGAAGCACTCAATAGACTACCAAATTCTTGAGATGACTTTCAAAGGAGAAGATGGAAAGGATATAGTGTTGAGAGGGATAAACACCTTCCCAAAACACGTGATAAGTACACACAGTATGAGATACATACTAAGGCATGGAGACATTGAATGGGTTGCATAATTCCTGATCACCACAAAAGGTACCTCTTTGGAAGTATCCCAATATCCAAAATACATTCAGAAGTTTCTCCAAAAGCATAAGAAGGTGTTTGGGGACCTTCCTCATGGTAGGCCACCTAATAGAGGAGTGGAGCACATAATTGAGTTGGGGATAGGCACCCCACCTATCAAATTACACCCCTACAAGAACCCAAAAAGATTCAAGGATGAGATAGAGAGAACCATCAAGGAACTACTTGAATTGGGGTTCATTTGACCAATCTCAAGTCATTTTCCTCATTTTCAGTCCTTTTGAAGAAGAAATATTGGACCATGCGAATGTACATAGACTACAGAGCTCTCAACAAGAACACTATCAAGAACATATGTCCTATCCCAAGGATTGATGAGCTTATGGATGAACTCCATGGGGCTAAGTACTTTTCAAATATTGATCTTCGATCTGGTTACCATCAAATCATCATGTGGGAATAATACATTCGGAAGACATCCTTTTGGTGTCACCATGGGAACTTTGAGTTTTTGGTTATGCCTTTTGGCCTTACCAATGCACCTGCAACTTTTCAATCTTGCATGAACGGAGTGTTTCGTAGGAAACTCCGTAAGTTTTTACTTGTTTTCTTTGATGATATTTTGATCTATAGTAGAACTTGGGAGGAGCATTTGCATCATTTGGATATTGTACTAACAATATTGACAGATCAATATTTCTATGCAAATCTATCCAAGTGTGAGTTCGGAATGAATGAGATTTTGTATCTTGGTCATGTGATTGGGAAAGAGGGAGTTAAGGTTCACATGGAGAAGATCCAATCTATTTTAGATTGGCCAAGTCCTAAAAATCTCACTGAATTGAGAGGTTTTATTGGGTTATGCACTTAGTACCGGAATTTTGTCAAAGTCTTTTCCAAGTTGACATCTCCTTTGACGGAACTTACTAAGAAAGGAGATTTCAATTGGTAAGAATAATTTGAGCAAGCATTCAATATAATGAAGGAGGTAATGAGTAGTTGTCATGTTCTTGCACTTCCATATTTTTCTCAACCTTTTGTTCTTGAGTGTGATGCTTCGGGGAATGGAATTGGAGCAGTCTTGATGCAAAACAAGCACCCCTTGGCCTTTGAGAGCATAACGTTGCAGCTCCATGAAATATTATATTCAGTCTATGACAAGGATATGCTATCCATCATGCATGCACTAGTCAAGTTCGGACAATATTTGGTAGGTGGTAAGTTCATTATCAAGACTGACCACAACAGTTTGAGGCACTTCTTGACCCAAAGAGAGTTGAATGATAGGAAACAAAAGTGGGTAAGAAATTTCCAAGCATTTTACTTTCATATTGAATACAAGAAGGGTAATATGAACATTGTAGCTGATTCTCTTTCTAGAAAACCAACATTTGCATTGCTCAAATTTTATGATGATTGGAAAGTAAAGCTTAGAGTAGAGTACACAAAGAACCAGTTTTCTTGTGATTTGTTTGATAGGCCAATTCATGATGATGCTTACAATATTCTCAATGATATTATCTATTATAAGGATAGGATATTTTTAGTTCTAGAATCCACATTAAAGAAGAAGATCATTGAGGCTTCCCATGATGTGCCTCTAGTAGGTCATCTGGGGTTTGTGAAGACTTATAAGAAAGTGAAAGAAATGTTCACTTGGAAGAGGTTGAATAAAGAGGTGATGGATTATGTTAGATCATGTGTGAAATGTCAGTAAAATAAAGTAGAACATACTCATCCAACAAGGCTCTTACAACCACTTCCTATTCCTGAACAAAAATGGGAAAGTGTATCAATGGATTTCATCATCGGGCTCCCAAAAATCCAAGGTAAAGATAATATTTTTGTTGTGGTTTATAGATTGAATAAATATGCACATTTATTTTCTTTCACAACTAATATTTCAGCCATCCAATTGGCTTAACTTTTCATCAAAGAATTCTTCAAACTTCATGGCATACCCAAGTCCATCATCAGTGAAAGAGATAGCAAGTTCACTAGCAATTTTTGGAAAGAATTGTTCAAGTTAGTGGGGAAACGTTTGGACATGAGTACCAAATACCATACATAGAATGATGGCCAAACATAAAGAGTGAACTGATGTCTGGAAGGGAAATTAAGAAACTATGTTACAGGCCAGCAAAATTAATGGACTACTTGGCTCCATTTGGGAGACTTTTATTACAATACTACTTTTCATCTCTTGATTGGTATGTCTCCCTTCAAATCTCTATATGGATATGATGCACTCACTTTTCTGATCTAATATTTGGTGACTATAAGACACATAAGGCAAAGAATTGGCTCCAATAGAGTCAATACATACTCAGAACTCTTAAGGACAACTTCTAGGTAGCACAGAACAGGAAAAAGGTGCATGCATACAAACATAGAATTGAGCGAGATTTCCAAGTAGGAGATGTAGTTTATTTGAGTTTGAAGCATTATAGACAGTCCTAATTGAATTCTAGGTAGACTGATAAGTTGCATCCAATGTTCTATTTTCCATACCAAGTCATGGGGAGGATCAAGGAAGTGGATTATGAGCTAGAGTTTCTTCCAGGAATCCGGATTCACAATGTTTTCCATGTGTTTTATTTGAAGAAGGAAATAGGGAAGCAATTCAAGGTTTCACAATACTTGCCACCCCTTGATGATGAAGGAAATTTGGTGTTTACCCCTAAGAGTATTTTGGAGGTCCAAGAGGAGAAGCGAAGGAGCATAATTGTTAAGGAATTTTTGGTGCAATCAGAAGGACTTCCTAGTGAGGATGCTACCTGGGAAGGAGAACTCATCCTACAACATCCCAGTTTAAAATTGCTTGAGGACAAGCAATCTTGGGAGGGGAGGAATGCCATGTCACCTAAACAATGATCATTGGATCAAGTTCCTAACCTAACCAATCCCTTGGGTTGAGGAGGCAACTTCATTTTGTGATAATCTGTAGTAGGATCTGACAACTGTAACAAGCCTCACACAAAACTCACGCAAGAAGTGCAGAGAAGAAGAGAAGAATGTAGTCAATAATAACTCATGAACACAGAAAATGGAGAATAGTAGTATAATCATACATCGACTGTGAGCTGGCACTGTGAAAACTGAATACAATACAATAACTATCAATAGAATTCGAATTGAGCTAAGGTCATTCGAATTCATCCTCAGTGTCTATCTTGGATAACATTGGAGACATCATCCAATTAGTAGTAGCAGTCGTAAATGGTCAATGGTTAGTTAAATGAGTCTAACTGAGTCTAACAGAACCATCTAGGAATAAATCAGGGGATGGAGACTCCAGGGAGGGTGCATGAGGATGTCAAAAGGTCAAGTGGCACTCTAGAACTAGATAACTAGGAGCTACAAGAAGTTAGGATGATCAATCAGTGGAAGAACTACACAATCAATGCTCTAACTAAATGTTAACTCTTGGTAGGTGAGAAAAGGTGCACATGTCATGCAGGTGAGTAAAACAAGGCGCATCAGGTAGGTAGGAGGGCTACTGGGAGCTGAAGATAGGATCTAGGGAGATTAAATTAGGCTCTAAGTGCTGGGGAGACCACCAAAATGATGATTGGATGCATGCATGATGACTGGATGCATGAAAAATTCATGCAGACATGCAAATATGAAAAATGATGGAGAGAATATTCCAACACCCCCATGCAAGCTATACTATGAGGTAATAACTGAAAACTAAAAAATAGGGCCCTAGTGACTGAGTCCAAAGGTCACCCCATAAAACAATTTAAATAATAAATGAGGAAAGAGGGAAAACCCAATGGGAAGAAATACCTCCCTCAAAATAGAATGAAGGATGCTAATGTAGCATGTCATCACTCACCCTAGAAGGAGGCAAGTGTCCTTCCTTTCCGAAGAAGGATCAATCGATTTGAAATGGATCAATAATGTGAGAAAGATGAAACCTTCCATTCTGAAAATCTGATTTGGTTCTCCGTTAATTAGTTGGATCACCAACCAAATCACCGGCAGATATAAGAGTAATGGATACCCATCGAGGAAGAGGAGGATCATCAGGTTCTTGTGGAACTAGATATCCCATTCACTCAGCTTCATCATTCATTTCTATACCATTAGGTTTTTATGGATATGGGTCTAGCATTCTCTCTTCATCATCTCCATATTCAGATTCTGAATCTGAAATCTCATGTGATGATGGTTCGCTCTCTTGAGCATCAATCAAAGGAGGAGTGGTAGGAAAGCTATCTTGCTCAACAGAAGGAGTATCATGGAGAGGGAATTCCTCAAACTGTACACTCCTTTCCAAGAATGTGGTCATGGTAGTAGGATCAAGAAGCTTGTAGGCCTTTACATCCAATGCATAGCCCACCATAATGCACTTTCTGCTTTGTGGATCAAGGGCTCTCCTTTTGTCAGTTGGGATCCTTGCCCATGCTCTGGACCCAAAAACTTTAAGATGAGATACATCAGGTTTGTATCCCATCCATGCTTTGAAAGGAGTAATGTCATTGATTCCTTTGTGAGGAAATATGTTCTGAAGATAGGAGGAACAGTTAATGGATTCTTCCCAAAGACTAGGGTGCAACCCTTTCGACTTTAGCATGCAGAAGGCTATTTATTTCAATGTTTTGTTCTTCCTTTCAGCGACACCATTCTGTTGTATAGGGAATAGTATGTTGCATCTCAATTCCCTCTTTAGCACAAAATTTTTGAAACTCACCCTTAATGTACTCACCTCCATTGTCAGTGCGAATGGATTTTATCCTTCTATCTGAAAATTTCTCTACATAAGACTTGAAAAACTTGAAGAATACAAATACTTCTGATTTCAATCTAAGGAAATATACCCATGCGAATCTAGAATAATCATCAATAAAAGTGAGTACATACCTTGATTTGTTTAGAGATAGATCTGGAAATGGCCAAACAACATCACTATGGATGAGATCTAGAGGATGGGAGGCTCTCCTTGCCTTCCCCTTCTCGAATTTCTTCTCAGGATGCTTTCCCATCAAACAACCATGACAGTTACCCTTGGAAAACTTGATCTTGGGAAGCCCATCAACCATCTCCTTTGTATGCATGTCATACAAGTATTGATAGTTAAGATGCCCAAATATTTCATGCCACAATCTGCTTTCTTCATTGGCATGAGTATGGAGAGTAGATTGCTTTGAGAGAGGTAAGAAGTGTGAGAAATCATACAGTTTAGAAGTGTGATTTGCAACTCCTTTTGCAATGATTTCACCTGACACCATTTGTTGTATCTCGACTTCATTTGGAGAGAAGATCACTCTCTTGGGCTCTCCAATATGAGTCATTTGGTACACTGAAAGCATATTTGCTATGAGAGAAGGAACATAAAGTACATCTAAGAAGTAGCTATGGTCAAGATTGATTCTTCCAATCCCCTCAGAGGAGACTTCAGAATCATTGCCCAACATGATGGAATGTCCAACTGAGCATTTGAAGTTAGAGAAGAGATCTTTGGAGGAAGAAATATGTATTGATGCTCCTGAATCTATGATGAAGGAGGATTCTTTTGATGCACTTGCCATGGGAGCATGGCATCTTTTTGTTGATGTATTTGTAACTTCATAAGATATTCCCCTATGCATTACATTTGTACTTTATTGTATTCCTGATGGGGATGTATTATTCCTCCAATCAGAAGCGTCATCATTTGTATTTACAAGTGTCGCAAGTTACATTGTAAGTGTCGTAACTTATATTTGATGGGTTATTAGACCACCTTGGTGGGGTCAGCACTGTATGAGTCATGTGGATGGTTTATTAGGATTCCTTAGGAAGTCGACCCAGTTAGGGTTAAAGGCAGGTCAAGTCATTGTATAAATAGAGAGTGCGAGTCTCTCATTCTATTCATTCACTCACTCATCCAACTCACATAGTTGAGAGAGAGGAGTGCGCACAAGTGGAGGATGAATAGCTGTAGGAGAGATCTATCTTTTGGGGTTTGATCTTTGTGATCTTTGTATTGGTGCTCATTCTATCTCTGAGGAAGTTGCGGGGTTTTTCACCTTCTTGGTTTTCATCGGTGAAATGATTTTTGTCTCTTGTCTCTTATGTTTGATATGTTGTACATGTTGTTCTTTCAGTTAAGATCCTAGATCATATTGAATTAAATGTTGAAAAATTAACACTTTATTTATCCTCATATCTATAAGGTTCAATATCTTGCTTCCTTGCACATGCATGTACAGGGAGGTTGTTCGATCCATCAAATGTACAGTCTTCTTCATAGAAGAAATCTCAGGATGAAATCCTCGATGACAATATGTGCACTTGGATCTCTACTTTTGAGATTGGTTGGTCTTCTTTGAATTCGAAGCCCCATTTCACTGATATGGAACATCTTTTGGCTTTGTATCATTTTCTCTCTTTTCAAATACTTTTTCTTTTCTTTTGCATTCGCTCTTTTGGCCTCAGCAGCTGTAAGGGTCGAATCCAACTTTGGTTTTATAATTCCCATGGATATTAACTTCTCCTCCTCTTGTGTGAGATATTTGATGAAGTCATCAAGTGTAGGAAACTTCCATTTTGGAATGGACATCTTAGCTGACTAAAATGTGGAGACAAAAACTGATAAATTTGGCCCCAATTTTGAGAGAATGGCAAGTATGATTTGTTTGTCTTCTTTGACTATTTCATATCTCTTCAACTGTGAAATCAAGCTTTTGAACTTGGTTAGGAAAGCATTGATAGATTCGAAGCTTTCAAGACTCAATGAGATGAGTTCATTCTCCAATTTATGACCTTTCAAATCATCTTTCTGTCCAAAGAGGGATTCGAGCTTGTACCAAACCTCTTTTGGAGATGTTAGATCAATGATATGGAAGTGAAGATATTCAGAAATTGAGAGAAGAAGTAAGCCTATTGCTTCATCAAGCCTATTCAAGTACTTGTATTTCTCTACTCCACTGAGAGGTTCGACCACAGTTCCATTTAGTATCCTGGAGATGGTCTTGGAATTCATGAAGATGTCCATCTTGGCCTTCCATTTGAAATAGTTGGAGGAATTGAGTTTTAGATCCATCTGGAGCAGTGGAGGTCAAATTGAAGAGGAATTTGAATGGATGAATAAACCTGCAAAACAAGAATTTTTTTGATGGAGATTTGCTATAATTCGAATGAACATTTCCTTAGGAGACTGATCACATACGACTAATTCCTTCACACCTGGATAGACCTCACTAGATTTCTGTAGTGAATTCAAGGTAATAGCACTAGGATTTGATGTGGAAACATAGAGTCTTTTGGTGCTCAAATAAAAGACAACTGCTCAATGAAATGTTGGAACTGTTGCAATGGCTGCAATTCGAATAGCTGATGCAAGCTCTGATACCATGTGATAATCTGTAGTAGGATCTGAAAGCTGTAACAACCCTCACACAAAAATCACTCAAGAAGTGAAGAGAAGAAGAGAAGAATGTACTCAATAATCACTCATGAACACATAAAATGGAGAATAGCAGTATAATCATTCATCAGTTGTGAGCTGGCACTGTGAAAACTGAATACAATACAATAAATGTTAATAGAATTTGAATTGAGCTAAGGTCATTCAAATTCATCCCCAGTGTCTAGCTTGGATAATATTGGAGACATCATCCAATTAGTAGCAGTAGTCATAAATGGTTAATGGTCAGTAAAATGAGTCTAACCGAGTCTAACAAAACCATCTAGGCATAAATCAGGGGATGGAGACTCCAAGGAGGGCCCATTAGACTGTCAGAAGGTCAAGTGGCACTGCAGAACTAGCTAGTTGGGAGCTACAGGTAGTTAAGATGACTAATCAGTGGAAGAACTGCTCAATCAATGCTCTAACTGACTGTTAACTCCTGGTAGGTGATAAAAGGTGCATATGTCATGCAGGTGAGTTAAAAAAGGTGCATCAGGTAGGTAGGAGGGCTACTGGGGGCTAAAGCCAGGCTCTAGGGAGCTGAAATTAGTCTCTAGTTGCTAGGGATACCACCAAAATCATGACTGGATGCATGCGGATGCATGCATGATGAATGGATGCATGCAAAATGCAAATATGAAAAATGATGGAGAGAATATTCCAACACATTTACTATGGGGTTAATTTTGAATTCTAGGCATTTAATTAATTAGGAGTGTGAATTATTTTTTCCTAAAGTTTATTATGCAATTGAAATAATTATTTTTCATCCATTAAATAATTTTATCATGAAAAAAAGAGGATAATGCTCCACAAGTTCTCCTTAGTGGATGAGGTTGACTTGGAGATGACTTGCAAAAGAAGTTAAGAAGAAAGCATCCAAATCTAGAAAATCATGAAAAAAGAAAGAATATGGTGCAAATTAGAAAAGAAGCATAAAGTAGAAAGAAGCACAAAAGTAGAAAGTAGGATCAAATCAGAAAATCAGGAAAGTCCAGAAAAGTAGGATAAGTCAAAAACTCCAGAAAAAGCAAAAAACGCTAAGGCAGAAAGCAGAAAGCAAAGTAGAAAAAGAAAAAGGAGGAAAGCAAAGTAAAAAGGAAAACGAAGGAATGCTAGAATTCCTTATCCACTCATGAGGGAGAATTATTGAAGGATACTTGCTCCTCAATTCATCCTCCATCTATAAATAAAGGATTGCACACCCCCTTCACATCTTTTGTCAATTTGAGTTTTGGTTTGAGAGCAATTGTGGCTTAGATACTTGGGAGATGTGCCCCTAATCCAAGATGGGTGATGTGCCCCTGATTCCTATGAAATAATGATGGAATTCAGACATTGTAAATGATTTATTGCAGGTCTTGTATCTTATTCAATTCTGGTTTGAAATTTAGAATAAGTGTCATGAAGTCTATGGTTCGAATCTCCAAGCTTCATGTTGATTTCTAGTGCTAGTATGTTGTGTTGAGAGGAGAGGAGTTATTGTGATATTTTGAGAAGCCTATTGGATTAAATATGATGTAATTAAAGTGATTATTATCCTCTTATATCATTCATAAAATTTAATATTGTAGAAGTTTGAAATATTCAGAGTTTTCTATACCCCTTCTAGATTTGCACAGAATTTGACTAGTTTTCAGAATGCATTTGATAAATGAATAAATCTTGATACAAATGAAGTAATTATTGTTCATGGATTCTTTTAAGATTCCATATGAATTATTCCATGTCTCATATCATAATTTAGTGATCCTTCATTGATTGTTTGGAAGTCTTTAAGTCTAACCAGTTGTGCAATCCTGTAAGACCCCTAATTTAGGGTCCCCTTGAAATGAACCTGAAACTTTAACAACTTCATACAAACAGATTAGCCATCATAGTTATTGGAAAAATAAAATAAAAAGCGTGAATAACTTAACAAAAATAAGCAAAACCTTAACCTGTCAACTCGATCCAGTTAGTCCATTGTCGCCTTCTTCTTCCGTAGGATCCCTCCAGCAAAGCTCGTATAACCATAGGCGAAGCAACCGTTAGCTTCGCTACCCAACCATAGGCTCATGCTTTCAGTCGCATGGCCTCCCCCGAGCTTTGGGTCGTAGAGCTCACACAAGTATTTCAGAAATTCAGCTTGGGCTTCCCTTCCCACCAGGATTTCTAAGCCAAACCCTTAGATAGCAGCAAGTCTTTGAGGCATTCGAAAATTATGACAATCGTCCAAATTATGGGCCCTTTACCCATTCCCCAAGCCTTCCTTATAAAGGAAAATCTCATGCGACACATGTCGCTTCATGCATAATTACATATTTTTAATTAATTATTTAATTAAAACACTCACCCATCCAAGTGTCATTTTCTCTAGGAAGTGCACCAACACCCCTAAGTTTGCTCTAGTTTGTCCCCCAGATATTTTAATTAACTCCTAGCTTTTAGTTGACTAGGTGTCTAATCTTAGGATTCTATTTTGCTCCTAAATAATGATTTCTATTATTTTAAATGCTCAACAAAAATAACTATTCATGTGCAAATGCCTAAATTATTTTTATGCATTTGCTAAGTAATGATCTAGAGTTATTCTCATAAGTTTTTATGCAGTTAAATTTAACAATCAAACTCACTAGGATCACGGTGCCGCGCCGTTGGGCTCCTAGTTCCTTAATTTTAATTCCTTGACATGGCACCACTCCGTCGGGTCCAGTCATCCATGGTTTCCATTCCTTGGCATGGTACCGCATCGTTGGGTCCTTGCATCCATTCTTTCCGTTCTCGACAGGGTACCGCATCGTCGGGCCCTTCTGCCACCATCTTTCCATTTTGACTTGCGGGAACTCTTGTAGGGATTTTAGGAATCGTTACCATCCATCCTCCGTCTACATGCTATCTAGGGACTAATGGCGCTGAGGAGTGAGTCCGTTCTCACTGCGCACCCCTCAACTCGTACGTGACCAGCTCCGTCGTGGCCCACCTCGTACGTCCTCACGCATTCCTCTTGAGCAAGCGGATCAATGCTTATCTGCTCATGCGTGGTATTCTTGTCAGAAGTTGACATCGTCGTCGCTTCCCCTGTGTGTGATTTACCCGTACTCTACGACCCTCCATGTTCCTTTGTGTGTCCGTTGGTGAACCGTCTCACTTGTTTCTACACACACTTCTCGCAACAAATTATTAGTAGCACTGTTCTCAACAATCATCATCTGGTTTCTAACTCTAGCATTGTTAAACATTTATGATTTATTCAAACTGCTCATTCATCTTATCAAATATACATTTCGTCGCCAAATACATAATCACCATACAGCTAGTCGTTAAGCATTATCCATCAACATAATTTTCCATAGTCATAGCTAATCGTTTAACATATGCAATTATTCATTTACCTCAACAGTTCAGATACACATACTCAAAAAAATAAGGTCAAAAGGTTATTTAATTAATGTTTCAATCAGCCGGGTCACTCAGCAGGTGCCATCAATGTCTACACAAGTCTAGGGGCACTACATACACCCCTACTTAATTAGAACTTCGTCCCGAAGTTCAGAATAAAAAAAAAAAAAATGGAAAGCTACGATGCCTCTCAGTTGCGTCCTCCGAAGTCGCAGAGCTAGGACTGTAGTTGTCCTACTGCACTTTGAATTGATCAATCAGGGCTAATCATTAATCAAGATGTAATCAATCAATTATCCCTCTCCACACATAGAATTTAATTCCTTAATTCATTTATCAATTATAGTCATGCACATCATCAGGTGATTCTCCCTTATTAAGACACATCCTAACTCGAAGGGCCACTTTATTGAAGTCTGTTCCGCCGGGTCACTCAACAGGTGCTCTTAAAGTCCATAGTCATTTTAGGGGCATTACATACACCCCCTCTTGTATAGAACTTCGTCCCGAAGTTTAAATTTTGTTCTCACCCTTACGACACTAGGCTTTACTTTTAATTTCCTATTCTCATCTTCTTGTCATTCTCTTCTATTTTTCTCCAATTATCAAGGCTTTAAGCACTAGTGACTCTAATCGTAAGTTTTCTTTTTCATCCAACCTAGTTCCAATACATCCTTATGAACTCAATCATAACAAGTGTATTGTAAATCCAATAATGCCTTCATAATTGTCAATACCAACCTAGATCTGTGAAGGTCTACGATATCCAAACTTATTTACAAGCTATATAGCATCAATAGCCACCCATTAGTTAGAAAATCACCATCAAGCAAGATTCCAAATATATTTGGTCATCATTCCCTCCAAGACGAGAAGATAAACATCAAACATATTCTATCAATCGAAGATGGGTAAGACATGGTCACATTTTTAACAAATCAAGAGAGAGAGACCCTCAAATATTTCAAAACCAATTTCCATAAGGTTACTTCCAAAAACCCCTAATGTTGGTTCTCAAATCGAAAGGATTCCTAGGGTCGGAACTTAATGGTTTAGTCAGACATATTAAAATTTATCTCTTAGTCCTTTCATCAATATCATTACTCAAGATTATCAGATCCTTACCTGAATTCATCATTCATGTTGTCATAAGACCACTTTGTTAGTTTCGTCAATTCGTACTATGTTCGTTTTCTCATCCTCATCGAGTTCTATCTCGGGCTAGTCATATTTTCATGAAGGGTTGACTAGGTCCTCAGGTTAGCTGCATTACTTTTGATTCATTGTGTCGATCTTCTCCATGCCTCGTTTTACATATGTCATCTTCATTTGGTCTTTTCGGTGGGCTTTCCTAATGGAGAATTCTTCTTTTACTATTGTCCCGATCACGTCGAGTTGTACTTTTTCGTCAACATTTTCATGCTAGAAAATCAATTTCATTGGGCTTAGTTCATTGTGCTAGTTACATAGATATCTCGCTTTTCAAATTTTAAGTTTGTTTCACTTCCTCAACAATTTGTCAAAGTCTCAACCATCTTAGCATCAAGGTGTTTTATCAGTTAAAAATTTATCTATTTTCTGTCATTTAGTAAATTTACTAAATGTATGTGTCTACTTGTTTTCTCATCAAGGTTATCTAGGAAAGTATCCTAACCTAGATTTAATCTTCTATCCTAGTACCTTTAGTCAACTATCAAGTAAAAATCAGAACAGGGTAATATATCTCGATTAGCATACCACTTAAAATCTAACCTACTTAAAAAAAAACATTTTTAAGTGAAATAGACAACATAACATATTGTTAAAGTTGTCATAAATACGAACATGGTCACAATATAATTCTTACTTTCCTAATGGATTCTACCTTAATAACATTATAAAAGTAGTGAATTTAATAGTATCTAAACCACAATGTTCCCATCTTTATTTACATTACAAAGAATATAAGTCTAAAACATAATCATGGATACTATTCTTTCTCTAAAGCATATTATAATACATTTCTTTCTCTAAAACATATTATAAAAGTAATGAATTTAATAATAATTCAAACCATAAAATCCTCACCTTTATTTATAATGCAACGGAATATAATTTAAGTCATAATCAAATAATAATATTTCTGCCTATAACACATTATATACCTAAAGGATTAAATGTCATTCCAAACCATACAATTCCACCTTTGTTTATATTACAAAAAGAATATAATTTAAATTAATTATTCAAATAATAATACCTATATATATACAAAATATCAATAAGTTGATAAATATTCTAGACTACTTGCTACTCCAATTACTTATTTTGCATTCGACATATAACATCATATTATGGATTAGTGAAGTGCCATACGAGTTACGATAAATGGTAATGTATTATCCCTTAACCAAATCAAGCCTGAAAATATAATAGCATTAAACTAAGACAATCTCCTCTTCAATTCTAACCCATGAATAAAGTAAATGTCACTTATACTAATCACTCATTTCATAACTAAATTTGATACCATGTTACTTAGAGTAATTTCTGCAATAAACTTCAAGTAAAGTGAAAGTGATTGTAATGGTGCTCCATTATCTTGTTCATTCCGATGTCTCTTAAGTCAATCTCTCAACATAATTTTTTTTTTTTTATTCATTTTAAGGTCTGCCACATAAGCGAATTAGTAACCTTAACATAAAAGTTTATTAGTAACCTTACATCACTATTATTCCTATTATTCCTACGGCAAAGAGATTCAAGGCATTCGAGTTTTCTTGATGTCTGCCACATAAGCGAAGTAGACTGATCTCGTTTGGCACCTATGTTCTTATACTGAATGAAAATAAAAATAAAAATAAATAAATAAATCTTTAACGTATACTATGCACACCTCATTGTGGCAGCCAAGAGGTTGTAATTGTAATACATTTACACATGACATCACAATACATGTTAAAGTAGATAACCTGAACCAATAGCTGGAAGGTGAAGTGATCATTAATAAAGTGATTTAGTTTAGGTTCTCCTTAGGTATGGATGATCGTTTGTTCCGTAAAATATTTTCTTCCAGAAGTATCGTTTCATCAACCATTACATAACAGATAACACCATTTAGCTACCGATTAAATAAAAGTCTCCATGGTGTTGCTTTCCAAATCGAAATCGGAAACAATAACATAGACATTACAGAGATTATGACAGAGTTTGCTCTTAGCATTTCATCCAACAAACTGAATATGCAGCAAAAAGAAAACAACCACGAATTCAATAACGCGAGATCTAGAGATCAGAGATCTCACACTTCGGTTTCAACTTACAGACCGGTCTACCTACGCTGATCTCATAGGAACTCTCAAGCATAAGCAGAGTGTATATGGCATTCATGCTATTATCAGGATCTCCAAACACATATGACAGGGCATTCTTTCTAGCATTAACGCTGGTAACATAGGACCTCTCATAATGAACACAAAACAGAAATTTCCATCTAAGCAGCCTAACAAATCCAGATTTCAACAGGAGCTATGGTTTCCAATCAATACATAACATTAAAACTTCGACTAAAGTACGGTTCGAGCAACTAGGCTACCACATAGATTTTTTTTTCACAAGGAGCTGAGTCTCCCTAGACATTTGCGCTAATCACAGAGATCTGAAGGAACGAGATCTATGCTGTCATTTCAAACACAGCGTTGATCTACCACTTCATTTAGCACATAAGTATAAACCTAGAAATGCAATATAACAACCGAATCTGAATTCAACATAAAGGACAGATCTAACACTTCCACTTTGATCTCACGCTGGCAACATAACTTCTGTGGCAGTATATCTCTAACAGAAAGTCATGGAAGCATACCCTCAAACAGTGAAATCTTGGCAACACGATTTGGCTCTCAAAATAGAGCATGCACACAAAAATATAAATATGCAAACAATCAAATACTGATCTCAGAGGAAAAAGCTGCTTTCTTTTCCCCATGATTCAAAGGGCATTCATACGGAGGAAACTGAATCAGGATTAGCTACAACCATCCTCTCTCTCCATTACAAATTACAATGCATATAAAAAAAAAAAAAAATAGACCACAGATCAATCTAATGTCATCTCATAATAAGAAACAAGCAACCTGGAAATGCATGAAAACAAATCAAGCCGAGATCTCACACTATACTCCAATGATCAAAATAACAAAGCGATCAAATAACCCCCGTGATTATAATACATAGATCGCCCTATACAATACTCCAACGATCATCCTACATAGCTTTCCCCCTCAACTTCCTGTGTGTGCTCACTTTAATACCAATCGATCCCCATGGAGAGTCCGCCAAAATATGAGGGAGATCCCTCTTTTTACGGTCCATCTCTTCTGCCAAGCTTTCATCCAAATGTGGGGAGGGATCTCAGATCACATACGCCGATACTACTTACGTGAGTATCCTTCCCTCATCCCGTCAATCACGGTCGGTAATGACGCTTGAACAATTTGTTGGTGCTGTGCTTTACGAGGAAGGAAGTCAGCATAGATCTCATGCTGGGTGGAAGGAGATTGCTGCAGGGAAGAATAACTGATAGAGATTGGTCTGGGCGCTAGATTTAACTATTAGTTAAGATTCCTACACAAATGGCTTTCGTCATGCAACACATAATCAGGACCGAAATTTGGTAAATAATAAACATAACCGGAGTCAAGAATTTGAGATCGACCGTTCCAGATCTAAGAACGTTTTAAACATTTGTGAGACCTTTATTCAAGCACAGACCAACTGACTTTACGGTTGAGGATGTCAGATCGGGATGATCTGAGATGGGAGTTTTTACCCAGCCAAGAAGGATTATTTCAATACCCCGATTTCACAGACAGAGGTCGCAAAGATCCAAGCCCCAAATGAATAGTCAACAGGAGTCGGCGTTAGGATACGGGTCGGTACCTTGGTTACGAGTTCTGTTTCAAAACTGATGGAAATAGGAAGTAATCCAACAGAAATCTACAAGGTGTTTAATGGAACAGAGTTTTGCTAGGTATAAGGGAGACCGTAGTTAGTGATCATCACTAAAATGCACAAGTAAGCACATAAGAGAATGCTCTATCGACCACAGAGGTTTGACATCGGATTCATGTGAGGTCAAAGATTAGATACGGGTTTGGATTTACAGAGATTCCAAAACCTATCGCATACATAGATTACAGTTACAGTTCAGATCTATCAACGGTTTCAGACAGAGATCTATTGGTTAAATACAAATTAGGTTTGCGAGATCTCATAAGCCAACCCGTGAATATGGTACGGCTTTCTGATCACAAGGTTTTTGCAGAGGATGAACATAGATTTAAATTAATTAACTCGGATTTTGATCTCTTGTAGGTAACAAGGCAGAGAATTTAATGCTCGGGCACATTCCAAATACTTTATAGATCTATCTAAAACGCAAAAGTTTCCAACAGAAAGGATCCTGACCAAAATGTTGACTGTAAAACAATGCTACTCATAGTACAAGGATTGGAAGCGATGGTAGCTCGAATCGATCTTAGATTTAATGATTTCGATGCCATCTAGATACATAGATACAAAAGGGAATCTAAGGGAGTATAAATACAGTCAGGATGTCATGCTACAGATCTGAATCATTCGGTTGCAACCAGAACTAGGTGGTATGCCCAATACTGCTCTGAACAGTTTTCAGTCTAAGTAAATTTATATCAGAAAATACTATTCTCTGTTGAAAATAAAATTATTGCAGAAACCTATACTATACTTCATTGTAAAGTGTTTTAAATATAAAGAGAAACACAGAAATTTCCCAAATCAAATTCTTCAACTACGGAGCAATTTAAAAAAAAATACAGATGTGTGCAGCAGTTTCTTCAATGAAATTCTTAATACACAGTTATTTTAAATAGTGAAATTTACAGCAGTTTCCTTAATTGAATACTTCCAATGTATTGCGTTTCAATACTGAAATGTATAGTCAATTTCATAGTTAAAGTACTTCAAATATTACAGCGTTTAAATACTGAAATGTACAGTCAATTTCATAATTAAAATACTTTGAATATCACAGCGTTAAATACTGAAATGTACAGTCAATTCCATAATTAAAATACTTCGAATATTACAACGTTTAAATTACTGAAATGCACAGTCAAGCATAATCATAAATTCATATTCTCACACGATATTGCAGATCTATAACTTTTCAAATAAAACTGAAATAAATACGAAATATACGAACAGTGAAGAACCTGTAGAAACAGTTGCCCCAGTCGAAGGTGAAACTTCTCGAAGATCGCAGCTCCAATCCTGTTGCTTGATCACCACGTTCAACGACAGAATGAGTCCGGTGCCCTCAAGGCTCGACCAGCTCTGATACCAAATGTAAGACCCCTCATTTAGGGTCCCCTTGAAATGAACCTGAAACTTTAACAACTTCATACAAACAGATTAGCCATCATAGTTATTGGAAAAATAAAATAAAAAGCGTGAATAACTTAACAAAAATAAGCAAAACCTTAACCTGTCAACTCGATCCAGTTAGTCCATTGTCGCCTTCTTCTTCCGTAGGATCCCTCCAGCAAAGCTCGTATAACCATAGGCGAAGCAACCGTTAGCTTCGCCACCCAACCATAGGCTCATGCTTTCAGTCGCATGGCCTCCCCCGAGCTTTGGGTCGTAGAGCTCACACAAGTATTTCAGAAATTCAGCTTGGGCTTCCCTTCCCACCAGGATTTCTAAGCCAAACCCTTAGATAGCAGCAAGTCTTTGAGGCATTCGAAAATTATGACAATCGTCCAAATTATGGGCCCTTTACCCATTCCCCAAGCCTTCCTTATAAAGGAAAATCTCATGCGACACATGTCGCTTCATGCATAATTACATATTTTTAATTAATTATTTAATTAAAACACTCACCCATCCAAGTGTCATTTTCTCTAGGAAGTGCACCAACACCCCTAAGTTTGCTCTAGTTTGTCCCCCAGATATTTTAATTAACTCCTAGCTTTTAGTTGACTAGGTGTCTAATCTTAGGATTCTATTTTGCTCCTAAATAATGATTTCTATTATTTTAAATGCTCAACAAAAATAACTATTCATGTGCAAATGCCTAAATTATTTTTATGCATTTGCTAAGTAATGATCTAGAGTTATTCTCATAAGTTTTTATGCAGTTAAATTTAACAATCAAACTCACTAGGATCACGGTGCCGCGCCGTTGGGCTCCTAGTTCCTTAATTTTAATTCCTTGACATGGCACCACTCCGTCGGGTCCAGTCATCCATGGTTTCCATTCCTTGGCATGGTACCGCATCGTTGGGTCCTTGCATCCATTCTTTCCGTTCTCGACAGGGTACCGCATCGTCGGGCCCTTCTGCCACCATCTTTCCATTTTGACTTGCGGGAACTCTTGTAGGGATTTTAGGAATCGTTACCATCCATCCTCCGTCTACATGCTATCTAGGGACTAATGGCGCTGAGGAGTGAGTCCGTTCTCACTGCGCGCCCCTCAACTCGTACGTGACCAGCTCCGTCGTGGCCCACCTCGTACGTCCTCACACATTCCTCTTGAGCAAGCGGATCAATACTTATCTGCTCATGCGTGGTATTCTTGTCAGAAGTTGACATCGTCGTCGCTTCCCCTGTGTGTGATTTACCCGTACTCTACGACCCTCCATGTTCCTTTGTGTGTCCGTTGGTGAACCGTCTCACTTGTTTCTACACACACTTCTCGCAACAAATTATTAGTAGCACTGTTCTCAACAATCATCATCTGGTTTCTAACTCTAGCATTGTTAAACATTTATGATTTATTCAAACTGCTCATTCATCTTATCAAATATACATTTCGTCGCCAAATACATAATCACCATACAGCTAGTCGTTAAGCATTATCCATCAACATAATTTTCCATAGTCATAGCTAATCGTTTAACATATGCAATTATTCATTTACCTCAATAGTTCAGATACACATACTCAAAAAAATAAGGTCAAAAGGTTATTTAATTAATGTTTCAATCAGCCGGGTCACTCAGCAGGTGCCATCAATGTCTACACAAGTCTAGGGGCACTACAAATCCTAGTAAGCAATTTTTGTCATATCTTTGTAAGAATTCATAAAAAATTCCTCTAAATTTATGGAACCTAACTGTATATTGACTATAAATGTATTTTATTTAGACTCCCAAATTCAGAATCCTTCACTAATAGCTTCCAGTCAATGAATATTGGTATACTAGTTTGCATATATTGGGGTTCCCAGGAGCATTGTAGTAAACTTCATCCTTGCTGATTTTGAACCATCAATGGTCCCAATGCTTTATGTGAAGGTATTATCATATATCATATTCTTCCTCCCATCCATAGTGTTTGATATTTCCTACCTCCAGTAAAACTAGCCCACTGAACTCATTGTTTTTAGCTGAGTCTGGTAGGAGATTGAGTTAGTGTATCATCAACCCTAGTTGGTACATTACATTTAGTCGCACCCCTAGAAAACATCATCCACTCTCGTCGATATCCTTTTCTGAGAGAGTTTCATTTGAGGTTGATCCTTATCACTCGGATCCCTCACCCACACATAGCCCCATGGCTAGTCACATCCAGGGTAATTTTTAGGGGTGAAATTTCGCCAATTGGCTATTTTTCAGGCATTTTCTCAGAAAATAAATTCGCTATTTGTTCATTTTTACTATCTAATATCACCAATATTTACATAAAATATGTTTTTTAATTGTAATATTTGCCAAAATTTACAAATTTTAATAGTAAATTGTATGTTTCAAATTTAACATTCGCCTAGCTATCTACATATATGATTTTTTTAACCCAAAATAATCACCTAGAATACTATACTTAGGTATACTATTAGAATCCTTAAAAAATACCCTGGCCACATACCTCTAGCCTGTAGTGGCATCCCTGACCCCTTCGTCGGTGGCATAGTCGGAGGAGGTTGGGTTGGAGGTACTACCCCTCTTATAGGGAGCATTCCTACTAGCCACACTATGACAAGAAACCCGAATGTTGGGAAACCTCTCACCAAAAACATCCCTTCGAGGAATACCACCACTATTACACCTTCGATGGGGAACATACCTTCTAGTCATACTGCGATAAGGAACCCAACCATTGGGAACTATCCTCCCCAAAACCACCCTTTCAGGAAGCCACTGAATAGAAACCATCCCATAGGGAATCCAACCACCATACATGTTGTAATGGGGAACTCATACACAAGTTATTTTTCGATGGGAAACCCTTCCTCCAACAACCTCCATGTAGGGAATCCATGTTAGAAAAATAGGATCACAGATCAATAACAATAAACAAGATGAAAATATAAATAACATAAACATAATACAAGAGAGACACCAATATAACGTGGTTCACCCAATCTGGGCTACGTCCACGGAGAAATCGCTAGTCCTTTATTATTATACCATCCAACAAATGAAGGGATACAACCTGTAGCACATCTGCTGCAACTTCCTCTTCAATCTCTCTCCCAGTCTCTCTTACACAATCCTAGAGATATTTACAATGCTACAATACATTACAAATTCATATTACAATGTCTTCCGTTTAAACAAGAATTACCATGGGAAAATACCACGGGCTACCCAAAACCATGGGCCCATAATCTATTGGCCAACAAAACAACCCAAAATTTTTATTTAAGGGGCTTCGACCCCGAACCCCCTTTCTTGGGGGAGTTTTCCCTGAACCCCCTTCGGGGTCCCACTAGCCCCCAGACCCCCCAGACGGGGGGGATGGTTCCCCTTAGACCCCTGTGAGGGGGAAATGCCCCCCTGCACCCCCCCTCTAGGATGAGTGTATAGTCCACCTGCATATCATATAAAATTGGGGTACAAACATGGTTGAAACAACATCATCTCTGAATTAAGAAGATCAGGGTCCACAACCAACAATCTCCCACTTGGAGACTAATCACAACAACTCCACCACTACTGCACTTGCTAGACTATGCTCTAAAACTTGGATTTGGAAAATTTCTCATCTTCACCTTCATGCTAGAAGGTCAACTGAAACCGAGCAGGAACTCAGTTTCTCTCTGGTTACTACCTTTTTCAACATGTCTAGAGGATTATGGCTGGTGTGTATCTTTTCTAGCTTCAATACTTAAGCTTCTAGGACAGACCGTATGAAATGGTACTTCGGTTGTATATGTTTAGTATTAGAATGGAATGTTGACTTATTTGCAAGATAAATGGAACTCTCGATATCACTATACAACCTAATATCCTCCTGCTTCTTACCCAATTCCTCCATGAACCTCTGCAACTGAATCATCTCTTTACTAGCCTATGTAGCAGCAACATACTCTAATTCTGTTGTTGAAAGTGCGACAACCTTTTGCAGCTTCGAAATTCAACTTATTGTTGTTCCACCTACAATAAACACATACCCTATGGTGCTCCTCTTGTTATCTTTATCACCTTCCATATCTACATCAACATATCCTTGTAGAATAGTGTCTGAACCTCCAAAACATAACGCATGAGTGGTAGTACCTCTCAAATACCTGAGAATCCATTGTACTTCCTTCCAATTTTCTTTACCTGGATTGTTCATATACCGGCTCACAACTCCCACTGCATGTGCAATATTTGGTCTTGTGCACACCATGGCATACATCAAGCTGCCAACTGCTGATGAATAGGGAACCCTGGACATTTAATCTATCTCTTCCTTTGTCTTGGGATACATATCCTTACTTATTTGAAATGGCTGGCCAAAGGTGTACTAACTAGTTTTACATTCTGCATTCTGAACCTCTCCAACACCTTTTCTATGTACTCACCATGAGACAATGTCAATTTGCGATTTTTCATGTCTCTTTTTATTCTCATACCAAGGATTTTCTTTGTAGAACCCAAATCCTTCATCGCAAATGAATTAGCTAACTTCCTCTTGAGCACATTTATATCCTACATGTTAGACCCTACAACAAGCATGTCATCCACATACGATAACAAGATAATATATCTCCCATTATCTAGCCTCTTGAAATAAACACAGTTTTCAAAATGACATCTACTATAACCTTGTTCTGTCATAAACCTGTCAAATTTCAAATACCTCTGCCTTGGAGCTTGCTTCAAGCCATACAAGCTCTTATTCAACCTACATACTAAATTCTTCTTCCCTTTGACCTCATACCCCTGTGGCTTTTGCATATAAATCTCTTCCTCCAAATCCCCATGGAGAAAGGATGTTTTCACATCTAACTATTTAAGATGCAAATATTCTACCGACACTAGACTTAAAATAGTTCTAATTGAAGTCATTTTAACAATAGGAAAAAATATTTCATCAAAATCTATACCTTTCTTCAGTGCAAACTCCTTTACAACAAGTATGGCCTTGTACCGCTTCTTTCCTCCATATTCTTCCTTCAATCTGTAAACTCGTTTATTCTGCAATGCTCTTTTACCTGCATGAAACTGAACCAAATACCAAGTCTGGTTTCTTACCAATGAGTCCATCTCCTCATTCATGCCTTGCTCCCACTTAATTCTAGTTTCCACATGCATTGCTTCTTCATAACATTCTGGTTCACTAAAATCATTCATCAATAAGTAATACAGTGAAGGAGAGAATCGTTCAGGGGGTCTACTTAACCTGGTATATCTTCTAACACTTACAGGAGTTTGAGGTACCTGCTACTGTTCTTGATTTTTTAGCACCTTTGGAACTTCATTTTCTTTGATTTCATCAAGCATTGTTTACTCTATGTTTTCCTTTTCATGTTTCTTTCCCTATAATTGATCTTTATACATGACCTTTCCATTGAATACCACATCTCTACTCCTAATGATTTTTTTATTTTCATAATCCCATAAGTGATAACCAAAATCATCAACCTCGTATCCAATAAAGGTATATTTATTGGATTTATCCTCAAGCTTTGTTCTATTTTCTTTATCAATATGGACAAATGATTCACAACTAAAAGTTCTCATAAATGAGCAGTTTACCTTTTTACCTATTCATTTCTCCTTTGGAATACCACCATCCAGAGCACTTGAAGGACCTTTGTTTATTAAGTAAACAATAGTATCTATAGCATCTACCCAAAACTGTAAGGGAAACCCTGCATGCAATCTCATACACCTTGTACACTCCATTATTGTTATGGTCATCCTTTCTGACACACCATTTTCTTGTGGTGTTACTAGGACTATCTTCTCTCTACAAATCCCATGGTATGAAAAATAAATATCAAACTCCTTGCTGCAATAATCACCTCCATTATCTGATCTGAGACACTTAAACCTTTTTCCTGTCTCATTCTCAGCCAAAGCTTTCCACTTCTTAAAAGTAGCAAACACATCAGATTTTTGTCTAATGCAATAAACTCAAGTTTTCCTAGTTGCATCATCAATAAATGTCACATAATAATGAGAGCCACCAAGAGATTGTACCTAAGTCGGTCCCCATACATCTATATGCACAAGCTCTAAATTTTCACTCTTCTTTTGTTTCCCAAACCTGAGAAATATGACTCTCTTATGTTTTCCATAAACACAGTTCTCACAGAATTCCAAATTTACCTGCTTCAGATCTGGAAGCAACTTCCTTGAGTGTAGAATCTGCATCCCCTTCTCACTCATGTGGCCAAGCCTATTATGCCACAATATTGTAAATGTTCATGTGGAAGCTAAAGATATAGAACATTCAGTATTATGAGGACCCAAATACAACATACCTATCCTGTCTCCTTTTTCTATCACCATTGATCCTTTAGTGATCTTCCACCACGTTTCTCCAAACATAGATAAAAAATTGCCATCTCCCAAATGCCCTGTTGAGATCATATTTCTTTTCATAGCAGGAATATGCCTTACATATTTCAACATCCATTTAGTTCCATTCTTTAATTTTATCCGTACCTTACCCATTCCAATGCTTTTACATGGCTCATCATCACCCAATAAAACATGTCCAAAATAGCTTGGAGCATAATCATGAAAAACTTTCCTATGGGGTGTAGCATGACATGAATCCCCTGAATCTACTACCCAGTAATCACTAGTATTATCTAATGCAAGAATCAAGGCATATTGTAACACATTACCTACTACATTTGCTTCCTGAGTAGTCTCCTGTTGTCAATCTCCTTTCTTCTTTATATATTTGCAGTCTTTCTTCCGATGTCTTATCTTTCCACAGTTCCATCACTCTATTTTTCCCATTCTAAACTTGGATCTACATTTCCTGGACTTACTGCGATTACCTGGGCTCTTTCATCTCTCCATTTATCTTACCCTTCTCTCCATGTTCAATGCATTACCTGATGTCTCACCTGTGCTTGTCCTTCGCATTTCCTCGATAAGAATAACACCAACAACATCATCAAATTTCAAAGTGTTTGAACCAAATATAGAGTTAGTTATTTATAGCCATGACCAAGCCATTCCAGCTTTCTGGAAATGAACACAAGATTAGAAGATCTCTAACCTCATCATCAAAGTTCACTTTTACAAAACTTAGCTAATATGTAATCGTATTAAATTCATTTAAATGATCAGCAACAGATCCACCTTTTGACATCTTCATATTAAATAAACGCTTCATTAGAAATACCTTGTTGGATGCCGAGGTTTTTTCATATAGCTTTCCCAATGCACTCATCAAACCCTTCGTTGTCTTTTCTTTTGATATATTGAAATCCATCGACGAAGCCAGGCACAGCCATATTGTTCCCAGTTCCTTTCTATCAAGAACGTCACATTCTTCATCTTTCATAGTTGTCGGATATTTTGATTTTTCTCCCAACGGTATGAATAGATCCTTCTGATACATATAGTCCTCCATTTGCATCTTCCATAACTAGTAGTTTTGGCTATTAAATTTCTCGACCTTAAAATTTCGTTCTTCCGCCATTGCTCCCACTCGAACCAGGAACCCTTCTTTATTGCGAGTTTATATGCCAAATAGACCTTTGGCCCTGATACCAATTATTAGAAAAATAGGATCGCAGAGAAATAAAAATAAACAAGATGCAAATATAAATGGCATAAACACAATACAAGAGAGACACCAATATAACATGGTTCACCCAATCTAGGCTACGTCCATGGAGAAATTTCCAGTCCTTTTATTATTATAACATCCAACAAAATAAAGGGATACAACCTGCAGACATTCGCTGCAACTTCCTTTTCAATCTCTCTCCTAGTCTCTTCTACACAATCATAGAGATATTTACAATACTACAATACATTACACAGTTGTATTACAATGTCTTCCTTTTAAAGGGGAATTACCATGGGAAAATACTACGGGCTAACCAAAACCATCGACCTGTAATCTCACTAGTACAAAATGAGAGATAAATGACCAAACGACCAAAAAATTTGGTCACCACAGTTTTTTCAAGGGATAAATGACCAAGGTTGACTGAGCCAACTAGAAATGACCAAGATAAATGACCAATTTGGTAACGGTCTAAAATATATGACCAAATAACAAGTAACTAAACTAAAAATGACAACATAACAATAACATTAAGAATATGAATTGGTCATTTTTAGTCGTGTCACTTCGATAATGGAAATTTACAATTTTGACAATGAATTTGTAAAATTTACTAAATTTTAACACCGCAGATGGATTTGGAGACCCCAAAACTTTGAATCCATCTGCAGTGTTAAAATTTAGTAAATTTCCCAATCAATAAATGACTGTTAATTTGCTCAAAGATTATTTTGTCTATCTTGCATCTAGATGTTGTCGACAATGAGGGGTAGCTGAAATAGTTGATAGATGGGCCTTGTTAGTTGTTTTGGAAAGGTTTAGTTTTTGTTTCGCAATGTTGATAGACAGTAGACAAACTAATCTCAAATTGTTAAAAGAATTTGGTTACTTTACTCTCTAATTGTTGAGGATAAGACAATATAGTAATAATTTTGTACTCAGACCAATTTTAACATTTTCCAGAGTCCTATCTTTTAATCTAATACATAATTTGTGAAATTTTCAATTACTAGGAACTAGATTCATAAGACAATTTCACCATGGAATATTTTAGACAATGAGAGAAGAAGAATAGAGAGAATAAATTATGGAAAACACTCTGTATCTTATTCATTGATATTGTAACAATATATAACACATCCTCCATGGACAAAATCGAATTGCTTTGAGGCAATATGGAAAGAGCAAAAAGAAAGGCTTAGAAAAAGACAAAAAACCCCCTAGGTGGCAAAAGCAGTTTCCAAAACTGTGCTAGAGGCTCACGAATTTGGAAAGTATGGTATGGAAGCTCATGAGTGAAGTAAATATGATGTATTGGTGGCTTTAGAAGGTTAGATATGATGTGGAGGTCGAATTGGTCAAGTGACAAAAGATTCCAAGTTAACCAACTTTATCTTTTCCACTAGAAAGTAGAAAAAGCAAGACAAAGCTAACTAAAACTGGATAGTGTCTTTCTAATTCAGGAATAGAATAAAATCAGATAGAATCCAAGGAAATCTATCCAGAATCTATCCAAACTCATTTTTGTGAATGAGGATAGCATGTGGTCCACTAAAAGACAAAACTGGCCTATTCTACCTAGTCAAAACTCAGGAAATTAATCATAAATGATTAATTAATTTTATCCTAAGTCTAGAATGACATAGTGGGTTTTTTAAATGTTTCAACACCCCCCTTAAGCCTAAATTTATGTGATGGGAATCAGAAAAATATCAAAAAATATAGGGCCCAAGCAACAAGTCTTATGGTCACCCCAATACAAAAATAACTAGTCCATGTAAACCGAGGAAACAGGGAAAACCTCATGGGAATAAAACCCTCCCTCAAAAATGGACATGCTTGATGTCTTCATACTATCATGTTGCTCATTTGAATGAGCTAAATGGGATGCTTCTAAGTAGCTGACTTGATGAAGAGATTGTGGAAGTCATGATCATGCATTAGTGCATCAATGTTGTGTAGGCAAGAACCATGTGTTGAAGCTCTATGAAGCTCATCTTCTGATGATGGAGGAGCATCAAATGAATTTTTCTTGCTTCTATAACATACATAATCAAATTTGAAAACATAATCAATGATGGAAAGAAGATCTATGCATACTCCTTCCCAAGGAGAAACAATGACCTCAACATAATCAATTTCTTCTGTAGCTGCAATATGGTGTACTAGTTCTTGTACTTTCTTCTCAAACTGATGTAGAACCTTTCTGATATTTAAAATGAGATCATGCAGCTCTGAAATATCAGAATGTAAGTCATATGGAGCAGCAACCAATAAATATGTGGAATCTTCATGATCGAACACAATTTCAGTAGAAAACGTTTGAGAAACTAGATCACCCAGACAACTGAGCGAGCCTGGAGAGTGTAAGGACTTGACTTTTGAACCATGAGTGATGGGGTTAGGTCCATATGTGTGGAATATAAGTCCAAATAATTCCAAAACAATGGCTATCAAACCAATGAAAGATATGTAAGACAAAAGTGTAACATAGGCAAGTGACACAGTGTAGGAAAACATAGAATTGTGTAGTTTCTTAACTGGAGAACTTGGGGTTTGTAGGGTATTTTGTGCATCCAAAGGTTGGGTAAATGGTGTGGGATATGTAATAACATGCATATCAGACTATGAATCATCTTCTAAATCAGAATGTAAAATATTTGAATGTTGGTGAAAAGAGCTTTCAGAAGACAAGTCAGAAGCTAGTAAAAAATGACTAGTTTTGAGAGTAGACTTGGGTGAACTGAATGAAGAATGTATTGAGGAAGAAGTGGAGGTTTCTGATTCTGATATATCAGAATGTGAATCAATATCAGAGACATCAGAATTATATTTCACTCTATCACTCAAAGCATAAGCATGATTACCTTTGGGAGAGGCTTGGAAACAGTGTTCTTGTTCTACATCAAGCTTGCCTTGTTCTTTCTTTGCAAAGTCAGGAACATCAATGTTATTCTCTTCAAGTATCATGGCCATGATGTCCAATTTATTCTTGAGGCAAGATTTCTCAGGATGAGTGCCTTTGCAGCAATAAGTACACTTGGGCTTCTCCTTCTTCATCTTCTTGGATTTGGAATCTCCATCAGAATCCTCTTCATCTGGCAATTCCTTTTGTTTGGATTTGTCATTCTTCTTTGCTCCATGAGCAATAAGTGCAAAGTCTTTGGAGGGTGATTGATCCCTCATTTGTACCAGCTTGTCCTTTCTTGAGTGAGAAAAGCAATGAATGCATCCAAGGTTGGAATCTTCCACTTTGGAACTGCAAGTCTTGTAGAATGAAAAGTAGACACAAATACTGAGTATTCAGAACTCAGTTTTGACAGAATGGTATGGATTAATTGCTCATCCTTCTTCTCTATGCCACATTGCTTGAGTTGAAGCACTAGGTTCTTGAATTTTGAGATGAACTCCTCCATAGAATCGAAATTACTTGGACTAAGAGAGATCAGCTCAATCTCCAACAAATGACCTCTGAGCTCATCCCGTTTTCCAAAAAGAGACTCTAGCTTTTTCCACACTTCATTTGGAGTTGATAGAGAATCGATATGGAATAGAAGATCTGGAGATACAGAGAGACAAAGTAACCCATAAGCTTCATCAATCCTATTGAACCATTTTGATTTTAATGCAACATCTCCTGGCTTAGTTTCAAGCCCCATAGTGACTCTATACAATCCTTTGCTCCGAAGCTGGGTGATCATATGTGCCTTCCAGTCAAAGAAATTGAAGGGAGTGCGAGTCATAGATTTGGCTTGATTTTTATCCATACTGATGCACTCCTGGTGATGGAAATACCTGCAAAAAACACTCTTGGAAATTGCTTTGAATCAAGCTATCTCTGATACCATGTGAAATTTTCAATTACTAGGAACTAGATTCATAAGACAATTTCACCATGGAATATTTTAGACAATGAGAGAAGAAGAATAGAGAGAATAAATTATGGAAAACACTCTGTATATTATTCATTGATATTGTAACAATATATAATACATACTCCATGGAAAAAATCGAATTGCTTTGAGGCAATATGGAAAGAGCAAAAAGAAAGGCTTAGAAAAAGACAAAAAACCCCCTAGGTGGCAAAAGCCGTTTCCAAAACTGTGCTAGAGGCTCACGAATTTAGAAAGTATGGTATGGAAGCTCATGAGTGAGGTACATAGGATGTATTGGTGGCTGTAGAAGGTTATATATGATGTGGAGGTCGAATTGGTCAAGTGGCAAAAGATTCCAAGTTAACCAGCTTTATCTTTTCCACTAGAAAGTAGAAAAAGCATGACAAAGCTAACTAAAATTGGATAGTGTCTTTTTAATTCAGGAATAGAATAAAATTAGACAGAATCCAAGGAAATCTTATCCAGATCTATCCAAATTCATTTTTGTGAATGAGGATAGCATGTGGTCCACTAAAAGACAAAACTGGCCTATTCTACCTAGTCAAAACTCAGGAAATTAATCATAAATGATTAATTAATTTTATCCTAAGTCTAGAATGACATAGTAGGTTTTTTAAATGTTCCAACATAATTAATCATCTCTATTAAAAAAACATATAACAAGTTAGTGGAGTAGAGACCCACTTGTTAACATGTATAAAATTATAAGAAAAACAAATTAGTATAATATATAGCTATATATCATAAAAAAATGTATTAATACATATAAATAGTTATATATTAGTGGATATAAAAAAATATAAAAAATAAAGCACAAAACCACATACAATGACATATTTCATTTGCATTTGTATATGACGTATTTCATTAATTTGCATTTGGATTTGAGCATGAAACAATGAAACCTCAAACTTGTGAAACCATATGGAAGTATCTTTGATTTTGGCGCTAAATTTTGAGCTTTCAGTAGGAATGGGGTTCCAACTATGGATCATAAATCTAATCATTCACATAGCAGAGGGTTTTGGGGTTTGGCACATATGCTCCTCTCTAGAAGGGTTATGTGGGGAAGAAATCTATGGTAGAAGGGATTTTTTGGAGCTTGTGCAAGGGTTTTCTGGGGAACCCTTCTCTTTTCTCTAGTTTTTGTGTTGCAATGATACACCCTAGCTAGAATCCGCTAAGAAATCCATTGCAAAATCTTAGGGATTCATTGTGGATGAAATTTGAAGGAGTATAGAGATACATAAATCATGGTGGCTCTTTTTGACTATGTTTGAGCAAATGAGGGACGAGTTGAAGAGGCAGAGGCTGAAGATGTCATGATTGGACTTGCGTGGGGCCTTTGGGAAGCCGTTGTCACTTGTGAATGTAGCATGGGTAGTGGTAAATCAATTATGGGATAGCGTGGGACCATATGGAATCATTCGTGTCCATTGAGCACTAATTTCACGATGGGGAGCCGAGAACTAGTTTCTAAGAGGTCATGGGGACAAATAATTAGTGTATTTTGGAAGCTAGGACTATGTGGGAGTTGAGGAAAGTCGAGTTTCTTCTTTTTGGAATAACGTGGGAATTTGCAGATTTACTTAGAATGCATGGAGGCCTGTAGTAGGAATTAGACAGATTCTGAGGCATCATGGGATTTTTTAGAATGTTGGGGAAGGTCATGGCAGCTTGGAGGGCCTTCAAATCTCAACAATTTTTCTATGTGAAGGTATGTGGGGCTTGAAGATACCATATTCGAAGTGGGCACTACATGCTAGGCATCGATTTGAACTTGGGAGCAATTATGGAAGTGCATGGGGCCATCTAGATGTCATATTCCTAATTGTTGGTTTGTGTGGGAATGAAATAAATAGTCTCTTACCTTTTGAGTAGCATATCAATAGATCTGGGAAAGTAAACCAGCGTGGGAATATAATTTTCCATTAGAAGTACAACATTACTCTATCACACCGTGAAAGTCATCCCCAAGTAGATAGGGTGTAAGAAAATCAACTAGAATTTGTTTTCAATAAGAGGTGAAGTGACCACCCTTCTTGTCGGATGTATTGTTGAGCAGAGACTATAGTTTGGCACCTTGGATATACATAGATTGTTGTTGGGTTGAATATTTTCCATCCAAGTTGGAGAATGGAGGGGTTTACACATCTGTTTACTATCTTTCAAGAGTTATTAAAAGTTATAGGATGGGTTTACACATAATTTAATTCCACATCAATATCTTGAAATGAAGATGTCAAATATTATGGGCTATATGTTTTCAAGTGGACGAGTCTCCTCATCACTCCAACTACTTTGCTTTTGTTCAAAATTGTTTCTATAGGAAGGTGTTTCCTAAACTATAGATGGTTGTTATGAATTTTGGGATCCCCTCTTTGGAAAACTATTTTTCTCTTTGTGCGTGATTTTCCATGTGTATCCCTTCCTTGAGGGATTAATGGTTCACCAAAACTAGATTCCCACAATAGTCATTGTTTGGTCAATTCTTCTTGCATCCATATTCTCCCTACATAGGGTGAGGATAGATCTATTTTCAACATGTGCATAGTCTTCAAATGAACAACAATGTGATATAAATTGTTAAATACTCATTGATAGTGTTTGCTAGTAACAAATGACGAAGTAAATCACTTATTTGAGGGCAAAAAATGTATCAATTTATAGGTTTGACATAGAAATAGAGCCATCTCAGTTGGTCAATGTTGATATTTTTGTTGGTACAATGGACCCTCTAAAGGAACCTCCTCTTCTCATAACAAATATCGTTTTGTATTCTTATTGTCGATTATCCCATTGATAAAGTTTCAATCCATGTTTTTGATGATGGAGAAGCAATGTTGAGTTTTGAAACCCTTTTAAAAACTTTAGAATTTGCAAGCCAAGTGGGTTACATTTTGCAAAAAGTATCAATATCGAGCCTAGGGATCCATAATTCTACATTACTAACTATATTGATTATTTGAAGGTTAAAGTACATACTTCCTTTGTGAAAGAATACAAAGAAATGAAGGAAAGAGCGCATTAAATTCTCCAATTTGAAATTTCTACTTTGTTGGTTTATTTATTTTTCCTGTGTTTGACATCTTCCATGTTTGCTCCAATTTTAGAGGGAATATGAACAATACATGATCTAAATTAATGTTCTTGTGGCCAAAGCACAAAAAATTTCTAAGGAGGGATGGACCATGCAAGATAAGACTCGATTTCCAGGAAACAACACTCAAGACCATCTTGGGATGATCCAGGTATCAAATACTTCTCTTTAATATCTCATAGCCTTTATATTTCCTTTGTATTCTATATTCAATATCTTTTTTTTTTCCATTTTGTTAATATGCATCTAAATATGTTTCAAATAATGGAATTTAGTATTATTGAATTTCTTACTTGCCATTTTAGGTATTCATGGGTCATTGTGGGGGAATCAACAATGATGAGAATGAATTAACCCATTTAGTTTATGTATCCCGTGAAAAGAGGCTTGGCTTTCATCACCACAAGAAAGCTGGTGCAATGAATGCATTGGTATATTCCTTGCTAACTATACTTTTTTTCCTTTTTAGTTGTCTTCCTCCGATGGAATTCATGATTCATTACGCTGACAATGATGATTTCTACCCATTGCTCTACTTAGGTTCAATTTATGTTGTCCTCACAAATGGCCACTTTTTGTTGAACCTTGATTGTGATCATTATATAAACAACAACAAATATCTTCATGTGGCAATGTGTTTTCTAATGGATCTTTCTCTTGGGAAGAAAACTTGCTATGTACAGTTCCCTCAAATATTTGATGGTATTGATCAACATGATCAATATTAATCATGACATTGTTTTCTTTGATGTAAGCATTGATGAACACCTAAAATGTCCTTTCATATGCAGTTTGTGTATATTTTCAACTGGCATATTAATTCTGAAATATTTGTAGATCACCTTGATGGGTTTTGATGGTATCTAAGGACTTGTCTATGTGGGTACAGGGTGTTGTTATAGCATAAAAGAAATCTATGGTTATGACCTTGTTCTCAGTGAGGAGGATCATGAACCAACATGTTTTCTAAGATGACGACATCAAATTTTCCTTCCATCTGTTCAATATTTTCTAGAACTAGATTGGCGTCTTTCCATTCAATATTGGATTACCATTTCCTTGACATGCCAATAGAGGTCAACTATATTAGCATATTTAGAATCTTTTCCTCTAGAATTTGAATGCCCTCCTAGGTCAGGGATGACCTGACCAACCTCATTCACAACAGGGTTATGGATTTGAGCTCATTTTTTCATGATGTTAGATTTGATAAGCTCAACTGGTTTCTTGGCCTAATGGAAAATAATATAGCATGTGTCATGTACCCTTCTGTTGGCTGCTCTGATACCAAACCAGAATGTACCCACGTTACTCACATACACATATCTATAATGTATAAAACTATAAAAATAAAATTTTCTTTACACATACACATAATTACAGTGTAAACCCATATGCATGCAATTATCAACTTCATTATTCTCATTATTTTCCCATACGCATAATTCATACAAAAGACTCTCAATCGGGCATTCAAACTTCATAACCAGGTTTATGCCTATCATTCTCAGAACATACAGGAGCCATCCAAACATCAATGAGGTTGTGACAGCATAAGCAAACATGTCTTACACAATTGAAGTTTAGCCATTCATCATTCACATATAAAATTAATACAATAGATTGAATATGCAATTGAGAGAAACCTCATTCATCCAAAGATTGAAAATATCAAGCATTATAAAACACATGAACACTATAATTCATACACATATACACTTATATGAAATTCACATGAATGTGGCAACTGGATGCATGTGATCCATGCTCCACCCAACCTTAGAACTTGTCCAACCTATACTATTCCAGCTCCCAATTTCACCCTCGAGTCGAGATATAGACATTAACCAAATATATCTCACCAAATTTTCCCCAACTCACTCTCATAGTCCAAGGTGGAATTAACATAGGTAAAAGATATACACAAGGTTCAACAAATAGAAGTTTGGTAACCAGTTCCTTGTCAATTCCGCAATTGACCCACCCGATTTCCTTCCCAAAATGCATAGTGACACACTTTAATACAAACGTCGGGACTCCTCTGGGTCTCATTCTTAATTTCCAATTGACTAATGTGTGCAACCAAGGAAAATCATGGCCAAAAATATTTATCTCAACAGTTTGGGTTCAGGTTCATCACAAGGATTCTTCCCCAAGTTTTCTCCACTCTCTAAGAATTCCAAACACATAGTGATCCCATTCACTGTCCGTGTCTGAATTTCCTTTCTCGGAGTTTTGCAGTTTTCTCTCACTCCGCATACACTCTCCTCGTGCTATGCGTGCATGCTTCCTGATTGACGTTCAACTGCCCAGGTCATGCATAGCATCCTCCTAGATTGACGTCCAATCGCCCAGGCCATGCGTAGCATCCTCTTGGACGCATGTCCAACCCCCCAGGATGTGCGAAGCATTAGCATGCCCCACGTGCTCCTGTATCACCGATGAAACCCCGTGTCCTGTTTGGGATCCCACGTGGTTGTCCTCAAAGGCACACGTTACCCCTCCCCACCCCTAATCTCAATTAGCCACTAAATCTCCATATTAATTAATGATTAATAATAATCAATCCTCCCACTAAGAATATGGCTCAGGGTATGGGTTTTGGTTTTATCATAAGGTTTATAGAACAAGGGTTTAGGGAACAAGGTACATAAGTCAACCTTACCCCCCTTCACAACCCTCGGTTAATATATGGATCTCTTCTTCAGTGTATTTCTCCTCATGCAACCAACTGGTGTTTTTATTATAATATTATCATGCTATGTACATATTCATAGCCACAATGTTCAAACTACAATACAAACTCTAACTTGGGCTAGGGGGTGTTACAAATCCCCTCCCCTTAGAGTCTTCATCGTCCTCGATAATTAACATTGTATCAAAACATATACAAAATTTCGTTGTCGTAATGTTTTATTATATACACATTTTCAAAATAAATGCAGATACTCTTCCCGCATTACATCTTCCAGTTCCCAAGTGGATTCCTCGGGACTATAATGGGTCCACTAGAACTTTACCTATCCAATGACTCTACTCATGAGTATCTTGCTTCTGCAATCCAATATGTAGATTGGTTGAACCTGTATTTCCCCTTCGGGTTCCATCTTCAATATCGATCTTAGAAGATTGATGATCGTCTTGGTGATTATCCAATGCTGCATAGATGTGAGGAACACCTCTAGAAACGTTGCCAACAGTAGCGGCTTCTTTCATATTATACACATCGGTTCCTTTGTTTCTTCTTTCAGGACATTTGTTTAAGAAGTGATCACCACCACATCCCCAACATTTATGTGTCTACTTTTCCTTTTCCATCTCCATTTCCTTTGAGCTTCCCACCTGGAACGTTTCTTAATGGGATGATTAGACAAATTCTTCTTCATTGATCCACTTTCCTTTCCATTGTTGATTGTTCCCGGAATTTTTTTTACCTCTCTTTGCAGACAAATAGCATCCTGCAAAGCCTTTTGGTTCATCTCATTCTGCTGCCTCTGTAGCTTGAGCATCTCCCCAAGATTTTCTTGTGTCTTGGCAATTGTTTGCAGAAGGTTTTCAACCAAATCCAACAGCCTTTGGTCTGCTGCCATGGTCAATGTGCACAGTTGGCTCTCACTTTGCTCACAAGTATTACTTACTTTGTAACAGCTGCAATAAATTAACTTCAATTTCTCATCTGTGAATTACATCATTGTAATTCTGTTAGGCCCAGCATAACATAACATTAAAATCAGTCAATTAATTTCCCAAGTGACAGGGAAAATTCCATGCTATATCCATGAGAATTTCACACTTTTCATGCTTGTCCAACATGCACATAAACTCATGCATGTTCATCCTTTCACAAGGAATTAACTAATTCATCCTTCACAAGTATTTCAAGCAGTCAACCACATAATTTCTCAGCCAAAACATGCATTCAATCAATTTTTTGTTTTCTGTAATGCATCAATTAAAAAGGAAAAAGGAGAGTAAGAGTTCCCCCCTCTTAGTCTTGTTCTAATCTAGAGTCACACCAACACTGTGGTTCCATGCTCCTTAGTCTCTTTCACTTCAATGTGAGTACTTGACTTGCGCTTTCTTGGCTATGACACTTAGTGTTTTATGTTTGTCCCGGTCCTCTCATCCAGGGAACCTAATAATTAATAGCAAACCTGAATTAATAGTAACATGATTACTGATGCTCCAGATCCCCCATCTCAACATCAGTAATATAATAAGTTTTGTTGCTTCTCAAGATTATGTTCAACCTTTTTAAGTAGAGTCACTCTAGTGATATTCAGAGCTTATGCTCAACATCTAATGAGTATTCCATGTGTTCCAGAGCTTCTACTCAACACATATATGTCATCCATGTGCTCCAGGTCTTGTGCTCAACACATGATGAGTATTCCATGTGCTCCAGAGCTTCTGATCAACACATATATGTCATCCATGTGCTCTAGAGATTATGCTCAACACATGATGGTTATTCCATGTGCTCCATGAGTGGGTCTCATCAAATTGTATCTGTTCGAGCTGACACACAAAATGAACAAGCTAGTTCATTAGTATTGATGTTCTATAGTGGTAAACATATTTCATAACATTCACTACCAAATATTGAAATACCAGGAATGCGTCCATTCCCTTAGGTATGGTCAATATTGATAAACCTAACATAAATAAAAACCAAAAAGGTGTGCACCCCTCACTAATGTGAACTATGCAGGTCCTACTCTTACTTCAAGCAATTTGAAATAGTGAAAATAAAATAAAACATGCTCTGCATATTAACTCTAGTAACTAGATATGTCTATATCTCAGCTAGGGTTACAGAACACTTATCTCTTTTTGCAGATGTACTTTCTCTTCCTTTGTGAGGAGTGGGGTTCCCTTATCCGAGTTGTCAATCCCTCATTTTTCCACCCCAATCTCTTTCGCATTACACGTATGCCCTATTTGGCATAATTTTTACCATTTTACTCACATGGATTTCCACCATGTAGTGTAGATGAGGCATCCTCATACTGTTGGGATTTTGAAAGTGGCACCACTATACCCATTGGGTTTTATGCTTGTTACCATAACATGGACACCCACTTACTCATGTCATCCTGACACAGTTCTATACAAGCCAACAATGATTAGCAATCATCAGTAGTTTTCAAATCTGAAATTTACAAGTCTGAAATGGACAATCTATTCTATGCATAACTAAGTTTACAACCATGAGATCATTCTCATGAGGTTTGACTCTTTCACATGGTAGATTTTCAGCCTTCATCATGGACTTACCCACCTTGCCATGTCCAAAGAAATCTACCTGAAATATGAACTCAAACCAGTCAAACACTTTGGGAGTCTTTCATGCACATAACATTTTTATTGCAATAGTCATTAAAGTGGTTTTCAGAATTATA
Organism: Larix kaempferi; assembly: GCA_027924585.1. Lineage (NCBI taxonomy): Eukaryota > Viridiplantae > Streptophyta > Pinopsida > Pinales > Pinaceae > Larix > Larix kaempferi. Next base: position 1,972,928 of record BSBM01000642.1, on the reverse strand, counting down.
ATCACCCAATTATTCAAGCACTTTCTGCTGCTAACATCTTGTTACAATGAAATGTATAGGTGTATTTTATATGCATCTTCATCATAAGAAAATTTAAAAGACACCATCACGTTGTTTATGTAATTGTAATAAACTTTCGATACCCATTACTTCCTAGTCATAACCTTTATACAGCTCTATCCTTCCACAGAATATTCTGGAAGTCCCCTCATCATGACTACCTCCATCTAATCCTTCCTGCATTCACATCATCTCATTAAATGATCTCAGAATTACCATTAATTCAACATTTCATTCATTATTTAATTTGCAATGACACATAAACATCCCAATTATGCATTCACACAATGCACCACAACATGTGCAACCACACACAAGTATGCACATTCACAACACTTACACAAAATTTTATATGCATTTACTCAATCCTTAATCACAAGATTTACAAGATCTTTTTAATGTACATTTACTAAATGCACCCAATGAACTACCACATTGATCAAGAACATCCATGTGCCTACACAGGTTTACTACAATGGTAAGTTGGACATTCTGGCCAATGCTCCAACACCATGTCCAGTCATCTCCCCAATCATTTGGTTGTCTATTTGATCCCCTCTTTCCCCATTCAACAACACATCCCGAGTTTTCTCACTTCATGGTTGTTGGCAAGAGGTTTCATCCTAGTTTAACACCAACAGGGAATTAATGGGTGGTTTTTGTAGCACTAAAGCATTACCACAACATGACCATAAGTCCTTACTTGCTTGATTATCAAACCATAACCATTATAAACATGGCATAATCTACTTTCATATGAATTCATTCGAAATTCTTAAACAGTCACATGATAACATGCCCTATGGAATGTCATTCACACAAATGAATTCACTATTACATGCGTACCATTGTATGATGACTAAAACATGAATAAAGGATTCTTACCCATCCTTTCTCAACACTTAATAATATTAACATAATGAACCTTACCTGTAAGGATTCCATCATCCTACTGATGTTACCTGATCAATTGGTTTCTTACTAAGGACTACCCAGTCCTTCCACCAACCTCTTGACCATAGATTTGTTGCTCCAACATTTCTTCCTAATATTGCTTTTCACAGGAAACATCATCAGCAGCATCTTCATCCATGCTTCAATTGTCTTTGGTCCTATATCCAATACCAACATCAATGGTGATTATCAATCACAACAATTATCATTAGTGGCTTATTCCATATGTAGAACTCACTATTTTACCAACATGCAATCTCACACACATGCACTACACATTCTTATGAACTATGCAGTGTCTATTAATGTGCCTTTTAGAGCATATTTATTTCATCTACATGATCTCTTCCACTTTCAACATTCCTATGCCCTAATTTATGCACAAAGATTTAGAAAATGTAAATACAAGGCAAGATAGGGTTTAAGGAATTTTTCCCTCTTCCCACATTGGAAGTCACTTGATGTATCTGATTTTCTAGTTGAACCAAATTCTTCATTAATGTTGATTAATTTGGTTCTGTTGTTTCAAACTTTGCAAAACTCTTTGGTTTCCAACCTACAATTCCTTCAGGATTCGCACAACATCCATGGTCCCTATCCCACTTAAGTGACCGATGGATGCATTTCCATGCACTTCACTACCGAGTTCTTCAACAAAATTAGAGAATTTGGGATCCTCTGCCATTTCTTTAGTTTCGATTGCTTGTCTTTACTAACAGTCTGCAATTCAAATGACTGAATATTCCTGTATAATTTTATCAATCTGAAATTCTCAAGGATTATTAGTCTCAAATTAACTACAACATATATTCGAATACATGTATTTATCCCTTTAGGAAAAAAAATTTCAATTCCAGAGCCTCGAGAGCTGCAACTGACGCTCTGATACCAATTTGTAATGTACCCTTCTGTTGGATGCTCTGATACCAAACTGTAACGTACCCGCGCTACTCACATACATATATCTATAATGTATAAAACTATAAAAATAATTTGTTCTTTACACATTCACAAAATTACAGTGTAAACCCATACGCATGCAATTATTAGCTTCATTATTCTCATTATTTTCCCATAAACATAATTCATACAAAAGACTCTCAATCAGGCATTCAAACTTCATAACCAGGTTTATGCCTATCATTCTAAGAACATACATGAGCCATCCAACCATCAATGAGGTTGTGATAACATAAGAAAACATGTCTTACACAAATGAAGTTTATCCATTCATCATTCACATATAAAATTAATACAATAGATAGCTTATGCAATTGAAAGAAACCTCACTCATGAATACAACCTTCTAACATGCTTAACATAGCATATTCATGGCTTACATTTATTTACACTTTGATTCCACAGATTGAACATATCAAGCATTATAAAACACATGAACATTATAATTCATACAAAGATACACTTATCTGAAATTCACATGAATGTGGCAACTGGATGCTTGTGAGCCACGCTCCACCCAACCTTAGAACTTGTCCAGCCTGTACTATTTCAACTCCCAAGTTCACCCCAGAGCTGAGATACAGACATTAACCAAAGATATCTCACCAATTTTTCCCCAACTCGCTCTCAAAGTACAAGGTGGAATTAACAGATGTAAAAGATATATGTAGGGTTCAGCAAATAGCAGTTTGGTAACCAATTCCTTGTCAATTGCACAATTGACCCACCTAAGTTCCTTCCCAAAATGCACAGTGACACACTTCACTGCAAACATTGGGATTTCCTCTAGGTCTCATGCTTAATTTCCAATTGACTAGTGTGTGCAACCACGGAAAATCATGGCCAAAACGGTTTATCTCAACAATTGGAGTTTAGGTTCATCACAAGGATTATTCCCCAAGTTTTCTTCACTCTCTAAGAATTCCAAACACATAGTGATCCCCTTCACTATCCGTGTCTGAATTCCCTTCCCCAAATTTTCGTACTTTTATCTCACTCCGCGGACACTCCCCCCGTGATCTACATGCATCCTTCCTAACTGACATCCAACCACCCAGGTCATGTGTAGCATCCTCCTGGACTGACGTCCAACCGTCCAAGCTGTGTGTAGCATCCTCCTAGACTCATGTCCAACCTCCCAGGCCGTGCGTAGAATTAGCATGCCCCACTTCCACCTAGATCACCGAGGAAACCCCGTGTCCCATTTGGGATCCCATGTGGCTGTCCCCAAAGGCACACGTTACGCCTCCCCACCCATAATCTCGATTAGCCACTAAATATCCATATTAATTAATAATTAATCCACCCACTAAGAATATGGCTTAGGGGTATGGGTTTTGGGTTTAGCATAAGGTTTATAGAACAAGGGTTTAGGGAACAAGGTACATAAGTCAAACTTACCCCCCCTCACAACCCTCGATTAATATCTGGATCTCCTCTTCAGCGTATTGCTCCTCATGAATCCAGCTGGTGTTTTTATTAAAATATTATCATCCTATGTACATACTCATAGACACAATGTTCAAATTACAATAACAACTCTAACCTGGGCTAGGGGCTGTTACAGCATTTGATATCACCTAATAAGAGTGAATGGATGTAGGTTAAAACCCTTCTTGGGATGGTTTTTTTTCCTTCTTGAAATCTCACTCTAACTATGGTGAATGGATAAATCTTGGTTCCTTGAGGAAATAACACAAGAAAGCATAAGGGTAATGAAAGAGAGAGAGAGAGAGAGAGAGAGAGAGAGAGAGAGAGAGAGAGAGAGAGAGAGATGATTGAACAATGATGGAGTTGATAACCTCTGTGATTGACCACGATCTCAAATTTTATGGTTCTAAACCCAGGGTTCGCTACTTTTCTTCTTTCATTTATTCTCTTTTAGTGGTATGGACCATCTCTTGTGCCCCTATTCTATTGTATTATCTTATGGAGCCATTAAAACCAACTGGGATGGAGTGTAATCTATCCTTTCCAGGTCCCTAACCATCTGCAAGGACACAACATAACCCAGCTTCCTCCCTTTTCTGAGCCGATTCAAACTATACCACTTCTTCCATCCTACACCATGAATATGCAAGTGAGCAACTTGGTTGCATTGATAGGGTCGATCCCCACTGATTTTTTGAAGGTTTCCTTTCATGATGCACAAAGATGGTTGAACACAATTACCTGTGCAAAGAAATAATGCTTAGAATGGATTTTGTCTCCCATGAAGGTATCTGAAGCAAGTTAGTGTGACAACTGCCAGCCTGCCACTTGTCTCTGGTATGACAGATGCCAACAGTTGTCTATGTCGCTCCATAAGTGAACCTAATAAGGAAAGGTTACTTGGTCCATGGTTTGCGAAAACAATGCATATCCTACATCCTGATGCCTAATAGAACCTACTTGTGCAACCCTAGAGCCAATGTGAGTGTCATTGTTTTCTCCAAATCTGATCTTGCACTTGTGTGGATCTACTTTTCCTTGTGCATGGCCCCTTCAAACCTTCTTTTGTTTTAATATTTTCCATTTTTTTTCTTTTATCAAACTTTTTTGTAAAAAAAGCTTTGTTTACATTCTTTTAATTGTTTTTTTAACATCTTAAGGCGTGTGTGTGAGTTCGATTTCTAGATACTAACTGACATATCCTTTTATTTTGTGACAAATACCGCCATTTTTGCTGATAAAGTTTCATGTTTCTTAACATGCTTCTCAAGTGTGCAGCTCTTGTAAATTAAGAAGCTCTTTTGACATAGCTTACACACTCCTATGTGAAGAAGATCCCACTACTACAATGGATGTCATACATATTTTAATGGTTTATGGACTGGATCCTTTAATTGATTCTGCAGAAAACAAATTACATAAGAGGAATACAGTTAAGGAATCTATTCTCAAGTTATTGAAATAAGTGGTCAGATTGAGTGCAATCACACTCAATCCAAACCTTCCAAAACTAGTTTTGAAGAAGCCTGCTCCAAAAGTGAAAGTGCCCCAACCTCCTCTGAGAAAGAGAGTTGGTTGTGATGACATTGAAATGAAGAGAAAGGATTGGCTTTGTCCAAAGTAACTTCCTTTCTACATCCTATTATTTATTTATATTTGGAGTTCCACTTTGGTCGTACAATTGAATTCCATTTCCTTATCATCATTTCATCCTATATTTATTGTTCTTGGTGTTCTGGACTGGATTATTAGGTGTGAGTTTATGAACTTTGCAAAGAATCACAACTAATTACAATGTGACTCAAAGCATCCAAAAAGATAGCTGAATCCAGGGGAGTGGGAATGCCCAGCGTAAGACTTTCCCCGTAGGATTCAATTTGCATTTCATTTGTTGATAGCTTATTTTGATTTATTGTATCAGATTGGTTGATCTATTTGATTAACCTACCATATTTTCTTATTGAAATCTATTTTGAACATTAGTTGGTTTTGTATTATGAGTTAAAGGCAAACTGATATGAAATGTACAATGTTGAAGGTGCAACTTTCTGAATTATCGAAGAAATATGACATGCTATAATTGTGACCACAAGTTCCCTAAAGATGAGTACATCAGCAATCTTGTACATGGTAGAGATGGAAGATGGGCTAATGATTCTCAGGAATCAAGGTTTCCATATAGAAGATTGGAACAATCTTTTGACTTGCTTACCACTTCAAAAGCCTGGAATCATGACTTTGACGATGATGAATCATATGGGGATGAAGTTGTTTTCTTCGAAAATGCAGGCAACTCTATATTTTTTGACATCCCTTTAATGAATGATGATAGAGTAAATAGAAAGTATGGATGCTTTGATGATGATTCTTTCAACTTTGATGACCTACCTATGCATGGTAATGAAAGGAGGAAAGACTAGAACGATATTACAGGTTAGAAAATAGGGCATGTTAATGAAGGTAGGAAAGACCAGAATGAGACTCCAGGTTGGAAAACAGGGAACAATGTTAGAGGATTGGAAATGGTTTGGAGTCCATTGTCCCCAAAGAGTAGGTTGGATGCCTTCAATGAATTTGGCGAAATTGACAAAAATGAAGATCAAGATGCTGGTTACTCTACCTTGAATGGCACAAGCAGCAACATGTCATATAAAAGAGACAAAATACCTTCTATCAATTCTATAATAAATTAGAGGGGAAGCAATTTTGATGATCATCTAGCTCATTATCAAGGGAAGGATTCTTAGAATTTTAAGATGCCATTGCTATCCATCCCAAGAGAAAGGTCCAGAAAAATTGACAGATTTTCTAACTTTGATGATGATGAAGAATCTTTTGAATTTTATAATGATGGGATGAAGTGGAAAATGATTAACAAATCCATATCTGTAGGTAGAAGAGGATGGGGAAAAAGGAGTAGAAAAGATCTAAATGATTCTTTTCGAGGGCATCCTTATAGATCTGATGATGAAGTACCATATCTTTTAAGAACAAATCAGAAAAAAGACCAAGATGAAATTTTTGTTACGAGGTGTTCATATTACGTTTCTATAGAAAGAGGGGCATTTAATTATTATTGTGATGTGTATCATGAGCATAGTGAAAAAAGGAATCATGGGAGTTTTAATGCTCATAGAGGAGTAGATGGAAATTGGAACAATAGAGGTCAAGGTCATTCGGCTCCATCTTATAGTTATATAGAAAGAGGAATATTTAAGTATGAATATGATGATGAGAATGAGAATAGTGCGAAAAGGAATCCTAGGAGGGTTAATGTACGCAGAGGAGTAACGTGGAATTGGAACAACAGAGGTTAGGGTCGTTCGGGTCCATCTTACAGTTGAAGAGAAAGAGGAACATTTAAGGATGACAACGATGTTGAGGATGAACATAGTGCCAAAAGAAATCATAACAATAGAGGTTAGGTTCATTATTTTAGAGGATGTATGCATACATATGGTCGTGGATCATCATTTGACTTAAGAGAAAGAGGTATAAATAGGAACAACTATAAATTTGAAGGTGACCAAGGTGAAAGAGGAAACTTTGGTAGGGTCAATGGACATAGAGGTGAAGGGAAAAGAGGGAAGAATAGAGGTATAAGTGAGTCCATGATAGGAATGGTAAGCTATTATCAAGGGACACAGTTCAGTTCCAAAGGAAGAGGAAGGATGCAAAATGACTATGACCTTGATGACTAATGTAAGGAAAAATAGAGTAGGAGTGGATTATCACTTTGATTATGTTTTACTCAAAGTTCAGTAAAACCATTCATAGTGTGTAGCAGTGGCATATAGTTTATTTTTCATTTACATAGGAAGGAAAATTTGGTGAAACAACATTTTTGAAGCTCTATTATGCTAGTTCAACTCCGTATTGTTGAATTTCATTGTTCTTTGGAATCCACGTTCTGTTCAAGATCTCTTTCCTGCAATAGCCATGAGGTCCTACCACATATATGGAACATAAAGGAACATATTTACTATTGTAGTAATCTTTTGTAATGAAGTATTTTTAGATCTGTAATTTGCTTGGAAAGTGTGGCCTAAGGACTGTAACTTGTTGGCATTGAAGTACACTTGTTCAGTATTTATTTTATTGGACTAACTGGTGAATTGGGTAGGAAAAAACTAAAATATTAGATGTTGTAATTTAATATTTCAGATTCATCCCCAAGTATGAAAGTTCACAGGAAATAGATATAGGATAACACAAGTAAATAAAGTAAAATTTCTGAATTTGCAGTAGTTTCCTAATTCTTGAAATTTCTACTTTTCTTTGTGGTGTTGCTCCATGCAATTTGAACCTATAGAAACTTGCAAAGATCAAATCAATAACCATATCTGAAAATGCTTGGGTTGGGTGGCCCTATCTTTAGATTTCTCTGAAAGGAAAATGACGGTTTGAAAATATTTTGTATTCAAGCAGCTCTAGCATGCAACGATATGCTTTCCCCCTCTTTGCAACTCTTAACATGATTCTCTAATCTAATTCCATATTCTTTGTCAAGTTTTTTTTCCATATTTTATTTATTTTCTATGAATATTGAACGGTCAAGCCATAATCTCTTGAGCAACGTATCATAAGTCAACAATTTATAATGTCAAAACAACTAGATAGAGAAGTTAGTTTTAGGAAATCATTTGGGTTTCAATAGGAATTTATGCATCCCATTTTTTTATGTTGGCTTCAATTAAAATTTAAAATTCTAAGCAGCAAGTGCATCCCTAATTGAACACAAAATACTCCTTTTCTAGATCCCATTTTCCACATGATACAGCCAAGATGATCAGTGATGGGACTAGTAATCAATATGCATTCTTTTGGCTAAAGGTTTTGCACAATAGCATGCAAGCAATCAATATTTATTTTCCAATCATCCCTCTAGATCTACTCGAAGTCTAATCTATGGTGGATTTTCTAATTCTTTCAATCCTGTGAGTGTTAATGTATTTGTAACTTTGGAATGTATTCACTTGTATATTTTATGTTGTATTTGTATTTTATTATTGTAACTCTAACGGAGATGTTTATTCCTTCGGTTGGAGAATTCATTATTTTACTTGGGTCATGTAAAGTCATTGAGTTCAATCCTCCCATGTAAGTCGAGGCATTAGTCCCCTAGAGTCATTTGTATTGGGGTGTTTAATTCCCCTAAAGGAGTCAGCCCAGTCAACATTAGTTGAGGCCGACTTGTCAAGTGGTAGAGGTAAAGTGAAAGGTAAAGTATAAATAGAGAGATAGGATATCTATTTATTCACTCACTCACATTCACTCACTCACTCAATTCATATAAGTGAGAGAGAGAGAAGTTCGCACAAGTGGAAGGGGAGGAGTTGCTGGAGACCATCTCTTTGTTTTGTGGTTTTGTATTATTGCTCATTCTATCTTTGAGGAAGTTGCAGGGTTTTCTCCTTTATAGTTTCCTGGGTGAAATGATTTGTGTCTCTTGTCTCTAATGTTTGATATGCTATGCATGTTTTTCTCTCAGTTAATATCCTAGATCATATTGAATTAAATGATGAAAATCTAACATGGTATCAGATCTATCCTGAAGGAAGGCAATGTATGGAATTTACGACACTTGTTTCACTTGCGACAATTTGAAAGCTAGGGCTTTGTATAGCAAAACCTAGTCATCATGGAACTTTCGCTATAAATCACTTTTGGAGAAGGTTAAGGATCTGAAACTTGGGAAGGATGAAGATGACATGTTTGTGTACCTTTTGTTTGAGTTTCAGAGACAGATTTGTTGTACTTTCTGAGATATGATCCGTATAAGTTAGGGTTTCTTCCTCTTCCACAATGAAACCCTAAATAGGTGACCTAGGTAAAAAGGTCATATCTCGGGCTAGGAAGATCCAAATGCAATTCCGTAAAACGTGAAAGTTAGGGTATGGAATGTAGTTTCATAGGTGCAAGTATCAGAGGCCAAAGTTGAAACAATGACACGTAGAACTCCATACAAGTTCGCTATGCTATTTCATCCCATAAAAAGGTCATGTTGGGAAAATTATCATATCTCTCTCATGAAGAATCCAATGAAGCTAAAACCTGTGGGGTTGGAAATATGATAGGTCAGGCTACCATTGGCCAAATCTTCAAACCCGGAGGATCCAAAATTCTAGAGATACACCAGAAACAATACAACACATATGAAATGGCTCCACAGAGGAAATCAAAGAAGAGGAGGAAGAAGCTCTCACTTAGGGTTTTTCAGCCTTTAGGTATGGAAGGACCTAATACAATGTTAGAGACACCTGATGCAACATTGGAAACCTTGAAAATGGATTTGGAATCCATTCATCATAGATATTAAGCTTTCATCAAAATGTTGTGGGAGGAAGGACATTGAAAATTAGGGTTTCCAAGTAAAGAAGAAACCTTAGAAGGATTGGGAGACTCATAGGGTAGCAATGAAGGAGGTTTAAATGGAATTGGTAGTCTATTATCCTCACACCATGAACCTATATAATATGTTTACAAGTGATCTACCTTGGATGATTGGGGTTTTACCCTTCTAGAAAAGACTACAAGCAATCTCGACAGATATGACTTGAGGAGATGCATGTATGTTTTGAAATTTGTTTAATTTATCTAATGATTAAGATCATGATATGTTTGTATTCATATTATTGAGGTTAATAAAATCATGATTAATTTTATACTTGTCTGATCACCTTAGTAAAAGTATGAATGCATGTTAATGATAGAAGAAATTCGTTGATTAGGGTTATGACACTTATGATTGTACTAATGCACTGTGGTGTTGTATGAGGATGATGTTGTCCGCTAACATGAAAGGTACATCAAGAAAGACAAATCAAGTTCTAGATCAAGAATATATGACCATGGTGACATGAAGACAAAGACTCATCCATAGTCATTGATCACATAGAAGCTCTACTTACGAAGTATGTATAATTTGGTTCTACAATGCTTAACTTATGAGATATGCAGGTTACTAGCACAAGGTCTCTAAATCATTGAAGAGAACAAAGAAGACATTGTTTGGCTATGTTAGACATAACTAGAAAGCATGATAATCCAGGTATGTTTTCCTATATTGAGTTAGAATCCTACCTTGTGTTAGGATCTTATATAAGCATACTTTTGTATGATTGATAATGATTATTCATGAAGTTATAAGTTTGAGTAAACATGGGTTTATGCATATTATGCTTCTTAATTTGATTAATGATATGACAAACTAGAAGAGTCATATTGTCAAATAATAATATGCATGAGTAAAAGAAGTACTCCCTGAAACCTTGAATACTAACGCTTGTGGTAAATTACCTGTGTATGAAATGATCATGACCATACATGTTAATATTATACGATTATAATGTTTTGATAGTATTGAGATTATATTAATGAATGAATGATTATGTATGAGACCTTGAGGATGACACAATGATGAAACTAGTGCACACTTAAGCATGCATAGTGGTCCAGGATGGATAGAAGTTCAAAGACATATAATCATTATGCTATCATAAAGGGAAAATAGAGATCAAGAGGGAGGAAACCACACAAACATAAAGGATAAGTATTTGAGTTGTTATTTGAATTACTTCTTGAATCTATGAATAGTTAATGATATTGCTCGTAATAGTTGTATGCATATTCGTATTCCTAGAATATATCATGCATAGTGTAAACATTCATATAGCATTGAACAATATACTACTAATATGCATATGATGGGTAAGTTGGACAAACATTCCATTGTTGCTTGTCTAGAATGAAACCTCTTTGCTAACATGCTGGGAGTTGTGCCCGCTCTTGATAGTATGTTCTGGTAGAGATGGAAGGCATCTAGATAGCCACTGTATGCATAAAGGATATGGAAAAGTGTTGTGCCAAAGTATTGGTCAAGATAGTTTCATAACTATGTGAATCATATCACTATGCATAATAGGTTATCATTGAAATGTCAACATGATTTGATGATTATGAAGTGTTACTAATCCTATAATTAAATTTGATTTGTAGGAAATATCGTATGATATGGTCTACAAAAGAAGGATGATGGAACAAATGATGATTGTTCAACAAGAAGACTTACAAATCAAACATATTATAGAAGTACAAAGAAAGGCTCGTGGATAGAGGATTTTCTTAGAAAGAGGGAGAGGATCATGACGAGATGTTTGCTTCAGTGGCTAGATACACTTTGAGAGATAGATTACACCCATGGATGACAAGACCATTCTCTTGAATGGTGTAATTGAAGAAGAAGTGCATATCTAGAAAACTCCCAGGATTCAATAGAGAATCACATGATTGGAGAAGGATTTGTACGGGTTCAACAGGTACCCAGGATCGATAGTCATTTGATGAGGTTGATGATCACCACGGGTGATGCGGATTTCAACCTTTGCTACAATGTTGAAGATGGTTTATATATATAGATGGATGCAAGAAGGAAATCACCATAGAGTTAGAGTGATCTCGAGGATCATATCAATAGACCCATCTAATGGGAGATGGCATGGATGGATATGCAGAAGATCACTCAATGTAGAGTGTGAATGATGTCCAATCACATAGAGAGGACAATACTCAGATATAGAAAAATCCACTTCAGAGGGAGTATACCTCAGAGTTAAAAAATATTGGCATGATTCTTGTGATTAGATATGTGGCTGAGATCATATGAGACTTTTCCTTAGCCAAGGAAAATATGCAGTAGAGATCATGAAGCAGTTCAAGATGATGGACTGCAAGGCCATGGCCACACCTATGGCATCGAACCTGAAGCTATTGAGTGATGCTTCATCAAATTTGGTTGATGCCACGATGTATCATCAGATGATTGGATCTTTGATGTACCTGACGAATACAAGACCATATATTTACTTTTCTATGAACACATTGTGCCAGTTCTTGACGGGTCCGAGACATGTTCACTTGATTGCTGCAAAGCATTTTTTGAGGTACATGAAAGGTATGGTTGATTATGGGCTCAAGTATGACTCAAATCAAAAGATTCTCCTAGAGGGTTATGTTGATTCTAATTGGGCAGGAAGTGTTGTTTATAGGAAAAGCACTTCGAGATGCTACTTCAGTATGGGATCAGGTGTGATCTCTTGGTTTAGTAGGAAGAAGTCCTGCATGGCACTGAGTACAGCCGAAGCAGAGTATGTCGCAGCTTGTTCGTCTAGTTTTGAGGCAATATGGATAAGGAAGCTACTGTCTGATTTGTTTGATCTCTAGTTCGATGCGACTTGTATACATTGCGACATCCAAAGTTGTGTGAAGTTGTCTAAGAACCCATTGTTCCATGACAGGTCGAAGCACATTGAGATCAAGTACCACTATATCAGGGATATGGTGCAGAGAGGAGCAGTGAAGCTCCAATATGTTGCGACAGACGAGAAGATATCCAATGTATTGATCAAGCCACTGGCTAGAGTGAAGTTTGAATACTTCATAGAGAAGCTTGGTGTACTTCAGATCGAGGTTCCCTCCAAGGGAAAGTGATGAGTCTGAAAGACGCAGATGCACATGGGATTTTCCGACATGGTGGTATATGTGTTCTCCCATGGTCATAGATGTAATTGCCGAGCTTTTCTGACATGGTGGTAGATGTGTTATCCCATGGTCGTTTATGTAATTGTTGGAACCATTCTCACATGGTGGTAGATGTCTTCTCCCATGGTGTAGATGTAAGGGCTGGAGCCATTCTCACATGGTGGTAGATGTCTTCTCCCATGGTGTAGATGTAAGGGTTGAAGCCACTTTTCACATGGTGGTAGATGTGTTCTCCCATGGTGAAAAATTAAGGGTTGGAACCTTCCCCGAATGGTGGCAGATGTGTTCTCCCATGTCGGGTGGCGTAAGTGTTGTGTGATGTGCATCTGGGTTGTGCTCCATTGACAATGAGATGATATGAAGATGATGAGGTAATATTAGGGTACACAGGTATTGCAAATGCATATAATCAGTCCTGGTATGCTCCTTCAGGTTTTGCAATAGCATATAATCAGTCCTGGGAGATCTTGCAGGTTTTGAAGTGGCATATAATCAGTCCTGAGATGCTCCTTCAGGTTTTGCAGTGGCATATAATCAGTCTTAGGAGACTTTGTAGGTTTTGCAAGTGGCATATAATCAGTCCTGGGATGCTCCTTCAGGTTTTGCAGTAGCATATAATTAGTCCTGGGAGATCTTACAAGTTTTGAAGAGGCATATAATAAGTCCTGAGATGTACCTACTTGATGGCTTACTCGCAGAGATGATGAAGACCTACATGGAGGCTAGGCCTACATCCATGGAGAATTCACTCAATAAACTGCTATCATAGCACGTTCGTTCCTGGCATATGAAACAATACCCCTAATTTCACTAAATATTGGAAAATACCTTCCAAAATCATTCTTTTAACCCCCTCCCAATATGCCTTCCCAACTTAAAAAAAACCCTATTTTCACTAGATACTGTATGTATCCATTTTTTCATTAACATTTTTTATACCCTTTTATATTTCTACCTAGTATACTGATATGATACCCCTCTTATGACCCCACATGCATTCTACAATGCACCTTGCTTCTTTCGATGTATATTGTGGATGCACATTACTTCACCCACAATGCAATTACTCAACCACATATCATTATGATTTGCAACATCTTATGGTATAATGAATAGATAGGATATCACTTCTTGTATGTCACTAGAGCCAATGTACATAGTACAACATTTAGATTACATGTTGCAATTCCCCAATCGCTGACTAAGCCTGTTGTGGGCTAGGTATCCAAGCCCCTAGGGCCTGTAACAAGCTCTAGGAGGATGAATAAACCTCCCAAGGCCTGTAATAGGAACGAGTGGTTGGGTATTCAAGCCCCAAAGTCCTATCGAGGGCCTATAACAGACCCTGGAGGCTTACAACCTCCCAAGGCTATTGGTGACAACTGGATGAGTGCTATTGGTAACAACTGGCTATCAATGACCACTGTCTCTTGACTATGATCGACTGGATATCCACTTCACAATGAAACCCATGGTCTCAAGCATGCCTCAAGATGCGATTTCCCTACGTACTGGTAAGCCCAAGCCTTGCCTCAACTTGATTTCTCATCTGGTCATGATCCCGCCATTTCCATTTGGAGGATATTTGTCAGCCTACCCATATAAAAAAGACCCCAAAGTATTTTTGTATTGTTACATTAAATTAAAAAAACCCTTTTCCCCTTAATATATAAGCAATATAATTTTTAGGTTTTCATGAATATTTAATACCGCAATATGAATGAACGTGATATTATATTGCCTTCTAGTGAATCCCTTGTGCCTACATCCAGCATGAAAAAGGGCTGGCTCTATAGAACTCCATGATGAGTAGATTGGAGATTGATGATCAAGATAGCAACAATAGTGATGATGATCTAGTGACGAAGACTTGTACTGATGAACTATGTCAAGAGATACCTTCCTAGTTAAGAGGGAGTGTTAATGTATTTGTAACTTCAGAATGTATTCACTTTTATATTTTATATTGTATTTGTATTTTATTATTGTACCTCTAACGAAGATGTTTATTCCTTCAATCGAAGAAGTCATGATTGTACTTGGGTCATGTAAAGTCATTGATGTCAATCCTCCCATGTAAGTCAGGGCATTAGTCCCCTAGAGTCATTTGTATTGGGGTGTTTAAGTCCCCTAAAGGATTCATCCCAGTCAACTTTAGTTGAGGCCGACTTGTAAAGTGGTAAAGGTAAAGTATAAATAGATAACTAGGATATCTATTTATTCACTCACTCACTCAATTCGTATAAGTGAGAGAGAGAGAGAAGTGTGCACAAGTGGAAGAGGAGGAGTTGCTGGAGACCATCTCTTCGTTTTGGGGTTTTGTCTTATTGCTCATTCTATCTATGAGGAAGTTGCAGGGTTTTCTCCTTTATGGTTTCCCCAGTGAAATGCTTTGTGTCTCTTGTATCTTATGTTTGATATGTTGTGCATGTTTTTCTCTCAATTAAGATCCTAGATCATATTGAATTAAATGATGAAAATATAACAATGAGTTATTTCTTCCCTTTGGTGCATTCATTCTACATGGAATAGACTTTTCTCCACACCCCAAAAATACAGCTACAAACCACATCACCATCCATATCTAGGTACGTTTGTTTGTAGGTTCCTTATAATCTACTTCTCTTATGAAATTCATGATTGTCAGACTAAGAGATTTGGTTTTTCCTATCTTGTCTTCATGTCTTTTCCAAGGTAGCGTTGCAAAATTGGCATTTAAAGAATTGTGATTCCTACATTTTTCCTGGAAAGGTAGGACTTGAAACTATGATTACCTAGAAAATAGTAGTTTTTTTTCTAATTTTTTTTGTCAGGAAGTTGTAACAAAAGCTAAATATAACTTTGAGTTTATTCTAGGATTATCCTTTCTCTTAAGTTGGTTGATCTTATGTTATCCTTTGTCATTGAGGTGTCATAACCAATGTATTGTTTTGAGATCATTGGTTTAATGCCGGTATTTGATTTGAAGAGGATTGTTAAGCAATTTCATTTTTGATAACATTGGTTTAATTCTTAATGGCAAAGGAATTTTGAGATATTTTTCTGCTCAAGATTTTATTGATGCCTAAATACTCTTGTGATGTTGTAGGCTTTGGCTAAATCTTCCAAAATGATTCTAGATATGATTTATTGCTTTTTTAATTAATTATTTGTTTTCAATGTTTTATATGTCTATGGGAAACTGGGAAGCTGTAGCTCTACAAATTTCAAGCTTCTAATGAGTGATGATCTTTTGCAATAAATGTTTGTATAGAAAACACAACTTTTACTTATGTTGGGTAAAATGTACCATATATTTCACTATTGAACATGAAATAATACATCAAGAAGTATAGAAAAAGAAATGATTATGACTAGCAATTAACTTGTATCCAATCAGATATATTTGTCATGTCTCATCTTTTCTAGTTATAACTTTGACAGGCATTATTACCTTATCTAACTAGATATATATTCTTAAGACAACTTAGTTGACGACTAATCAAACTTTGATTGATTGGTATGGCAGTGATGTTGGTTGGAGCATTGTTTTATGGCATCAAATGTATTGTCCCTGAATACATATGCACTTTTCTTGTTGCTAGTGGTGTGTTTTTATTTGCACTTTCGAAGGAATTATTTTCCAGCATCTGTGTATTAATTACATGCGACAACTCAATATTGTACTGAGATGACTGCACTTTATTCGAATCACAATTGTAGATTAGTTCAAAGACTATAAGTAAGCTTGCACATCCAAATGCACCATGGGGATATGGATTTTTCCTTGCCAATATTTTCTTGGATGCATACACAAATTCCACTTAGGATAATATAAAAATAAGGTGATCCTCCTTTTATTTATTATTTGATAGAACTAAAAATTGTATGAGAGATATCTTCAAATTCTGAAATTCTCGTGTGTTTTCAGGTATCCTAAAACAAATGGATGGGATATCATGATAGGGATGAATCTCTAGGGTTCTATCTACTCCTTCCTCTATATGTTTCTCCTTCCACATGGTGGTGGTTTTGACGCAGTGCAGTTCTGCAAACAACACCCTGAAGCTGCATGGGATATTTTATGGTTATGTGTTTGTGGAGCAATATGGAAAAATTTCATCTTTATGACCATAAGTGTGTTTGGGTCTTTGTAAAATACCACCATAACTACTGTATGCAAATTTTTTAGAATTCTTGTATCATCATTGTTTAGTGGGAACCCACTTTCAAGTATACAATGGGTTAGTGTATTTATGGTATTTGGTGGCTTAGCATATCAAATCTATTTGAAACATAGATGGAAACAACCTAAGGGCAAATCTATCGAGCCAAAAATTGATGTATGGTAAGCGGAGAGTAGAGTTTAGTATATCTTCAGTCCATGGGATGTTTAGGTGATCATGGTTTTGGAAATCTTGGATGGTTATGTTTCAAATTGACCAGCTATATTTATTCCATAAAAAATATCTATAATGAAAGATAATTATATTGATTCACATGAAGAAGCAAACTTGATAATTTTACCTTGATGTAAGGTTGCTATGCATTGGACTAAGAAGCGAACCATAAGATAGATTCTGGGTGAGCTCCTGGAGATTTGAGCTTGGAAAACAAGTAATATTTGATTTATGGAAATCCAATTGAATTGGGTTTTTTTTTTCCATATGTAATGAGCCAGAGTGCTTTCCAGTTCATTGAAATGGAACCCTTTATCAATAGTTTACTAAGAGCTTATGCAATTGAGCTCCACTTTTATATTTGTAGTCTATTCTCTTTGTCATTCTATGGTCGAGCAGGTGGTCATATCATGTTAGGGCCATTTTAACTAGAATCTTTCCGCTTCTGTTATTTTCTTGTATTTTAAATGGTATTTTTGTGAATTGAAACTCAAGCATATAGTTATTATAAGAGAACATGGATATACACATGACGATTCAAGACAAAACAAATATTTTTTTGTTGTTCAGGTTCCTTTAGAACTTAGGAAAAGTTATTTTCAAGGAGAATTTGTTCTTAATGTCATGCCATCCCCTTCATCAATTTTTGTTTATAGTATTCTGACCTTTCATTTCCTAACTTATGTCTCTATTTTAGGAGAAATTAGAAACAAAAAAGATCAGCCATCAAAGGTGAAGCTTTGCTTAAAAGTTTAGGATCATAACTTTGCAATGGTAAATACTGACCAATGCTACAACAACATCTTATTGCATGTTAGTGTGTTTTATGATAATGAACACGGAAAGGCCTCTTCTTGATGCATGTTACTCCTCCAGGCAATGCCCCATCTGAACCACCCATGAATAAATTGAGAACACTTGTATCTCCACCACCAAGGATAAGGTCATGGCTGGAGGCACCAGAACCAATAACACTGACAAGTCAAGGTCTTTGATTCCAATCATTCTTAATTTGAGAAGTATAAGAATTCTTGAATTTATCCACAATTTATTGAAGTGGTTTACATTTTTTGCAGGTCCTTCTCCTCCACATTCCTTTCCACCTAATAATTACAGAAGACACTCAAGAGTTCATCCATTCCCTCCATCAATAACATTCCATTTCCCTTCATATCATCAAAGAATGGAAGGTAAATATTAATTTTTTTCGAGTTCTCAAAAGTTTTATTCAGGATGGTAGAGTTATCAATACTAAGTAATTTTGGACCATTTTTCTTATATTTTAGGGCCTCTTGTTTCTCCAACAAGCATTGCTTCTTCTAAAGCACCTGAGAAGACAACAAATGTACCTTTGGCAACACCACCAAGTGAAATATCCTGGAGTCATGCACCAATTGTGATTCCTCCCATTAATAAAGGTCTCTTAGAAATATCACCCTTGCCATCCCGATTCCCATGCAACCTTTGTTTATTTAGAAGACGTTCAACTTGTTTTTGAAAAGAAATTGTAGGGCTTGTTTCTAGTCCAATTATTATTCCATTTGAGTCTCCCAGAGGAAACACTATACATCCTGCACCTACAACATTAAGAATATCTCCTTCTACTCATCATTACTGGGGCATGAAAGGTGATATTCTTCTCTTTAATTGGAGGGAAGTAGTCTAAAATTTAAGTGATTTAAATTGCTTGTTTTATTGTCATAGGGAATGTTGCATCTACACCCACGATATTTCCATCTACACCAGCTCAAAAGAAACCAAGAATACCAATGAAAGAACCACCAAGCAGAAGGTCATCGGAGCATGCACCAGTTGCAAGCCCATTGATGGTTGAAGGTTTATTCATTGTTCTATTTTGATATGTAAAATTATACTTTGTTAATGTTACAGTCTAAGTAATTAGATTGTTGATTGTTTTTGCATGGCCTTTTTATTCACCAGTTAACCATCCCCTTCTATCACCCTCAAGAAACTTGAGACCTCCATCAGAGTCACCATCAATTGGGTTTTGTTCCCCTCCACATCATCGACATGTGAAAGGTATACTTGCTTTATTTTCTCTGATCTTTGAGATGTATTCTTGGACTGCATTAGAAAAATTCACTAAGGATAATCTATTTACTGTATTGTTAGGGCCCTCTACTTCTTCTGGACCAACACCATCAAGAATATCTCCTACTCCGCATCATGACTAGGGCATGAAAGGTGATATACTTTTGTATTTCATTGGAGGGAAGTAAGTCTGAAATTTCAGAAATTCTAAATTTTGTGTTGTGTCATCTTAGGGCCTGTTGCATTTACACCCTGGATGATTCCATATGAACCACCCCAAGAGAAACCAAGCCTACCAATGAAAACACCACCAAGTAAAGCCTCATTGAATCATGCACCAGTTGCAAGTCCGACCATGGGTGAAGGTCTGTTTGTTGTTCTATTTCATTATGTCAATTAATACTTGGTTAATGCTACAATCTAAGTTATTGGATTTTTTATTATGTTTAAAGGGCATGTTTATTCACCAATTAACCATCTCCGACACACTCTTATCAATGTTTATAGCGTGAATCCCACACACTTTTTGATCATTGCTTATTCAATGAAGCTAAGGTATATCTTGTTTAATAGTGTTTTTCAAACATTGGACTGCACTGTTTTGACATATTGCTAATCTTCCACTTTTCACAAGACTACATTATGAAATTCCTAGATTGTTCCTTCACTCAAAAAATATGACTTGTAAAAATTTCAGTTATTCATAACTTTGTATTTAAATGCAGACTTCGGCTTGGTGTGCCCAATATTAATATCCCACTCCTTACATTTTCCATGTTATGATCAACTGAAGTAAAAATTGGCTTATTGATCTATTCCAAGTATTTAAAAATGGATGAACTGATATTTTACATGGTTATCCCTTATGATGGTTTGTGGATGACTTGTTTCCAATAACATTCACACCTAACTTATGACTATAGATCTTGTCTATTAAGCATGAAATTGTAATCTATGAATACAACTACAATGGTGATTTGACTTCTTCCTTTTCTTATCATTGTAGTATACCTCACAACACTGAAAAATTTGAAGTATTTTCATTTTAGTTTAATTTGGAGTCTGTACATTGGTCTAACTTTTTTCATCATTTCATAAATATTTTCCAAGCAATGTGAAGCTCTTTGTTGACAATGATGCTCTACTTGCGATTTGTTGTCAAACTGTCCATAGTCCATTTATCTTTGGAGTGAGATTGCATCAAATTCTTGTATTTTTCAGAAAAATACAAAAAAATTGACACAATCTCACTCCAAACTATAGAGACAACTTACTAACCACAAAAATCTACATGACTTTAAATTGGAGCAAAACTCATTGGGCTTAGTAGTTCATTCTACATCCTGGTTAGGGGCATCCATAAAAAAATTGTATTTGAGCTAGAGATATCAAATTCAAATGGATCTGTGTATAGAAAAACAACGGTTAATTTTATCATGCATCTCTTGAAAAATCACTAACTATGTTATTTCGCAAGAAATTTATCAAGGAGGGAAAAGGAGCTAAGGACACTTACTAGGAGCTTGTAATTAAAGATATCCAAGATGCATGCAAATTATTTGAGCCCATTTATGATGAAACTGAAGGAGCATATGGTTATGTTTATGTTGAAGTCTCACCCAGACTTGCACTTGAGACAGAAGGGACTGTTGAAGCTGCTAAGTGGCTGCACAAAAGAGTCAATCATCGTAATGTCTACATTAATATTCCAGCTACAAAATAATGTATTCCATCCATAAAGCAAGTTATTTCACTTGGATTCAGTGTCAATGTCACTGTAAGTCCATTATTTTCTCTTCTTAATTTTTCTTCTTAAATAATGAAGGCATTTTTCAATGACCAATGGTTGCTTCATTGGTCTAAATCTTGGAGCCCAACATGGTATGGTATAAATGTGTTTGCTCCAAATTTAAGCTGAAACTTTGGAAAACTACGAGACTTTTTTTCTTTCTTGGTTGCACAGTTTAGATGCTAAATACACTTTGCAATTTAAAATGGTACTGAAGATGTAGTTGGTACTTTCAACTTTTCAATGCACTGGATAATGCGAAATCCAACTGCCATGGATGACATTTTTAGAAGTTCTAACTTATTGAGCATGGACATTCACTGTGTGATATGGCTTTCAATATTTTCTCTTTAAGAACATATCGACTTCATATTCTCTACCTAATATGGAATACGGATCTTAAAATAAACAAGGAAGCAAAAATCACAGGACAACTTCCTAGAAAAATGATGTTTCTTTTAAGATGGGGATTCTTAATAAACAATTGGAAATGTGGGAGGAGTTACTAGTTATAGCATTGATAATCTATAATAACCTATTGCATGTCCCTTGTAAAATAATCAAATAAATTGTTGAATTTAGTGCACTACTTTGAAGTATAAACTTGTGTCTAGATAGGAAGATAGAGAGGTTAGGAATCTAAGGGGAGTACCTCCTGGTAGAAATGTTAAAGAGCAATTTGGATGATTTCCATATGGGGATAAAGGGGGTCTAAAATATGATGGAAGCAGAGTCATATTGTACTCTTGAAAAATGACTATCTGAGCCTTTTCTCCCATAGCAAGAGAAGGACAATGTACCCATTGACAAAGTTTTAGAAGAAAGCTACCAATGATTGGTGATGGCCAGTGATGTTCTTTGTTCTCAGGATATTATGTTGGAATATTAAAAAAATTCTAAAAAGGTGAGGGCCACTCTCTCCTTTTAGTAAACTTTAAAAGAAAATAGCATTAAAATGGGTCTCTCCTTATCAAACAATGGAAGGAATTCAAAGTACATTAGTCAGTGACGATGGTAAACAAGAGATGAGAGACTAGCCCTAGGATTCTACAAAAATGTGTCTTCATTTGTATTGGTTAGTTTCCCTTCTGTGCAGATTTGAAGGATTGCATATTTATAGTAAGTTTAAATGTTGATAATCAAGGTTAGTGTAAAAGGATACCCTTTAGGTGTAAGATTTAAACTAGACTAATGTGTATTACTGTTGTATTATGTTAACATAGATCTATGCTAGGTTGATAAAATATTGCTGCAAAATTCAGATCATGAACCAAGCTCACAATTCTTAATAGTGACGTGATTAATGTATCTGTTACAAGTTTGTATCTAAGATGGAAAAGGATACTCATATTTTTGAATATAACCGTGTGTTTGAACGATTCATCGACTATTTTTTATTTGCATTGGGCTTGATGTAATCAACTAGCAAAGAGTGCATTCAACTAACTTCACTTTTGTTTCAACTTTTTTCTTCAGCCACATGGGTTATTTTATGCCTCAATATATCATTTACTTAAATACTTATGTTTTTTGCAAGGAGTGGAATTGATATTTCATCCATACAATGGTTGGCGTAGATGCCACACTTACAGATACAACAAATGCGAAAAGCATGTGTGGCCACAGACCAACATGTAAGAGTTTCCCAAAGTATGCATGTGGGATCAAGGATTATGAACACTAACCAAGGTATTGAAAATAGGCCTTCTCTTTTTCATGATCTATATAATTATGTAGCCCTTGGTAATACCGCCATCCTATAAATTTATTGCCAGCCAAGATTGATGATCATCAGGCCTGTAAAATGGATCATCCTCAAGGCCACTTTACTTTGCCTCATCTTCTAGCAACCACTCAAGTATGTTTTAATAATCATTCACTTGATGGCATGTTTAGTTTTGCCAAAAATTCTACAAGAAAGGTCAATAATTCTCTCTTTTTACTGTTTTTGGCAGGAAAACCTTGTTGCACTTTCCTTGCAAGAGAAATAAAATATACATGATCTCATTCTTGCAAGAGTTCATGTGGCCAACTCTTCCAACATTCTTTCCTTTGTATTTCCACGATATTGCTTGGCTCCTTCCTTTTTATGTGAATCCAAACACCTAGTTTGTATTATAAGGAAATTTCAACTCTAAAATCGAACACCATTGCGAAGAAAATAAAGCAACAAGCTCTAAAGTCGAACACCATCGTGAAGGAAATCAAGCAAAAATAGAAGAACATGGAGACGAACTCTATTCCATTGTAAGTATAAGATTGAAATATCATTTTATGTTTGTAGAATATAGTTGTTTTCTTCACATTTTGAAAAAGGTTTCAATTATTTTGTACCAATTTTGAATGGATTGGTAGGTGAAACATAATATTTTTCTGTTGTGATTCTTTGCATGACTACACCTGCAAGAGATTCTTAATTTTTTTGCTGCCTATTTCTATTGTATTTTCCAAGATTCTATTGATTATCCTTATAACTTTCCTTGTGAAATTATTCACAAGGTCTTTCATCCTGTCATCTATGGTAGAGAAAGTGCAATTGTTATAATCTCAAATAACCTTGTTTTTAAACTTTCTCATATGGTATTTCATCCTATCATCTATGGAAGAGGCATGACACCTGGAGGCATGAAGATGGTACCCATGATACTTCCAGATGCATGTGTTGGATATGTATTGTAAGTCTCACCATCAATTGGGTTTCTTTCACCTCCACATCATCTACACATGAAATGTATACTCCTTTCCTTTTGTTCTATTGATATTCAAAACTTATACTTGGTGAAGGTTACACTCTTAAGTTATTGTATTTTTGGTTATTTTTAAAGGGCCTATTTATTCACCAGCTAACTGTCCCCTTGTATCACCCTCAAGAAACTTGATTCCCCCAGAAGTCTCACCATCAATCATGTTTCCTTCCCCTCCAAATCATCGACATGTGAAATCTATACTCCATTTATTTTCACAGATATTTGAGATGTATTCTAAGTATAATAGTAGAAAAATTTACTAAGCACGACCTGCTTATTGCATTGTTAGGACCCTCTACTTCTCCTCCAAAAATTTCCCCTTCATAATCACCTCAGATGACATAGAGGATACCTTTGACACCACCGCCATTGGTATTTCATCCCCCCTCCACCTACTAAAGGTATGGAAAGTAGATAATATATTTTGTTATTCTTTGAACATTCATTTTGTTATCATGATTTGAATTTCTTTGTAATTGTTATCATTTTATTTGCAAATAAATTTACTCTATGTATATAAGATCAGTATTCTGAGATTTCACCTTATTTCTATGTATAAATAATAAAGATACATTATGTGTGACTAACTTGATGCATTCTTTGTACAGATTGCGGTTCAATAGCTTGTAGTCAACCGTTGACTTCTACTCCTCCCGGTGCATCATGTGGTTGTGTATATCCAATGCAAGTGGAGCTTGAGCTTGGGGTGGCACTTTATGCTTTTTTCCCATTGGTTTCAGTGCTGGATACATAGATAGCAACATGAACCTTCTTGAAACAAATCCAAGTAACGATAATGGGAGCAAATGCAGATGGCCAAGATCAATAAAAGACAACTGTTATTCTTGATTTGGTACCACTCGAAGAAAAATTTGACAATACAATTGCATTCTTGATTTTTGAGAGATTTTGGAAAAAGAAGGTTATCATTAACATGAACCTTTTTGGTGACTGTTGGGTAATCTTTGTTTCTTACCTAGGTATGTGACCCTTTTACAGAATTTGGAAAGATTGTATTATATGTTGGAAATTTTATTCTCATATCAATCCATAAGGAATTCTATTTAAGGGTGCTAGCTCAATGGTAGAGCACCTTCCTTATAGGAAGGAGGTTGGTGGTTTGATTCCTCCATGCCCTATCTATATTCTTAAACCACTAAAAAGAGATAAATGACTAAAAAAATGACCAAAATTTGCATATAAACAACCACTAGTACAACATGAGAGATAAGTGATCAAAATATGCATATAAATGACCACGTTTGAGTTGGTGATCGTTGGTAGCAAATTAGCGGTCATTTATCACATGGAAAAAAATGTGGTCATAAATTTGGTCATTAATTGTGACAATTAATGACCAAATATACAACCAAATATATGACCACAAGATAAGTTATAAATGACCACGCTAAATATGACCACATTTTTGGTCATGTGATAAATGACCGCTAATTTCTACCACTGGAAACCAACTCAAAACTGGTCATTTATATGTGGATTTTGGTCATTTTTTTGTTCATTTATCTCTCATTCTATACTAGTGTCTGTTGGCCAACAAAACAACCCAAAAAAATATTTCGGGGGTGCTTCCATCGAACACCCACCGGGGGCCTGCTGGCCCCCGGACCCATGTGGGGGGGTGATGCCCCCCCACAGCCCCCCATTGGGATGAGTCTATAGTCCACCTACATATCATATAAAACTGGGATACAAACACGGTTGAAACAACATCTCTTAATTAAGAAGATCATGCTCCTCAACCAACAATCCACCTTTCAGAAACCCCCCTTTAGGGAACCCCCCTTGAATTGACCACCACATGGATCCACTATAGCTGTGTTTCTACCTTTCATAGCCAGTTTTAACCTTCCATACCTGGCATGGTTGACCAACAATCCTACATGTCCCCCAATGCCTACAAAACTGCCTTCTGATATCCCTAAATTCGAGGGGAAGGTCGGAGAGGATCCCCAGAACCACATCATGTCCTTCCACCTGTAGTGTTATTCGAACTCCATAGTTGATGACTCAATTAGACTATGCCTCCTCCAAAGGAATTTCACTAAATTTGCATGCAAGCGGTACATCGACCAACTTCATGGAACCCACTCCACTTTTGCATCGCTAACTTCCACGTTTTTGTAGTTTTTCTAGCTTCCTATGAGATATGGCGCTGGCATAGAAATCCTTTTTCCTTTACGATAGAATATTGCTACCCATATCAAAGACCACATCCATGAATAGCATAGGTGATGGAATTTATGCAAAATGAAGGTGGATGACAAGATCTTCCTTGATTGGTTTTCAAAATATTTGATCCCCGCAATTGCCAAGGATGTTGCTTCTGAACTCCCACAAACCGAAGAATAGGCTATCCTTAAATCCCAATAGTTTGACTTGATTTACGCCCAGTCAAGTTACTTGTACACCATTTTTCTGAATGCCTCTCATGGCGATTCTACGCGAAAATACCCACTAGGGGAATCACATGTCATAGATGATGTCATTGGTACGTTCATGTCTGCCAGACAACCTTACGCACATATCCCTCCCACGAAAACTAACACAAACCGTCACCCCTCCAGTATCACACCACCTTTGATGGGATCCTTCCCCATCCAAGGTTACAGATCTGACCTCTCTCAGTAAACCTCACATTCTAGCGCGACACCCTCCTATGCGCCTTTGGCCTCGACCCCTCAGAGCCACAACCCAAATTTTCCACCACCCACCTATGGGAACCCTCCTCAAGGATACACACCACATCCTGTAGATAAGCCTTACTATCCTTGTCCAAACCTCCCACCACTCACCACTATACAGGAACCCCTTCATCCTTCCCTCGTACCACAATGATAAGTGTATTCTTAGCAAAACAAGCCACCAAACCAACCCATCCACAACAACCATCAAAGACAACAAAACAAAAGACACGAGCGTAATTGCGAAAACAATCAATGCCAAGGGGGGTGCACCACCTCCTAACCCACCCGTTAATAATGGATCCAATCCCGTGAATCAAGACCTTAACCAACCTCCACGACATGGAAAGAACCTGCAGTTTCGAACCAATCACCCTTGTTCTTTTCGCAATGTTTACAGCCACTACACTCACCATTGTCCCCACTTAGCTAGAGTCCTCCAGCTTTGGGATGAGGCTAACCACCATGATACTACTGCCTCCCCTCGGGAACAACCTCCCTCACCTTATCCACCCCATCCTCCTAAGGTGTTGCAAAACCCCTTACCCACGCAAGGGTTTGTCACCATACAACCACCAGTCAAACACATTGATTATTCAATTCAGGTCTCTAAGTCAGGATTCCACCACCTCCTAATGATGTCATCGTCTGCTGTCAACCTCCAGACTCACCATAACCAGTATGGTTCAGATCCTAAAACCATACTGGAAGATAAGGCCACCACATTAACCCCCGTTGACAAGTCATTATGTTAATTTTTCGATAATTTCATTCCATTATCATTTAGGATCACTAAGAGAATAACATGTACAACATATCAATCATAAACACAACAATGCAAGCACACAAGAGACACAGAGTTTCACCGGGGAAAACCAAGAAGGTAAAAAACCATGCAACTTCCTCAGAGATAAGATAAGCCCCAATACAAGATCATAAGGATCAAACCCAATAAGATGTCTCTAGAAGATGCTCCTCCTCCTCCACAAGTGCGCCACTTTCTCTCTTAGCTATGCGAGCTTGAGAAGTGAGTGAATGATCTAAATGAGAGACACAATATCTATATTTATACACTGACTTGACCTACCAATAATCCACTGGGGCCGACTTGCTACTCAATCCTAATAACCCAACCACATGTGCTAACCAGGGCCGACCCCACATTGGTGGTCTAATAACCCATCAATACAAATGAAGACACTTGTCAATGCACATGACGACACTTACAAATACAAATGATGACACTTCCAAATAGAGGAATAATACATCTCTGTGGGATATACAATAAAGTACAAATGTAATACATGGAAGAATATCTTTCGAAGTTGCAAATACATCAACACTCCCTCTTAACTAGGAAGGTATTCTTATGTCACAGGTCATCAATACATATTGGTGCAAGTCTTCAATTCTGGAGCTGGATCAACATGACTGGATCACGAAGCATCATCATCACTGCTTCTATACTCAACATCTTGGTCACTAGGCTATCTCTGAAATGTACTTGTCATAGGAAGTTCTATAGAGCCAACCCTTTTTCATGTTGGATGTAGGCCCACCACCTGTAGGTCTTCATCATCACTGTCCATACTGTGGATCCCAGGACTTATTACGTGCATCAACAAAACCTAGCTTAGACTATAGTATCTTTTACATGTTGATTGTCACAAAACCTTAAAAGAGTGTCTTGCATCCTACAAGAATTCTAAAGAGCATCCCAGGACTGATTACGAGCTTACTGTTCAACCTATTGGATCTCCAAGACTGATTATATGTGACCCCCCACACCACAAAACCTTTAAAGAGTGTCTTGCATCCTGCAAGTACTCTAAAGAGCATCCCAGGACTGATTACGAGCTTGTAACATCCCGATATTTTCATAAAAATTTAAAAATTTATAAATCGTCATTAAATGCTAATATTGGTAAAATTCAAAAATAATAATGTTTAATAAAGTAGTAATTAATAAATGTGTCATTTGGTAGGAACAATTTAACTGCCGTGTCTTTTTGTTTTCTGATGGTGTACTATGCCGACAACACGTCATGAATCCAATTAATAATTATGACTTTTATTTATATGCTTGAATGGATAAATTTTTGATATATTTTGAAAATAGAATTCTCCTCGACAAGTAATGACAGTTTAATTTTTCTGGATGATGATGAAAGGGGTCCCACAAGATGCCCCGAGGCTTACTTAGCTACTCAACTAAAGCATTGTACTCGTCCTTCATGCACAGATTCGTAGGTAAGAGATAGCGATAAAATTCAGAGTGTTTAATAACCGTGATATAAATAAAAACTGCTTATGATTTCGACACTATAGGTATGGTTTCCTTCCAATTTTGTAAGATGAACTTGACTACCTCAAAATTGCAGAAAATGTCAGTCTCAGAGTGTGATTGTTATGAATGTCCTTCATTAGGAGTCTATGACTTCACTTGTTATCATTCTATGAATGACTTGCGGCTGTTAGAACAATTCTTTTATAAATTTTGACTGTGACAAATTTAAGACAAGGACACGTGGTCCTAAGCATACCATAGAGAGAGTAATAAGGTGATTCTAGTTCTCTATTACCCGGGCAATTAAAATGGTGATGCATTATGCATTAAAACCCTACCATGCAATGTATGTGATGATTCTATGGGTGGCAACTATACCCTAAGGGTGTAGCCTTGTTAATTTATGCAATGGGAAAAACTTGATGAACTATATGATGAACTTTATAATGATTTTATATTAAGTTGGGGCGAAGTCAATCCATACCCTAGGATCGAACACGACCTAGGTGGATGTTTTATACTATGGGTGTACTTATATCAATTTGAATGGAACATATGTAGTCTTTAATACATGCTACCGGTGAATGTTAACCTTGATGTAATTTATAAAGTCGATGCAATTAAACATTGATCCATATGGTTGGCAGGTGGAATGATGGCATTGTATAAAGTCTATGTACAAATTCAAGGGTGTAGTAAATGATTGGGTTTGTAATCAATTCACCTAGCCACCGTGTTAATGGAGATATTATGTGCACGTTGTGAAGGGTCTCCAGCATGTGAGAAGGTTTGTCGATGTTGAGTTGTAACGGGCCTCCTGCCTCGGTGTCAACAGAGTTGGCAACTTCATGGCTTGGGAGATGGAGGGGAGAGTTATTATCACACCTACCACCCTCCAACGTGGCTCATGGAACTTAGATCTACCTCGTTGATTGTTGTGCATTGGGATCGTAGAGAACCCTAACGTAACTTATGGGATATTGTATCATTTTCTTGGCATTCATTTCGGTGATAGGTTTTGGGGGTGAGGCCAACCGACCGAGAGGCACTTAGGGTTTTGATTTTTTTAGCCTCCCTCGGGCTCGATCCTAACACCAGCAGCAACCTCCAAACTGTAAGTGAATGCTATCAATGGAGGCCAAGTCTGGAGTTGAATAGTGTGGCAATCCATAGGTTGGATGAGTGCGCCTATTGGGGCGTTGTAGTGACTTGAAAGTTTGGGGTTTCAATCGGGTGGTAAGTTTCAAAAGGTATCACACAGTGTGGCCTTTGAGTTGGGTGCTTCTCCTTCGTAGTGGATGGATGGATGGCTTCGTTGATCTTCTGTCATGACTTAGGTACAGTAAAGTTGCAAAATTTTAAATTTCTCTTTGTTCCATGCATCATTATTTCATGATTGATATTTAACTGTGAGTATGGTCATTTGGTAGGTAGCTCTCGGTGAACAACAAGGTGCCGGGAAAGTTGAAGGGGATATGAAATGTAGCGAACCCACCGGTAAGCTTCGGTGGTACCCTTACCTCGTGGTTCTCCTGGAATCAGACGTGATGAGCAGGGTGTTGGAAGTATGTCTTCTCGGCAGTGGCTTTTTCCTCGCCTGCAGCAATGGGAAACGTTACTGTTTAAGTTTTGTTTGTTAGTGTAGATGATGTGAATAGTTCTTAAAATGTATGGCCGGCCAACCCTTGGCTCGGTGAGCTTGATAGGGTTGAACCCTCATTGTTGCAAGGGATTTCACACTATTAAAATTTTTATGTTATCGTTCTGCACTTCTAAATTGATGGAAGACCTAGTGTGGAGCTGTAGGGAATAGCAATGTTGACTATGGTTTGTTTCGGAAATAACTGAGTAGTGTAAAAAGAATGGGTTTGAATGGAACCCTCAGTAAACAACGAGGTGATCTATAAGATGCTTCCATCGTAATTTTAAATGGAAATGTTCATTCTTTAGGGTTTAATGTTTACGTATGGTGTTTTTGAACTCTCATTTTTGAATTTTGTTTCAAGAACGAAAAGCATGTTTAAATGTTTATTTAAAGAGTGGCTATAAGACGATAATAAAAAGGTGTTAGTTTTGGTTCAAATACAACTGTGATAATGTTAAACCCTAGCCTATCGATGATAATGAAATCTGCTAGTCTGTAATGATGTTTAAAATGCAAGAATAATAGATCTTGATTCTACAATTAGGATATCTATGAAAATGAAAATATTTGATTTTGCAGTTGTTAAACGTTTGTAAATATTAGCATGATGAGAACATATCAACCCTGTTTTGGGTGTAGATATGTTGTATTTTACTCTGTCAATTCAATAATGCTATTCTTTTCTTTACTTTTAAGAACATGCTATTATGTGAAGTGAATTCTGTCACATGCAGTTGATAATACAGAATCAAAGAATTTACAGTGTATTCATCAGTTAGTTTAATGTGCCTATTAATATAACAGTTGGTCTACTTTAATTTTATCTCCCTGTATTTGTCCAATTTTGACCTCTGGAGAAAATGAAAGAACAATACAGTACTCCCTTTTTTTTGCACAAAAATAATACAGTGATGACAATAATTTCTATAAAGATCAGTTAGATTCAAATAACAAATAAAAGAATGAGTATGTGGTTAAACAAAATGCATGATATTGGTTTCTTTGAAGAAATAACTGATGGTAAATAAACCCTAGATGTTAACACCATGTCCACCTTTAGAAGTCAGAAAAGAACCTACTGCTATAACTAGTTTCTGGTATGTTGTTTCAGCATACAGATTTGAACAGTAAAAACAATGTATGTAGAGGTTTAATTTGCAGCTACTAAGTAATAATATGCATAGGAATATAAGTATGTGCATGGGTGGTCTCTTGGGTTTATGTATATAGATGCATGCTAGATTTCACTTTTAACTGAACAGATTTAATGCTACCTCTCTGTACTGGAGTACAATGAAGCTTCACGCATGGGGAAAAATGTAGAGGAGTCATTTTATCAGTTCAGCAAATTTAAACAAATCAGGATCTAACAATTTACTGCTACAGGTCATTAATAACATTTCTAAGCCATTTTTCTGAGAGCATTCATATGATTGGAAACCAAAAAAAATAAAAGAATAGAACCTGAGTGTGATAGGAGGAACAAATCACTCAAGAAGCTTATTCCACCCAACCTGCTCCGAAGTAGCCAAGATGTCTGCCTTAGGACGCCCGAGCCTGTCCACTGATCCACCAGGAGGAAGAAGGTTCTAAAGCTTAGGATCTCTACTTACAGCAGCAAGAAATTTATCCAGCCTTACAGGCTTAGTAAGCAATTGGACTAGCACCAGCACCTCTGGTCTGTCCTTCTGATAACATTTGCAGACTTATACTTGCACTCTCCACAGCCTCCCTATTCGAATCTCTCAACCATCACTTGATGCACATGAGGAATGTTTATGTAGAAAACATTGTAAGAGCTCCCTGCTCAATTCGAATTTCCTTTTATAGGTTGCCTATGTATTTTTTGTAATTGTTAACACCTAAAAAGTGCTCACTAGCTCATTCCCTTACTCACATGACCCATTTGTCCATTTTTCCACCATCTGAGCCCATGAAACCAACAAAAGGTCACCAAAAGACCTCAGTACACCCCTTTTTCCATTAAAAAAGATTATTTTTCCAAGAAAATCATAAAAAACCCTCAAAAAGGGTCCAAATTCCCAAAAATATTAAAAAGGGAATTAAAATATTATTTTTATTCAAAAAAGGAAAAAGGAGGGAAAAGTACCTAAACCATGTTGGTCAATACCATTTGGTTTCCACAAAACCACAAATGGTATTCCTCACCACCAAAACCTATAAAAAGGTGGTAGGGGCTCCTCATTTCCCATCCTTCCATTATCTCATCCTTATGCTGCTGAAATCTCCCCTGAGCACTTTTAGCCATTGGAGCAACCTTGGAGAAAGAGACCTATTGGAGTTTGGAGCTACTCATCTTGGGAGTTGCTCAACATCAACCTTCACCATTGAAGGTAATATCGCAAGCACTTGCTTGCCCCCCACTTTTCAATACAAAAATTATTTCTTATGTTTCTTGTTCTTGATTTTTGAAATATTTAAATTATTTGCTTAGATTCTTGCTTAGATCCATGAAAAGTATTGTTTATTTAGTTTATTGTTTTTATTTCTATTGAAACTGCTACTACTAGTTAGTAGGTGCCCATAGCACTAAGCCTGGTTGCAAAACCGGGCCAACAGTTTTTGGCGACTCCGCTTTGGTTTGAACTTTAGATCTCTAGTTTTACCTTTAAATCTTAGTTTTTATGAGTTTTTAACCTTTAGATCCATAGATCTACCATCTTAGACAGCAGATCCATTGCTGTTCTGAGATTTGGCCCCATAAACAGCCCGAAATTTTCAATTTTCGGGTTAGTTTCTCGGTTTCCGTGCACGGCTTCCGCCTCGCGGTTTTTTGACAGACAGTCGCGCGGTCCATCGCGACTTTTCTGCGTTTTCCCGCGCGGTCCATCGCGGCCTTTTTCCAAACAGTCGCGCGGTCCATCGCGACTTTTCTGCGTTTTTCCGCGCGGCCCATCGCGGCTTTTTGCCAGAAACCCGCGCGGTCCATCGCGACTGTGCGACAAAAACCCGCGCGGTCCATCGCGACTTTTGGCCCAAAACCCGCGCGGTCCATCGCGACTTTTGGTCCAAAACCCGCGCGGTCCATGTCATTTTTTGGCCGCGCAGCTCAATTTTCAAACGACCATATCTCCCTCTCCCGAACTCCGTTTGAAACGATTTTTTTTTTCAAATTGGGTGTTTTCGATCAAGGAATCCAAATATGCTATTAGATTTAAGAAATTTTCCATAGAAATTTATCTAATATTGTATTTTAGTGTTATTTATCACTTCAGTTCACCCATTTTGGCTCATTTTTTACAGTATTGATTCTTCATATTTTACAGCCATAGAAAATTTTTTTACTATTTAAAGTGCATATCTAGAAATCTTTTTAAAAATTTTCAAGAAAGTGAAAGAAAGACTCATTATTGCATTTTCATCTAGATTCAAATTTTTTCCTGTTTACTTCTTTAAAATCTTGCCCTTAGCAATTTTGCTCAAAACAAAGAAATCCATTATTTCTTTTAAAAAGAAGTCTATTATTTGCTTTCATAAATCCAAGAAATCCTTTATTTTTTGAGTTATTTTTTGAAAAGCATTTAAATTCCTTTTTAGTGAAAAAGTCATAAATATTTGCTTTTTATTTTCGAAAAATCCTTTATTTTTTGAAAATTTCTTGTAAAAGCATTTAATTTTTTCAAGTTCAGTTTACAACACCTCACGTGCACTCACACGATCACTTAATTGAACTAAGCCTTAAAACGTACCTTAATTTGAACACACTTTTAACCCCACTTGGGGAACACTAAAAGAATTCTTGTAGCTAGGTAGTATTGGGGGGATAAGTGTTCCAATAACACCCCTCAGTTCTGACATCTGAGACATAGAAGTTGTCCAATTAGGGAGCTAAAATCTCTTAGTACTTTTTGGCGCGGTCACAACCGGTTTGTGGGAAGGCCTCTCCCTTAGGAGGGTTGAAGTCGCGAGGATGGTTCCGGAAGCCTGAGTGGGATACCGAAACCCATTCAGTAACCGAAGGGCTACCATTCGCAGTTCTCGGGATATCCCTGTATTGGGATATTGCGATCAAAGGACCAAACGGCAGATTTACCTTTTCTCGACGCGTCATGAACGGAGTATCTTAGTAGCCTGTCTTTTAGGATTGATTACCCGGTGTCCCTCCCGGTAGGGGGATATCTAGCCGTTGTCTCAACATTCATATTGTCTGACTTGGATTTCATCACCTTGCAGAGGATATCGTCTGTTTGAGTCACAATACTTTTAGATTAGGTGTTTGCATGATCTTTACCATCTTTTGAGTCTAGTTACACCTATTTTTTCTAGGAGCCGCTTGCATGTTGGTATTCTGACCAGTTGTTGCATTCCTCCACTTATTGTAGCACAGCTGCTAGAATAAGTGCCCTTTTTGAGGATTGATTTTTTGGCCTATGAGCCTCCTTTTTTCACTCCCCTACTTGCACCCTTGGTTGCATTAGGGTTTTTGAGTCTTTTTACATATATCACCACCTGATACTTAAACAAATTTTATATATATATATATATTACATTTATTCTCACCATTGAGAATTCTAGACGTTCTCGTCGTCTACAGGGTGAACTCCCAGAGTTTAGTCCACTTGGCTCTCCACGTCACGGACGCAGAGCATCATCCCTTGATTCGACACATCGTCAATCAATTAGACGGTCATCCGATTCTGACATACCCCACTTCACCTTTGATTTGGAGGTAGAATCCGAAAACCCCACCGAGTTACCACCAACCACAATTATGTCTGGAACACCATTTGATCCACTATTTACATCTACCATAGGTCAGACATCCGCAGACCCTTCTGCGGTAGTACCATCCACGGCAACAACCACCCCCTTGGGTATGCCCAATATGGGTAACACTCCACATTCAGGAATGCCTAGCACAGGGCCACCACCTGTCATGGGCATGCCCAACATCGGGGTCATACCCCCTTTGGTTTCCACAAACCCTATCCCAGGAATCCCTAGTGCGATTCCTAACCCAAGTGTAACCCATGTTGCACTTGGGAGTGCTATACCAGGAATCCCTAGTGCGATTCCTAACCCAAGTATAACCCATGTTGCACTTGGGAGCGCTAACCCATATCAGGCCACACCTATTGGAGGGCACATACGAATACTCCCCAGAGATGGCTCACAGTCATTGAGTCCATACGGTTGTTGGACACCTTCAGTTTCAGCAGTTCAACAGTTATTCCAGTGTATCGGTTATTGAGATCAGCCATGATCATGAGTATATCCCACAATAATGTCCCCTCTGGACCATTATGATGTACCACTATATTTCTTTCCGTATTAGATCCCCCTTCTTGGGACTAATTGTTTTGTATATGTCTTGATACGAGCATGGGAATGCCCGCCTCGTCCTTTATCAGAGATTATACCTCATTCATATTGAGGCCATGTAATATTTTTTGTTTTTGCAGCTTCCAAGGGCCGTGGCTCCACTCTCCAACCGGTCTCTTCTCTCCCCTAAACCCCAGAAAAAGGACAAAAGAACTATGATGTCTATCGGCCATACGATGAGCTCCTGCCCTCACACATCAGGGGGCAATCTGTTAACACCTAAAAAGTGCTCACTAGCTCATTCCCTTACTCACATGACCCATTTGTCCATTTTTCCACCATCTGAGCCCCTGAAACCAACAAAAGGTCACCAAAAGACCTCAGTACACCCCTTTTTCCATTAAAAAAGATTATTTTTCCAAGAAAATCATAAAAAACCCTCAAAAAGGGTCCAAATTCCCAAAAATATTAAAAAGGGAATTAAAATATTATTTTTATTCAAAAAAGGAAAAAGGAGGGAAAAGTACCTAAACCATGTTGGTCAATACCATTTGGTTTCCACAAAACCACAAATGGTATTCCTCACCACCAAAACCTATAAAAAGGTGGTAGGGGCTCCTCATTTCCCATCCTTCCATTATCTCATCCTTATGCTGCTGAAATCTCCCCTGAGCACTTTTAGCCATTGGAGCAACCTTGGAGAAAGAGACCTATTGGAGTTTGGAGCTACTCATCTTGGGAGTTGCTCAACATCAACCTTCACCATTGAAGGTAATATCGCAAGCACTTGCTTGCCCCCCACTTTTCAATACAAAAATTATTTCTTATGTTTCTTGTTCTTGATTTTTGAAATATTTAAATTCTTTTCTTAGATTCTTGCTTAGATCCATGAAAAGTATTGTTTATTTAGTTTATTGTTTTTATTTCTATTGAAACTGCTACTACTAGTTAGTAGGTGCCCATAGCACTAAGCCTGGTTGCAAAACCGGGCCAACAGTAATTACTGGTCATTAGCGAGCTACCTGCTCACCTCCCTCCACCTGGAGGGGGAAATCCCACAAAATTAGGGGGAGTTGTCCCATACCAACAACTAATGGTAGAGTGCAAATGCTGCCATCTGTCCCAATCCTTCCAGCAGCTTCCATTCCTCCCAGTGGGCCAGTGGACACTCTTGTAACAACTTTCTTGAGTGTTTGTCTCCCATTTTTATTTATTAAATAATAATAATGAGTCATTACATTCATCTTTGACCTAATTGGTCATAATTACAAAACTTGTAATTATAATGTAACACAAAGTATTTTGCAAAAAGGATAATAGTAGAAAATAATTATTCCAAAAAATTGGGTAGGTGACATTACTGCTCAACCTATTAGATCTCTAAGGCTGATTACATGTGGTTAGGAAAAACCTTTAAAGAGTGTCTTGCATCCTGCAAGTACTCGAAAGAGCATCCCAGGAATGATTACAATCTTACTGCTCAACCTCTCGAATCGCTAGGGTTGATTACATGCCTCTAGTAGCAAAACCTCAAAAGAGCATCCCAGGACTTGTTTACGAGCTTACTGCTCAACCTGTCCAGATCTCTATATCCCAGGTTGTTACGAGTACACCGGTCTACCTGTCGGATCTTGAGGATCTTTTCTATGCTACCTGCACAACCTGTCCACAGCCACGAAGTATCAACCTGATACTCATCATACATCATCCTGATGTACATGATCATACTGATCATCATCATAGCATCATCCTGACGCATATCATTCAGAGAATCATCCTGATACTCATCACACATGATCATCCTGATCATCGTCACTA
Organism: Larix kaempferi; assembly: GCA_027924585.1. Taxonomy (NCBI): domain Eukaryota; kingdom Viridiplantae; phylum Streptophyta; class Pinopsida; order Pinales; family Pinaceae; genus Larix; species Larix kaempferi. The sequence continues at coordinate 1,935,281 of BSBM01000642.1, read as the reverse complement.
CATCATCCTGATGCATATCATCTGGAGCAACATCCTGAAGCTTGTCATCCATGATCATCCTAATCATACAATGCATCCACCTGATGCATACAGAGTATCTACCTAATACATACATAAATACATGATCCACCTGATCATATCAAACATCCAACATGATGCATATATAAATACATGATCCAACTGATCAAAGCATCCAACTGATTCATATACAAATACATGATCCAACTAATCATACAAGGCATCCACCTGATGCATATACGGAGCAGTAACTGGAGCATCATCCTGATGGTCATCACACAGTGCTTACATCCACAGCCATGGGAAGGATCCTCCTCTCACCATGCTTGGAATAGCTTCTGCAAATGTGTCCCATCACTTCTTCCTCGAAGTGTCTTCAATCTGAAGAACACCAAGCCTCTCTTTGAAGTACTCAAACTTTACTCTGGCTAGTGGTTTCATCAACACAGCTGCAACCTGCTCATCTATCGCAACATACAGGAGATTCATTGCTCCTCTCTGCACCATATCCCTGATATAGTGATATTTGATCTCAATGTGCTTCGACCTGTCATGGAATACTGAGTTCTCAGACAGATTCACACAACTCTGGTTGTCACAATAGATACCAGTAGCATCCAATGGGAGATCAAATAACTCAGACAATAGCTTCATCATCCATACTGCCTCACAACTAGCCGAACAAGATGCAACATACTCTGCTTCGACTATACTCAGTGCTACACAGGACTGCTTCCTGCTAAACCAAGAGATCATTCCTGATCCCATACTGAAGTAACACCTAGAAGTGCTCTTCCTATCTGCAACACTGCCTGCCCAATCTGAATCAACATAACCCTGTAGGTTAAACTTTTTATTCACATCATACTTGAGCCCATAGTCAACTGTACCCTTTAGGTACCTAAAAATATGCTTTACAGCAACTAGGTGAACACCTATGGGATCCGTCAGGAAGTGGCTCAATGTGTTCACCGCAAAGCAAATATATGGTCTCGTGTTCGTCAGATACATCAAGGACCCAATCATCTGACGACACATAGTGACTTCAATCGGATCAGATGAAGCATCACACAGAAGCTTCATGTTTGATGCCATAGGTGTGGCCATTGCCTTGCAGTCCATCATCCTGAACCTCTTCAGGATATCTACTGCATACTTCCCTTGTACAAGGAAGATCCCATCTGCACTCTGCCACACCTCCATGCCTAGAAAGTAATGCATCATCCCCAAGTCCTTCATCTCGAACTCGGCAGCAAGCTTCCTTTTGGTATCGGAAATCAACCCATCCTCACTTGTAACAAACAGGTCATCCACATATAGTAGTAGTATCACAAGATTTCCTTCCTCAACCTTGTAGTAAAGGTTGGAATACACTTTACTCTTGGTAAAGCCTAAACTAGATAGGAAACTATCCATCCTACCATACCAAGTCATGGGAGCTTGCTTCAATCCATACAATGATTTCTTCAACCTGCACACATATGACTCTCTGTCATGTGTCTCAAAACTGAGTGGCTGCTCCACATATACTTCCTCTTCGACTACACCATTCAAGAAAGTTGTCTTGACATCCATTTGGTGTATCTTCCACTTCATCATTGTAGCAAGAGCAAGTACTATTCTGATGGAAGTGTATCTGGCTACATGAGAAAAAGTCTCTTCATAGTCTATTCCCTCTTTCTGGGAGAATCCACGAGCTACAAATCTTGCTTTGTATTTCTCTATGCTACCATCTGCAACATGCTTGATCTTATAGATACACTTGGAAGTCACAACAGACTTCCCTTCAGATCTTGGGACCACATCCCAAACATCATTCTTCATGATTGATTGATATTCCTCGACCATGGAATCCTTCCATTCTTTCTTTTCCGTTGCTTTTTCATAACTGGAAGGTTCTTTGTTCATAATATCATAGAGTAAGGCAACATAACTGGTATGTGATCTAGTCCTCTTCCTTTCTCTTTGTTCTTCTTCTAGAATGCCATACCTTTCTGCATCTTGAAAGAGCTCTCTAGCCCATGCAGGTTTCCTCTTGTGAGATTTCTTCTCATGGGGTGGATCTATAGGTTCTTTTGGATCTTCAATTTCATGATCTACTTCTGAAATTGCTTCATTCATAGTGGTGTCTTGAAATCCGGTTTCCTTTGCCTCTTCATGGTCTTCAACAGGTGTCTTCCTTGATTTGATGTATGTTGAGTCTTCATCAAATGTTACATCCCTACTGATGTGAATCTTCTTGAATCCTGGAAAGTATATTCTGTAAGCCTTCGAGTTTTCACTATAACCCACAAAGATGCCCTTCTTTCCTGAAGGATCTAGCTTTGTCCTCTTTTCTTTTGGAATGTGTGTGTATACTGGACAACCAAATATTCTGAGATGGCTTACTTCCGGTTTCTTACCAGAGAAGACTTCTTCTGGTGTCTTATTGTCAAGTATCTTGTGAGGTGTTCTGTTTTGTACATATACAGTTGTCCTAGCTGCTTCTTCCCACAGATGCATAGGAAGGTCTTGGTCATGAAGCATTTCCCGTGTTGCTTCCATGATAGTTCGATTCTTCCTTTCTGTAACTCCATTTTGTTGTGGATTGTAAGGAGCAGTCAACTCCCTCTTAATCCTTGAATCACTGCATAACTTCTTGAAATCACCTGAAGTGAATTCTCTACCATTGTTGGATGTGAAAGTCTTAATCTTCTTATCTATTTGATTTTCTATCAAGGCTTTAAATTCCTTGAACTTATCAAACACTTCATCTTTATTCTTTAAGAAATAAACCCAAGTCTTCCTAAAGAAATCATTAATGAAGAAAACATAGTATACATACCCACTAAGAGAACTGGAAGACATTGGTTTGCACACATTGGAGTGGATAATCTCCAAGATTCCTTTTGTTTTGCTTTCACTGCTTGGAAATGTCTTCTTTGTATTCTTTCCTTTTGCACATCCTTTGCAAACACCTTCATGGTTTGGCTGGATTTTAGGAAGACCTTCTACAACTTTTCCTGCAATTGGTAGTGCTCTATAGTGCATGTGTGCAAGCGTTTTATTCCAATGTTCACTTGGCTCCATGGACTCATGTACAATGGCATGTTCAGGTTATTCCTTCAATTTGTACAATCCTCCCTCTTGCTCTCCAATTACTATTGCATCATCTATGGGATTACCTTTTGGACACATGAGTACTTGGCCATCCACAAATGTAACTCTCATTCCTTTTGCATCCAAAGATGATATGGAGAGAATACTCTTCTTGAGTCCAGGTACATATAGAACATCTTGCATCTTCAAAGACTTCCCAAAGTCTAGCATGTAGGAGGCTTCACCACTTTCTTTGATAGTATATTGATAGTCATCCCCAAGTTTCACCTTATGGGGTGACTTATGTTTAGATAGATATACAAAAGATTCTTTAAACCCATTCATGTGTTTAGAAGCGCCACTATCAATGAGCCAATCATTACATTCATGAGAGATAGTACCTGTGAGAGTAGAGATTAGAACATATTCATCTTCACTTGATGAGTCATCACTTTTTGCTCTAGCCTTCTTCTTGGGAGGTTCATCATCGTCAACAGCATGAGCATGATATCTCTTCTTCCTGCTCTTCTTCTTCTTGTTGTAGTGATTGTTCCTTTTGTTCTTGGGACATTCTGAAGCAAAGTGTCCCAACTCATCACAAGTGAAGCATCGAATATGAGAGTGATATTTCTTGTTTTGATGGGAATGAGAGTGTTGTTATAAGATTTCTCCCTCTTAAACTTACTTCCCTTAGTGTGTGCTGTGAGAGCTTGATCTTCATTCCCCATCTTTTCTTCTCGAGCCACAAGCCTAGCTTCTTCTTGTGAACATTCTTCCCATAGTCTATTGAAGGAGACCAGTTTCCTTCTTGCACAGATTCCTTGGATGAAGGAGTCCCATGACCTAGGTAGGCCATTCAGTGTGGTCATCACAATTTCACCATTCTCCACTACTTCATCCACAGCTTCAAGTTGATCCTTGATTTGAGAGACCTTAGAAAAGTAGGATTGAATGGTCTCTCCATTCTGAAGCTTCACCCCTTTCAATTGGTTCCACAGAGTCATCTTCCAATTTATGTTCTTTCCTTCAAATAGCTTGGTCAAGGAGTCAAACATCTCCTTAGGTTTCTTTAGGGAAGACACATGGGGTATGAGATGGTCCTTTATAGAATCAACAATGATTCTTTTAGCCTTGACCAGTTTCTTCTTTTGTAAGGTCTTAGCCTCTTCTTCTTCTGGAACTGGAACCTCTTCCTTTATGTAGTTGTCCAACTCATTTTCTTCTAGGAGTAACCTAATCCTATACTTCCATGCTCAGAATTTATCAGCTCCATCAAGCTTATCCTCAAGCTTGGTGTGGTGAGACATCTTAAAGAGTACTTCAAATGGAAATATAAAAATATTTAGGTCTTACCACTTGATTTGTTGAAAACTGGATCTGGAGCTGGATTAGGGTTTGTTAGAGAAACCCTAAAAATGTGAATTTCAAGATTGTGAAAGGATAGAAAGATGTGCCTTGATGAGATGATCAAGCTGGTATGCTCGGAATTTGAAAACTACAAAGTTTCACCCCTCAGAAATGCCTTTCAATCTCCCGAATTCACTGGGAGGACCTTGAATCAGGGTTTGAGTTTCCTGGAGCTTCACCCAACCAAAAAATTTGATCCAAAGCTCTAAACTTTGATTTGTCCAACGAGCTTCCAGCTATGGTCTCATATTTCAAAAATTTCACTTTTTGTGGAAACCCTAATTTTTAGGTCAAAAACTGAAACAACTCATAATTGAATTCTGTCTTGATAGAAAGATGCACCCTTCCAAGGAGAGTCAATCTAGCCTCCTTCCTTTGATTATCTGTGAAGAGAAAACCAAATATTAAGAAGCCCTAGCTTATGCAGCTGCATAGTGCCTTCTTCTTAGGTCAGCTCTGATACCATGTTAATTTTTTGATAATTTCATTCCATTATCATTTAGGATCACCAAGAGAATAACATGTACAACATATCAATCATAAACACAACAATGCAAGCACACAAGAGACACAGAGTTTCACCAGGGAAAACCAAGAAGGTGAAAAACCTCGCAACTTCCTAAGACATAAGATAAGCCCCAATACAAGATCACAAGGATCAAACCCAATAAGATGTCTCTAGAAGATACCCCTCCTCCTCCATAAGTGCACCACTTTCTCCCTTAGCTATGCAAGCTTGAGAAGTGATTGAATGATCTAAATGAGAGACACAACCTCTCTATTTATACACTAACTTGACCTGCCAATAATCCACTGGGGTTGACTTACTACTCAAGCCTAATAACCCAATGACATGTGCTAAGCAGGGCCGACCCCACATTGGTGGTCTAATAACCCATCAATACAAATGACAACACTTGTCAATGCACATGACAACACTTACAAATACAAATGACGACACTTCCAAATAGAGGAATAACACATCTTTGTGGGATATACAATAAAGTACAAATATAATACATGGAAGAGTATCTTCCGAAGTTACAAATACATCATCACGTTACGCTTCCAACCATTGTTGAATGAAGGAGCCCCTAAATCCCCCAAATTTCCTTTACAATGCATCACTAATAATCTCAATGCTCGCACCACCCCCAATTATAATATCATTGATGACTTGGCCCAATACCCCGCTGCCATGTCATCCTTAGAGGTTGTAAAGAACTACCCAGGGAAAAAAAAAACATTGTCATCTTCGTTAGGTGCGATCAACCCTTATGACTCACGATTGATGGCATTCGACTTGGATCATTCCAAACCGCGTATGCCTTCATCCATCACATTTCAAATCTCAGTTTTGATTTGAAAGCTAGTCATAAATCGATGCATAGTATATTAGGGAACCTCTACATGCATCATGTCCACATTCGTGTGGAAGAAGCTCGGGTACCCTCCTTTGCAACCATCCACAACATCCTTACAGGATTATGATGGCCACATAGCTCAACCACAAGGTCTCCTCGCAAACGTCCCCATCTAGTAAGCCGAAAAACTATCGTGATCAAGATCGAAGTTATTAATACACAAATCGACTACAACCTCCTTTTAAGACGTAGCTACATGTACACGATGAAGGTCATCGTCTCATCCATGTTCTGTATTATGATGTTTCCCCATGAGGGATGAGTCATCAAAATTGACCAACTCACCTACTACGACCCCGATGTGTTTTCCACTACATAGAATGTCCTCCCCATGGTTGAATCTACCCCTTTGATTTCCACAGTGGGATTGGGTCTTTATGTTGAGGCCCCAATGACCTCCACATTTATATCCTTACCCCCACCCCCTTTGGTTGTTGAAATATCGAACTTGTGCACCATCTCATTAATAAAATCAATCCCTAAATCAAAGACTGCCACTCAATCGACACCTCAACCATAACCGTAGTGGTTACCCCAATGCCAACCGCCATCGGTACCTAGCCACGTGGAGCCACCCTGATCCATACAATTCCATTTTTGTTCCCACCATCAAGATTTGTTAGCATACTTGTAATGGAAACGTTGAACCTCTTGGGACAAACACTTGGGCTTCCCATCTGGTACTTACCTACACCGAACCCCACCCTAACCCCGCAGTTGGTGCTCCAACTGGCCCAACCAATCCCCACCGCCAATCATCTTCCTCTTGGTGTGTTGGAGACAACTTCATCCAACCTGACTCTCCATCCTCCCAAGAAGACTTGGGACAAACTCACGAAGGCTAATGCTGCAACAAACAACTAATAAAGTCGTGAATCCCCCTTCCCCTACCTGAGCTCGAGCCCCTACACCTTTCACTTTGTGAGATGTCTTGGGTCACGCTACCCAAAATTTTCCACAATTTCCCATCTTTCGTTCCCGTATGTAGACTCTAGATGATGACAAGAACATTATGGTCATTCAATTTCCATCCCCTCCGTAGTCATGTAATAAATCATTGTGGACCAATCAGTCATGTGCAGTTTGCGGCCTCTATGGCCATTACTCTCACCATTTCCCCGATCTACTGGAGTATCGATCGGTTTTGGCTAAGCTATGTCAGATGTCCTTAGAATCCTCTGTCACCATTGTTGAGGAAATGTACCCCTTGAAATCCTCATCGGCTAAGGTAAACACCATTTATGTTATTTCAACCAGTGACCCCTCTATCCCAATATACCTTACCATCAACCCATCTAATCTCTCCACTCGATGCTTGGTCATACAATGAGATGCTCAGGCTTGACCCCTCAATCGTTGAACATTACATTAATGCTTGGCCTGATGTCACACCTGTGCACCAAAATCAATAGTTGATCCACCCATCCAAAATGCCAGCGCTTAAGGTTGAAATTGAAAATTTTTGTCAAGTTGGGTTCATCTACCCTATAGCATATACCACATGGGTGTCCAACCTTGTTCCTGTTAATAAAAATAAGGGAACTATTCATGTCTATATAGACTTCTGAGATTTCAATTTGGCATTCCTTAAAGATAACTTCCCTACGCCCTTTATTGATCAACTCATCTATGTATGCATGGGCCACAAGGTTATTTCCTTCATGGATGGTTTCTCTAGCTACAATCGGATTCATATCTACAAAGATGATCAGTACAAGGCTGTATTCACCTCCCCGTGGGGAACCTTCTCCTATCATGTTATGTTGTTCAGTCTTAAAAATTTTGGAGCCACTTTCCAGTGGGTCATGACATATTTTCATGATTTGGTTCACATCATTCTTGTCTATTTGGACTATCTCACTGCTCTGTCAAAGAAATGATTAGACCACTAGGAAGACCTCCGACATGTCTTCCTATGATGTCACAAATATAATCTTCACTTGAACCATCTCAAGTGTGTTTTTTTCATTCCCTTCGGTCGGTTATTGGGATTCATCATTTCCGAAAAAGGGATCACTATTGATCCCTTGAAGGTTCAATCCATTCTTGACCTCCCATCTCCTTATACCTTGCACCAATTGAAAAGCCTTCAAGGAAAGGCCAATTTTCTCCATCGATTTGTTCCGGACTATGCTACAAAATTCCCAATGGTTTCTTGTGCTTGCTTTGAACTAACATCCCTATCCTTTAGGATGAACATGCACAAGCCTCTTTCGACGCATTGAAACAAGCCCGAATTCTGCTCCCTTGATTTCACCACTTGATTTATTGAAGGAATTTATCCTTTATGTTTCGACATCCGAGCATTCCATTTCAGGATTTTTAGTCCACGAGTATAGTACTTGTCAAGAGCATGTCATATACTATGTAAGTCAGACATTGTCCGTCCCACCACTGCGTTACTGCCACGAGGATAAAATGGCCATTTTCATTGTCTTCTTGTTTAAGAAATTACACCATTACCTTCTTATGAGCTAAACTATAGTAGTGGTAGATTCCAACCCGATGATCTACCTCTTGAGTCGCTACCTCATTCAAGGTCAAGTGGCCAAGTGGATCATCATCCTCCAAAAGTACGAACTCAAATTCATTACCCCAAAAGGCACCAAGGAACTCGCTCTAGCACAACTCATGATCGACCTACCCCCTTCCTCGGTGGCATCTCTGATCATGATAAACCTACTAAAAAAACACTTGTTCACCATCTCTTCAGATGACCCATGTGTTGATGCCCCTAAAATCGCAGCACCAACAGTTGGGGATCCTCCTCGGTAAGCAAGACCAATTAGATCGCTCACTTTTTGGTGTGGGGGAATCCGTCCGGTTAACGGTTCGGATACCGCGTGTGTGTGGTTGTTTAAATATTTTACCGGTTATGGCCCAATTCACCATTTATGTATTTTATTTTAATTATGAGATGCAAGTTCCCTAATTAAATGCATATAATTGACAGGAATAAACCACACTAGCGATGCGTAGCTTCTTACCTCTCATCTTACCACTCCTGCCTTATCAAATATCTATTTATTTCTAATCTAAATTAATCTAAGCTATCTATCCTATCCCTACAGGGAGCAAATCTGAATTAAGAGTAATAAACTGGAAATGCTCATAAAAGTCTCACAGATAGTTGTTTCAACACAATAATCACATTTACAGCAGAAAGAATATCAAAGATGGCTCTGATATGATAAAGCAAATTATTACTCATTTAGCACATAAGCAATTGCACAGAAAGAAAAATCATTCTTCAGCATGAAGTAATTCAAGAAAGTTAGAACAATCTCACAGTATGAGTTATGAATGCCATAATAAATAGTTCCACATTAACATTCCACAGATTCCATGCAAAATCTCTACACCAGCTTTTCCCAGGCAACAGATCCTTCTTATTAAGCAAAAAAATAGTTCTCTTACAAAAATGATCCAACTCTATTGTACTTTCCAAAAGTACCTATTCTCTATTTTCTTCCCCTATTTATCTTTACAAAATTTTGTCTTCTAGTGCCTCTTCATCTACCCTAACCCTAAGATTCCCAAAATTTTGACTTCTAGTGCTTACATAAGAAAATATAAAATATATTTACAATTTAGATTTATGTGGGCCCATCTAAACTAGAAGAAAATCCACCCCATGCATTAGCTCGTTCAGTAATGACATTAATCCTGCTGGGATCCAATACTTGTAAAGAGACTCCATGATATGACAGCCAAGTTTCAATGTGCGCCATCCCTGCTTCTACTGCTGAGCAAATATCTTCTAGGAAATATGCATGTATAGATCCTTTCCCTACAAAATGGTGGATGTCTTCCTCAGTGAGAGCATCCAACTTTCTGATGTATTCTAACTCCCCCTGTAATCAACTCTACAGCTCTGCTATGCATAGATATCTTGAAGGGAGTTCGTTCATTGGCAGGAGCGGAGAGAGATGATACTTTTCATGAACTTGCTGGATTTTCCCATAAAAATCTTGACACTTCTGAATAGTATTTGGAATGTCATTATTTAGTTTTATGGAAGCCTTCCTGCAAAATTCTAAAATGTCCATTTTCAACTTCAATTTTGTTGTTGTCTTAGGAAGCAGGTTGTCAGGGTATTCAGAGTTGGTTTCTCTCCAGACCATTTGACTTTTGATTTCTTCTGCAACATCACACAACCTCTTCCTGAATGCCCGTGAGTCAGCAGATATCTCATCCATTCTCGTCATCATTAGATTCATCTTATATATCTTCTCTGTAAGACTCACCTGAGAATGATATATTTATTCTTGGATTTTATAGGCTTGATCATAGAACGAAGATATATCTAGCTTTCTCGTGTCCGCTAATTCCAGTTGCTCTATTAAAGATTATTTCTCCTTTTCTAACTCCTCTACCTTAGCTTTTAATCCTTTGACCTGTTGGATGGCAGCTGACTCACTTGATTCTAGCTGAGTGGTCCGAGATTCAAGATCTTTCTTCTCACCTTCCAATATCATTAACTGTACAGTTAATGCCTCCTTTTCTTCATCCAAGCTCTGGTACTCATTCATTATTCTTTCTTGCTCGGATAGAAGGGAGTCATGTTTCTTTTTCCATTCTATCCCTTCTTCTCGCTCCTTCACCAGATTACTTTTTAATTTGAGCACCTTCCCTTTGCTTTGTTCAATATCATTCATCATCAACTTGCCAATATTATCTTCATTTGCTTGAGAAGAAGCTACATTGACGGATGCCATAAATTTGGGGTCTTTATGTGTACCCTCCATGATGATGCTCTCCTGAACAGTGATGATATCTAGTTGCGAGCCCATTTTCAGTCTCCATTCCATTCTCTTTGAGATGGTGTTTCTGTTATGGTCAAAGATGATTGTGTCCAATTGGGACACAATGTTCTCCTTGGATGGGCTAAATGGCATGAGTCCGATCTCAGCCAATGGGAGGTGGCCTCCTGTGAGTATTTCATTGGATAATTAGGGCGGGCCTGTGTCCATGCTCTACATGCTTGGGATTCCCATTTCCATAGCCTTCTTGGACTTTTCTTCTTCCTTTTTTTTCTTTTTCTGTTCAGCTGCTTCCTTTTCATCTTTTTCTCTCAGTTCTTGCAACTTCTCGGCTTCTTCTTTCTAGATCCTTTCAGCCTCTTCTTTCTGAACTCTTTCAATTTCTTCTTTCTGAATCCTATTGGCCTCTTCTTTCTGAATCTCGTTGGCCTCTTATTTCTAAATATTTTTAGTCTCCTCTTTTAGCCTTTGTTCTTCCTTTGCTAATTGTAGAGCTACGACTTCGTCTCTTTTCCTTTGTAATTTTTCCTGCTTAGAAGCTTTGGCAGCAGTACTGGAACTAGCTCCACTTTTGGGACGAAAACATTTGTTAAGCTCGGTCATGTTGCTAGCTCTCCTAAATACCTATTCATCATTGTCAAAGTAATTGGCATCAGGGATAATTTTAAGGACCCATACTTATTTAAAAGTGTATAAACCTTGGCGAATCTTACCAATTCTTAAAATGTCAACTATAAAATATTTGGCAATATTTTTCTAAAATTATTTCAATTTCTAAGGATTTTATATAGTTTATATAATGATTTGGCGATTTTTAGAGTGAAAAAAGTTTACCCCATCAAAATTGGGCGAAATCGGGCTTCAAAAAATGCAAATTGGTGAATCTCTTTTTGGAAAAAAACATGGAAAAATAGCCCATGGGCTAAATTTCGCCCCTAAAATTATCCTTGATTGGCATAGTCAAAATGTATTTTGATTGCTCTACAATGCTCGACAACTTAGTTGTAGCTATCATTTCTCATGAAACTCCTCGCCAAAATGGAAAGATTCCAATTCTTAAATAAAAGCTTCAACAGTTTTAAATTTTGAAAATTTGTATGCCCCGATACAGAAAGGCAATGGTGGGAATGAAGCTTTTTTATGATCATGTAAGAAACCACCAATCCAATCTATGAAGACTTTCCTTATTGCTTCTTTGTGAACCACATAATTAGTCACATATTTGGGCAAAAGGGATGGGGGTCAGGAACCTCCATACATCTTGAGATACATGCCCTCCTGCAAAAAAAAGTAATCCCCATACTCTTCAACGACTGACATGGCATTTTCAGACAAGCAGTTTGGTTCTTTGTTGAAAATCAATTCGTAGAGAGGCATAAGAAATTCCTCACATATGAGCTTATAATAACCTTTGTATTTATGTGCCCACAAGATATGGTAAGCAACATATATTGGGGGTTCATCTCTATTCGAGATGCATCCCAACTTGGGGAATGAGTGCCTTGATGAAATCCAATCTACGAGGTACGAAGACATGTAAAATTCTACCTTCTTCTGGGTCAAACCTACTTTTGCAGCCACTATTGTTGATGACAGACTGTCTGAGATGATGTCTTCCCAGTTAGAGATTGTACCATGGAAGGCTATGTGGTGAACTAAATGTATCCAATTTAATTTTTAAATAGTCCCTTCTGCCATGCCGAAATTCCTGCTTAGCATCAGGGCTATGATCCTAAAAGGGGTCCTCGATATTTGACACTCATATTCTCTGCTTTCCCTCTGCCTCAGCTGCTTTCCTTGTATTAATATTTTCTTAGCATACTCGAGAGTGTCCATGTTAAGACTTTTAAGCCAGTCTTCAGTCAGTAGGACTTGAGCGTTTGGTAATTTGTATTCTGATACTATGTGCAATGGATGGAAGGAGGAAAATGCTTCTCCTTTGCTATCAGACATGATCCTTGACGTGGAATCAGCTTGAGACAAAATCCACCCAATGATCTCCAGGAAAGGAAAAAATATTTGGGCGCGTAGCTGCTTTTGTGATGCCAGATTTCTTGATGTTATCAATATAAGAACATTTCTTCAAGAACTGCACCAGGGACATCCTAGTCCCGAATCATCTCATATAATTCCCCCCATTTGTATTCAAGGAGAATCCTTGTCACTGCCTTAGTATCCTCGAACACGGTCTCTACCTTGGTTTCCAATATAATCTCGACATCTGATCCTCACTCAACCACCTTAGATTTCCTCTTGGCTCCTTTCTTTGTCATTTTTCAAATTCTGATAAAAAGAAAGCCATGTGTAAGAAAAATTCAAACAAAATTTAATCAAGCATTTTCTCTCATATTACAAATTTACAAGTGATAGGCGGATTTGAACAAAAACACCATTATCATGCTGTGAAGTTTTGTCGATTTGTCTCAACAACATATGCAAAATTGGAAAACAAAATGTATGTAAAGTAATTGAAAACATATTTTCTAAATAAAACATAAATTAGTTGTTGGTAGTAAACATGAAACTCTAAATACAACTTGGGGTGAGTAGTTAAACAACACTCAAAAAAGTTAGCTTAAAGGATTATAAACAGTGTTGATTAGGTCCAAATTATGAAACAAAGGTGCATGTGGTAAAGAGCTTAAGGATGTAGGCCGGTTAGTCTTGTTGAGAATGGAAACTAGGGCTCAAGTTTGCGAAGTGACAGAGCAACCACCATGGGTCTACTTTGGTCTCATGACTGCAAGGGCTTACTGCGCACAGCCGATGGTGTGAATAAAACTATCAACTGCTCCAAAAACCACTTCAAAACCGATTTGAAAAAATAACACGAGGCCCACTAGGCACTCAAAGGGAGGTATGACATCTGGTGCAGTCACAACATTCTAGGGCTACGAAATTCAACATTCCTCTCTTAACGACCGTTTCTAGAAAAGGCCCTAAACTAGTTTAACCCTAGAAAGTAAGGATGACGTGGATGAAATGTTTTCAAGGGGGAACGATGTCCGAAAAATAAAATCCCCATAACATAAAACCCAAAAAAAAATAACAAGATCAACCAAAAAGAGAACATGACGACCTACCTATCAGTTGACGACTGGTCGATGAGTTCTATGGCATCAGGATGCGTGAAAGTTGGTGACTGGTGGAGGAAACAGCTTACAAACGACGTTCTTGCAATGTCAAAACTCAAAATAACCAAAACCTTTAAGAATAACCCTTGCCAAAAGAGCATTCAATGCAAAACGGGGTTGGTTGGTGGGGTAGGTGGGTTAATTTATGACCAAACTCCCGTTTCGATGAGTTTTCATAGTTCTTGCATGGCCGCTACTTAAAAGAACATCGTCGATTGTTTCGGCGTGCTTCATTCAACTTCCGGGACATGCATTGGCAGGGAAACCCCAAGTGTGACGACGATGGTTTCGACGAGGTTTGATTGGGTCCCTTTTGCGAGTTTTGTTTCCTCGCTTACGACTGTTTCGGCAATTTTAAATAAGTTCCGCCAAAGACTGGAAACATTTAAACTCCTCTATTGATTCCTTTCTCCTCAGACTTGTCGGATTATCTCATGGATCGGCAGCGATAGTTTCTGTGTCAATGAATGAGTTACACCAAAAAGTATCATGGCATTGAAAACATTTTTTACTAATGGGTTTCGGCGCAAGGAATGAAGTTTCACCGAGATGCGTCGCAACGGAGTCAGCGGATCAACTCATGATTTGTCGGCGACTGTTTCGGTGTCAATGGACAAGTTTCATCGAAACATATCGCAACCTACAAATTTATTCTCCAAAAGTACCTCGCACGCCGAAACAAAGGTACTTTGAAAAAATCTAAGCCAAGTAAAGGAGATGCGACCGTTTCGGCGGTTTTAACCGAGTTCCTCTGACCATTTTGTCTCAACTCGTCGAGTCTTGCCGAAACAAAAAAGGAGCCAAAACTTAAAATATAACTCTGACCGTATCGACTCAACTAGATGAGTTTAGCCAATCATTTCGGCGCTAAAACCAGAGTTTTACTTAGTGAGAAAAACGGCCTTCTTTGCTCGAAATTTGGGAAAAAAACTAAGTTTGAAGGTAGGATTTTCTAGGAAAACTTAAACTCTAAAAAATCTCTTAAGAGAAAAGGAGGGCCCCCATAATTTTCAAAAAATTTGGGGATCAGGTTGGAGCAACAACAATTGGTGATTCGTTGGTGAACAAAGATCTCTGAATAATCTCTTTTCAAGCTTAGAAAACTTACATGTTATTGACCCCATAGGTAACATAGTGCTTTTACAGGCCATATTTTATATAGGGAAAGGACCACTTTTATCACATTGGTCATTGGGGAATAAGGGTAACTTTGAATCAAACTTCTTCACCACTCTTCTGAGGCCAAAACGCGGAGTTCATTTTAAATCCATCTTTCGTATGCCCTCTAAATAGGACTCCACAGGATCGTAATAAAATCACACAGACGTATTCGTTTGTTCCTCATTCCCATGCTTCCAGCATTTCTTTAGATGATTTCTTTATTGACGAATTTTTTCGTCTAAGTCTTCCATTATAGCTTTCTTCAATATTCAATATTTGACTTAGGCTCTTCCATCCATAATGTCCTTTTGTGTGAGCAAGAGATTTATTTTATTGTCATGCTCACGGACGGAGAAGAACCTTGCTAAGATGACCACTAGGGCACTTTCTTGATTGGATATCTTCATTTATTGAAACCATTTCTTTGATGGAGCTGAAACTTTCTGGAAACATGACTCTTTTATGCAAGCTCTTTTGGCTTTTAATATGCAGCATGGGATCATTTTAAATGCCATACATCTGTGAGAACTACTTCCTCTTCGTGGATCCATTATAGTGAACTACCTGAGACAGTTATTAATGTGAGAATGGACGAAGCCCCAAGATAGTAATACAAAAATCATGAGTCTTAGTTATTTTACAGGGGTTATCATGTCAAATATGAAACTGAAGCAGATTTTCCCTTTCTAAAAACTGATTAGCAAAAAGCAATGTCACATGTAGAAAAATTTCTTTTATAAGTAGATTCTTCCTTTTCAAGAGATGCCTTTGAGATTTCTCAAAGTTCCATCTTTCCATAAACCAAGAAGTTGAGCTGGGATTTTTTTGAAAAAAATAAAGGAATCAAACAATAAGCAAACCAATGAATCTGATGAAAAGAAAAGAAAAAAAAATAGACTACTTAAAATAGAAAACAACAAACTAGAAAAATAAAGAAAAGCAAAGTTTATTTATGTACAAAAGCGCTCCTAAACCTAAGTAAAGTATTGTTTCAAAGCAAGTCCGTTGATAGGGAGATTTTCTTCCTCCCCTTGCAAATCTTGTAGTTTGTATGTCAACAAGACAAGCTTTTTATCAATCTGGTAAGGGCCAAGCCATAATCGTTGAAATTTTATATGATTTCCCTTTTTGTCATGTGGGTGATCCCACTTCATAACTAAGTCACCTACTTCAAAGCTTATTTTTCCAGACTTTTGTTTATCAAACCACATCTTGACAATATCTTGGTGTTGGTGGAATCTATCTTTGGTCTTTTGTCGCGATTCTTCAAGTTCGAGTAGGGTATCAATTCATGACTGTAGGACATCACTGTTGAAACCTCGAGAGGCTTGGGCTAGTTGTAAGGATGGGAGTAGTATATTAGGTGGGAGTATAGCTTCTTTCCCATAAACTACCGTATATGGGGAGACTGCTAAGGAATTTTGAGTAACTCTATCTGCCCATAAAGCATTTGGAAGGGTTGTATGCCAGTTCCTCTGACTCCCAATAACAGTTTTCTTAAGAATTCAGATGAGATTTTTGTTCATAGGTTAGTCCAGTCCATTTCCTTGGGGTTAATAATTTGCTAAATAATGCAATTTACTTCCCATTTCATAAGCAAATGCAGTTTATTTTACAAAAGAGAAGTAAGTTGAATTATCAAAAACTAAATAAACTGGAACCCCAAACCCGGTTATGATATTCTCTTGCAAGAATACGATCACTACATCCCCGATCGCTTTATGCAGAGGAGCAGCTTCTGTCCATCGTGTGAAATAGTAAGTGGATGTGAGGATATACCAGTGTTGTACCGAAGAATTTGGATTAATATCCCCGATAACATCTATGCCCCACTGCTCGAATGGTTCAAATATAATAATTGGCTGCATGGGACTTGCTGCTTTTGGAAATCTGCTAGCACTCTGTTGACATACATCGCATTTTCTGGCATAAGCATGATCATATTTGAAGAGAGTGGGCCAATAGTAACCAGCTCTAAGTATTTTATGAGCAGTGGTATCTCCGGAATAATGTCCCCCAGCACAACCATCATCTAAATCTTTAACCACTTTTTCAACGTCCTCTTTCTCAAGACATCTGAGAAATATCCCATCATAATTTTTTTCTGAAAAGTAATCAATCAATTATCTGATAGGAGGCTAATTTTAATTGGAGTGCTCTTCTCTTCTTAGGAATCCAGTGTTATGGTAGATATCCTTGTTGCAAATAGTACACCAAATCTTTATACCAAGATTCCAGAGCAGTGAATATAGGACATACCTCAACTAGATTCAATTTAGCTTTGTTTTCCCACTCCTGATCTTCATTGGCTGGATTTTCCGTGATCAACTTAAACAGGCCTTGACCTTTAATGATAGTGGTTAGATTGAATTCTAGATCATATTCTTGAAGAGAAGTTACCCAGTTTCCTCTCCTTTCACCCAATTCCTTCTGTATAAACAAAGATCTGACAGTCGGGTGAGATACTATGACTTTTGTCCTGTTTTTCAAATATATGGCCTGAGCTGTTTCACTACTTTAAACACCGTATATCCTTGTTTATCTATGGTTGGGTAATTTAGTTCGGCCCCTTGTAACCCAATGCTCATGAAACAAATTGGATATTCGTCTCTGGATTCTCCTTTCTGAGTGAGCACTACTGCGAGAGATGAATTTGAAGCAAAAGTGTATATGATGAAATCCTTTTCGAAGTCTGGACTCCTCAGAGAAGGTGCACGAGCTATAACAGTTTCAATGTATTTAAATGAAATCTTATTTATGTCATTCCATCTAAACTGCACACTTTGCTTCACTATTTGCTGCAAAGGTTTAACAATTTGTGTGAAATCAGGCACAAACCTTCGAACAAAATCTATCATGCCCATAAATGATTGCATAGCCTTCTTATTATGGGGCATGGGAATCTTAGTTATAAATTCAACTCTCTCTGGATCTATTGAGATCCCCTTCTTCGAGATAATGTGACCCAATAGTTTACCTTCCAAAACAACCAAAATACTCTTTTTTGGGTTCAGAGATATACCATATTTCCTGCAACGATAAAAAACCTGTTTTAAATGGAAAACATGGTCTTCTCTCTTCTTGGAGAAAATTGTTACATCATCTAAATAAATGACCACACAGTGGCCAACTATCCTCGGAATGCAATGTCCATGTCCCTCTAGAATGTGGCTCCAGCATTCATTAGGCCAAATGGCATTCTCCGATATGCTGACGTTGCCCATTTCATACGAAATGTAGTCTTAAGTCGATCTTGATCTTCTACTAAGGCTTGATTATATCCATAAAATCCATCTAGCAGGGAGAACAGTTCTGAGCTTGATACCATTTGTAATATCTATTCCATTGGTGGTACACGATAATTGTCTTTGTTAGATAGTCTATTCAAATTTCGCAAATCAATGCATAGCCTTATCTCACCTGATTTCTTCCAGACGGGGACTAAATTAGCTACCCATTCGGAGTGCCAGACCTTAAATATGATCTTAGCATCTAGCAATTTTTTAAATTCCTTCTGTATTAATGGTTTTATCGGTCAAATCAACACTTCTTCGTCTGTGATCACATTGCCTTTTCGGTCACACAAAAGAACACTATGGATGGACAAGCTAGATTAACCTTAGATGATTTAGTACTGAGATCCCACATCTTCAGCTGAAAACCTTATTTTTCTGCATATTTCATTGGAAATACATGACTCTAATAATTGACATCTAGCAGGTCATTCACGAGTCCTAATATTGACAACCCGCGAACATCACTTAAATGTTGCATTCGTGAGTTGCTAAGAGAACTAGCCACGCATCATTCGCCTATTTCCTAGTGTCATACTCACGGGTATCTTAAGATGAAATTGAAAAATATATTAAGAATACAAATTGGGATTAGTTGATTTTGGTATTGTAACTCCTCCAACTTTCCAATTCAATTGCCTCACAAATCTAACTTCTTGCCTTAACCATAAATACAAGGGGAAGCTATGGGGGAGGGGCCAATGGAGAGAAAGCTATCGTTATGCTGAAGGAATTCCAAGTCAAGAGAGGAGTAGGAACCTAGAACTTGGTTGCAGAAGTGCTTGAATCAAGTTCAGGTATGGGTGATTCCACAAAGGTGGTTCACCATTTTTGGTGCGGAGGAGCCAAAAAAATTGTTTTTCGCACCCTCGATCGAGGTTTTAAACGCTCGATCGAGCGCTTGAAAATACCTCAATCAAGGGCTTGAAAATACCTCGATCGAGGGTTTTTAAATTGCTCGATCGAGGGCTAGGTTAGACCCTCGATCGAGCAAATGCTCGATTGAGGGCTTGGTTAAACCCTCGATCGAGCAAGGCTTGGTTAAGCCCTCAATCAAAATATTGCTCAATCGAGGGTTTGAGACAAAAAAAAAAAAAACAAGGCCTGGCCTATCGGTCGGCCCTGTTCGAAACAAACAACAAACAATGGCAATAACGATCGGACCAAACCCCTCGACCAAGCTTCCGCAGCCAGTACAGCATGCCCCACGGCCCACGTCCACTTCCGTCCACCATGCCATGGCTTCCAACCCACGAGGTAAGTGGAATTCAACCCCACATAATTTGTTTTTAAAAAAACTTATATTTTTATCTGTTGTTTGTTTAAAAAAACCCTAATTTTTTTTTGTTTTGTTTTGTTATTTGTTTTGAAAAAAATCCCTAAATTTGATTTGTTTTGTATATAAAATTGTGTGTTTAAAACATAATTTTATTTAGTTTTTATCAATTTGTGAATGTAACCATTGAAAATGAAAAACCGATATCGAAACCAAAAACCATTGAAACTAAAACCACCATAGAAACCAAAAACCATTGAAACTAAAAAACACCATTGAAACCAAATACAATTTGAAAAAAAAACAAAACAAAACCCATTCCAAAACATTTTTTTGTTTTAAATTTATGTTGTATTTATTTTTTTAAATTATTAATATTTTGTTTATGTCAACCAGTAGCATTTCACCGCATAAATGCTACCGGTTTTATTTTAAAATGTGTTTTGACAAGCAGAAATGTTGCCCTTTTTTTCAATCCTCTGAAAACGCCAAGAGGATTGAAAAAAAATAATCATATTAAGTTGCCGGTTTAACAAAAACCATTAACATTAAAAAAAACTCAACACCACCACAGTTACATGTAGAAAACTCATTTGGTCTCCACCTATAACCTTAGATTCAATGTTACTTTGGAAAATGACCTACAATTTCTTTAATGGAAAATCCATAATTAAGTAAGTAGCATCATTATTATTAATTTATTTAATGAGATGAAGTATCATTTTTATTTTTTATCTTATAATTATCATGTATATTTTTATAGTTATACATAATATCATATAAATGTTTATATAATAAACACACACACACACACACACACACACACACACACACACACACACACACATATATATATATATATATTAATTTTTTAATAATATATACTATATAACACTTTAAAAATAAATATTTAAATATTACAATTAAATTTAAATATGTTTATTAAATTCAATATTTATTAATATAATTATATGTTAATATAAACTAATAATTTTATGTTAATATAAATTATAAATATATTGAAGTTAAAAAAAATCATTTTCTTAAAATCAAAGCTTAGGTCTAATACCTCAATAATCATCACATTGAAATCTATCCAAATACATTTAGGTGCATACAACATGTCCATATCAAGATGACAAAAGCAAGCGCAACAAAATCTTATATTATTAAGATTTGGACATACTCCCTTTTCCATGGTTTGAATGTCATAATATAATATGTAACCTAGTTGGTGAAGGAGAGGATAGGCTAAATTGATTTTGGTTCCCTACACCTCCTATAATGAGAATTAGAGCGAAATGCATAGAACAACTCCGACTAGGGAAACTAGAGAAGTTGCAAGGTTGGGTAAAATCGACCACCATGCAAATTCACCAATTTATCCACCAATGGTCCAGTGAAATCATACTGTCAGTTTGAACCTTCTAGAATTCCACTTCCCACTTCATGATGGCCACACTAACCACTGTAATAAACTCCATATACACAAACCAAGAGATGATGATGAAAATGTAGTGGAGAGGAAAGAAAATGGGCAAGAGAGGGTAACCAAAATACCATAGAGAGAAAAGATGCATGGGGATTAAATTCTGAATACCTAGTACATTACATAAAAACTTAATATCAGTCGACAATGTTGATCATCTATTTTTATGGTCTTTGTGGGGACCAAATTCAAATCTTGAGTGATTTTGATGGAAGACTAACCCCATGTCATGGCCTCTTAGCTAAAGGAAATTGTTTGTGATTAGTGGTTTTCCCATCGAGGGTAGTAAATAAACATTGTTCAAAAGAAAATTCTACTTTGTTTACTAGTGGTAAATAAACATTAAAATAAAAATCTACCTTGTTTACTAGTGGTAAACAAATATTGAAAATACCCGCACCACCTCTTGACCCTCAACTAGTAGATCTCTCCCTACAAGATATTGAGAATATATCATTCTAAAAATAGTTTAGCTTCCCCCCCACATCCCAACCTCTAGTCCTAGTACTGGTGTGGCATTGAGGACTTTATCTAAGAAATCCAACTATTCTCAATGAATGCATGTATCCAACATGCTCACATGATTTGAATGTGACCGCCACATTTTATCCCTAAAGATGTTGCACCAACTTCCGCTTGAAACCAAACACCATCCTAATTCTCAAGGGCATGTGTTGTCACAGATTTGTTTCAAGGACACAATTAATCATGTGACCCTTATCTAAACAGGAAGAATCTATCACTGCTAAATAACAACTTTTCTATGTTTCCTTAACAACATTGTACTTTACTTCCATTCACACAACTCCTCAAAGCCTAGACACAAAGTAATTCTCTACCATGTAGATTAGCCACACAAGACAAAGCATCTTTTAATTAGTGGATGGTTTGCTTATTGCTTCCTCCTCAAGAGAGATGACTTCTTGGCACCTTGTGGGAGCTTTGATGTGGGTTTTATTGCTGCCACTACTGTCATTTTAGCCACAAGCCACTAAAGCCCACAAAATTGGGGCATAAACAATACTATGTATTTCCCAACAATTGCCTCAATAGACCTTTAACGCTGGTAACTTGCATGCAAATGAAACAACACATGTCTATATACATTGATAACTCCTTGGTGCTCAAAGTACATGGTAGGATAACTTGGATACGAAGTGATGCCTAGATACAAATATGGTATTGTTGGCACCACTTTAATGTTGTTAGTCATAATGAGAATCAAAACTACAAGAGTAAACGGCTACGGAAATGATATCATCCTAACATTAAAATGTGAATCTATAAATTGCCTCAAAAAGAAATAGTGTTTGCGTTCATTAATGAAGGAAACACAATTCACCGTTTAATCTATTTACCCAAAACTGCAAAGATTACTACAACTAAGCTATGTCATATAGTATACCATAATTTCAAACATGAATAGGTTACACTATGGTATAAACAATAATATTATGTAAAAATAAAAATGTCGATAGCATTAATCTATTTTGGAATGATGTATTTTTAGTTAAATCATTGTATAGTTTTTTGAACTATGCATTCCATCATAGTCTATATTTACATATAGGGTTCATATTTTACAATGGATTAACCATTGCACCTATTGACAAGGCTATTTAGCTTGGGTTTAGTAAAGGAAGAGTGCCACACTACTATACTTTGACACTTATTCTATCAATCTACTTCATACTCATTTGAGCTAGATTTTGTATGTTGTTATCCTCGATCCCTTCAATTCATGAGCTCGCCAATTTTTAATTGTGCAAATGGAGTTAATGCCATTTAGTTACCTTGAGGTATGGTGTAATAACCCCCAAACTTCTTAGGTTTATTTTTGGAAAATAATTAGTTACTTTTTACTTCTCATATATATATATAATAATGCTGAGTCAAACCATAACTTCATGTAGCTCATGAGAATAATGTTTCGATGTACAAGTACTTCTAATATTAAGTTCGTATTAACCATATAATACACAATAGCTTCTATAAAGTTTCCATGTTTACAAAATCGTACTGATGATATTAAGGTTTAGTTAAAATTTGAATATTTCCTACTAATAATAATCAATCCATTCATCAATCTACTTGAATCGATTACAAAGTCTATTTCTTACCCCTTGAATGTTATGATAAACTACTTCAATATACATCCCATCTACTACACAACTTTGGTTAGTCCAAGTACTACTCCTTTTTAACCTTACACATTTAGTTTACATGGATTTCTATTATCTCATAATCCAACTAAATATAAAACCATACCACACTCTAAACAGATCTACATGCTTGTCAATTCCACGTGAAATGACTAATCACACTCTTCTTTAATGAGCCACACATATCCCATGCTTCATTTGAACATTCTTATTGGATTTACACAACCTCTTCAAATATGCAGTTACTTTAGGATGTGGTAGGTAGAGTCAACTTATATCCCTAGGTGCAGATACATCAAACAACCCAAACTATCTCTTGGTTTGGTTTGGGTTCTCATGTGGTATGTGTCTCAAGCAAACACACAAACAACCCTTCCATTCGTTGATTCGTTCTCATGTATGTCAATAGATCTAGAGCATCCTCGCTCTCTATAATCATTCCTATGCTATAAAATTTGTTAGGAACCCATGTCAACCCTTCTATTTACTTTGTTAGTATATTGTTGTTGGGCGCATATGCTTTGTAAGTCGTCCCGTAGTATTTGTTGATCCATAGTTTGTATTATTGTTGTTGGATGCATATGCTTTGTAAGTCGTCCCGTAGTAATTGCTGATCCATATTTTGTATTGGCCCATGGTATTGGCGACTAGAATTAGTATATAAGTTTGTGTTGAGACCAATGAAGGTACCGTGAAGTTATTTGTATTGAGCTTGCTCAAAGGTGGTTGCCCCCTCAACACATGGAGGTTGCAATTACAGCCATCCAGACCAAACTCCAAGATCTGGATGAAAAACTTCTCAGCCTCCATCTTCAGCATTCAGCCATGAACAATAACCGACCACCAGAATCTTCTGCAGCCAATGGGTTCTCTTCTTCCAACACTTTTCGTGGTCCAAAGCTTGAATTTCCTCGCTTCAATGGTATTGATCCGACTGGATGGGTCTATCATGCAGAACAATATTTTAGTCTGCATAATACTTTTGATGTCCAAAATATTCCACTTGAATCCTTTCATTTGGAACAAGAAGCCCTTCAATGGTACCGTTGGTACATCAAGGCTCATGACAAGCCAAAATGGATAGATTTTTTCCAACTCCTTCTGCAACAATTTGGTCCTAGTGCTTTTGATGACTTCACCGGAGCACTCACTAAACTTCGTCAAATTGGAACTGTGAGAGAGTATCAGACAGAATTTGAGAAACTAGCCAACCACAAAAAATGATTGTTTGATGACTTCTACATGAGTTGTTTTATCAATGGTCTTAGGGATGAAATCCGCCCAGAGGTCAAAATGTTCTGTCCCAACACAATGATGGAAGCCCTGGGGTTGGCTAAGTTGGTAGAAGACAAGATTGCTGCAAAAACAATGCTCCAAACCCACTTTTGTTTCCTTCCGAAATATGGGTTCTCAACGACCTCCCATCCCGCGAGCTCCTTGACCAACTCCTATCAAGCATTTGTCCGAAATAGAGATGCAAGCACGCAGAGAAAAAGGGCTTTGTTATAATTCTGATGAAAAATTCACTCGGGGACATAGATGTGTTCAACAAAAGATTTATCTCTTGGATGTGGATTCTCAACCTGCCTCTGAAGTTGGTGAAGATGCTCCAGATACACCAGATGATCAAGTCAACATTCAGGAGCCGCCTATTGACCTTCCACCTCAAGACGACCACCCAGAGATATCTCTCCATGCTTTATCAGGTGTCACTACCCCCCATACAATGCGGGTCAGGGGTCAGTTCAAGAAGCTTCCTCGTACAATACTCATTGATTCTGGCATCACTCATAACTTCATTGCCCCTCGGATCGCCAAACAGGCTAATTTTTTTGTCCATCCTTGCTCCAACTTTGAAGTCATGGTTTCCAATGGGGGCACCTTACCTTGCAAAGGGAAGTGTCACATGTACGTATCTCTATGGAATATTATAACCTGCACTCTGACATGTTTTCCTTGTCCCTAGGCGGATGTGATGTGGTTTTGGGCATTAAATGGTTACGCACACTTGGCCCCATCTTATGGGATTTTGCTGAACTTTGGATGAAGTTTTCAATCAATGGGACACAACACAAATTTATGGGCTTACAACAAGGGTCTCTCTGCATCATCAGTTCACATCACCTGGAAAAGATCCTTAAGAATAATTCACATGGTGTCATCACTTAGCTCCATTCCATTCAGATGCAACCACCAACGGTGTCCACTACTTCCCTGGATATATATGCAGGTGTCTTTGTTGCAACAGTGGGATTGCTTCCTTCAAGAGACCTTTCCGGTAAGCATTTAGCCGCATCTACATCTCAGCAGAAAATGATGGCTATTTTGCATGCAGTACAGAAGTGGCAGCCATCCCTATTAGGAAATTATTTATGCCTCAGGACTGATCTCCAGAGTCTGGAACATTTTCTGGAAAAACAGGTCTGCTCACCAGTACACCAAAAATTGGTTATCCAACTCATGGGTTATGACTATGCGATCACTTACAAGAATGGTAAGGATAGTATGGTGGCAGATGCTCCTTCTCGCGAATTTGATGACTCAGTTTCTCTTACAACTATTTCTCTGCTTGTTCCAAATTGGTTGCAATCTGTTCAATAGGGCTATCTCTTTTATGAAATCCATGCTTCTTCATCAGCAGGGCACTCTGGGTTCCTCAAACCCTATGACTGGGAACAATGTAACTTCTTTTGGCAGGGTCTAAAAATGAAAACTCGCCAAATGGTGGTTGAGTGTGATACTTACCAGGTCAACAAGGGTGAAACGACACTCGTTTCGAGACTACTCGAACCCTTGCCCATCCTTACACATATGTGGACAGCTATTTCTATGGATTTCCTAGAGGTGCTCTAGTGTTACAATACCACATCTAAAAGGGTGCCATATGAAGTAGTTTATGGACAGGCACCGCCATTTCCTCTTCCATACACACTCAGCAGCTCCCCAGTTCAGGCAATTGACTCAGTTCTTCGAAACGGCGATCATATTCTTCTCATTTTGCAGGACAATCTTCACATGGCAAGAATTCGATTGAAACAACAAGCCTACTAGCACCGTTCTAAGCGCACTTTCAATGTAGCTGATATGGTCCTTCTTTGTCTACAGCCTTCCAAGCAATCCTCCCTGTAACTCAATAGGCGTCAGTGGGCTGAAATGCAACCCAAGGATGCTACAGGGGAACCACTCCTTCAAATTCTGCATCAATTTCCACATCTAAAGCTTTGAGGACAAAGTTTTTTCTAAAGGAGAGGGTATGTTAGGAACCCATGTCAACCCTTCTATTTACTTTGTTAGTATATTGTTGCTGGATGCATATGCCTTGTAAGTTGTCCCATAGTATTTGTTGATCCATAGTTTGTATTATTGTTGTTGGACGCATATGCTTTGTAAGTCATCCCGTATTAATTGTTGATCCACATTTTGTATTGGCCCATGGTTTGTATTGACACATGGTAGTGACCCATGGTATTGGCGCCTAGACTTAGTATATAAGTTTGTGTTAAGACCAATGAAGGTACCGTGAAGTTATTTGTATTGAGCTTGCTCAAAGGAGGTTGCCCCCTCGAAGTGGCCTGTGATCAATATAAAAGTGATTCTGAGTTTTGTTATTTCTGCTATTTCGTGTGTTTCCATTAATTACTTGTTGTAGGTTCATCACATATTGTATCAAAGCACTTTCTTGGGCATGTTGGGTGGAATTTCTGCCAATTTTTTTTTTCACATCTGTTGCAAGTTTGGATCTGGGAATAATACTTATCCGCTTAACTGTGGGAAGTTCTTGGGCATAAGCCCTAAAACTCATTGTGAGGAGTACCACAGGAACCCCAAAGTAGCTAGCCCATTGAGAGGACCTGCCAGCAAAAAGGGTAACCACCCCTACCTGATTGACTAGTTCCACCCGTGAGGTAAACCAAGAGTTGTCGTTTCTGGCAAAGCAGTTATCGGTTTTACCTAAGCCGTGGAGTGAGGGGTACTGCCCCAATATGCAAGCCGTCAGACAACATTGGAGGCCGAGTGAAACCCCTGAACTGTTAGGAAGCCGCACATACCTGTGGTCCATATCTATTTTCAGATGAACTATTTCCGATCACTGCCACGCCATTTCAGATCCAGCCATTCAGATCCATTCTAAAAGTCGTTCCAGATCCAACCGTTTTCAATTTATTTATTTTTTTTCTCCATATCTCCCTTGTTTTCACTCTGTTTCCCTTGAAACTTTCCTGGAACCCCTATAATCCCATTCTGCATATTTCATTCTTGAGGACCCTATCCCAAATTCCACTTCCCAAAGTCCGAAATCCCACATTTGTCTATTTTTAGGGTTTTCCATAACTTCCTCGGATTTCATCCAATCACCTTCAAATTTTACCATAGAGTTCCTTTCCTAATTCTGCTTCTTTGTCCCTCTGCCAAATTTTCCCATTCTTTCACCCCGTTTCTGAAATCCTTTTTTTTTGCTTCTCTGTCCCTTCGATAGTGTCCAAAACCTAGTCAAACCCCAATTACCCATCTGAGTTTTTCCCAAATCCAAATTTCCCTTTACTAAACAAACTTTTGTTTGTGTTTCTCTATCCCTTCCAAAAGAAAAAAACTCCTGGTTATGGTTGTCACCCGTGCAGGAGCAAAAACCATGGAGGAAGCACTTACAGCCATCCAATCCAAACTCCAAGATCTGGATGAAAAATTTCTCAGCCTCCATCTTCAGCATTCAGCCATGAACAATAACTGACCACCCAGAATCTTCTGCAGCCAATGGGTTCTCTTCTTCCAGCACTTTCCATGGTCCGAAGCTTGAATTTCCTCCTTTCAATGGTACTGATCCGACTGGATGGATCTATCATGCAGAACAGTATTTCAGTCTACATAATACTTTCGATGTCCAAAAAGTTCCACTTCCATCCTTTCATTTGGAACAAGAAGCCCTTCAATGGTACCGTTGGTACATCAAGGCTCATGACGAACCAAAATGGACATATTTTTTCCAACTCCTTTTGCAACAATTTGGTCCTAGTGCTTTTGATGACTTCACCGGAGCACTCACTAAACTTCATCAAATTGGCACTGTGAGAGAGTACCAAACAGAATTTGAGAAACTAGCCAACCACATAGAAGGATTTTCTGATGACTTCTATAGGAGTTGTTTTATTAGTGGTCTTAAGGATGAAATATGCCCAGAGGTCAAAATGCTCTGTCCCAACACAATGATGGAAGCCCTGGGGTTGTCTAAGTTGGCAGAAGACAATATTGCTGCCCAACAATGCTCCAAACCCACTTTTGTTTCCTTCTGCAATATGGGTTCTCAACGACCTCCCATCCCGCCAGCTCCTTGACCAACTCCTATCGAGCATTTGTCTGAACCAGAGATGGAAGCACGAGGAGAAAAAGGGCTTTGTTATAATTGTGATGAAAAATTCACTCGGGGACATAGATGTGTTCAACAAAAGATTTATCTCTTGGACGTGGATTCTCCACCCGCCCCTGAAGTTGGTGAAGAGGCTCAAGATACACCAGATGATTAGGTCGACATTCAGGAGATGCCTATTGACCTTCCACCTCAAGACGACCACCTAGAGATATCTCTCCATGCTTTATCAGGTGTCACTACCCCCCAAACAATGTGGGTCAGGGGTTACTTCAAGAAGCTTCATCTTACAATACTCATTGATTCTTGCAGCACTCATAACTTAATTGACCCTCGGATCGCCAAACAGGCTGATTGTTTTGTCCATCCTTGGTCCAACTTTGAAGTCATGGTTGCAGATGGGGGCACCTTACCTTGCAAGGGGAAGCGTCACAATGTGCGTATCTTTATGGAATATTATAACCTGCGCTCTGACATGTTCCCCTTGTCCCTATGTGGATGTGATGTGGTTTTGGGCATTCAATGGTTACGCACACTTGGCCCCATCTTATGGGATTTTGCTGAACTTTGGATGTAGTTTTCAGTCAATGGGACACAACACAAATTTATGGGTTTACAACAAGGGTCTCTCTGCATCATCAGTTCACAATGCCTGGAAAAAATCCTTAAGAATAATTCACATGGTGTCATCACTCAGCTCCATTCCATTCAGATGCAACCACCAACGGTCTCCACTACTTCCTTGGATAGATATGAAGGTGTCTTTGTTGCACTAGTCGGCTTGCTGCCTTCAAGAGACCTTTTCGGTAAGCATTTAGAAGCATCTACATCTCAACATAAAATTATGGCTATTTTACATGCAGTACAGAAGTGGCAGCCATCCCTATTAGGAAATTATTTATGCCTCAAGACTGATCTCGAGAGTCTGGAACATTTTCTGGAACAACAGGTCTCCTCACCAGTACACCGGAAATGGGTTATCCAGCTCATGGGTTATGACTATGTGATCACTTATAAGAAGGGTAAGGATAATATGGTGGCAGATGCTCCTTCTCGCCAATTTGATGACTCAGTTTCTCTTATAGCTATTTCTCTACTTATTCCAAATTGGTTGCAATTTATTCAATAGGGCTATCTCTTCTATGAACTCCATGCTTCTTCATCGGCAGGGCACTTTGGGTTCCTCAAACCCTATGACTGGGAACAATGTAATTTCTTTTGGAAAGGACTGAAAATGAAAATTCACCAGATGGTGGTTGAGTGTGATACTTGCCAGGTCAACAAGGGTGAAACGACACTCCTTTTGAGACTACTCGAACCCTTTCCCATCCCTACACATATGTGGACATCTATTTCTATGGATTTCCTAGAAGCGCTCAAGTGCTACAATACCACATCTAAAAAGACACCATATGAAGTAGTTTATGGACAGGCACCGCCATTTCCTCTTACATACACACTCAACAGCTCCCCAGTTCGGGAAATTCACTCGGTTCTTCAAAAAAGCGATCATATTCTTCTCATTCTGCAGGACAATCTTAACATGGCAAGAATTCGACTAAAACAACAAGCCGACCAACACCGTTCTGAGCACACTTTCAATGTAGCTGATATGGTCCTTCTTCGTCTACAACCTTCCAAGCAATCCTCCCTACAACTCAATAGGCATCAGTGGGCCGGATTGCAACCCATGGATGCTACAGGGGAACCACTCCTTCAGATTCTACATCAATTTCCACATCTAAAGCTTTGAGGACAAAGTTTTTTCTAAGGGAGAGGGGATGTTAGGAACCCATGTCAACCCTTCTATTTGCTTTGTTACTATATTGTTGTTGGATGCATATGCTTTGTAAGTCATCCCGTAGTATTTTTTGATCCATAGTTTGTATTATTGTTGTTGGACACATATGTTTTGTAAGTCGTCCCATAGTAATTGTCGACCCATATTTTGTATTGGCCCATGGTTTGTATTGACACATGTTATTGACCCATGGTATTGGAACCTAAACTTAGTATATAAGTTTGTGTTGAGACCAATGAAGGTACCATAAAGTTATTTGTATTGAGCTTGCTCAAAGGAGGTTGCCCCCTCGAAGTGGCCTGCAATCAATATAAAAGTGATTATGAGTTCTGTTATTTCTATTATTTCGTGTGTTTCCATTAATTTCTTATTGCAGGTTCATCACATCTTGTATCAGAACACTTTCTTGGGCACGTTGGGTGGAATTTTTGCCAAATTTTTTTTTCGCATCTATTGCGAGTTCGGATATGGGAATAATCGTTATCCGCTTAACTGTTGGAAGTAGTTCGGCATAAGCCCTAAAACGCATTGTGAGGAATACCACAGGAACCCCAAAATAGCTGGCCTATTGAGAGGACCTGCCAGCGAAAAGGGAAACGACCCCTACCCGATTGATTGGTTCCACCCGTGAGGTAAACCAAGAGTTGTTGTTTGTGGCAAAGCAGTTATCAGTTTTACCTGAGCCATGGAGTGAGGGGTACTTCCCCAATATGCAAGCCGTCAGACAGCATTGGTGGCCGAGTGAAACCCTTGGACTGTTAGGAAGCTGCACATACCTGTGGTCGATATCTATTTTCAGCTGAACTGTTGTCGATCACTTCAGCGCCATTTCAAATCTAGCCATTCAAATCCATTCTAAAATCCATTCCAGATCTAGCCATTTTAGATCTATATCAGATCCAACCGTTTTCGATCCATTTTGTTTTTTCTCCATATCTCCCTTGTTTTCACTCTGTTTCCCTTGAAACTTCATTGGAACCCCTGTAATCCCATTCTGCATATTTCATTCCTGAGGACCCTATCCCAAATTCCACTTCCCAAAGCTCGAAATCCCACATTTGTCTATTTTTAGGGTTTGCCATAACTTCCTCGGATTTCACCCAATCACCTTCAAATTTTACCACAGAGTTCCCTTCCTAATTCTGCTTCTTTGTCCCTCTGCCAAATTTTGCCATTCTTTCACCCCGCTTCTGAAATCCTTTTTTTCTGCTTCCCTGCCTTCGACAGTGTCCAAAACCTAGTCAAACCCCAATTACCCATCTGATTTTTTCCCAAATCCAAATTTACATTTACTAAACAAGCTTTTGTTTTTGTTTTCTATCCATTCCCCCCCCCCCACAAAAAAAAACTCCTGCTTATGGTTGTCACCCGCGCAGGAGCAAAAACCATCGAGGAAGAACTTACAACCATCCAAACCAAACTCCAAGATCTGGATGAAAAACTTCTCAGCCTTCATCTTCAGCATTCAGCCATGAACAATAACGGACCACCAGAATCTTCTGCAGCCAATGGGTTCTCTTCTTCCATCACTTTCCGTGGTCCGAAGCTTGAATTTCCTCACTTCAATGGTATTGATCCAACTGGATGGATCTATCATGTAGAACAGTATTTCAGTCTGCATAATACTTTCGATGTCCAAAAAGTTCAACTTGCATCCTTTCATTTGGAACAAGAATCCCTTCAATGGTACTGTTGGTACATCAAGGCTCATGACGAGCCAAAATGGATAGATTTTTTCCAACTCCTTTTTCAATGATTTGGTCCTAGTGCTTTCGATGACTTCACCGGAGCACTCACTAAACTTCGTCAAATTGGCACTGCGAGAGAGTATCAAACAAAATTTAAGAAACTAGCCAACCACATAGAAGGATTGTTTGATGACTTCTACATGAGTTGTTTTCTCAGTGGTCTTAAGGATGAAATCTGCCTAGAGGTCAAAATGTTCTGTCCCAACACAATGATGGAAGCCGTGGGGTTGGCTTAGTTGGCAGAAGACAAGATTGCTTCCCAACAACGCTCCAAACCCACTTTTGTTTCCTTCCTAAATATGGGTTCTCAATGACTTCCCATCCCGCCAGCTCCTCGACCAACTCCTATCAAGCATTTATCCGAAATAGAGATGCAAGCACATAGAGAAAAAGGGATTTGTTATAATTGTGATGAAAAATTCACTCGGGGACATAGATGTGTTCAACAAAAGATTTATCTCTTGGATGTGGATTCTCCACCGGCCTCTGAAGTTGGTGAAGAGGCTCCAGATACACCGGATGATCAGGTCGACATTCAGGAGCCACCTATTGACCTTCCACCTCAAGACCACCACCTAGATATATCTCTCCATGCTTTATCACGTGTCACTACCACCCAAACAATGCGGGTCAGGGGTTACTTCAAGAAGCTTCCTCTTACAATACTCATTGATTCTGGAAGCACTCGTAACTTCATTGACCCTCGGATCGCCAAACAGGCTGATTGTTTTGTCCATCCTTGCTCCAACTTCGAAGTCATGGTTTCCAATGGAGGCACCTTACCTTGCAAGGGGAAGTGTCACAATGTGCGTATCTCTATGGAATATTATAACCGGCTCTATGACATCTTTTGTTTGTCCCTAGGCGGATGTGATGTGGTTTTGGGCGTTCAATGGTTACGCACACTTGGCCCCATCTTATGGGATTTTGCTGAACTTTGGATGTAGTTTTCAGTCAATGGGACACAACACAAATTTATGGGATTACAACAAGGGTCTCTCTGCATCATCATTTCACATCGCCTGGAAAATATCCTTAAGAATAATTCACAAGGTGTCATCGCTCAGCTCCATTCCATTCAGATGCAACCACCAACGGTCTCCACTACTTCCTTGAATAGATATGCAGGTGTCTTTGTTGCACTAGTGGGCTTGCTGCCTTCAAGATACCTTTCCAGTAAGCATTTAGCTGCATCTACATCTCAACAGAAAATGATGGTTATTTTGCATGCAATACAAAAGTGGCAGCCATCCGTATTAGCAAATTATTTATTCCTCAAGACTGATCTCTAGAGTCTGGAACATTTTCTGGAACAACAGGTCTCCTCACCAGTAGACCGGAAATGGGTTATCCAACTCATGGGTTATGACTATGCAATCACTTACAAGAACGGTAAGGATAATATGGTGGCAAATGCTCCTTCTCTCCAATTTGATGACTCAGTTTCTCTTACAGCTATTTCTCTGCTTGTTCCAAATTGGTTGCAATCTATTCAACATGGCTATCTATTCTATGAACTCCATGCTTCTTCATTGTCAGGGCACTCTGGGTTCCTCAAAAACTATGACTGGGAACAATGTAACTTCTTTTGGCAGGGACTAAAAATGAAAATTCACCAGATGGTGGTTGAGTGTGATACTTGCCAGGTCAACAAGGGTGAAACGACACTCCTTTTGAGACTACTCAAACCGTTGCCCATCGCTACACATATGTGGACAACTATTTCTATGGATTTCCTAAGAAGCGCTCTAGTGGTACAATACCACATCTAAAAGAACACCATATGAAACAGTTTATGGACAGGAACCACCATTTCCTCTTCCATACACACTCAGCAGCTCCCCAATTTAGGCAATCGACTCGGTTCTTCGAAACGATGATTAGATTCTTCTCATTCTGCAGGACAATCTTCACATGGAAAGAATTTGACTAAAACAACAAGCCAACCAACACTGTTTTGAGTGCACTTTCAATGCAGCTGATATGGTCCTTCTTCATCGACAGCTTTCCAAGCAATCCTCCCTACAACTTAACAGGCATCAGTGGGCCAGAATGCAACCCAAGGATGCTACAGGGGAACCACTCCTTCAGATTCTGCATCAATTTCTGCATCTAAAGCTTTGAGGGCAAAGTTTTTTCTAAGGGAGATGGGATGTTAGGAACCCATGTCAACCCTTCTATTTACTTTGTTAGTATATTGTTGTTGGACGCATATGCTTTGTAAGTCATCTCGTAGTATTTGTTGATCCCTAGTTTGTATTATTGTTGTTGGACACATATGCTTTGTAAGTCATCCCATAGTAATTGTCAATCCATATTTTGTATTGGCCCATGGTTTGTATTGAGACATGGTATTGACCCATGGAATTGGCGCCTAGACTTAGTATATAAGTTTGTGTTGAGACCAATGAAGGTACCGTGAAGTTATTTGTATTGAGCTTGCTCAAAGGAGGTTGGCCCCTAGAAGTGGCCTGCGATCAATATAAAAATTATTCTGAGTTCTGTTATTTATGTTATTTCAAGTGTTTCCATTAATTACTTATTGTAGGTTCATCACATCTTGTATCAGGGCACTTTCCTGGGCACGTTGGGTGGAATTTCTTCCAATTTTTTTTTTTCACATCTGTTGCAAGTTTGGATCTGGGAATAATGCTTATCCACTTAACTGTGGGAAGTACTTGGGCATAAGCCCAAAACTCATTGTGAGGAGTACCATAGGAACCCCAAAGTAGTTGGCCCATTGAGAGGACCTGCCAGCGAAAAGGGAAATGACCCCTAACTGATTGACTAGTTCCTCTCGCGAGGTAAACCAAGAGTTGTCATTTGTGGCAAAGTTGTTATTAGTTTTACCTGAACCGTGGAGTGAGGGGTACTGCCCCAATACGCAAGCCGTCAGACAGCATTGGTGGCCGAGTGAAACCACTGAACTATTAGGTAGCCGCACATACCTGCGGTCCATATCTATTTTTAGCTGAACTGTTGCCGATCACTGCCACACCATTTGAGATCCAGCCATTCAGATCCATTCTGAAAGCCGTTCCAGATCCAGCTATTTCAGATCTATTTCAGATACGGCCATTTTCGATCCATTCATTTTTTTCTCCATATCTCCCTTGTTTTCACTCAGTTTCCCTTGAAACTTCCCTGCAACCCCTGTAATCCCATTCTGCATATTTCATTCCTAAGGACCCTATCCCAAATTCCACTTCCCAAAGCTCGAAATCCCACATTTGTCTATTTTTTACGGTTTACCATAACTTCCTCGGATTTCACCCAATCACCTTCAAATTTTACCACAGAGTTCCTTTCCTAATTCTGCTTCTTTGTCCCTTTGCCAAATTTTTCCATTCTTTCACCCCACTTCTGGAATCCTTTTTTTATGCTTCCCTATCCCTTCGACAGTGTCCAAAACCTAGTCAAACCCCAATTACCCATCTGAGTTTTTCCCAAATCCAAATTTCCCTTTATTAAACAAGATTTTGTTTGTGTTTTTCTATCCATTCCCCCCCCCCCCAAAAAAAAAACTCTTGGTTATGGTTGTCACCCACGCAGGAGTGAAAACCATGGAGGAAGCACTTACAGCCATCCAAACCAAACTCCAAGATCTGGATGAAAAATTTTTTAGCCTCTATCTTCAGCATTCAGCCATGAACAACAACCGACCACCAGAATCTTCTGTAGCCAATGGGTTCACTTCTTCTAGCACTTTCCGTGGTTCGAAGCTTGAATTTCCTCATTTTAATGGTACTGATCCGACTGGATAGATCTATCATGCAGAAAATTATTTCAGTCTACATAATACTTTTGATGTCCAAAAAGTTCCACTTGCATCCTTTCATTTGGAACAAGAAGCCCTTCAATGGTATCGTTGGTACATCAAGGCTCATGACGAGCCAAAATGGACAGATTTTTGCCAACTCCGTTTGCAACAATTTGGTCCTAGTGCTTTTGATGACTTCACTGGAGCACTCACTAAACTTCGTCAAATTGGCATTGTGAGAGAGTATTAGACAGAATTTGAGAAACTTTTCAACCACATAGAAGGATTGTCTGATGACTTCTATAGGAGTCATTTTATTAGTGGTCTTAAGGATGAAATCCTCCCAGAGGTCAAAATGTTTTGCCCCAACATAATGATGGAAACCCTAGGGTTGTCTAAGTTGGCAAAAGACAAGATTGCTGCCCAACAACGCTCCAAACCAACTTTTGCCTCCTTCTGAAATATGGGTTCTCAACGACCTCCCATCCTGCTAGCTCTTCGACCAACTCCTATCGAGCATTTGTCCGAAACAGAGATGCAAGCATGCAGAGAAAAAGGGCTTTGTTATAATTGTGATGAAAAATTCACTCGGGAACATAGATGTGTTCAACAAAAGATTTATCTCTTGGATGTGGTTTCTCCACCCACCTCTGAAGTTGGTGAAGAGGCTCCAGATACACCGGATGATCAAGTCGACATTCAGGAGCCACCTATTGACCTTCCACCTCAAGACAACCACCCAGAGATGTCTCTCCATGCTTTATCAGGTGTCACTACCCCCCAAACAATGCGGGTCAGGGGTTACTTCAAGAATCTTCCTCTTACAATACTCATTGATTCTAGCAGCACTCATAACTTCATTGACCCTTGGATCGCCAAATAGGCTGATTGTTTTGTCCATCCTTGCTCCAACTTTGAAGTCATGGTTTCCAATGGGGGCACCTTACCTTGCAAGGGGAAGTGTCACAATGTGCGCATCTCTATGGAATATTATAACCTGTGCTCTGACATGTTTTCCTTGTCCCTAGTTGGATGTGATGTGTTTTTGGGCGTTCAATGGTTATGCACACTTGGCCCCATCTTACGGGATTTTGCTAAAAATTGGATGCAGTTTTCAGTCAATGGGACACAACACAAATTTATGGGATTACAACAAGGGTCTCTCCGCATCATCAGTTCACATTGCCTGGAAAAGATCCTTAAGAATAATTCACATGGTGTCATTGCTTAGCTCCATTCCATTTAGATGCAACCACCAACGGTCTCTACTACTTCCTTGGATAGATATGCAGGTGTCTTTGTTGCACCAGTGGGCTTGCCACCTTCAGGAGACCTTTCCGGTAAGCATTTAGCCACATCTACATCTCAGTAGTGAATGATGGCTATTTTGCATGCAATACAGAAGTGGCAGCCATCCCTATTAGGAAATTATTTATGCCTCAAGACTGATCTCCAGAGTTTGGAACATTTTCTGGCACAACAGTTCTCCTCACCAGTACACCGGAAATGGGTTATCCAACTCATGGGTTATGACTATGTGATCACTTACAAGAAGGGTAAGGATAATATGGTGGTAGATGCTCCTTCTCACCAGTTTGATGCCTCAGTTTCTCTTATAGCTATTTCTATGCTTGTTCTAAATTGGTTGCAATCTGTTCAACAGGGCTATCTCTTCTATGAACTCCATGCTTCTTCATCGGCACGGCACTCTGGGTTCCTCAAACCCTATGAATGGGAACAATGTAGCTTCTTTTTGTAGGGACTGGAAATGAAAATTCACCAGATGGTGGTTAAGTGTGATACTTGCCAGGTCAACAAGGGTTGAAACGACACTCCTTTCGAGACTATTCAAACCCTTGCCCATCCCTACACATATGTAGATAGCTATTTCTATGGATTTCCTAGAAGCGCTCCAATGGTACAATACCACTTCTAAAAGGACACCATATGAAGCAGTTTATGGACAGGCACCACCATTTCCTCTTCCATACACACTAAATAGCTCCCCAGTTTAGGTAATTGACTCGGTTCTTCGAAACGGCAATAAGATTCTTCTCATTATGCAGGACAATCTTCACATGGAAAGAATTCGACTGAAACAACAAGCCAACCAGCACCATTCTAAGCACACTTTCAACACAACCAATATGGTCCTTCTTCGTCTACAACCTTCCAAGCAATCCTCCCTGCAACTCAACAGGTGTCAGTGGGCTGGAATGCAACCCAAGGACGCTACAGGGGAACCACTCCTTCAGATTCTGCATCAATTTCCACATCTAAAGCTTTGAGGACAAAGTTTTTTCTAAGGGAGAGGGGATGTTAGGAACCCATGTCAACCCTTCTATTTACTTTGTTAGTATATTGTTTTTGGACGCATATGCTTTGTAAGTCGTCCCGTAGTATTTGTTGATCCATAGTTTGTATTTTTGTTGTTGGATGCATATGCTTTGTAAGTCATCCCGTAGTAATTGTTGATCCATATTTTGTATTGGCCCATGGTTTGTATTGACACATGGTATTGACCCATGGTATTGGCGCCTAGACTTAGTATATAAGTTTGTGTTGAGACCAATGAAGGTACCGTGAAGTTATTTTTATTGAGCTTTCTCAAAGGAGGTTGCCCCCTTGAAGTGGCCTGCGATCAATATAAAAGTGATTCTGAGTTCTCTTATTTATGCTATTTCGTGTGTTTCCATTAATTACTTATTGCAGGTTCATCACAAAATTCCTATCCTATCAAATTCTAATCGTCATTCAAAATATTGGAAATATCATAAATTATAATCATTCACTCACTCATGTCATGCACTCACTGCTTAGCTTTTCTTTGCTTAGCTTTAATTAGCCATTAACAAACTTCTTTTGTTGTTCTGGTTCAATTTAAAAGGTAGATTATCGAGACTCAAACATGTCCCGAGCCCCAGTTGACTTAGGCTTGATTCCATTTCCCCTCCATCCCATACCTCTATGTTGTCGCAACAAGTGTTGAACAATTAAATTTGATGCCTAGGCCCCTATGATGCTAGCGTTGCTAATAAAAATGCTATCAAAATTGAAATTGGAATTGAAATGTAAATTTGAAATTGAAAATGAAAATGATATTGATATTTGAAATTGATATTGAAATTGAATTTGAATTTTGAAATGAAATTCGAATTGAAAATCGAAAATTGAAATTGAAATGAGAAATGAAAATTGAGAATTGAAAATGTAATTACAATTCAAATCGAAATTGAGACTTGGAATTTGAAATTGAAACTTGAAATTTGAAATTGAAATTTGAATTTGAATTGTGAAATTTGAAATGGAGTTTGAAATTTGAATTGAATTTGAAATTTGAATTTGGATTTGAAATGTGAAATTTGAATTTAAATTTTAAATGTGAAATTAAAAAGAGAATTAGAATTAGAAATTGAAATGTGATGCAGAGAGTTCTGAAGAGAGATCTTTATTGCTTCGTGCTCCACGACGCATGAGAGGATTTGACGTCGCCCAAGAGGGCAGCCATCGATAGTGCTCCCGTTTGCCGAGGAGTGTGGCCACGCCGGGGTTGGCTGCCGTTGGTGGCGGCAACAGGAGAGCTAGTGTGTCAGTTTATCTCGAGGACATACATGTTGATCCCCAGGTTGGGGATGGGAGGCAAGAATTGACAACATCAGGTTCATCAGGTGCATATTTTATCTTTGATACATTTTTTGTAAATTTTTCATATATAATGCATTGAATTTTAGTTGCAAGTTATAATATATATTTTTAGTAACATTTGTGTTCATGTTTGGATTGCAAGTGCCCCATTAGGGGGACCATACGACGATGAGGTCACATGGATCACTCTCGCTGATATCACTTCCGAGAGAGAGTGGGTGAAATCCTCTGTGTGCACATTGAGGGAGGATTCTCCCACATGGTGATCTTTATCCATGATGTTATCAGCAGTTGATGAGATGTTGGCCCTCAACAAGAGGGTGGGACCTCTTAGTGACATTTGGCGTCATTCATGCCAAAGGAAGAGATGGGATGCCATTGGGATCCATAAATGGGAAGATGTCAAAGTCGCCATAAGAGGGCATGACGTCAAGGGTACTTAGTTCAACATCCCACTTGACCGCCCTTCTGGTCAACTGCTTAGACTTAGGGAGTTTAAGTTGGAGGTTGTTGCACCATATCTATATGATAGATTTGTCGAAGCGTGGGGCATGTTCCCCCACCATGACCAGGTCCCGTTATACTTTGCAAAACATGTTTATGCAGAGTTTGTTTTGGACATGCACCCAAATTAAACCAACACAAGGTTTAAGTTCTATGGGGTTGGTACGGGATGCTCCTACCAACGTCCTAGAGCTCGGAGAGACCCTGCCTTCGTGCCACCCCCTCTGAGATTTGTACTGTTTCCGGACATGACGGTTATCAGGTTGCGGGATGTGGCACAATCATCCCAGCTTGCTGCAGAGGCTAGATAGGACCATGCAGAATGATTGTTCACATCCATGGGCAGTGCTATTGTTGCTGCGATAGAGTATGTCCCTAGTGACATGCTCAGGAGTTTCGATGGCGAGGCCCTACTGGGGGTATGCTGAGTCAGCCCGAGATGCATAATTTGAGTTGTATCGTAGATGCATTGCTGCAGGATAGGTATACTTTTGTACAATTATGTATATATGTTCTTCATGTTACATCATATTATATGTCATAAATTGAATGGTTAATAATACTTAAGGGATTTATATTCTATTTCTCCATGCAGGGAAGCACATTCATCGATCAGCTCTTTGCTAGTGATCCATCAGTTGGTCCATCCGCTCGTCCCAACCCGCGGGTGGCATTAATCGAGGTAAGTTATAATTTATGTTCTAATTTAATTTGAGTTTATTATTTCCGAGTTTAAATAATTTATGTTTTATTTCTTAATTTTATGTTTTAGATCTTAACTTCAAATGAATTCCAAATTGTAAAGGGCAAAGGAAAGGGAATTGCTCCTGGTGATAGACATGAGGACCGTGAAGGTCCTGACCAGCCGAGTTCATACTGTTGATGTTTATGTAACTTCGGAATGTATTTCATCTATGTATTTCATATATATTTATTGTACCCTTATTAGAGATGTGTTATTCCTCTATAAGGAAGTGTCGTCATGTGGATTGACAAGTGTCGCAAGTGTGTATACTTTCCTATGGGTTATTAGACCACCATGTGTGGGGTCGGCCCTGAAATATATATTATATTGTGGATGTATCTAGATAGACAAGTCGGCCCCATAAGGTCACTGGGAAAACAGGTTAGTATAAATAGAGATCAGGAGATCTCTATTTTGATCATTCGGAAAGTCACACTTCTCTCACTCAGAAAGTGGCGCACTAGTGAGGAGGAGGATCATCTACTACTAGGAGACTATCTCAAGTTTATTTTGGTTGTACTTTGGTTGATCCATTGCCCTCTCAATCTCTGAGGTAGTTGTGGGGTTTTTCACCTTAGGGTTTTCCCCACGGAAACTATGTGTCTCTTGTCTCTCATACTTTTGATTATTGTGATGCTTTTCATGCTTATTGTGATTGTTATACATTGATATACGGTATATGTTATTCTCTTAGTGAAGATCCTAGAGTATTGTGAATTAATGCTCAAAATTTAACATGGTATCAAAGATAACCTGAGAAGAAGACATTTTGCAGTGACAAAAACTTGAGTTTCTTGTTTATTGGGTTTCTCTCCACAGATTTTGGAAAAGCAGTATAGTAGATTGACTCTACTCATCAAGGAGAATCCATCTGTCCAATTAGAATTCAATTCTGAGAATTTTCAGATTTGGCCCTTAAAATTAGGGTATCCACAAAAATAAGAATTTCTGAAATCTAAATACATAGCTAGAAGCTCCTTGCAAAAATCAAAGTTTAGAGCTTTGGATCGAGATTTGTGGCTGGGTAGATCTCCGGGAAACTCAATCCCTAATTCAGAGCTCTCCCTAGGAACCCAGCAGGACAATAAGGAAAATCTGAAGGGTAAAGCTTTGCTGATCTCAAATTCTGAATTCACCAGGCTGATCAGCTCATCAAGGCGCATCTTTCTATCCTTTTAGAAAGTTGAAATTCACATTTTGAATTTTAAGGGTTTTTTCGACAAACCCTAATCTAGGACCAGATCAAGTTTTCAACATTTCAAGTGGTAAGACTTAAATCTTTTATATTTCCATTTGAAGTACTCTTTAAAATGTCTCACCACACCAAACTTGAGGATAAGCTTGAAGCGACTGATAACTTCCGAGCTTGGAAGTATAGGATTGGGTTAATCCTAGAAGAGAATGAGTTGGACTCATATGTAAAAGAAGACATCCCTATCCCAGAGGATGAAGAGGCTAAGGTATTGCATAAGAAGAACTTGGTCAAGGCAAAGAGAATCATTGCTGATTCTATCAAAGACCATCTCATACCCCATGTGTCTTCTCTAAAGACACCCAAGGAGATGTTTGACTCTTTGACCAAGCTATTTGAAGGGAAGAACATAAATCGGAAGATGACCTTGCATAACCAATTGAAAGGAGTAAAGTTTCAGAATTGAGAAACCATTCAATCTTATTTTTCAAGGGTCTCCCAGATCAAGGAACAACTAGAAGCAGTGGATGAAAGGGTGGAGAATGGTGAAGTGGTGATGACCACTCTAAATGGCCTACCCAAGTCATGGGATTCCTTTATTCAAGGAATTTGTGCAAGGAAGAAGTTGATCTCCTTCAACAGATTGCGGGAAGAATGCTCTCAAGAAGAAGCTAGGCTTGTGGCCCAAGAAGAAAAGATGGGAAATGAAGATCAAGCTCTCACAGCACATGCCAGGAAAGTCAAGTCCAAGAAGGAATCATCTCATAACAGGAAATTCTCACACCACCATTATCATAAAGATAAGAAAGATCTCAGATGCTTCAATTGCAATGAGAAGGGACACTTTGCTTCAGATTGTCCCAAGAAGAAGAAAGACAACAACAACTTCAACAAGAAGAAGAAGAATAAAAAAAGAAGATATCATTCTCATGCTATCGAAGATGATGAACCCCCAAAGAAGAAGGCTAGGGAAGAAAGTGATAGTGATGATGACTCGTCAAGTGAAGAAGAGTATGTTCTAATTTCTGCTCTCATAGGTACTATCTCCCATGGTTGTAATGTTTGGTTGATTGACAGTGGGGCTTCCAAACACATGACTTTGTTTAAGGAATCTTTTGTGAATCTATCTGAACATGAATCACCCCATAAGGTGAAACTTGGGGATGATTATCAATACCCAATCAAAGGAAGTGGTGAAGCCTCCTACAACCTAGATTCTGGAAAATATTTGAAGATGAAAGAAGTCCTTTATGTACCTGGGCTCAAGAAGAACTTACTCTCCATCTCTACATTGGATGCAAAAGGTATGAGGGTTTCATTTGTGGATGGCCAAGTCCTAATGTGGCCAAAGGGAAAGAACATAGATGATGCAGTAGTGATTGGAGAGCAAGAGGGAGGTTTGTATAAATTGAAGGGACAACCTGAACATGCCATGGTACATGAATCCATGGAGCCAAGTGAACTTTGGCATAGAAGACTTGCTCATATGCACTATAGGGCACTTCCAATTGCAAGCAAGGCTTTAGAGGGTCTTCCTGAAATCAAGACCAAACATGAAGGTGTTTGCAAAGGATGTGCAAAAGGTAAGAACATTAAGAAGGCTTTCCCAAGCAGTGAAAGCAAGGCAAAAGACATCCTGGAAATCATCCACTCAGATGTATGTGGTCCTATGTCATCTAGTTCTCTGAGTGGGTATGTTTACTATGTCTCATTTATTGATGACTTCTCCAGGAAGACATGGGTATACTTCTTGAAGAACAAAGATGAGGTGTTTGATAAGTTCAAGGAATTCAAAACCTTGATGGAGAATCAAACTAACAATAAGATCATAACATTCAAATCTAACAATGGTGGAGAATTCACCTCAGTTTACTTCAAGAAGCTTTGCAATGATTCAGGGATTACGAGGGAGTTGATTGCTCCTTATAATCCTCAACAGAATGGAGTTGCAGAAAGGAAGAATAGAACAATCATGGAAGCAGCAAGGGCAATGCTAAATGACCAGGATCTACCTATGCATCTATGGGAAGAAGCAGCTAGAACAACTGTATATGTGCAGAACAGAACACCCCACAAGATATTGGACAACAAAACTGCAGAAGAGGTCTTTTCTGGTAAGAAACCTGAAGTCAGCCATCTCAGAATATTTGGTTCTCCAGTATACACTCATGTTCCAAAGGAAAAGAGGACCAAACTAGATCCTTCAAGAAAAAAGGGTATCTTTGTGGGTTACAGTGAAAGCTCGAAGGCTTACAGAATATACTTTACAGGGTTCAAGAAGATTGATGTCAGCAGGGATGTGACATTTTATGAAAACTCAGCATTCATCAAATCAAGGAAGGCACCTAACGAAGTTTATGAAGAACCTAAGGAAACTAGATTTCAAGACACTACCATGACTGAAGCAATTCCAGAAGTTGTTCGTGAGTTTGAAGATCCGCAAGATCCTGTAGATCCACCCTGTGAAGATAACTCTCACAAGAGGAAACTTGCATGGGCTAGAGAGCTCATTCAAGATGCAGAAAGATTTGGCATTCTAGAAGAAGAACACAAAGCAAAGAAGAGAACCAGATCACATACCAGCTATGTTGCTTTACTCTGTGACATTATGAACAAAGAACCTTCCAGTTATGAAGAAGCAGTGGAAAAGAAAGAATGGAAGGATGCCATGGTTGAGGAATACCAATCAATAATGAAGAATGATGTTTGGGATGTTGTCTCAAGGCCTA
This sequence comes from Larix kaempferi, assembly GCA_027924585.1. Taxonomy (NCBI): domain Eukaryota; kingdom Viridiplantae; phylum Streptophyta; class Pinopsida; order Pinales; family Pinaceae; genus Larix; species Larix kaempferi. The sequence goes on along the minus strand of BSBM01000642.1, from coordinate 1,890,590 downwards.
AAGAGAAGTCTGTTGTGACTTCCAAATGGATCTACAAAATCAAGCATGCTGCAGATGGAAGTGTAGAAAAATACAAAGCAAGATTCGTAGCTCGTGGCTTCTCTCAGAAAGAGGGAATAGATTATGAAGAAACCTTTGCACATGTAGCTAGGTATACTTCCATCAGGATAGTACTTTCCCTGGCTGCAGTAATGAAATGAAAAATACACCAGATGGATGTCAAGACTGCCTTCTTGAATGGTGTAGTTGAAGAAGAAGTATATGTGGAGTAGCCACTCAGTTTAGAAATACATGACAGGGATTCATATGTGTACAGATTGAAGAAAGCCTTGTATGGCTTGAAACAAGCTCCCAGAATTTGGTATGGTAGAATGGATAGTTTCCTATCTAGTTTGGGCTTTACCAGGAGTAAAGCGGATTCCAACCTTTACTACAAGGTTGAAGAAGGGAATCCTGTGATTCTAATCCTGTATGTGGATGACTTATTTGTAACAGGAGATGACAGATTGATTGCAGATACTAAGAGGAAGCTTTCTACTGAATTCGATATGAAAGATTTGGTAATGATGCATTATTTCCTAGGTATGGAGGTGTGGTAGAGTGGAGATGGGATCTTCCTTGGTCAAAGAAAGTACACAGTAGATATCCTGAAGAGATTTGGGATGATGGATTGCAAGGCCATGGCCACACCTATGGCATCGAATCTGAAGCTTCTATGTGATGCTTCATCTGAGCCAGTTGCTGTCTCTATGTATCGTCAGATGATTGGGTCCTTAATGTACCTGACGAATACAAGACCAGATATTTGCTTTGCTGTGAACACATTGAGCCAGTTCCTGATGGATCCGAGGAGTGTTCACCTGGTTGCAGTAAAGCATGTTCTAAGGTACCTGAAGGGTACAGTGGATTATGGGCTCAAGTATGAAGCGAATCAAAAGTTTAACCTGCAGGGTTATGTTGATTCAGATTGGACTGGCAGTGCTGCAGATAGGAAGAGCACATCTGGGTGCTTCTTCAGTATGGGATCAGGTGTGATCTCTTGGTTTAGCAGGAAGCAGTCCTGCATAGCACCGAGTACACGTAAGGTAGAGTATGTTGCATCCTGTTCAGCTAGTTGTGAGGCACTATGGCTACGGAAGCTACTATCTGAGTTATTTGATCTCCCATTGGATGCTATTGGTATCTTTTGTGATAACCAAAGTTGTGTGAAGTTGTCTGAGAACCCAGTGTTTCATGACAAGTTGAAACACATAGAGATCAAATATCACTATATCAGGGATATGGTGCAAAGAGGAGTTGTGAAGCTCCTGTATGTTGCGACGGACAATCATATTGCAGATGTGTTGATGAAGCCACTAGCCAGGGTGAAGTTCGAGTACTTCAGGGAGAGGCTTGGTGTTCTTCAGATTGTTGACACTTCGAGGAAGAAGTGATGGACACATTTGCTGAAGCCATTCCAAGCATGTTGGAAGGAGGATCATTCTCATGGTTGTGGATGTAAGCACTGGATGATGAGCATCGGTATGATGTTCTGGTTTCTGCTTTGTATGATCAGTTTGATCATTTATATATGTATGTATGCATCATGTTGGATGCTGGATATGATCAGTTGGATCATTTATATGTATATGTATGCATCATGTTGGATGCTGGATATGATCAGTTGGATCATTTATATGTATGTACGCATCATGTTGATGTTGGATATGATTGGTTGGATCATGTGTATGTATTCTGTATATGCATCATGTTGGATGCTTGGACCATGTATTTGTATATGTATCAGGTGGATACATTGTATGATCAGGTAGATCATGTATGTTGATATGTATCATGTATTTATATTTGTATCTGGTGGATACACTATGTGATCAGGTGGATCATGTATGATGATATGTATCAGGTAGATACTTGGTATGCATCAGGTAGATGCATTGTATGATCAGGATGATCATGGATGATGAGCTTCAGGATGTTGCTCCAGATGACATGCAGCAGGATGATGTAGTGATGATGATCAGATTGATCATGTGTACATCATAATGATGTATGGTGAGTATCAGGTTGATACTCTATGGCTGTGGAATAGGTTGTGCAGATAAGCATGCAATTTGTGCCCTGGTAGATTTGCAGATAGTCTTTCGAGGTTTTTCCTATGACATGTAATTTGTACCCTGGGATATCTAGCAAATGCTCTTTTGAGGTTTTGCTTGGGAGGACATATAATTTGTGCCCTAGGAGATCTGCAGATAGTCTTTCGAGGTTTTTCCTATGGTATGTAATTTGTGCCCTGGGATATTTGGCAGATGCTCTTTCGAGGTTTTGTCCTATGGCATGTAATTTGTGCCCTGGGAGATCCGATAGGTTGAGCCGTGTGCTCGTAATCAGTCTTGGGATGCTCTTTCGAGGTTTTTCCATGACCACATGTAATTTGTGTCCTGGGAGATCCGATAGGTTGAGTCTTGTGCTCGTAATCAGTCCTAGGATTCTCTTTCGAGGTTTTGTGGTGGGGTCACATCTAATAAGTTCTGGAGATCTGGACAGGATGAAAAAGGCCTTAGATGCTCTTTAGGGTTCTTGCTAGTCAAGAGACTCTTTTAAGGTTTTGTGATGCACGTAATAAGTCCTGATATTTCCACAGTATGGCCAGTGATGATGAATACCTGTAGGTGGTGGGCCTATGTCCAGTATGAAAAAGGACTGCTGTTAGGAACCCATGTCTTTACTTTATTAGTATGTTGTTGTTGGACGCATATGCTTTGTAAGTCGTCCCGTAGTATTTGTTAATCAATAGTTTGTGTTATTTTTGTTGGCGCATATGCTTTGTAAGCCGCCCGTAGTATTGTTAATCCATAGTTTGTAATGGCCCATGGTTTCGACCCATAGTATTGGCGCCTAGAATTAGTATATAAGTGTGTGTTGAGACCTATGAAGGCACCGTGAAGTTATTTGTATTGAGCTTGCTCAAAGGAGGTTGCCCCCTCGAAGTGGCCTGTGATCAATACAAAAGTGATTCTGAGTTCTGTCATTTCTGCTATTTCGCGTATTCTTGTTAATTAATTGTTGCAGGTGCCTTACATCTAGTATCAGAGCCCTCTCTTGGGCTCGCTGGGTGAAATTTCTGCCAAATTTTTTTTTCACATCTGTTGCAGGTTCGGATTTGGGAATAATCCCCATCCGCTTAACTGTGGGAAGTACTTGGGCATAAGCCCTAAAAATCATTGTGAGGAGTACCACAGGAACCCCGAAGTAGCTGGCCCATTGAGAGGACCTGCCAGCGAAAAGGGCAACGACCCCTACCTGATTGACTAGTTTCCACCCGTGAGGTAAACCAAGAGCTGTCGTTTGTGGCAAAGCGGTTATCAGTTTTACCTGAGCCGTGGAGTGAGGGGTATTGCCCCAATACGCAAGCCGTCAGACAACATTGGTGGCCGAGTGAAACCCCTGAACTGTTAGGAAGCCGCACATACCTGGGGTCCATATCTACCTTCAGCTGAACTATTGTCGATCATTGCTGCGCCGTTTCAGATCTATTTTGCAAGTCGTTCCAGATTCAGCCATTTTCAGTCCATTCGGCGTTGTTCCAGATTTCTTTCAAGCTGTAGCCGCTCCAGTCTGAGATAAAAAAATAAAAATAAAAAATAAAAAAAAAATTCAGTATTTTCTCCATATCTCCCTTATTTTTACTCTGTTTCCCTTGAAATTTTCGGGGAACCCCTGTCATCCCATTCTGCATATTTCAGTCCTGAGGACCCTATCCTCAATTCCCCTTCCCAAAGCCCGAAATCCCACATTTGTCTATTTTTAGGGTTTGCCATAACTTCCTCAGATTTCACCCAATCACCTTCAAATTTTACCACAAAGTTCCTTTCTGAATTCTACTTCTTTGTTCCCCTCTGCCAAATTTTCCCATTCTTTCACCCCACTTCTGAAATCCTCATTTTTGCTTCCCTATCTATCCAACAGTGTCCAAAATTTAGTCAAACCCCAATTACCCTTCTGATTTTTTCCCAAATCCAAATTTTCCCTTACTGAAGTAGTTCCTGTTTTTGTTTTCCTACCCAGTCAGAAAAAAAAAAAAAAAAAAAAAAAAAAAAAAAAAAAAAAAAAAAAAAAAAAAAAAAAAAAAGAAAAAAAAAAAAAAAAAAAAAAAAAAAAAAAAAAAAAGAAGAAGAAAAAGAAAAGAAAAAACCTGGTTATGGTTGTCACCCGTGCAGGAGCAAAAACCATGGAGTAAGCACTTGCAGTTATCCAAGCCAAACTCCAAGATCTGGATGAAAAATTTCTCGGTCTCCATCTTGAACATTCAGCTATGAACAACAAACGGCAGTTCGAGTCTTCAGTAGACAATGGGTTCTCTGCTTCCAGCAATTTCCGTGGTCCGAAGCTTGATTTTCCTCGCTTCAATGGTACCGATCCAACCGGATGGATCTATCGTGCAGAACAATATTTCAGTCTGCATAATACTTTTGATGCCAACAAAGTTCCACTGGCATCCTTTCATTTGGAACAGGAATCTCTTCAATGGTACCGCTGGTACATCAAGGCTCATCTAGAGCCCAACTGGTCAGACTTTTGCCAGCTCCTTTTGCAACGATTTGGTCCTAGTGCTTTTGATGACTTCACAGGAGCCCTCACTAAACTTCGCCAAACTGGCACTGTGAGAGAGTATCAAACGGAATTTGAGAATCTAGCCAACCACACCGAAGGATTATCTGATGAATTTTACCGGAGTTGTTTTATCAGTGGTATAAAGGATGCCATTCGCTCTGAGGTCAAAATGTTCTGCCCCAACACAATGATGGAAGCACTTGGGTTGGCTAAGTTGGCAGAAGACAAGCTTGCATCCCAACAACGCTCCAAGCCCACTTTTGTTCCCTTCCGAAATATGGGTTCTCAGCGACCACCTATACCGCAGGCTCCTCGACCGACTCCTATCAAGCGTTTATCTGAAATAGAGATGCAAGCACGCAGAGAAAAGGGGCTTTGCTATAATTGTGATGAGAAATTCACTCGGGGACATAGATGTGTTCAGCAAAAGCTCTATCTCTTGGATGTGGAGTCTCCGCCTGCCTCAGAAATGGGTGACGAAGATCCAGAAACATTGGATGCTCCGGTCGACAGTCAGGAACCGCCTATTGACCCTCCGTCTCAGGATGACCAGCCAGAGATATCTCTCCATGCTTTAGCTGGAATCACCACCCCCCAAACAATGCGGGTCAGGGGTTACTTCAAGAAGCTTCCTCTTACAATCCTTATTGATTCTGGTAGCACTCATAATTTCATTGACCCTCGGATCGCCAAACAAGCTGATTGTTTTATCCATCCTTGCTCCAACTTTGAAGTCATGATTGCCAATGGGGGCACCTTACCTTGCAAAGGGAAGTGTCGAAATGTGCGTATCTCTATGGGAGAGTATATCTTGCGCTCGGACATGTTTGCCTTGCCCTTAGGCGGATGTGATGTGGTTTTGGGTGCTCAATGGATACGCACACTCGGCCCTATCTTATGGGATTTTGCCGAACTTTGGATGCAGTTTTTCCTCAATGGACACAAACACACATTGACAGGATTACAACCAAGTTCTCTCAGCATCATCAGTTCACATCGCATGGAAAAACTCCTCAAGAAGAGTTCACATGGTGTCATCGCTCAGATCCATTCCATCCAGATGCAACCATCAGCGGTCCCCACTACTCCTTTGGATCTACAACAAATTCTGGATCGATATACAGGTGTCTTTGCTGAACCAGTGGGATTACCACCTTCCAGGCCAGAAGACCATCGTATTCAGCTCCTTCCTGGCAGCGTTCCTCCCAACATCAGGCCCTATCGCTACCCATTTCACCAAAAAATGGAGATTGAAATGCTCGTTCGGGACTTATTGAAGCAAGGTATTATTCGCCCAAGCACTAGTTCCTTTTCTTCTCCAGTTATTCTTTTCCGCAAAAAAGATGGGTCATGGCGCCTCTGCATTGACTTCCGAGCACTTAATCACCTCACCATCAAGGATAAGTTTCCAATTCCTGTTGTTGATGAGCTTCTTGATGAACTTCATGGGGCTCACTTTTTCTCGAAGTTGGATCTTCGTTCTGGGTATCATCAAATTCGGGTTCATGAGGATGATATTCCTAAAACAGCTTTTCGCACACATGATGGCCATTATGAGTTTTTGGTCATGCCCTTTGGCCTCACTAATGCTCCTTCCACATTCCAGGCCTTAATGAACAAAATATTTCGACCCTACTTGCGGAAATTCATTCTAGTATTCTTTGATGATATCCTCATCTACAGCAAAACATGGGATGAACATCTCCAACATCTGGATCTTGTCATGCAACTTTTCTCTGACCATCATCTCCATGCCAAGCAGTCTAAATGTGTTTTTGGACAAAAGGAAGTTGAGTATCTCGGGCACATTATCTCAGCACAAGGGGTTCGCATGGATCCTGCCAGAATCGAGGCCATGAACAATTGGCCACATCCTCAGACACTCAAGAGCCTTCGTGGTTTTTTGGGGTTGACTGGCTACTACCGCAAGTTTGTCAAGGATTATGGGAAGATTGCAGCTCCATTAACTGCTCTATTAAAAAAGGATGCTTTTACATGGACACCTGATGCTCAGTGTGCATTTGACAAACTAAAACAAGCTATGTGTACTACACCTGTGCTAGCTATGCCCGATTTTTCCAAGCCCTTCACTGTTGAGAGTGACGCTTGCGACAATGGACTTGGTGCTGTTCTCCTTCAAGATGAACACCCCATCGCGTTCACCAGCAAAGCCCTTTCAGGTAAGAATTTAGCTGCCTCTACCTATGAGAAGGAAATGATGGCCATTTTGCATGCAGTACAGAAGTGGCGTCCATACCTATTAGGGAATCATTTATGCATCAAGACTGATCACCAGAGTCTGAAATATTTCTTGGACCAGCGTGTCTCCTCCCCGGCACAACAGAAATGGGTTAGCAAACTCATGGGTTATGACTATGAGATCACTTACAAGAAGGGTAAAGACAATATTGTGGCAGATGCTCTTTCCCGCACATTTGATGCCCAAGGTTCTCTTTCAGCTATTTCTATGCCTGTTCCAAATTAGTTGCAATCTGTTCAACAGGGTTACGTCAATGACTCTTCCTTATCTCATATCATCCAACGCTTGACCAACAATCCTTCGGCTGTCCCACATTACTCTTGGGATGGTGCTTCTCTGCGATACAAGGGTTGTCTGGTGCTTCCCCAAAGCACAGATCTTCAACAGGATGTCTTCTATGAACTCCATGCTTCTCCATCGGCTGGGCACTCTGGGTTCATCAAAACATATGAACGAGCACGACATAACTTCTTTTGGCAGGGCATGAAAAGGACAATTCAACAGATGGTGGCCGAATGTGATACCTGTCAGCGCAATAAGGGTGAAACAACACTCCTTCCAGGATTGCTTGAACCCTTTCCCATACCTACACGGATTTGGACAGATATTTCTATGGATTTCATTGAAGGGCTCCCTAAATCTGGCGGGAAGACAGTGATTCTCGTTGTGGTTGATCGTCTCTCCAAATATAGTCATTTTTGCGCTCTCAACCATCCCTATACAGCCTCCTCTGTCGCTCAAATTTTTATGGACTAGATCTTTCGTCTTCATGGAATCCCTTCTTCCATTGTCTCGGATCGTGATGCAACTTTCACTAGTCATTTTTAGACAGAACTATTTCGCCACACTGGCACCAAACTGAAGATGAGTTCAGGGTATCACCCACAAACAGATGGTCAGACTGAAATTGTCAATAAATGCTTGGAAACTTATCTTCGTTGCTTCACCTCAGAACAACAACATCAGTGGGCAAAGTGGCTCCCTCTCGCTGAATGGTGGTACAATACCTCTTACCATACTACCTCTAAAATGACCCCATATGAAGCAGTCTACGGTTAGGCACCTCCAGCTCTTCTTCCATACACCGCCACCAGTTCACCAGTTCAGGAAGTTGACAAGGTCCTTCGCAACCGCGATCAGATTCTTCACATTTTGCGGGACCATCTTCACATGGCAAGAAATCGCATGAAGCAACAAGCTGATCAGCACCGTTCGGAGAGCACTTTTCAAGTCGGCGATATGGTTTTTCTTTGTCTCCAGCCGTACAAACAATCCTCCTTGAAACTCAAAGGGCGTCATAAGCTCACTCCAAAGTTCTATGGGCCATATCGGATCCTTCAGAGGATTGGGTCCGTTGCTTATAAATTGGAACTTCCTCCTTCTTCCCGCATTCATCCAGTCTTTCATGTCTCTTGTCTGAAGAAAGTTCTTGGCACCAACATCAGCGGCCAAACGATTTTACCCGAACTGGATAATGAAGGATCCATCCTTTTGGAGCCAGAGGCCATCCTCAATCAGCGCACGCGTCAGCTTCGCTCTTGTTCTATCACATAGGTCTTAATTCAGTGGCACGGCATGCAACCAGAGGATGCTACATGGGAACCACTCCTTCAGATTCAACAACAATTTCCACATCTAAAGATTTGAGGACAAAGCTTTTTTTAAGGGGGAGGGGATGTTAGGAACCCATGTCTTTACTTTATTAGTATGTTGTTGTTGGACGCATATGCTTTGTAAGTCGTCCCGTAGTATTTGTTAATCAATAGTTTGTGTTATTGTTGTTGGCGCATATGCTTTGTAAGCCGCCCGTAGTATTGTTAATCCATAGTTTGTAATGGCCCATGGTTTCGACCCATAGTATTGGCGCCTAGAATTAGTATATAAGTGTGTGTTGAGACCTATGAAGGCACCGTGAAGTTATTTGTATTGAGCTTGCTCAAAGGAGGTTGCCCCCTTGAAGTGGCCTGTGATCAATACAAAAGTGATTCTGAGTTCTGTCATTTCTGCTATTTTGCATATTCTTGTTAATTAATTGTTGCAGATGCCTTACAACTGCCTCTATAGAACTTCCTATGACAAGTAGAGTTAGAGATTGTTTGAGATAGCACCAGCAGTGACAATGATGATGACGATGCATCGATGACGATGATCCCAAGAAGAAGACTTGTCTAGTAGATCTGTGTCAATAAATACCTTCCTAGTTAAGAGGGAGTGTTGATGTATATGTAACTTCAGAATGTATTTCATCTATGTATTTCATATATATTTATTGTACCCTTATTAGAGATGTGTTATTCCTCTATATGGAAGTGTCGTCATGTGGATTGACAAGTGTCACAAGTGTGTGTACTTGTTGATGGGTTATTAGACCACCATGTGTGGGGTCAGCCTTGAAATATATATTATATTGTGGATGTATCTATATAGACAAGTCGGCCCCATAAGGTCACTGGGCAAACGGGTTAGTATAAATAGAGATCAGGAGATCTCTATTTTGATCATTCGAAAAGTCACACTTCTCTCACTCAGAAAGTGGTGCACTAGCGAGGAGGAGGATCATCTGCTACTAGGAGACTATCTCAAGTGTATTTTGGTTGTACTTTGGTTGAGCCATTGCTCTTTCTATCTCTAAGGAAGTTGTGGGGTTTTTCACCTTAGGGTTTTCCCCACGGAAACTCTGTGTCTCTTGTCTCTCATGCTTTTGATTCTTGCGATGTTTGTCATGCTTATTATGATTGTTATGCATTGATATACTGTATATGTTATTCTCTCAGTGAAGATCCTAGAGTATTGTGAATTAATGTAAAAATTTAACACAGACACCGAGGTGAGTTTTAATTTATGTTCCAAATCATGTTATTTAATCACATTTAGTAATTTATTTGTGTACTTTATGTTTCAATTTTTGAATTATAATTTAAATTATATTTTAATTCTAATTTTTAATAAATCTAACTTATTACATCTAATGGAATATTACATAGGCATCGCTACGGGCGGGTGTCGATGCTGCAATGGATTTCACATATGATTGGGATGCAGCTCGAGCATCTGGTCTTAATAAGGGACCATATACCCAACTTCCTACCTAGATATCGGATATCACCATGGACTCGACGGATATCGAGGTATTATTTAATAGTTTACTGCCTCAAAGCCAACATCGGTCTACGACACACGGAGGCAGCCACAGGGTCGATCAAGGGCCTCGTGGGGGTAGTGGCCAATGAGTTGATGATCTATACATTTCCATGTTTTGGATATTTTCATATTTGATATATTTTCATGTTTTGGATGATCTATGTATACGTTTTCATGTTTTGGATATGGATTTCTATCATTTATACATGGACTTTTGGATATTTTGTTACATATTTTGTATATTTTATCATATTGATGTCTTCATGTGTATTTTGTATCTAATTTGAAATCAATCAATTTTTTTATATTACATATGGATATAGTTATTACAGTTACAAATTTATGTTTTGTCGTTTCAAATGCAAATTTAATGTGCAGTGATTGCAATATAAAAGTTCAATCTCGATGTGTAGTTACAATTTAGTTCAATTTAAAATGCAAATTTCGATTACATTACAGAACATCTTCCAAAATTTAGAATTGAATACATACATTACATTTTAAAACTGAAATTACAATTCCAATTCAATTACAATGTGAAATTTCAATTTAATGTGTAATTTCAATTCCAATTCAATTACAATTTAAAATCTTGTTTTCAACTACATTACAATTGCATAAATGAAATCAAAAGTGTAAAATTAGAATACATTTGAAATTAAAAATTGAAATTACAATTACATTATGTTGTCTACACATTACAATTCAATTACAATTTACAGATTCCAATTCAACTACAATTTAAAATTAAAATCTCAAAGTTAATGTGTAATTTCAATTGAAAATTCAATGTGTTGTTCCAATTTACAAGTTCAATTTCAATTACATTACAATTGCACTTGAAATAAAAATTTTAAATTAGAATACATTGTACATTCTAAAATTTAAATTTTACAATTTTACATTGTGTAGATGTATTTTAAATTCTCAATTGTATTTGAAATCGAAATTTAAAATTTGAATACATTTGAAATTAAAATTTTGCATTATGTTGTCAACACATTACAATTCACTTACAATTTCCACATTCCAATTCAATTACATGGAAAATTTAATGTGTAATTTCAATTGAAAATTCAATGTGTTGTTGTATACAAGAATGCTTTTAAGTATATAGTAAACTGAGAGTGTGAAATATCCCTTGAGACAAAATTCTCTAATTACAAGTTATATAGTATGTAGGTAATCTTTGTGTTCTTTTCTTTTAAGTGTGTGCTCTAATCTAAAGTCATAAAAGAATGGTTTGTTTTCTTGGCAATGAGCATAACCACCTAGTTAATATAAGAAGTGAAAATATGTTGATAGCAAATGCTTGTACAACTATGGTATAAACTATGCTTGTACAACTATGTCATATGGTTTATGTTTTGATGACAAATGGAGATAATGGAACCATTTGATCCAACTAGGTAAGTTGCATATATGAAGGCACATGTACAAGTTATTACATTTCCATATTATTATTATGTTTACATTTCAACTTTCATTATTACGTAATCCATGCCTATCAAAAACAAAGGCATGTACAAGTTGTGTTTTGGTTTGATAATTGAGGTTCTTTTACGCAAGAAAGGCCATATAATACTAACTAATTTCTCTCAAAGAGATTCCATGCCTATGCATGCAAAATTGCATGATAAAGATGGTTTTTGATGCATGTAATCCAAAAATTGAGAAGGTTTGATGGTTAGAATTTATAGTGAACGTTTGTGAGTTGTGCCAACAATGGGTATTGTTTGCATGAAAATATATTCAAAGATTATGTGTAAGTGCCCTTTAGTTGAATTGTACCCTCTATCTCCTATGTTATGTTCCATGTTGCACCAGGTGCCAATATTTTTATTAAATGGAATGAGGAGAGGCAAAAAAATTTGGTCCTAACTTTGATATGTTCTTGATAACAAAAATAATTGATTATTGTTGAATGAAATATTTTTTCAATACATTGGTATTTGATAATATTTTTATATAGTTGATAATGAAATACAATGTCATTGATGAGGAAATACATATAAAATTTTGCATTTGAAATTAGAATACATTGTAGAATTTGTTAAGATTTAATATGCTAAGACAGAAAATAGCAGCATTGCATTCCATTTCACAATAATAGCATATACAGGATCACTGAAGAAACAACAAGCATAGCATAAACACAAGAGACACAAATTTATCCTGGGAAACCCTCATGGGGTAGAAAACCCAGTAAAGCTTCCTCAATATAGATGACCAGTAATATACAAAGATGTAACCCTGAGCATAAGCTCCTCCTTCTCCATAGCAGACCTCTCCTCCACAAGTGTGCCACTCTCAAGTGAGTGAGTGTGTGTGTAAAATGAGGAATACACCTCCTCTATTTATACACTACTCCGACTTGTCTTTTACACAAAACATGTAGGCTCGTATTTAACCAATGGGTTAAATACCCCACTACAACTGACTGGGCTGACCCCTCTAGGGTGGTCTAATAACCCTTTGACCCACATAACACATACAGGGCCGACCCCCACTAGGGAAGTCTAATAACCCAAGTTACCACAATCTGACGGAGGAATAAACATCTCTGGATATACAATAAGGTCTTCAAGGAGGAATGAAACATCTCCAGAATAATAAAGTACAAATATAATATTCTTTGAAGTTACAATATCTCAACACACCCCCTTAACGAGAAGGATATTATAACAGCATCTGCACGAGCAAGGAGTCATCAACATCATACATGATACATCTATAAATCATTGGAAGCTTTCTCAACATCATCAGTAACTCAAGCAGTTACTGGAACATCTTCAATACTGGAACATCAACATCTTCAATACTGAGTCTTCATCTTCTGCAACACTCGAACAACTATAGCAACATCAATATCTAAATCCTCATGATCGTCAGCATCGTCATCACACGATCATCAGCATCGTCATCACACAATCATCAGCATCGTCATCAGAGGATCAACATCGCCATCTAGATCAACACGATCAACATCATCACATCATCTCGATCTACAGCATCTGGATCATCTCGATCTACAACATCTGGATCATCTCGATCTACAACATTTGGATCATCACGATCTACGACATCTAGATCATCTCGATCTACAGCATCTGGATCATCTCAATCTACAACATAAGTATCCTCAACCATACAAGTACATTAATCAATACATGTATCATCAAAAGTATGTATTCTCACCAATACATCTATCATCAAAACATGTATTCTTACTAATACATATATCATCAAAAGCATGTATTCTCACTAATACATCTATCATCAAAATTATGTATTCTGACTAATACATCTATCATCAAAAGCATGTATTCTCACTCATACATCTATCATCAAAATTATGTATTCTGACTAATACATCTATCATGAAAAGCATGTATTCTCACTAATACATCTATCAATACAAGTATCCACACCGATACAAGTATACACAACAGCATCATACCCTGCAACACACATGATCAAATTATGGGATGGTCAATCCCTCTCACTTTAGGACATAGGTCCAAGGATGATACAATCCTGATCCACTTATGGGATGATCAATCCCTCTCAATTTAAGACATCTCTCATGTCTATGGACGATGCAATCCAGATCAACTTACAGGATGATCAATCCTTATCCTTTTAAGACACCTCACCATGTCTAGGGATGATGCAATCCCGAATCAACTTACAAGATGATTAATCTTTATCACTTTAAGACACCTCACCATGTCTAGGGACAATGCAATCCCAATCTACTTACAGGATGATTAGTCCTTATCACTTTAAGACACCTCACCATGTCTAGGGATGATGCAATCCCAATCTACTTACAGGACAATTAGTCCTGATCACTTTAAGACACCTCACCATGTCTAGGGATGATGCAATCCCAATCTACTTACAGGATGATTAGCCCTTATCACTTTAATACACCTCACCATGTCTAGGGACGATGCAATCCCAATCTACTTACAGGATGATTAGTCCTTATCAGTTTAAGACACCTCACCATGTCTAGGGACGATGCAATCCCAATCTACTTACAGGATGATTAGTCCTTATCACTTTAAGACACCTCACCATGTCTAGGGACGATTCAATCCCAATCTACTTACAGGATGATTAGTCCTTATCACTTTAAGACAAATCTCATGTCTAGGGACGATGCAATCCCATCACGTACATTTTGAACCCAGTTCATGGACGATGCAGTCCTCACATACATTTTGAACCCAGTTCATGGACGATGCAGTCCTCATGTACATTTTGAACCCAGTTCATGGACGATGCAGTCCTCACGTACATTTTGAACCCAGTTCATGGACGATGCAGTCCTCACGTACATTTTGAACCCAGTTCATGGACGATGCAGTCCTCACGTACATTTTGAACCCATTTCATGGACGATGCAGTCCTCACGTACATTTTGAACCTAGTTCAGGGACGATGCAGTCCTATCTTCAATTTTTGGAGACATCATTCTACGGCTCAATTCTGGGACCGAGGTCCGGGGAAGATGCAATCCCCTACCTGTTCATTCGGGACTTCATTCTCGGAGACATCATGTCTACGGCTCTCTTTAGGACTGAAGTCCAGGGATGATCCAATCCTCTCATGTCCACCAAGGACTTCATTTTCGAAGACATACATCTACGGCTCTCTTTAGAACAAGTGTTCAAGGATGATACAATCCCTCTTCTTTCTCGGAGACACTTGTCTACGGCTCACTTTAGAACTTGTGTTCAAGGATGATGCAATCCTCACATGTATTCTAATCAATTTACTATCGATCCTGGGAACCCATATAGAACCTGATTCACACTTCTTCTTTAATTACACCATTAAGAGAATGGTCTTATCTAGCCACTTGGAGCAAACATCTCATCATGATTCTCTTCCTCTTTCTAAGAGAATCTTCTAGCCACAAGCCTTCTATAGTGTGTTTGATTTGAAAATCTTTTTCTTTTTTTTTTTGTTGAACATCCATCGCTTGTTCAGTGTTCATCATTCATCATGATCTTTCCTACAAATAAAAATTAAGTACATGATTAGTAATACTTCGTAATCATCAAATCATATTGACATGATAACCTATTATGCATACAGATATCATTTACATACTTATGCAACTATTTTGACCAATACTTTGGCACAACACTTTTGCATATCCTGTATGCATACAGTGGCTATCTAGATGCCTTCCATCTCTACCAGAACATACTATTGAGAGTGTGCACAGCTCTCAGCATGTCAGCAAAGAGGTTTCATTCTAGACAAGCAACAAAGGAATGTTTGTCCAACTTACCAATCATATGCATATTAGTAGTATACTATTCAATGCTCTATGAATGTTTACACTCAGCATCAATTTACTATTTCAAATAACAACTCAAATACTTATCTTTTATGTTTGTGTGGTTGCCTCTCGTTTGATCTTCTATATGTCTTTTGAACTTCTATTCATTCTGTACCACTGTGCATGCTCAAGTGTCCACTAGTGTCATCATCATGATCTCATACACAAACATACATTCATTAGTTTATTCTCAATATTATCAAAACATTCTAATTCTAAATAATCTTGAATATGTATAGTCATGATCATTAGTATTCAGGGTTTCAAGGAAGTCTTCTTTTACTCATGCATATTCTTGTTTGATCATAGTACTCTTCTGGTTAATTAAATCATCAAGATAAGAGACATAATATGCATAAACCCTTGATTACTAACTTTATGAATAAGCATAACCAATCATACCAAGTATACTTATATAAGGGATCCTAACACAAGGTAAGATTCTAACTTGACATAGGAAAACATACCTGGATTAGTAAACCTGCTTAGTTATGTACAACATACCTAAACAATCTCTTCAATGATTTAGAGATCCTGAGCTAGAACCTGCATGTATCATATGTTAAGCATAATATAACAAAGTCATACATACCTCGTAAGTAGAACAAAGATTATGGATGAGTCTTTGTATTCATGTTGTCATGGTCATGGAACTTGATTTGTCTTTTGTGATGTACCTGTATCTTGTTAGCAGACAACATCAACTTCACACAACACCATAATGCATTAGTACAATCATATAGCCCTAATCAATGAATGTCTTCGATCATTCACATGTATTCATATCGTTACTAGGGTGATAAGACAATTCTAACATTAATCAAGATTGTACTAATAAATAATATGAAGACAAACACATTATGAACTTAATCAAGAATCAGATTTCAAGACATACCTGAACCTCCTTAAGTCATACCTGTCGAGACTTCTTGTAGTCTTCTTATGTAAGGCCTTAGCCTCAACTCCCCCTGAAACTTGATCTGGAGCTTGATTAGGGTTTGCTAGAGAAACCCTAAAAATTCAATCTTTTACTTTCACACCTCTAAATGGATGGAAGGATGTGTCTTGTTGAGCTGATCAAACTAGCTTACTTCAATTTTGAACTCTCCAAAATTTGACCCCTCAAAATTGCCTTCGAAACTTCTGGATCTTTTGGACATGAACCCGAACTAGGGTTTGATGAAGCCCACCCTTCTGTCCAATCAAAATGTTCGATCCAAGGCTCTAAACTCTTATTTTCCTGAGAAGCTTCCAGCTGTGGTTACAGACTTCAAAAAATTCCAACTTTTGCTGAAGCCCTAATTTTCCATCTTTCCGATCAAAATCCCGAACTGGGGTTTGATCAAGCCCGGTCTTCTACCCAACCAAAAAATTTGATCTTGGTCTCTAAATTTTGATTTTCCTGAGTAGCATTCAGAAATGGATTTCGATTCCAAAAATTGTAACTTTCTCCGAAACCCTAAATTCCGGAAGCCATGAATGAAGGTGCTCCAAAAATAATTATGTTTTGACAGAAATATGTACCTGATTGTTTCTATTATAACTCCAAACTTTTTGCTCCATAGGGTCTGAAATCTATTTCTGTGGTATCCTGACCTGTCATCTTTTCATCCCAACAGGTCTGACCTCAATTGGATTTTCTAAGAGAGAGTTATGCCAAGTGTCGCAACGTGACCTGTTTATGGGATAAAACATGAGAGCGAACTTGTATGGAGTGCCACATGTCACTGGTTCCGCTTCGGCCTCTGAAAACGTTTCCTGAGATAGTAAAGTCTGTGCACTACCTGTCACTTTTTACAAAATTTCATTTGGAGCTTCCTAGCCCAAGTTATGCCAAGTGTCGCAACGTGACCTGTTTATGGGATAAAATAGGAGAGCGATCTTGTACGGCATGCCACGTGTCATTGGTTCAGCTTCGGCCTCTGAAAACGTTTCCTAAGATAGTACAGTCTGTCTAATACCTGTCACTTTTTCCAAAATTTAATTTGGAGCCTCCTAGGCCAAGTTATGACCTTTTTTCCTAGGTCACCTGATTTTGACTGAGATCTGGAACAGGCAGAAACCCTAACTTGTACTGATCATAACTCAAAAATTACAATGAGTCTGAGGGTACCTTTTGGAAACAAGGTACCTGGGGATTTTATCTATGACCTGTAAACTTTTCAGATCCTGAACCTTCGCATAAATGGATTTATAGCGAAAGTTCCACGATGACTGTTTTTTGCTATGTAAAACCCAAACCTTCAAATTGTCGCAAGTGAAGCAAGTGTCGTAAGTGCCATACATTGCCTTCCTTCAGGTTAGCTCTGATACCATGTTAAGATTTAATATGCTAAGAAAGAAAATAGCAGAATTTCATTCCATTTCACAATAATAGCATATACAGGATCACTGAAGAAACAACAAGCACATCATAAACACAAGAGACACAAATTTATCCTGGGAAACCCTCATGGGGTAGAAAACCCAGTAAAGCTTCCTCAATATAGATATCCAGCAATATACAAAGATGTATCCTTGAGCATAAGCTCCTCCTTCTCCATATCAAACCTCTCCTCCACAAGTGTGCCACTCTCAAGTGAGTAAGTGTGTGTGTAAAATGAGGAATACACCTGCTCTATTTATACACTACTCTGACTTGTCTTTTACACAAAACATGTAGGCTCGTATTTAACCAATGAGTTAAATACCCCACTACAACTGACTGGGCCGACCCCTCTAGGGTGGTCTAATAACCCTTTGACCCACATAACACATACAGGGCCGACCCCCACTAGGGAAGTCTAATAACCCAAGTTACCACAATCTGATGGAGGAATAAACATCTCCGGATATACAATAAGGTCTTCAAGGAGGAATGAAACATCTCCAGAATAATAAAGTACAAATATAGTATTCTTTGAAGTTACAATATCTCAACACTCCCCCTTAACGAGAAGGATATTATAATAGCATCTGCACAAGCAAGGAGTCATCAACATCATACATGATACATCTATAAATCATTGGAAGCTTTCTCAACATCATCAGTAACTCAAGCAGTTACTGGAACATCTTCAATACTGGAACATCAACATCTTCAATACTGAGTCTTCATCTTCTACAGCACTCGAACAACTACATAAACATCAATATCTGAATCCTCACGATCGTCAGCATCGTCATCACACGATCATCAGCATCGTCATCACACAATCATCAGCATCGTCATCACAGGATCAACATCGTCATCTAGATCAACGCGATCAACATCGTCACATCATCTCGATCTACAGCATCTGGATCATCTCAATCTACAGCATCTGGATCATCTCGATCTACAACATCTAGATCATCACGATCTACAACATCTGGATCATCTCGATCTACAGCATCTGGATCATCTCGATCTACAGCATCTGGATCATCTCAATCTACAACATAAGAATCCTCAACCATACAAGTACATTAATCAATACATGTATCATCAAAAGTATGTATTCTCACCAATACATATATCATCAAAAGCATGTATTCTCACTAATACATATATCATCAAAAGCATGTATTCTCACTAATACATCTATCATCAAAAGCATGTATTCTGACTAATACATCTATCATCAAAAGCATGTATTCTCACTAATACATCTATCAATACAAGTATCCACACCGATACAAGTATACACAATAGCAGCATACCCTGCAACACACATGATCCAATTATGGGATGGTCAATCCCTCTCACTTTAGGACATAGGTCCAAGGATGATACAATCCTGATCCACTTATGGGATGATCAATCCCTCTCAATTTAAGACATCTCTCATGTCTATGGACGATGCAATCCAGATCAACTTACAGGATGATCAATCCTTATCCTTTTAAGACACCTCACCATGTC
Organism: Larix kaempferi; assembly: GCA_027924585.1. Lineage (NCBI taxonomy): Eukaryota > Viridiplantae > Streptophyta > Pinopsida > Pinales > Pinaceae > Larix > Larix kaempferi. Next base: position 1,871,336 of record BSBM01000642.1, on the reverse strand, counting down.
TAGGGATGATGCAATCCCGAATCAACTTACAGGATGATTAATCCTTATCACTTTAAGACACCTTACCATGTCTAGGGACGATGCAATCCCAATCTACTTACAGGATGATTAATCCTTATCACTTTAAGACACCTCACCATGTCTAGGGATGATGCAATCCCAATCTACTTACAGGACGATTAGTCCTGATCACTTTAAGACACCTCACCATGTCTAGGGACGATGCAATCCCAATCTACTTACAGGATGATTAGCCCTTATCACTTTAATACACCTCACCATGTCTAGGGACGATGCAATCCCAATCTACTTACATGATGATTAGTCCTTATCACTTTAAGACACCTCACCATGTCTAGCGACGATGCAATCCCAATCTACTTACAGGATGATTAGTCCTTATAACTTTAAGACACCTCACCATGTCTAGGGACGATGCAATCCCAATCTACTTACAGGATGATTAGTCCTTATCACTTTAAGACAAATCTCATGTCTAGGGACGATGCAATCCCATCACGTACATTTTGAACCCAGTTCATGGACGATGCAGTCCTCACATACATTTTGAACCCAGTTCATTGACGATGCAGTCTTCATGTACATTTTGAACCCAGTTCATGGATGATGCAGTCCTCACGTACATTTTGAACCCAGTTCATGGACGATGCAGTCCTCACGTACATTTTGAACCCAGTTCATGGACGATGCAGTCCTCACGTACATTTTGAACCCAGTTCATGGACGATGTAGTTCTCATGTACATTTTGAACCTAGTTCAGGGACGATGCAGTCCTATCTTCAATTTTTGGAGACATCAGTCTACGGCTCAATTCTGGGACCGAGGTCTGGGGAAGATGCAATCCCCTACCTATTCATTCAGGACTTCATTCTCGGAGACATCATGTCTACGACTCTCTTTAGGACTGAAGTCCAGGGATGATCCAATCCTCTCATGTCCACCAAGGACTTCATTTTCGAAGACATACATCTACGGCTCTCTTTAGAACAAGTGTTCAAGGATGATGCAATCCCTCTTCTTTCTCGGAGACACTTGTCTACGGATCACTTTAGAACTTGTGTTCAAGGATGATGCAATCCTCACATGTATTCTCATCAATTTACTATCGATCCTGGGAACCCATATAGAACCTGATTCATACTTCTTCTTTAATTACACCATTAAGAGAATGGTCTTATCTAGCCACTTGGAGCAAACATCTCATCATGATTCTCTTCCTCTTTCTAAGAGAATCTTCTAGCCACAAGCCTTCTATAGTGTCTTTGATTTGAAAATCTTTTTTGTTTTTTTTTGTTGAACATCCATCACTTGTTCAGTGTTCATCATTCATCATGATCTTTCCTACAAATAAAAATTAAGTACATGATTAGTAATACTTCATAATCATCAAATCATATTGACATGATAACCTATTATGCATACAAATATCATTTACATAGTTATGCAACTATTTTGACCAATACTTTGGCACAACACTTTTGCATATCCTGTATGCATACAGTGGCTATCTAGATGCCTTCCATCTCTACCAGAACATACTATTGAGAGTGTGCATAGCTCTCAGCATGTCAGCAAAGAGGTTTCATTCTAGACAAGCAACAATGGAATGTTTGTCCAACTTACCAATCATATGCATATTAGTAGTATACTGTTCAATGCTCTATGAATGTTTACACTCAGCATCAATTTACTATTTCAAATAACAACACAAATACTTATCTTTTATGTTTGTGTGGTTGCCTCTCGTTTGATCTTCTATATGTCTTTTGAACTTCTATTAATTCTGTACCACTGTGCATGCTCAAGTGTGCACTAGTGTCATCATCATGATCTCATACACAAGCATACATTCATTAGTATATTCTCAATATTATCAAAACATTCTAATTCTAAATATTCTTGAATATGTATAGTCATGATCATTAGTATTCAGGGTTTCAAGGAAGTCTTCTTTTACTCATGCATATTCTTGTTTGATCATAGTACTCTTCTGGTTAATTAAATCATCAAGATAAGAGACATAATATGCATAAACCCTTGATTACTAACTTTATGAATAAGCATAATCAATCATACCAAGTATACTTATATAAGGGATCCTAACACAAGGTAAGATTCTAACTTGACATAGGAAAACATATCTGGATTAGTAAACCTGCTTAGTTATGTACAACATACCTAAACAATCTCTTCAATGATTTAGAGATCCTGAGCTAGAACCTGCATGTCTCATAGATTAAGCATAATATAACAAAGTCATACATACCTCGTAAGTAGAACAAAGATTATGGATGAGTCTTTGTCTTCATGTTGTCATGGTCATGGAACTTGATTTGTCTTTTGTGATGTACCTGTATCTTGTTAGCAGACAACATCAACCTCACACAACACCATAATGCATTAGTACAATCATATAGCCCTAATCAATGAATGTCTTCGATCATTCACATGTATTCATACCGTTACTAGGGTGATAAGACAATTCTAACATTAATTAAGATTGTACTAATAAATAATATGAAGACAAACACATTATGAACTTAATCAAGAATCAGATTTCAAGACATACTTGAACCTCCTTAAGTCATACCTGTCGAGACTTCTTGTAGTCTTCTTATGTAAGGCCTTAGCCTCAACACCCCCTGAAGCTTGATCTGAAGCTTGATTAGGGTTTGCTAGAGAAACCCTAAAAATTCAATCTTTTACTTTCAGACCTCTGAATGGATGGAAGGATGTGTCTTGTTGAGCTGATCAAACTAGCATACTTCAATTTTGAACTCTCCAAAATTTGACCCCTCAAAATTGCCTTCGAAATTTCTGGATCTTCTGGACATGAACCCGAACTAGGGTTTGATGAAGCCCACCCTTCTGTCCAATCAAAATGTTCGATCCAAGGCTGTAAACTCTTATTTTCCTGAGAAGCCTCCAGCTGTGGTTACAGACTTCAAAAAATTCCAACTTTTGTTGAAGCCCTAGTTTTCCATCTTTCCGATCAAAATCCCGAACTGGGGTTTGAGCAAGCCCGGTCTTCTACCCAACCAAAAAATTTGATCTTGGTATCTAAATTTTGATTTTCCTGAGTAGCATTCAGACATGGATTCCAATTCCAAAAATTCTAACTTTCTTCGAAACCCTAAATTCCGGAAGCCATGAATGAAGGTGCTCCAAAAATAATTCTGTTTTGACAGAAATATGTACCTGATTGTTTCTACTATAACTCCAAACTTTTTGCTCCACAGGGTCTGAAAACTATTTTTGTGGTAGCCTGACCTATCATCTTTTCATCCCAATAGGTCTGACCTCAATTGGATTTTATGAGAGAGAGTTATGCCAAGTGTCGCAATGTGACCTATTTATGGGATAAACCATGAGAGTGAACTTGTATGGAGTGCCACATGTCACTGGTTCAGGTTCGGCCTTTGAAAATGTTTCCTGAGATAGTATAGTCTGTGCACTACCTGTCACTTTTTACAAAATTTCATTTGGATCTTCCTAGCCCAAGTTATGCCAAGTGTTGCAACGTGACCTGTTTATGGGATAAAATAGGAGAGCGATCTTGTACAGCATGCCACGTGTCACTGGTACAGCTTCGACCTCTGAAAAAGTTTCGTGATATAGTACAGTCTGTCTAATACTTGTCACTTTTTCCAAAATTTAATTTGGAGCTTCCTAGCCCAGGTTATGACCTTTTTTCCTAGGTCACCTGATTTTGACTGAGATCTGGAAGAGGCAAACACCCTAACTTGTACTGATCATAACTCAAAAATTACAATGCATCTGAGGGTACCCTTTGGACACAAGGTACCTGGGGATTTTATCTACGACCTGTAAAATTTTCAGATCCTGAACCTTGGCATAAATGGATTTATAGCAAAAGTTCCACGATGACTGTTTTTTGCTATGTAAAACCCAAACCTTCAAATTGTCGCAAGTGAAGTAAGTGTCGTAAGTGCCATACATCGCCTTCCTTCAGGTTAGCTCTGATACCATGTTAATATTTAATATGCTAAGACGGAAAATAGTAGCATTTCATTCCATTTCACAATAATAGCATATACAGGATCACTGAAGAAACAACAAGCACATCATAAACACAAGAGACACAAATTTATCCTGGGAAACCCTCATGGGGTAGAAAACCCAGTAAAGCTTCCTCAATATAGATGAACAGCAATATACAAAGATGTAACCTTGAGCATAAGCTCCTCCTTCTCCATAACAAACCTCTCCTCCACAAGTGTGCCACTCTCAAGTGAGTGAGTGTGTGTGTAAAATGAGGAATACACCTCCTCTATTTATACACTACTTTGACTTGTCTTTTACACAAAACATGTAGGCTCGTATTTAACCAATGGGTTAAATACCCCACTACAACTGACTGGGCTGACCCCTCTAGGGTGGTCTAATAACCCTTTGACCCACATAACACATACAGGGCCGACCCCCACTAGGGAAGTCTAATAACCCAAGTTACCACAATCTGACGGAGGAATAAACATCTCCGGATATACAATAAGGTCTTCAAGGAGGAATGAAACATCTCCAAAATAATAAAGTACAAATATAATATTCTTTGAAGTTACAATATCTCAACAGAATTCAAATTTAAATTTTACAATTCCACATTGTATAGATGTATTTTAAATTCTCAATTACATTACAATTGTATTTAAAATCAAAATTAAAATCAGAATGTACATTACAATTTAAAATTGAAATTTTACAATTACATTATATTGTCTACACATTACAATTCAATTACATTACAATTCAACTATCTATTAAATCTTTAATATTGTTTTTAAAGCATCTAAACAAATATTTATAAAACTATTATGGATGAAGTTCATGGAGAATTGACCATACATTCAAGTGTATTCACATTGGAGCACCATGACCCAAATTTCACAAAATCCTCCCATCTAGTATTTGTATTCTTGACATTAAAGCATCTACAAAAATACATTTATAAAACAACCTCCACAAAAATCTCCAAAAAAATATTACACAAGACAACATGAAAACTATGTTAATGATGCAAGTGGCATACATCTAACTCATTCATCAGGCCAATGAGTTATAGGAATGCAAGTCTCCATAATATGATCATGGTCAACTTCTGTCATCTTCCATCTCTTTGGCTCACCTCTCTTCACCTTGATTTCTGTTAGATGTATCCAAGCTGCCACCACCAAATGACTGTATTGACATGATATATATTCAGGCATAAAATCTTTGTAAATAATATGAGCACCCTGTTTTTTCACTTTTTCAAAAAAGTGTCCGATTAGAACCATGTCTCTAGTTTGGTATGTGAAGTCCCCATCTTGGTAGGGTCGCACCAACCTACTTTTTATTTCTGTGCATCGCATCAAATAGTATGACACATTTTCTTGGTTGTGGGGGGGTGCAATGACAATGAATACATCACTTGCAAGATACATTACAAATATTATTCAAATGTCATACGTGTATTTCTACAACATTTGTATAGGTGTAATATATAATGAACTAATTAACTTAATGAAAACTCTTGTATCTTCCCTAACCATATCAAAAACTCGATCATGATCTAATGAGACCATTGCCTCTTCAGTGTGCATCTCTTGCTGTTGGCTTGGTTTTGCAACCAAGCTTAGTGCTATGGGCACCTGCTAACTAGTAGCAGCAGTTTCAATATTAATTAAAAACAATAAACTAAAACTAAACTAGCATGTGCATTTTTGAATTAAAAAACAAGAACAAGAAACATAAGAAATAATTTTGTATTGAAAATGGGGGCAAGCAAGTGCTTGCAATAAGAATACCTTTGATTGATGAAGATAGTTGAGAAGCTCCAAGGGTGAGCAGCTCCAAACTCCAATGGGTCCTTTCTCCAAGGTTGCTACAATGGCAAAAAACTCAAGGGAGATTTTGGCAACATGAGGATAGGAATATGGATGGATGTGAAATGAGGAGCCCCTACCACCTTTTCATAGATTTTGGTGGTGGGGAATACCATTTGTGGTTTTGTGGAAACCAATGGTATTGACCAACATGGTTTAGGTACTTTTCCCTCCTTTTTCCTTTTTTGAATAAAATTAATATTTTTATTCCCTTTTTAATATTTTTGGGAATTTTGGACCCTTTTTGAGGGTTTTTTATGTTTTTTTAGGGAAAATAATCTTTTTGAGTGGGAAAAAGGGGTGTACTAAGGTCTTTTGGTGACCTTTTGTTGGCTTCAGAGGCTCAGATGGTGGAAAAGTGGACAACTGGGTCATGTGAATAAGGAAATGAGCTAGTGAGCACTTTTTAGGTGTTAACACTTGCCATGTTGGAATTGGATGTGGGCCCTTTGGATTAAGAGAGACATATTTCCATGGTTTCACATATACATCATTTTCATAGTGATTAACCTCGCATCCATTTGCATCAATGCAAAAATCGCAAAAACAAGCATACTTCCTCGTTTCAATAGAAAATATGTCACCCATGTCTTTACTTCGAACAAAATATAATTCCCTCGTACTAGGGATGGTCTCACATTACCACGGCATGGATCTATTAACATCTCCAAGGGAAACATCCCAAAAGAACCTACATGGAATTCAGTTTGTCATATGTAAATTCCTATCGAGTATGTGTTATTAATTGAGTTTGGAGTTTATTACCTACACACCGACCTTGCTTCTTCGCGACCTTGATGTTCCAAATGATGTGTGCACCAATCAACTAATTCAGTGGAGCATTTGAGTCGGGTTGGACCATGACTCATCTGGTACCTACGAAGTGCTCATTTCACACATGCACCTGCGCCATCATGTTCACCCTTTCCATGCCCTATTTCAAAAAAGCTCAAGGTGTGTCGGATTCATGTCTGTTTCTGAAGGTGACTCAACCAATAAAATGAGTGTGCCGATTTGAATTTCCCTGCACACCCATCTAACCAAATCTAGTGTTCAGTAAATGATATGCCTCTCTGCCTGAATGAATCATAAATCAAACCAAAGTAGTGTTGAACGAACAATGTGTCATGCTCACAATCATAAATAACATAAAAATGGTACTCCTTGATCACTTCACGTGACTGAGGAGTGTTATCCCTACCATCAATGTTTTCCTGAGCATGTCTGTACAATACATGTATGAAGATAGACACCTAGTCAGAGTGATAGTACTCACTCTGTATCTCTCTCTATGGAGCAAAGGTGTAGTTCTCAGCAAATTCTACCACTGATAAGATTATGCCCGGCTTAAATACCTCATGAGAATGTTTGAATTCTGAAGCTTGCCACTTGGACCTATGGGAATGCTTTATGTATTTATAAATCTGACTTTGAAACTTCTCCATGAAATCTGAAATAATAATCTCATCATCGAGCAAGTCGATCCTCTTGGATGGCACATATGAAGAAGATGTTGGATTCATGGTGACACACTTCTACCTCTTCCACCTAACGGTGATATCCTACAATCCATAGTGTGTTGGATCAATAGGAAAGTTCCTATGGAACAATGTCAAATCATTGCATTCATGGCATTTTCTCCCACCTACACATCTCTTATTGAAAAACACGTGTTCAGGATTCCTCTTGCATAGTATCATACAAACAAAATCTTGCACCTTGTGAGGAGCTAGTACACCGTTCCAATGCCTTTTGCAAAAATCCAAAAATGTGTCATAGTATAGTTGAAATTCAACGTGGTACCGGCAGCAACAAGTGTCGTGAATCGTATCTGGCCTAATATACCATAGTTTCAATTTTTTGAACATGCTAAATGATATTTGAACACTAGGATTGGTTTCTTGGAATTCCTCGTAAAGTGAAACTCCCATCATCTCCATCACATGCTTACAGTGCTTCTGATAAATGCCTCTGGATAAACGTTGTTGCGGGACATGCTTTCGATATGGAATAACACGAGAATGGCTATCCCAAAACTCTATCACTTTCTCTCTAATGCCTGTTTCCATCCTGCCTCAATAGGGTTCCCTACAAATAAGAGCCCAACAAGCAGCTTAATCATTTTCATCTATCCGAACCCTGAATTTAGTATATTTGAGCAATGTTCTTTTTGAAACATTGAGCAATGATGCCATTGTTGATACCATTTTATTTCTTGAGGTGCTTTGTGCTACAACAGTCGTTGTACTTTCCCTACAAGTAGCTCGAGTCTCATTATTTCTTGATTTTCCAAACGAAGATAATGCAGTTCTTACATTTTCTATTGCATTCTCGCATGTCTTTTTTGTTTTAACATCTTGAAAACCCAACAACTTTTTGGCACGTTTCAATTTTTTTGTTTTTTATCAACCCATGTAGGATTTGAGCTTGTGCCATCGTTGAATGTTATTCAAAATATGACTTGATTATGTTATTGACATGCTCTCTAACTCTCTGACCACAGATCAAGTTCCCAATATCTTCTTGTGCAGAAACAACTACACAATCCTCTAGAAAATTTCCACACCTTCCAACCCCACTGCAACTCCCAATTATACTTTCAATGTGAGAGGGCAAGGTGTCATGTGATGGCTGATCAGGATCATGAGGGGGCATAGGGTCAGGTGATTCTTGATCACCATGATGTGATGTGTGACCATAATCTCTCCCTACATAACATGTAAATTAACAAATTGAAAATTGCTTACTTGATAGTTATGCATTGAACTTTAAAGTTTCTAGTAACTTGAAATTTGATGTGGAAATTGAAAAATTGAAAATTGCATGTGGATTGAATTTTCCAACTAATACATTTATCTTGAGAATTGTTCTAAGTAAAAATTGAAATTGATAGCAACTTGAAATTTGAAATTGCCCAAGTAACTTGAAATTGATAACTTAATTAAACTTGAGAATTGTTCTAGAAGTAAAGTTTGAAATTGCTAGTAAAATTTGAAATTGCTTGTAACTTGAAATTTGTACTAACTTGTACATTTAACTTTAAAATTGCTAGTAACTTGAAATTTGTTGTACACGTAAATTAACAAATTGAAAGTTGCTAGTGACATGAGAAAAATTCGGTGCAAGTATTGAAAATACATTAAAACAAGAAAATTATTTGTCACTTAATTTTAAAATAACTAAATATGTACATGTAACTTGAAATTGTACATTTAGTTTGATAATTGCTAGTAAAGTTTGAAAAACAAGTATATATATTTAACTCAATATAATTATTAATAACTTGATAATTGTGCATTGAAATTTAAAATTGCTACTATAACTTGAAATTTGATATAGAAATTGACAAATTGAAAATTGAATGTGAATTGAATTTTCCAACTAATTATACATAACTATCAATTTTTAACTTGAAAATTGTTAAACATTTTGAAATATAAATTATATACCTACTATAGGAAAAAAAGTTAACTTATCCCCACATTAATGCATAGAAAAAATTGGTACATGAATTGGAAATACATTAACTATGAAAATATTTTGAAGTGTAAGTTGATTTGATTATAAACCTAGGGAATTTAAATAAACAGGTGTTAAATGAGAGACATCATTTCATTCACAATGCATTAATTGATTGGGCTATAATTCCTTCTTTTAAATATCACTCTATACAATTTTAAAACTCTTTTTTTTGTATATATACATTCAATAAGTGATAAAGTGAACTTGTTAATGGTGAATGTTTTGCTGGAGTCTTGGGATTGCCATTGAAACCATTCCAAATTTACAACCCATAATAGCACTGCACCCATTCAAATCCTTATAGAAATTCACCCTCAAATATTTTTGAAAATAGTCTGAAATATTCATAACTATGAAAATATTGCCAACCACAATAACTATGAAAATATTCATTCATTTGTTTTCAAATTGAATTTTCTAACTAATACATAACTATCAGAACATGTTCATTTCAAAATATTCATTCATTTGTTTTCAAATTGAATTTTCTAACAAAACGAAAATTGAAATTACATTTAACTTGAAATTGTTAGTAACTTAGAAAATTGCAATTAGTTAAATATGTACAATTTAACTTGAAAATAATGTCCAAGTGTAAATTTAATTTGAAAATTATTCTAATAACATTGAAAATTGTTAGTAAAGTTTAGAAATTTGAAAATAGTTAATATGTACATACATTTTAACTTGAAAATATAATCCAAGTGTACATTTCATTTGAAAATTGTTAGCAACTTTGAAATAATTTGAAAATTGTTAAAGCAACTTTGAAACATAATTTGAAAATTGTTATCAACTTTGAAATAATTTGAAAATAGTTAAAATTATGTACATGTATTAACATGAAAATATAATCTAAATTTACATGTTTCATTTGAAAATTGTTCCAATTTAACATTTGTTAGCCACTTGAAAATTGTTCATTTAACATAAACATTGTTGAAAACTTTGAAATTTAAATAACAAATGGATGAAATAAATAAGAATATCATTACAAATAAATATGAAACAAATTAAATTATGAAATTTAGTTACATTTATTGGAAAATTGTTACTAATTTTGTAAATTATGTAGCATGATATTTAAATTATGATAGCATGTAATTCAATAATTTACCTTGGTTGTCCTCCATTGGAATTTGTTGCACCAAATGTGCATATTCTTCTTCTCTCAAGTTTGCTCTATGTTGTCTCATCCTTTCTCTAGCCTTCTCACGCTCTTCATTGTCATTACCTTGACGAGCATGATTTCTTTGTCTTTTTCTCTTACTCCCCATCAATCTACAATGAAAACAAACAAAGATTTATTCAAATTGTAATAACAAACAACAATGTGTTACTATGAAATCTTGAAATATGTCTACAAAGAAATCTTACATGTCTATTGAGATCTAATTCAACAAAATGAAATTGGAAAAGCTCTAATTCAACAACATCAAAATGAAAAAACTCTAATTGAAAATAAACTAGCAATGAGTTAAATTAGTTAAATTAGTGTTTTTGATGAATTGCTTGCTGAATATGTAGAGGTTGTTTGATATTTTTACGAGGGAATGGTAGTTGGCAACATTAATCGTCCAACTCCTTTACCTAGCTCATTTATATTTTTTTTGTTAAGATTTAATATGCTAAGACAGAAAATAGCATCATTACATTCCATTTCACAATAATAGCATATATAGGATCACTGAAGAAACAACAAGAATAGCATAAACACAAGAGACACAGATTTATCCTGGGAAACCCTCGTGGGGTAGAAAACCCAGCAAAGCTTCCTCAATATAGATGACCAGCAAATACAAAAGATGTAACCCTGAGCATAAGCTCCTCCTTCTCCATAGCAGACATCTCTCTCATAAGTGCGCCACTCTCAAGTGAGTGAGTGTGTGTTAAATGAGGAATACACCTCCTCTATTTATACACTACTCCGACTTCTCTTTTACACAAATCATGTAGCCTCGCATTTAACCATTGGGTTAAATACCCCATTACAACTAACTGGGACGACCCCACTAGGGTGGTCTAAGAACCCTTTGACCCACATAACACATACAGGGCTGACCCCCACTAGGGAAGTCTAATAACCCAAGTTACCATATTCCGACGGAGGAATAAACATCTCCGAATATACAATAAGATCTTCACGGAGGAATGAAACATCTCCGGAATAATAAAGTACAAATATAATATTCTTAGAAGTTACAATATCTCAACACTCCCCCTTAACGAGAAGGATATTATAACAACAGCTGCAGGAGCAAGGAGTCATTAACATGATACATCCATAAATCATTGGAAGCTTTCTCAACATCATCAGTAACTCAACCAGTTATTGAAACATCTTCAATACTGGAACATCAGCATCTTCATTACTGAGTCCTTATCTTTTGCAGCACTCAAACAGCTACAACAACATCAACATTTGAGTCCTCACGATCGTCAGCATCGTCATCACACGATCATCAGCATCGTCATCACACGATCATTAGCATCATCATCACATGATCATCAACATCGTCATCTAGATCAACATGATCAGCATCGTCACATCATATCGATCTACAACATCTGGTTCATCATGATCTACAACATCTGGTTCATCATGATCTACAGCATCTGGATCATCTCAATCTACATGATCAGCATCATCATCATCTATATAAACACAATCAGCAACATCGTCATGTAGATCAACACGATCAGCAACATCGTCATCTAGATCAATACGATCAGCAGCATCGTCATCTAGATCAACAGTATTAGTATCCACACCAATACAAGTATACACATCATCAATACAAGTATCCACACAATACAAGTATACACATCATCAATACAAGTATTCACACAACAACAGCATACCCTGCAACACACATGATCATATTACAAGATGATCAATCCTGCTCTCTTTAGGACATAGGTCCATGGATGATGCAATCCTGTCATGTACCCCGAGGTCCAAGGACGATCCATTCCTACCATGTACCTTTTGAACCGAGGTCCAGGGATGATCCAATCCTATCATGTACCTTTTGAACCGAGGTCCAGGGACGATCCAGTCCTATCATGTACCTTTTGAACCGAGGTCCAGGGATGATACAGTCCTATCATTCAATTCTCAAAGACCTCATGTCTACGGCTCAATTCAAAGGATCAAAGTTCGAGGATGATCCAATCCCCTACCTATTCATTCAGGAATTTATTTTCGGAGACATCTTGTCTATGGCTCAATTCAAAGGACCAAAGTCCGAGGACGATCCAATCCCCTACCTGTTGATTTAGTATTTTATTTCCGGAGACATCTTGTCTACGGCTCAATTCAAAGGACCAAATTTCGAGGACGATTCAATCCCCACCGTACATTTAGGACTATGTCCAAGGATGACTTAATCCTCAACTGTACATTTAGGACTATGTCCAAGGATGACTTAATCCTCAACCGTACATTTAGGACCATGTCCAAGGATGACTTAATCCTCAACCGTACATTTAGTACCATGTCCAAAGATGACTTAATCCTCACCGTACATTTAGGACTATGTCCAAGGATGACTTAATCCTCAACCGTACATTTAGGACCATGTCCAAGGATGACTTAATCCTCAACTATACATTTAGGACCATGTCCAAGGATGACTTAATCCTCAACCGTACATTTAGGACCATGTCCAAGGATGATCCAATCCCCACTTGTCCACTAAGGAATTCATTCTCAGATACATATGTCTATGGCTCACTTTAGGACTGAAGTCCAGGGATGATCCAATCCCCACTTGTCCACTAAGGACTTTATTCTTGGAGACATATGTCTACGGCTCCTTTTAGAACATGTGTTCAAGGATGATACAATCCCTCTTCTTTCTCGGAGACATATGTCTACGGATCCTTTTAGAACATATTTTCAAGGATGATGCAATCCCCTTGTCACCTTAGACCCTGTTTAAGGACCATCCACCAACCTTTTTGTAGGCATCACCAATATATGTATCCACATCATCGATCTCTCTGTCGATGTAGGCAATCTCATCATAAGTGACCACATCACTCCTCCTTTTGAGGAGGGTCCTTCTAAACTATATTAAGTTTTCCTCAGAAATATTTACTTGAGGTAGAGGTTTCGTTAGTACATTGGATCGGTAGAGGTTTGGTTAGATATTGGTAACTTGTTACAAATTCAAACTTTAATTACTTTCTGCACCATATCTTGGAACACTAGATTCTCTACCATCTTGATACAACTCTGTTTGTCACATAGGATCATAGTTGGATCTATCTCTAAGTCAAACAATCCTGAAGCCATACTTCTTCATAACTTAGCAGAGAAAGCAACAATATATTCTTCTTGTGCTAAGAGCCACACTAGACTGCTTCCTTCTAAACCACAAGATCATGGTTGATCCGAGACAATAACATCTTCTTGATGTGCTCTTCCTGTCTGATATACTTTCTGCTCAATCAACATCTGTGTAGCCATCTGAAGTCATGATCTCTAAGATAGCATAGATCAAAGTCTATCATATCCTTTAGGTACTTGATCACATGCTTTGCAAATAATAGGTGAACACATCTAGTTTCCACTAGGTACTGACTCAAGGTATTCATAGCAAAGCATATATCTGACCTAGTATTTATTAGATACATCAGTGACCCAATAATTTGTCTGTACAGAGTTATATCCACAAACTCTGAAGAGTCATCTGCTAACAGCTTCAAGTTGGAATCCATGAGAGTGGCCATTCCAACATATCAAGTCCTTTTAATATTTATTGGCATATTTTCCCTGGTTGAGAAAGACTCCTTCTAATCCTTGCCATACTTCCAGACCTAGGAAGTAATGCATCAATCTAAGATCTTTCATTTTCATTTATGTTTCTCATTCCTTGTCAGAAAGAGATCATCCTCATACAATAATGGTATGATAGGTTCATCATCCACAACCTTAAGGTAAAGGTTAGGATTAGCTTTACTTCTGGTAAAGCCCAAGCTTTGTCAATAAGCTATCAATTCTCATTCATTCACACTCTGCATTGAATGATCTTCTGCATATCTATCTGTGCCATCTCTCGTCAGATGGGTCTACTGATATGAGCCTCAATATCATTCGAACTCTGTGGTGAGTTCCTTCTTGCATCCATGTCATCTGTGTATAGAAGCCATATTCAACCTTGTAGCAAAGGTTGAGATCCACATCACCCATGATGATCATTAAGATCATCAATTGACTACCAATCCTGGGTACCCATACAGAACCTGATTCACACTTCTTCTTTAATTACATCATTAAGAGAATGGTCTTATCTATCCACTTGGAGCAAACATCTTGTTATGATTCTCTTCCTCTTTCTAAGAGAATCTTCTAGCCATGAGCCTTCTATATTTTGTTTGATTTGTAAATCTTCTTGTTGAACATCCATCACTTGTTCGGTGTTCATCATTCTTCATGATCTTTCCTACAAATCAAAATTAAGTACATGATTAGTAATGAAATCATGTTGACATGATAACCTATTATGCATACAGATATCATTTACATAGTTATGCAACTATCTTGACCAATACTTTGGCACAACACTTTTCCATATCCTGTATGCAGACAGTGGCTGTCTAGATTCCTTCCATCTCTACTAGAACATACTATCGAGAGTGTGCACAGCTCTCAGCATGTCAGCAAAGAGGTTTCAATCTAGACAAGCAACAATGGAATGTTTGTCCAACTTACCAATCATATGCATATTAGTAGTATATTGTTCAATGCTCTATGAATGTTTACACTCAACATGATATATTCTAGGAATACAAATATGCATACAAGCAATATCATTTACTATTTGACATAACAACTCAAATACTTATCTTTTATGTTTGTGTGGTTGCCTCCCGCTTGATCTTCTATATGTATTTTGAACTTCTATTCATTCTGTACCACTGTGCATGCTCAAGTGTCCACTAGTGTCATCCTCATGATCTCATACACAAGCATACATTCATTAGTATATTCTCAATATTATCAAAAACATTATAATTCTAAATAATCTTGAATATGTATAGTCATGATCATTAGTATTTAGGGTTTCAAGGAAGTCTTCTTTTACTCATGCATATTCTTGTTTGATCATAGCACTCTTCTGGTTAGTTAAATCATCAAGATAAGAGACATAATATGCATAAACCCTTGATTACTAACTTTATGAATAATCATAACCAATCATACCAAGTATACTTATATAAGGGATCCTAACACAAGGTAAGATTCTAACTTGACATAGGAAAACATACCTGGATTAGTATACCTGCTTAGTTATGTCTAACATACCTAAACAATATCTTCTTTGTTCTCTTCAATGATTTAGAGATCCTGTGCTAGAACCTGCATATCTCATAGGTTAAGCATAATATAACAAAGTAATACATACCTTGTAAGTAGAACAAAGATTATGGATGAGTCTTTGTCTTCATGTTGTCATGTTTAAGGAACTTGATTTGTCTTTTGTGATGTACCTATATCTTGTTAGCAGACAACATCAACCTCATACAACACCATAATGCATTAGTACAATCATATAGCCCTAATCAATGAATGTCTTCGATCATTCACATGCATTCATACTATTACTAGGGTGATAAGACAATTGTAACAGTAATCAAGATTGTACTAATAAATAATATGAAGACAAACACATTATGAAGTTAATCAGGAATCAGATTTCAAGACATACCTGAACCTCCTTAAGTCATACCTATCGAGACTTTTTGTAGTCTTCTTATGTAAGGCCTTAGCCTCAACTCCCCCTGAAACTTGGTCTGGAGCTTAATTATGGTTTGCTAGAGAAACCCTAAAAATTCAATCTTTGACTTTCACACTTCTGAATGGATGGAAGGATGTGTCTTACTGAGATGATCAAACTAGCATACTTCAATTTTGAAATCTCTAAAATTTGACCCCTCAAAATTGCCTTCGAAACTTCTGGATCTTCTATACAGGATCCCAAACTAGGGTTTGATGAAGCCCACCCTTCTTCCCGATCAAAAGGTTCGATCCAAGGCTCTAAACTCTTATTTTTCTGAGGAGCTTCCATCTGTGGTCACAGACTTCAAAAATTCCAAATTTGCTGAAGCCCTAATTTTCCATCTTTCTGATCAAAATCCTGAACTGGGGTTTGATCAAGCCTGGTCTTCTACCCAACCAAAAAATTCGATCTTGGACTCGAAATTTTGATTTTCCTGAGTAGCATGCAGCCGTGGATTTTGATTCCAAAAATTCTAACTTTCTCCGAAACCCTAAATTCTGAAAGCCATGAATGAAGGTACTCCAAAAATAATTCTGTTTTGACAGAAATATGTACCTGATTGTTTCTACTGTAACGCCGAAATTTTTGCTCCACAAGGTCTGAAAACGTTTTCTGTGGTATCCTGACCTGTCATCTTTCCATCCTGATAGGTCTGACCTCAATTGGAATTTCTGAGAGAGAGTTATTCCAAGTGTTGCAACGTGACCTGTTTATGGGATAAAACAGGAGAGCGAACTTGTATGGAGTTCCACGTGTCACTGGTTCCGCTTCAGCCTCTGAAAATGTTCATGAGATAGTACAGTCTGTGTACTACCTGTCACTTTTTACAAAATTTCATTTGGAGCTTCCTAGCCCAAGTTATGACCTTTTTTCCTAGGTCACCTGATTTTGACTGGCATCTGGAAGAGGCAGAAACCCTAACTTGTACTGATCATAACTCACAAAGTACAATGAATCTGAGGGTTCCCTTTGGACACAAGGTACCCGGGGATGTTATCTACGACCTGTAAACTTTTCAGATCCTGAACCTTTGCATAAATGGATTTATAGCGAAAGTTCCATGATGACAGGTTTTTGCTATATAAAACCCTAACCTTCAAATTGTCGCAAGAGAAGGAAGTGTCGTAAGTGCCATACATTTCCTTCCTTTAGGTTAGCTCTGATACCATGTTAAGATTTAATATGCTAAGACAGAAAATAGCAGCATTACATTCCATTTCACAATAATAGCATATACAGGATCACTGAAGAAACAACAAGCATAACAGAAACACAAGAGACATAGATTTATCCTGGGAAACCCTCGTGGGGTAGAAAACCCAACAAAGCTTCCTCAATATAGATGACCAGCAAATACAAAAGATGTAACCCTGAGCATAAGCTCCTCCTTCTCCATAGCAGACCTCTCTCTCATAAGTGTGCCACTCTCAAGTGAGTGAGTGTGTGTTAAATGAGGAATACACCTCCTCTATTTATACACTACTCCGATTTGTCTTTTACACAAATCATGTAGGATCGTATTTAACCATCGGGTTAAATACCCCATTACAACTAATTGGGCCGACCCCACTAGGGTGGTCTAACAACCCTTTGAACCACATAACACATACAGGGCCGACCCCCACTAGGGAAGTCTAATAACCCAAGTTACCATATTCCGACGGAGGAATAAACATCTCCGGATATACAATAAGATCTTCACGGAGGAATGAAACATCTCCGCAATAATAAAATACAAATATAATATTCTTAGAAGTTACAATATCTCAACATTTTTTACATAGACGAACCCTCGATTGAGGGCTTGAGCATACCTCGATCGAGGTCTTGTTAAACCCTCGATCGAGGTCTTTTTAAACCCTCAATCGAGGTATTTAAAATACCTCGATCGAGCAAATAGCTCGATCAAGGGCCTAAAAAACAGGCCGAGAGTCCTTTTCACTACAGAATGAAACTTTTTCCTACCTTCCAGAGGGTTAAACCATGTCATTAAATGCCCATTAATGTGCGGACTTGATACCATTGGATTCGTCAATGAATCCTCTATCCATATACATAAAAATTTTGAATTTTTATCTTTAGATGTCTTTTGTTTTTTAATTTCTACTAAAACTTGCCCTAAAAAACCTTGTTGACAACTTTGATTGAGCTCAAAGATAAATCCACAACATTCAAAATACACATCCAAAAAAATTGAAAAAATACACAAGCACTAGATAAGCATGTCCTCTTCAAAAGGGTATTTTTAGTTTTGCAAATTATGTAAACAATCAAAAGATTTGGTGCACGAACACACATGTTTGCAAAATGCGACTGAAATATTCATTGGTCAGTTTTGAAAAATAATAATAAATATAATTTTTGGAGAAAAAATAAAAGAAAAATAGGTAAGCACTAGTGCATTCTATCTAGATCATGTTCACATATTTCATTTTTTTAAATTATTACTTTAACATTAAATTATCATGCACGAACACAAAATACTTGTTAATTTCTCTTCAAATTTTTAAGTACACACGTTTCATTAAATGAAAATTCGACACAACAAATGACATTTGTATATTTTGAAAAAAACTATCATTGGAAAGCCAACATAATTCTTTACATTTTGTTTTTCAAGCGCCTGTCAAAATTCATGTGGCAAATATGATTTTTGAGGGCTTCAATTTAATACATGGATAAAATTTCCGTTTTTCACCGTCATATTTGGCCAAAAAGAGTTAACCATCTTCATGGAATCACCCGTATATCAGTTGTATTTTGCTGCATTTCTTTGACAATAAAGATCGAGATACTCTTCCCATCCCAATAGAGTGTTAATTCTATTGAATTTTGATTATAATTAATGTTATATTGTTTGTCAATATCATTATATATTTATAGTCAAATCATTTTGAGGAAGGTTTGTGTGTTTTGCAGATATATTGTTGTGGAGATTGAGAGAAAATCTAGGACCAACTGCCATAAATAAGGTACTCTTTCCTAAACCCTAATCTCATTTTTTTACAATAATGAATGCAAGACCCTATGTGTCTATCTGTCAACCCCATGTATGTTGATGGAATTCATCCCCTGCTATAAGTTAAAATCCCTAACAACAGAACTGGCAAATCCACTGGGAAATAACTGTTTGTTTCTGTTGTGGGATCTTTTTTAGGTGTTCTTAAGTTTTTACAGCTTTCTCGTTCTCTGTGAGTTTTTAAAAGGTTTCTTTGTTGGTTTCCTTTGTTTTGATCCAGTCCAGTTTTGATTTTGCAAAGATTTTCTTCCTTGTATCAGTCCCCATTTGCGTGTTTCCTGTACATCTAGGTGTGCACTTTCTGACTTGTGCACGAGTTGCTAATATTACAACCCGCGGCTTTACAGTTGCATGCGCAGGTTGTTAGTATATACAACCGCGAACATCCCTTTAAGTTTAAACCTTTTGCTGTAGGGTTTTAATTTTTGGGTGTTGGGTCTGTCTTTGAGCCTTCCTTTGTCTTTCTGTTGTTAATAAGACACCCCTGTGTCTTTTCTGGGTCTAGTTGCAACCTCGTATAGGCCCCTTTTTGAGTTCTTCTGTTGATTCAGTTACTTGTGTGGCTTATTTTCCTTATTTTTAGGTTCTTTTGAATCTTGTTCGTGACTTTCCAGTATTTGTAGTCACACACTTTGTGCCCTAGCCACAAGTTTCCTACTTACAGACTCACGGGTTAGCCACGAGTTGTCTCATATAGGAGTCGCGCACATTTCCTGAGACTTTCCTTTTTAGTTAGGGTTTGATCTTAGTAGGGTCTTTTTGTGTTTTTAAAGGTCCTTGATTGTTTGGATACCTCCTAAACATTTGTTCAATTCAATCTGAGTCTATTTAGAGTCCTTTTGGTAGTTTTCTCGTTGTGTTATTGTGATTGTAAAGTTGTCCTAGTTTGCTATCCTACTTTCTGTTTGGTGGACGCTTTTCTTTGGTTTTATGATGTTCAAGAGAAGTCTAGTTCTCTGATTTTCCACTTTACACATCAGCTTTTCCTTTTTCTTTGGCATCTTGTTCCAAATTTTGAGTTATTTCAGTGAGACAACTCTGTAGGTTAAAGTGTTTGTCAGTATTTTGATTTGTTTGTTATAAGCTTTGGGCCCTTTGTGTTTACTCACACTTTTGATAAATCTTGATTGTTCATTTTCTTTCATAGTTAGAGAAAAAGGTCAAAATTGAAAAATTAAGAACTTTTTTACAAGATTTGTCAATTTTTTCAAGGCAAAATTGTTTGCATTATTATAAATATGTTGAAAATTTTAAAAATTGAAAAATAAAATTTTTATGCTTAGGAGTGCCTAGTTTTTGTTTTGAGAGCTATAAAACAAAAAATAATTTTGTGAAGTTTTATGCATCATTGTACAAACTTTACTTCCATCATAACCATACCACACACATCACCACCTATTGATTAAGAAACAACCTCTAAAAAGAACATCTACTTAAAATCAATTAGTAATCTTTTTGTTTAGGTTTGACACTACACCAACTAGCTTAGGCTAGGATTTCGTGATAGATCACTTTAAACTTTCTGAAATCGTTTCATTGCTAAAAAATCGTAGTGAGACAATCTTTTAGGAAAACCCACTCTTATCAAAATATCCTAGGAATGGTCCACTTAAACCAGAGTTAAGCATGAGGTCGTGTGAGACTGGAATCCTTGGGGATACCCCCTCACTTTCCTTTCGAGCATACACCAGGTCTGATTTGCGTACTTCAAGTACTCTTGGATTTCGGGCTTTGCTACCTTGCCCATGCGTTTTGGCTGGGCTGACGACTATCCTCCCAAGTATTTTTGTATTTTTGGTATCCTTAGTATCTTGACCTTAGGGCTCTTCATAGGTATAGTGGAAGGTTATTTCCATTGTACCTAGGACAGACACGGAAGGTAACCCTTTAGGGTAATCTCATGAGGGCAGTTTGGTGATTCAAACGCTTGCACCCAGAGGACCTGTATTGGATGTTGTGTAACTAAGCTTCGATATTCTATTGATTTGTTTTAGGCCCTCATCATCCCAGACTGACTTCTGAGAATATTATCTTATTTGTCTATTTTTTATCGCTATAGGACATTTTTTTAGTGGTATGTTGTTTGCTCCTTAGTCGATTAGTGACCACTATTGTCACACCCAAAATTCGTAAAATTTTTAAAAATTTCTAAGTATCTAATCGTCATTAAATACTATGCAGAAGATTAAATGTATGTACACATCTATATTTATTGTTAAGCATCTCATAACTTTTAATATTAATTATTTGCTTGTAATCATAAATAAGACTTTACTTGTTGACACAAAGGTCGTCTATAACTTCACAAGATGCCCTAACTATCAATATATAGCTCTTATAAAATATTTTATTCTAATAACATAACTTAATAATGTGCTAACACTTGTTATACGTTACTAATTCCTTCTATTAGCTTAAAGAAAATAAACAATATGTTGAGATACACCAACTCATAGTGTCGATCAACCATCCATCAGAAATATTAAGTACACATAAACTTTTCCTCTATCTCTATTCTGATAAATCTTACTTACAAAACAAGTCTTCAAACGACATCTTTGGTTTGGTATAATAATAATTACTTCTATCTTATTAATTTTTTTTAAACAAGTATATTTATTCGCAATAAAAGAGTAGATCCATTGCCTTATATAACATCCTTTTATTGGTTGTAATTAAATAATACTAATTATTCCTAAATTACAAAACTTTCATAATTTATAACAACTAACACATTGGTAGTTACTTCAAAATTTACTTTATTGTCTCATCATGAATGTTCTAAAAAAACAATATGAGAAGTACATTTCATGATGAATTTACTACCTATTTTCTCATGCTAAACTCTAGACCGAATGCACCAAGAATCCGGCGATTTTTCCGGCGAAAATCCGGCTGAAATTGTTTAAATGACAGTTTTGGGTTGCTAGAATTGCATAATCGGGGTACCCCAGGGGTAATCGAGGTCGCTGAAGCCATTCCTGCAACCAAAATTGCAATTCAAACAACCCAAATTGCAGTTTCAGCAATTTCCCATTCGCCGGATTCCGGTGAAAATTGCCGATAAAGGTGCATTCGGTCTAGAGTTTAGCCCATTCCCTGAAAAAGCATACCTTTCAAATGCAGGTTTCGTTTTTGCAGGTTGCTAATAATGGAGGATATCCGGTGGTTCCAGTGCCATCACGGAATTCGATATCACTCAACTGCCATCTCTTCCATGCTAAGAACATCGTGGTATCTTAACACACCGCTTGAGACGCGATTTGGGTTACTTACTTCCTCTGGGCACTCGACCGCCTTTGTTACCGTCGTAGTGGAGGATATTGCTTGCCCCTTCCTTTCCCTTGTTTTTAACGTAGACAACGTCCTTGTCCAAGCAGAGTTTAAACAGTCGGGAACTCTCTAAATTCATTTGGTTGCCATTGCTACGTCCAGCTTTTCACACAGTTCCATCCCAAAACAAAATGTCTCCCCTACCCCGCGGATAGTTAGACGATCTCGTAACTAAGGTTCGAGATTGAGTGATGGCCTTTTTCCCTTCTAACCTCCACTTATCCCTTTCGTACTGACCAGAAGTCACACCTATACTACGAATTATCTCTCATTATGAAGAGATTCCTACCTTCCACCGAAGTGAAAAATGGTGGCCGCTCTCGAACATGTGGTGATCCTGAGAATTTTAATACAGCTACAAAAGGAACCACTCGTGCTTAGAGAGGATCGTGTGGTTTAAATGTTTTAACTACCACAGCTTTCACACCCTAAAATGGCGCTATACCTTCAAAAGCCAGTATGCTCAGTAAGTAGTGCAGATAATGGGGTATCGACTTAGTGGAGCTCTCAGTCTCCCCTTTCTTACGGTGGAGTCGCCACCTGCTTGAATAACCCCTCCTCGTATTTTCACGGGTTATGTTTTCTCCATGAATGAAATGATGGGGCACCAGAACATACAAAGAGTGGGGTGGCTTTGGTAAGGTGCCCAAGTAATCCACGTGGGGAAAACACAAGATAGAGGTGGGACTCGGAGTGCTCCATAATGGAGACAGACTCCCTACGAAATCTCAAAGTTTTTACCGATTTAACAAAAAGTAGTTTACGTGTCAATAATAATTATATTCTTTGTATAATAGATGTTCATAACTAAATAAGCGTGACTTAACCCTTTTATTTATATATATATATATATATATATATAAAATCTCTCTATACATATATCTATTTGACAATTTAGTTCTCTCACCTCAACTTGCGGTGTGATAAATATAATGTTTTTATAACAACTTAAAGTTATTTCATATATATATATGATATGGAAAAATGGTCTATATTTGTATTGTATCAAATAATATAAAAATTCTATGCATACATATTCTTTTAATATGTTTTACATTTAAAAAAAATAGTTTTCTATATATTTATTGCTATATAATATATATATAATTCCCCTCTTTAGGATGTGTCTATATGTATAGTTAAATAATTCCATTATCCTTTATATATATATATATATATATATAATTTCACCTCCTTCTCTCATAGAAGGGTATTTATTTATCTAAATATATAATCTATCAACTAAAAAGGTTGTTCTATAGTAGTAGAAGTTCTTCATAGGTAGGTAT
This sequence comes from Larix kaempferi, assembly GCA_027924585.1. NCBI lineage: Eukaryota > Viridiplantae > Streptophyta > Pinopsida > Pinales > Pinaceae > Larix > Larix kaempferi. Next base: position 1,847,478 of record BSBM01000642.1, on the reverse strand, counting down.
GTGGAATCTTGGTTTTCTAGTTGTCACTACTAAAAGAGCATCTAAATTTAGGATGACCCTATGACTTAACTCCCATGGCTTCTAGCCATGGACTTCCCTCTCCTCTCTAAAGGATTTTAGTTACCTAGAATTTAAATATCACATATATTTGTAGGGAGTAACCCTTTTTCATTGTTTGGTGGAGGGGATGGTAATTTGTTCAACCCACATTACGGAGGGGCTAACACCCAACCGCAATGGACGAAAACCCAAGGAAGTAATCCTCTATGTTATGGTTGGAGCAATTTCAGTATTGCTTTTACTTTACAACCGATGGCTTGGGGAAACCCCAACTAGCAATATACGAGCCAGGATTTGGGTGGTTCCCCCTACCGAACTCTTGCTTATCAAATGCCATCGGCAAGACCTCGTTTACCCTTTATGGAAACTCTGAATTTGCTAGATCTTTCAAAACTGATAAATGATCGGTGCGGAACCATCCCGCATGGCCACCAATTCTAACTAAGATTCCTTCCGACGTTCTAGCATTTGAAGGAAAGACTAGTGAAGAATCTGGTGACCATGTCGCTACTTTCCATCCCTAGTGTTCTTCCAACTCTTTAAATGACGATTCCATCCTTTTTCAAAGGATCTTGACTAGTGTCGTGGCTAAGTGGTACATCGAACTACTTGTCGCGGCCTATGACAACTGTTGCGATCTGGCAACAGTCTTTCTGAACCACTTTCAACTTTTTGTCTGGTATGATGCCGGCACAGACCTTCTGTCAATTTTCATACAGAACAAAGCCACTCACTTATCTAACCACATTCAGGAGTGGCGAAGGATAAAGAGATTCATCGAAGATGACATTCCCCCAAAGTTTCTATTAGAAAGGTACTTGAAATCACTCCTTCCCTACATTTCTAAGGAAGTAGCAACTTCTGGAGTGTCTTATGAGGAGGAAGCCATCCTTATGACCCAGCAACTTGATTTGGTATATGCTCAATCTGGGATCCTTTACAAGATTATCCCTGACGCGCCGAGATCTAATATAGATCTGGGTAAACCTAAGCCTGGACCACATGTCGATGGCATCATGGGTTCAGTAGACACATCAACTTTCGAAGCGTTGACCAAGCAATTCCATGCTTTATCTGTAAAGCAGTGTGTTGTGGAAGCAACTACGGTTGCGACCTCCCCTTCAACAACGGAATCTGTACAACAAGTGCAGACTAATCAAAAGGGCCCTTGGCAACCTGACAACAATAAGAAGAAGGGTAAGAAAGGGGACCTCAAAACACTGAAAATGTCGAGGAGGGAAAGAAGGATAAAAAGAAAGTCAATTTTACTTGCAATTTATGTAAGGATGACCACCTTACCAATAAATGGCCTCTGATGGAAGAAGTCCAGAATCTCCTCCATGAGAAGAAACCAGCTGTCGTGAAGGACCCACTCCCTCATGGACAAGGCTCCGCTTTTGGAAACTCTAGTGTTGGGGGCACAACTCATGTCTCGTCAGCTGATCAATCATTTATAAACATGGTTAATTCATATATGCTTCTGCAAAATCAAGTGAGGAACTATAACTCGAACTCACATCAGAAAGATAAGGAAGTTCCTGAATCGCCTACTCCTCTCCACATTGAGAGACCATTGGATTTCCTGCCAAAGATCCCTAAGAGTGTATTCAAGAGGGCTATGCACAACCCTAATGCGCGGGATGCTCCCAACTATTCTGCAGTTGAGGATCTATCCCAAAAACCCTATTCCATGTCCACACTGGAAGTCTTGTAGAGTCATCCTTTACAACATAATGCACTTCTTGCAGCGATCGGGAGGGTTGACTCATCTAATATGCTTGATCGGTTTGATATGTCTAATATTAAACCCTGGTTGTCGTATCACGTAGCCCTCCAGATAGAAGTAGTCCATGGCTCCAAAACCATCGGACTAACCATGGTGGATGAGGGTGTGTCTACATGCGTAATGTCTATTTCTTGCTGGGAATCCATCGACTCGCCTGAGTTAGTTCCCTCTAACACACTACTTACCGCTTTTGACGGAAGATATTTCTGTCCACACGGAGTCTTACCGTCATTTGATGTTGAACTTGCGGGTAAAGTAGTGTCTGTGGAGGTTGAAGTATTGGATGCTCAGCTTGACTACAAATTGTTGTTATCTAGAATTTGGACGTATGCAATGCAAGGTGTCCCATCATCCATTTTTTTGAGTTATTATGTTCCCCCTTGAAGGAAATATCATTACAGCTGATCAACTTTCATTTACTCAGAAAAAAAAAAAAAAAAAAAAACAAACTTCGTCGGATTCAACGATCCCTCTGATTGATCAGACTCACCTGCCCAACAAGAGTCTGGGAGTAGGCATGTATTCATCACTGATGGGAACATTCATCCTACCTACTGACGTTAACTTCATTGGTTCTATGAATACTACTGATTGTTCATCTTTGGATATTTTCACGGTCAGTCAAACAACTGATCCATGGATTCTCCCTACCCATTCAGAACCAACTGTGCCCCTATTTGTTGCAGAAGTGGCTGATCAAGCATCATAGAATGCTGAAACATAACATATATCTCGACCCCATCTGTCTTCGCAAAGTCAGATATGGACTATGCACCTACATGGTCAATCAACTCTACCTACTCTTTCGATTGTCTGGATATTGTTTTTCCCTCTGACAAGGCCATTTTGGAAGCCATGGTAGGCCTGCATCACCCATGGGAACATATGCATCACAGGTCCTATTTTCTTCTTGATCTAGATAGGATTGAGAGAGGAGAGTTTCTAGTGAGACTTGGTGGTGACATTGATTTGTCCACTAACCCTTACATACAAAATATTTATGCTAAGGGGAATATGGAAAACATATCGAGAACCATTCCAATCGATATCTCCATCAAACCTGAAGTTATGGAAAACCTTTTCATTCGAGCAGACTGTTCTTCCGATGAGATCATTTTGTACACCAATTTCTTTAAGGAGTTCTGTGACATTTTTCCCCGGTCTTACGAGGAGATGCCAAGCATCGACCCCGCCATAGTGGAGCATGTCATCACAACTTATCCAAATGCTAAACCTGTGAGACAGAAGATCCATCCGGTAAATCCTAGGAAAGCAGGAGCCATCAAGGCAGAAGTTGAGAAACTACTTAGAGATGGATTCATCTATCCGATTGAAATGATAGAATGGGTTTCTAACCCTGTTCCGGTAGATAAGAAGCAAGGATCCATTGGAGTCTGCATAGACTTCCAGTAATTAAAAAAATCTTGTCCTAAGTACAATTACCCCACACAGTTCATAGATCAGATTATCGATGTGTGTGCAGGCCCTGAAATGTTCTCTTTCATGGATGGTTTTTCAGGATACAACCAGATTCAGATAAAACCCGAAGACCAGCATAAGACATATTTTATTTGTCCTTGGGGGACCTTCACTTACTGAAATATGTAATTCGGCCTAAAGAACATTGGACCTACATTCCAGCGTGCGATCAACTTTGCTTTCACAATATCAAACATGTAGTTGAGCCTTATCTTGATGATCTCCCAGTTTGATCTCATAAGAGACGGGATCATCCTAATCACTTAAGACTCGTGTTTGAATGATGCAGATACTATAAGATTCAATTGAATCCCAACAAGTGTGTGTTCCATGTCGAGTCCAGATGTTTACTGGGTTTTATTATATCCAGGCATGGCATCATGGTCGATCCACTAAAATTTAAGTCTATTGTAAATTTGCCTCCTCCTCGAACCCTACGACAACTTCAGAGTCTGCAGGGTATGTCCAACTGCCTACAACGTTTTATCATTAACTATGCCAAAATAACAAAAATTTTCATGAGACTGCTCAAACAAGACACCTATTTTATTTGGGATGAGGCTGCTCAAACTTCATTTGAGGCTTTGAAAAAGGCGTTACTATCATCCCCCTTGTTCAGCCCGCCAGACTATACCAAGGATTTCCTGTTATATATGCCTGCATCTGTATACACAATTGGCATAGTTTTTGTTCTGGAGGATGACAAACTCCAAGAGCATGTAATTTACTATTTGTCGTGCACATTAATAGCTCTTGATATTAAGTATTCTTATGTTGAGAAGTTGGCATTGGCTGCCATCCATGCCGTTCAGAGACTGTGCTACTACATTTTCTTGTGAACTACTACAGTGATCGCAGAAGTCAATCTGTTTCAATATGTTCTTACCTGACGTATCATCAATGGGAAATTTAATAAATGGATTGTCATCTTGAAAGAATTTGACCTAGTTTTTCAATCGACTAAGTCAAAGAAGTCACTTGTTTTCACTAAACTTATTTTTGAATTTTCGAGTGATGTAGTAAACAATGAGGAAGTGTCATCATTCCCGGATGAACACATATTTCTTATTGCATCTTCTGACTCATGGTATGGGGATATTTTAGTATATCTCCAGACTTTGAGGTGTCCTGCTACTTTCTCTAGGGATGAACGATGGAAACTGAAAAACCATGCAAAGAATTATCTCACCATTTCTGATACATTGTACAGACGTGGGATAAATTCCATTTTACATCGTTGTTTGACCTTAGAGGAAGCATAAACAATATTGAATAACGCTCATAGTGGAGCCTATGGGGGTCACCTTTCTCGGTTGGAAACAGCCTAGAAGATACTGTGTGCTGGTTACTTTTGGCCCATGATCTTCAAAGATTGTGTGGAATCTGTGAAACATTGTCATCCATGTCAATGTTTCACCAAAAAGATGAGAGCACACCCAGCTCCTCTCCACCCTGTGATTACACCACACCCCTTCACCAAGTGGGGGGTTGATTTCATAAACTGTAATCCAGCTTTTGCTGGAGGACATCATCACATCATTGTTTTCATTGGCTACTTCAACAAGTGGGTCGAGGAAACGCCTACTATCAAAGCAGATGGAGAAACGTTTCCTTACTTCGTATTCAACCAGATCATTGCTAGGTTTGGTGTACCTAAAGAGATTGTTACTGACCGTGGTCGACACTTCCAGAACCACATGATGACCTAACTATATACTATGTTAGGTTTTCAGCAAGAACATTCATCTTCATTCTATCCGCAAGCGAATGGTCAAGTCGAAGCAGTCAACAAAACGTTGAAAACTATTCTTCAAAGGACCATCAATTCCAGTCGCTCTGGTTGGCACATCATGTTGTATCCGACTCTTTGGCCATACCGATCTAATGTTAAAACTGCTACCAGTTTCTCTCCATTTCAACTTGTTCATGGAGTAGAGGTGGTTATTTCGGTTGAATGTGAAATCCCTTCAATAATATTGGTTATTGTTGGCACCCCAACAACTCCCCTTGATTTTGCAAATAAAGTGCCCCCCATTATAATTTTGTAAATACTTAACTTTTAATTTTCTTTTATCTTGCTTGATCTGAAGGTGGTCTCATGGCTTTCATTCCTTGATCTTTCACTCTTTGGATGCTTGTTCTTTGGCTTGGTTTTCACACCTTTAAGGATTTGGTGATTTGGATGATCTTTGGCGTGTGGGTCTCTTAGTTTTATGGTGGTTGAACAACATTTTCAAACCCTCGATACTCATTTTGGATGACTCATTATTCAAAGTGCATGGGAAGATCATTTTGTAGCATGGAGTATTTTCATTCCTTTTTATCTTCTTGGTTTAAGTTGTTTTATTATTTATCATTGATGTCTATTTCTTTATCATTATTAATGATATATAATAACAACTAATAACTTAAGTATCTACTTTCTTATATTGGGTGAAAATATTATTTTTGATTATATTCATAACTTTTAATTCATTATTTTTGAAATATGAAACATACTTTAATTAAAATTTGAATACAACTTTTGGACCTCATTATTCTAATTTATATTTTAAATTACATCAAAGTGGATATGAATTAAAACTATATACTAAGGAACCTTGGAATCACAAATATGTATACAAAATGAATCTTACACATAATAAAAGTGATTCTTATAATGTTCTTTCATCATTATTTTGAATTCAATTTAATTAAATAATAAACCATGATAATGTCCAAAAGGCTTACCTTCTATTATTCATATTTTTCAAAGGTTATGATAAATGATAATTTGAAAATGTAAACAATTTTTAACGACAAAATGAGAATTAATGGAATAAAAGAAAGTTTAAAGGTTACCAATACATAAATCATAGTTGAACTTGTTTTGGTTATATTTTTGAGTGAGATGCAAAATAATAAAGTAATCCATAATAACTTGTTTGATGCGCTCATGAATTGTACAGATATATTTATTAAAAATACCATGAATTTTTGAAATCTTGGAGATCCATGTTCATCCTACTTTCAGCTTGCCGGTTCATCAAACTAACCAGACGAAAAAAATGGAGAATCACGCATCTGTAGGAGACGTGTTTTTGCATGCATTGTTTTGGGAAAACCGCAAGGAATTAGCTCAATTGATTGAAAACCCACTTCAAAAATGGGCCTTTACCTTTTAGCAAGGGCCGTTTTCAAATCAAATGCATGAGCTATGAGATATTTGGGTCTGTTTGAGCCCGATTTTTCCATAATTTATTTATCCATCTAGATGTAAAATCCATTTTTCTAGAGTTTGTTATGATCCATTCTCTCTATTTAAACAGAGATAATTCGACTTCTAAGAGGAGGGGAGGGTCTCTTGATAATGAGAGAATTTTGATTCTTTTAATCTCTATCTTTTTCTTGTAATGTTTTTTGTTGACAGTGAAATGAGTTCTTCAAGATGCTCGAGGAATTTATTTTAGATAAAGTGATATCTCTTTGTAATTTCTTCAATTTTGAGCAAGGAAATGTGGAGGCTATTCTTCTTAGATCATCTTTTGGGGATTGATGAAACTCTGTAACTTTTGTGAAGAAGTGAATAAAAAACCAGAGAGGATTGTTGCAGTCATTTCAAGCATTCATCATTATGTAAGATTGTTCTATATGTGTTGAGAATTAATTAAGTTTGATTACGGTCATCTTTGTTAAGTTTTCACATTTAATTATTTGAAATGATTAGCAAAGCTTATGTGTAAATCTTATGTGCAGAATTGAATATGGTTATTTAACTTTGTAATATTAATGTGGTTCAATATATTTTTGTTTATTTGATTTCCTCAATTAAACAATAATATAATTATTATTTTTATACATCAAATGCATATATCAACCAAGCTCCTGCGAGATAGGTTTCATAGGATAAAGTAGACCTAATTTAGTTTTAGAACCATAATTACTTTCTCATTTCATGTCCAAAATTTCCAAAAAATGTAGGAGATACTGAAATTTCCGGAAATTCCAGAAAATTTAGGACCTCCTAAATTTCTTGTTTTCAGCTATTTTAAAATCGCATCATATATTAAGTTAGATTGCATGTTAGGATTTTAATTCTGTTTTGGGAATTCAGATCTCTAGATTGTGAGACTCTCTTTTGAGAGCAATCTCATAAGGTATCAAGGCCTTTGTTCCTACGAGAGGTAGCTAATGTAAACATTCAAGGAGTTGTTTCAAGCAATGTGAGTCGGTTATCTCTCGTTGTTGGCCTCGAGACAGAAAATCCAGCCAACAAATGGCGCTAGAAGGAGGGCCGAGCTAAAACAAGTGGTTTTATTTTTTTATTATTTTAAAATAACCATTTAGCCTCCAACTCTAGTATTTAAATTTCATTATTTTATTCTTTTAGCCATCACATCTATGCTTAAGGGTTGGCTAGATGACAAGCTAGCCATTTTAAGAGTCAATTAATCTTAATTGTTTATCATTCATGGCTCATGCCCATATTCCTGTTTGGGAATCAATTTTTAATTTACATTAGTTAATCTTCCCAATGCGATAGTCAACCTCTTGTCAAAACTTGAATTTGATGGTGAAGGTGATATATTTGCAAGAAAACACCTCAAGAAGTTTTTGTCCAAGTGTAACAAACATAAGATTGTTGATCTTAGTGCTACATGCAGGTTATTTGCTCTTACTCTCAAAGGACGAATCAAATGCTAGTTGGAAACATTTCCACCTAATTTCTTTTTTACATGGTTTCAATTTGCACACGAATTTTTAGATACTTTCAAGGATTATGATTCTAATAAACTATGCATTGAATTGTAGGCCCTTCGAAGGAATAAAGGTGAGTGTTCAGAAGACTTTTCAGTAAGACTTTCTCATATTCTTTGCAAATTCCATATTGTTGATTTACCTTCTAAATATGACCTTTTAAATTTTGTTTTCAACTCTCATATTGCTCTTATTCAACAAAATCAAGACGTTTTCCAAAAGCATGTTTCAACAGATCATTTACCAACCCTTCAAGAAACTTCCTCCTCTATCATTGATTCAAATATTTCTATAAGTTCTACCCAACCCCAAGGTGAGAAGGTTGAAGTAGAAGAGATTTTTTCTCCTCCTGATTATTACTCTCCATCATTACCTCTCGGAAGAGAAAGGAATACTTCTTTTATCCAAAATCTTGAACCTATATATATTAAGGAATCAAATGGGGAATAACATATCCATGATGAATTTATTTGTACATATAGGGAAGTTGATTATCTTAACAAACAACAATATTCGGATTCTATTATTATGAAAATAAATCAAGATGAATTAATTATAAAGCAAAGTATATGTTCATCATTTTATGATTTTTGTACTAATTCCTCTTTCCATTCCATTATCAATGAACAAAAATATGTTAATAATAATTTTATGTGTTCTGGTACTTCAATAGAACAGGTTGGAGAACATGACATGAATCTTAATTGTTCGACTAGATGTTGTTCAGGAAAAGAGATTGATCTTTTTCAAGAGAATGTTAATAAAATTTTTGATTCATATGAAGGATTATCAATTGATCTTGATCTCAAAATATCACTAAATTGTATTGAAAATGATCAGGTAATAAAAGAGAAATCTTTTGGAAATTTTCATGATCTTTCTAAGTCGAGGGACTCTTTTAATTTCCTTACTTCTAATTCTTACTTTTCTATTTATCCTGATTTATTTTCTGATTTTGATATGCATAAGATTCCATTCAATTTACCTAAATTTACGCCTTCAAAATTACATTTTTATGATATATCTAGCATTGTTTATTCACTTGTTAAGCATGAAGTTGAGGGATTAGAACATGTTTCATTATTAGATCGTCATCCGATACAATCTTTTAAAGAGAAAGAGGATTCATCGCAAGGGAGTTATAGTCAACCAATGTTGGATGAGATCAACACACCAATTTTTGTTGAAACTAAATATGCGTGTTCTTATAAGAATCACTTTTATGAGGGATCTAATTGTATTGGTGATAATAAAATATTTCTCAAAAATTTTCCTATAACTTGTGATCACCAAAAACTTGCATCTTTTTCAATTGCTTCACCTTTAGCTATTGCACCTTTTAACGAGATTACCTCTTTCGATATTAGTCCACTACCTATTCAATCACCTATTACATCATCTCATGACCCTTCTTTGTGTTTGAAATAAATTCTTCTAGTTATTAGTGTGACTAGTGCTAGTAATTTGATTCTTAAAGTTGATTCTCCTGAGATATATTTGCCACATATGGATTTCTTGTTGTTAGGCCATATTTTGCATTCTGATTTCCATGACAGGATTGTGGAATGGCTTGAAGATTCTTATCTTAAAAGAATTTCTAAAGTTGGTAAATTTGTCTTATCGTTACATGTAAATAGAATTTCTCTTAAATTGACTTATTGTAATATCCCTCCTTTTATTCCCTTATTATTTTAAGATGTAATTGAATATTGTATCCGATTTACTGGTGAGAAGCTCAAGGCCAAGGCCCCACCAGTAAAACCCTGTAATAAATAAGGCTCAATTACTAAGTTGGAAATTATGAAACTTAGAGACTAAGTAACTTATGTCGTCGTCCGAGGCTGACGATAGTGGGAAGCATGAGAACTACAAGCCATTCCTAAGAGAACTAGTATTAGAGAACGGGGAATCACCTTATTACCTCAGATAATTGGGGAGGCGATTAAATTGTCACTTTAAGTAACATGTGTCATTTTCATAGGTTCACGACAATGGCTATCAGCCGCAAACCATTTATGTTCCTGCTAGTACCTTTCCTTAAGAGTAAAATTAACTATCATCCTAAGATGAACTAAGCGAGGATTTTATCTTACTTTTGTAAGAAAGTCCAGGTATTTCACTTAGCACCTTTAGAAGAAAGAAGAGATATATATATATATATATAAATATATATATATATATATATATATATATTTACACCTTTCCCTTAATCTTTAAAAAGGTTAACCTCTCTTATGAGGAACTCTAATGGTATACTTGTTATACAGTGGAGAAGTAAATTCTTATATATTATACGCCAACATTAATGGGTTATACTAATTATAGTAATTAGTTGACCTTGGGTAGTATTTGGAAGGATCGCTCACCATTTTTCCTTCTTTATAGAAATACCCTTACATTATTAAGAATGAAGCTAAACTCTCCCCTTCTAGGATAGAAGAGTGATAATTTAATTATCATTAAAAAAAAAATAGCCTTGTGCGTATTAGCATTTTTCACCTGATTTATGGTTATAGGGAAATAGAAGACACGTGGAGCCTGATTGATATATGAGGGACTCATCTCCTTTCCTTGGTAGCATCAAAACAACTAGTTAGATGTCACGGACGACAGCTCCAATGCATATATTTCCACTTGTCATCTTATGAGGTTGACACATGTATTCTTGATGGGAGGATCCGATAGTAAGTCGGCGCCTTTGTGGCTCCTGGAAAAGAGGAGTAAAGCTCTATTAAAGGGGGAAGGAAGAGAGTGGGAGGAGTGGACACCGGGAGTGCATGGATTTGAGAGATAGAGTATGATGGCGATCTTCTCTCCACTTTCTTTCTGCACGGATAAACTTACTGTTATTTTCCTGTCATGATATTTTAGGTTTTTACGTTTTTGAAATGGATCTTAGGCTGCAGCATTTGCCTGCTTTTCATTACTGACACGTTCGTGCTCCTAATCTCTGTGAGATACACCTCTATCGTATTGTATTTCGAGAATAGAAAAAGTAAAAAATGGAATAGGAAAGCTGAAAAAGGCCTGATCCATGCACCCATAGCTTGGTTTCTCTTTCGTCGTAGATCTCTTTTGTATCCTTGCATTGTTTAGGATTGATCCTTGTCACCAATAGAATAGGACCGAAGGATTAAGGACTTGTCGATACAGAGTCGTTTGGTAGCTACAATTTTTGTTTAGTGTATACCCTGTTGTAAAAAGAAGAATGAGCGCCCAGGAGTCGTAAGCTGTCGGTAAGTTTAAAGCTGTGAGTTTCATTTTTTGGGCTTTGTTAAATTGGAACCCTCGCGGTTGAAATCGTATTGGGTTGCTGGTTGAAAACGTCTGAGATGTCTGCTTATAGAAAACATTTCCAAATTGAAATCGTTGTGGCTTTTTCTTTTTGAAGCCGTCGAAGTTCCATCTATGAATTCATATTATCGGTGGTATGCCTGGAAATTATAATTAAAGTCATGTGGATTCCGATTGCTTGAAGAATCGTATTACCTTCATACAAAGAATGTGGGTCATTACTTTAAAAATATATATATGCTCTTATAAAATAAGGACTTGTCGATACAAAGTCGTTTGGTAGCTACAATTTTTGTTTAGTGTATACCCTGCTGTAAAAAGAAGAATGAGCGCCCAGGAATCGTAAGCTGTCGGTAAGTTTAAAGTTGTGAGTTTCATTTTTGGGCTTTGTTAAATTGGAACCCTGGCGGTTGAAATCGTATTGGGTTACTGGTTGAAAACGTCTGAGATATCTGCTTATAGAAAACATTTCCAGATTGAAATCGTTGTGACTTTTGCTTTTTGAAGCAGTCGAAGTTCCATCTATGAATTCATATTATCGGTGGTATGCCTCGAAATTATAATTAAAGTCATGTGGATTCCGATTGCTTGAAGAATCGTATTACCTTCATACAAAGAATATGGGTCATTACTTTAAAATATATATATGCTCTTATAAAATAGTTATCTTATTTTAGTTTGGATTTTAAATGAGTTTAAATAATATATATATGGTCTTATAAAGTAGTTATCTTAGTTTGGACTTTAAATGATCTATGGTATCAGAGCTAGATGCAGTAAGTTGTATTTTTAAGGTGTATGTTGACATTCCAAGAGATCTGCAATAGATCTAGTGATAGATCAAGATCGCAATACTATTATGTATTCGGTTGGTGGTTTTCCGTCAGTAAAATCTGCGTTTAAACCTTTTGATGGCATGTATTTCTTAGTTGTAATAATTTTGCTATTGTCCAGGTTTCAGATGTCATATTAAAATCATGGTTACATTTCGGGTTTAGGCTAAGATAAAAGAGAGTCCTATTAGTATGCTGAATGATAGTGTAGATTATTGTCTTTTCTATAGGAGCTCTAGTTATGGAAATGAAGTCGTATTTCTCTGCTGGTTAATGAGAGAAAATGCAAATATGTCTTGTATAATTGCCATGCTTATGTCGAAAGCGATAGTGCCTCCTGTATGCTGAAAGGTAGCATTGCTGGTTACTCTAGAAGCTCTAGTAGAAGCTCCAGAATGGGGAAGGTGAATAATACAACCAAGGGGTTGTAAAATGTAAATTCTCTACTTGGGTGAATAAATAATTTACAACCTTCCTCGTGGACGTAGCCCAAGTTGGGTGAACCACCTTACATATGGTCTCTTATGTATGGTCTTTGTGTATGATTCTTTGTGTATGATTTTAAGTGATTCTTAGATTGTGCATTTATGATCACTTGGTTGTTATATGGCCCCTTGTTTCTATTTGTGTAATTCTTATGAACATGTGTATTGTTATATAATGTTTTAGACAGTAATCATGTTGCGGCGATGTTGTGTGGTGACGAACACATGGATGTATACCTTGTATGAAATTCAAGTTTGGCCATTTCAGTGATGAAAATGTATTTAGAAATTTGTTCATTTTAGAATTTAACTTCCGTTTTTAAAATCATTTAAATTATCAAAGCTATATGGCCCCTTGTTTCAATTTGTGTAATTCTTATGAACATGTGTATTGTTATATAATGTTTTAGACAGTAATCATGTTGCGGCGATGTTGTGTGGTGACGAACACATGGATGTATACCTTGTATGAAATTCAAGTTTGGCCATTTCAGTGATGAAAATGTATTTAGAAATTTGATCATTTTAGAATTTAACTTCCATTTTTAAAATCATTTAAATTATCAAAATATCGTGATAATCACTCAAATACTAAACTACGAAATTATTGGGTATGTTATATTATGTCAAAGTATGTTATGAAGATTTGAGTGAGGAGTGTAATAGCCAATAATTATTCATGATCGTTTTATATTAATGTTTAGTACCTTTGTGTTCGCACCACTACTTAATGTGGATGAAGTTGATAAGGAAGGTGAAATGCTAATCATTTAACATAAATGGTACTAAAGCGATATGATAACGAGTAGATGATCAATATGAAAAGGGTACCTCAAAGTTCCCCTTAAGGTACTGAATCGACACATGGGTATGTTATGTCATTATGTTTCGTTCCTTGATAATGACTAGTATCAAGAAAGTGTATTATAAATAATTGAGATCTTAAAGTATGTTTTTTATTTTATTTTAAAGGCTAGAGGACCAAATATTTTATTTTAATACTAACATATTCATGGAGATGTTACACTTATCATTTCTGGTTGCTAATTTGAAATCTTGTCATTCTTGCAGGATTACAAATGCTTCGATGGCTTCATTGGTTATTTCACTTTACTTAATTTTCCTTAAAATTGATTTCTTTTGTACATAGTTAGGCTTAGGTTTAGATTAGTTTTTCTTCATTTTTACCCTTTCTTGTTTTATTTCCAATAAATGCAGTTATGAAAATGATGCCAATTTCAAGAGGTGACAATTATCGATACATTCAAGGATGTTTTCTTTACCCTCTTGTTTATAATTATATTTGTTTAAAATTTTCTTTTTAAGCCATATATCTTTTACTTTTTCGACTTAATTGGGAAAATGTTTTATACATTTTTATGATCATAAGCAAGAACTTTTAAGAAAACAAAGAATGTTGTTGCACATCAATACCAAAATCTTTTGAGTTGTAACTACATATGTAATTAAGATTTAGTTTTAATTTATTTATTTTGGTTTGTTTATTTTTGCTTATTAATAAGAGGGCATAACTTATTAAACATCTTGCATATTTTTCAGAAATTATTATGTCGCAAATTATAATTAAAAAAGAGAGACACATTATTTATCTTGTAGAAACTAATTTCTCTCTTTTCTTTTCATTTGTGATATAGCTATCTCATTTTTCTCCATGTAAGATGTGAATTTATTCAAGGCTAAGTTATTTTTGCATTTTCATATATCCATTTTAGATTTCTTGCTTTGATTGGTTCTATTTTCCAAGTTTGCTAGGATTTGTTTTTTCACTCGTTTGCTTGTTTTCCGAAAAGGGGGGGGTAAACTAATTCTAGCATATGGTAGCTTGTATGGTCAAAACCATGTATTTCTATTAAGTATTTGATCGAAATCCTTTTATTTTAAAGGGACATCATTATAAAGACACTCTTCTTTTGTCAAGATTTTAACCATAGCGAGATTAGCCTTGGCTTTGAAAAATTTATTATGGACCATATTGATGGATTTATTGAGTTCCCTGACTATTATCTAGGATTTTTATCTTTCAAAATGATGCTATAATGTAGATGAGTTTATTTTCAAAGGAATCATTTTCCCTAGATTGCAGTAAGTCAAGAATCGTAAGTTATTTTTAGAATTTCTACACCATCCTTTGCTCTTTAGTGAGCCATTTGGATCTGCTTCCCCATCCACTAAGTAACCTTGTTGACATCAATAATAACATAACGCTAATAAAATATAAGGGATTAACTAAAGAATGGGAGGTCTCATCACGAGTCGACCTATCATGATCATAAGTGTTGTTGAAGTGACATTACCACATCTGGTTACCAAGCCAGGGTGATGGCTCTTAGTCCTTAGATTAGGAAAAAGGAGGTCTAATCATGAGCTAACCTTTTCATCTTTTGGCAGTTCTGGTGAATGATGCTACCATTATCTGGTCACCAAGCCAGGGTGGTAGTCTTCAATTAATGTCTTTGTCAAAAAGAAATCTTATTTGATACTTATCTATATCTAGTGGATAGGATACAAGCATCTAAATGAGGTTAAAAGGCTTGGCCTGTGGTATTGAGGTCATACCTATATACTACGTGTCTTATGACTTGTTTTGGTTAAGAGAAACTGATTCCTTGGAATGTTTTCTTCCTGCATTTGTAGAATAATCATTTATCTTTATAAGATTTTAGTTAATGGTCGGGATGGTTTGATTGATTTTGAAAGTTCTTGGTTCAATTCATGACTATATAAGCTAATGACTAAATCGAGTTATGTGATTGGGAGTTTGACATTTGAAGAGGCATTTATCATTATTCCTCTTATATTATTTAAGATTCAGATTTATTTTGCAAAGATAACTGGTTCACCCAGCATGTCACCATTTGTTGGCACCCCAGCAACTCCCCTTGATTTTGCACATAAAGTGCCCCCATTAGAATTTTGTAAATACATATCTTTTAATTTTCTTTATCTTGCTTGATCTGAAGGTGGTCTCATGGCTTTCATTCCTTGATATTTCACTCTTTGGATGCTTGTTCTTTGGCTTGGTTTTCGCAACTTTAAGGATTTGGTAATTTGGATGATCTTTGTCGTGTGGATCTCTCAGTTTTTTGTTGGTTGAACAACATTTTCATACCCTCGGTTCTCATTTTGGATGACTCATTATTCAAAGTGCATGGGAAAATCATTTTGTAGCATGTAGTATTTTCATTCCTTTTTATCTTCTTGGTTTAAGTTGTTTTATTATTTATCATTGATGTCTATTTATTTATCATTATTAATGATATATAATAACAACTAATAACTTAAGTATCTACTTTCTTATATTGGGTGAAAATATTATTTTTATTATATTCATAACTTTTAATTCATTATTTTGGAAATATGAAATATACTTTAATTAAAATTTGAATAGAACTTTTGGACCTATTTATTCTAATTTATATTTCAAATTACATCAAAGTGGATATGAATTAAAACTCTATAATAAGGAACCTTGGAATCACAAATATGTATACAAAATAAAGCTTACACATAGTAAAAGTGATTCTTATAATGTTCTTTCATCATTATTTTGAATTCAATTTAATTAAATAATAAACCATGATAATATCCAAAAGGCTTACCTTCTATTATTCATATTTTTCAAAGGTTATGATAAACGATAATTTGAAAATGTAAACAATATTTAATGACAAAATGAGAATTAATGGAATAAAACAAAGTTTAAAGGTTACCAAGACATAAATCATAGTTGAACTTGTTTTTGTTATATTTTTTAGTGAGATGCAAAATAATAAAGTAATCCATAATCACTTGTTTGATGTGCTCATGAATTGTACAGAGATATTTATTAAAAATACCATGAAGTTTTGAAATATTTAAGATCCATGTTCATCTTGCTTTCAGCTTGCCAGTTCAACAAACTAACAAGAGGACAAAAATGGAGAATTGCGCATCTGCAGAAGATGTGTTTTTGTGTGCGTTGTTTTGGGAAAACCGTGAGGAATTAGCACAAACGGTTGAAACCCCAATTCAAAAATGGGTTGATTTACCTTTCATCATGGGCCGTATTCAAAACAAATGCATGACCTATGAGATATTTGGGACTGTTTGAGCCCGATTTTTCCAGAATTTTTTGTTCTATCTAGATGTAAAATCTGTTTTTTCTGGAATCTGTTATGATCCGTTCTCTCTATTTAAACAAAGATAATTCAAGTTCTAAGAGGACGGGAGGGTCTCTTGAGAATGGGACAATTTTGATTATTTCCATCTCTATCTCTTTCTTGTAATGTTTTTTGTTGACAGGGGAATGAGTTCTTCAAGATGTTGGAGGAATTTCTTTTAGATATGGTGATATCTCTTTGTAATTTCTTCAATTTTGAGCAAGGAAATGTGGAGGTTCTTCTTCTAATATCATCTTTTGGGGATTGATGAGACTCTATAACTTTTGTGAAGAAGTAAATAAAAAACTAGAGACGATTGTTGTAGTCATTTCAAGCATTCAACATTATGTAAGATTGTTCAATATGTGTTGAGAATTAATTAAGTTTGATTACTGTCAATTTTGTTAAGTTTTCACATTTAATTATTTGAAATGATTAGCAAAGCTAATGTATAAATCTTATGTGCAGAATTGAATATGGTTATTTAACTCTGTAATATTAATGTGCTTCAATATATTTTTATTTATTTCATATCCTCAATTAAACAGTAATATAATTATTATTTTATACATTAGATGCATATATCAATCAAGCTCCTACATGATAGGTTTCATAAGATAAAGTAGACCTAATTTAGTTTTAGAATTAGAATTACGTTTTAATTTCATTTCCGAAATTTCCAGAAAATTTAGGAGCTACTAAAATTTCTGAAAATTCCTGAACATTTAGGAGCTGCTAAATTTCATATTTTCATCTATTTTAAAATCGCATCATAGATTAAGTTAGATTGCATGTTAGGATTTTAATTGCATTTTGGTAATTCAGATCTCTAGATTGTGAGACTCTTTTTTGAGAGCAAACTCATAAGGCAACATGGCCTTTGTTCCTGCGAGAGGTAGTTAATGCAAACATTCAAGGAGTTCTTTTAAGCAATCTGAGTGGGTTATCTCTCCTTGTTGGCCTCAGGACAGAAAATACGGCCAACAAATGGCGCTAGAAGGAGGGCCGAGGTGAAACAATTGGTTTTATTTTTTGATTATTTTAATAACCATATAGCCTCTAGCTCTAGTATTTCAATTTCATTATTTTATTCTTTTAGTTGTCACATCTATGCTTAAGGGTTGGTTAGACGATAAGCTAGCCATTTTAAGATTCAATTAATATTGATTGTCTATCATTCATGGCTGATGCACATATTACTGTTTGGGAATCAGTTTTTAATTTTACATTAGTTAATATTCCCAATGAGACAGTCAACCTCTTGTCAAAACTTGAATTTAATGGTGAAGGTGATATATCTGCAAGAAAACACCTCAATAAGTTTTTGTCCAAGTGTAACAAACATAAGATTGTTGATCTTAGTGCTACATGTAGGTTATTTTCTCTTACTCTCAAAGGACGAATCAAATGTTGGTTGGAAACATTTCCACCTAATTTCTTTTTTACATGGTTTCAATTCGCACACGAATTTTTAAATACTTTAAAGGATTATGATTCTAATAAATTATGTAGTGAATTGCAAGCTCTTCAAAGGAAGAAAGGTGAGTCTTTAGAATACTTTTCAGTAAGGATTTGTTCTTTCTTTGCAAATTCCATATTGTTGATTTACCTTCTGAATATGGCCTTTTAAATTTTGTTTTCAACTCTCATGTTCCTCTTATTCAACAAAATCAAGACATTTTCCAAAAGCATGTTTCAACACATCATTTACCAACACTTCAAGAAACTTCCTCCTCTAACATTGATTCAAATATTTCTATAAGTTCTACCCAACCCCAAGGTGAGAAGATTGAAGTAGAAGACATGTTTTCTCCTCCCGATTATTACTCTCCATCATTACCTCTCGGAAGAGAAAAAAATACTTCCTTTATCCAAAATATTGAACGTATATATATTAAGGATTCAAATGGGGAATAACATATCCATGATGAATTTATTTGTACATATAGGGAAGCTAATTATCTTAACAAACAACAATATTCGGATTCTATTATTACGAAAATAGATCAAGATGAATTAATTATAAAGCAAACTATATGTTCATCATTTTCTAATTTTTGTACTAATTCTTCTTTTGATTCCATTATCAATGAACAAAAATAAAATACATTAATAATAATTTTATGTGTTTTGGTACTTCAATAGAACAGGTTGGAGAAGATGACATGAATCTTAATTGTTCGACTAGATGTTGTTCAAGAAAAGAGATTGATCTTTTTCAAGAGAATGTTAATAAAAGTTTTGATTCACATGAAGGATTATCAATTGATCTTGATCTCAAAATATCACCAAATTGTATTGAAAATGATCAGGTAATAAAAGAGAAATATTTTTTAAATTTTAATGGTCTTTCTAAGTCGACGGACTCTTTTAATTTCCTTACTTCTATTTCTTACTTTTCTATTTATCCTGATTTATTTTCTGATTTTGATATGCATAATATTCCATTCAATTTACCTAACTTTATGCCTTCAAAATTACATTTTTATGAGATATCTAACAATTATGATTCACTTTTTAAGCATGAAGTTGAGGGATTAGAACATGTTTCATTATTAGATCATCATCCAATACAATCTTTTAAAGAGAAAGAGGGTTCATCGCAAGGTAGTTATAGTCAACCAATTTTTGATGAGATCAACACATCAATTTTTGTTGAAACTAAAAATGCATGTTCTCATAAGAATCACTTATATGAGGGATCTAATTGTATTGGTGATAATAAAATCTTTGTCGAAAAGTTTCCTATAACTAGTGATCACAAAAAACTTGAGATCACCAAAAACTTGCAAATTTATCAATTGGTTCACCTTTAGCATTTCCAAATTTTAACGAGATTACCTCTTTCGATATTAGTCCACTATCGATTCACTCACCTATTACATCATTTCATTACCCTTCTTTGTGTTTGAAACCAATTCTTCTAGTTATTAGTGTGACTCACGCTAGTAATTTGATTCTTCAAGTTGATTCTCCTAAGATATATTTGCCACATATGGATTTCTTATTGTTAGACCATATTTTGCATTCTAATTTCCATGACAGGATTGCGGAATGGCTTGAAGATTCTTATCTTAAAAGAATTTCTAAAGTTGGTAAATTTGTCTTATCATTACATGTAAATAGAATTTCAAATGGTAAGGATGATATATTTCTTTTTAGTTTTCTCTTATTGACTTATCATTTCTGGTTGCGAATTCGAAATCTTGTCATTCTTACAGGATTACAAATGCTTCGATGGCTTCATTGGTTATCTCACTTTACTTAATTTTCATTACAATTGATTTCTTTTGTACATAGTTAGGCTTACGTTTAGATTAGTTTTTCTTCATTTTGACCCTTTCTTGTTTTACTTTGAATAAATGGAGTTATGAAAATGATGTCAGTTTCAAGAGGTGACACTTATCGATACATTCAAGGATGTTTTCTTTACCCTCTTGTTTATAATTATATTTGTTTAAAATTTTCTTTCTAATTCATATATCTTTTACTTTTTCAACTTAATTGGGAAAATGTTTTATACATTTTTATGATCATAAGCAATAACTTTTAAGAAAACAAAGAATGTTGTTGCACATCAATACCAAAATCTTTTGAGTTGTAACTGTATACGTAATTAAGATTTAGTTTTAATTTCTTTATTTTCGTTTGTTTTTGTTTTTTCTTATTAATAAGAGGGCCTAACTTATTAAACATCTTGCTTATTTTTCGGAAATTATTATGTCGCAAATTATAATTAAAAAAGAGAGACACATTATTTATCTTGTAGAAACTAATTTCTCTCATTTCATTTCATTTGTGATATAGCTATCTCATTTTACTCCACGTAAGATGTTAATTTATTCAAGGCTAAGTTATTTTTTCATTTTCATATATCCATTTTAGATTTCTTGCTTTGATTGGTTTTATTTTCCAAGTTTGCTAGGATTTGTGTTTTCACTGGTTTGCTTGTTTTCCAAAAAGGGGGGGTAAACTAATTCTAGCATATGGTAGCTTGTCTGGTCAAAACCATGTATTTCTATTAAGTATTTGATCGAAATCCTTTTCTTTTAAAGGGACATAATTATAAAGACACACTTCTTTTTTCAAGATTGTAACCATGGAGAGATTATCCTTGGCTTTGAAAAATTTATTATGGACCATACTAATGGATTTATTGAGTTACCCAACTATTATCTAGGATCTTTATCTTTCAAAATGATGCTATAATGTAGGTGAGTTTATTTTCAAAGGAATCATTTTCCCTAGATTGAAGTAAGTCAAGAATCGTAAGTTATTTTTAGAATTTTTATGCCATCCTTTTCTCTTTAGTGATCCATTTGGATCTGCTTCCCCATCCACTAAGTAATCTCTGCTGATATTAACAATAACATAATGTTAATAAAATCTAAGGGATTAACTGAAGAACGGGAGGTCTCATCACGAGCCGACCTGTCATGATCATAAGTGTTGTTGAAGTGACATTACCGTATCTAGTTACCAAGCCATGGTGATGGCTCTTAGTCATTTTATTAGGAGAAAGGAGGTCTTATCACGAGCTGACCTTTTGATCTTTTGGAAGTTCTGGTGAATGATGCTACCATTATTTGGTCACCAAGCCAGGGTAGTAGTCTTCAGTTAATGTCTTTGTCAAAAATAAATCTTATTTGATACTTATCTACATCTAGTGGATGGGATACAAGCATCTAAATGAGGTTAAAAAGCTTGTCCTGTGGTATTGAGGTCATACCTATACACTACGTGTTCTATGACTTGTTTTGGTTAAGAGAAATTGATTCATTGGAAAGTTTTCTTCCTGCATTTGTAGAATAATCATTTTTCTTTATAAGATTCTAGTTAATGGTTGGTATAGTTTGATTGATTTTGAAATTTCTTGGTTCAATTCAAGACTATATAAGCTAATGACGAAATCGATTTATGTGATTGGGAGTTTGACATTTGAAGAGGATTTTATCATTATTTCTCCTATATTATTTAAGATTCCAATTTATTTTGCAGAGATAACTGGTTCGCCCAACATGTCGCCATTTGTTGGCACCCCAACAACTCCCCTTGATTTTTCAAATAAAGTGGACCCCATTAGAGTTTTGTAAATACTTATCTTTTAATTTTCTTTTATCTTGCTTGATCTGAAGGTGGTCTCATGGCTTTCATTCCTTGATCTTTCACTCTTTGGATGCTTGCTCTTTGGCTTGGTTTTCACGCCTTTAAGGATTTGGTGATTTGGATGATCTTTGTCGTGTGGGTCTCTCAATTGTCTCGTGGTTGAACAACATTCGCATACCCTCGGTTCTCATTTTCGATGAATCGTTATTCAAAGTGCATGGGAAGATCATTTTGTAGCATGGAGTATTTTGATTCCTTTTTATCTTCTTGGTTTAAGTTGTTTTATTATTTATCATTGATGTCTATTTATTTATCATTATTAATGATATATAATAACAACTAATAACTTAACTATCTACTTTCTTATATTGGGTGAAAATATTATTTTTTATTATATTCATAACTTTTAATTCATTATTTTGGAAATATGAAACATACTTTAATTAAAATTTAAATAGAACTTTTGGACCTCATTATTCTAATTTATATTTCAAATTACATCAAAGTGGACATGAATTAAAACTCTATACTAAGGAACCTTGGAATCACAAATATGTATACGAAATAAATCTTACACATAGTAAAAGTGATTCTTATAATGTTATTTCATCATTATTTTCAATTCAATTTAATTAAATGATAAACTATGATAATGTCCAAAAGGCTTACCTTCTATTATTCATATTTCTCAAAGGTTATGATAAATGATAATTTGAAAATGTAAACAATTTTTAACGACAAAATGAGAATTAATGGAATAAAACAAAGTTTAATGGTTACCAATACATAAACCATAGTTGAACTTGTTTTGGTTATATTTTTGAGTGAGATGCAAAATAATAAAGTAATCCATAATCACTTGTTTGATGTGCTCATGAATTGTACAAAGATATTTATTAAAAATACCATGAAGTTTTGAAATATTTGAGATCCATGTTCATCCTGCTTTCAGCTTGCCAGTTCATGAAACTTACCAGAGGATGAAAATGGAGAATTGCACACCTGCAGGAGACATGTTTTTGTGTGCACGGTTTTGGGAAAACTCTGAGGAATTAGCTCAAACGGTTGAAAACCCACTTCAAAAATGGGCCGATTTACCTTTCAGCAAGGGCCGTTTTCAAATCAAATGCATGAGCTATGAGATATTCGGTTCTGTTTGAGCCCGATTTTTCCAGAATATTTTTTTCCGTCTAGCTATAAAATTCATTTTTCTCGAGTTTGTTATGATCCATTCTCTCTATTTAAACAGAGATAATTCGGCTTCTAAGAGGAGGGGAGGGTCTCTTGAGAATGAGATAATTTTGATTCTTTCCATCTCTATCTTTTTCTTGTAATGTTTTCTGTTCATAGAGGAATGAGTTCTTCAAGATGCTGGAGGAATTTCTTTTAGATATGGTGATATCTCTTTGTAATTTCTTCAATTCTAAGCAAGGAAATGTGGAGGTTCTTCTTCTAAGATAATCTTTTGGGAATTGATGAAACTCTGTAACTTTTGTGAAGCAGTAAATCAAAAACCAGAGAGGATTGTTGCAGTCATTTCAAGCATTAAACATTATGTAAGATTGTTCTATATTTGTTGAGAATTAATTAAGTTTGATTACTGTCATTTTTGTAAAGTTTTCACATTTAATTATTTGAAATGATTAGCAAAGAGGATGTGTAAATCTTATGTGCAGAATTGAATTATTTATTTAAGTCTATAATATTAATGTGTTTCAATATATTTCTGTTTGTTCATAGTTAACCCACAGTTCAGTAATTAAAAGCCAGAGGAGTCTGCGGAAAGAATTTTTCAATTCGACAAGTTTCGAACCTATCAAGCAGGTTCATCCTCAGGAGAACAAGAATCTCACTCTTTTTTGCACTTGGATGTGAGGGATAAATACCTAATCTTAGCCTATTTTTATTTTAATAAATTTTTTCTAAGGTTGGCTCATATATTTAGGGTTAGGATATTAATTGGCTCATATAGTTTTTTTTTTCATTTAAGTTTAAAAATATTATGTGATTAAGTTTAAAATTATATGATTAAGTTTAATGATATTATATGATTAAGTTTAATATTATATGATTAAGTTTAATAATATTATATGATTAAGTTTAATATTAATAGTAATTAGTTTAATTAATTCAAAACTTCTCTTTTTTAAATTATGGTTTAATTTATACTATATGTTATTTAAGATTAATGTATTAAAAGTGTAGTACAATCTCTCTGTTCAAAGCAATAATATGCTTTACTTTTAAAAACTTATACATTAGGTTAAACATATCTATATATATATCTAATGTATAAACTATAATGTATGAGAGTGTACTACAATTAAAATGTTGTTGTGAACTCTATGGTTAGTTGTAAATTTTAATTGATATTTAGTGATTAGGGTAAGATTATCTAGAAATTACAATTTAACTCATAGTGATTTAAAAATTTTAAAAATTTTTAAATTTATTTTATTTTAATTTTTATTTATTAATTATTTATTTATTTAATTATTAATTATTTATTATTTTTAGTATCTAGTTAATAGTGTAATTTCTAGGTGAATAGGTAGGTGTTATAGGTTTATTATTTATGAGTTTTTTAACAACGGGTTTCTAGGTTTCTTTTAATCTTAGACCATCATCACGATTGAAATTCTTTACACATTTTTCAATTTCTATGGCCTCACGTATTTTTCTCTTGTAGTAATGAGGTTCAATTGCTAGAACTTCTGAATTTTCAAGGCAAATGTGATGTTTAGTTTTGTGGGAGTGTTCTGCTATTGCTGAGTTCTTAATCCTATCATGTCGTAGATCTGCCCCATGCTCTTTTAACCTAGTTTCGATTGATCTTCCTGTCTCACCTATGTAGGCATCACCACATGAGCATGGTGTTTTGTAGACACCTTTTAGGAGTTTCGGATCAATCGGGTCTTTGGTTTTTTCAAGCATGTTTCTTAGAGAGTTTGGCGGAGCAAACGCCACCCTTATGTTCTTCTTCCTAAGGATGCTAGCGATTTTGTTAGTAGTACCATGGATGTATGGAAGGGTAACTTGAGGACGAGTAGTGTCTCTTTATTTTTTTATGTTTATGTTTGTTTTAATGCTTCGGAAAACTTTCTTAATTTCTCTATCATTATATCCATTGTTTAGGAGGGTTATCCTAAGGTGTTCCAATTCTTCATTGATGTGATCAGTATCTGATACTCTCCAAGCATGTGTGGCTAAGGTATTTATAATTCCAATTTTTTGGGATGGATGATGATGTGAGTCAGCGTGAAGGTATCTATCCATATGCGTTTTCTTCCTGTATACCTGGTGAGAAAGAGAACCATCAAGATTCTTTGTGATTCGAACGTCGAGGAATGGAAGAGATTTTTCTTCTTCTTTTTCTAAGGTGAATTTTATACTCTCACATTGATTGTTTATGTGGTTTAGGAACTCATCCAGTTTATCTTCACCGTGTGGCCAATTACTAAATACATCATCCACAAACCTGATCCACCATTTTGGTTTGTATGGAGAAGAATTGATTGCTCTATCTTCAAAATTTTCCATGAAAAGATTTGCCACAATTGGTGATAGTGGTGAGTCCATTGCAACCCCTTCAGTTTGTTCATATATCTCACCCTGAAAACAAAAATAGGTTGACCTGAGGCACATCTCAACCAGGCGAGCAGTTTCAGGATCTGATACCTTTTTGATGACTTCAATAGCACCATCAATTGGAATTTTCGTGTAAAGTGAGACAACATCAAAACTGATTAGGAGATCATTCTCATCCATCTTCCAATCCTTCATTATTTTTACCAGTTGCGAGGAATCTTTTATAAATGAGAAGGATTTCCCAACCAAGGGTTTGAGAGTTTTTGCTAAGTACTTCGCCAAATCATACGTAGGGGAACCTATTGTGTTGACAATGGGTCTTAGTGGGATGCCTGATTTGTGTATCTTCGGTAAGCCATATATGCGTGGCATGATCACATTTTTGGGAATGAGTTTTTTTTTTTTTTCTTCATCTAAAGAGGAATTTTTTATTGCATTGGTGACATCCCTTACCACTTTTTTCAATGGGTCTTTATTGACTTTTCTATAGCATCCACTTTCCAAATGTTCCTTCATCTTTATTTTATAATCTTCAGATTTCATGATAACCATAGCATTCCCTTTGTCTGCTTTAATGATCATGACATCATTAAAGCAGACAAAGGGAATGCTACGGTTATCATGAAATCTGAAGATTATAAAATAAAGATGAAGGAACATTTGGAAAGTGGATGCTATAGAAAAGTCAATAAAGACCCATTGAAAAAAGTGGTAAGGGATGTCACCAATGCAATAAAAAATTCCTCTTTAGATGAAGAAAAAAAGAAAAAACTCATTCCCAAAAATGTGATCATGCCACGCATATATGGCTTACCGAAGATACACAAATCAGGCATCCCACTAAGACCCATTGTCAACACAATAGGTTCCCCTACGTATGATTTGGCGAAGTACTTAGCAAAAACTCTCAAACCCTTGGTTGGGAAATCCTTCTCATTTATAAAAGATTCCTCGCAACTGGTAAAAAGAATGAAGGATTGGAAGATGGATGAGAATGATCTCCTAATCAGTTTTGATGTTGTCTCACTTTACACGAAAATTCCAATTGATGGTGCTATTGAAGTCATCAAAAAGGCATCAGATCCTGAAACTGCTCACCTGGTTGAGATGTGCCTCAGGTCAACCTATTTTTATTTTCAGGGTGAGATATATGAACAAACTGAAGGAGTTGCAATGGGCTCACCACTATCACCAATTGTGGCAAATCTTTTCATGGAAAATTTTGAAGATAGAGCAATCAATTCTTCTCCATACAAACCAAAATGGTGGATCAGGTTTGTGGATGATGTATTTAGTAATTGGCCACACAGTGAAGATAAACTGGATGAGTTCCTAAACCACATAAACAATCAATGTGAGAGTATAAAATTCACCTTAGAAAAGAAGAAGAAAAATCTCTTCCATTCCTCGACGTTCGAATCACAAAGAATCCTGATGGTTCTCTTGCTCACCAGGTATACAGGAAGAAAAAGCATACGGATAGATACCTTCACGCTGACTCACATCATCATCCATCCCAAAAAATTGGAATTATAAATACCTTAGCCACACGTGCTTGGAGAGTATCAGATACTGATCACATCAATGAAGAATTGGAACACCTTAGGATAACCCTCCTAAACAATGGATATAATGATAGAGAAATTAAGAAAGTTTTCCGAAGCATTAAAACAAACATAAACATAAAAAAAGAAAGAGACACTACTCGTCCTCAAGTTACCCTTCCATACATCCATGGTACTACTAACAAAATCGCTAGCATCCTTAGGAAGAAGAACATAAGGGTGGCGTTTGCTCCGCCAAACTCTCTAAGAAACATGCTTGAAAAAACCAAAGACCCGATTGATCCGAAACTCCTAAAAGGTGTCTACAAAACACCATGCTCATGTGGTGATGCCTACATAGGTGAGACAGGAAGATCAATCGAAACTAGGTTAAAAGAGCATGGGGCAGATCTACGACATGATAGGATTAAGAACTCAGCAATAGCAGAACACTCCCACAAAACTAAACATCACATTTGCCTTGAAAATTCAGAAGTTCTAGCAATTGAACCTCATTACTACAAGAGAAAAATACGTGAGGCCATAAAAATTGAAAAATGTGTAAAGAATTTTAATCGTGATGATGGTCTAAGATTAAAAGAAACCTAGAAACCCATTGTTAAAAAACTCATAAATAATAAACCTATAACACCTACCTATTCACCTAGAAATTACACTATTAACTAGATACTAAAAATAATAAATAATAAATAATAAATAATTAATTAATAAATTAAAATTAAAATAAAATAAATTTAAATCACTATGAGTTAAATTGTAATTTCTAGATAATCTTACCCTAATCACTAAATATCAATTAAAATTTACAACTAACCATAGAGTTCACAACAACATTTTAATTGTAGTACACTCTCATACATTATAGTTTATACATTAGATATATATATAGATATGTTTAACCTAATGTATAAGTTTTTAAAAGTAAAGCATATTATTGCTTTGAACAGAGAAATTGTACTACACTTTTAATACATTAATCTTAAATAACATATTAAATAACATATAGTATAAATTAAACCATAATTTAAAAAATAGAAGTTTTGAATTAATTAAACTAATTACTATTAATATTAAACTTAATCATATAATATTATTAAACTTAATCATATAATATTAAACTTAATCATATAATATTATTAAACTTAATTATATAATTTTAAACTTAATCACATAATATTTTTAAACCTAAATGAAAAAAAAAAAAAAAAAAACTATATGAGCCAATTAATATCCTAACCCTAAATATATGAGCTGACCTTAGAAAAAATTTATTAAAATAAAAATAGGCTAAGATTAGGTATTTATCCCTCACATCCAAGTGCAAAAAAGAGTGAGATTCTTGTTTTCCTGAGGATGAACCTGCTTAATAGGTTCGAAACTTGTCGAATTGAAAAATTCTTTCCACAGACTCCTCTGGCTTTTAATATTTCTGTTTATTTGATTTCCTCAATTAAACAATAATATAATTATTATTTCTATACATCAGATGCATATATCAATCAATCTCCTGCTTGATAGGTTTCATAGGATAAAGTAGACCTAATTTAGTTTTAGAGTCATAATTACGTTTTCATCTCATTTCCGAAATTTCCATAAAATTTAGGAGCTACTAAAATTTCTGAAAATTCCATAAAATTTAGGAGTTGCTAAATTTTCTGTTTTCAGCTATTTTAAAATCGCATCGTAGATTAAGTTAGATTTCATGTTAGGATTTTAATTGCTTTTTGGGAATTCAGATCTCTAGATTGTGAGACTCTCTTTTGAGAGCAAACTCATAAGGTATCATCGGATTTGTTCTTGCGAGAGGTAGCTAATGCAAACATTCAAGGAGTTGTTTTAAGAAATCTAAGTGGATTATCTCTCCTTGTCGACCTTAGGACAGAAAATCCGGCCAACAAACGACGCTAGAAGGAGGGCCGAGTTAAAACAAGTGGTTTTATTTTTCAATTATTTTAATAACCATTTAGCCTCCATCTCTAGTATTTCAATTTCATTATGTTATTCTCTTAGTCGTCACATATATGCTTAAGGGTTGGTTAGACGACAAGCTAGCCATTTTAAGAGTCAATTAATCTTGATTGTTTATTTTTCATGGCTCATGCCCATATTCTTGTTTGGGAATTAGTTTTTAATTTTACATTAGTTAATATTCCCAATGAGATAGTCAACCTCTTGTCAAAACTTGAATTCGATGGTGAAGGTGATATATCTTCAAGAAAACACCTCAAAAAAATTTTGTCCAAGTGTAACAAACATAAGATGTTGATCTTAGTGCTACATGCAGGTTATTTGCTCTTACTCTCAAAGGATGAATCAAATGTTGGTTGGAAACATTTCCACCTAGTTTCTTTTTTACATGGTTTCAATTCACACATGAATTTTTAGATACTTTCAAGGATTATGATTATAATAAACTATGCACTGAATTGCAATCTCTTTGAAGGAATAAAGGTGAGTCTTCAGAAGAATTTTCAGTAAGAATTTCTCATATTCTTTGCAAATTCCATATTGTTGATTTACCTTCTGAATATGACCTTTTAAATTTTGGTTTAAACTCTCATATTCCTCTTATTCAACAAAATCAAGACATTTTCCAAAATCATGTTTCAAGAGATCATTTACCAACCCTTTAAGAAACTTCCTCCTCTATCATTGATTCAAATATTTCTATAAGTTCTACCCAACCCCAAGGTGAGAAGATTGAAGTAGAAGAGATGTTATCTCCTCTTGATTATTACTCTCCATCATTACCTCTCGGAAGAGAAATAAATACTTCTTTTATCCAAAATATTGAACCTATATATATTAAGGAATCAAACGGGGAAGAACATATCCATGATGAATTTATTTGTACATATAGGGAAGGTTATTATCAACAAACAACAATATTCGGATTCTATTATTACGAAAATAGATCAAGATGAATTAATTATAAAGCAAACTATATGTTCATCAAATTCTGATTTTTGTACTATTCTTCTTTCGATTCCATTATCAATGAACACAAATATGTTAATAATAATTTTATGTGTTATGGTACTTCAATAGAATAGGTTGGAGAAGGTGACATGAATCTTAATTGTTCTACTAGACGTTGTTCAGGAAAAGAGATTGATCTTTTTCAATAGAATGTTAATAAAAACTTTGATTCACATGAAGGATTATCATTTGATCTTGATCTCAAAATATCACCAAATTGTATGTAAAATGATCAGGTAATAAAAGAGAAATATTTTGGAAATTTTAATGATCTTTCTAAGTCGACGGACTCTTTTAATTTCCTTACTTCTAATTCTTACTTTTCTATTTATCCTGATTTATTTTCTGATTTTGATATGTATAAGATTCCATTCAATTTACCTAACTTTATGCCTTCAAAATTACATTTTTATGAGATATGTAACATTGATGATTCACTTGTTAAGCATGAAGTTGAGGAATCAGAACATGTTTCGTTATTAGATCGTCATCCGATACAATATTTTAAACAGAAAGAGGGTTCATCGCAAGGTAGTTATAGTCAACCAATTTTTTAAGAGATCAACACACCAATTTTTGTTGAAACTAAAAATGCGTGCTCTCATAAGAATCACTTATATGATGGATCTAATTGTATTGGTGATAATAAAATCATTGTCGAAAAGTTTCCTATTACTTGTGATCACCAAAAACTTGCATATTTTTTAATTGGTTCACCTTAAGCTATTGCACCTTTTAACGAGATTACCTCTTTCGATATTAGTCCACTACTGAATCACTCACCTATTACATCATCTCATGACGCTTCTTTGTGTTTGAAACCAATTCTTCCAGTTATTAGTGTGACTAGCGCTAGTAATTTGATTCTTCAAGTTGATTCTCCTAATATATATTTGCCACATATGGATTTCTTGTTGTTAGGCCATATTTTGCATTATGATTTCCATGACAGGATTGCGGAATGGCTTGAAGATTCTTGTCTTAAAAGAATTTCTAAAGTTGGTAAATTTGTCTTATCATTACATGTAAATAGAATTTCAAATGGTAAGGATGATAGATTTCTTTTTACTTAATTTTCATTACAATTGATTTCTTTTATACATAGTTAGGCTTAGGTTTAGATTAGTTTTTCTTCATTTTTACCCTTTCTTGTTTTATTTTGAATAAATGCAGTTATGAAAATGATGCCAATTTCAAGAGGTGACACTTATCGATACATTCAAGGATGTTTTCTTTACCCTCTTGTTTATAATTATATTTTTTTTAAATTTTCTTTTTAAGTCATATATCTTTTACTTTTTCGACTTAATGGGGAAAATGTTTTATACATTTTTATGATCATAAGCAAGAACTTTTAAGAAAACAAAGAAAGTTGTTGCACATCAATACCAAATTCTTTTGAGTTGTAATTGCATATGTAATTAAGATTTAGTTTTAATTTCTTTATCTTCGTTTGTTTTCTTTTTGCTTATTAATAAGAGGGCCTAACTTATTAAACATCTTGCTTATTTTTCAGAAAATATTATGTCGCAAATTATAATAAAAAAAGAGAGACACATTCTTTATCTTGTAGAAACTAATTTCTCTCTTTTCATTTCATTTGTGATATAGCTATCTCATTTTTATCCATGTAAGATGTTAATTTATTCAAGGCTAAGTTATTTTTGCATTTTCATATATCCATTTTAGATTTCTTGCTTTCATTGGTTTTATTTTCCAAGTTTGCCAGGATTTTTTTTTCACTCGTTTGTTTGTTTTCCAAAAAGGGGGGGTAAACTAATTCTAGCATATGGTAGCTTGTATGGTCAAAACCATGTATTTTTATTAAGTATTTGATCAAAATCCTTTTCTTTTAAAGGGACATCATTATAAAGACACTCTTCTTTTGTCAAGATTTTAACCATAGCGAGATTAGCCTTGGCTTTGAAAAAATTATTATGGACCATACTGATGGATTTATTGAGTTACCCAACTATTATCTAGGATATTTATCTTTCAAAATGATGTTATAATGTAGATGATTTTATTTTCAAATGAATCATTTTCCCTAGATTGAAGTAAGTCAAGAATTGTTAGTTATTTTTAGACTTTTTACGCCATCCTTTGCTCTTTAGTGATCCATTTGGATCTACTTCCCCATCCACTAAGTAATCTCTATTGATATTAACAATAACATAACGTTAATAAAATCTAAGGGATTAACTAAAGAATGGGAGGTCTCATTACGAGCCGACCTGTACTGATCATAAGTGATGTTGAAGTGACATCACCACATCTGGTTACCAAGCCAGGGTGATGGCTCTTAGGAATTAGATAAGGAGAAAGGAGGTCTTATCACGAGCTGACCTTTTCATCGTTCGGTAATTCTAGTGAATGATGCTACCATTATCTAGTCACCAAGCCAGGGTAGTGGTCATCAGTTAATGTCTTTGTCAAAAATAAATCTTATTTGATACTTATCTATATATAGTGGATGGGATACGAGCATCAAATGAGGTTAAAAGGATTATCCTGTCGTATTGAGGTCATACCTATATACTACGTGTTCTATGACTTGTTTTGGTTAGGAGAAATATATTCCTTGGAAAGTTTTCTTCCTGCATTTGTAGAATAATCATTTATCTTTATAACCTTTTAGTTAATGGTCGGGATAGTTTGATTGATTTTTAAAGTTCTTGGTTCAATTCATGGCTATATAAGCTAATGACCAAATCGAGTTATGTGATTGGGAGTTTGACATTTGAAGAGGCTTTTATCATTATTTTTGTCATATTATTTAATATCCAGATTTATTTTGCAGAGATAACTGGTTGTCCCAGCATGTCGCCATTTGTTGGCACCCCAATAACTCCCCTTGATTTTGCAAATAAAGTGGCCCCCATTAGAATTTTGTAAATAACTTTTAATGTTATTTTATCTTGCTTGATCTGAAGGTGGTCTCATGGCTTTCATTCCTTGATCATTTACTCTTTGGATGCTATTTATTTGGCTTGGTTTTCACGCCTTTAAGGATTTGTTGATTTGGATGATCTTTGTTGTGTGGGTCTCTTAGTTTTCTGGTGATTGAACAACATTTGCATACCCTCAGTTCTCATTTTGGATGACTCATTATTCAAAGTGCATGGGAAGATCATTTTGTAGCATGGAGTATGTTTTCATTCCTTTTTATCTTCTTGGTTTAAGTTGTTTTATTATTTATCATTGATGTTTATTTCTTTATCATTATTAATGATATATAATAACAACTAATAACTTAAGTATCTACTCTCTTATATTGGGTGAAAATTTTATTTTTGATTATATATATAACTTTTAATTCATTATTTTGGAAATATGAAACATATTTTAATTAGAATTTGAATAGAACTTTTGGACCTCATTATTCTAATTTATATTTCAAATTACATCAAAGTGGATATGAATTAAAATTCTATACTAAGTAACCTTGGAATCACAAATATGTTCACAAAATAAATCTTACGCATAATAAAAGTGATTCTTATAATGTTCTTTCATCATTATTTTGAATTCAATTTAATTAAATAATAAACCATGATAATGTCCAAAAGGCTTACCTTCTATTATTCATATTTTTCAAAGGTTATGATAAATGATAATTTGAAAATGTAAACAATTTTTAACGAGAAAATGAGAATTGATGAAATAAAACAAAGTTTAAAGGTTACCAATACATAAATCTTAGTTGAACTTGTTTTGGTTATATTTTTTAGTGAGATGCAAAATAATAAAGTAATCCCTAATCACTTTTTTGTTGTGCTCATGAATTCTACAAAGATATTTATGAAAATACCATGAAGTTTTAAAATCTTTGAGATCCATGTTCATCCTGCTTTCAGCTTGCCAGTTCATCAAACTAACCATAGGATGAAAATGGAGAATCGAGCACCTGGAAGAGATGTGTTTGCGCGTGAGCTATTTTGGGAAAACCATGAGAAATTAGCTCCAACGGTTGAAAACCCACTTCACAAATGGGCCGATTTACCTTCCAACATGGGCCGTTTTCAAAACAAATGCATGAGCTGTGAGATATTCGGGTATGTTTGATCCCGATATTTCCATAATTTTATGTTCCGTTCAATTGTAAAATCCATTTTTTCTAGAGTTTGTTATGATCCATTCTCTCTATTTAAACAGAGATAATTCGACTTCTAAGAGGAGGGGGATCTCCTAAGAATGGGAGAATTTTGATTCTTTCCATCTCTATCTTTTTCTTCTAATGTTTTCTGTTGAGAGGGGAATGAGTTCTTCAAGATGCTGGAGGAATTTCTTTTAGATATGGTGATATCTCTTTGTAATTTCCTCAATTCTGAGCAAGGAAATGTGGATGTTCTTCTTAAAAGATAATCTTTTGGGGATTGATGAATCTCTATAACTTTTGTGAAAAAGTAAATAAAAAACCAAAGAGGATTGTTGCAATCATTTCAAGCATTCAACATTATGTAATATTTGTTGATGTATTTATAACTTCGGAAGATATTCTTCTATGTATTACACTTGTACTTTGTTATATATATGATGGAGATGTATTATTCCTCCAATTAGAAGTGTCGTCATTTGTATTTGTAAGTGACGCAAGTGTCACAAGTGTTGCAAGTGTCGCAACTTATATTTGATGGGTTATTAGACCACCAGTGTGGGGTCAACCCTAGTTGAGTTATGTGGTTGAGTTATTAGACCTCCTTGGGAGGTCGGCCCTGTTAGGTTATTGGAAAGTCAAGTCAGTGTATAAATAGAGAGTGTGTGTCTCTCATTCTATTCATTCACTCACTCATCCAACTCACATTAGTTGAGAGAGGAGTGTGCACATTTGGAGGAGGAGTAGCTGCTGGAGTTATCTATCTTTGGTTTGATCATTGTGATCTTGAATTGTGGCTTATTCTATCTCCGAGGAAGTTGCGGGGTTTTTCACTTTCTTGGTTTTCCCCGAGGAAACTTTGTGTCTCTTGTG
Source organism: Larix kaempferi (assembly GCA_027924585.1). Classification (NCBI taxonomy): domain Eukaryota; kingdom Viridiplantae; phylum Streptophyta; class Pinopsida; order Pinales; family Pinaceae; genus Larix; species Larix kaempferi. The sequence goes on along the minus strand of BSBM01000642.1, from coordinate 1,812,437 downwards.
TTTATGATTTATATGCTATGCATGTTATTCTCTTAGTAGGATCCTAAGATAATGCTTGAATGAAATTATTGAAAAATTAACATGGTATCAGAGCCGTGCTAAGAAGAAGACACTATATAGCTACGGAAGCTAGGGATTCTTAATATTTGGGTTTCTCTCCTCAAATCGTCAAAGGCAGGAGGCTAGGCTGACTCTCCTTGGAAGGGCGCATCTTTCTATCGAGATAGAATTCAAATCTGAGAACTTTCAATTTTTATCTTATCACTGCTACGAGAAATTAGGGTTTCGAAGAAAGTTGGAATTTTTGGAATCCGAGACCATAGCTAGATGCCCCTCAAGAAAATCAAATTTTAAAGACCAAGATCAAACTTTTTGGTTGGGCAGAAGGTCGGGTTACGTCAAACCCTAAATCGGGATTTTGATCGGAAAGGTGGAAAATTAGGGTTTCTGAAAAAGTTGAAATTTTTGGAATCTGTGACCACACCTGGATGCTCCTCAGAAAAATCAAATTTTAGAGCACAAGATCAAACTTTTTGGTTGGGTACAACCCTGGGCAATATCAAACCCTAGTTCAGGATCTTGTCTAGGAAATCTGGAAGTTTCAAAGGCAATTTTGAGGGGTCAAATTTTGTAGACTTTAAAATTGAAGTATACCAACTTGATCATCTCGGCAAGCTGCATCTTTCCATCCTTTTAGAAGTTCGAAATTCAAAGTTTGAATTTTTAGGGTTTCTCTAACAAACCCTAATCCATCTCCAAATCCAGTTTTCAGCAATTCAAGTGGTAAGACCTTAATCTTTTATTTGAATTTGAGTTTCTCATTAAGATGTCTTACCACACCAAGCTTGAGGATAAGCTTTAAGGAGCTGACAACTTCCGAGCATGGAAGTATAGGATTGGGTTAATCCTAGAAGAGAGTGATTTGGACACCTACATAAAAGAATAGGTTCCAGTTCCAGAGGGAGATGAGGCTAACATCTTACACAAGAAGAACATGGTCAAAGCCAAGGAAATGATTGTTGATTCTATAAAAGACCATCTCATACCCCATGTGTCTTCTCTAAAGAAACCTAAGGATATGTTTGACTCCTTGACCAAGTTGTTTTAAGGAAAGAATATAAATCAAAAGATGACTCTGCGGAACCAATTGAAAGGGGTAAAGTTCCAGAATGGAGACACCATCCAATCATACTTCACTAAGGTCTCTCAAATCAAAGAACAACTTGAAGCTGTCAATGAAGTAGTGGAGAATGGATAAATTGTCATGACCACATTCAATGGCCTACCTAGGTCATGTGAATCCTTCATCCAAGACATTTGTGCAAGAAAGAAGTTGATCTCCTTCAGTAGACTATGGGAGGAATGCTCACAAAAAGAAGCTAGGCTTGTAGCTCGAGAAGAAAAGATGGGAAGTGAAGACCAAGCTCTCACAACTCACACCAAGAGAACTAATCCCAAGAGGGAGCAATCTCATCGCAAGAAATCTTTTCACAACCATCAAAGAGATAAGAAAGATCTGAGATGCTTCACATGTAATGAGAAGGGACACTTTGCCACATATTGTCCGAAGAAAAAAAAGGGCTCCAACAACAATAAGAAGAACAACAACAAGAAGAGGTATCATGCTCATGTTGCTGAGGATGATGAACTTCCCAGGAAGAAGACTAAGGTAGAAAGTGAAGACTCTTCAAGTGACGATGAATATGTTATAATCTCTGCTCTCACAGGTACTGTTACACATGGGTGTAATGATTGGCTTATTGATAGTGGGGCTTCTAAATATATGACGGGATTCAAAGAATCTCTTATGGACCTATCTGAACATGAGTCACCTCATAAGGTGAAACTTGGGGATGACTATCAATACCCTATAAAAGGAAGTGGTGAAGCCTCTTACAAGTTAGACTCTAGGAAGTCTTTAAAGATGCAAGATGTTCTATATGTACTTGGACTCAAGAAGAATCTTCTCTCCATATCATATTTGGATAAAAAAGGGATGAGAGATACTTTTGTGGATGGCCAAGTACTTATGAGACCAAAAGGTAATACCATTGATGATGCAGTAGTGACTGGAGAGAAAGAGGGAGGATTGTACAAATTGAAGGGACAACCAGAACATGCCATGGTACATGAATCCATGGAGCCAAGTGAACTTTGGAATAGAAGGCTTTCTCGTGTGCACTATAGGGCACTACCAATTGCAAGCAAAGTAGTAGAAGGTCTTCCTGAAATCCAGTCAAAGCATGAAGGTGTTTGCAAAGGATGTGCAAAAGGAAAGAACACAAAGAAGGCATTTCCAAGTAGTGAAAGAAAAGCAAAAGGAATCTTGGAGATTGTCCACTGCGATGTATGTGGACCAATGTCATCCAGTTCTCTAAGTGGGTATGTATATTTTGTTGCTTTCATTGATGATTTCTCTAGTAAGACTTGGATTTGTTTCCTAAAGAACAAAGATGAAGTATTCAGCAAATTCAAGGAATTCAAAGCCTTGATAGAAAACCACATTGAAAAGAAGATCAAGACTTTTAGATCCAACAATGGTGGAGAATTCACTTCAAGACACTTCAAGAAGTTATGCAGTGATTCAGGGATTAAGAGGGAGTTGACCACTCCTTACAATCCACAACAAAATGGAGTTGTAGAAAGGAAGCAAAGATTGAGAGGGAGTCCACCCAACAAACAAACAAACATAAGTATTTGAATTGTCATTTCTTGTATATCTGATTGTTTAAATAATATTGTTCAATGTTGTATATACTTATGTTCCTAGACATAGGTTGTGTATTATGCATATTAGAATAATTGCATTAATGAACAGTATAATACTAATATGCATGTGATGGGTAAGTGGCCTATGTCTTTGTACAACATTCCACTACTATTTATCAATAATGAAACCTCTTTGCTGACATGTTGGGAGTAGTGCAAACTCTTAACAATGTTCTGGTAGAGATGGAAGGCATCTAGAAAGTTACCGTATGAATATGGGATATGGATGAATGTTGTATTGAAGCTTTGGCTAAGATAATTGCATGACTGTGTGGCATATGCCTTTATGTGTAAGAATTTGTTCTATAAACTATGAGAAGTTTCTAATCATGCAATTGAATTTGACTTGTAGGAAATATCATGTACAATCACCCACAAAAGAAGGACTACAACATTTGTTCCAGCAATGAAGTTCAAGAAAACTATTTATTGAAGATATTGAAAAATTTGAAGTTCCCAGGATCCGGGATGCAGTAATGGAAGAATGCCATGATCGAGGAATACTAGTCGATCATGAAGAATGATGTTTGGGATGTGGTCCCAAGACCAGATGGGAAGTCTATTGTGACTTCCAAGTGGGTCTATAAGATAAAGCATGCTGCAGATGGCAGCATAGAGAAATACAAGGTAAGATTTGTAGCTCGTGGCTTCTCCCAGAAAGAGGGGATAAATTATGAAGAGACTTTTGCACCTGTAGCCAAATACACTTCCATCAGAACAGTACTTTCTCTGGCTGTAGTGATGAAATGGAAGATACACCAGATGGATGTCAAGACTTCTTTCTTCAATGGTGTAGTCGAAGAGGAAGTGTATGTGGAGCAGCCACTCGGTTTTGAGACACATGACAGGGATTCATATGTGTGAAGATTAAAGAAATCCTTGTATGGCTTGAAGCAAGATCCTAGGACATGCTATGGTAGGATAGACAGCTTCTTATCCAGTTTGGGCTTTACCAAGAGTAAAGTGGATTCCAACCTTTACTACAAAGTTGAGGAAGGAAATCCAGTGATACTCCTATTGTATGTGGATGACTTGTTTGTGACAGGTGAGGATAGATTGATTGCCGACATGAAGAGGAAGCTTGATGCCGAGTTCGAGATGAAGGACTTGGGCATGATGAATTACTTTCTACGTATGGAGGTGTGGCAGAGTGCAGATGGAATCTTTATTGGACAAGGGAAGTATGCAGTAGAGATCCTGAAGCGGTTTGGGATGATGGACTGCAAGGCCATGGCCACACCTATGGCATCGAACCTGAAGCTATTGAGTGATGCTTCATTAGATTCGGTTGATGTCATGGTGTATCATCAGATGATTGGGTTCTTGATGTACCTGACGAACACGAGACCAGATATTTGCTTTGTAGTGAACACCTTGAGCTAGTTTCCGACACATCCTAAACATGTTCTCCTGATTGCTGTAAATCATATTCTAAGGTACCTAAAGGGTACAATTGATTATGGGATCAAGTATGATGCAAATCAAAAGTTTAACTCGGAGGGTTATGTTTATTCAGATTGGGTAGGTAGTCCTGCAGATAGGAAGAGCACTTCGGGGTGTTGCTTCAGTATGGGATCAGGTGTGATCTCTTGGTTTAGTAGGAAGACATCCTGTGTAGCACTGAGTATAGCCGAAGTAGAGTATGTCGCAGCTTCTTCGACCAGTTGTGAGGCAGTATGGATTAGGAAGCTACTACCTGAATTATTTTATCTCCTGTTTAATGCTACATGTATCTTTTGTGGTAACCAGAGTTGTGTGAAGTTGTCTTAGAACCCAGTGTTCCATGACAGGTCAAAGAACATCGAGATCAAATATCACTATATTAGGGATATGGTGTAGAGAGGAGCAGTGAAGCTCCTATATGTTGCAACGGATGAGTAGATTGCATATGTGTTGACCAAACCACTAGCCAGAGTGAATTTCGAGTACTCCAGAGAGAGGCTTGGTGTTCTTCAGATAGAATATACTTTGAGGAAAAAATGATGGGACACATTTGCAGGAGCCATTCCAAGCATGGTGGTAGGAGGATCCTTCCCATGGATGTGGATGTAAGCACTGTGTGATGAGCATCAGGACGATGATCCGGTTACTGATGTGTATGATGATCAGGATGATCATGTGTGATGAGCATCAGGAAGATGCTCTAGATGATATGCATCAGGACGATGCTGTGACGATGATCAGGATGATCATGCGATGATGATATGCATCATGACAATGTTGTGATAATGATCAGGATGATCATGCAATGATGATGTGCATCAGGATGATGTACTGTATGATGATGATCAGTATGGTCATGAGCATACGGGTGATGCTGTGTGCGAGGATGATCAGGTTGATATTGAGTATCAGGATGGTACTCTATGGCCATGGACAGGTTGTGCAAGGGTAGCATGTAATACGTCCTGGAGATCCAGATAGGTTGTGCTAGTCATGTAAAAGGCCTCAGATGCTCTTTAGAGATATTGCTAGGAAAGACACTCTTTTAAGGTTTTGCTAGACCACATGTAATACATCCTGGAGATCCAGCCAGGTTGTTCTAGTCACGTAAAAAGCCTCAGATGCTCTTTAGAGATCTTGCTGGGAAAGACACTCTTTTAAGGTTTTGTGTGGACCACATGTAATACGTCTTGGAGATCCGGACAAGTTGTGCTAGGAATGTAAAATTCCTCGGATTCTCTTTAGAGATCTTGCTAGTAAAGACACTCTTTTAAGGTTTTGTGGTGGGGGTCACATGTAATACATCATGGAGATCCAGATAGGTTGTTCTAGTCACATAAAAGCCCTTGGATGCTCTTTATAGATCTTGCTAGGAAAGACACTTTGTTAAGGTTTTGTGAGGGTCACATGTAAAAGATCCTAGGAGATCCGATAGGTTGAGCTATGTGCTCGTAAAAGGCCTGGGATTCTCTTTCTAGGTTTTGTTGATGCACGTAATTAGTCCTGAGGATTCCACAGGATGGCTAGCTCGCAGAGATGATGAATACCTACACGAGGCTAGGCCTACAACTAGCATGAAAAAGGGCTGGCTCTGTAGAACTTCCTATGATGAGAAGAATTGAGAGATAGCCCAGTGATTGAGATGACGAGTACAACAACGGTGATGATGATGCTCCGTGATCCGATGACGATGATATAGCTCCAGAATTGAAGAATTGTGGCGATATGTATTGATGACCTGTGTCTAGAGAATACCTTCCTAGTTAAGAGGGAGTGTTGATATATTTGTAACTTCGGAAGATATTATTCTATGTATTACACTTGTACTTTGTTATATGTATGATGGAGATGTATTATTCCTCCAATCATAAGTGTTTTCATTTGTATTTGTAAGTGTCGCAAGTGTCGTAACTTATATTTGATGGGTTATTAGACCACCAATGTGGAGTTGGCCCTAGTTGAGTTATGTGGTTGGGTTATTAGACCTCCTTGGGAGGTCGTCCCTGTTAGGTTATTGGCAGGTCAAGTCAATTTATAAATAGAGAGTGTGTGTCTCTCATTCTATTCATTCACTCACTCATCCAACTCACATTAGTTGAGAGAGGAGTGCACACAAGTGGAGGAGCAGTAGCTGCTGGAGTTATCTATCTTGGGTTTGATCATTGTGATCTTGTATTGTGGCTTATTCTATCTCTGAGGAATTTGAGGGGTTTTTCACCTTCTTAGTTTTCCCTGAGGAAACTCTGTGTCTCTTGTGTTTATGATTGTTATGATGTGCATGTTATTCTCTTAGTAGGATCCTAAGATAATGCTTGAATGAAATTATTGAAAAATTAACAAGATTGTTCTATATGTGTTGAGAATTAATTAAGTTTGATTACTGTCATTTTTGTTAAGTTTTCACATTTAAATATTTGAAATGATTAGCAAAGTTGATGTGTAAATCTTATGTGCAGAATTGAATATGGTTATTTAACTCTGTGATATTATTGTGCTTCAATATATTTCTGTTTATTTGATTTCCTCAATTAAACAGTAATATAATTATTCTTTTTATACATTAGATGCATATATCAATCAAGCTCCTACAGGATAGGTTTTATAGGATAAAGAAGACCTAATTTAGTTTTAGAATCAGAATTACGTTTTCATTTCATTCCTGAAATTTCCACAAAATTCAAGAGCTACTAAAACTTTGAAAATTCCAGAAAATTTAGGAGCTGCTAAATTTCCTATTTTTAGCTATTTTAAAATTGCATCATAGATTAAGTTAGATTGCATGTTAGGATTTTAATTGCATTTTGGTAATTCAGATCTCTAGATTGTGAGACTCTCTTTTGAGAGCAAAATCATTAGGTAGCAGGGCCTTTAATCCTATGAGAGGTAGCTAATGAAAACATTCAAGGAGTTGTTTTAAGCAATATGAGTGGGTTATCTCTCCTTGTTGGCGTCAGGATAGAAAATATGGCCACCAACTATCCAACTACTCCCTGATACTTCAATTCTAGAGGAACGTTTGCTACACTTAGAACATCTAGTCGAACAGTGTCGTGACGCGCTCACAGCAAACAAGGCTCATAAAAGTAGAGTCAAGCATCAATATGATAAGTCTGTCAAACCAAGGGTGGTCTCCAAAGGAGACATTGTTATGCTTTATGATCGGGACGAAGAAATCTTAGGGGCAGGAAAGTTCAAATCCATGTGGCTTGTACTGTTGAAATATTGTAACTTCTAAGAATATTATATTTGTACTTTATCTGGAGATGTTCCATTCCTCCTTCGGGACTTTATTGTATATTCGGAGATGTTTATTCCTCCATCAAGATGTTGTAACTAGGGTTATTATACTGCCCTAGTGGGTTCGGCCCAGATTTAATTGTTTAGAGGTTATTAGACTCTCCTAGGAGAAGTCGGCCCAGTTAAGGTTAAAATTCAAGTGAGGTAAAGTATAAATAGAGGAGGTGTGTTCCTCATTTAACACACTCACTTGTGAAGTGTGCATAGGAGAAAGTGAGAGATCTGCGAAGAAGGAGAAGGATCTCCTGTTTGGGGTTTACATCTTTGTAGTTGTTGGTCATCTATATTGAGGAAAGATTTGTTGGGTTTTCTACCCCATGATGGTTTCCCACGATAAATCTGTGTCTATCTTGTGATTGTGTTTCTTTAAGTGATCCTTATTATGCTCTTGTTGTGAATTTTATACTAAACTTAACATGGTATTAGAGATAGCCTGAATACGATATCTTTCACAAGGTGAAAATACCTTTCTCTCCTCCTCCGGTGAAAATTGGGGTTTCTACAAAAGTTGGATTTTTGGAATCTGATTGCATGGTTGGATGGTCCTCCTCAAAAGAGAAATTTTGAGCCCTAGATCGAATGTTTTAAGTGGGTAGATATCTGGGAAAGTCAAACCCTAGTTTGACTTCTCGACTAGAAAACCAGTAAACCAGAAAAACTGCAAACCTGTGCACCAATGAACCAAAAAATCTATGAACATGTGCACTAGTGAACCATAAAAGTTGCGCACCAGTGAACCAGTGGGCCAGTAAACTAGAAAATCTATTGCAGATCCAAATTTCGCTGGTCAAGCTTGAAGGGTGAAAAGTTGAAGTTTTCAGAAATCAAGTACACCAGTCAACTCAACTCAGTCAAGCACATCTCCTAGTAAGTTCAGTTTTGCATTTTAAGAATTTTGAATTTTTGGTGACATCCTGGATAAGATGGCCCCAAGCACTAAGCTTGAGGACATGATAGAGGTTATAGAGAATTTCCAGGCATGGAAATATAGAATTGGTCTCATTCTTGAAGAGAATGATCTTTCCCAATACATCAAAGATGAGGTTGCAGAACCTGTGGAAGATGAAGCTAAAGAGAAGTACAAGAAGGATATGATTAGGGAAAAGAGAATCAATGTTGATTCTATCAAAGACCACTTGATTCCCCAAGTGTCATCCAAGAAGACCCCAAAGGAAATGTATGATTCCCTAGCCAGAATGTATGAAGGGAGGAACATCAATAGGAAGATGAACCTAAGAGCTCAATTGTAGAGCACTGAGATGAATCAAGGAGAATCTATTCAAGATTACTTCACAAGGGTCTCTCAGTTCAAGGAACAGCTAGAAGCCATTGGAGACACCATTGACGAAGATGAACTAGTCATGACTGCTCTCAATGGTCTCACTAGACCTTGGGATTCTTTCATCCAAACCATGTGTTCCCGAAAGGAAAGCATGAAGTTTGATATTGTATGGGAGGATTGCATTCAAGAAGAGGCTAGAGTAGCCAATAGACGAGCCCTACTCAAAGAAGATAATCAAGCATTAGCCACCCATACCAAAAGAAGAAGGAATCAATCCAACTTCAAGAAGGAAAGTCACAAGGAGTCTCAACCTCCAAAAAGGTTTCAAAAGAAAAGAGGAACCATTCTAGAAAGAAATTACTCTTCATTCCAATGTTTCATTTGTCACAAAATAGGACACATTGCTAGGGATTGTCCTTCAAGGAAGAAGAAGAAGATTTTCCATCACATAAGACATCAAGCACATCTAGTAGAAAATGAAAGTGAAGAAGAAGAGGATGAATAACCTCCCAGGAAGCAATCAAAGGAAGAAATCGAAGAATATGTCCCGTGACAATGGTGCTTCAAAGCACATGATGGGACATAAGAAGGCTCTCTCCAGTTTAGAAGAAAAGGAGTCCCGTCACAAAACTCTCTAGGAGAATAGGAGAAGCAACATACAAGATTGGTTCAGAAACTCTAATGATGATTAGAAGACTAGGATAAAAAGGAGATCCTACCAAACAAACAAAGATAAGTATTTGAATTGTCATTTTTGTTTAAATGATAGTATCCATTTGTATACATGTGTATTAGGATATTTGTAGTGTTAGTAGCCTATGGTGCTATACAACATTCCATTGCTACTTATATAGAGTGAAACCTCTTTGCTGACATATTGGGAGTAGTGCACGCTCTTAATAATGTCCTGGTAGAGATGGAAGGCATCTAGAAAGTTGCCATATGAATGTGGGATATGGATGAATGTTGTACCATTGGCTAAGATAGTATGACTTATGTTTTTATACATTTATTTGGAAACTATGGGATGTTTCTAACCATACTATTGAATTTGACTTGTAGAAAGTATTGTACAACGATCACCTATAAATGAAGAATAATGAGACTTGTTCCATAGAACAAGTGACAACTATTCAAAACTCCAGAAGAAGTGTTCACAGGGAAGAATCTATTTGGGTGCCCCGTATATGTCCACATACCAAAAGAGAAGGGAATATTTGTTGGATATTGTGAAGCATCCAAGGCATTCAGAATATACATCCTGGGATTCCATCACATGGAAATTAGTAAAGATGTAACATTTGATGATGAAGCTTCTCTCAAAAGATCTAGAAAGAGCCAATGTGAATAAGTATATGAAGAAGATATACCTCCTCGAAATACAGAAGTTGTTTCCTTCGCTGAAGAAGAAACACCAGAAGACCATGATATGATAGAACCTCAACAACTCCTACATATGAACATATCACGGAAGAGAAAGCTAGCATGGGCAAGAGAAAATATACAAGAAGTAGAAATATATGGAGCTCCAGAAGGCTCCACTAGAGCAAGCAAGAAACCAAAGCCATTTTCCAGCTATGTGGCTTTGATGTGTGATCTTGTAGATCAAGAACCTACCAGTTATGAAGAAGCAGTTCATAAGAAAGAATGGGTAGGAGCAATGATGGAGGAATACCAATCAATAATGAAGAATGTTGTTTGGGATGTAGTTCCCAAACCAAAAGACAAAAGTGTGGTATCCTCCAAGTGGATATACAAGATAAAACATGTTGCAAATGGTAGCATTGAAAAGTATAAGGCAAGGTTTGTGGCCAGAGGATTCTCTCAGAAAGAGGGAATTGACTATGAAGAAACATTTGCACCAATTGTAAGGTACACTTCCATTAGAACCATCATGGCACTTGCATCCATGATGAAGTGGAGATTACACTATATGGATGTGAAGACATCCTTCCTGAATGGTGTGATTGATGAAGAAGTGTACATAGAACAACCACAAGGATTTGAGGTTGAAAATAGATGAAATCATGTATGTAAGTTGAAGAAAGCCCTGTACGGGTTGAAACAAACTCCTAGAGCTTGGTACGGAAGAATTGATAGATTTTTAACAAGCTTGGGATTTACCAAAAGTAAAGTTGATCCTAACCTTTACCTTAAAGTTATGGATGATGAACCTGTGATACTATTACTGTATGTGGACGATCTATTTCTGACAGGAAATGAGAAACATATCATGGAAAGCAAGAAGAAGCTAGCTACATAATTTGAGATGAAATATCTTGGATTGATGCATTACTTCCTAGGTATGGAAGTATGGCAAGGCCCAGAAGGAATATTTCTCAACCAGGAAAAGTATGCTATGGAAATCTCAAGAAAAGATTTGATATGTTGGAATGTAAGGCCATGGCCACTCCCATGGATACCAACTTGAAATTATTGGCTAATGAATCGTCAAAATTAGTGGATATGACTCAGTACATATAGATTATTGGGTCACTGATGTATCTGACGAATACCAGGCCAGATATATGCTTTGTTGTGAACACCCTGAGTCAGTATCTAGTTGAGCCTAGACGTGTTCACCCGATAGCTGCAAAGCATGTGATGAGGTACCTAAAAGGTACGATATACTTTGGTATATATTATCTTGGAGATAATGATTTCAGATTGTATGGAGATACATATGCAAATTGGGATGGAAGTGTCTCAGACAGAAAGAGCACATTGGGTGGATGTTACTGTCTAGGATCTGCTATGATCTCGTAGTTTAGCAGGAAGCAATCCAGTGTGGCTGTCAGCATAGCTGAAGCAGAATATATAGTAGCTTGCTTTGCTAGTTGTGAAACCATATGGATTCGGAAGTTGCTATCATGACTATTTGACTTAGAGATTGACCCCACTGTGATCTTGTGTGACAACCAGAGTTGTATCAAGATGATAGAGAATCCAGTATTCCATGATAAACTGTCAAAGCACATAGAGATCCGATATTTTTATATATGGGATATGGTGTAGAAAGGAGCTATAAAGCTCAAGTATGTGAGAACTAATGAGCAAGTTGCTGATATATTGACCAAACCTCTGTCTCAAGTAAAGTTTGAGTATTTCCAAGACAAGCTTGGTGTAGTTCAAAAGGACCCTCCTCGAAAGGGGGAGTGATATGGTCGATGATGATATGGATACTTGTATCAATGATGAGGATACCTATATTAATGATGTGGATACGTGTATCAATGATGAGGATACCTATATTGATGATGAGGATACCTGTATCGATGATGAGGATGCCTGTATTGATGATGTGGATACTTGTATCGATGATGAGGATACCTGTATTCATGATGTGGATACTTGTATCGATGATGAGGATACATGTATTGATGATATGGATACTTGTATCGATGATGAGGATACATGTATCGATGATGCGGTTACTTGTTTCGACGATGAGGTCGATGATGAGGTTACCTGTTCCGATGACAATGAGGTCGATGATGAGGTTACCTGTTTCGACGATAAGGTCGATGGTGAGGTTACATGTTCCGATGATGAGTTCGATGATGAGGTTTCCTGTATCGACGATGAGGTCAATGAAGTGGTCCTTAGACTTTGTCTAAAGAGGATGAGAGGATTGATCATCCTTAGACAGTGATCCTGAAATTTTGAAAGGAAGGATAGTCTTAAATGTTGATCCCTGGATTGTGATGGGATTGATCATCCCTAGACAGTGATCCCGTAATTTTGAAAGGAAGGATAGTCTTAAATATTGATCCTTAGACTAGAATCCCATAATTCTGAAAGGAAGGATTGTCTAAGATGTGATTAGTGGACAAGGATCTCGTAATTCCAAAAGGAAGGATCGTCTAAGTATGGTAGCTCCTTACATACTGGGTCCAGTAATTCTGAAAGGAAGGATTGTATGAGCATTACTAGAGTTGATGGACTAGAATCCTGTAATTTCGAAAGGAAGGATTATCCATGATCCCATAATTCCGAAAGGAAGGATCACCATATTTGATGGACTAGAATCCCATAATTCCGAAAGGAAGGATTGTCCATGATCCCGTAATTCTGAAAGGAAGGATCACCAGAGTTAATCGACTAGAATCCTGTAATTCCAAAAGGAAGGATTGTCCATGATCCCGTAATTCTAAAAGGAAGGATCACTAGAGTTGATGGACTAGAATCCCGTAATTCCAAAAGGAAGGATTGTCCATGATCCCGTAATTTCGAAAGGAAGGATCACCAGAGTTGATGGAATAGAATCCTGTAATTCCGAAAAGAAGGATTGTCCATGATCCCATAATTCTCAAAGGAAGGATCACCAAAGTTGATGGACTAGGATGCCATAATTTCGAAAGGAAGGATTGTCCACAATCCCGTAATTTCGAAAAGAAGGATCATGCGTGTTGTAGATTATGATGTTGTTGATCAAGAGATCCAGATGATGATGTAGTTGATCGAGAGATCCAGATGATGTTGATCGAGAGAGCCAGATGATGTTGTTGATTGGGAGATCTAGATGATGATGTTGTTGATTGAGAGATTTAGTTGATACTATTGATCGGAAGATCCAAATGATGATGTTGCTGTAGCTGATCAAGTGTTGTAGAAGATGAAGACTTAGTACTGATAATGTTGATGTTCCAGTATTGATTATGTTCCAGTAACTTTTTGATTTACTGATGATTGAAGAAAGCTTCCAATGATTTATAGATGTATCATGTATGATGTTGATGACTCCTTGCTCCTATAGATGTTGTTAGAATATCCTTCTCGTTAAGGGGGAGTATTGAAATATTGTAACTTCTAAGAATATTTCTTTTGTACTTTATCCGGAGATGTTTCATTCCTCCGTCGGGACTTTATTGTATATCCGGAGATGTTTATTCCTCCATCGGGATGTTGTAACTAGTTTTATTAGACTCCCCTAGTGGGCTCACTCCTGAGTTAATTATTTAGGGGTTATTAGACTCTCCTAGGAGAAGTCGTCCTAGTTAGGGTTAAAAGTCAAGTGAGGTAAAGTATAAATAGAGGAGGTGTGTTCCTCATTTAACACAGTCACTCATTCACTCACTTGTGAAGTGTGCATAGGAGAAAGAGAGAGATTTGCGAAGGAGGAGAAGGAGCTCTTGTTTGGGGTTTACATCTTTGTATTTGTTGGTCATCTATATTGAGGAAATTTTTGTTGAGTTTTCTACCCCATGAGGGTTTCCCAGGATAAATTTGTGTCTATCTTGTGATTGTGTTTCTTTTAGTGATCCTTATTATGCTCTTGTTGTGAATTTTATGCTAAACTTAACATGGACCATACATTGTCTAAAAATCTCTAAAGAAAGGTTCCTATGAGCTAACCGATTATGAAGGATGTAAGTTTCTTGAGCCCAGAAATGGGCTCTACCTGAAGAATTATTCTACCTAGGCCTCTATGCTTTTTCTTGTATCATAGCCATACATGTTTTTGTATAGTTAGTCTTCTCTTGTATTTTTTGTTATGTCTTATATGTCTTATTGGGTTTCATTTTCAGATGACAACTGAATGCTTTATAGGATTTGTGGATGGTGCTAGTTGCCACACACTTCAGTTGGCTTCAGCAACTTGGGTTATCTACTCACCGTCTAGTCAACTCATGTCTTCAGGAGGTGCTTGTGTAGACCCTACGACGAACAACATATCTGAATATAGTGCAGTCATAGAGTTACTCAGGGATGCCATTCATCCCGACATTTCACACTTTGAGATACGACTTGACTCACAGTTAATTGTATTTCAGTTAAAGAGTGACTATAGAGTTCGGGATCCTGTTTTGCTCCGTCAGTTTATGAGGGTCAAGTTATTGGAAAGATATTTTGATTTCATCACATATCAACACATTCCAAGACATTTAAATTCATTAGCTGACTCTTATGGAAATTATATTCTAGATTGGCATCTTAATCACACACGATCACATTAAGCATTCACATAAGATAAAAACACACATATGTATATAAGATCGGTACTGTATATATCCGCATAACAAATATGAGTTTTGGGTCACATAGTATGTCGCAGAGTCATAAACGGGCTCAAAAGGCCTCAAAAAATATAAATATGTATTTATCCCTGAGGAGAAGGAGGGGCCTCTACCATCTCTGCTTCAGCCTCTCTATAACAGATGACAAGCCTAGCTACGTTCCTAAGTAGCCTAATCCACACTGGGGGCACACCCACAACGTTCTCCTGCATCTCAAGCGGGATTCGCTCGATTTTGTAGGTCAAAATTTCATGAGTCAAACGATTCATCTTTCCCTCTATTCCCACTAACATGGCATCTGCAACTCTAGGATTGGTCGGATGTGTATAGGTATGAGGGTGTCTTGCTGGTCGCACTAGTCCCACATCTGCATAAACCATATTATTAATACTCTAACTCATCATAAAAAATTATATACATTAAAAACTTAAAAATTGAAATAATTTCAAAAAATTAAATATATATCTTACCCATCTCTCCTCAAGCTGCTCCTGGAGGTAGAGCAAGCTCAGTATCTCCCCGGTAATCCATCCCAACATAGGGGAACTTCTCTAAGGTGGGAACCTGACAGCCCCACCATGCTAGGTAATACTCATCAAAATAGGAGAGTATCGACTTGCCACCACCCTGGTGTAGGAAGATATCTCCCCAACGAGACATCAGTGGCTCGCGAGAGTTCAGTTGTGGTAGGGCCATTCCCAAACTCAGATGTCATGTCCACTTCCATCTATCCAATGCAAGGGAATAAACATGACCAAACATACCGACTTATTTGACAATCTCAGCCCCATACATTACTAAGAAATTCATAGATAAATAAAAACTTATGTATACATATTCATACTCAACAAACATAGCGGAATTAACCACTATATATACACACAGTTTCATCGTCCATTTAGCATGTAAACAACAATCATTAATTATCACATTGCATAAAACAAGATGCCTTTCATTTCATCAACATGAATAGTTATCATTCAGAACAGAACACAAAATGATCATAGTTTAACCACAGATAATACTTATCTTGAAATGTAAATATCCAAACAACTGGTTATGTGAGAGCAATGTTCCACCCAACCATAGGTCTCTGTCCATCCAGCATTCTTTCAGCTGAGAGACCACCACTGAGTTGGGTTGTGTATCCACTAAGGAGGAACTAGATGGGCTCATTCACAGCCATGGTTTCACTCAATAGTTATGCTAAGACAACACACAGTTGGGTTTACCAAGAATATAAAATAAAAATGAGGGAAATGCTAATCCAGTGAGCTCAACCACAGAGCTAAATGCATCTCAAGATAATTCAAACAGTCAAGGCACCCACAGTACCTACCACACCCAACACAAGGAAGGTTCCCTTCTCTGCTGCACAGTCCCTCAGGCATCCCTTCCCTCCAGTGCTCTTCAATATGGGAATAGAAAGGTCCAAACTACTAAATCCTTGAGATTCCAGCCTTCACTGGGTTTATCAAGCATTCTCAACCTCTACTCAGTCATTCACACTTAGATTTCTCACAATTCTGCCATCAAATAACTCAATCCCGTCACTGGATTTATGGGCTATAAAAACTGGGTTTTTCAATATATTTTGGGGTATCTAATACTCTCAATTTTGCCCCAGGGTTCATATCTATGGATCCCCCATTGGATTTTACTGTCAATACCAAATTCTGGGCATTTATGGCTCTTCAAAACGTGGGTTCTTGCAAAGTTGCGATTTTTGGTTTTTCTCACTGTTGGGCATGTGTAATGGATGAAAATTGAAGCTTAGATGTTCAACAATGGAATGGGAATGAGGAATAACTAACTCCCATGAGGTAGGATCACTTGTAGTACAAGAAAAATAGAGCCCATACCTACCATACGAATTTCTGGGCTGCCCATGCTCCATTGAAGCCATGGACTAAATTCTTCAAAAAATTCCTTACAACAGAATTAAAAGTCAACAAGGAAAGTCAAATGGGTTCACAAGATTACATTTGGCAGCATATGGTTCATCCCCACAACCCCCTCACCACTCCCTAGTGGAATACACATGGCCCCTTCTCATTCGTTGCTTCCATACCCAATTTTGGTATTTCATTGAAATATTAAATATTTACATCATTTACAATGTTACATGGCTTAATAGCACATGGATGGAAAAATGTCAAATACTTGTCCATTTTAAATAAAATGTGAGCATACACTAACAAGGCCTTGGCCTTGAGCTCCATGCTAGGGAAACATACATTGCATGTACACAATATTTGCATAAAAGCCAATATATCACAAGGGCCAAAATTGGGGTATTACATTCCCCTCCCCCTTAGAACAACATCATCCTCAGTGTTCTCAAAATTGAACAAAAATGGGAATGCATCTCTCATGGCATCCTCCAGCTCCCATGTAGCCTCATCGGGACTAAGGTGCTCCCATTGGACCTTGACCTGCCTGATGGCTCTGTTCCAGAGCAAAGTGACCTTCTTGTCGAGGATGCACATAGGCTCTAATTGGAACTCTCCCTCAAGTTCCACCTGTATCACATTTCAATCAATCATATCATTAGGATCATGTACATGCTTCTTAAGCAAAGATAGATGGAAAACATGAAGAGATCTTATGTTAGCATGAAATGCAACTCTATATACAACTGGCCCTATCCTATCTAGGACTTAAAATGGCCCACAATATCTTGGTGCCAACTTGGCACAACTCCCCAACTTGAGATAACTCTTCCTTGGTTTCACCCTCAAATAAACATGATCCCCAATCTAAAATTCCTTATGCACTCTTTTCAAATATGCATAACTCTTTTCCCTATCCTGAGCTATCTTTAAATTATGCCTGATCTTAACAACTTCCTGTTCCATTTCCTTGATCATCTTTGGTCCAAGTACCACCCTGTTCACCAGGTTTTCCTAGTTCACTGGAGTCCTGCATCCCTTGCCATACAATGCCTCAAATGTACTCATCCCCAATGATGCATGATGTTCATTATTGTATGCAAATTCTATCAAGTGTAGGTAATCTTCCCACTTGGATGGTTTATCCATCACATACATTCTCAGCATGTCTTTAAGAACCTAATTCACCCTCTCAGTTTGGCCATTTGTTTGAGGATGATATGCTATACTGAAATTCAATTTAGTTCCCAATTCCTGAAATAATCCTTTCTAGAAATTGGAAGTGAACTTAGTATCACGATCAGAAACTATTTCCTTGGGAAATCGATGCAATCTGAATATCTCTCTCATGAAGATATTTGCAATGCCATTAGCCTTGTGAGTGGACTTGACTGGAATAAACTGAGCTACCTTTGATAGCTTGTCCACAACAACCATGATTGAATCATGCTTCTTCGCTATCATGGGAAAACCTATTATGAAATCCATAGAGATCACTTCCATTTCAGAATGGGTAAGGGCTGCAACAATCCTGCTGGATGTTGGTGCTCTACCTTGACTTGTTGGAACTCTTGACACCTAGCAATGTACTCAGCTATGTCCTTCTTCATACCATGCCAAAAGTATTTCTTTCTTGTTGTTGTTATAGTTTTCTGATATCTTGGGTGTCCAGAATATGGCATTTGATGTATTTCATCCATTACAAGCTTCTTCAAATCTGCGCTTTTTGGAATATATAGTCTGGGCCATGGTAAATGAGAACATCATCATCACCCAGCTGATATCTTGCACATGCTTCATCCACATTACCCTGTTGCAAATTTTCTTTAATTTGAATGCAAGTTT
This sequence comes from Larix kaempferi, assembly GCA_027924585.1. Lineage (NCBI taxonomy): Eukaryota > Viridiplantae > Streptophyta > Pinopsida > Pinales > Pinaceae > Larix > Larix kaempferi. Next base: position 1,793,892 of record BSBM01000642.1, on the reverse strand, counting down.
CGTCACCATTTTGGGATTCAAGAACTCTTGTCTTCAAATCTAATTTACACACACTTAATGCTGCAACATGAAATTTTCTGCTAAGAGCATCTGCAGCCTTATTCTCTTTCCCTTTTACATGCCTAATTTCAAAATCAAATTCACAAAGGAATTCCATCCACCTAGCTTTCCTAGCATTCAAGTTTGGTTGATCAAACAAATACTTCAAGCTCATGTGGTCTGTTCTAAGCTCGAATCTCCTCCCCATCAAATAATGTCTCAACATCTTGAGAGCATGTACCATGGCTGCTATATCTAAATCATGTGTGGCATAGTTCTTTTCATGCTCTTTTAATTTTCTTGACTCAGAAAATCACAAATCCTTTTTGCATGAGCACTCCACCTATCCCTTTAATGCAAGCATCTGTGCACACTACAAAATCTTTCTTTGGATTCATTATCTTCAAAATAGGAGCACTAGTAAGTAACTCCTTTAACTGCTGAAAACTTTTCTCACATTTTTCAGACCATACAAACTTCATATTCTTTCTTTGCAATGAAGTGATCGGATGAGCTATCTTAGAGAAGCCTTCAATAAGCCTTCTGTAGTAACTAGAAAGACCCATGAAAGATCTAACATCTGAAACATTCTTTGGAGTAGACCAATCCATGATGGCATTAATCTTCTCCAGATCCACTACAATTCCTTCTTCATAAATAATATGACCCAAATATTGCACCTTCTTTTGGTAAAATTCACACTTTTTTAACTTGGCATACAGCCGATGTTCTCTAAGGACTTGCAACACCATCCTTAGAAGTTCCTCATGTTCTTCTTCATTCCTTGAATAGACAAGAATGTCATCCAATAACACAATCACAAACTTATACAAATATTTGTTGAATACACTATTCATGAGACAATGTATGAATGTAGTAGGTGCATTGGTAAGACCAAATGGCACCACAGTGAACTAATGATGACCATATCTAGTTTTGAAAGCTGTCTTGTGGATGTCTTCCTCCTTAATCCTCACTTGATAGTACCCAGACCTCAAGTCAATCTTGGAAAAAAAATTATCTTAATTCATTTGATCAAATAAGGCATCAATCCTTGGCAATGGATACTTATTCTTGAATGTCACTTTATTTAGCTGCCTGTAATCAATACATAGCCTTAAAGTCCCATCCTTCTTCTTAACAAATAACACCAGTGTTCCCCAAGGAGACACACTAGGCTTGATATACCTCTTGTCCATTAACTCTTGTAGCTGCATCTTAAACTCTACCAATTCTGGTGTGCTCATTCTATAAGGAGCTTTGGAATTTGGTGCTGCCCTTCGGACAAGATCGATGGTAAAATCAATATCTCTCTTTGGTGGTAGTCCCAGCACTTCATCTAGAAACACATCTTGGAAATCTTGCAACAATGGGAAGTCTTCTATCCTTGGTCCTTTTTCCTCTGACAAATCCGATATATGAACTGCATATAATTGACAACATTTATTATAGAACTTTTTCAACTGTAAGGCTGAAATCTATCTTACTGAAGCTTGCTTGGGAATTCCTCTTACCAATCTTGGTCTTCCCTCTTCATCAATACATTCAAGTGCTTTCTCATAACATTCCAACTTGTCCCTATGCTTTTCCAACCAATCCATGACAATTAAGGCATCATAAGATCCTAATGGTAGTACATTTAAATTTGCATGTGTGTGGAGTCCATTCAATTCTATGGGGCACTCCACCACTACATCACTAACTTTTCTCTTGGTCCCTGTGGCTAATTGAACTAACCAAGACTTATTGTGCTTCACTTTTCTAATATAAAAACCTTCAACCACTTTGGGAGAAACATAACTATGAGTAGATACAGGATCAATCAAATCAGAAATAGATTGCTTAGCAATCTTGTCTTCAACTTCCACCACTGATGATTGATGATCTGCCTGATGATTATCCAATACTGCATAAATTCGAGGCATTGCCCTTGCCATGTCCTCCACTGTTGCTGCTCTCTTTAAATTGTGCAACCTTCGGGGATTCTCCTTCCGATGTGGACAATCCTTTAGCATGTGGTTTTCTCCACATCCCCAACATTGAAGTGCCTATTTTGATGTCTTATCTACTGCTACTACTGTCTTTAATCCACTCCTTGCTTGTTTCCCTTGTGGAAAGGTTCTGGGATGACTTTTGAATGGTGGTTTGAAGCCACTTTTCTTTTGATCAAACCTCCCTCTTGGTTTTCCTTTCCATGCTGGGTTAACCTCCAATTTTCCTTTATTCTGCTCATAGCAATGCATTTCCATTCTAATGGCTTCATCAAGACTTGGTGGATTAACAAACTCAATTCTATCTTTGAAAATTTGAGGTAGACTCCCAAGGAAGCATTAGATTTTTACTCTCTCATCTTTAATGTAATCCACATACCCCAATAATTCCAAAAATTTATGGACATTTTCTTCCATAGATTTTTGTCCCAACCTGAGTTTATTGAACTATTTTCTCTTACTGTCATAATACCTAGCAGAAAGGTATTTTTCCTTGAAGTACTTCTTAAATATATCCCAGTTGATCTTCCTTTCACTTGCAAGAGGTTATCCCACCAAATTGAAGCTCTACCATTTAGATTGTAAATGGAAATTCTGGCCTTTTCGATTCCTAAGTAGTCATGAATTTTGAAGTATTTCTTCATTCCAAGAAGCCATGCCTCTTCCTCTTGGCCAGTTTTGTCTTCTCCATCAAATGTGGGAGGACTTCCCTTCCTGAATTCTCCCTGTGGGATGTCTTTGAACTTCTTTCATCCATCAAATCTCCTGGAAATATGCCGTGGACATCATTGAGAACCGCTAGAGTCACATGATCTTCTAGAAGAATATCTAGAGGAAGGTGTTCTTGGCTTCTTGCTCATAGAACTCTTCCTTGGGCTTGGAGTCCTCATCTTTGAATGACCTCTAGAGCGACTCTTTGCATCTCTTCATTCTTCACCTACATTGATTGGGTTGGACCCAAGGTTTATCTTCTGCTGCATATCAGTGAGGCTTTGCAAAATAGTAGCATTGAGTTGGTTTTGTTCTTCTTGAGCCTTCATCAACCTTTCAATGAAGCTTACCATGGTTTCAACCAAATTCTGAGTTACTTGCTCCCTTCTCCAATTGGATTCAGTCTCGGCATTCCCTTCTTGCACATTTTCTCCTAGCACATATTCTTCAGGCTCATAAGGATCCTGAGCATCATTTATGGTCACCATTTTTCTTTGGAGACTCTCTTCCCTGTATGCTACTTCTACTACACTATTAAATCTTATGAGCTGCAAGCATTGTGCATTATGAAAATATTTGTTAGACATCTTAGGAATGCTTATAGAAACATAAAAAATCAATATTTAACATAATCAAACTCATGGAATCATTTACAGAGTTAATATGTCTTCATTTCTTTTTCCCATTCATGCAATTCTAGAAATTGCCCATATTGTCAACAATATGTCAAAACAGTCACTGGCACTTTTATGCTCTAATTATCTATGGGGTATGATAACCTCCTTCAAATTTTGGTCATGCACCATTGTTCCCTGCTGGAAAAGCTTTCCAATTCCTATCCACATGCTCCATTCCGACTTTGGGTGTGGAAACTACATCACTTCAAAAATGATAATTTTCACCACAATTCTACACTTTTTACACAGTTGCAAAATATCCTGAACTTCCAACTTCAGCCACCTGTAGAAGCAAATCTATAAATATTCAGCAAAACAATTCTACCAAGAGAAATTATTCCATACAACAAGGAACACTCAGCAACTCGCGGATCTCTATTCTGATGCACCATTCATCTTTTATAAAATTTTGGGTTTGACTACTTTTCACTTTTAACATTTTTCCAAATTTTCAAATTTTGGGTCAAAAATGATTATTTCCCGAACGGTGCATTTCTGAAAAATCTTTGTCTAACATGAATTGTCTATTTTAATGAGAATATGAAATGTTGAGTTCAGTAAATTTCTTGACTCCTTCATCTAAGGTCACTTTCAACCACTGTAAGCTTTTCAAAATCCCAAACAAGTGGCCCGGAATAGTGTTTTTTGGCCTTCTCACTCACCCAAACTCCACATCCTTTGGATTTTGGCTCCAAGCTTCCAAAGTTAACACCATTCCTACCCCATGACTGCTCCATATCAGTTTCAGCTCAATCCGACCTTCTTTCAAGCGTCAGGGCACCAATATGTAAAAGCCATTAATTTCAATTTTATGTCAAATTGGAGCATAATGGGCTCGGGATCCACACTGGTTCATTCATGGCCTTTGTTAATGGCCTCAGAACGCCACTGAACTCATCCAATTATGATCCCGCAAGCTCCTCCAATCCAAAAATTGAGTTTCATGCTCTATAATTTTTTTTTAATCCAGTAATCCACAGCATGCAACCCGCATCCCGCAACCTGCAATCCATACTGCTGGAGCGAAAATGCTAATTTTCCAACCCGGAACAACTCCATCCCTCAACCCACAATCCTGCAATTGCGGGTGCGGAAATCCCAGTCGCAATTACAAAAACTTAATGTTTTTGCAATCCCACAATTCTACAATTGCGGGTGTGGAAATCCAGGTCACAATTATGAAAACTTAACGTTTCTGCAACCCCGCAATCCCACAATTGCGGGTGCGGAAAGCCAAGTCGCAATTACGAAAACTTAACGTTTCTGCAATCCTGCAACCCGCAATCCCACAATTTCGCAATTGCAGGTGCGGAAATCCAGGTCGCAACTATGAAGACTTAACATTTCCGCAATCCCGCAATTCCACAATTGCAGGTGTGGAAAGCCAGGTCGCAACTATGAAAAACTTAATGTTTCTGCAATGCCGCAACTGTGGAAGCACCTTCGTTCCTACAACTTGCAGGGTTCATATCTCCTTCGTCCCTTAACCAAATCAGGCAAGTCTAGTACCGTTAGAAAGCTCTTGGAGAGATCTATGCACCTGTGTGATCCTCTTCCATACCTGAGAAATATGACCCTAATATTTTTCCAATAAAAAATGACACCCAAAATTCATCAATACTGTGTTAAAACATTCTGTTACTTGTCTGCAAACTCAGAGTTTGGCCCAAGCAGCCCCAATGCTGCAACATGGGCCATTACACCACTCTATCATGTCCCCTTCCATCAATCCAATGCAAGGGAAGAAACATGACCAAACATACCGGCTTATTTGACAATCTCAGCCCCATACATTACTAAGAAATTCATGGATAAATAAAAACTTATGTATACATATTCATACTCAACAAACACAGTGGAATTAAACACTATATATACACAAATTTTCATCATGCATTCATCTTATAAACAATAGTCATTCATTATCACATTGCATAAAATAGGATGCCTTTCATTTCATCAACATGAAGAGTTATCATTCTGAATGGAACACATAATGATCATAGCTTAACCACAGAGAATACTTATCTTGAAATGTAAATGTCCAAACAATTGGCAATGTGAGAGCAACATTCCACCCAACCATAAGTCTTTGTCCATCCTATATTCTTTCCGCTAAGAGACCACCCCCGAGCTGGGTTGTGTATCCACTAAAAAGGAACTAGATGGGCTCACTCATAGCCATGGTTTCACACAACAAATATGCTAAGCCAACACACAGTTGGGTTTACCAAGCATACAAAATACAAAGGAGCGAAATGTTAATCTAGTGAGCTCAACCACAGAGCTACAGGCATCTCAAGATAATTCAAACAGTCAAGGCACCCACAGTACCTACCACACCCAACACAAGGAAGGTCCCCTTCTCTGTTGCACAGTCCCTCGAGAGTCTCTTCCCTCCAGTTATCTTCAGGATGGGCATAGAAAGGTCCAAGCTACTAAATCCTTGAGATTCCAACCTTCACTAGGTTTATCAAGCATTCCAACCTCTGTTCAGTCATTCACACTTGGATTTCTCATAATTCTGTCATCAAATAACTCAATCCCGTCACTGGATTTCTGGGCTATAAAATCTGGGTTTTCCAATGGATTTCGGGGTATCTAATACTCTCAATTTCACCCCAAGGTTCATATTTATAGATCCCCCATTGGATTTTACTATCAATACCAAATTCTGGGCATTTATGGCTCTTCAAAACATGGGTTCTTGCAAAGTTGCGATTTCTGGTTTTTCTCACCGTTGGGCATGTGTAATGGATGAAAACGGAAGATTAGATGTTCAACAGAGGAATGGTAATGAGGAAGAACCAACTCCCATGAGGTAGGGTGACTTGTGGTACAAGAAAAATAGAGCCCATACCTTCCATACGAATTTATGGGTTGTCCATGCTCCATTGAAGCCATGGACTGGATTCTTCAACAACTTCCTTTCAACAGAATTAAATGTCAGCAAGGAAAGTCAAATGGGTTCACAAGGTCACATTTGGAAGCATATGGTTCATCCCCACAACCACCTCACCACTCCCCAATGGAATACACATGGCCCCTTCTCATTCGTTGATTCCATAGCCAGTTTTGGTATTTTATTGAAATATTAAATATTTACATCATTTACAATATTCCATGTCTTAATAGCACATGGATGGAAAAATGTCAAATACTTGTCCATTTTAAATAAAATACGAACATACACTAGCAGGGCCTTGGCCTTGAGATCCACACTAGGGAAACATACATCGCATGTACACAATATTTGCATAAAAGCCAATATATCACAAGGGCCAAAATTGGGGTATTACATCAGGGCGGGAACCCTCTCAAAAAATAATCTGCATAAGATACTGTCGTACTTGAAGTTCTTCTTCCTACCTCTTTTCCACTCAATATGTTGGTATTTCATGTTCACTAGAAGGCCTGAACACCAGTCAAAAACAACCCCTCAGAGGCATTCAACGCCTATATGCATGTAGTTCCTCGAGGCTAGATGTTGTGCAAAGCTTCCCCCAATCCTGTTTATAGTGCTCAGGATAACTTTCAATGGAAAGCTCGAAACTGACCCGAGAGGACCTTGACTGCCACTCTTTTCAGTTCCAGGAAGATAGTAAGCATTGATGTAATCTTGCACGGATCGGGCACCCACTCCTCGGAATTTCCCTTTCAGGTTTATCATTTCTGCCTGACGGGATAAACCTGTAAGGAAGTATATGTCCACAAGGGTAAGCTCAAGGATCTTCCCTTGGAGATCAAATACACCTTGATCGGCATCCCAGTAACTCACAAGCATTCCCAATAGTTGTGTTTGGGCCCTCATGCTGGTGGTTCGGAAGAATTTGAGTAACCCACATCTTCTTAGTGCACTTAGAGTGAATGCATCGCCCATGGCATTTATGTCCATGTCCTCATGTTCTCTCTCTCTCCAAGTCAAGACCATACCTGCATTTCATTTTCAAACCATTTCACACTTTAGTTTTTTTTTTCATTTAAACGGCCCTACCCATGACTGTCACTACTGGACAGTGGAGGGTACCCGCAAGATGCCTTGTGCCAAACTCACGCATTTTCTGCGTGCCCGCGAGTTTTCCACAAAGCAACCTGTGGGTACATAGACCTAAATTTTAAACCTTAATAAAAAAACAAAATAAACCACTACAAATAAAAAATAATGCTTTGTATTGATGCTATGGGGAGAGTATACTTACTTGCAGGTGATGGTATCTGATTTGATGTCCCGCTGTGATTTCTATGAGCATTTGAAATATGAGGTTGTTTGCAACTGTGTACTCCAACAAATGAATTGGTAAATTGTTTTTTAGTTTTGAAACTATTTATAAAAAAATGTTTTGATTTTTGACCCACTTTTTCAAGTTCTATATAGTTTCAATTTCATTTTGAAAACTTTATTTAATCAAACTAATATATTTTGAAGTCTTTTTTATTAGATGAAGAACGAAGCGACAATTTCCAATACTTTTTGCAACCATGATCTGTTAAGTTTTGTTTTCCTGTATGACACATCAGTTAGGTGTAATACCTCATGTCTTTATGAAACTCTTATTGATCATGTTTTATATCATTTGTCACTAATCTGATCATTTCATAATGTTGGCATTTGACAAGATCACGAAATCCAAATTCCATGATGTCTATAAAGTCCTTTTAAGCCCTTGTTTGACTTTTCAAAAACAAACAAGATTTCCGAGCATAATTATTCTCTTCAGACTCGTTAAAGGAATTGAAGGAACATCCACTTATGTATAATTTTACCCCTTTTCCAGACTTTTGTGGATTAGCTACGAAAAAAGCATACTCTAGTCACACATGACTAGAAGAGTTCTTCTGTCATTTTTTTATACTTTTTCGGGTGAGGAGACTAACTTTATGAAAAGGACCTTAATTAGGAGTCTTCTTTAGGGTTTTCAGACTCTCAAAACATGAAAACACCAATGGGCATTCACCTACTCGAGCTCGATGTGAAATCCACAAGAGGGTATATAGAGTTATTGTTTAATTTTTTTAAGACTCTTCAAACAAGAAACACCGGTGAGCACATACCAACTCGGGCTCATGACTAAAATCCATGAGTAGATGTATGGAGTTATTGTTTAATTTTTTCAGAATCCTCAAAAAAGAAATCACTGGCGAGCATAAACCGATCCAGGCTCGATATTAAAATCCATGGATCAGTATTTGTCTATCTCTTCTTCAAACTCTATAAAAAATGAAGAAGGCCCTCAGTTTTCCTCCCATGGACTCGTCAAACTTAAACATGATTGGATTTGTATCAAGCAGTCTTCTCCCTCTTTCTTCAAGCTTGCTTCAAAAATGAAGAGAGACTATTGAGTTTGCTTTCTTCGACTCATTAAAACCAACAAGAAGGATATTCTTTAAATAAAAAGAGAAAAAGGGAAGGGAAGTATGTCTAACATATTTTTCAATATTATGGTAGCAAGTCCGTCATATCCTTGAACACAACACCTTTTGAGTCTATAAAACAGTTTGGTTTAGTTTTTGGCCTTAGGATAAAACCTGATCTCAAAGTTTTTGCTTCTCTGATTGGTTACTCTTCCAATCATACGGAGAATCTGTTAATGTCTTCTACATTATGGATTTATATTATGGTCCCTTTGTGTCTCAATAGCTGCCTTAGTCACTCTTGTGTCATGCTCATTGTTCAAGGATATCTCCTATGTCAACCATTCTGTAGTTACCTTGACTTCATATGTCGGTCATCCTTAGAGTTTCGGATAGTACCTTGGGGATTGCATTCATCAGTGGCAATTTCCCTCGCTATTTGATAGTGGGAATACATTAATGTCTCCTATGCGATGGGTTCTTCAAGTGTTCGATTTCAAGTCCACTTATTCACACTTGCTTGAATGTACTAGGTACCTTGGGCCCCATTTTCATTATTGGTGGATGTCCTCACATTTGTTAATGGTATACATCAATGACCGGTAATCAAACGGTTCCCCCCATGTTCGACTCTAGCTCATTTATTCACATGGATAGGGTTCATACCTTGGTATGTTTTGGATGAAGACCTTGGGACTATAATAGCATTATCATATTTATGTTATTACCCAAGTTGCGCAAGACTGAGCCACACTCATTTTTGGGCTATTAATGAGACATAGATCCATCTTGTTGTTATGGCTATGATATCCTATTTTGGACATGGATCCATGCTTGTATTTCAGTGGGAATGCTATATACATCTCCCAGTTATGTGTTGGAGATTATGTTCTATCATACTAACATCTATTTGATGTCAAGATTGTAATTGCATGCTGACCTTGGTTGTTGTTTTTCAAGTTTCTTTTGTGACTTCGTCCTGTGGTTTCCTTACTTCTCCTCTGACTTGGATTGTAATGTATTTCGGCCATCATTAACCTCTGACCTCACACATTAGGGGGATTTTTTTATAGGTCAAATCAACACTTCTCCGTCTGTGATCACGTTACCTTGTCGATCACACAAAAGGACACTATGGATGGAAGAGCTAGATTAAACTTAGATTATTTAGTACTGAGATCCCACATCTTCAGCTGAAAACCTTATTTTTCTGCATATTTCATTGGAAAGTCACGACTCTAATAATTGACATCTAGTAGGTCATTCGCGAGTCCTAATAGTGAACACCCACAAACATCACTTAAATGTAGCATTCACGAATTGCTAAGAGAACTAGCTGCGCACCATTCTCGTGTTTCCTAGTGTCATACTCGTGGGTATCTTAAGATGAAATTGAAAAATATATTAAGAATACGAATTGGTATTAGTTGAGTTTGGTATTGTAACTCCCCTAACTTCCCAATTCAACTGCCTCATGAATCTAACTTCCTGCCTTGGCCATAAATACAAGGGGAAGCTATGAGGAAGGGTCCAATGGAGAGAAAGTTGTTGTTATGCTAAAGGAATTCCAAGTCAAGAGAGAAGCAAGAACCCAGAACTTGGTTGCAGAAGTGATTGAAGCAAGATCAGATATATCAGTTGTATTTTTCTACATTTCTTTGACAATAAAGATCAAGATACTCTTCTCGTCCCAATAGAGTGTTAAGTCTATTGAATTTTGATTATAATTAATGTTATATTGTTTTTAAATATCATTATATGTTTATAGTTAACTCGTTTTGAGGAAGGTATGTGTGTTTTGCAGATATATTGCTGTGGAGATTGGGAGAAAAGCTAGGACCAGCCGCCATAAATAAGGTACTCTTGTCGAAACCCTAATCTCATTTGTTTACAGTAATGAATGTAAGACCCTGTGTATCTATTTATCAGACCCATATACGTTGATAAGATCCATCCCCTGCTATAAGGTAAAATCCCTAACAAAAAATGGCCCAGGCATTGGATGCGTCCTTTGTAACTGTTGTTGGAATGGTTTCACACCTGGATTCATTGGTATCACATGTTGTATGATGCGCGTGTCATATGTAATTAGATCTTTATAAGTCCATGAAAAAACATTTTTGTATTGTTGGAAAAGTTTGATGAACTTACTTCTTTCACTTGGTGAACAGCATTTACCCAGATTAATATATTTGGGCTCAACTTCTGTACCCAAGTTTACCAACTCATGCTGCAATGAGGAGATATTGGTATTGACATTGGATGGCCTCCTGTCACGTCCCCATTTTGACCCCCTTTGTAAATGATGTAAATATTGTAACTTAATCATGGTGAGGAGCTCAAGGCCAAGGCCCCACCATTGATTTAACGTTTATGTATCGGCAATTAAAATAGATGCCTATGGTTCTTGTGCGAGATGGGCACAATGTATATAAGACACCATGTAAATACGAATTTTAATGCAAAATACCCACAACTAGCTATGCAATGCAACAAAAGAGAAGGGGCATGGTTCTACAAGGAAAAGGGAGGGAAACTATTTCAAACCCTTGAGCCAATGGTATTAATCCATGTGTCAATGGGGAAACCCATAAACCACCAACTACCCATTTTGTCTCATGTACCCAGTCATTTAATTCTTCCAAGAAATTGGTTAAGGCAGTTAATGCCTTGGGAATGAAAGAGTATGGGCAAGTCAGATTTTCGTGCATGGGCAAGCTACCAACCTGAAAATCGTATTTTTGGCTTGCTGGGCAAGAAAACCCCCACGAAATGCTACCCAAGGCCATTCCTCATGCATTACGTTCTTCCTCTCACGCAGCTTGAGCTCACAGGAAGTTATCCTCACGTTTTTCACCATAACCCTGTGTTTTTCCATGCCCAGGAACTCGTTTTTGGATTGTGCAACAGCTGGGGAAGGAGGGACGCGAATTGGGATCGAGGGTGAGGGCGTTTTTGGCCCTAGGGCGTTTTTCTGGAATGGGTTTTGTTTCCCCAGTCGAATTTCCAAAGTGCCAATACGTTTTGAGTCTACCCACGTTTTTCTGAAGTCCAGGAAACCCCATCTCATGCATCCCGCTGTTGGAAATGTTTTTCTCATGCTCAACAAGTGTAGGTTGCTGTTAGGTGCATCCCTGTTTTGTTTGGAACCCATGAGCAAGAAACTGGAATGGTAGTGGACAGAATTGGCTTGATAAACCTAGTGTAGGGAGTATCCTCTCAAGAAGATTAAGAGGGCTGGCTACTTTTCTATGCACACCCTGAGAGCACTAGAGAGGAAGGTATGGCTTGAGGGACTGTATGGCAGTGAAGAGAATACTTCCTGGTGTTGGGTGTGTAGGCATTGTGAGTGCCAATCTAGATAGATCTGAGAGAGGTACCCATAGCTCTGTAGTTGAGCTCACTAGCTTAGCAATTCTTCCTTCCCATCTCCTAGCAGCCTGATAAACCCAATTGTAGATTGGCTTGGCTCATTTTGGTGTATGTCTGGCTATGTGTGAGTCTGTTGTTCCCTGGTTCCTTGTAGAGATCATGCCCAGCTCGGGGGGTGGCAGTGGTGCTGAAAGATTGAGGAGCACACTGGCCTACGGTTGGGTGGAACGTTGCAGTTGCATAGCCAGTTGCGTGGGACTGCCTTTTGAGATAAGTATTCTCTTGTGTAAATTGGCAATCATCATTTGATGAACATCTTAAATGTATGATGGATGTGAAATTCTTATTATTCCGCTGTGTTTTCTTGTAATTATGCATCTTCATATCTCCCTTATGTATTATGTGAATGTGTATGCATTTTTATTCTTCAACTTGAATGTTTGATTTTAATGTATGGGGCTGGATGCCCGGTTCAACCGTCACGATCCTCTCCATCTAGCTTGTTGGATGGGAGGGGACGTGACACCTCCTGAATTTGTTCTGTAAATCAAACAGACCTTCAAGAGTTCTACTCCTTTTGGCATAAAATTCCCTGTACTTGCTTCCTTATTTTGCAAATCCAAATTGTGTTCATCTTCATCAATTATGGATTCTTTAAAGGCGTCCCCATTTGTCAAGAAACTGATGATTTGTTCATCATCATCAAACACCCTTAGATTTGTGACATTATCACGTATAGATGGCCTGAAAATCAATTCAATAGAGAATTTATTATTTGTTGGCACTAATCTAGAAGCAAAAGTAGCTAATAAATCAGCTGCGGCACTATGTAATCTGGGAATAGAATTTATGTTAAGAGCATCAAATTGTGAAATTAAATTCCAGACTTCAGATTGATATCCTTTTAAATGTGGAGACATGCAATGAATAGTATTTCTTATTTGTTTAACAACTATTTTTGAATCACCGAAGACTTTTAAATACTTGATATTCAGATTAATAGCTCTTTTTAAACCTTGGACTAGAGCTTCATATTCAGCTGTATTGTTTGTGCATTCAAACTCTAGTCTACAAGAGAGAAAGTGTTTGTTTCCTTCAGGATCAACCAAAACACAACTGGCTCCGGATCCCTCTTGCGTTTTGGAACCATCAAACTACAAAACCAAACATTTATTTTATGTTTTAACCATGTTAGTATTATGTACTAAGTCAGTAACTAACTCTACTATGCTACAATCAATTTCATCAGTTCGTGAGAATTGAAGGAGATCAGACTGTTTGTTTGAACCATGAGAGGCATCCTTCGATTAAGAATTTCCTGGTTCGATTTCTAAAAAATATTTCCCCAAAACCAAGGATGAAAAATTAACAGGCTCATTCTTTTCCTCCAGCTGAGTTACATTATGTTTCATATGAGGCTCTCTCATTACCTTGATCTAATTTTGCTTGTTCTGATAAGGTAACCACAGGTGGGACCAATCTGTTGCAAAATAACCATTCAGTTTTGTCGACCAGTCCTTGCTCAATATCAGACCATAAGCTTCAGGTATATCCACTACCATGACATCTATGAATTGACATACCCTTGGGTCTACAGATAATCTAATAAGCACATCTTTCATCTCTCCTATGACTTTAACATCATATTTGTCCAATTGTATGATCTGGGAAGGAGATGGTATATGCTTCCAATTAATTTTCTTACAGATTGACAATGGCATAACGTTGGATGAAGCTCCAGAATCTACCAAGCAAATATGTACATTATGATTGAAAATTTCAAAAGTTAACAGGAAAGGTAGAGTCTGGGATTTTGATTTTCCACCAATGCTTGCTTCGTTGATCTCAGTATCAGACTCAATGGTTTCTAAGTTACCACTTGATTGTGGTTCAAAAGCTTCTAACAATTTCTTTCTCTACTTGGGAATATTACATAATTCAAATAAAGATATATTTTCTTTAGTTTTGTTAATGTCTTCAACAATATCATACCCCATGTTGTACTATTCGGTGCTTTTCCCACTATTTCTTGTTTTATTCACTACGACGTTTTCCTGTTTATTTGTTATTGGGCTTGTTTCTTTTATAAATTCAGTGTTTTCTTTGGGTTGAGGCTGGGTGATGCCAACATTTTTTTTCGGAGCTTCTTTTGTAGTCTTTACCTTAGGCAACCCCAAGCTTCGATCTGCCACTGGTCCTTTACTTCTAGTGGTAACATTCACTAATGATACTTGGACTTCTTCAGCTGGTTCCTCTTCATTCAACCCCAAAGTGGGTGCCCAATCCCATAACAACACTGTGGTTTCCTTAGTTGGCTCCTCTTGCTCTTTGGTTTGATATTCTTCCACCTCTTCCTAATCTATCAATTGAGCATCCAACAATTGGTTCATTACTAAAGTCATTGAGTTTATCCATTGTGGGAAACTTTTTTCAGAATGATGTTCTTGATGAAAAGTGAAGAAATGTTCCATGCCAACTTCATTCAAATTCAAAACAACAGAATTATTTACAAGTGGTAAAGATTGTCTGCCTTCTTCCCTCTTCTTGTAGAAGGGTTTAAATGGTTTTCTAGATGTGATGGTACCTCTATCTTTCTCCAAGTCCACTATTTTGTTGGATAATTTCTACACCATTTTAACCACATTCTCTAACTCATTAGAGGGTTCTTCTTTAGGTCTAGATAATATGAGAGGCTTCTTGCTAACCGTTGGTTTCGCTTCCAATTCTAATGTGTGCCTTGCGATACTATCCAAATCATCCTCTACCTTTTTAGCTTCCTCATAATTTTCTATTAAAGTAGCCTTAATCACTCTTTTAACAAATATGGCTATGGGTGGATACAATGCTGTAGTATAATATTCTACCAAAGATTCCTCAGTGGGATTTGTTGTTGTTGATGTACATGTAACTTCAGAATGTATTTCATATATATATTTATTGTACTCCTTTAGAGATGTATTATTACTCTATACAGAAGTGTCGTCATTTGTATTGACAAGTGTCGAAAGTGTGTTGACTTGTCGATGGGTTATTAGACCACCTTGTAAGGGATCAGCCCAAATTAATGTAACATGAGGTTATTGTACTAAGCTAGACAAGTCAACCCCATAAGTTTATTGGGCAGTCAGAACAAGTATAAATAGAGATCTCCCGATCTCTATTTGGATCACTTCAGAACTCACTCTTCCTTCACTCGGAATGTGGTGCACATGTGAGGAGGAGGATCAGCTGCTAGGAGGAGTCTATCTCTGTGTACTTGGATTGTACTTTGGTTGTATCATTGCTCTATCTATCTCTAAGGAAGTTGTGGGGTTTTTCACCTTAGGGTTTTCCCCACGAAAACTTTGTGTGTCTATTGTCTCTTATGTTTGCTTCTTGTGATGATTGACATGCTTGCTATGATTGATATGCATTGATATACTGTACATGTTATTCTCTCAACAAAGAACCTAAAGTATCTTGAATTAATGCTCAAAATTTAACATGGTATCAAAGCTAACCTGAGAAGAAGACATTGTGCAGTGACGGAAACCAAGGTTTCTTGTTTATTGGGTTTCTCTCCACATATTTTGGAAAAGAAATATGATAGAATGACTATACTCATCAAGGAGAATCTATCTATCCAATTAGAATTCAATTCTGAGCACTTTCAGTTTTGGCCCTAACAATTAGGGTTTCCATAAAAATAGAAATTTTTGAAATCTGAAGACATAGCTGGAAGCTCCTTGGAAAACTCGAAGTTTAGAGCTTTGGATCGAGATTTTTGGCTCAGTAAATCTCCGGGAAACTCAAACCCTAATTCAAGGTCCTCCCTTGTGAACCCGAGAAGACTAAAAGGCAGTTCTGAAGGGTGAATCTTTGAAGATCTCAAATTCTGAATACACCAGGATGATCAGCTCATCAAGGCACATCTTTCTATCCTTTCAGAAAGTTGAAATTCACATTTTGAATTTTTAGGGTTTCTCTGACAAACCCTAATCTGGGACCAAATCTAGTTTTTAGCAAATCAAGTGGTAAGACCTAAATCTTTTCAACTTCCATTTTAAGTACTCTTTAAAGATGTCTCACCACACCAAGCTTGAGGACAAGCTTGAAGGGGATGATAACTTCTGAGCCTGGAAGTATAGGATTGGGTTAATCCTGGAAGAGAATGAGTTGGACTCATATATAAGGGAAGAGGTCTCTGTCCCAGAGGGAGAAGAGGCTAAAGCCCTCCACAAGAAGAACTTGGTCAAGGAAAAGAGAATCATTGCTAATTCTATCAAGGACCATCTCATCCCCCATGTGTCATCTCTAAAGACACCCAAAGAGATGTTTGACTCCCTATCCAAGTTATTTGAAGGGAAGAACATAAATCAGAAGATGACTCTACGAAACCAATTGAAAAGGATAAAGCTTCAGAATGGAGAATCCATTCAATCTTATTTTTATAGGGTCTCTCAGATCAAGGAAAAACTAGAAGTAGTGGATGAAATGGTGGAGAATGGTGAAGTTGTCATGACCACTTTGAATGGCCTACCCAGGTCATGGGACTCCTTTATCCAAGGAATCTGTGCAAGAAAGAAGTTGGTATCCTTCAGCAAACTACGGGAAGAATGCTCACAAGAAGAAGCAAGGCTTGTGGCATGAGAAGAAAAGATGGGGAATGAAGATCAAGCTCTCACAGCTCACACCAAGAAAGGGAAGTCCAAGAGAGAGCCATCTCACTTCAAGAAATCTTCACATCACCATAAAGAAAGGAGAATATGCTTCACCTATAATGAAAAGGGACATATTGCCATAAATTTCCCCAAGAACAAGAAGGACAACAACAAGTTCAACAAAAATAAGAAGGGAAGCAAAAGAAGGTACCATGCTCATGCTGCCGAGAATGATGAACCTCCCAAGAAGAAGGTTAAAGCAGAAAGTGATGATGATGACTCATCAAGTGAAGAAGAGTATGTTCTAATCTATGCTCTCAAAGGTACTATTTCTCATGGTTGTAATGATTGGCTTATTGACAGTGGGGCTTCCAAACACATGATTGGGTTTAAAGAATCTTTTGTAAATCTATCTGAACATTAATCACCCCATAAGGTGAAACTTGGGGATGAGTATCAATACCCTATCAAAGGAAGTGGGGAAGCCTCCTACAACCTAGACTCTAGAAATTCTTTGAAGATGAAAGAAGTTCTTTATGTACCTGGGCTCAAGGAAAACCTACTCTCCATATCTGCATTGGATGCAAAAGGTACGAGGGTTGCATTTGTGGATGGCCAAGTTCTAATGTGGCCAAAAGGAAAGACCATAGATGATGCAGTGGTGATTGGAGAACAAGAGGGAGGATTGTATAAATTGAAGGGACAACCTGAACATGCCATGGTACATGAATCCATGGAGCCAAGTGAACTTTGGCATCGAAGGCTTGCACATGTGCACTACAGAGCACTACCAATTGCAAGCAAAGTTGTAGAAGGTCTTCCTGAAATCAAGACCAAGCATGAAGGTGTTTGCAAAGGATGTGAAAAAGGAAAGAACATAAAGAAGGCACTTCCAAGTAGTGAAAGCAAGGAAAAAAGTATCTTGGAAATTATCCACTCTAATGTATGTGGTCTGATGTCATCCAATTCTCTGAGTGGATATGTTTACTATGTCTCTTTCATTGATGACTTCTCCAGGAAGACTTGGGTTTACTTCTTGAAGAACAAAGATGAAGTGTTTGATAAATTCAAGGAATTCAAAACCTTAATGGAGAACCAAACTGATAAGAAGATACAGACTTGTAGATCCAACAATGGTGAAGAATTCACTTCAGAAGACTTCAAGAATTTATGCAGTGATTCAGGGATTAAGAGGGAGTTGACTGCTCCCTACAACCCACAACAGAATGGAGTTGCAAAAAGAAAGAATAAGAACAATCATGGAGGCAGTACGAATAATGCTACATGAGCAAAATCTGCTTATGCATCTATGGACAGAAGCAACTAGGATAGGTAATCCAGGAAGCAAAGATCAAGAGGGAGCACACTCCAACAGTTCATGCAAGGAAGCTAATATTGAGAGGGAGTCCACCCAACAAACAACAAAGATAAGTATTTGAATTGTCATTTCTTGTATATTTAATTGTTTAAATAATATTGTTCAATGATATATATACTTATGTTCCTAGACTTAGGTTGTGTATTTTGCATATTTGCATTAATGAACAGTATACTACTAAAATGCATACGATGGGTAAGTGGCCTATGGCACTGTACAACATATTATTTCTACTTATCTAGAATGAAACCTCTTTGCTGACATGTTGGGAGTTGTGCACACTCTTAAAAAAGTTCTGGTAGAGATTGGAAGGCATCTAGAAAGTTACAGGATATGGATAAATATTGTATTGAAGCATTGGCTAAAATAATTGCATGACTGTATGACATATTTATTTATGTGTAAGAATTTGTTCTGAAGACTATGAGATGCTTTCTAATCATGCAATTTAACTTGTTTTGTAGGAAAGATCGTATACCATCACCTACAAAAGAAGGACTACAACATTTGTTCAAACAACAAAGATATCTATTGAAGATATTGAATATATTGAACTTCCCAGGATTCGGGAAGAATGCCATGATCGAGGAGTTCCAGTCGATCATGAAGAATGATGTTTGGGATGCAGTCCCAAGACCTGAAGGGAAGTCTATTGTGGCTTCCAAATGGATCTATAAGATCAAGCATGCTGCAGATGGTAGCATAGAAAAATAAATACAAGGAAAGATTTGTAGCTCGTGGCTTCTCTCAGAAAGAGGGAATAGATTATGAAGAAACTTTTGCTCCTTTAGCCAGGTACACTTTTATCAGATCAGTACTTGCTCTGGCTGCAGTGATGAAATGGCAGATACACCAGATGGATGTCAAGACTGCTTTCTTGAATGGTGTAGTTGAAGAGGAAGTGTATGTGGAGCAGCCACTCGGTTTTGAAACACATGACAGGAAGTCATATGTGTGCAGATTGAATAAAGCCTTGTATGGATTTAAGCAAGCTCCTAGAAATTGGTATGGTAGGATGGACAGTTTCCTATCTAGTTTGGGCTTTACCAAGAGTAAATCAGATTCCAACCTTTACTACAAGGTTGAGGAAGGAAATCCTGTGATACTACTCTTGTATGTGGATGACCTATTTGTTACAAGTAATGATAGTTTGATTGTTGATACCAAGAGGAAGCTTGCTGTCGAGTTCAAGATGAAGGACTTGGGGATGATGCACTATTTTCTAGGCAAGGAGGTGTGGCAGAGTGTAGATGGGATCTTCCTTGGACAAGGGAAGTATACAGTAGAGATCCTGAAGACGTTCGGGATGATGGACTACAAGGCCATGGCCACACCGATGGAATCAAACCTGAAGCTTCTGTGTGATGCTTCATCTGAGCCGGTTGATGTCACTATGTATCATCAGATGATTGGGTCCTTGATGTACCTGACGAACACGAGACTAGATATTTTCTTTGCAGTGAACACATTGAGCCAGTTCCTAACGGATCCAAGGAGTGTTCACCTTGTTGTTGTAAAGCATATTCTGAGGTACCTAAAGGGTACAGTTGATTATGGGCTCAAATATGATGCGAATCAAAAGTTTAGCCTGCAGGGTTATGTTTATTCAGATTGGACAGGCAGTGCTGCAGATAGGAAGAGCACTTCTGGGTGCTGCTTCATTATGGGATCAGGTGTGATCTATTGGTTTAGCAGGAAGCAGTCCTGTGTAGCACTGAGTACAGCTGAGGCAGAGTATGTTGCAGCCTGTTCGGCTAGTTGTGAGGCAGTATGGCTTCGGAAGCTAGTGTCTGAGTTATTTTATCTACCTTAGAGGCTACTAGTATATTTTGTGACAACCAGAGTTGTGTGAAGCTGTATGAGAACTCGATGTTCCACGACAGGTCGAAACACATAGAGATCAAATATCACTATATCAGGGATATGGTGCAGAGAGGAGAAGTGAAGCTCCTGTATGTTGCGACGGATGAGCAAATTGCAGATGTATTGACGAAGCCACTAGCTAGAGTGAAGTTCGAGTACTTGAGAGAGAGGCTTGGTGTTCTTCAGATCGACAACACTTCGAGAAAGAAGTGATGGAGACATTTGCTGTAGCCATTCCTAGCATGGTGGAAGGGGGATCCTTCACATGGCTGTGGATGTAAGCGTTGGATGATGAGCATCAGGATGATGTTCTAGTTTCTACTCTGTATGATCAGTTGGATCATTTACATTTGTATATATGTGTATGCATCATGTTGGATGTTAGATATGATCAGTTGGATCATTTATGTATGTACGCATCATGTTGATGCTGGATATGATCAGTTGGATCATTTATGTATGTATGCATCATGTTGGATGTTTGGACCATGTATTTATATATGTATCAGGTGGATACGTTGTCTGATCAAGTAGATCATGTATGTTGATATGTATCAGGTAGATACATTGTGTGGATCATGTATCTATGAATGTATCAGGTGGATACACTGTGTATGGTGATATGTATTAGGTAGATACTTGGTATGCATTAGGTAGATGCATTGTATGATTAGGATGATCATGGATGACGAGCTTCTCCAAATGACATGCATCAGGACGATGCAGTGATGATGATCAGGATGATCATGTGTACATCAGGATGATGTATGGAGAGTATCAGGTTGATACTCTATGGCCGTGGAAAGGTTGTGCAGATGAGCATGTAAGTAGACCTGGGAGATCTGGACAGGATGAAAAAGGCCTTAGATGCTCTTTCGAGGCATATCTCTGGGAGGACATGTAAGTAGAACTGGGAGATCTGGACAGTATGAAAAAGGCCTCAGATGCTCTTTTGAGGCATTTTCCTATGGCATGTAAGTGGACCCGGGAGATCTAGATAGGATGAAAAATGCCTCAGATGCTCTTTCGAGGCATTGCCATGACCACATGTAATATGCTCCTGGGAGATCCAACAGGTAGAGCTGTGTTCTCCTAATAGCCTGGGATGCTTCAGCCAGGTTTTGTGGTGGACCACATGTAATGTGATCCTGGGAGATCCGACAGGTAGAGCTGTGTGCTCGTAATAGCCTGGGATGATTTAGCCAAGTTTTGTGGTGAGATCACATGTAATGTGCTCCTAGGAGATCCGACGGGTAGAGCTGTGTGATCGTAACAGCCTGGGACGCTTCAACCAATTTTTGTGATGGGTCACATCTAATGTGCTCCTGGGAGATCCGACAGGTAGAGCTGTGTGCTCGTAATAGCCTGGGATGCTGCAGCAAGGTTTTGTGATGCATGTAATAATTCTTGAGGATTCCACAGTATGTCTAGTGATGATGAAGACCTACAGGTGGTGGGCCTACATCCAGTATGAAAAAGGACTGGCTCTGTAGAAATTCCTATGATGATTAGATTCAGAGATTGATTGAGATAGCAGCAACAGTGATGATGACAATGATTCGAGGATGATGATTTGTTGATGATGATCCAGAGAAGGAGACTTGTGGTAGCAGATCTATGTCGAGAAATACCTTCCTAGTTAAGAGGGAGTGTTGATGTATATGTAACTTCGAAATGTATTTCATATATATATATTTATTGTACTCCTATAGAGATGTATTATTCCTCTATACGGAAGTGTCGTCATTTGTATTGACAAGTGTCGCAAGTGTGTTAACTTGCCAATGGGTTATTATACCACCTTGTAAGGGGTCAGCCCAGATTAATGTAACATGAGGTTATTGTACTAAGCTAGACAAGTCAGCCCCATAATTTTATTGGGCAGTCAAAACAAGTATAAATAGAGATCTCCCGATCTCTATTTGGATCACTTCAGAACTCACTCTTCCTTCACTCAGAAAGTGGCGCACATGTGAGGAGGAGGATCAGCTGCTAGGAGGAGTCTATCTCTGTGTACTTGGGTTGTACTTTGGTTGTATCATTCCTCTATCTATCTCTGAGGAATTTGTGGGGTTTTTCACCTTAGGGTTTTCCCCACAGAAACTCTGTGTGTCTATTGTCTCTTATGTTTGCTTCTTGTGATGATTGACATGCTTTCTATGATTGATATGCATTGATATACTATACATGTTATTCTCTCAGCAAAGATCCTAGAGTATCTTGAATTAATGCTCAAAATTTAACAGTTGCAGCACTAAAATTGTTTAAAAGTGTAGTGAATCTCTGATTAAACTCTTGTACCTTTTCTTTCTTATCCATCCTCATAGAAAAAAATTATTTCATATGTGGCAATGGTCTTTTGATTTCCAAATTTCTTTAAAAAACATTTTTCAAAACCGTCCCAATCTGCTATAGAATTAGCTTGTAAACTGAAATACCAAGAAGATGCCCTCAAATCCCACAAATCTCCCCTCAGACATCCCAAAATTTGAAGGGAAGGTTGGGGAAGACCCCCAAAACCACATCATGTCCTTTCACCGATGGTGTTCCTCAAACTCCATAGTAGATGATTCCATTCATCTTCGTTTATTACAATGAACTTTTACCGGCTCGGCAGCCAAATGGTACATCGAGCAACCCCATGGGACACGCCCTACGTTCACATCCCTTGCCTCGAATTTCCTACAGTTCTTCCAATTATCTTTCCACTATGATGCAGGAGTGGAAGTACTACTGTCTTTTAGACAGAACAATGCTACACACATCACCGATCATATCCATGAGTGGCGTAAGCATTGTAGTCTCTGCAAGATAAAACTTGACGATCGTATATTCCTAGATTGGTTCCTGAAATCATTCCTCCCTCTCATAGCCAAGGATGTAGCTTCTGAACAACCCCATTCGAAAGAAGAAGCCATTCTAAAATTGCAGCAGTTTGATCTGATCTATGCCCAGTGTGGCTACTTGTATACCATTTTACTTGACGCTCCCTGCGGAGATTCCTCCCAGAGTAATGCTCTGGGGGCATCCCATGCCACCGACGACATCATTGGACAAGTTGTGTCCCACAACCAACCCTTTTCCATTATGCACAATAATACTGGCCCCGATCTTTTGTGGGCCACATCTCACTCCGGAGCTACAACTTCGTATGCTCCCATGGCCCACCCCCACCACACTCATGGACCCTCATGTCCACCACAGTGTTATGGTTATGCACCTTCAGCCTATCCACCTCTGTTTGCACCGCCTACATATTACCATCAGCAGGCCACACATGCTCATGTTCACTCACAAGCCCCAACGGCTTATTACCCACCACAGGCAGTGCTTGCTGCGCCACAACTTCCAGTCGCTCAAACTTATCCTCCAAACAACAGCAACGCTACCCCCACCAACCGAAACCATGATCAACCACCAAAATAGGGTAAGAACCCCAATTTATGAACAAACCACCCATGTTCCATATGTGGGGTATACGGCCATTACACACACACTTGCCCCCATTTGGAGCGAGAGCGCCAACTGTGTTCTGATGACCCCTAACGCCAAGGGCATGCTGCACAACCAGGGCCACCTCCTCAACCACAACCCATGGTGCTGTAGAATCCTTTTCCCACATAAGGAGTGGTGAACACTCGTCCGTTGGATCCTCCTCAAGGAACCACAGCACCACAAAAACAAATCGCATATGCTGCACACACAAACCAACCAATAGATTCAAGTACTCAACATCTCCTTATGATGTTATCGTCCAACATGAATCCCCAAATGCGTTGAAACCAATATGCCCCCGCTGCACCTAAAAATGTTCTCCCTATGATTGAACAACTAGTTCAGAACGCACCTACATCGTTCATCTCCACAATCAGGCCCAGATTATACTTGGAATCACCTATGACTTCCACATTCCAATCCAACCCCCCTGCTTTGAATATAACCTAGATATCTGATTTGTGCATCCTCTCGCATAACACACAAGTACCGAACCAACAACCCCCTTTACTCCCACAACCACCCTCAGTGCCAACTCATGTAGGAGCCACACCAATTCATACTATCCCATTTGTATTTCCCCCTTCAAGTGCCATCATCACACCAATCATGGCTACACTTAATCTCCTAGGATTAACATTAGGAATACCTGTGTGGTACCTACCTGCCCCAACCCCTCCCCCGACACCGAATATCATTTTACAACCGGTGCAACCCATCAATACTTCTAACCATCCACCCCCTGGTGTAGAAAACATCCAGAACCAGCCACCTCCAACAAGGGCCACTGCATCAACATCTAGTAATGCTCCCCTTGAACTCCACTACAATGGAGGCATAGGCCCACAAACCTACACCACTAGACCCATAATCCACACCGCCCGACCGACTCCCAAGTTGGCGAAGAATCCCCCAACAATATGTGCTCCCCCCAAGTGCTATTTGTGCGATGATATAGGCCATGCTACCCATCAATGTCCACAATTACCGGCACTTCAAGAACACATGCAAATGTTGGATAATGACACTAACATACCAGTTGTCAAACTTGAACTGCCCCCTCAGCCTCACAATAAATCATTGCGTACCAATCACCCTTGTCCGATATGCAGCATTTACGGCCATTACTCACATCACTACCCTGATCTCTCAGATTATAGAGCAGCTCTATACGAATTGAATAATGCCGACCTAGAGATATCCCCTCCTCCCATTGAGGAAATTCATCCCCACCATCTTCCTTCTCAAAAGATATTAACACAATTTACATGGTTTCCAATGGAGATCCCTTTGTCTGGCTTACCCCTTCCATTGATCCCTCCGACCCACATATTCAGCCTCTTCAAATCAAAGAGGAAACCACATGTCCGCAGCATGGGGGAAATCCTGAAACCTTGCCTACTCATCATCATCATCATTCTCATCGGCGATACTGGGGGTAGCCACCTCGCAAGGGGAATCCCCCATCATCATATCATCACTTCAGTATGCCACCATGGCCCACAGTCTCATGGTACATGCCCCCTCTAGTAGTTGGTCAATGCCCTGTTGATCCCTCTCTAAGACAGCATCTACACCGCATTGACACCTCTGATTTCGGGGACATAATAGACTACCTCGAACCTGGGATAGGGGGCGTGATCAATCATTTTGATCCTACCCCATCACCTCTATCTCAACACCTCAATGATCCCATCATTCAAACCAACACATATGTGATCCACAATCACAAATCCTATGCACATCGCATGGGGGCAGGTCATTAACCCTGCTCACTTTTTCACATTCGTGATCTCAACCATTTTTAATTCACGTGTCACTTATATATTTGAGTTGATTTGATACACATAGTATTTCACCCCCATGGGTCATCATTTCTCCCCACCACTACATCCTTGGCTTGGTAGGCTCACCTTTATTTATAGCCATTTTTTAACCTCGTTTTTTCTTTTCACTATTCTGGAGTCATTTGACCTCCATTTTTTTTTCGCACCCTTTGCACCACCAGATTCAGATTTTCATGCTCATGATGATGCCTGAGATCATTTCTCGCTCTCACCACCATATTGTGAAGGCATTTTTCCATGCCCCTCACTACCTCATTTTGCGTGCCACATCGACCATTACCAGTTTTTAAAACATTTTTCATATCACCGGATTCAGTTTTCCGTGCTCGTGACGATGCTTGAGATCACTTCTCAATATCTTCTTGTTCAGTATAATTTTATCCTTTTTTCGGGCCAAACAACTCTTTTACGAAAAAGGCACTTAGGGAGTTTATGTTAAGCTCTTTTCTGACTCCTAAAACAATGAAAAGATCACCAAGCAATCTTGCTTCCCTTCATGCTTGCTAAAAGTATCTAAAAGGGCGTCTACCTGGTATAAGTTTACTCCTTTTCCGGACCTTGTAGACTAATTACGAAAAAGGAATACTCTAGTCACATCGGCTAGAAGAGTTCTCCATTTGCATCATTTTATGCTTTTTCAGACCTTGGAGACTAACATACGAAAAAGAACACCAATGGAGTCTACTTACCGCTTTTAGACTCTCTAAAATTGAAAGCAACCACGAGCAGTCACTGTCTTGGGCTCATACAAATCCACAAGATGGTACTCCTCCACCAATTCAGAGTCTTCTTATCATTTTCAGACTCCTTAAAAATGAAAGCACTCACGAGCATGAATAGTCCTGGGCTTGCATAAATCCATAGGACAGTACCATTTTAGAGCACACTTTTATCCCTTCTTGGAGCTCATTAAAACTACGCAGAAGGACCCAACAGTGCTTTTCGGTGCCACAACAGATCATGTCTACTCATATGGCATCTTCCCCATTATTGTTTCCTTTGTTCAGAGTATTCTGCAGTATGTCACCCCGAGAGTCTCTCGATAGCATCCATCAGCTTGTCCCCCCAAAGTCACTCCAGTCTACAATAGATACCCCTGATCCCTTAAAGCTATGATCCTCACACCTAAAAGTCAGTTTCCTATGATTCCAAGTCAACCATGTCATCATGCTCTGAACAAAGGAAGCTTGAGTCCACCCACTATATGACCCTAGTTATTCCCCATCCCCATAGTATGTCAGTCCTACCATCAGTACTATCACACTTTAGTTATACACCTCGCGCTCCTATCAAGAAAACATCATTGCCTTGGTAGTTGTTGGTCTCCCTCTGTCGACGCCAACCACATCTATTCCATAGGATAGACCTAGAGGTCCCTGTGCCTTGGACTCATCACCATTTGTGATCAGTTCCTACGGATCATTTTGAAAGGAGTCCTCAATGCCTCTCCAAATGATTATTTCTCACATGCTCGACTTCAACACCTTGATTGCATCATTGAGACTCGTATAGGGTATCGATCCTTTCGGTTATTTGTTGAAGACCCCGAATATCACCTGACTCTACCACATTTGAGAGTTTAATTGAGGAAACAACCAGTTACATTTTCCTATAGATATCCAGGTTGTGCTTCGCGACAACATTCATATGTACCCTAGTTTTATACTCCCTCAAGTATATAGTTACAAATACTCCTCAGAAGTTGACTCATTTACTGACTCTACAACATTTGAGAGTCTAATTGAGTCCCTACATATGTTGGATACCTTCAGCTCTAGCAGTTCATCCACCCTTTTGAAACCTTATTCAGAATGGTTGTTGCTCTTTTCAAGTGTATCATCTATTAAGATCAGTCATGGTATCACCATGAGTACGTCCCAGAATTGTGTCCCCTCTAGACCATTATGATGTACCAACAAATTTTTATGTATTATTCAGGTCCCCCTTTTTGGGCCTAATTGTTATGTATATGTCTTGATACGAGCATGGGTATGCCCGCCTCGTCCATAGTCAGAGATTATTCCTCATTCATTTTGAGGCCATGTATTTTTTTAGTTTTTTGCAGCTTCTGAGGGGCCATTGTTCCAATCTCCAATCAGTCTCTTCTCTTCTCCAAACCCCAGGGAAAAAGATAAAAGAACTGTGATGTCTATCAGCCATACAATGAGCTCCTTCCCTCACACATCAGGGGGCAATATGTTAACACCCAAAAAGTGCTCACTAGCTCATTCCCTTATTCACATGACCCATTTGTCCACTTTTTCCACCATTTGAGCCTCTAAAACCATCAAAAGGTCACCAAAAAGACCATAATACACCCTTTTCCCCTCAGAATATGTATTTTCCTCAAAAAACCCTAAAAAAGGGTCCAAAATTCCCAAAAAATATTAAAAGGGAATAAAAATATAAAAAATATTCAAAAAAGGAAAAAGAGACCTAAACCATGTTGGTTAATACCATTGGTTTCCTTAAAACCATAATGGTATTCCCCATCACCAAAAACTATAAAAAGGTGATAGGGGCTCCTCACTTTTCATCCTATCCTCATGCTGCCAAAATCCATCTTGAGCTTTGCCCATCTTTTGAGCTTTTCCCAACTATTGAAGCATTGGAGAAGAAGAGACCATTGGACATTGGAGCACCTCAACCTTGGAGCTTCCCAAAACTCACCATCCTCACCATTTGAGGTAATACAAAAGTTTTTATTTTTATTTACATGCTTATGAATCAATTTTGTTCATTGTTATCAATCTAGAATTCTTTATTTTACTGTTTACTGCCATCAATCTATAGTTTATATTTGCTTATTTACATTGCTTTATTTGAAACTGTTGCTACTAGTTAGCAGGTGCATCCTTGCACATGCTTGTTTGAAAAACCAAGCAACAGGGGTAAATGGCATGAGTCCGAGCTCAGCCAATGGGACGTGGCCTCCTGTGAGTATTTCGTTGGATACTTTGGGTGGGTCTATGTCCATGCTCTGCATGCTTGGGCTTCCCATTTCCACATCCTTCTTGGAATTGTCTTCTTCCTATTTTTTCTTTTGTTGTTCAGCCACTTCCTTTTCTACTTTTTCTCTCATTTCTTGCAACTTCTCGGCTTCTTCTTTTTGGATCCTTTCAGCCTCTTCTTTCTTAACTCTTTCAGTTTCTTCTTTCTGAATCCTGTTGGCCTCTTCTTTCTGAATATTTTCAGTCTCCTCTTTTAACCTCTGTTATGCCTTTGCTAATTGTAGAGCTATGGCTTCATCTCTTTTCCTTTGTAATTCTACCTGCTTAGTAGCTTTGGCAGAAGTACTAGAACCGGCTCCACTTTTGGGACAAAAATGTTTGTTAAGCTTGGTCATGTTGCTAGCTCTCCTAAATACCTCTTAATCTTTGTCAAAGTAATTGGCATATTCAAAATGTATTTTGATTGCTCCACAATGCTTGGCAACATTGTTGTAGCTGTCATTTCTCGCGAAACTCTTCTCGCCAAAATGGAAAGCTTCCAATTCTTGAACAAAAGTTTCAACAGTTTTAAATTTGGATCATTTGCATGCCTCAATATATAAAGGAAATGGTGGGGATGAATCTTTTTTATGATCATGTAAGAAACCACCAATCACATCTATGAAGACTTCCCTTACTGCGTCTTTGTGAACCACATAATCAGTCACATATTTGGGAAAAAGGGATTGGGTTTGGGAACCGCCATACATCCTGAGATACGTGCCCTCATGCGAAAAATAGTAATCCCCATACTCTTCCATGACTTCCATGGCATTTTCAGAAAAGCAGTTTGGTTCTTTGTTGAAAATCAATTTGTAGGGAGGCATAATAAATTCCACATATGAGCTTATAATAACCTATGTATTTATGGGCCCACAAAATCTGGTAAGCAACATAGATTGGGGATTCAGCTCTGTTCCAGATGCATCCCAACTTGGAAAATGGGTTCCTTGATAAAATGAAATCTACGAGGTACGAAGACATGTAAAATTATGCCTTCTTCTGGGTCAAACCTCCTTTTGAAGCTGCTATTGTTGATGATAGACTGTCTGAGATGATGTCTGACCAGTTAAAGATTGTATCATGGAAGGCTACATGGTGAATTAAAGGTATCCAATTTAATTTGTAAATAGTCCCATCTACCCTGCCGAAAATCATGCTTAGCATCAGGGCTATGATCCTAAAGGGGTCCTCAGACTTTGACACTCATATTCTTCGCTTTCCCTCTTCCTCGGTTGCTTTCCTGGTATTAATATTTTCTTAGCGTACTCGAGAGTGTCCATGTTAAGAATTTTAATCTAATCTTTAGTCAACGGGACCTGAGCATGTGGTAATTTGTACGCTACTGCTATGTGAGCTGGATGGAACGAAGCAAAAGCTTCTCCTTTGTTGTCAGACATGATCCTTGATGTGGAATCAGCTTGTGACAGAATCCATCTAATTACCTCCGAGCAAGGAAAAAGCTCTGGGCACGTAGCTTCTTTTGTGATGCCAGATTTCTTGATGTTCTGATATAAGACCATTTCTTCAAGAACTACACCAAGGACATCTTGGTCCCGGATCAACTGATATAATTCCCCCCATTTGAATTCAGGGAGAATCCTTGTCATTTCCTTAGTATCCTCACACACGATCTCTACCTTGGTTTCTAATATAATCTCGGCATCTGATCCTGACTCAGCCACCTTAGATTTCCTCTTGGCTCCTCTCTTTGTCATTTTTCAAATTTTGATAAAAAGAAAGCCATGTGTAAGCAAAATTCAAAAAAAAAATAATCCAACATTTTCTCTCATATAACAAGTGATAGGTAGCATTGAAAAAAAAACACCATTATCATGCTGTGAATTTTTGTTGATTTATCTCAACAACATATGCAAAATTGGAAAACCAAACATATGTAAAGTAATTGAAAACAAATTTTCTAAATAAAACACAAATTAGTTGTTGGTGGTAAACATGAAACCCTAAATATAACTTGGGGTGAGCAGTTAAACAGCACTCAAAAAAGTTAGCTTAAAGGATTATAAACAGTGTTGATTAGGTCGAAATTATGAAACAAAGGTGCGCGTGGTAAAGATCTTAAGGATGCAAGTCGATTAGTCTTGTTGAGAATGGAAACTAGGGCTCGAGTTTGCGAAGCAACAGAGCAGCCACCATGGGTCTAATTTGGTCTTATGGCTATAGGGGCTTACTACGTGGAGTCATTGGTGTGAATAAAACTATCAACCGCGCCAAAAACCACTTCGAAACTGATTTAAAAAACTAACGCGAGGACCATTGGGCACTCAAAGGGAGGTAGGACAACTGGTGCAGTCAGAACATTCTAGGGCTATGAAATTCAACATTCCCTTATTAACGACTGCTTCTATAAAAGGACCTAAACTTGTTTAAGTAAGGACGATGTGGACGAAACAACTTCGAGGGGGAACGATGTCCAAAAAATAAAACCCCCATAACATAAAACCAAAACAAAAAGAACAAGATCAACCAAAAAGAGCACATGGTGACCTACCTATCAGTTGACGATTGGTCAATGAGTTCTACGGCGTTGGGATGCACGGAAGTTGGCGATTGGTGGAGGGAACAGCTTAAAAATAGCATTCTTGCAATGTCAAAACTCAAAATAACCCAAACCTTTATAAATAACCCTTGTGAAAAGAGCATTAAATTCAAAACGGGGTTGGTTGGTGGGATAGGTTGGGTCATTTATGACCAAACTCCCATTTCGGTGAGTTTTCACAATTCTCACGTTGCCGCTACGTGAAAGAACACCGCCGAATGTTTGTACTTGGCTTATTCAACTTCCGTGACATGCATCGGTGGGGAAACTGCAACTATGTCGATGATGGTTTTGATAAGGTTTGATCAGCGCCCTTTTGAGAGTTTTATTTCCTCGCTTGCGACTATTTCAGCAGTTTTAACTGAGTTCTGCCGAAGACTCGAAACATTTAACCTCCTCTACCGATTCCTTTCGCCCTGGACTTGTTGGCTTATCTCATGGATCAGCAACAACATTTTCAACATCAATGAATGAGTTACGCCGAAAAGTATCATGGCGTTGAAAACATTTTTTTCCAATGGGTTTCGGTGCAAAGAATGAAGTTTCGCCGAACTGTGTACTGGTAGAATCAGCAAATCAACTCATGATTCTTCGATGACTGTTTCAGATTCAATGCACAAGTTTCGCTGAAACGTATCGTAGCCTACAAATTTATTCACCAAAAGGACCTTGCACATCGAAACAAAGGTACTTCAAAAAAATCTAAGCTAAGTAAAGGAGACACGACCGTTTCGGCGTTTTTAACCAAGTTCCTCCGACCATTTCGGCTCGACTTGTCCTTATTAACGATGTCCTTTATCAATGGGGTGTCGACACCATTTTACGTCGATGCCTTACACACAATGAGGCTGACCAGGTTTTGAATGAATTCCATAAAGGAGTTTGCGGTGGCCACTTTTCTGGCATGGTTACTTCCTAAAAGGTTATCCATGCTGGTGTTTTCTGGCCGACCTTGTTCACTGATTGTATCACAATAGTCAAACACTACCGCAATTTCCAACTCTTCGCCCCTAAAGCAAGGACTCCTCCTACACCGATCCATCCAGTTATCAACGTCGAGCCTTTCTACAAATGGGCCATAGATTTTATGGAGCGTAACCCGACCTCGTTCGGTGTCCATAAGTACATCATCATGGTTGTAAACTATTTTACCAAATGGGCCTAGGCGATTCCCATGTTTAACTGCTTGTATGATACTGTGGGATGATTTTTCTTTAATCACATCATTACGCATTTCGAGGTCCCCAAGAAACTTGTATTGGACCATGGAAATCCTTTTGAATACGTCATCTGGAAATAATTGTCCACCCTCTTGAATTTTGAACATCAGTACACCTCCTCCTATTACCCTCAGGGAAACAACCAAGTTGAGGCTATCAACAAGATTCTGAAAACCATGCTTCAATGTATGGTGGATAAGCATAAGTCCAATTGGCATCACATGCTCTTTCCAGCACTATGGGAATACCACACATCTACCAAGACTGCAATGGGTTTTACCCCATTTCACTTGGTCCATAGTGTGGAGTCTGTCCTCCCCATTGAGTATCAAATCCCAACCTTGCACATTGTTATTGACTATCCTCCCTGATACTTCACCCCTCGAGCAATGCTTACTCTTGTTGGAGTAGGTGGACGAAGATCGTCGGGCGGTCCTATAGATGGTTGAGGCTTCCAAAAATCAATACAAAAATCATTATGATACTCGCATCCATCCCCACACTATCCCATGATAAGCATGGAAAAGGTAAGTTTGAATCATTGTGGAAAGGCCCATATGTCGTCAAAACTTTCCTTGGAAAGGGGGCATACATCTTCACTGATTCCGAAGGACATATATTGACCAACCCTCACAATGAGTTGTGCCTCAAGCGATTATACCCCTAACCCCACCGACCCATCGGCCTGAGTTGTATAGGTTTCTTTCTTTTTTTTTCCACTTTTTACCTTTTTTTAGCCTTACAATTTTCCTCCATGATTGGTACCATATGGATCTCTCTCCCTCAGTTTATGTCGGTTTCTTAGACGGTTCAAGTAGATGATCTCCTAACCTCGCTTCAGTAGCTTGGGTATTATATCCCCCCCCGGATGATTTGATCCACCTTGACAAAGTGTGTCATTGGCATTTCCACCAATAACCAGGCTGAGTACGGTGTTGTGACTGGTCTCTTAACTGCTGCCATCCAGATGGGTGTTAGTCACCTTCTTTTTTTTCTAGAATCCCAACTCCTTGTTTCCTAGCTGAACAACTAGTACGAGGTACGCGATCCTTTCCTTTTTAGAAATTTCATGTGCACTAAACAATTGATTGGGAATTTTGCATTCATCACATTCACACATGTTCCACAAAATCAAAATAGTGTTGTAGACTAGATGACTAACAACATTCTAGAATGGCATATCAATCACTGGATATAGGAAGTAAATCATCAACATGCATCATCATATCATTTTGCATTCACATGTACATACATATCATATAGGCATCATCATTAAATAAAAGGCTCCTCAACATTAAAAAATACATCAGAAGTGTATCCACTGTGCATATATATATATATAAGAATCATAGTGTCTATATCATCACATATTCATGTCGACAAAGAGGTTCCCCAACAACTTCCTCATAAAAATGTCATACATAGGTTGATACAAAAATACCTATGCTCATTGAATTAGGGGGAAACTCCATAAGATACTAAGTGACTAGTCATAGTCATCGTCATCAGTCTCCTCATCGGAGCTCTCCTCATCCAGGGGCACATCCCCTCGGGCTACATCCCGTACGTACTCCACCACCACGGCTATGCACTGCATAGTGGCTCGTCACTCAGGTGTATCTTGGTAGCATATGGCTATCATATCGTCATTTAGGTCCTACCAACCGTCGCAAATGACTCCCTCTAGAAGACAGTCGATCCCAGTACACAGTTATACCAGCACCTTATTGGTATCTCTACGATGTCGTCATCGCTCCACCAATGGTTCAACCCAGGAAAACATCCCATGTCGTTGGCTGTAACCTAATGGTGGATTCAACCCCACATATGCACACACACCACAAAAGAGTGCATTAGTATTCATCATAGAAAAAACTGGCTACCATCTAAGCTAGTAACATAGATGCGACATCAAAGTGAAAGTCATATATACATACCATTAGGACCCCAAAACTGGCCCGAGGGTCGAGGAAGCTCAAGATATCTTGTGTAATCCATGTCTACATAGGGGTAATCCTCGATCAATATAGGCAGTTGACACCACTTCAAAAAATAGATCCCATGTAAAGAAGCATCCCACAAGCCCTCCACCCTCGTGGATCATCAGCTCACACCATCTTCTCATATTGGACTCCCTTGTCCCATTATCATCTACCCAATGATGTGGCCTTAGCATCGGTACGCGCTCGAAAAAGAACGTGCATAGAAAATATGGGAAGCAGAAGTTCCCCCCCCCCTCTGACTCACTTTGTTCAGTGAATGTCGAACTACTATCAGATAAATCTGATCCCAGCCAAAGTAGGTACCCCTCAGGACCTGCTCTACCATTAGCATTTGTCCACCAGAGACCTTATGAGGCCCATGAGTTCCCAGTATCCGCACTACTACGTCTGCTATGGCATGTGTCTCTTGACTATCAATATCACAAAGAAGTATCTAGGTCTTTTCCATTGTTGTCGTGGAAAAACAGTGGTGCTCTACTAGGTCCTCCATCAAAATGGTTTTGGGCATTTTTGTTATGTATCACCGATGATCCCATACATCGGCAACCCCATCATGAAGTATGCATCCTACATAGTGATCTCTATCCTCCCCCATGTATGATGAAGGCCTCTAAGTCACGGCCCGAGAAATCCACTAACTTGTTCAGCAAGAACTTTGCACTCGTCATCTACGGGTTCTAAAAGAACTTCAATAGCCTGTATTGTGCCAAGTTGTCCTTCACCGGTGGGTCCCCATACACCTTGCGATGAAGGTCACCCATGTCTCTTTCTCTCCATTCCACCCAAGGCATCCTACAAGTCCCAAGAATACACCCATCAGTGTCGAACTAAGAATTTCCCCCTCTCGACCTGGAGTGCACATGTTTGGAGAAAATGAAATCCCTAAAGCGCTCCTATAAGGAAAAATAGTGCTCCCTGGAGTGCTCATGTCAAGAGGAAAAGTGCACCCTAGGGCGCTCCTATGAGCTAGTTAAGAGCGCTCTAGAGTTCTCTTTCTCCTTTGAAATGTGTGCCCCGCGCCAAGAAACCTTCAATAGGTCGCCCAGTGTCCCCAAGAGGTCAAATCACGGAAAAATAACATCAAACTAGTGCAAAAATTGATGATCTTTTTCCTGCAAGTCGTGGAATCACAAATCGTCACTCCAGTCGGAAGAAATTGTTGAATCTCTCTGGGGCCCTCCACACACTCTCCACACTCAAACAGTGAAAATGACATGTGTCATGTGGTCCCCTCCCCCTTTTATAGGCCCTCTAGCCTCAATCTTCTTTCAAGTGTCTTAGAGTCATATGACGTCCATTTGACGTTCCATTTTCAAAACTAGAATCGAAATTCCACACTCTTCTCGAGTATATGATCCACCTTCCATGCTCAATGCGTCTTTTCTGACCATTTTTTGGGTCCACCTTGATTTTTGTTCCATCACATGAGTTGTTTTTTATGCATAATTGTATGCATCCTTTATATTCCATATGCACATTTATGCTCAGGTATCCTTGTTTTGTGTACAGATACAAGTTATGGTTGTGCACCTCCTTTGTGGTACCGACCGCTTCTACAAGTATAACCCATCGATTGGCATATAGTACATTCTTTCCTTCTGTCAAGTTGATGCATTACCTATGTTTCCTCCCTTGATCCTGTAGAACCCCCCTTTGTCTGAGTAAGTGGCCCTTCCCAACCACCCTTTCATTTTCCCTTGCTCGGTAGTAGAGCCTTTATTGACATAGGGGATCGTTTTTAGAACCCCTTGCATGTGGCACCCATGTTGTTTGAAACTCCTTAGTATTGGGAGTTTGTATAGTTCGACATATGGATTTGAAGAAGCATGTAATTCTTCATATTGTGTTGTCCCCCCAAACTCCCAATATGGAGTTTCTGTTAAGCTCTTTTCTGACTACTTAAAAAATGAAAATATTACCGAGTCTTCTTGTTTCTTTCATACTCGTTAAATGATGTAAAATTACATCCGTCCAGTATAGGTTTACCCATTTTTGGGGAAAAAAGGAATACTCTAGTCCCTTCGGCTAGAAGATTTCCCCTCTGCATACTTTTATGCGTTTTTGGGATTTGGGGACTAACCTACATAAAATACCACCCTTTGAGTCTTATTCCTGCTTTCAGACTCTTTAAATTTGAAATCACCAATGAGCATTTACCATTCTGGGATCTTCAAAATCCACACAATGATACCATATCGAGCAAACTTCTATCTCTTCTTCGAGATCAGTAAACCATGAAGAAGGGCCAAACGGTGCCTTTCAGTTCCCCTGTAGATCACATATAGTCCCATGTTATGGAATCATTCCTAAGTACAGTCTCCTTTGTTCATAATATTCTATTATGAGTCATCATCGGAGTCCCCATGATATCACATTTTAGTTTCCCCCTCCGAGTATCCCCCATTGCAGTTACAGTCCCTGACCCCATAAGCTATGATCCACTTCCTCCTAGATCAGTTTCATATGATTCTCGGTCAACCCTACCATCACACTCTAAATAAAGGAAGTTTGAGCCCCATTACTCAACGGCCTACACATCCCCTAACAGTGTCTCATCCTCATGTCCATCTTTATAACATATTCATTGTATCCCTCGTGATCCTATCAAGGAAACCTCATGGCCTTGGTAGTTGCATGTCTCCATCTATCGATGCCAGCACATTTATTCCAGAGGATAGACCCATAGGCCCCTATACCTTGGCCTCGTCACCATTAGTGATGAGTTCCTATGGACCATCTGAGGGGAGTCCTTAGTGCCTCTTAACATGGTTGTTTCCCACGTGCTCTACTTTATCTCCATCATCGCACCGTTGAGATTTGTACAGGGTTTGGTCATGTTGTTAGTTGTTCGAAGAACCCGGATATCCCTTAACTCTAGCACATTGGTGAGTCACTTTGGAACCCCTCTACTGTCATGTTCCTGGCAATATTTGGGTTGTGTTGGAGACGATGTTTGTAAGCTCTCCATTCTTCAAAGTATATCCAATTCCAGTTGCAGTATGTTGTACCTTTGACTCCTAACAGTTGTTGGTCCCTTCAGAGCATTAGTTGTGGCCATGCATCCATGTTGCATGCCATTGTTTCGAGTATCAATCCTTCATATTGGTTGTCATTGGACCACCAGTCTAGTCCATGCTTAAGTCCCCTCTGGACCATTATGATGTACACAACAGTTATTCATATATTGTTCAAGTCCACCTTAGACCCCACCATTTCTATGTATTAACACATTGATACGAGCATGGGAATTCCTGCCTCATCCATGTATATTTGATATTATATGTACCTCATCCATTATGAGTATTGTATCTGTAGATTTCGACTCTTGTAGCCTTTGTGAAGCACTTGTACTACCCTCCAATGCAGTTATTGTTCTCCACACCACCATCACATGACATTCTAGAAAATTAAATAACTTATTATGTCTATAAGGCATACGATGAGCTCCTACCCTCACGCATTAGGGGGCAATCTGTTAATACCAAAATATCTCTCACTATGCTCATCCCCTAGCCTCATTACCATGCTCCTTAATTTTCCTTACAAAGAGTAGTCACTAACCCACAAATACTAAGTCCAAAACCCATATTTGATTCACAAATATATTTCCCATCAAAAAATGGGAAATGTGGCGTAAACCCCTCCTAATAAAAGAAAATTTATCAAAATTTCCCCCAAATGTGCAAAAAGGAAAATGGGAAAAGATTAAAAAAAAAGTGAAAGGAGGAAAACCCTAATGAGCCGCCTAAAACCATGATTCAAAACCATGGGCCACCAAGATACCATGGATGGGAAAACCTAAGGAAAAAATATTATATTATAAATAAGCAGTGAAGGCTCTCATTTTGCATGATTACCCTACTGTCACTCTTTCAAATTCTTACCAGAGATTACCGAATCTCCCCATTTGACTTCCTACTTCTCTTACTCCTAAATCTGAGCCACCCTTTTGTGTTGGTTGTGTGTGTGAAGAACCCACAAAGTAGCTTGGATACCAAGTACCCAGCAACTTCTACCACCTACAGGGGTCTTGCTCACAATCAGAGGTAAATTCCAAATCATTGTAATCCATTTTTACAAAATAAATGAAAAGGAATTCATTATTTACTTCTTTCGTGCATGAGAATAAGAATGGTAGTTTAATATTTGTTTTGCATATGTTTTTCCCATAATAAATTTGTTTTGTATTTCCTTTTACCATTTACTAGGGTTTACGACAATTATTTACGTTTTAGATTCCATGTTTGATATTTAGTTTTTATGCCTCTCGGCTGCACACATTACACATAGTTATTTTGGTTGATATTCTTCATTTCCATAGTCTAGTGTAGAATTTACTTGTTTCTACTTTTATTTACTACATTTACCTCACATACCAATTCCACAAGAGACACTCTCTTGCGTTCTCTCTACATTAGCTTCCCTAAGCTAGTAGATCCTCCTCTTTTGCATGTTGGAGTACGAAAGAATTGACAACACTAAGGATGTAAAGGTTATTTCATAAAATGTAAAAGTATAGTATGTAAAAGTGGCAAACTAAAGTTTGTTACAAAATCAGTTAGGACAAACTGATTTCAGTTACTCATAAGCCTATATATTGTAACTCAAGTTCACTTGTAAAAGGATGGCGAATTTGTAGAAGGATTCTATCCTTTTATTGATCGAGATGAACTATTTCTATTAATTGTGATTCCCTTGTTGGAGAGTAAGTTTACAGAGTGTTGCGAAGAGTTTTTCCTCTATCATGTATAACTCATACTTCATGTCATCCATGTATGTCTTTCAAGAGATATAATAATGATGCGGAGTGACCTTTCAGCTTTAGATTGTGTCATAGATACTATATGTCGATGAATGACTAATCCTATTGTCAGATATTTCAAATCAATTGGCCTCTAGTCTAGTTTCATTATGTTTATGATGATCAATGGTGTATGGATGTTTTTTCTTGTTGTTGTTTAATCATCAATGTCTTGATACCTTCGGATTCTCCATGATATACTTCATTATTTAAATAGATTTTGTTATAAATTGTTGAATTTTCTTAAATAAAGCTCAGTAAGTTTTTGCTATCTGTCATATTCTTGAGGTTCGTCCTGCAGCCACCTCTTTAATCTATTTTTTTCCATTTGTTCAAATTCACCCTCATTTAATCCAAGTACTGCAATATTCTATAAAATTCCTTCATAATTTTTGTTTCTTTGTTCAAATTGTTCATACAAATTGTTGTCACATAGATCTGTTAAATATCAAACTTCACACAGATTCAACTTAAAAATATTTAAAGGTTGAACTCTGTCATTCCATGGCTAGTATTGTTTCATTCTAGTACTACTCAGGGAGTAACAATATCTATGTAGTCTAAAAGTGTCATCCTTGTTAAATATTTATCAAAAAATGTGTGCTTATCATGCTCCACTACACCTTGTAGTTATTGTTAGTCCTTTCACAAAATGTGTTGTTGATTTTATGACACACAATCCTATCTCAACTAGCGGACACCACTTCATCATTATGGTTGTTGGTTACATTACCAAGTGGGTCGAA
The DNA here is from genome assembly GCA_027924585.1 of Larix kaempferi. Classification (NCBI taxonomy): domain Eukaryota; kingdom Viridiplantae; phylum Streptophyta; class Pinopsida; order Pinales; family Pinaceae; genus Larix; species Larix kaempferi. The sequence continues at coordinate 1,754,207 of BSBM01000642.1, read as the reverse complement.
GCTATGAAAAAATTAAATAATAATAGTACTACCACAACACTATTTATCTTCAATCATGTCATTGGCATACTTGGTGTACCTAAAGAGATTGTCGGTGACAATGGTTCTCATTTCCATAATCAAACCATGCAATAACTTACTACCAAGTTGGGTCTTCAGAAATAATACTCCTTTCCTTACTACCCTTAGTGTAATGATCAAGTCAAATCCATCAATAAGGTTTTGAACACTACGATGTAGAGGACAATTAATAAGAGCAAATCCAACTAGCATCTTACATATTTTTCTTTCTTTGGGCCTACCGAACATCGATGAAGACTACAACTAGTTTCACTCATTTCCAACTGTTATATGGATTTGAACTAATATTGTCAATTGAGTGTGAGATTCAATCATTACAACTCATAATTGAGCTCCTCCCTAACACTTATACTGAAGAATAATGTCTCCTCTATTTGCAACATCTTAATGAAACTTGATGAGGGGCCACTCTTACAAGCAAAGTTAATAAAAAAAGAGAAAAAACTACTTTGATAAAATTTTCATCCTTGTGTCTTCTCGGACGGAGGTTTAGTTTTGGTTTATGACCAAGACCGTGATAAAATCAGGGTGAGCAAGTTTGAACCCATGTGGCATGGCCCTTTCATTGTTAAAAGCGTTCTCAAATGGGGATCTTATGAGTTGCTTGACTATGATGGACGCCCGCTCCTAGAGACCCGCATCATCTCTATCTAAATAAATACTTCACGTAGGCACTAATGCCTCACAAATCTTGTTGAATTTTATTCCTTCTTTTATTACATTTACTTTCCTTTTGTGCAATATTTTTTCAGTTACGAGCTTATCTTGCTTGGTACTTTTGCTTTGCAGATGCCATCTAATACTTTCACTTATTTAGGATTTGCAAACAACACTAGCTATAGTGCCTAGAACATCACTTCCACTGCATGGCTGATATTTTGACCTACCAACAAACTTGTATGTTTAGGAGCCACTTTCCTTGGTATTGTGACCAACAACATTGCTGAGTATAGTGTAGTCATTCAACTTCTTTCCAAAGTTATTACTCTTGGCATTCATAATACCATCATCAAAATGGAATATTAGTTGGTTGTGTCTCAGTTGAACAATGATTATCATGTTAGAGATCCTACACTATTTAGAAATTTTTTACAAGTACATATTCTAGAATGATAATTTGAATTTATTCATTATATTCATGTTCTAAGAAGATTCAATTAATTGGATGATTCATTAGCTAATTATGTGCTCGATTGACATATATCTCATCAACAAAAATCCAATTGAAAGAAGCATATACAATAAATAATGAAATGTAATTGCATGCACCATTTAAAACACATAAGAAAACTCTAAAACAACATACATCTGTATAACTAGAAAAAATAGTCACATCATGACCCAAAAATGTGTAAAGTTTCAAAATACAAAATTTCAGCTATATCGTCATGGATTGTCCATACAAAGTCTATACCAACAACAATACATAGCATCCATTAAAAAAAAAGCAACAGATTTTACTCACGACTCATCCTCTTATGAACTATGTGGGAGATGAGTCTCATGATAGCATACAATTGATGTGGTAGCTCAACGCAATAGATGCACAAAACATCAAGGTACTCCCACTACATGGATTTGCATGCATCATAGGATATATTTGATCCAATTCATAGGGATATACCCATCACGAGTCCTTTAAGATTCATGGGGACATCTCAAAGGTCTTCATCAACCTCACTTGCTTCCTCATCTTCATCATCACCTTCTATTACATGGAGGCAGGTCAGATGCCTACCCATTGAGCTCACTGGTCCAACATCAGTTCCATACACATTACAAAATTTTGTTAGTCACATTACATGCTCCCAAAAGTAATATAATAGTATTTATTAACTTTTTTTAGATATACAAAAACCTAAAAACATTGAAAAGTTTCAAAAATATAAAAACAAAAAGGTCTGAAAAACGTAGTTTCTTACCAATTGCACCCCACCGAGTCCCATCCTAGCATAAGGATGCCTTTTGGTGACCCCAATTTGGTCATCCCACCAATCTAAGAAATCCTAGTTGAAGGTGTTCATTGGTAGTCCCCCTAATATATGGGCTATCATATTGGCCCATCTTTGCATTCATGGGGTCCTCATCTCACCCGGTGGGTTCATCATCCAGGGTCTAATGGAAGGAACCTTCTCAAGGAAGAAGCTACAAATAATCGAACCATATCTGAAATTTTTTTGCTCACCATTCCTACACTCCATCAATTGTTATTTCATGTTAATAACCAAACCAATGCACTAGTCAAAACCGTGAGGCTCCAAACACTCCAATGCATAATGGACATGAGACATGGAATCCAAGTGTGCAACAGTGGATCTCATTTCTCAAATAATGGTAAAAAATATTTTTCTTCGCGAGATATTTACTATATTCTTGATCAAGAGTTGATTGCTAATATATCTAGTGCCATACTAGCAGTGAGCAACAATGTAATCATGTATGGTGCCTCTAGTACCACTACGGTCCCCTCCTTTGAGAAACACCATTTCCTCTCGTTGAGAAAAACTAGTAAGGAAATAGATATCTTCCGCTTTCAAGTGGATTGTTTCCACCCCAACCCGAAACACTTGATCTTTGAGGTCATATCACCTTATTAACCTTTGAAGCAATAAGTTTTGGTTGTGCATATTCTGGCAATGGAAGAAATTTCGTAAGACACATTCCATTAAGGAATAAATCATGTATAGATCATTTAAAGAGGAATTATCCATGGCTTCATGAGCTATTTCTTTCCACTCAGTCATCTTGAGTACTCCCTACAAAACAACATCATAAAATTTAGTAAGCCAACTATTGTGAAAATTATTCTTAAAAACTGTGTTTTTGGCCTTAATGGGCCTTCTTTGGTGCTTGTTCATGCATGCTCTAAGAATAGGAGTGGCCAGTCATTCCTTTGGACCCCTCTGGTGTGACTAGGGAATTTTAGTTGCACCTAAATCCTTGAGAAGTGCAACCATGATAACAGATATTTGGTAGGGGTTTTCCACCAAAAAAAATTCAAATGAATTGTAAAACAATGAATCAAAATTCAAGAATAGGGGGCACAGAGTCACCTGGTGTTGAAAAATATTAGTTTGGTGGCCTGATTCTCCTCCGGTCCAAGCTTGAATTTTTGGGGTGTAAGTGGCCTTCTCCTCACAATGTAAAAACTAAAAGTGAAAATGGTACAAATGGGTCAAAAACTTGGTATTTTTGCCCTCTTTTTCACCTTTTTCCATGAATGGTTATTATCTTTTAGGTAAACACTTCTTTAATTTTTGCATATTTGGGATATTATGATGAATTTTCAGTTTCATATTCTAGCCAGCCTAGCATGATTGATTTTCAATTGCGGGATTGACGAAACAACAATTGCTCCCCATATTTGACTCAAGATAGAGTTTGATAAACCTGACATATAGTGCAAATGTGCCTTGCATTTTTCACCCGATATTCAAAATACTTGTGCCTTTGTACAAACTACCTCATTACTTGTTGGTCATTTTTCCTCCTAGATATTTTTAGTTACTTTGAACTACTTTCCATTTGTCGACCTTTTCTCTTGTTTCAATGACTCATCTCCATGGATGAAACATTCTTATCAGTGTACATAACTAGCTCAATCCCTTTTTGCAGCTTCATTTTTGCATGGGCCTAATCCATGCCCTTGGAATGTAGGTGCACACCCTTGAGACACCCATTTCCTCCATATGATTATAACACTTCTTATTATTTTTGAGCTCTCATAAACATGAAAAGGATAAAAACATTAAAAATAGACAAAAACCAAAAAGGGGAAACTAATTATATTTGTATTACATCCAAAAGTTGAAATGGAAATAATCAGTTGGTCTCACCCTTGAGCATAGCACTTTCTTACTTAAGTCACATTCAGTCGGGTTTATAGCATTTTCCTTAGGAATTTATACCATGATTATGATTTTTACTCCTCTAATTGGTTATGTTTCCATTCACAATGGATCATTCATCAAAGAATTTGGAATTGATGGATTTCATTGACTTATTATTTCTTGAGTCTTATGTTGCCTAGGTTCATTATGATTCATGGTGTTTGTTCAAGGGAAGTTTGTTACAAAACTTTTTCTTTCCATTCCTTATATATCCTTGACCAATCATGGCAGCCTTCCCTATGTCAATATCAAATAGTGGTTCTTCTAAGATATAGCCCTAACAAATCAAATCAAAATCTTGATCTTCATTTTGGGTTGGTTGATGTGGAATGTCTTAACACCATCCTTCCAATGTTCCTCTTTTTATCAATGCCAAATCATTTTCTAGGAAGGTGGTATAGGAATGTTGATAGTAGCTTGAAACTTGCAGTTGTTAGTGGCATTTTTCCTCACAAATGACAATGCGTATACAAGTGTTTGACATCAATTCCATTATTCACACTTGATAGATTGTACCTTTTACCTTGGAGCCAATTTTCATTATTGATGGGTTTCCTTGTGTCTGTCAACATTACACATCAATGACCGGTGATCATACTGTGTTCTACCATGCTCAACTTTAGTTCATTTATTTGCATGTTTTAGACTCATATTATCAATGGGTTTTTGGATTCAAGACCTTGGGAACAATAGTAGTATCCTTCTTTGATGACAATTTTATGAGATGCATAGATCAACCTGCCATGTTTCAAGTACTTTGGAGGCTATCAAATATTGCATTGCTCATAATGCCATTTTTCATTATTGATGTACTTTTTGACATGGATCACGTAATTTTCGTGGCCATGCTTGTTTACTACTAAGCATGGGTATACCCGCCTCATGGATTAAATTGTGTAGTTCTCCTCCTTAGCCCATCAACCATAGTTATGGATTATTTTACTTAATGTATTTCATCCATTATCTCTTATTATAACTATGCACATTAGGGGGTATCTGTTATAATTATACTAGCGCCCTTGATTATGAAGACTTGAAATGGACAACAAAACCCTTTTGACACCAAAATTTGACTTTGAAATGATGAAATTTGCACTTAATGAGAGATTGGTCATTACTTTTCCCAAGAATAAAGGTGATCAGTTGCTACATTGGGCCTTAAAGGTGTTATTGTACCTATATGGTCGCTACAGTGATCCCTAAAGGCTCGAAAAAGGTTCCAAGTTAAGAAAAAGCAACACTAAAATGTATGTAATGAGTTGAATAGAAGTTCAAATTGTGCATAGAAAGGACATGTAATGCATGAAAAGCATGTAATTTGGAATCATCACCCATATTAGACATAATGAAAAACTACCGAAAAGGAAATCTCTGTAAACATTAGGTACAAGGATAATGTTTCGATGTTGGTTCGACGCTTGGTGGATGACTGGGAATCGCGAAATGTGGTTGAAATCCTTGCTTTTGGTAGCTTGGGCACACAGGTGAATCACTACTGGCTACTCAAGAACTTGATTGGCACGTTGGTTGAAGAAATGCTGACCCATTGGCATTTGGCCAAGATGTCCATAATGGACATCAGGTCCACCATGGCTCATCTAAATGGCATTCTTGTGGCACTGGAATCCAATCTAACAAACCACCACCTCTACTCATTGTTTCCTCAACTGGCTCAGCCCATCGGTTTTGGACTAGAAGGTCCTGTTGTAGGTTTCGGGAAGGAGAGCATTGCTCTCAAAAAAGGTACCAACTCTCAGGCAATAGCGCATGCAACTAGCAGCTCTCTTCATGACTCCATGGTGGCACCAATCCCTAGACTCGCCTCTGGTCCAGACTCCCCTGCGGTGGTTGTGGTGCAAGGAGTGTCTCCTGGGACCTCCTTTCTAGTTCCATCCACAATCGAGGTCACCCAGCACAAACACAATCACAAAGACGGCTTTGAAGAAATTGTCCCACGCAAAACGAAACCCCTGCCCGCCAAGTTCCCAGAACAACAATGGACAGATGATTTCTTCAGTCCCTGCCCCATTTCTGCTGATATCCAAGACTCCAAGGGAACGGAAGCCAGCTCTTAAACATGCTTGCCTAGTTTTGTTTTTTGTCGTTATGTATTGCAGAGTCTCACTCTGTTTTCTGACTTTCATGGTCGATGGATAATCCGGTTACTACTCTAGGTTTTTCTATAATTCTCTGTAATATGGGCTCTATAATTCTCTGTAATATGGGCTTTGAAAGTAGCACCAAACTGTCATATTCAGCCTGTCCTGAGGATTGTACTCTTTTTTGTATTATAATATAATTTTCTATGCAGCTTACAAAACAAAAAAAAAGACATAATGAAAAACTATAAAAAATACATATATCTTGAATATCTAGAGAAAGGAAGGTTCATGGTGTGTTTGTGTGTAGGTGCATTCAGAAGACTTAGGAGTAGGGAACTAGAATACAAGGATCCAAGTTTGACAAAGCCATTATACAAGATTCATAATAAGATGCATTCAACTGTCTTCTTAAAACCTCTTTGATTATTATGGATGTAAAATCTAGAGAAAGGTAAGAAAAAATGATATGTGTTTCTATGTCGGTGAACCTAATCCATACATCGAGAAAAGTGCTTTGCTTACTAGAACTGTGCCACTTTCTCTCACATCATCCAACCTCTGAATATTCACTTTGTAGGTTTCTTTTATATTTTTTCATTGGATCTAATCCAGGTGATGATTCCAAAGTGCATTTTTTGCATGCATTACAAGTTTGTTCCACGCACAATTTGAACTTCTATTTAATTCATTGCACACTTTTTAGTGCTTATTTTTTTAACATGGAACACTAGTCACACATTTAGGGATCAATGTAGAAATATAGCAACCTGTTGTTGCAGCAACCCCCCCCAAAAAAAATTTTGTACATGTTGGGGCCCCTCCTTTCATTTTGTGTAGAAAGTTTGCCTTAAGAAGCCATCCCAGCTGTTATCTGTTTTTTTTTTCAACATAAAACCTTGTTTCCCAACTGAACATCTTGCCATAAACCTTTCCATTTTTTCCCCCAAGGAACCAAAAGGGAACTTAGAATTTTCCCCGACATTTTGGAGTCTCTCGGGCTACCTCTCCACAGTTGCGGAAGCCAAACGCATAAGCTTCTCGAAAATATGACTTAGAATATTTTGAGCGTGTTGCGGGACGTAAGAAGGAAGTCCTTTGGAGCCTTTCAGTCTTCTCTCCCGAAACGGCAGAAGTCTTTTACAAAACTCCCGAAAAAAGACTTAGAAGTTTTGATTGGAAAATCGCAGAAACCATTGGGCAATCCTTCCTGAAACGGCGGGGTTCTTCGCTCAAACCTTCCGCAACCGCGGAAGCATTCGAGTTGTTCTCCCGAAACGGCGGGAATCATTCGCATTTAGCTCCCGAAAAGGGACTTAGAAAACTTTTGCTTTTTGTTGGTGGAGAGATTCGGTTTTCCCTCCCGAAACGGCGGGAGAATTCAACGGAACCGCCCGAAACTTGCGGAAGCCGCCACGATACCTTTCCGAAAAGGAACTTAGAATTTTTCCCATAAGTTGCGGGAGCCATTGGCAAATTCTTTTCGAAACAGCGGAAGAATTCAAGATTTGCTCCCGAAACGGCGGGAACCGTTCGTCCAAACCTCCCGAAAAGTTTTGAAAAGTCTTCATTAAACAATTGCGGAAGCTTATGGTGAATCCCTCCCGAAACGGCGGAAGAATTTTACGGAACCGCCCGCACTTGCGGAAGCCGTTCGCATAAACTGTCTGAAACGGAACTCAGAAATTTTCTTTAAAACTCGCGGAATCCTTTTGGGTTTTGCTTCCGCAGTTGCGGAGACCGTCGCAAAACCTTCCCAAAACACCAAATCTTTGCGGAACCTTTCAAAGAAGCCACCCGCAACGGCGGAGGCATTCACCAGTCCCGTTCGAAACGGAGGAGGCTAAGGGCAAAGGATTTCCGAAACTCTCTCGAGGCCCGGCCATTACTTAGAAACTTTTGAAGTTTTCAGAAGCCTTCTGCGGAAGCGTTCACCGAAACCTTCTGAAACGTTGGGATCTTTTAAAAGTTTTCTCTCCACTACCACAGGAGCCCTTTTCAAAAGCTTCGCATTTCACGATGATTTTTGCGGAAAAGTTTCATCGTTGCCTCCCGGAACCGTGGAAGCTTCCGCTATATCCTTCCGCAACAGCAGGAGAGATTCACGATTTTGTCCCGCAAGTGGCGGTTACACACGCAAACCGAGACAGCCCGATTTGACCGCCGACATACCGGTATTTAAACCGCGACTAATTGTGCCACCCACCAAACTAAATGCTCGCACGTGCATGTCCTATTTAAATAAGCGGTGGGGGGTACGAGCCAACACATTGTTAATTCTCCATTGGATGGTTTGTTGGACGCCGCGCAAACTGCTCCAGCTTGGATTGCTCAACCACGTTCACGGCCACCTTAGTTAGCGTTTCTCGTCGGTGCCAGGTAGGATCTTAACCTTAAATTTGTCCCTTCTACTCGTCATATTGCTATTGGGTTATCTTTCTTTTGAAAACGATAGGCTTGGGTTGAATGTCAACGGGCAAAATGCCCGTCATGGGTTGTTTTTGCCCGTCGAGTGCGGTCTAAATTCGTATTTCCTGTCGTTGTTATATTGATTAAGTAAAAATGATAATTTGGATGGACAAATTTATTGTTTTCCCCAAGTTCCTGCCGAAGCCCCATAGACTTTCTGTGTCCCCAGCCGAAAGGCAAAGCCGTAGTCACCCGGGCTTTACCATAAAACCTCAGTCCCGGCGTAACCTCTACTCAATTTAAAACTTGAGACAGTCGCCATCACCCCTGATCAGACCATCCGTAAAGACACCCCGTCAAGTGTTATGAGTAACGGCGGCGTTTGGGCTGAAACCCCTCGCTTATGTGTCAACGTAGGAGCTCCTCCCCAGTTAAACTTGTTGCTTTTTACTGCTAGTGGTCTTTTGCTTCGCTTAGCTCCTGGCAGCGTTAGAGGTCTTCGGCTTTATTTCATACTTAACAGAAGTGGGTTAGGGACAAAGTAAAACTGGAAGGAATCCCAAACAGGGTACTACCACCTATGCTCCCGTAACTGGTGATTCAACCTTTCAAAGTCGCCAACCTTATGCCTCGAAACTCCTCAACACCAAGTTTCTTTATAAAATGCGTGCGTATTTGAGGACGTTTTTCGGATCGATTTGGCTGTCTTCCCCGCCATTAGCCTTTCGAACCGCAACCAAGACAAAAGTTACCCTTTTCACCAGAGCTAAATCGAAAGCCGGTTGCTTCCGCAATACGCTTATTCTATCAGGAACATTCCAAACCAACCCCTTTAAAGAATTAGGATGGCTAAAAAAATTTATAATTATGTTCCTGATAAAACGAAGATCACCTTTTCTCCTAGGGCCAGGCCGAGAGAAAATTGTTGCCGCGACATAACCTATCCTCTCAGGAGCATCCCAAACTCATCCTTTTAAAAGATTCAAATGTTTCAATTTATGTTTCATGTTGAAATCGTGTTTTGCTTCCTAAATATACAGCTTCATTGTACCTATCTCATTGACATATTAAAACAATGATGCTCCCTGTTAAAATCTCATAGTATGTTGCTCAAATTCATGATGACTTGTCTATGGGTGCTATCAGGGATAAGTCAAGATGCCAAAAGCCAGTAAGAAGAAGGCTAAGATGACAGAGAAGAAGCCTGTGCCACTTAAAACTGAAACTTCAATCCAGGATACTAGGTGCACCACCGGTGTCCCTCCTGAAATCAGATGGGGTGACATCTACAGAATGATCCGGGACCAAGAGATCCCAGATATGTTGCTAGAGGAAGGGCCGATTTATCTCAATATCAGAGCCTCAGGTATAACTAGAGCCGCTACCCGCCCTGAGTTGTTCCCCTGTGCTAAAGTGATCGGATGGATACTCCAACATGCCGATGCTGAAGAGAGAGTGATAAATGATAGCGGGAAAGTGGCTATTGCCTCATTTCAACCCGCGTATCTTGCGGCAGCTTACAAATTTCCCCGTGTCCAACAAGCTCTGACTGATGAATGGTTGAGCCAGATGAACAACGTCGAGATGGCCAAGAAGCTGCTAATGGCAGGCAAACATTTGAGAAAGAAAGGAAGTGATGAATATGACGTGCAGAATCTGAGAGCTCCTTTCAGATTGATCGCTTTAATGCTGTGCAGAATCTTCGACATACCCGATGGCACAGTGTATAAGATTCAGTGGGTCCCCATTATCCACTACGTGGCATTCAAGGGAACTGTGTTTGACTGGGCCACTCTCCTATCAGATAGTTTGGCCTCGATGATAGTTGCTGCTAAAGAAGGACTAGCCTTGAAGAAGGCTGAATTTTTCATGTCTTCATATCTAATTGATTGTATTTTGGCCAAGATAGACTTCCCCAAATTGGGCTGCACATGGGATAAGGCCACTACCCCGGTCTATATCGCTTTTAGGATGTTATGGGCTCAGAATTACAAGCCTAGTTACAAACTCATCTGTGAGGGGTTCATCATGCCCCTATATGAGAAATTGTTCAGGGAGGAGCCCAACTGCCTGTCAGAGAACGTTGTGGAAGTCCTTGAGGATTACGAGGATTTTTACTTTTCAGAACAAGGTACCTACCTCAGAATGTTTGGAGGGACTAAGCCCCCATACATCTTGCCGCAGTATGCCATGGATTATGTGGTCCTCAAAGAAGCAGTAAGACAACTCTTCCTGGATGGAATTGGAGCAATGCTCCACAAACAGCATAAGGCTTCCTTTCCCCCTCTACCTTTCTGTATAGGTGCTTACAAGTTCTCAGGGGTTGCCTCGGCCGATGAATTTATTCAAGAGCTGAAAGCCTTTCACTTCGGTGAGGTGATCTTCCACCGGAATGACAGAAAGGGAAGAGTTGCTGAGCACTGTAAGGAGATTTATGCTCACTTCGAGTACTCTCACTATCCTGATGCGGAGGAAGAGGCATTCAGAGGTATCAGCAACATGGCTGAGCTACGGGTCTGTCGCCAAAGCACTGGAGCAAGCTCTAGCTCAACCAAGGCCCAGAAGACCAGCCAGCAGAAGGAGAAAGAAGCTGAGGATGCCCGAGCTCAGGAAGAGCTCATATTAAGAGAAGAAGCAAGGTTACTCCAGGAAGCTGAGGAAGCTAGAATGCAGCGGGAAGCTGAGGAAGCCAGGTGGCAGCAGGAGGCTGAAATGGCAAGAAAGCAGCAGGAAGCTAAAGTGGCGAGAATGCAGCAAGAAGCTGAAAATGAAAGCCTACGGAAAGAGGCTGAGGAAGCCCAAAAGCAAAAAGAGGCTGAAGCTGAGCAAGCTGAGGTAGAGAAGAAAGCAGAAGAAGAGTTGAAAGCAAGGGAAGATGCTCAAGCCAGTGGGTCCGGTGTCCAAAACATGGATATAGACACATCTCAAGCAGGAGGCTCTGGTACCCAAAAGAAGGGCATGGATCCAGCTCAGGAAGTCCGGACCCCACCTACTGAAGAAGACATAGACATCATAAACCGACCAATTGACCCGTACACGCCATCGGGAAAGCGTACAGTGTCCAGGTGGAATGAGTTTTTCTACGACAAGAAGAGGAAAGTAATGGTCCTCAAATCAAAAGAGAGGGTCAAAAGTCCCTTCCATGAAGACATCGTTACCCACCGAGAGGTCACTGTAATGAAAAATATAGATAAGGATCCCTTTGCTATGGCATCCGCAGTTGTGGAAACAGCATGAGCATCACTGGACAATGTGGGTGTGATAGTTAGAGAAAATATTTTGACAAAGAAGAGAGCTCGTTCGCTACAACAGACTGTGGCTAATGAGCAAGCCCAAAGAGATCTGGTAGTGAACAAGTATAATTGCTTGTACGCTGAGCATAGGGAGCTGTCAAACAAGTACAGCCAGCCGGAGGAGGAAAAGGACCAGCTAACACTCCAAATGATGATTGTGGAAGCAGAGAAGAATGGAGCGGAAGAAAAGGCATCTCAGCTAGAAGCAGACAAGCAGACATTAGCCGAGCAGTTAGTGCAAGCCGAGGGTAGAACAATGGACATGTCTCCTTTCCATGAGCTGTCATGCAACATCCTGAAGCAGGTGTATGACACTCAGGAGCTAATCACTGATGAGGTTTGCAAGCTCAAGGCCATGGTGGTCAGGTTAAAAGAAATTAATGCGGAAGCTCATAGGCTCAAAGCAAAGAATACCCGTGTCAAAGCAAATATCATCAGTCAGATGGCGTGGAGAGAAGGAAAAGGGGGTTTCCCCACACACCTCCCATTTAAATCTGTGGACAGTTTTAATGAGGACATAGCCCTCTTGGAGTTTGGCAGGAACTGTTCCAGTAAGCTGATAACCAGTGTGCAAAGAACAACAGATAAAATTAGCAATCTGTACCAAAGGCTCCAAGGGGTACATGATAAATGCACATTGAGTTTCCCTCAGACCCTGGAGGACTTTCCAGAAAAGGAGCAGCGTTTGTCTCAGCTAAAGGAAGAGCTAGGCGTTCAAACCGAGTATGTGAAAAGGATTGATGTTCTGGCTATTGATGACCTTCAACATTATGTTGGATTGTCATCCCTCCACAACCATCTGCTGAAGGAAGTGCATCAAGCTGCAGTAGCAGAAGTTCAAAGCATTAGAACAGAACTCGGGAAGAATGTAACTTTTCAGAAAATCTTGTTTCCTGCTGCAGGAAACATAGTCATAAGGGACACAGGTATGTGGTATAGCTACATAGAGGAAGAGGAAAAGAAAGCTGCAGCAGTAGTAGGAGCCTCAGCAGATCTAGAATCTTCTCTCCCGGCAGCCACTCCAGCAACCACAATAGGCTCGAGTGTTTCTTCCCAAGCAGCGTAAGCAGCAATTAACTTGGGTGATCCTCTGCCAGCAGAAACTCACGCACAGGATTGAAATCGTTGATTTCAAAGCATTATTTCTGTTATTTTGTATTTGACTCTCAAATGTGTAAAGCGGGTAAACTGTGGGACAACTGTCCCTATTTTCTTTTAAATAATTTCTGTAAATGAAAGGGAATCTCATTTTTGTCTATTTTAGGAGAGAATTTTCTGTAGATGACAAGTGGAAGGTGCTAGGTGGCAGCCCAAAGGGCAGATTTGTAATTATAAATAGAAGCTAGGAAGAATAGAGAAGGACTTTTGGCAGGGAAGGAAATTTTGAAACCTTTACGAGCTATCTTGTATCGTTTCTGTAAAATTGAATTTTCTAATAAAAGACACGGGATATGGACGTTTTGCATGGGATGTTGGACGGATGTATGTTGGACTATTCTAATGACTGTTGTTCTGTAATGTGAGATCATTCTTACCATCTGAACTATTTCTTTGTATCAATGATTTTTGCTCTTTCCTGTGCATGCGATTTTCTCTATTCTGTGAACAATGAATGCGTTTCATAGTGAATCAGGAGCTACCTGCTGATATATTTACCATTGCTGTAGAATTCTCTTTTAGATTAAACGGCTAATTGTTCTTTCTCCAGGATAATTCATATGGCTCATTGTTCATGCCTTTAATTTTCTCCTTGCAGGGATCTTTAAATTTAATTTCAGTTTGTTTACATTTAGATCTGTCTCTGCGTTCTTGCTATTTAGATTAGATATTTTCGCCTCTTTTCTGCTTCGTGAGCAATAGATGCGTTTTTCATTAGACTAGAAGCTATCTTCTAAGATCCTTTTATCTGGCTGTATCTTTACCTGTAAGAATTGACAGCTACCTGTTCTTTCTTTATGTTATCTATTACAGACCATTGCTCATCCTTAAAACGTGTTCCCTGCAAGGATAAGTAGATTTATTTCACTTTCTAGACTTAGATCTGTTTTAGTTGCATCTAGATCAAATATTACTAGGCATTTGCATCTCATTTAAAAGACATAAAATCCAAAAGAAAGGTGGATCGGGCCATAACCGGTAGAATCGGATTTAAACTCCAAACCAACGGTTGTCGGAACCGCTAACCGGACGGATTCCCTACACCAAACGGGAGATAGTCTAATTGGGACCACCTCTCGGGGAGAATCCCTTTCTGATTGATGCTACGATAGCCGAGGCATCAACACAACCAGATAGGTATGATCATGCCTTTAAGGCCCAATGTAGCAACTAATCGCCCTTCTTCTTGGGAAAAGTAGTGACCATTCTCCCATTAGGTGCAAATTTCATCATTTCAAACTCAATTTTGGGTGTAGAAAGGTTTTTGTTTTCCAATTCAAGTATTTGTCATTAAGGGTTTTATACATCATTATAACACATATGTAACATTGGTCATGATCACAAACTAGCTGGATTAAATATGAGTTGAATATGACGAGGAACCTAAGCCTTTTTCCATAATCAATAACTTGGGACAAAACCCAAAATTTCAATGAATAAATTACATTTTCTAGTATGACAAGATCTACCTAACTCTATCTTCAAACTTTAAAATGAAATTCTTAAGTGAATCACCTAACTCTCCATTATATGACATGTAGGATTATTTAAAACTTAGTGTATTGCAAGGAAATATTTTTATTAGAAGGGGATGAATATGGATTCAAAAATATGTCATGGAATGTGACACATGCTAAATAAATAAGAGTGAGAGTGTTATGTCACTAGGGTTACTCCACCCTCTACACATTCCTAACCAAAAGTTGGCAATAAATATTGATGAACTTCATTGAATGTTTACCCATGTCTAATGGAAAGGATACAAATTTTGTAGTGGTTGATAGGATAACTAAGTATGAACATTTCATGGGGGTAGGGAAAACAAATTTGACAAAACCAATCATTGGAGTGTTTTGTAAAATATTTATAAATTGCATGGTTTTTTTAAGGTCATTGTTGGTGATAGGGATGGAAAATTTAAGGGAAATTTTTTAAAATACTTTTCAAACAATCTAGAATGTCCCGTAATGTGATATCAACATATTACCCTCAAACATATGGTCTAACAAAATTTATAAACAAATGCTTCAAAGCCTATCTCTGTGATTTGTGACATATTATAAAAACAAGTGGTTCCAATGGTTACATATAAAAATATAATGTTATAATTATACTTATCACACATTATCCAAAATGAATCCCTTCAAAGCCTTATATGTTATGAACCACCCGAATGGAAAGAGCTTGCACTGTGCAACAATAAGGTGCCAATAGTAATGCACCAATTAGTTGAAGATCAAAAGGTCATTTAATTGTCAAAAGAGAACTTAGCAGTTGGCAATGAAACAGCAAGCAAATCAACATAGATCGGAGAGGGAATTTGAAGAAGGTGATTGGTTTTTCATAAGACTTTATCCCTACAAATATTTGTCTTTCAAGGAACAAGGTGGAAAATAGTTTCTTCCTAAGTTATGAGGGTTGTATAAAACTAACAAAAATATGAACAAGTAACCTATGGATTGGAATTGCTAGAAAAAAAACACATCCATAATGTGTTTCATGTGCCATGTCTCAAGAAGGTAAGAAGGTGTTGGGACAACATCAAAAATCTCGATCAACACTCCTTGTATTAGGTGATTTAGGTGACGAAGAAATAATTAATTTAGAATTAGAGGGCATTCTCTCCTCTACTGAAAAAAAATCATTCCAAAACTATTAAAGAATATCAAATTAAATAGAATAAGATTATAGAAGAAAAATCATCATGGGAAACATAAATTTTCACCAAATAATATCCCTCATTACCTTTTCTTTTAGGACAGAGCAATTCCATAGGAGTAGGCAATGTTATTATATAAAAGATAATAACATATGCATAGTAAACAATAATATCAAATCATAAAAATAATAAATTATTAAATAATAAAATAATATATAAATGAATACTAAATTGAAAATTAAAAGGGACATACCATTTCAAATGAGAAGGAATAAGGGATATCTCCAATAATATTTATATGAGACCCAATTGTATGATCCATGTCATCATTTTTACTCATAAATTATATATGCACATATATATATAGTTCTAAAGAAAATGATATTACTTTGGAATCAATATTTAGACCATTGGATCCTATATGATGAGTAGTTGCAGAATGTTCATTAGATTTTCGAAGCATAACATTTTTTACCAACGCGTGCGTGATGTAATTATGACATAATGCAGATTTGACACAATAATGATTCAACAAAAAAACAACAATTTTTTTGACTTTTTTCTACATCGTAGGTATAATGAAAAAATTGACACATACATGATGCAACAATGACATAAAATCCCATCCCAATGACCCAATGCATGCCAATAAGAAAAACTTAATAAGGGAAGAATGTAACATCCCCAGAGTTGCCCTTGTTTTGGTTACAATTAAGTTGGCTATAAGCTAAATTGTGATGTAAAATGTATGAACATTATGATATTAATAATTAAATATAATTGATTATGGCTGACGCGAACACAAAAGAGAATAGGGGACCATGAATACACTAAAGATAAATAGGAATGGAGTGATGGAAGGGATTGGAGATGGCCTAAGGAGGCCAGCATATGACCTTGTTTCTCTCTTAAGTACCAAAAGCTATATTTACCTTAATTAAATCCTTATCACCTCATTATTTAACCTAAACACCTTTATGCTTAGTTAATCCTTAAAGTACCTTTTATTAACCTTAAAACCTTGATTTTTTTTTAAAGTGAAGTTAATTGAAATGATAAAAAAGGGAAGAAAAGTGAATCTCCTTAAGGATACCACATGGTCCAAAATCCCAATGCAAATGTGGGAATTGGGGATTTTTATGCTCATTATTCCATAACCAATATTATGAACCCTCCTTGCTGAGAGAGGGTATGAATTACCTAGACAGGAAAAAAATATGAAATTTTGAACCTATAAACCTATTTCTCCTTGTCATTTAAAATCTGCATTTAATCCTAGAAAAGTTATTCTCCTTGTGGGTGCATAGTCTCAGCTCGGGGGTGGTGTTCTGTTGAGATATGAATGAACATAATTAACTATGGTTGGGTGGAGCATGCCTCACACACAGCCAGTTTCCCATTTCCGGTATTTTGTAGATAAGTTTTAATTTCTAGAAATGATGTTTTAATTTCTCAATATTATTTATTTCATTAATGGTGGAACAATTTCCATAGTTTTTGTTTTAGTTCCTGAAATGTTATTTAATTGATGACCCGTAAAGATTTATATTATTTTCCTTTTTCTGAGTTTGGAAAACAATTTCCATAGTTTTCTATAAAAAATATATGAAATGTAAATCTAAGAATTGGTTCATGCATTGATTGGTTGAATTCCTACATATTAAATGGATGCAAATTTCACTGCACAATATATTGTTAAAATTTATATTCGTCATAAGGAAATA
Organism: Larix kaempferi; assembly: GCA_027924585.1. Taxonomy (NCBI): domain Eukaryota; kingdom Viridiplantae; phylum Streptophyta; class Pinopsida; order Pinales; family Pinaceae; genus Larix; species Larix kaempferi. Next base: position 1,736,894 of record BSBM01000642.1, on the reverse strand, counting down.
TTTGTCGTAACAATTCCCTATAGTGATTACTGGTTACTGCGCAATTCAAATGAAATGTGCATGAAAATACTTTGAAGAGTTTTAACTCTTATTTTTCATATAAATGGGAGAAAATAATTTCTAGAGATAGATGAAATTGTTTGAAATAATTATTTAGAGAATTTTAAATATGTATGTTGAAGATGGTTTTGACACATTATGCTTGATAGTTTAAATATAAATAATTACCCTATGCTAAGGCTTGTTTATTATGCCTTGCATTGGATGGTATGGTGGTTTTGACAACCACGGGCTGAATTTGGAATAGATGGTATTTTGTATTTCAAAACTGGTTGAATTGGTTAGATTTAGGTTTGTTTATTAATCCTTGCATGAATGGGTATTATTGTTTTGAAAACCACGGCTCAATCAAGCAAAATACCATGGGTTGGATTGGTAAGGAATTGGTTATTGCATTCCATGCATTAAAAATAGTAGTACTTATTATCATAAATAATTTATGAGAACCATAGTGCGGAGTCCCTATAACATAGTTCTTACTGCACAGTAAATTTAGTAAATATGTTGGAGTAATGCTTTTTTTTTAATAATTTGAGAAAATGCATAACTTAAGGAATAATTATGCATATAGTTTTATTAACATTTGTTTTTTTTCTTGTGAAGATTACAATGCACATCTTAAGTTAGTGTTACGTAATAAGTTTAAAAGAATATTTTGGGTTATTGTTAAAATGAAAATTATGGAATTTCATAATTTTAAGAATAGCTATGCATATAGCTATAATTGCATTTATTTCATTTTTGGTGAATCATATGTGTAGTCCTTAAGTTAGTATCTAATAGCTATGCATATAACTATAATTGCATTTATTTCATTTTTGGTGAATGTGAATCATATTGTGTAGACTTTAAGTTAGTATCTACTGCGCATATGGGTTTTATTGCACATGTGTTAGTGCAAATGGTTTACTGTCGAGGTCTTAGTGCAAAAGGTTTACTGTGCAAGTTTTACTGGACGGGTAGTTTTTACTGCACAGGTCTTACTCAAAAAAAATTACTACATAGTTATCAATAAAGAGTTTGATGCACAGTTTATAGGAAAGTGTTTATAAGGAAGGATTGGAAGTGTTTCCTTCCAAACCTTAGTTAATATGATTTTACTTGTTATGCATGTGATATAAGATTTCATGGGTCTTATGAAATAATTTAAGCTTCTGGTATTTACTCATAGTTATTATGCATTTTAATATTCACTTGTCATAAGAATGCATATAAGCTTATGCATGTGGCTATTATGCATATATGTTTTATTTATAATATAAAAAATGTATGTTAAGTCTAGTGTAATGAAGGGTGCATTACAAATTGGTATCAGAGCGAGTGTTCCAACACTCATCCATTAGGTCAATGTAGCTAATGTTAAATAGCAGAGATATGCTATAGCACTCAACCTATGGGTAAATGTTACTAATGATAATTAACAGGGTTGGGTTTCAACACTCAGTTCCAGTTATGTAGTTAAAGAGTAGCTAAGGTTACAACTCTTGATGTTTTGAGTTTGAGAAGTAAAGACAGACCTTGTGGGGTTATCTTGCATGGGAAAGGATGGATTAAATTAGTTTCCATTTGATTAATGTTGGTGAGTGAATATGTTTGAATAATTTGGAAACTTCATCATATGTTTTGCTTGAAGTTTAAGATATTTTCTATATTATGTTTCTAGATATAAATATATTTTCTGAGTTTTGAAATTATGAAAGAAGATTCTGCCAATAGAGACCAAATAAGAGTTTGGCCCCTTGCTGGAATGTTATGTGCACTCCCCACTTATCTATTTAATATATAAATAGCTTATGATGGTTCATGTTTTTACATGTAACCGTGTGATGTAATTTTAATTGAGAATGAAAGATGGTTTTTCTCCTCAAGAGTGTGAAGCTATGGAACTATCTATAATTGGCAAGATGATTTTCTCAAGTGAGAAATTATTGCTTAATGTTGTATGTTTCTGATTAATAGTATGAAAATGACTATATAATGGATTTATCCTTAAATCCTAAATTGTATGGAACTTAGTCGTTATATGAAATCTCTAGTGGACCCTTGTCTTGGGTTTTTCATGGTGAGGAATCTTTTCCTTATTGATCCTTGGTTAAATTCCATTGTGATCTCTAATTATTGTGTATGGTCACTGAATTTGTGAATTTCCTTTGGTCGTTCTTGCAACTGTATTCCTGAACCAATTAATTTTTTCTACTGGATGTGGGTTGTTGTTAACAAAACCAAAGCTAATGGCGAGCGATATGGAAAATGGTGTATGCACCGACCCTGATGGAATTCCTGATCAATAGAAAACAGTGATGTGCCTCACTGCTATGTTTCCAGAAGGAAACCAAGGAAGGGAAATGCATTGCTTTTGTGTGAATCTGGTTGTAGCCAATTCCTTGACATGCTAAGTAGCATGCATCTCTTGCATTTACTTGTCTTCACAGCTGAATAGCTTAGATCGTTGTGGTATGCATAGATTGCATAACCTATGGAATCACATTTAAATGCTTGGTAGTTACATTTAAATTCATAAGAAGGCATATTGGTTTGTGTGTTTGAGGGATTTTAACCTAGAATTAGTTTTTTAATGCATTGTTTGAATTTATTGTATCCATGTATTCCCTAAAGTCTCCAACTGGTAGTAGTTTGGGGACATGTCAATTTTTTTTCAATTACTAGTTGAATGCTTGAATGCTTGATAGCTAGTTGGTATGTGTGTCTGGAATTCTTTAGAGCATGTTGATGCATGAGTGTGTTAAGCATGTTGATGTTTGTTTCTATGATTCCATGTTGCAACAAAAGAAAAACTGAGTTGGATGATCATGAGTTTTTATCCTAATCGATTGTGACTGAGGTGTATGATTATGTAAATCTGGAGATTGATTGGTTGCATTTGTTATTGATTTTGTTTTTTAAATATTGTCTGAAGTGAATGATTCCATAGCATGGTTATTTATGGTTGGTTTACTTATGTATTATATTTCAGAGTAGTGTCAGAATTGCGTAGTGAGTCTGACAGGGTGTTGTAAAATACATAAGTTATATATGCATGCACTGCATGAACTTTAAAATTTCTTATTAAAGAATAATTTTCATGTTATTATGCTTAGTTAGAATAATCCTTCTAGCTAAGTATGAGTGCAAATTAGTATTAATGTTCAGAGTGGTATCTCTAGCTAAATTTTCCAATTTTTCTATGTATGGATTACCGAATGGTATGTTGAATGCAAAATGGTGTATGTCTATTTGGTAAGGTTTTATTGTCATATTGAGTCTTTGGTGATTGTTTGTGGCATGTGCATGGCCTGTGTCTTAGTATTTGATGGAAGTATGTGACATGTGCTTGGTTTGTGATGGATTCCAATGGAAGATGGCCATTAAGGACTACTAATTAAATTCTTGAATGGATTAAGGCTTGAATCCATCTATAGAAGAATGGTGTAATATACATGTACTGGTGAAATGTTTTTCTTTGATGACCATTGGTCTGATCGCCAAGCTATATATATGAAAATGGTTACTTTGCATTGAATTCTAAAGCAACGGTAAATGTTTTGAATTCAGTTGAATGTTTATATTCATTATACATTATGGATGATTAATGCTTGTTCACTATGTATGTCCGAACTTAAGGTTTAATCATTAAAATTTTCCAAATTTATGAAAATTTGATATATTGTTAGCTGCAACAAATTGAAATACTAAATGAGGTTATTTCATAATTACTAATTGTGCTTATTTAGTAAAATGGATAGCTAATTATGAATTTGTTAATTGTTGTTATCTTATTCTAACTTATTAACATTTTTTAACTGATGTTATATCATATAAAATATGTTTATCTATTTAAAGTTATGATTTGAAGTACTTCATGGAATGAGACTGCGATATTAAAATTATTTTGCAAGAGAATGAGCATGCAATATCAAAATTCTCTTGAAATAGTAGAGAATGCTATCTGAGAATGGGAATGCAGTATTACAATTCTCTTGGAAGCATCGGAAAAGACATGTGTAAATCATGGTGTCCGATTGATGTCATGGTGCTTGAATGGTTAATCCATGGCTATGTTGGAAAAATGAAGAGTTAGAAAAAAAGTTGAAAACTAGCTATGGTTGAAAGAAAATAAGGGAAGGCTCTTTACCCAAACCTTAGTTTCATTTTGAAAATGTTTTATTTAAAAGTATTTATATTTCGGTAATCTTGAAGTCAAAATACTCTTAACTTTTTTTCTTTTTTGTTTAATTGGGAGGCATCTAATTGTAACCTTTCTGCTGACACTAATAGCACCACAAAAGGAATGGATGCATTCCTGGTGTTGTTTCTAGGTGGAGAGGATGGAAATCGAAAAGTTACCAAGTGTTAAGAAGTACAGGGGTTCAGTGTCGTGGTAATGTGTTCAAGAATAATATCATTTTTTCGATATTGATGAAGCTTTACCGGTGATCATGTGATCGTCAGGTACACACACACGCGTGCGTGCGCACACACACACACACACACACACACATATATATATGGAAATTGGTGGTTACATATTGAAGATGAAGACTATGCAAGTCAATAACTTGCGTTGAGGATGTGTTTTATTTTGGTTGAAGAAAAAGGTGATGCAAGATGAGTTCTTGCATGTTGAATGAAAAGGAAGTGCAAGACGAACTCTTGCATGTTGAAGATAAAGGAAGTGCAAAATGATCTCTTGCATGTTGAAGACAAAGGTGGTGCAAGACGATATCTTGCATGTTGAAGACAGAGGTGGTGCAAGATGAGCTCTTGCATGTTGAAGACAAAAGAAGTGCAAGACGAGCTCTTGCATGTTGAAGACCAGATTTCTCTTGGGGAATGCATTAGCTCAAATTAGGTGGTATATCTGATTTGGACTGGGTGTATTTTCCCAAGAGAGTGAAAATTAAATTGGAAAGGCCTAGTCTGGATGTAGGTGGAAGACCTAGTATGTCAGGCATACTTTTCCTGTGGAAATGCCTAGTCTAGATGTAGGTGGGATATCTAGTCTGGAAGGCATATGTTTCCTAAACATGAATCTATATCTGGACAAGTGCGTTCAACCAATGAGATTGGTTAAAGTGGATGTAGCCAGTGTTTTTAATTGAACTGGTTGTAGCCTAGTTTTGAAGCTTTCTGGTTGGGGCTTTAATGTGGAATTGGTGGTGACCAAGTTCCACTAGTGGTAAATATTTAAACTTGGTCCAAGTTGTATACTTGTGAGTTTAAAGAAAAGAGAAAGATACTAAGGAGCAAAAGAAATCCACGAGCATGGAGGAGCTCCGGATGGGTCTGATAAAGAGGGGGAATTCTTACCCGTACATTTTATTTTACTTATGTTTTACTTTATAAGAACCGAAAGTGTTGAATTTCATGTTACAACTGACATTTGTTGTATTTATTTATATTGAAATAAACAATGTATGTTCAAATAGTAATATAAGTTGAAATAATTGAATCTTTGTATGAATAGGATGATCTGATTTATAGTATGTTGGACTAACGAGTTCATGGTTGTTGACTATTTAGATAAACCTTAGTTGGAGGTTGGATACAGCTTCCTTAAAACTAAAGAGGAGTGGGAAAATCACACGTTTTCATGGGAAGGAACAACATGATGGTGTATGTTAAATATCAACGAACCTGGATGAACTCTAAAATTGCATCATGAAAGTTGAAGTGCAAGGATAGCCTTCCTGTGATATGAAACTTGAAATGTATATAAACATTTTATAAGTGTCCATAAATGCTAGAACACTGAGGACAGTGTTTGTCTTAAGGGGAGGGGGAATGTAACACCCCTAGAGTTTCCCTTGTCTTGGTTACAATTATGTTGGCTATAAGCCAAATTTTGATGTAAAATGTATGAACATTATGATATTAATAAATAAATATAAATGACTATGGATAGGGTGAAAGCAAAAGAGAATGGGGGACCATCAATCCACGAGAGAGAAATATGCATGGATTCATGGAATGGGCTGGAGATGGCCTACGGGGCCCAACATATGACCTTGTTTCTCTCTTAACTACCAAAATTTATATTTACCTTAATTAAATCCTTATCACCTCATTATTTAACCTAAAAAACTTGATGCTTAGTTAAGCCTTAAAGTTCCTTTTATTAACCTTAAAACCTTGATTATTTTTTAAACGAGGTTAGTTGAAATGATAAAAAGGGGAGGAAACGTGAATCTCCTTAACGATATCACGTGGTCCAAAATCCCCATGCAAATGTGGGAATTGGGGTTTTTATGCTCGTTATGCCATAATCAATATTATGAATCCTTTGTGTTGAGAGAGGGTATGAATTACCTAGAGGGGAAGAAAATACGAAATTTTGAACATGTAAACATGTTTCTCCCTATCATTTAAAATCTGCATTTAAGCCTAGAAAATATATTCTCCTTGTGTGTTCATGGTCTCCTAGGTGATTTTAATTCTCTCCATTGTAACATCATTGTTGACTATATTGATTATTGAATGATTACACACTATTATGTTCCTATATGAGTTCTCATGCATGATTAATTGTCTTATCATTTTTACTACAATTTTCACTGTAAATCATCCTTTTTTCTCATTCTTTCTCTCTGAGGCATACTCAGCTCCATGATTTGATGTGATTTAGAACTTCACATGGTATCCGATATCAATGAGCATAGGTTGATCAGCTACTTTTAGTAGTGCACCTGAATCCTATGGATTTCCACATCAAATCCTGGTTCCATTGCATTGAATTCATTGGAAAAATCCTTTGAGGTCTATCAAGTTCTGAAGGATCCAGATAAAAGTGCCTATTTTCCTAAAGTAGTACTTAGTAGTAGTTTATCTCCAAAAATTGAGATTTTTTTATAGGATCTTGAAGGTTTTTCAATGCAGCAGTAGCATCAGTTCAATTTGTATTCACTCCAGCAGTTCATATGGAGAATTCGAATGTTTCTCTGTCTTTGAGGATCCTGACATCCTTCAATTATCTTGATTGGAGGGATGATATGCATATGGTATTGCACGACAAGTCACTGGACAGGGTCACAATGGGCAAGGATGTTGAACCTCAAGCACTTTTTGAGAAGGCCAAGTATCTTAATGGATTGGATGAATCATTTAGTTTCATGTGTATTCATATTTTCGGAGATTTTATCTTCCACCTTGATGGAATGAAGACTCCAAGAGAGGTTTGGTTGAAGCTTGAGACACTCTTTGACAAGCAATATGAGTTGAGGGGCCATATTCTATAGAATGAGTTAATTGATCTTCAACCCAATAGTTTTGAAACCATACAACAATTATTCTCTAAATTCAAATCTTTGGTCATGCAATGCAAACAATGTGGCATTGAGAAGAAGGATGAGTAGTTGGGGCTATCCATTCTAAGCAGCTTGGTCCAAATTTTTCAATTTTTGTTTCTACCTTCCATTCAAAGAGATTGAAAATACCTAGTTGGAAAATTCCATCCTTAGATGTATTCACTGAATCTCTCATCCAAGAAAAAGAAAAATTGATTCAGATGGGCACCTTGAAGGCCTCCAAAAATAAATCTCTTATGGTTGGAGAGTCAAAAAGTGTGAATTCCAAAGGGAAGAACAAAGGTAAAGAGAAGAAGCAATTTGAAACCAAGAAAAATCCAAAGTCTAATCCATCGGAAGGAGCCTCCAACTCCAAGAAGGATAAGCAAAAGGGGTTTGAGAAGACCAAGTGTTCCTATTGCAAGAAAGGAAACCACCCAGAGATATCTTGCATGAAGAAGAAGATATATCAAATAACCAAACTTATTGAACAACACAACATTTCCCTCCCAGAATGTGGAAGACTGATTCTAGAAGTGAGACAAATGATCATGAGAGATTCCATGCATTGAAGGCTAGATTCTCACAATCAAAAGCCTTCTTCATTGATTTTGGAGCCTCCAACCACATGGTTTCCTCCAAAGAATAATTTTCTTCTCTAGATCGCAATGATGGTCCAAGTATTCACATGGGAGATAATTCAAATATCTCTGCGTAAGGGAAGGGAACAATACAACTGGAGCATGGAAAGTTCAAATTTTTTTTGTATGTGCCTTCTCTGACAACAAATTTGTTATCTGTTTATTAGATGACACACACAGGTTCACCAAAGAAAGTTATTTTTGGACCTAACATAGTTGAGATAGTAGAGACCTCATCTAGGAAGATGATAGGGAAAGGGGTTGCAAACCATGCCTCCAAGGAATATGAATTCTCTCACTTTTTTCCATACTCTCTGCCTACTCCATTTGCATCTGATGAAGATCAGAATGATGTCTCTTCTGATTATCCACTTTCAGATTCTGAAGATGAGGACCAATATCTTGTTGTTGATTATGAAGTTCAAGTAGATCTGTATCCAGATCCAGTACATGCTCCCAATCCATGGCCAAGGCCAATATGGGCTCACAAAATCCTTGAAGCTTATGGGAACATAGCTCGGGATACATATGACTATAGAACAAACAAATCTTAGTATCATGTAAACCTTGCACTATTTCATACATATCCAATTCTCTCAGAGAGGTGCTACATGATGGTGGGGTTTGATCCACAATCCTTCAAAGAGACTTTCCATGATGGATCTACAACTAAGTACAAAGATCAATTGATTGACAAAGGGTACTCAAAGGTTCGTGATTTGGACTACAATGATTCATTTCCTCCAGTAGAAAGAAGGGTTCCTGAAAGACTTGTTTTGGGAAATACAACCTCGATACAGTGGGAAGTACATCAAAGGAGCAGATCCAGATCTAGATCTAAATCTAGCACCTGCATTACTATGCTACATAGGAGCAGATTTCCTACATTTTTACAAAGACTTTCACTCAAGAAATTTTTTCCTTCTCTGCGTAGTATGAAGGATGTTTGAGTTCCATATTGTTCCCTTTTTGAAAGGGGGTATTTTTCCCATGAGGTTTTTCCCCATTTCCTTGTTTTATGGATAATTATTATTTTATCATTTATTTGATTGTATGGGTGACCTTTGGTCTCAATAACCAAGGCCCAGGATGTCCAAGTTTGGATTAAGAGGGGATGTTAGGATAATTAATACTCCATACTTGTCCTACTTAGCATTATTTCTTTTTTCCTAGCAATTGATGACATCATTTCCCCCCTAGGGGTGTGCAGATGTCATATAGGACCCATTAGCCACCTAATGCACCCTACATGCATCGTTTTAGGACCACATGAGTCAGTTCCCTACATTTTGGGATCCAACTCATTGTTCTAGTTTAGTTCACCTGAGTTAGCTTACTCTTATGGGAGATTTATGCTCTGATTGCCACTGTTTGTGGCCTCATGCACCTTTTTCTGAGTGATTTGCGTGAAAAAATCACTAATGTGCCCCTTTTGGTCAATTAACTAATTGTGTCTTCAGTTAACCGATTTTAGGTTTAGTTGAGCTGAGTTTGGGTCTTCCGAAGCACTCCAGTGGTGACAATTCCTATGCTAAGCAGAATGAGACTTGAATTCTCCTAGGTGATTCGATTTCTCTCCATTGTAACATCATTGTTGACTATACTAATTATTGAATTATTACACACTATTTTGTTCCTATTTGAGTTCTCATGCATGATTAATTGTCTACTCATTTTTACTGCAATTTTCACTGTAATTCATATTTTATGCTCATTTTTTCTCTGTGTGGCATACTCAGCTCCATGATCTGTTGTGATTTAGAATTTCACAATTACTAGTTTCTGCGCAATTGAAATGAAATGTGTGTTAAAATATGTTGAAGAGTTTTAACTCTTATTTTTCATATAAATGGGAGAAAATAATTTATAGACATGGATCAAATTGTTTGAAATAAGTATTTAAAGAAGTTTCAATATTTATGTTGAACATGGGATTGACCCATTATGCTTGATAGTTTAAATATAAACAGTTACCATATCCTAAGGCTTGTTTATTATGCATTGCATTGGACTGGCAAAATTTGCAATAGATGGTATCTTGTATTTCAAAACCACATGCTAAATTGGTTTATTCAAAGTAGAAATGATATTTATGTGGAAGCTTAAGATTTGGATTTGTTTATTAATCCTCGCATGAATGGTATTATTGTTTTGAAAACCACAACTCAATAAGCAAAATACCATGGGTTGTATTGGTAACGAATTGGTTATGGCATTCCATGCATTAAAAAAATAGTACTTATTATCATAAATCATTTATGAGAACCATAGTGCCCAATCCCTATAACATAGTTCTTGCTACGCAATAAATTTAGTAAATATGTTGGATTAATGTTTTATTTGTTGCATCAAGTGAAATGAGGTGCTCTACAGCCCAGTATGGGGGAGATGTTGTAACATGTGTGATGTAACGTTACAATGTTACAATAATTAAAAAAATTCATGTCGGCTCATAAAATAAAAAATTATGGAAAGTATTTAAAAAAAATCCATGTTGGTTCATAAAATAAAATATTATGAAAAGTAATTAAAAAATAGATGTTCGTGTATAAAATCAAAACTTAAAACTTAAACCCAGAACTATCAATCAAGAGATCAAATTTCTTGAGTTTGAATTTAAAAAAAGAAATACTTGATAGATACGAGTTTAAGATGGATCTATGCTGGTTATAATAATTTGGGAAAATGCATAATTGAAGGAATAATTGTGCATATAGTTTTATTAACATTTTTTCCTTTTTCTTGTGATAAGTTAGTGTTTACTGCATAGTTAATGTTTAATGCCTTACTTTAAAAGAATATTTGAGTTGTTGTTAAAATGAAAATTATGGAATTTCATAATTTTAAGAATAGTTATGCATATAACTATAATTGCACTTATTTCGTTTTTGGTGAATCATATTGTGCAGTCTATAAGTTAGTATCTACTATGCATATCGGTTTTGCTGTGCAAATAGCTTTATTGGCAAGTCTTAGTGCAAAGGGTTTATTGGGCGGGTCTTAGTGTAAACGGTTTACTTGGAAGGTCTTAGTGCAAAGGGTTTATTGGTTTATTGCCCAGGTCTTAGTGCAAATGGATTACTACGCACGTGTTTTATTGTGCATGTATTAGTGCAAAGGGTTTACTATGCACGTGTTTTATTGCACAGGTTTTAATGCAAAAGTTTTTAGTGCTTCTCAATAAAAGGTTTGATGAGATAATTATGCTTCCGCTAATATGATTTTATTTGTTATGCATTTGATATAAGATTTCACCGGTCTTATGAAATAGTTTAAGCTTCCACTATTTACTCATAGTTATTATGCATTTTAATATGCCCTTGTCATAAAAATGCATATAATCTTATGCATGTGGCTATTATGCATATATGTTTTATTTATTTTTTAAATTTATGTTAAGTCTAGTGTAATGAAGGGTGCCTTACAAAGAATGGGCTATAGCAATACAAATCAATGATGCTACAACTCCATATTGTAGTAATGATTGAAAATGGTCCACCCTTGGATCAAAACATGCCATCCATGGCATGAGAATTAGGAGAGCATTACCCCATAACCAACTCCCATTTCTTATCATTTCCACATCATTTGCATTCTTGAAGATGGAAACCATGCATCTTTGAGAGAGGATATGAAATGTAGATACCAAATACACTCCCCCAAACCTTATTTATCCATTCCCTTAGAACTCTTTCCTTTATGAAACACCTTAAAAGCCTCCCAACAATGCCATTTCCTACATCAAGCTAATTTGTTTCAATATAATTTTTTCCATAATTACCATCTTTATTCTCTCCATCATTTTCTTACTATGTTTCCTTCTCCTCTTTTTTTCTTCTCACACGACACTTTCAGTAGTGCCTTTGAGATTAATGGCATTTCCAGTGGGGGTTTCTTATTGGAAAACCACATAATATGTTTGATGGATTCTTGTTTTTAGTTATAGACTCCTCTATATATTTACTAGCAAAGGATGCTATCAATGCTATAAGGTGATTTTTGTTTGTGCAAGGATCACGGCATATGTTATCAATGTTTTGGTCTTCAAACCCTTTTTCCTCTAAAGCCAAAACATGTGCCCCAAGTTTCATGTCTTGATGTACCCTCATCCTTCTTTAAATCTCTAATAACATATATGTACCTTCTAGATTGTGAGGTTTAGTCCTTTAGGTTAGAGATGGAGTTTTCATGTGGACACCCCCTTATGTCTAGAATTTATCTATCTATAGTATACCTTGCATTGATATTACAAAGGTAAAATGTTAGAGCTTGACAGGCAAAGAAAAATTCATTAAATTTCAAAGTCAAAAAGAGGAGAGTGACTCTCGCCTTCTCGAGGATTTATTATTTCCTCCACATAAACAAAAATTAATCCCTAATCATTAATCATTTCCATACCTAATCATTAATCATTTCCATAGGAGCTCTTCTTCATACATCAGGTAAATTTACCGCAAAATAATTCATATACATAAAGTATAATGTTTATTAAAAGTATTATTCAATACACGAAAAAATATATCCATGTAGGATGATCCATATACCATATATGCAATAGAACAAATCCATAGAATATCCATGGTTGACAAATCATGAGGTGAAAACTGACCAACACACCAAAAGATGGTGAATAAAAAGGGAAGGAAGATCAGTGAAGGCAAAAGATTGTGAAATAGAGAAATCCCTTGATAAATTCTCAACATAGTCGTAGTTAAGTACACATTTTATATTGAAGAGAATTTCTAAGATATAAAATATGTGAGATTCATTTAATTATCTATTGGATAAGGATTAAAAGAAATAATTCGAGGAAGTCTGATATCGTGAATACAATCTACGAGATTAACGTTGCATGATGAGCATAAGCGTTATCATGGTTAGAAATTTAAGAAAAAAGCGTCAGATCAATATCATAATAATAAATATCTGGATTTGTTCGCATCAATTAACTAAAAATTTGCATAAGAAAGCAGCATAAATTTATTGATTATAAGAATACTAGTAGAAAATTCTAGAAGGTGAAGCTTAGCTTAAGAATATGATAATAACTTAAAAAATGAAGTTTCTCCTTTATGAAAAGAATGCCGGCACGCGTTTATGTGGCGGACAAGATACTCTCTAGTTTTGTGAATCTATTCGCTAAAAACCAAAGGTGCACACATTTCGAAGTTACAAATGGAGAAGGAAGAATCTTAATTTAATAAACAAGTATTAAATAAGAGAGACTAAATGCACATGCCGGACAAAAAAGATTTTAGAAAGAAAAAGTTGATAGATGATTTCAGTGCGGTGATACAATTTCCTTGAGACTTTTTCACAGATGCTGTAACTATTCATGTCCACAATATTATTCCATTCCCCCGGTTGTTTAAAAGCTGTCTTGGCCTCGAATTAAAATTATTTTTTTATTACAAACATAAGTGGCTTAATTCAAATTCTATAGTAATGCTCAAGTCTCCTTATCATCCGAACTCGAGATTTTAAGTTAAAATTTTATACTGTCGTTGCATTGCGTCACTCACTGGTGTTGGGGTGCCCGTGCCACTGGGAAGCTGAAAACACGTGAGTAGAGGGACTCGAACCGTTAACAATACACGTGAGTCCGTCGAGAATATTCATGCAAATGTTTAAAATAATGCAAAGTGAAAAACATGTGGTAAGGTAATAAATATCGAGTAGATTTAGCAAGGCGAAATGATTTACATTGGATGATCAGAGTTATGCACAGTAATTTTGGCGGGGACTGCTGTTACGGTTAGCTCCATTGAAACATATTACAGGAAGGAAGGAAGAACGGAGGATCGCCCACAGACGGCTGAGACCTAATCCAATTGGGACTGAAAATTGATAATCCAATTGGGACTGAAAATTGAGCTAGTCGAGTCCTGGTGGATTTGACAGATGAGATTTAGGAAATAGCGACACAGTACGATTCGTAATTTGACTGCCATTTTCTTTCTTTGCATCTCCCGAAGCCTTCCTCTAATGGAAACTTTGGCAGAGAATGAGCAGATTCGTTAACGGAACCTGCGTAACGGATTCTATTCAGGGGATAGTTTAGCAGAGACGGAGTCGTTACCAAACTCTGAGAGGTGATCCATCTCAAGTTCTTGTTCTGCGATGAAGGATCCCTCCAGCCGGTGTAGAAGTTTACTCCCATCGAAGCAGGCGGGCCGGAGAATTCATTTGACTTGGCCAGGACGACATAGTTATTGTTGTTGTTGTTTTCCGTGGGCCTGAGCTCCATGTCGCGGCGCAGTCTGCGGTGGAGTTGAAAGTCGTAGCCGCTGTCCTCGGCTTTCTCGGCGCGATTCGAACAGGTGATCGCCGGCGGCTGTCGCGGTCGCTTGAAAAGACTCAGATCGTCGTCGTTGATTGGACTTCCGGGCTTCAAATTGACGGGAACTGCTTGCTTCTTTGACGGATTCAGAATTTGCTGTCGTAAGCTCGAAAGATTCGACACTGTAGTCGCCTTGGGCTGCTCGAGGGAAGCGTCGGCCGCTTTGCGGTATCCCGGCGCGGAATCGCCGTGAAGTTCCCGCGAGTCCGGATTGGAAGAATCATTAAGGATGAAATGCAGCTGCAAGCGTCCGCCTTGGCGATTCGCCTGCAAGTACTTGTGAGAGGCGACTTCGACGGCTTTGAGCATGAATCTCCCGTCTTGCCTGCAGGATTGCATGTAGACGCATGGGCCGTTGCCGCTGGAAATTGAAGGAAGCGGCGGAGGGAACGATCTCGGCGTCCGGATGTTCTTTGCGCCATACACAACCTCGGTCTCACAAATCTCCGAGCGGCTAACGCTGTCGGAGAACTTTAAATTGTCCATCATTGCTCCATTTTGCTCCTCTTCTTGAAATACAGAGATATTGTCATCGTCGGACTCAGACTCAGAGGACTGAGAGTCGGTGAACCACTCATAAGAGCAATCCGAGCCGGTCTCTGAGCCGAGGCCTTCGGTGCACAATTGCAGGCTTCTTTCGCTCAGCTTACTTCGTCTCTTGGCATTCGGCAGCACGTAGGGCTTGCAAGGCTCCCACTGTGAACCGCAAATGGTTGAATCTTTGTTCGCTCCCCCATGAAATGCAGTAAGCGAAGGAAATGCATCGGAATGCTGCTCCTGGCCGGGCCGAATCAGGCTCCAGAAATCTTGTTCTTCTCCGCTCTCGCAGGAAGCATTTTGCTTGTCGGGGATCTCTTCTTGATCTTCGTCGTCGTCATCTTTTCCGTGGCGATCTTCTGTGTCGGATTCGGAAAATTCGTCAGAATCGCAGAGGAGCTCGTAAGAAGAACAGGTTTTCCTCAGCAGCTTCCGATGAGCCTTCAATCCTCTAGACAACATGTCGGCGGAAAGAGTCCGCCGCAGAGACTGAGCGGCGCTCCTCCTTTGCATCCTTTTCGTGGAGCACTCCAGCTGCATCCCCCGAGACGAATCGAGAATCACGCCGATGCCTTTCGGCTCGGAGTCACTCCTTCGATCCTCGGGAACGCCTAAGTAAGTCTGCAAGCTCTTGTAAACACTTCTCATCTTAACCGTGTTGGCAAGCTGCTCAGCAGCAAACACAAAGCCAAATTTATACAGCAAACGAGATTTAGCAGCCTCTGTGCTTCAAAATTAGCTTTCCTGTGTTTCACAGGGAGAATTCTAAATACCAGATTCAAGAAAGCTCGGGGAGCCAGAAATTTTGCTCAAAACGGCAAAACCACACAACTACGACAAGCCGTTGGAATGGATATGGCAAAGCACGAACCTTCAGTTCAGTCCAACGGAAATCAGAACTGCTTGGCAATCGACAACACAACAGAAAATCCAATTCCCAAAAACAAGGTAACCAATCCAATCCAATCGTCGTTCCAGGTGGCCCAAATAAATAAGCTTATCCTAGGACACAGGATCGAACCGGGCAAGCTTCGGTTTTAACAGGTATATGGCCACTTGCGCCTCTCTCAGTGCAGTTGGTTCGTTCCTTTCGGAGCAGAGGAAAGGAGGAAGAATTGGTTGTTGTGATGGTGCCACAACATGAGAACAAGGCAGAGGGGGAGGCCTCCAATTTGTAGGTGCCAAAAAGCAGAGCCACTGTGCACTATCTTTTCCACGGGGCGGGCAGGTTAGACCGGAAGCAACCGCAATTTACCCTGACAGATCTACGGTAAAGTGAATTCAAAACCCAGTAATAGGGCTCCGGGAGCTTCACTTTGTGTGCAGGCACTGCAATTTTACCTTAATCGACGCGGGGTTACTGACTGCCTGGGCGCAGCGCGCGAACCATGACATCCCGTTCTACAAAAGCTGGTGAAAGTGACACCAGAATAACCATAAACAGAAAGCTGAAATGGCCCCTACAGCAATTAGGCACAGGCACAGGCAGGCACCGCCTCGACAGGTTAAACAAATTCTAAACAAAACAAATATGGTGCGATTGAAAAATCCAGTCGGTCATTTCAGTTCCGATTACGCGCAGATTCCACTGGGTGGCCATTATAGTTGCTGTCGATTTCTCAGCCTCCCGAGGAGGAGGGAGGACGGAACCAAGTACCAACTGGGGTGTCGGTAAAGACAAAAGTAAATAAAATAAAGTTGAAAAGAAAAAAGGCCCGTGCACTCTCCTCCGGCCTCTCTACCGGGACGCGAGGTCATTTTACCGGAACGGGAATGGCAATAAGCCCGTTTCGACCGGGGGAATCCGTCGTGGACGACATGTCGGCACGTGACGTGTACTTAAGTTCTGCTTAACGATGCCCTCGCCCGCGGTGGCGACAGGAAAGTCTATTCCTTTGTGGGTGGTCCCGTCCAGCGTCACCATTTCCTAGCGCCGGGAACCCTGGGCAAATGTTTTCGTCTCGGCGCGCCTTAGCTATTGGCTGGCCGCCATAATGGGTGCCGGCCGGGGAATCTGCCAGCCAGAATGTGGGTCGGTAGTGGCACCGGCCGGGCCCGAAGACGGACGGACTGCCTGCCTCGGGGTCGACGCCCAACCGGGCCGGGCGGTTTGTTCGCCACCTGCCTCATGCCTTTTTTCTACAATTCTTTTTCATGGGACTGCCTCTTCAGATTTCTGCTTTCCGTTTTCTTTAATTTTTGGCATTTTATTTTATTTACTAACACAGCTAAATCACCCTTTGGGTGGAGTGGAGGTCGAATTTTCAAGTGAACAATCCCATGTGCTTTTCCATCATAATGCATGCGACGGACGGTATTCACTTTTGTTTCTTGTTTGCTCTTTCCATACTAATCAAACTTAAAGCAATCCAATATATTATTTAGAAGCGCAGCTCTATGTCTTATGGGGGTGATGATAAGTGCAATCTAGCATACCCTATAGGGAAATGAAACTTCGAAAAGAACTTTGTTATGTTGCAAAATGAGAGAAAATTGTGTTTATAGAATCTATGGTAGGCATTGTAGTCAATGAAATTGAAAAGAAAATATTGTTGTAGGTACTAATAAGCAATAAATAGAAACTCATGCATTCGATGGCAATTAAAATCAAATGCACATTAATTTGTCATACGAGAAAGTATACATATGTGAGTAAAACAATAAAGGGCTAGGTAGTGATCAAGTTTGACTCTAATTATATTGCCAATCAACATTGGCATTTTCATTTGGTGGGGGAGTGTAGGGATTGGGGGTTGCAATTTTAAGTGTGAAGGGATAGGGCATTTCACATCATCTAGCGTGTATGTCTTGAAATATCTTCCAATTAAACACTGAATCTTTAAATAATATCTAGCCAATCTTTATATTCCAAAGTCAACTGACTACTGGAAGAGGATGAAGACATGCATGAGTTTGGGCACATTGTTTGTCTATGCTAAGTCACACAATGTTTTGATCTGAGTATGAAGACATACATGAGTTTGGGCACATTGTTTGTCTATGCTAAGTCACACAATGTTTTGATCTGAGGATGAAGACATACATGAGTTTGGGCACATTGTTTGTCTATGCTAAGTCACACAATGTTTTCATCTTCACAAAGAAAGTAAATGGTCTCAAGAGTGAAAAGTATTAAGCTATGGTAAAGTCATGCCCAAGACTTTGTGGAAATGATTCAATTTAGTCTCACTTTGATAACCATGTGTGTATTATGCACATGTGTATTTTTTTGTCAAGACAAAAGTATTGGTATGATATAAATTTAATAGACAATGTGTGGCATATGATTACTGTAGGTGCAATATGAATAGCTTAAATAGCTCCCAAGCACTTGTGCGAAAGCCTAGGAATAATAATGCAAGTGATATTGTAATGCATATTGCTATATTACAAGAAGGATCATTGTAAATAAATTGTGAATGTCATTCATGAGTGAGTAGGTTTTTTTTTAGCATCTCTCAGTCACTATTCTTATTATGATGGCATATTTATGTCGCCTATTCCTTTCGTGGAGGCCTTTTGTGAATGGTTTGTATGCATTATTGTTATTATGATGTCATATTTATGTGGGCTATTCCTTTCCTGGATGCCTTTTGTGTATGGTTGGTATGCATGATTGGAAAGGAAGCTTTCAGAGTCTGCTCATTTCCCCAATTTTTATGCATTTGATTCATCTCTACTGTTATTGTTTCCTAGTTGTGTAGGTGTAATCCCTTGCACATTGGGTATATCGTCTCTCTGTAGCAACACAGGACAACTTCTTTTTTGTATGTAATTTGTTCCTTTTCTTTTACATGAACTTTTACATAATTTTGAATCACAGTTTTGCATTGAAATGTTTGAGGAAATTTTTAATTTCACTGGTAAAATCAAGACTATATATGGGAAAATGACCAATATCACTACACTACCACTAAATTTGATAACGACCATCAAAACATTATAAAATGGTATCTACTAGACATTATTGAAACCATTAATACCTAAAATAAACACAATTACCTTTGCAATGTTGTGCAAACATAAGGAATCTATTAATGATGTTTGGATAATTTGTGTGAGAACATACAAACACAAGAATCCATTTAAACCATGCCACGGTATGAATTCAAGATGACTGTCAAAGACAAATTATATATTGTTAACAACTGGAAAGAGCAACAAAATAATGGTAGTGCCTACATCACAAGTCAAATTATACCATAAATTCCTACATCTAATATTTCAACTAATATTCCATTCAATTTAGAGTGATGGATGACGAAGCAATGATTGTCACCCAATTCATTGATTGGTTGTATTGATCCCTAAACAATCACATGCCAAAAAAAACATGAGACCCCCTTTTGTTTTTTAATTTTTGTATGTAGGCATGCCCTATAGGCTTTGGGGAACCATACAACATCCTAGTGCAATTAGACCTTGAAAGATAATTTTATCGTTCTTAGATACATCAAGATAATCCTTGGAGTGTTTTTTTTATGTAGGTTTTAGCACATGTTTTTTGGTCATTTGTGAAGCAGCATACTATTACTTCTTATGCATTCCACACATCATTGATAATTATGAGAGTTCTTTTGTGTGCAAGCTTGATAATTTGTTTGCTTAGTTATGTCACTAACCACGTCTTCATCACGTCTTCATCATTTGACAACAATAAAAGTCCAATGTTAGATCCCATGCTTAAAGTTTGTCAATTGATCCATTAATGTATAATCAAAAACAAATGTGACTCAATCTTTTGTCTAACTAATGTAACAATGTTTTGATGTGAGAAAAATTGCCCTTTATTAACTACATAGATTTACCTAGGAAAAATGCCCAATTAGACCTTTCTAAGCTATTCTATTTTGACACCATCCTAAATATGAATTAATAGATAATTTTAAGGATATGAAATGAAACAAAATTAGGCAAGGTTTAGTCTATCAAATATAATTTTCATTATTAAACCAAAAACGCTTTCTCTTTAAATTTGGTTTCAACTTTATTACCCTCCCGAGACTTGAGTTTAACTTGTTTATTTTCTTTTACTTGAACTTTTACATAATTTTGCCAAGTTTTTACATAATTTATGAGCCATTTTTTAGAAACCATGTGGCAACATCCTCGGGTTCAATTTGTAAAAGTAATTGTGCCTTTGGTTACTTGTTCGTGTATCCATTGTGGGTCTCATCCAAAAGACTAGTTCTCTACATACCTTTTAGCATCTTGAAAGGTTTATACTAGTTGGTTTACCTTATCATGGATTCAAAGATAACTGTATTTGTTTTGTTTTCTATGAAGTTAATTATGTTAACATCTCGAAAGGTTTATATTGACTTCTCTATCTTCTCTCGGATTAGAAGACAAGTGTATTCCTTTGAAATAAGAGAACTGTAAGGTGTGAGTGACCAACAACAGGCACGTGTTCGATTCCTGTTAATCCAGTCGTGCCCTTCTATAATGCTTCTGATATGGGTATTCCTTATCATGTCGTTTCAATTCCACACCCGCTTTGGGATAACAGGAAACAACAATACCAATAGCAGGTTCCCATTGGTTTTCAAGGGGATGTTAGCATCCATTGCCTTCCATTGTTTCCCTTAAATAGGCCTTATAACTATAATGATAAAAAAAACATGAACAACACCATAATTGCTGCTCGTAGTGGCAGTAATGTTGTGGGTTCGAGTCTGGGCTCGGCTATTTATCCATTAGGTCGAGAACATGCATCTTGAGCGTTGCTTTTAAGTTTTGTTTCTACTGAATTGAGTGAAGAGTATTTTAGGCGCGAATTGGAGGTCCAGGGTACTATTCGTGCATTGGATTTGGATAGAAGATGAGAAGGGATTTTCATAGTTCTTTATTATGATCTCAAGCATACTAAAGCAGGCTTGACGAAAATCTAAGAGCAACATTTGATGCAACAACACATATTGCAGTAGCACTACAATAATCTGCTTCACAGGAAAAAAGAAAAGAGAGAGGGAGATGAGAATGACCATGGCAATGACCACGATCGAATCCCTGACCACCATCGGTATTATCACGAGGACTTGTAGGAGGAAAGGCCATATGTGCACAGTACACCATTCCTGTTGCGATCCCGCCCAACCCAAAAGGCCATAACCAGGGCACTCTAGTGGTTTTCAATTTGGATGTTGATATCAACACTAACATTTGGTATGTGTGTATTGTTCTATTTGTGTTCTGTATTTTGACTGATTAGTACTCGAGTTATATATTATTTTTTTTCTTATTGTTCGCATTTGTTGTTTTGCAGGTTTTGTGAAGCAGCTCGGTGAGACTCCGACTAAGCTGCAGCACAAGTTCGTAGAGTTTTTTTATGTGCTCTTCATGTGGTTGCTCTTCATAATCTTCATGCTTTGAACTATAACCTTATTCTCTATCACAATCATCATTAATTGGATCCACCACTATTGAAGGCTTAGATGCTTACTCAGATGCCTTTACCTCTTCTCGTGCTTCCTACTCCTGCTCCTTCTCCTACTGCGGGCAATGAAACTTAATTTGTTTCTTCCACTTCGTGATAGCCATGATAACAACAAGAGTCCGAATACTGGTCATGTTTGCCACAGGGAGAAACAAAATAGAAGGGTACTTTGAATAACTTGATTGAGTTAGCGTGTCGGCGTAATTAACATGTGGATATAAATTCGACATGGGGAGGATCCTGATTGGCCTTCGATAGACGATGAAGGCCAGAGAGGAGCCAACCCCTTAAATAACACCTTCGACATAATTAATTAGAGGCATCTCCTTGTCTTTATCTTAGGGGATGATGATAAATGCTTTCGATTGTGGGTTTTTTACTTGAGTAGTTTATGGAACGCATAAACGAGCTTTAAGTTGATAATAATTATATGACCAAGGTTTGTGGTAATGTAGAGTTTTGACTTGCTATATATGTGAAAAGATTACACAATGATAACCACAATCATATGACAAACCAATAGAAAGATTCTAATATCATTTTTTAACATAATGATATGTATCTTTACCGATCTTTAAAACGCTTCATATCAAATTACTAAGGAAGAGAGGATTATTGAAAAGTGCAATATCAATTGATTATTTTCTTTTAGAAAAAATGTAACATCACTTCACTATTTCCTTATCATTTTATGTTGAGAAAGAGTATAATTTTTTTTCATTTGATGTAAAAAAAAGGGTATTAATGTGGAATGAAATCCTGAAACTTTTAATATTATTTTCCAAATTGGTAAATTTTTTAATGTGAATAGTGATTTATAAACCAATACTTTTTCACAATACACACACTAAATGATAATGTTAACATACTTTTGATGCTTGGAAATTCCTAGCATCGACAATAAGGATTCTTCCCAATGAATAATCCCAATTAGATCATTCACTGTTTGAAATAGGGAATCCTTCCAGTTAATGGTCCGGCTACCGTAGGTATGTTTGTTAAATATTTATCGGTTGCAGCCTGGCCCACCATTTATATTTTATGTTTAAAGTGTGATTATGCAAGTGCTTCTAAACTAACTGATGCATTTAGCCTATAATTGATAGGCAGAAGCCTCACAAGTGGTGTGCATGTTCTTACCTACCGTCTTATCACTTCTACCTTATCAATTAGCTAACCTTACTCTAAATTAACTAATCTATCATTGCAAGGAGCGAGTTTTAATGAGAGTAATAAACTGAGAAATCTTACACACATCTAACAGATAGCTATTTAGATAAAGTATTCACATTCACAGTAGAAACATACAAAGATAGTTGTGTGAACATTTAAATTCATTTATTACTCTGATAGCACATAGACATTTGCATAGACAAGTAAAATCATTCATCACCATCGAAATAATTCAATAAAGTTAGAAATATCTCACAGCATGAGCATGAACACAAGAAATAATTATGATATGTTACCCAAAATTCCACGCAAAAATCCATGCAAGCTTTTCCCAGCAAATAGGTCTTTCTCATTAGCAGAAAATTAGTTCTCTTACAAAATGTTTCCAGCCTCTATTTTACTAGCAAAAGTCCTTTTCTAATCCCTTACCCCTTCTATTTATATTACAAGAGAATTTGTCTTTACATGATTGATTGCTTCACCTACCCTCTAACTCTTGGAGTGCTGCAATTTGTCTTTTGTGCTTGCACAACTAAAAATAGATAATTATCTACAAATTAAATTATCCTTCAGGTGGGACCTCTAAGCTGGAAATATAATTGTCCCACAAGTCAGTTTCATGAAATATTATATTACATTGTACAAGCTCCAATAATTTTAAAGATGTTTCATGAACGGATAATTCTTTTTCCACACTTATTACTCCTTTAGTGGCTGCTTTATAACTTTCCTTCAGGAAATAAGCATTTACAGATGCTTGTCCATGTTAGTTTTTACTTGTTTAGCATATAACAATAAACAAACTATTACTAAAATAAATACAAGCACAACAAGAACACAATGAACACAATATTTCTCTTGGGGAAACCACGAGGGAGAAAACCTCGGAAAAATCTTCCTCAATATAGAAATCACAAAGTACAAAAGTAAACCCCAAGACAAAATCAGGTACTCCTCCACTTGTACGAACTTCTCTCTCCCTCCTATGCGAACTTTTGTGAGTGAATGAGTGAATACAAATGAGAGAGACCTCCTCTATTTATATTCTTCCGTTGGGGTGAATTTTTCCCAACAGGGCTGACTTCTCCTAACTGACTGGGCTGACTTGTCAAATACATAATATAATAATCTTTTATGGGTTCTTCTAGGCTGACACAAGACCTAGGGTTTACATTGACTCTTTCAATGACTCTTGCATTATTAATTACATCAATGACATTTCCTGAAGGAGGAATACAATAATATAATAGACAAGTATCAAATATATTCCGCAGTTACATTCTTTTAAAACTCCCTCTTAACTAGGAAGGTATTATGCGGGTAACAAAAACATATACACAACTGACTTGTGAAACTCTATATGTTGTAGGAATATTTTGGATCATCATCTGTCTAGGGTATCATCTGCTGAATTAGAATCATCATTGTCTATTGGAATGTTGTCATCAACATCTACTGGAATATCATCATCAACAACATCCTCTCCTGGAACATCTTTTGTTGGATCAGCAACATCGTCAGCTGGAACATCTTCTGCTGGAACGTCCTTATCAGCAACATCATCAGTTGGAACATCTTCTATTGGACCAACAACATCATCAACTAGAAAATCCTCTATTGGAACATCCTCGTCAGCAACATCATCAACTGGAACACTATCAGTCAGCTAGTACTGATCTCCTGTCTCCAAGACAGGAATCTATCCCTACGGATAGGAACTCTATCAGTCAGCCAATACTGATCTTATGTCCCTAGGACAAGCATCTATCCTTACAGATAGGAACTCTATCAGTCAGCCAGTACTGATATTCTGTCCCTAGGATAGGCATCTATCCTTACGAATAGGAACTATATCAATCAACGAGTAATGATCTTTTGTCCCTAGGACATGCATCTATCCTTACGGATAGGAACTTTATCAGTCAGCCAGTACTAATATTATGTCCCTAGGACAGGAATATATCCTTACGAATAGGAAATCTATCAGTCATTCAATACTGACCTTATGTCCCTGGGACAGACATCTATCCTTACGGATAGGAACTCTATCAGTCAACCATACTGATCTTTTGTTGCCAGGACATGCATCTATTCTTACGGATAGGAACTCTATCAGTCAACCAGTACTGATCTTCTATCCCCAGGACGGGCATCTATCCTTACAGATAGGAACTCTATCAGTCAACCAATACTAATCTTCTGTCCCCAGGATAGGCATCAGTTCCGAAGAACTAGAACACTATCATTCTCTCTTTCGAGAGAGGTCCCTCTGGACCACACCAATATTATCTTGAAAGTATTCCAACTTTACGTGATACATAGGCTTAGTAAACACATCATAAAATTGTTCCTCTGTAGGAACATACTTGAGATTTATAGCTCCCTTTTGCACCATATCCTGGATATAGTGGAACTTGATCTTGATGTGCTTTGATCTATCATGGAACACATGATTATCTGTCATCTTGATGCAACTCTGGTTGTCATAGAGTATCTCTGTAGCATCAATCTCTGCATCGAACAATCCTGCCAACATCTTGTGAAACCATATTGCTTCGCTACAAGTTGAACAAACTGCTACATATTTAGCTTCTGCTATACCAAGTGCAACACATGGCTTCTTTCTACTGAGCCATGAGATCATACCTGATCCCAAACTAAAGAAACATCCTGAACTGCTTTTCCTGTCTTCAACACTTCCATCCCAATCTGAGTTTGTGTACCCGTACAACCTAAACTCACTATCTTAAGTATATATGAGTCCATAATCCAATGTACCCTTTAGGTTCCTCATCACATGTTTTGATGCAATCAGGTGAACACTCCCGAGTTCCACCATTTACTGACTCAATGTGTTCACGGCAAAACATATATCTGGTCAAGTATTGGTCAAGTACATCAATGACCCAATAATATGTCTATACATGGTGACATCCACTATCTCTGATGAAGCACCATTCCGAAGCTTCAAGTTTGTCACCATCGGAGTAGTCATGGCCTTAGAATCCAACATCCCAAATCTCTTTAAGATCTCAACTGTGTATTTTCCTTGACTTAGGAAAATCTCATCTAGAAATTGCCATACTTTAAGACCTAGAAATTAATGCATCATACCAAGCTCTTTCATTTCAAATTCCGCTGCAAGCCTTCTCTTACATTCGGTGATGGGATTGTCTTCTCCTGTCGGGAACAAATCATCTACATATAGTAGTAGTATCATAGGTTCATCATCCATAATCTTATAATAAAGATTAGAATCCCCTTTACTCTTGGTAAATCCCAAACTCATCAGGAAGCTATCAATTCTTCCATACCATGCTCTATGTTGCTTGATTCAACCCATACAATGCTTTCTTCAGTCTCCATACATGTGACTTTCTATCTTCTATTTCAAATCCTTCTGGCTTCTCTATATATACTTCTTCTTCTATATTCCCATTCAGGAATGTCATCTTTACATCCATTTGATGTAACTTCCATTTCATCTTCGCTGCCAAGGCAAGAATGGTTCTAATTGAGGTATATTTGTCCATAGGAGAAAAAGTCTCCTCATAATCAATTCCTTCCTTTTTCAAGAATCCTCGTGGTATAAATCTTTCCTTGTACTTTTCAATGCTTCCGTCTGCTGAGTGTTTTGTTTTGAATATCCATTTTGATGATACAACTAATTTATCCTTTGGTCTTGATACCACATCCCAAACATCATTCTTGATGATGGATTGGTATTCTTCATTCATAGCATCCAAACATTACTTCTTTTTCACTACATCTTCAAAACAAGTCGTTTCCTCTTCAACAAGGTTACATATCAAGGCTACATAATTGGAGTATGGCCTTGTTATTTTTCTCTCTCTACTAGTTCCTTTTGGTGCACCATACCTTTCTGCATCTTGAATTAATTCTTGTGCCCAATCTGGTCTTCTCTTCTAAGAAATTTCTTCATGAGGTGTCTCCTCAGGTGTCTGAGGTTCTGCCATGTCATGATCCTTTGGTATAGGATCTTCTTCAACATTTTTGTCTGGTACTTTATTTGTTTTTGTAACTCTAGGAGCCTCCTACTCCTCTTCATCCTCATGAGTCTTCTTGGTTTTGTTGAAGGTTGTGTCTTCATCAAATGTAACATCCTGGCTAAGCTCGATCTAGCGGAATCCTGGGATGTAGATACAGTAAGCCTTAGATTGCTCACTATAGCCCACAAATATCCCCTTCTTCCCTGAACGTTCTAATTTTGATATTTTCTCCATTGGAATGTGAATGAACATCGAACATCAAAATATCTTTAGATGACTAACTTCAGGCTTCTTACCGGTGAACATCTCTTCTGGGGTCTTGTTTCCAAGAGCACTGTGAGATATTATGTTATGTACATATACAGCGGTTCTGACTGCTTCTTCCCATAGATGCATGGGTAAGTCTTGATCATGGATCATAGTATTCACTTATTCTATGATCGTTCTATTCTTCCTTCAGCTACACCATTTTGATGTGTATTATAGGGAATAGTAATCTACCTCTTAATCCCTGCTTGTTTACAGAAATATTTGAAATCGCCTGAAGTATATTCCTCTCCATTATCTGACCTTAGAATCTTTATCTTTGTTAACACCAAAAAAGTGCTCACTAGATCATTCCCTTATTCACATGACCCATTTGTCCACTTTTCCCACCATTTGAGCCTCTAAAACCATCAAAAGGTCACCTAAAAGACTATAATACACCTTTTTCTCCTCAAAATATGTATTTTTCCTCAAAAAACACAAAAAACCCTAAAAAAGGGTCCAAAATTCCCCAAAAATATTAAAAGGGAATAAAAATATAAAAATATTCAAAAAATGAAAAATGGGGAAAAAGAGACCTAAACCATGTTGGTTAATTCTATTGGTTTCCTTAAAACCATAATGGTATTCTCCATCACCAAAAACTATAAAAAGGTGATAGGGGCTCCTCACTTTACATCCACATTTCATCCTATCCTTATGCTGCCAAATTCTCTTTGAGAGCTATTGCCTCCCATTTTGAGTTTGAAGATCCCCATTAAAGCTTTGGAGAAGAAGAGACCATTGGATATTGGAGCTTCTCAACCTTTGAGTTGTTTAACACCCACCATCCTCACCACTTGAGGTAATACAAAATCAAATATTTTTCAAGTTATTGTTTTTCCATAGATCTTATTGCTTATGTTTTAAAATCTAGTTTTTTGTTTATTTGCACATGTTTATGTTAGATCATATTATATTAGTTTATTCATAGTTGTTTTTTGTTTTATATTGAAACTGCTATTACAAGTTAATAGGTGCATCCTTGCATATGCTTGGTTGAAAAACCAAGCAACAGTTTTTGGCGACTCCGCTAGTATTCAAATTTTTGAATCTTACACTTTTGCTTTAGATCTTCGTTTTTTACTAGTTTTACCATTCCAATTTGTAGATCTACCATACTAGACAGCATATTCATTGCTGCCCTAGCTTTTGGCCCTTTCTGTAGCCTTTAACAGCCCGAAATTTCACTTTTCGGTTTCGTTTCCGGCGACAATTTTTTCGTTTTCGCATCGTGCTTTTTCGCCCGACAGCTGTGCGGCTCATCGCAACCTCATGGCCTTTTTCTGCGCTACGCATTGCGGCCTCATGACCTTTTTCTGCGCTGCGCGTCGCGTCTTTTTCCCGCGTTGCACATCGCGGCTTCGCGGCTTTTTTCCGCACTGCACTTCGCAACTTTTTTCCGCGCTGCACATCGCGGCTTTGCGCCTTAAACCCGCGATGCACATCGCGCCTTTTACCCATAAACCCGCGATGCCGCTGTTTTTCACCCAGCCCAACTTTTAGAAAAAATTTCTACTGCATTTTTTCCCATTTAGCCTATTTCGTCAAGCATTATTTTTTCTGCAATTTTTTCCAGCATTCTGTTTTAATTATTGCAGCAATAGTAAATCATTTTCTATTACATATGCTCAATTAAAATCTTTTTAAAAAATTTCAACAAGTGAAAGAAAGGTTTTTTAGCACTTTGTTTAGATCATAGATTTCACTTCTTTGCAAATTTCGAACCATCTTTCCGATTTGCTCAATATTTTTTCCCAAGCAAGCGCTTAGAAATCCATATATTTCTTGCAAATTTTACAATATTTGCTTTTCTTTAAAAAAAATTATTTCAAAAGTCCATAGTTTTTGAATTATTTTTTGTTAAAGCATTTACATTTGAGAAAAAGCCTTTTATTTTTTACAAATTGAAATCGTCTTGTTTTTAATTTGTAATCAATCGCCCAAGCGAGGAAATTTTTATTTTTTATTTTTTTTTATTTTTATTTATTTTTTATTTTTTATTTATTTTATTTTATTTTTATTTTTATTTTTATTTATTTATATATATATATATATATTTTCAGTTAAATAATCACACTTGCACCCAATCTACCACTTTTTTAATTAACCGAGCCTTAAAATCTGCCTAAACTCAACAAACACTTTAACCCCACTTGGGGAACACTTAAAGAATCTTGTAGCTAGGTAGGATTGGGGGGATAGGTGTTCCAATAACACCCCTCAATTATTTACATTTGAGACATAGTGGTTGACATTTTGGGTACTAAAAATCCCTTATTATTTGTTGACATGGTTATACACCAATTTATCAGGAAGGCCTCTCCCTTAGGAGGGTTGAAATAGCCAGACTGGTTCCGGAAGCCTAAGTGGAATACCGCTATCCATTCAGTAACCAAATGATACCTTTCGCAGTTCTCGGTGTACCACCCGTATGGGAGTACAACGGCGATAGAACCAAACTACAGATTCACCCAACCGAATGTGTCATGAACGGGGTATCTTAGTGGCCAAACTTTTAGGATTGTCTACCCGATATCCCTCCTGGTAGGGGGATATCTAGCCTTTGATTTCACTACTCATATTGTTTGACTTGGATTTCATCACCTTGCAGAGGATATTTTTTGTTGATTCATAATACCACTTTTAGTTAGGCGTTTGCATGCTCTGCCACCCCCCCTTGGTCTAGTGAGCACCACTTTTTTCTAGGAGCTGCTTGATTTTTGGTATTCTGACCGCTTTTCTTGATTACTCCACTTACTATAGAACAGCTGTTATTGTAAGTGTTTTGAGGTTGATTGTTGGCCTGAGAGCCATTGTTTTTTCACACTCCCCTCCTGCACACATCATTGCACTAGGGTCTTGAGTTTTTTTATCTCACCACCATCCATTGGCATTTCTAGACATATCTCACCATTGAGAACTTAAGACGATCCCGACGTTTTCAGGGTGAACCTCCTCAATTCGATACACTTGACTCTACATGTCATAGATGTAGAGCATTATCCCTTGACTCCACACGTCATCGGCATAGAACCCAGTCATATGATTCTGACGCACCTCATTTCACATATGATTCTGAGGCTGAATCTGAACACCCTACCGAGACATCACCCACCAACCCCATGGCACACCCATCTGCCAATCTTCCATACATGGCTAATCTAAACTTACTAGACTTGGAAAGGTTAACCAACGACCCTATTAGACACGAATCTGTGTGGCCCCCCATGCCCACAAAGCTTCCCTCAAATATCCCAAAATTTGAAGGAAAAGCTGGGGAAGACCCCCAAAACCACATCATGTTGTTTCACCTATGGTGTTCCTCGAACTCCATAGTAGATGATTCTATTTGACTTAGAATTTTATAAAGAACTTTCACTGGCTCTGCAGCCAAGTGGTACATTGAGCAGCCATATGGGACACACCCCACTTTTACATCCCTTGCCTCAACGTTCCTTCAGTTCTTTCAACTACCTGTACGCTATGATGCAAGAGTGGAAATACTTTTGTCTTGTAGACAGGACACCGCTACACACATCACTGATCATATCCATGAGTCACGTAAGCACTGTAGCCTCTGCAAGATAAAGCTTGACGACCATATTTTTTTGGACTGGTTCCTCAAATCACTCCTCCCCCTCATAGCCAAATATGTAGCTTCTAAACGACCCCAATAAGAAGAAGAAGCCATCTTAAAAGCCCAACAATTCGACCTCATATATGTCCAGTCTGGATATCTATACACCATTTTACCGGATGCCCTGTGTGGTGATCCATCCCGCCATGACGCACCGAGGGCATCCCATGCTGCCAATGATATTATCGGCCAGGTTATGGTGCAAAACAAACCTTTTACCATGATGAGTACAAACAACGCCCCAGACCTTTCTAGGGTTTCATCTCATTCTAGAGCTACAACTTCATATGCTCCGGTAACGCACACCCACCACACTCATGGACCCTCATGTCCACCACAGTGTTATGGGTAAGCACCATCATCTTATGCACCACCTTCATACTATAACCAGCAGGCCCACTAGACTCCGGTTAAACCACAAGCCCAAGTGGCTTATTATCCTCAACAGGCAGCACCTCTTGCTCCAACACTTCCAACAGCTCAAGGTTACCCACAACCACAACAAGCAATAGGTCCACCTCATAACCCTCCTGCTTACTACCCACTGCAACCTGCTCTAGAGCCCCCATGACCTCAAAACCCACCTACTGCCCAAGGGCATGTGTATGCATAGCAAAAACAACCTCCAAACTAGAACAACCAGTGTAACCAAGGAGGTCAACAAAACCACAGAAGAGGACGTAACCGCGAAAACAACCAACAACACAACCAAGGTGGACCACCACCTAATCCCACAAATAATAATAACGCTGCTCTCCCCAACCAAAACCCTGACCGTCCACCGAAAAAGGCCAAAAATAATAACTTGAGAACAAACCATCCATGTTCCATATGTGGAGTCTACGACCATTACACACATAATTGTCCCCGTTTAGATCGAGCATGTCAACTCTGGATTGACGACGCCCAACGACAAGGACATGCTGCACAACCAGCACCTCCTCCTCAGCCACAACCCATGATATTTCAAAATCCTTTACCAAACCAAGGCACGGTAAACACTCGTCCAAATGATCCCCCTCAAGGATTCGCTGCAACACAGTAGCAAATTACCTATGCAGCAGCCGACTACCAACATGCAGAGTCCAACACTCACCATTTTCTAATGATGTCAATCTTCAAACTCGTCGAAATCAATACACCTCTGCCCCTGAGGCCACACCTACTGACCCATCGTCGAGTACTCTCCCAACCGATTAACCACTTCGCATACCCAATATGCCCATGGATGGGGGTCCAAAAGCACCTCGTTTCCCTTTGAGATGAATTAACAATAACCCAAACGCTCATGCAGCTTCCAACTATAACATTGTAGAGGATTTAGCTCAATCCCCTGCTGCTATGTCCGCTCTCGAAATCCTAAAAAAATGTCGTGCACAGAGAAAATTGTTGTTATCTGCCATTGGTGCTATAGATCCTAACGACTCTAACATGATGGCTTTTGACTTAGAACAAGTTGAACCTTGCCTACCTTCATCTCTAGCTTTTCAAGTTTTCGTCTCCATTCGCAACCTCGTCGTTCATCG
The DNA here is from genome assembly GCA_027924585.1 of Larix kaempferi. NCBI lineage: Eukaryota > Viridiplantae > Streptophyta > Pinopsida > Pinales > Pinaceae > Larix > Larix kaempferi. The sequence continues at coordinate 1,704,945 of BSBM01000642.1, read as the reverse complement.
ATGCATAATCGATGAAGGGGCCTCTACCTACATTATGTCGACTTTCGTATGGCAGAAACTTGGATCACCAACGCTACAACCGTCAATTACCACATTGCGAGCTTACGACGACCGTGCAGCTCAACCTTAAGGTTTGTTAGTGAACATACCCATACAACTTGGGGGAAAATTGGTTCTCATAGATATAGAGGTCATTAACGCCCAACTTGATTACAATCTCCTTCTGGGACGAAACTACATGTATAAAATGAAAGCTGTCGCTTCTTCAGTTTTCTGCCTCATGATGTTCCCCCATGAAGGATGCGTAGTCAAAATCAACCAGATTACATACTATGATCCCAATGCCCCCGCAGCGCCAGAAAATGTTCTTCCCATGATCAAACAACCCGTTCTTAGTGCACCAACATCATTCGTCTCATCAGTCGGACCTGGGATATATTCAGATACTCCCATGACCAGCTCTTTCCTGTCAATCCCACCCCCTCTTAAGGTAACTGAAGTATCTGATTTGTGCACCCTATCGCACAATGAACAACAACATCCTCAACAACCTCAACCACCGCCACAACAACCCATCATGCCTAGTCATATCGTAACAACACTGATTCACACAATCCCATTCTTGTTTCCATTTTCAGGAGTTGTTAGCACGCTAGTAATGGCTACACTCAACCTTCTAGGTTTAACATTAGGATTACCTGTATGGTACTTACCTGCCCCGACTCCCCCACTGACTCCAACCGTTGTTCTACAACCGGTACAATCCATGAATATGTCGAACCATCCACCACCTGGCATACCCAACCCCCAAAATCGTCCACCGCCAGGTGTTTCAAACCCCCAAAACCGACAACCTCCAATAGGGGGCACTACATCGACACCTAGTTATGTCCCCCCTCAATCCCGCCACACTGGGGGCAAAGGTCCACAAACCTACAACACTGCACCCACAACTCGCACCCCCCAGTGAGTCCCAAATTAGCTAAGAATCCCCCAACCCGTGTGCTCCCTAAGTGCTCCTTGTGCGACGATATTGGCCATGCTACCCATCTATGTCCACAACTATCGGCACTTCAAGAACACATGAATATGTTAGATGACGACACCAACGTTCCAATAGTCAAACTAGAACTCCCCCCTCAGCCTCGTGATAAATCATTGCGCACAAACCATCCTTGTGCAATATGTAGCATCTACGACCATTATTCACATCACTGCCCCGATCTCCCAGATTACAGAGCAGCACTATACGAGTTGAATAATGCCGACCTAGAGATATCCCCACCACTAATCGAGGAAATATTTCCCCTAGAATCTTCCCATTTAGAAGAAATCAATACCATTTATATGATTTCAACTACCTATAAACCCGAACCAATTAATTTAATGGAACACTACTTCCGTATTGATGAAGAAATCCTAGAAACACTCACTGCACCGGACTACCCATGGGATGATATGCACTATCGATCATACTTCCTCCCTGAGGCATCTACGTCCACCATGGCAAACCAACTATCTGTTGAAACTAAGGACTTCTTACCAACCAAGGTCGATTGGTTCAAAGATCCAATACTAGCTCTAGAAGCCTTCGAGGAAGGTAACATAGTTAACATTTCACCCATCATAAAAATCGACATCTCCACCACCCCCGGAAAACCTGAGCTTATCTCTTTGGGCGCTTCATGCACTAAGAAAGAAACCCAAGATTATAAGAAACTCTTCCAAGAATTTCGAGATGTCTTTGCCTGGTCTTATACCGAGATGCTTGGTCTTGATCCTACCATCGTAGAACATCACATAAACACTTGGCCCAACATATCACCGGTCCGTCAGAAACAACGTCCCATTCACCCATCCAAGCTTCCAGCCGTCAAAGCAGAAATTGAGAAGCTTCGAGTAGTAGGTTTCATATACCCTATTGCATACACCACTTGGGTTTCAAACCCAGTACCAGTCAATAAAAAAGTCAACACCATCCGCGTATGTACTGACTTCCGTGACCTCAACCTAGCTTGTGCCAAAGACAACTTCCCCACACCATTTATTGACTAACTAATCGATGAGTGTGCAGGGCATGAGGTACTTTCTTTTATGGACGGTTTCTCTGGATACAACCAAATCAAAATCCGTAAAGAAGATCAATACAAAACCACTTTTACTACCCCATGGGGCACCTTTTCCTATCGCGTCATGCCTTTCGGTCTCAAGAATGCGGGAGCCACTTTCCAACGCCCCATGACTTATTGCTTTCACGATCTGCGTAAAATCATATTAGTTTATCTATACGACCTCATTGCTCGATCTAAGAAATGATCTGACCATTTAGACGATCTTCGACAAGTTTTCTTGCATTGTCAAAAATACAACATCCGCTTGAACCCACTCAAGTGTGTCTTTTGCATTCCAGCAAGTCACCAGCTGGGGTTTTTCATTTCAGAAAAAGGTATCACCCTCAACCCTCTAAAAGTTCAAGCCATAGTGGACCTACAATCACCATGTACATTAAGACAGCTTCAAATCCTCCAAGGGAAGTCCAACTTCCTTCGTCGTTTTGTCCCAGACTATGCCACCACAGTACATGGTTTCCTCCGTTTGCTACGTCTTCATACCTGCTTCGTATGGGATAACCAAGTAGAAGGAGCTTTCACAAATATGAAAAAAGCACTTACAAGCACCCCGTTGATTTCTCCACCAGATTTCACAAGAGACTTTACCCTTTACATTTCGGCATCAGATTATGCCGTCTCTGGAGTTCTCGTCCAAGAAGACTCTGCTCGCCAAGAGCATGTTATTTACTATGTGAGCCAAACTCTATCAATCCCACCATTACGCTACCCGCATGAAGAGAAAATGGCCCTCGTCGTCATATTTTTTGTACAAAAGCTGCGACATTATATTCTCCTCAGCCATACCACAGCTGTGGCAAATTCCACCCAATGGTATATCTCTTGAATCGTCGCCTTCTACAAGGCCGAGTTTCCAAATGGGTGATTATCTTACAAGAATATGACCCAACTTTTAAAACCTCGAAGATCACCAAAGCATTAGCACTCGCTCAACTCATTACAGACTTACCATCATCGTCGTCATCACCAACTATCCATATTGATATAATCGACGAACATTTGTTCATCATCTCATCTGATGACCCTTGGTATGGCGACATTTTGGTATACCTCCGCTCATAGAAATTTCGACCCAACATCGATCATGACGGATGCCGTCACATCTGTCACCATGCCCCCCGTTATCTCCTCTTGGGTGATGTCCTCTATTGATGTGGCGTTGACATAATCTTACGATGATGCCTTTCCCAAGACGAAGCAGAACAAGTCCTTAACGACTGTCATAGTGGTGCCTACGGTGGTCATTTCTCCGGAATGGCCACCACCTAAAAGGTAATCCGCACAGGTTATTTTTGGCCATCATTATTCACTGATTGTACCACAACAGATCATGTCTACTCATAAGGTATCTTCCCCATTATGGTCGCCTTTGTTCAGAGTATTCTGCAGTATGTCACCCTGAGAGTCTCCCAAAAGCATCAATCAGCTTGTCCCCCCAGAGTCACTCCAGTATACAATACAAATCAGTTTCCTATGCTGCAAGGTCAACAATGTCATCATGCTCTGAAAAAAGGAAGTTTGATTCCACCCACTATATGACCCCAGCTATTCCCCATCGCCACAGTATGTCAGTCCTAACATCAGTACTACCACACTTTAGTTGTACACCTCGCGCTCCTATCAAGGAAACATCATTGCCTTAATAGTTGCTGGTCTCCCTTTGTCGACGCCAACCAAAATTATTCCATAGGATATACCTAGAGGTCCCTATACCTTGGACTCATCACCATTAGTGATGAGTACCTACGGATCATTTCGAAAGGAGTCCTTAGTGCCTCTCCAAATGATTATTTCTCACATGCTCGACTTCAACACCTTGATCGCATCGTTTAGACTCGTACAGTTTATCGATCCTTTCAGTTAGTTGTTGAAGACACCGAATATCACCTGACTCTACCACATTGGAGATCCTAATTGAGGAAACAACCAGTTTCATTTTCCTATGGATATTCAGGTTGCGCTTGGTGACAATTTTCAGATGTACCATAGTTCTATACTCCCTTGAGTATACAGTTAAAAATACTCCTCAAAAGTTGACTCATTTACTGATTCTATCACATTTGAGAGTATAATTGAGTCCCTACAGATGTTCGACACCTTCAGTTTCAGCAATTCATCAGCCCTTTTGATACCTTATTCAGAACGGTTGTTGCTTTTTCCAGTGTATCAGTTATTGAGATCAATCATAGTATGACCATGAGTACATCCCAGCATTGTGTCCCCTCTTTACTATTATGATGTGCCATCATATTTTTATGTATTATTCAGGTCCCCCTTCTTGGGACTAATTGTTATGTATATGTCTTGGTATGAGCATGGGTATGCCCGCCTCGTCCATAATCACATATTATTCCTCATTCATTTTGAGGCCATGTATTTTTTTTCAGTTTTTGCAGCTTCCAAGGGGCCGTTGTTCCAGTCTCCAATCGGTCTCTTCTCTTCTCCACACCCCAGGAAAAAGACAAAAGAACTATGATGTCTATCGGCCATACGATGAGCTCCTGCCCTCACACATTAGGGGGTAATCTGTTAACACCAAAAAAGTGCTCACTAGCTCATTCCCTTATTCACATGACCCATTTGTCCACTTTTCCCACCATTTGAGCCTCTAAAACCATCAAAAGGTCACCTAAAAGACCATAATACACCTTTTTTCCCCTCAAAATATGTATTTTTCCTCACAAAACACAAAAAACCCTAAAAAAGGATCCAAAATTCCCCAAAAATATTAAAAGGGAATAAAAATATAAAAAATTTCAAAAAAGGAAAAAGGGGGAAAAAGAGACCTAAACCATGTTGGTTAATACCATTGGTTTCCTTAAAACCATATGTAAAGTACCTGCAACAATTAATTAATAAGAATATGCGAAATAGGAGAAATGACAGAACTCAGAATCGCTTTTATATTGATCACAGGCCACTTCGAGGGGGCAACCTCCTATGAGCAAGCTCAATACAAATAACTTCATGGTGCCTTCATAGGTCTCAACACACACTTATATACTAAGTCTAGGCGCCAATACTATGGGTCAAAACCATGGGCCACTACAAACTATGGATCAACAATACTACGGGCAACTTACAAAGCATATGCGCCAACAACAATAACACAAACTATTGATCAAAAAATACTACAGGACGACTTACAAAGCATATGCGTCCAACAACAATATACTAACAAAGTAAAGACATGGGTTCCTAACATCCCCTCCCCATTAAAAAAAGATTTGTCCTCAAATATTTAGATGTGGAAATTGTTGTTGAAACTGAAGGAGTGGTTCCCATGTAGTATCCTCTGGTTGCATGTCGTGCCACTGAATTAAGACCTCTATGATAGAGCGAGAGCGAAGCTGACGAATGCGCCGATTGAGGATGGCCTCCAACTCCAAAAGGATGGATCTTTCATTATCCAATTTGGGTAAAATCGTTTGTCCATTGATGTTGGTGCCAAGAACTTTCTTCAGACAAGAGACATGAAAGACTGGATGAATGCAGGAAGAAGGAGGAAGTTCCAATTTATAAGCAACGGACCCAATCTTCTGAAGAATCCGATATGGCCCATAGAACTTTGGAGCGAGCTTATGACGTCCTTTGAGTTTCATGGAGGATTGCTTGTACGACTGGAGACGAATAAAAACCATATCGCCTACTTGAAAAGTGTGTTCAGAACGGTGCTGGTCAGCTTGTTGCTTCATGCGATTTCTTGCCATGTGAAGATTGTCCCGCAAAATGCAAAGAATCTGATCATGGTTTCGAAGGACCGTGTCAACTTCCTGAACTGGTGAACTGTTGGGGGTGTATGGAAGAAGAACTGGAGGTGCCTGACCATAGACTGCTTCATATGGGGTCATTTTAGAGGCAGTGTGGTAAGAGGTATTGTACCACCATTCAGCGAGAGGGAGCCACTTTTCCCACTGATGTTGTTGTTTAGAGGTGAAGCAATGAAGATAAGTTTCCAAGCATTTATTGATAATTTCAGTCTGACCATCTGTTTGTGGGTGATACCCTAAACTCATCTTCAGTTTGGTGCCAGTGTGGCGAAATAGTTCTGTCCAAAAATGACTAGTGAAAGTCGCATCACGATCCGAGACAATGGAAGAAGGGATGCCATGAAGATGAAAGATCTGGTCCAGGAAAATTTGAGTGACTGAGGAGGCTGTATAGGGATGGCTGAGAGCACAAAAATGACTATATTTGGAGAGGCGATCAACCACAATGAGAATCACTGTCTTCCTTCCAGATTTAGGGAGCCCTTCAATGAAATCCATAGAAATATCTGTCCAATCCGTGTAGGTATGGGCAAGGGTTCAAGCAATCCTGGAAGGAATGTTGTTTCACCCTTATTGTGCTGGCATATATCACATTTGGCCACCATCTGTTGAATTGTCCTTTTCATGCCCTGCCAAAAGAAGTTACGTCGTGCCCGTTCATACGTTTTGAGGAACCCAGAGTGCCCTGCCGATGGAGAAGCATGGAGTTCATAGAAGATAGCCTGTTGAAGATCTGGGCTCTGGGGAAGCACCAGACGACCCTTGTATCTCAGAGAAGCACCATCCCAAGAGTAATGTGGTACAGCAGAAGGGTTGTTGGTCAAGCGTTGGATGATTTGAGATAAGGAAGATTCATTGACATAACCCTGTTGAACAGATTGCAACCAATTTGTAATAGGCATAGAAATAGCTGAAAGAGAACCTTGGGCATCAAATGTGCGAGAAAGAGCATCTGCCACAATATTGTCTTTACCCTTCTTGTAAGTGATCTCATAGTCATAACCCATGAGTTTGCTAACCCATTTTTGTTGTGCTAGGGAGGAGACACGCTGTTCCAAGAAATATTTCAGACTCTGGTGATCAATCTTGATGCAGAAATGAGTCCCTAATAGGTATGGTCGCCACTTCTGTACTGCATGCAAAATAGCCATCATTTCCTTCTCATAGGTAGAGGCAGCTAAATTCTTACTGGAAAGGGATTTGCTGGTGAACGCAATGGGGTGTTCATCTTGAAGGAGAACAGCACCAAGTCCATTGCCACAAGCATCACTCTCAATAGTGAAGGGCTTGGAAAAATCGGGCATAGCTAGAACATGTGTAGTACACATAGCTTGTTTTAGTTTGTCAAATGCACACTGAGTAGAATGTGTCCATGTAAAAGTGTCCTTTTTCAATATAGCAGTTAATAGAGTTGCAATCTTCCCATAATCCTTGACAAACTTGCGGTAGTAGCTAGTCAACCCCAAAAAATCACGAAGGCTCTTGAGTGTCTGAGGATGCGGCCAATTGTTCATGGCATCAATTTTGGCAAGATCCATGCGAACCCCTTGTGCTGAGATAATGTGCCAGAGATACTCAACTTCCTTCTATCCAAAAACACATTTAGACTATTTGGCGTGGAGATGATGGTCAGAGAAAAGTTGCATGACAATATCCAGATGCTGGAGATGTTCATCCCATGTTTTACTGTAGATGAGGATATCATCAAAGAATACCAGAATGAATTTCCACAAGTAGGGTCAAAATATTTTATTCATTAAGGCCTGGAATGTGGAAGGAGCATTAGTGAGGCCAAAGGGCATGACCAAAAACTCATAATGGCCATCATGTGTGCAGAAAGCTATTTTAGGGATATCATCCTCATGAACCCGAATTTGATGATACCCAGAATGAAGATCCAACTTGGAGAAAAAGTGAGCCCCATGAAGCTCATCAAGAAGCTCATCAACAACAAGAATTGGAAACTTATACTTGATGGTGAGGTGATTAAGTGCTCGGAAGTCAATGCAGAGGCGCCATGACCCATCTTTTTTGCAGACAAGAAGAACTGGAGAAGAAAAGGAACTAGTGCTTGGGCGAATAATACCTTGCTTCAATAAGTCCCGAACGAGCATTTCAATCTCCGTTTTTTGGTGAAATGGGTAGCTATAGGGCCTGATGTTGGGAGGAATGCTGCCAGGAAGGAGCTGAATATGATGGTCTTCTAGCCTGGAAGGTGGCAATCCCACTGGTTCAGCAAAGACACCTGTATATCGATCCAGAATTTGTTGTAGATCCAAAGGAGTAGTGGAGACCGCTAATGGTTGCATCTGAATGGAATGGATTTGAGCGATGACACCATTTGAATTCTTCTTGAGGAGTTTTTCCATGCGATGTGAACTGATGATGCTGAGAGAACCTAGTTTTAATCTTGTCAATGTGTGTTTTTGTCCATTGAGGGAAAACTGCATCCAAAGTTCAGCAAAATCCCATAAGATAGGGCCAAGTGTGCGTAGCCATTGAGCACCCAAAACCACATCACATCTGCCTAAGGGCAAGGAAAACATGTCATAGCGCAAGGTATAATCTCCCATAGAGATACGCACATTTCGACACTTCCCTTTGCAAGGTAAGGTGCTCCCATTGGCAACCATGACTTCAAAGTTGGAGCAAGGATGGATAAAACAATCAGCTTGTTTGGCGATCCGAGGGTCAATGAAATTATGAGTGCTACCAGAATCAATGAGTATTGTAAGAGGAATATTCTTGAAGTAACCCCTGACCCGCATTGTTTGGGGGGTGGTGATTCCAGCTAAAGCATGGAGAGATATCTTTGGCTGGTCATCCTGAGACGGAGGGTCAATAGGAAGTTCCTGAATGTCGACCGGAGCATCCATTGTTTCTAGATCTTCATCACTAATTTCAGAGGTAGGCGGAGAATCCACATCCAAGAGATAGAGCTTTTGCTGAACACATCTATGTCCCCGAGTGAATTTCTCATCACAATTATAGCAAAGCCCCTTTTCTCTGCGTGCTTGCATCTCTGTTTCAGACAAACACTTGATAGGAGTTGGTCGAGGAGCCTGCGGTATACGTGGTCGTTGAGAACCCATATTTTGGAAGGGAACAAAAGTGGGCTTGGAGCGTTGTTGGGCTGCAATCTTGTCTTCTGCCAACTTAGCCAACCCTAGGGATTCCATCATTGTGTTGGGACATAACATTTTGACCTCAGAGCGGATGGCATCCTTTAGACCACTGATAAAACAACTCCGGTAAAATTCATCAGACAATCCTTCAGTGTGGTTGGCTAGTTTCTCAAATTTGGTTTGATACTCTCTCACAGTGCCAATTTGGCGAAGTTTAGTGAGGGCTCCTGTGAAGTCATCAAAAGCACTAGGACCAAATCCTTGCAAAAGGAGCTGGCAAAAGTCTTGCCATTTTGGCTCTTCATGAGCCTTGATGTACCAACGGTACCATTGAAGAGCTTCCTGTTCCAAATGAAAGGATGCAAGCAGAACTTTGTTGACATCAAAAGTATTATGCAGACTGAAATACTGTTCTGCACGATAGATCCATCCAGTTGGATCAGTACCATTGAAGCGAAGAAAATCAAGCTTTGGACCACGGAAATTGCTAGAAGAAAAGAACCCATTGTCTGATGAAGACTCGGACTGCCATTTGTTGTTCATAGCTGAATGTTCAAGATGGAGGCCGAGAAATTTTTCATCCAGATCCTGTATTTTGGCTTGGATGGCTGCAAGTGCGTCTTCCATGGTTTTTGGTCTTGCACGGGTGACAACCATAACCAGGAGTGATTTTTATTTTAAACCATAACCAAGAGTGATTTTTATTTTATTTATTTATTTATTTTATTTTTTTTTATTTTTTTATTTTTTTTTATTTTTTATTTTTTATTTTATTTTTTCCAGACTAGAGTGGCTACGGCTCGGAAGGGATCTGGAACAAATAAATCTGCAACCCAGAAGTGAGCGGAAATAGAGGGATCTGAAATGGCGCCGAATGGATTGAAAACGGCTGGATCTGGAACAGCTTTCAGAATGGATCTGAATGGCTGGATTTGAAACGATGCAGCAGTGATCGACAATAGTTCAACTGAAAATAGATATGGACCCCAGGTATGTGCAGCTTCCTAATAGTTCAGGGGTTTCACTCGGCCACCAATGCTGTCTGACGGCTTGCGTATTGGGGCAGTACCCCTCACTCCACGGCTCAGGTAAAACTGATAACCACTTTGCCAAAAATGACAGCTCTTGGTCTACCTCATGGGTGGGAACTAGTCAATCAGGTAGGGGTCGTTGCTCTTTTCGTTGGCAGGTCCTCTCAATGGGCCAGCTACTTTGGGGTTCCTGTGGTACTCCTCACAATGAGTTATAGGGCTTATGCCCAAGTACTTCCCACAGTTAAGCAGATAGGGATTATTCCCAAATCCGAACCTGCAACAGATGCAAAAAAAATTTGGCAGAAATTTCACCCAGCAAGCCCAAGAAAGTGCTCTGATACCAGATGTAAAGCACCTGCAACAATTAATTAATAAGAATATACGAAATAGCAGAAATGACAGAACTCAGAATCGCTTTTATATTGATCATAGGCCACTTTGAGGGGGCAACCTCCTATGAGCAAGCTCAATACAAATAACTTCACGGTGCCTTTATAGGTCTCAACACACACTTATATACTAAGTCTAGGCACCAATACTATGGGTCAAAACCATGGGCCACTACAAATTATGGATCAACAATACTACGGACGACTTACAAAGCATATGCGCCAACAACAATAACACAAACTATTGATCAACAAATACTACGGGACAACTTACAAAGCATATGCATCCAACAACAATATACTAACAAAGTAAAGACATGGGTTCCTAACACCATAATGGTATTCCCCATCACCAAAAACTATAAAAAGGTGATAGGGGCTCCTCACTTTACATCCACATTTCATCCTATCCTTATGCTGCTAAATTCCCTTTGAGATCCATTGCCTCCTATTTCGAGTTTGAAGATCCCCATTGAAACTTTGGAGAAGAAGAGACCATTGGATGTTGGAGCTTCTAAACCTTTGAGTTGCTCAACACCCACTATCCTCACCACTTGAGGTAATACAAAATCAAATATTTTTCAAGTTATTATTTTTCCATAAATCGTATTGCTTATGTTTTGAAATCTAGTTTTTTGTTTATTTGCACATGTTTATGTTAGATCAGATTATATTAGTTTATTCATAGTTGTTTATTGTTTTATATTGAAACTGCTATTACAAGTTAATGGGTGCATCCTTGCACATGCTTGGTTGAAAAACCAAGCAACAATCTTTTTCTCAGAGAGGTTTTCTACAAGAGCCTTGAACTCTTTAAACTTTTCAAAGACTTCATTTTTATTCTTCATAAAATAAATCCATGTTTTGCGGGAGTAATCATCAATAAAAGAAGCATAGTATACATACCCTCTTAGAGAAGTGGTGGACATAGGTCCATAGATATATGAGTGAACAATATCCAGAATACCTTTCGCTTTGTTGTCGCTACTTGGAAATGGGTTCTTTGTACTCTTTCCTTGAGCACATCCCTTGCATACTCCTTCATGATTAACCTGGATTTCTGGTAGTCTAGTCACCACCTTACTTACTATTGGTAAGGCTTTGCAGTGTACATGAGCTAGTCTTCTATGCCATAGTTCATAAGGGCTCATGGTACTTGTCATCAATGTTGTATCTGCATGAACCTTCAGTTTATAAAGTCCTCCTTCTTCTACTCCAATGACTACTGCATCATCAATAGTCTTCCCCTTTTTCCACATAAGAACTTCACCATCTATAAATGCAATTTGAAGACCTTTCTTATCTAATGCAGAAATAGATAGAAGGTTCTTCATCAAACTTGGTACATAAATTCCATCTTTCATATTCATGGAATTTCTAGAGTCCAATTTATAAGAGGCTTCTGCCATTCCTTTGATGTGATATTGATAATCATCTCCAAGCTTTACCTTGTGTGGATATTCCTTTTGAATAAGATGTGAGAGGGATTATTTGTGTCTCGTCATGTGTTTTGAAGCTCCACTATCTACTGGCCAAGTATCACTTCCATGAGATACTGAACCAGTGAGGGCTGATATGAGAACATATTCTTCACTGGAGTCTTCATCATCTCTAGTTTTGAATTCTTCATGATATTCACTATCTTCTATTGCATGTGCATGAAACCTCTTCTTCTGCTTCTTATGATGTGCAGATTTGGATGGAAAATTTCTTGCTAGATGTCCTGTCTTGTGACAAGAGTAACATTCAATGGAGGAGAGGTATCTCTTGAATATCTTGTTCTTTTGATGTCCCTGAGATATTTCGGGAGAGTGGGTATGTACATCACTCTTCCTTTTCCTTCCACCTTTGGCATGAGTTTTCAAAGCTTGATCTTCATTTTCGTTTAGTTTCTCCTCTCTCACCATTATTCTTTCTTCCTCTTGCGCACACTCTTCCCATAGTTGTCTGAACTGGATCAATTTCTTTCTAGCAAAAATGCCACAAACAAATGGTTCCCAATCTCTGGGAAGACCATTCAAAGTGGTCATCACTACTTCTGCATCCTCTACCATGTCTCTAATAGCTTCTAGTTGTTATTTTATTTGGGACACTCTAGAGAAGTATGAGTGAATGGAATCAGTCTTTAATTTCTTCACACCCTTGAGTTGGTTTCTCAAGGTCATATTCCTATTGATATTATTTCCTTCAAATAGGCTGGTCAAGGAATCAAACATTTCTTTTGGGGTCTTCTTGGAAGAAACATGAGGGATTAAGTGGTCTTTGATGGAATCAACAATGATCCTCTTTTCCTTGACTAAATTATTCTTATTCCTTGCTTTGGCTTCATCTCCCCCTGGTTCTGTAAGTTCTTCCTTTACATAGTTTTCTAGGTCATGTTCTTCAAGAACAAGCATGACTCTATACTTCCATGCCCTGAAGTTCTCAACTCCCTCAAGCTTCTCATCAAGCTTGGTATTGCTTTTCATATTGATATAATGAGTAATTCAAATGGAAATATAATAGGTTTGATACTTACTAGAGAAGTTTTCCTTCTGAAATCTGCTTCTTCCTTGACCTAGTGTTTGTCAGAGAAACCCTGATTTTCCAACTTCGGGATTTTGGAAATCTGATTGGATGAGAAAATTTTCCTCCTCAAGGCAAGTTGAGTAAAGTACTCCTTCCAATTTTGTGAGCAGATGATCCAAAAACTTGATGCCCTAATTCTTCTAGGCTGTAGTGGGGGACCCAAAAATGAAAGCTCTCAGAATGAAAATCTGCTTTGACATAAAGATTTTCCCTAGTGAGGTGAGTTAGATGCACTATCTTTTTCAACAAATCTGTGGAGGAAGCTCCCAGAACAAGAAACCGTAGTTTCTATAGTTACGAAGGTTGCACAATGTATTCTTTCAGGCCAAATCTAATACCATGTTAGTTTTTACTTGTTTATCATATAACAATAAACAATCTATTATTGAAATAAATACAAGCACAACAAAAACACAATGAACACAATATTTCTCTTGGGGAAACCACAAGGGACAAAAACCCAGAAAAATCTTCCTCAATATAGAAATCACAAAGTACACAAGTAAATCCCAAGACAAAATCAACTACTCCTCCACTTGTGCGAACTTCTCTCTCTCTCCTATGCGAACTTGTGTGAGTGAATGAGTGAATACAAATTGGAGAGACCTACTCTATTTATATTCTTCCGTTGGGGTGAATTTTCCCGAACAGTGCCGACTTATCCTAACTGACTGGCCCGACTTGTCAAATACATAATATAATAATCTTTTCCGGGTTCTTCTAGGACGACAAAAGACCTAGGGTTTACATTGACTCTTTCAATGACTCTTACATGATTAATTACATTAATGACATCTCTCGAATAAGGAATACAATAATACAATAGACAAGTATAAAATATCTTCTGTAGTTACATTATTTTAACAGTACAATGTGCTACTTGATATCTTCTTCATTAAGCACATATAGTTTCCTGATGTACTCCAGGTCTTCTTTCAAGCCATCTTTTAATTCCTTCAGACATTGATCTTTGGTGGGAAACCCATACATATCTGGAACCATTGAGATATGACATTTCTCATGTACTTGACATATCTCTTTGTATATTTCTTCACACTTTGTGATGGACTTTGTTACCTCTTACTGTATCTTCCTGGAAGCTCTCCTGCAACTGTCTAGAAGAGATATGTCTAACTTGAGTTCTGCAGCTGTCTTATTTGGCAGGTGATCAGGGAAGTTTGGATTTTCTCCCTTCCAGGCCATCAACCTTTTCAATTTTTTAAAATTATTAACTAATTTATGTCTTACATAAAAATAGCTTGTAAAGATCTCCTTCATTCTTTCTATCATCTGTTTCATTTTATAAATTTCTTCAATTAACAACTCTTGTGAGTGGTAGATTTGTTCCTGTATTTTACAAGCATGCTCATAAAATGGGGTCATATCCTGCTTCTAACTTTGATCCATGTTGACCTGTTCCAACAGAGATTCCTTTTCTCTAACTAACTGGTCCATCTGGGATTGCGAGAATTCTTTCTCAACTATCATCTCATCTATGTGCACTTGTAAAGATTCCTTTTCACTCATTAAAGATTACACCTATTGGTTTGACTTCATTTCGTTTTCTTCTAACTCATTTATGTGAGAGTAGAAGTCACTTCACTCACCTTCCATACTCACAAGTTGCACATTCAATGTATCATTTTCATTTTTCCAAGTTCTGATAATCCAACAATAATTTATTCTTTTCAAATTCTACTACATCCTATTTCCGCTTCAGCTAAATTCCTTCACCTCTTGCTTTTACCAAGTTATCCTTTAGCTTCAACATTTTTTCTTTTCTTTGATCCAGGCCATTCATCAATATATCAACGTTGTCGGAATTTGCTTGAGCAACTTCTATGTTGACTGAAGCGGTGAACTTGGGATCCTTGTGAGTACCTTCTATTAAGGTCATTTCTTTGTCACCACATCTGGTTGTGTGCCCATTTTCAGCCTTTTCTCGGATCTTATTAAAATTGTCTTCCGCTTGGGGTAAAAAAATATTGTATCCAATTTTTCTATCGAATGTTTCTTCGAAGGGGTAAAAGGAGTGAGCCTGAGCTCAGCAAATGGAAGATGTCCTCCTGCTTTAATACTTTGTCTTGCTTCATCCTTGCTTCTTCCACTGCTATAGCCTCCTCTCTATAATTTTGCAGTTCTGCATCTTTATCCCTATCCTTAGGGTGACTGGAACCTATGCCAATTTTTCGACCAAATCATTTGTTCAAATATGTCATGTTATTCACTCTTCAGTATACCTCTTCATCCTTTAAGAAGTGATATGTATACTCGAAATAGATCTTACACAAAGCACAGTGTTGGGAGGCATTTTGTAGTTTGTCATTTCTAGTAAAAATCTTCTCTCCAAAGTGGAAAGCTTCCAAGACTTTTATGAAATCTTATGCTCCTTTCACCTTAGGGAATTTATATGATCTGATGAAAAAGGGAAGTGGTGGATGGGAATCCTTCTTATTCTCATTTATAAAGTTGCCCACTCCATTGACAAAGACTTTTCTTACATCCTCTTTGTGTACTACATAATCTATAACGTACTTGGGAATTAGAGATGGAGCTTTGGTTCCCCCATACATTCTGATATACATGCCTTCTGGGGTGAAGTAGAAGTCTCCATATTCATTGATGACTGCCATTGCATTATCTGACAAGCAATTGAGCTCTTCATTAAATATTGACCAATACAGAGGAGTTATGAATTCCTCATAGATAAGCTTGTAGAAGCTTTTATATTTATGAGCCCACAGTATTTGGTAAGCCACATATAGAGGGTTCTCAACCGAGACCCAATAGCACCCCAATTTATGGAATGGGTGCCTGATTAAGATGCAGTTGATAAGGTATGAAGACATAAAGAATTCTGCTTTATTCTGGGTCATCCTTCCTTGGGATGCTACTATTGTTGATGCCATACTTTCTGAGATAATATTCGCCCAATTGAAGATGGTACCATGGGAGGCTATATGATACATGAGGGGCACCCAACTAAGATTTTAGACATTCACGTTTTCCCTACCGAATATTCTACTTAACATTAAAGCTATGATCCTAAATGGTGTTTTCAAATTCTGGGCATCGTGTTTCTCGCTTTCCCTTTGCCTCAACTACTTTCGAGGAATCAACATTTTATTAACATACTCAAAGTGATCTATGTTGACTCCCTTTATCCAGTCTTTGGTCATCACAACTTTTGGAGAGGGTAAATTATATGCTGCGCTAATATGATTGGGCTGAAATGACGCAAACCATTCTCTATTGGTATCAACTATGATTCGTGTGCCAACATCCACATGAGGTAAAATCCACCCAATTACTTCTGAACATGGAAAAAGATCTGGATGGGTGGCGACTTTATGCAGACCTGATTTTTTAATATTTTGATATACCATCATCTCTTCAATGGATGCATCTGGCACGTTTGATTCTCAGATGAGGTGATATAGTTCACCCCATTTATATTCAAGAACGATTCCTGTTACTACTTCGGTGTCCTCATATTGGGTTTCCATCATGATTTCTGCAACGATCTCAATATCATAATCGGATTTTGCTACCTTGGCCTTACGCTTAGAAGCTCTTCTTTGCATTTCTGAGTCCTGAGGTGAAAAATAAAGTTAATGTATAGAAATCAAATGTGAATGCAATAATTTCAAGCAAAAAATGATAATGAGCATAATATTCTGAAAATAAATTGTAGATGTATGATTTGTCAGTATTTTTTACAAAAAAAGCTTAAAACATGAGATTCATACTTCCATAATGTCAAGTGTGTTTGGTTCTGAATGGACGTCTTAATGACTCCCTAAAATATGGTGTGCAATGAATCCTTCTGCTATTCTAGTTATAGTTTATCACATCATTTATAACCGAGATCTTAGTTCCAAAGTGAAAGCCCATTTTCAATAAACAATGCATCAATGGGTTTTTATGCAAGGTAATCCTTATTCTCCAATGCATCATTAGCCAAAATCAAGCACACATTTTAAACAAAATCGAAAATGTTCCTCCAATTTCTATACAGAATCATAGATGGTCTCATCATCACCTTATAATATTACTGGTTATATTTCATTTGAGAACAAGACTCAGTAGCTATTAGGATTCCAAATAGAAAAACAATTTAACTAAGGTTTCATGGAAAATGTTTTATTGACGGGGTATATTAACGATATAGCATGCCAATGTTAAAAAAATGACGCAAGGCCGAGACTCTCTCTTCAATCAAAACCGTATGTTTCACTTGTTTAAGTGGCCCGAGGAACGTATCCAACGCGGGGATCTAATGTTTCAAAAGGATTGAGGAACTGCCCCAATTGCTTATTAACTTGGATTTTCTTGGTAAGTATAAGAAAAAGAAAAGCAACCCCTTTCAACGGATGCTCCAGCTTTTCAGAAGCTATCCCTAGCCCTAAATAAATTGGTATCTAAGCCCTTGTCTTCTCGATTCGTCAATAAATCAGATTCCATCCTAGATGTAAAACTCTTCCCCGACGTCTAGTTCCTATTTCAGATTAGGATATTCCCATTGTTGAAGTCGAGAAGTAATGTCTCTGTAAAGGACATAGGTTCTGGAGACAGTGACGGCCCGTGGTGGTCACCTTAAGGCAAAGCCCTATAATGTTCCAGTTAAGGATACTCTACATTCAACGCCATCGGAGGCTACCAAAACAAATCCATCATTTTCTAATCCTAACCGGAAAATGGTTCCCTAGGGTTTTCAAGCTAAATAAAAGAATCTAATTCTTCCTTCATACCCTATCAAGCTTTACAAAATTAAACATAAGTAGGGCACCAATCAAAGGTTTGCGAATTCCTTTTAACAATGTCGAAAATGTCGTTTTCATAAAATAAAACAAATGGATGAAAAGACCTACCTGGAGGTGAGAGATTGGTCCAAATGCAATGCTCAACAAAGTTGAGTTCTTTCCATCATCCGATGATTGCTCCACTCGTAAACGGTGTTACAAACATTGTTTTATAAAAGAACAAATTTCGACCCTTTATATAAAAAACTATAACCCTAGCAATAAATGGAAAGGTACGTGTGCTAATGGGGTCCAAAAAGCGTTATTAACGTTGTTTCAGACCGCTTAAATTTTTGCCGATCCTGTTTCGGATGCATTCTCATTTGTCGCCGACTCTGTCTTGAATGACCTTTTCATTTGGCACCGACTCTGTTTCGGGCGAGCTTTCCATTTGCAACCAACTCTGTTTCGAAAGAGCTTTTTATTTGGCGTCGATCGTGTTTCAGAGCACTTTACCGTTTGTCACTGATCGTGTTTTGGAGTGACTCTTTTGATTCGACGCCAAACCCCGTTTCAAATTTTTCAAGTTTTCTATTGGGCACTGATTCGTTTTGGATCATTTTCCATTTCACATCGAGCCTTCTTATCATCACCGAACCACTTTCGGCCATGGTCAGTTTCTTTCCAAAGTTCAGCATAACACCAAACCGGTGAATATCGGTTAAAAATTATAAATGCACCGAAACGTTTCGGAAGCAGACTTGGTTTTACTCCAACCGTTTCAATGTAAAAATAATTTTTCTCTGATTTAGCCTGTTGTTTAACCGTTTCGGCGCAAGTTTTCGATCGATTCCAAGCTCGACCATCTCCGACTATTTCAGTGTAAAACAAAATTGTGCTCTGAAACAAGTTTTCTTCGCAAAAACAAAAAAAAACTTGCTGACCGTTTCAGCGGAGAGTTGATAACTCTTCCGATCGTTTCGGCGAAGAAATGATAACTCTTCTGATCAAGAAAACAATTTTCTTTTGATTTAAAAAAAACTCTAAGTGTCAAGAACAAGCAAGCAGATAAAGATGAAAACAAACTCTGAGTAAATTCAAAATAAAGGAGGTACCTTACAATTTTACAAAAAAATGGGGATTAGGTTGCAACTCCAACACATACTTGGATAATTTAGAAGAGGAATATTAATGCAAAACAAAATCATCTAAAAACATAGTTAGCATTATTTCTCAAAACTTAATAATATGACATAATTATTCAAGTGTTGGTTGTGGTAAAACTAAAACCAACATGTTTTTGGTGAAAACTAAGACATCTTACTCACAAATAAATAAGGTCAATTGAGCTAGTACTTATGCTCTATAAAAGTTATGAAGGATGCATGCTTTTTTTCTAAACAAATAAGGTACCATCTATGAGATCCAAATCGTAGCATGCCTAAAAATTAGATATGAAATCTTACCATATTCTTTGCTTAGAAATATAGCCACAATAACTAGAGTCACTTCCTCACTAATGCTTATAAGTTGCATGGGACCTAGTGCCCTTAGAGTGATTCTCAAACATGCAACACCAAAATTTGATTACTCATTTTTAAAAACAAAATCCATTGCTTCAACATGTGAATGTAGTTTGTCTTTAATAATTATTTCAGAAACTCTATATTTTTCAAACTTGTTATAAGTATTATGTCTTGTAGATTGTGTATTATTACAAAATTTTCCAACTTGTTATAAGTAATATGTCTTGTAGATTGTGTATTATTACAAACGCAATTGGAATAACTATGTCTGTTAAAAAAATATGTATTTTAATTTATATTGTTTTTAGGTTAAAATCCAACTTTGAATATATTAAATATTGTAAATCAACACACAAATATTAAAATGCAAGTTTATTGAACTTTGAAATATTCGAATTAAAATAACTTTAGTTTAGATAAAAATAACTTTATCTTAGGTAACATCTCTTTTTCATATTATATATTAAATGTAATTTTATTTTATTGATATTAAACAAATTATGTATATAAAAATCTAGCTAACCTTTAATATAATTACAAAAGATTAATTTTGAAGAAATTATCCACTTGATAGTAATATCTATTTAAGAGTTGAAACTGATTCTTAATCTACCGTAGAATTAGATACCTAGTATCGTTGACCCATGACCATGCATGACTCTTTCCTATGGTTGCAAACTACTTTCATCATCGCTCGTGGACTTTGCTTCCATGACCATGCATAATATTTCCTATGGTTGCAAACTACTTTCATCATCGCTCGTGGACTTTGATTCCATGACCATGCATGATCTTTCTAATGGTTGCAAACTACTTTCATCATTCCATGGTTGCAAACTACTTTCATCATTGCTGTGGACTTTGCTTCCCTTATTAAAAATGATAGTGGCTCCATTATCCAAACTATAAAACCATTATGCTCGCCACGTCATATTAATGTGCATTATGTGGCTTCAGCCGAAAGTGGCCTGGATTCGAGGATTGGCCCTAGCTTCAACTTTAATCACAAGCCACGTGGACTTAAAAAGAGACCACATCGAAACATTGGGAAAGACCAAGAAAGGTAAAGTAAAGGAGATGATTGAAAACTTTGAGTTAACCTAGGTGACAAGAGATGCTCCAACAAAGAAACAATGAATTGATGTAAGAGTATGCAAAGGAGGGCACTAGTAACATGATTCCCTCTAAACAAAAGGTATTCCAACTCCTAAGGGATTCTCTTATGTAAAAGAGCCCCCAACGCCACAAAGGGCATGCATGATAACTTTATATAAAACCAAGCCCCCGCACCCACTCCATCCTATTTCTTCCATAACTTTATGACGCCACAAAGGGCATGCATGATAACTTTATATAAAACCAAGCCCCCGCACCCACTCCATCCTATTTCTTCCATAACTTTATGAAGACGTGACCATTGGCCAGCTATAGAATTCAACCGAGGTTCTCATGACTAAGACAGGCCCAAAAGTTTGCCATGAAAGATACACCATAGAATAATAAAAAGAGGTGGAAAACACACCATCACTGCCAATTAATCAATGAGCTTTGAAAAGAATAAGGTCAATGAGTGCTCAATGCCTTGTAAATTACAAAAAGAATCTAAAGCAAAGTGGTCCATTAGAAGGCATGATTGTGAAAGCGAAGATAATGGTTGAAGACCAGAATGCATTAGTTCAAAGTGTACAATTCCCAAAGCAAAGCAATAGGGTTGAGGTTTATTCGCACCTTTACAATCCCATTCTTTTCATTATTATTATTACGGAAAGAAAATTGTCGTTAGTTTTAATATTGAACATCTCTCTTTTTATACACTTCAAAATATTATAGTATATTCCATAGCCCACCCAGACATTCCATGATTAGAAAGGATTGCTTTAACTGCTTATGCAATATATACATTTAAAATCCACTAACCTGTCATCATCGTGCAGAGTGCATATTCCACATATATATACTCCCAAGTAAAGATTAAATAATTGCATATGAACGTCCTCGGAGACTAGCTTTTCACCGACTGATATCAAGAATAATGAGTAAAAAAATTGGCAGTCCTCGAAGAGTAGCGTTTCATAGAGTAACAACACTAACATTGAAGAAAAAAGATGGCAAGTTCGAGCCCTGAAGAAGACGGTGGCAACTTTCTTTAGCTGCTTAACTCATTAAGACTAAGGTGTGAAAAATGTAGGAAGAACTTCAAGACTACAATTGAAAGAGAATATAAGTGTTCAAAGGTCTATTTTTGTCATTAGGGATGAACTTGAAGAGTTTTCCGAGGAAGAACTTTAAGGCTATGAAGTGTTCAAAGGTTTATTTTTGTCATTAGGGATGAATTTGTAGAGCTAAAAAATGTATAAGGGCTTATTGCAATGATCTCATCATGGAAGTTTTGGTTGATTTTGAAAAGGGGAAATGTAATCTCAAGGTTGAAAACCCACTAAAAGTTGAAGTATTGATCATAAATGAAGTTAGAATGGATGGGACACAAGTCTAAAATTTTCCCAAGTTCAATGAATGGAATTCATGTTGGAAGTTGAATTGGCATGGGCACATGGATGGGGTCAAACCTTTTTCGAAAAGTGAAATGCAAAAGAAACTTCAACACAGTGAGAAAGAAAGAATGATATGCAAGAAGAGGGTTTTAGTGGATAGAGAACGGCTTGAGTTTGGTGAATAATCATAAGAGGAATTAATTGAAGGAGCTTCCTGATGATAGGAGAAGACATGTGGTTCAAAGACACAAAAACCCTAATGATCAAGGTCTTAACTAGTTGATTCATAGAAAATTATTGTCAAAAGGAGGGTTAAAATAGTGGTTTGGGTAGAACTCATTGGGGATATTGGGATATATGCCAAAATATCATATCTTGTTCAGAGGGTGATGTTGGCACCCTATTTTGTAGTATGGTTGTGCACATTATACTTTAGTTTGCATGCTTGGGTTTTTATCTATGTGCATTATTTTGTGTTATGTGCCCTTTTTGGCTTGCACATTGCAAATGTAACTATTATTACAATTAGTGTGCTTGCATATCCTTGGGTTTGAAGGCTACATTAGAGGTGGTTATGGTTGTAACTAATCTATGACTATATTGGTATGTAAATTTAAAGAAATGCAATTTGAAGGAGAAATGTTGGATAGTGGCATGGTTGGATTGTTGGATAGTTGGAAAGCAGTTTTACCAAGATCAAGTTATGAAGTCAATTCATCCTTGAGATGTTCCTGGCTAGGGAACTATGCCAAGGAATCAAAATGAAAGCTTCTTGTAGATTTAAAGACTTTTGTTTTAAGGAACAAAAACCTATGATAATTTCTCTCAATTATTGTAAACACTCGAGAGTTAAAAGCAAAGGGATACCTATAATATTTTCAATCCTTAAGGAATTTTTCAAGTGTATCAGACCACTAAAATTTTGATTAAGGGTGGAGGAATATATAATATAATTGAATCGAGACTGAAACAAGTTGGTATTCTAGATGAATAAATCTTGTAATCTCATTTAGAAGGAAATCATACTGAGCAAATAGAATTCAACACTTAACAAAATACACCTAAGTATGTTTAAAACGACACTATAAAGAAATGAAATTCTCCAATAATGAACAACATATAAATACTTGCAATGTACCTTTTCAGAAAAAGGCACAGTACGAAAAAATTACGAGGAAAAACTAGCTAGATTGTTCAAAATTTCTTCAAACACAACAAGAATATTCCTATTCTTCCCAAACCTGATACTGAGGTTAACTACAGACTTAGGATAGCCTGTAGGATCCTAAGATAGAATCCCAACTTCAACAGCTGCACATTTTCTAGGTGCATCACGCCTGGGTCGACCCTTTGCAATATCCCCGAGACTTATGAGGAACCCAATGGATTATGGTGTAGATATGGAAGTGGATGGATTGAAAATACCACGCACTAGACATAACAAAATTGAGATCAACAATTAGGTTCAATTGGGTTCATTTTGGAGGCTAGAAAATAAGTTACTAGTTTCAGGACAACTCTACTAGTTAAATTCTAAGAATTTCCAAATGGATCAAGAGGGTCAATAATTTCTAATACAGGGCTTGGGATGGGTTCATATGAGTCTTAAAAACATGCAACAACTCATAGAATGCAATTTGGATATGTGGAAGACTGTTTAATGTAGCAATTTAGAAAACTAGCTAGATTTGACAACACAACGAGCATAGGGATAAGAATCCATTGAGAAGAAAGACAAATTTGCAGGACATGAAACAACTAACTTGATATCATTAAATTGTATAAGATTCCATATACATCACAGGTTTGTCATTACAACATAAAATATACATGAAATCACTATCTTCACTCAATATCATATACAATTACTAAACATTGCAGAAAGCTCACTAATTTCACTAGATGTCTTCAACACTGATATTACAAGAGATTTCTTTTCTGCAAGAGAATTGGACCTGCAATTTTCCTCAATAATAAATGATGAATTCCATCCTTCTCGTGGTCTAGCTAAATCCTCAACTAGAATGAAGAACAGAAGGGGTACATCTCCCAACTGTTGATAAGGGGCACATGTCCCAAGTCTTGAGAAGCTCAGAGCTCTCAATCCAATAATAAAACATGAAAAATATCAATAGTTTCACCTATCATCTCTTAACAAATGATTTGGATCGTAAGATACACTACATGTGGACAAGTAACATCATCTAATGTGCCCTCATTGGCTAAATTTGGACTTGCATATTTATCTCACTTTTTCCTTGCTTTCATACCTTTCCTGCTTTAGTATGCTTTCTTGCTTTTGGAAACTCCTACTTTTTCTTGATTTTATACCGGTTTCCTTCTTTTCTAGTGCTTTCCCTCTTTTTTGCTTCTTTATGCTTTTATGTGCTTTCCTGCTTTTCTGCTGCTTTCTGCTTTTCTGTGCTTTCCTGGTTTTATGTTGCCTTCCATCTTTTCAGATGCTTTCTTGATTTTTACTACATTTCTTTCATATTTCTTTTTGGAAGATGACTCATTAGGTCCACCTAATCTCCTATGTTCCCTCCTATGCCACCTAATCATTTACGACTCATCAAATAATTAATTAATAATTAAATATTCTAAACTATTGACTATATTCTTCTCCATGGTTTAATTTAATTAAACTAAATAACCATAGACCAAAAATAACCCTAACTCATTTATTTAATTTTCCATTAGGACCCATGGGGATCTAATGGGATAGTGGTTTCTTCTAGGTGCTATCAAATTTGGGGACATTACAATCCTCCCCTCTGAAAATTTGCTCATCCTCAAGCAAGTGAAAATATGGTTGGTGAAGAACCTGCACACTTTTTTTTTTTGCAATATGTTCGCAAATCTACTTCAAAAACCATTTGAATCTCATCTCGATCATAGATGAACCTTTTGACAAAATTTCATTGGTCATCCTCTCCATCAAGTCATGTAGGCACCTACTTTTGAAACACTCCATGGAAAATTGAGCAACAATATATGGATTGAATTTGATTGTGCTACACCCTTTCACATCCTTCAATCCACCGAATAAGTCACATGCAACCCATTTTTGCTTCCATACATTGAGCTTCTCATGTGTCAAGATTGGTCTTGAACCATTATGGTCAATTTCAATCTCAAGCTTGCTTTCCCTTAAGCACTTTATGCCTTTATCCCATGCATGCATGATGAATAACACCTCCCTGTCTATGATTGAATAATTCCTTTGATGGGGCTACAACCTCACGGGGTGTCTATTTGGCCTCAAACCATTCCTAATATTTCTTTGGAAGAATCATGTTTATGCACAAATGGTGGAGCGAAACCTAGTGGGGTAAGCTTAGAAGATTGATTTAACATTTTCTTTATCCTTTTGAGAACTCTTTGAAGATTCTCATCCCCATAGGAGACTTCTCCCCTTACTTAGTAAGCCACATGTGTTATGAAATGAAAGGATACTCTACATGTTGCACCATCCTTACCATGTCCAATCATAGGATCAAAATGCAATATCTCTATCCTTCCAATTTCATGTTCAAACAAATTGATAGGAAATGATTGCTCTACCCAAGTACATGACATAGCTTCCGAAACAAGAGTGTACTTCTCCAACATCCTACCATGAACCAAAATGTCATTAAAAGGGACAAATACAAGCTTACCAAGTTGCTTGTTCTATTCTCTACTCATGTAAGATGGTGAAGCCATAGGTGCACTAGCCAAACTAATGCTCATGCATATGAATCCCAGATAGTCACGTAGGACACAAGGAGATGTCTTTTGCAGAACTTATTCATCCATAAGAATTTGATGATGAGGATTAAGATGGAGATCAATTTTGGGAAGGTACTTGACCCTCTGCAATTTACTCCTCTCAAGAGGTGTCTCCGTCCCACATACCGCTACATAATATTTCCAGCTGAAATAGTTGAGACCAAGAGTGGAAGGACATTAATGTAACGCCCCCTTCCATCATCAAATGCAAGGAAGGAAACGTTAACAACACACAGGCTTAAGGCAGGCTTAGTCCCAATAATTTAACTCATAACGCATGCAATTTAAAACTTATGGGTGCAGACATAAACTCAATAACTACACAGCGGAATTAAACTTCACATATACACATAGTTTCCTCATGCATTCAACAGATAAACAACAGTCATTAATTATCCTATTGCATAAACATGACGCATTTCGTTCCATTAATCATGTATGCATTGCAAAACACATACTGTATATAAATTAAATCACAGATTACTCATCTTGAATTGTAACGGTCCAAACGACTGGCTATGGAAGAGCAACGTTCCTCCCAACCTTAGACCTCTGTCCAGCTTGTGTTCTTTTAGCTGAGAGGTCACCCCCGAGCTGGGCTGTGTATCCACTAAGGAGGACTAGCTGGGTTCACTCACAGCCATGGTTCTGGTCAAGCATCCAAGAAGATAGAGGAGGGTAATGCTAAGCCAGTGAGCTCAACCACAGAGCTACAGGCATCTCAAGTGAGCTCAACAGTTAGGCACCCACATTACCTACCACATCCAACACAAGGAAGATCCCCTTCTCTGTTACACAGTCCCTCAGGCAACTCTTCCCTCCAGTGCTCTTCAGGATGGGCATAGAAAGGTCCAGCTGCTGATCCTTGAGATCCTAGCCTTCACTGGGTTTACCAAGCACACCCAACCTCTGCTTAGTCAATCCTCTCTTGATTCCTCACCATTCTGCTCACCAAATACTCAAATCCGTCACTCGTTTTCTGAGCTGCAAAAACTGGGTTTTTCCATTGATTTCGAGGTAGCTAATGCTCCCAAATTCGCCCCAAGGTTCATGCTAATGGATCCCCCCTTGGATTTCCCTGTCCCATGCCAAATCTGGACGTTTTTGGTCTTTCAAAAACTGGGTTCTCTCAAGGTCGCGATTTCTGGTCTTTCCTCACTGCTGGCACTCGTTTTTGGATGGGAATGATGCTAGATAGTTTCACAATGGACTGGGGTGAGAATGAAGCAACCTCCCATGAGGTTGAGTGACTTCTTGCCCAAGCAATCAGAGACCATGCCCACCCATACGAATTTCAGGGCTGCCCATGCTCCATTGAAGCCATGGGCTGAAAACTCAACCACCTTCTTACAGCAGGCTTTAATGTCACCTTGGAAAGTCAATGGGTTCTCATAATGACAAATGGCAGCCTAGGGTTTAATCCCATAGCTCCCTCACCACTCCCTAGTGGATACACATGGCCCCTTCTCATTCGTTGCCTCCATAGCCAGTTTTTGGTATTTTATTTCAATGTTAAATATTTACATCAAATTTACAATATCCCATGGCTTAATAGCACGTGGGTAACAAAATATCAAGCGTGTCTAATTTAAATAAAATCCGAGCATAAACTAGCGGGGCCTTGGCCTTGAGCTCCACGCTAGGGAAAACATACAACGTGTGTATACAATATTTACATTAGAGCCAATATTTCCTAAGGGTTCAAAATTGGGGTATTACAATTAAGGAGGACATACCATTAGAATCTGCAAGCAAAGGTACTTATTTATCTAGGGATTGGGTAGATGAGTACATAACATAAATGGAGAGGCAAGGACTGGTTAGTTGTGGAGCCTGATCTCTAGATTTAGAGATATTATTATTCAGCCGTGTCCGTACCCCAGGTTTGGTTATGACCCCGGCATGACCCTAGTGGGGTCCGGGGGACGCGGGGGCCAGCGGGCCCTCGAGAAAGGGGTTCGGGGGAAACGCGCCCGAGAAAATGGGGGTTCAAGGGTGCGTAGCCCCCGAAGAAAATTTTTGGGGCTGTTTTCGCCACCTGTTTTCAGGCCCATGGTTTTGGGTAACCCGTGGTATTTTCCCATTGTATTTCCCTTATAAAAGAAAGACATTGTAATACGGCTAGGGTTAATGATGTATTAGGTTTTATTCATTGTAAAGATCTCTGAGATCAAAGGAAGAGAGACTGTGAGACAATGAAGAGGAAGTGCAACGGTTGTGCTGCATGTTGTATCCCTTTACTTTGCTGGATGGAATAATAATAAGGACTAGAAACTTTCATGTGGATGTAGCCCAAGTTGGGTGAACCACGATATATTTGTGTCTCTCTTGTAATGTGTATGTGTGATTATATTTGCATTTCTGTTTATAGATATTGCTTTACGATCTTGTTTTTCTAACAAGACTTATGTGGACTCATTAGTCTTTCTTGCCTTGGTAGAATACTCTTTGACACCTCAATCATTGGGGAATCTAGTGAGAAAGAAGTGCAATGCAAAATGCATGTGCTTGAGAGAAAAAATGTCATGGATAAGGTTGGCCAAGTGCAATATGTGCATAAGGAGGATAATGGGATGAATTTGTTGAGGAAATATTTGATTTTGGAGGTGGTATATAGATTCACTCCACTTGGACAAGCCAACAAATATATTTATCCATCCATGGATTGGGTGGAAAAATACATCTCATAAATGGGCACACATGGAGGCAACAGTTTTGCATGCTTCAGTAGGAAGTTGATTGATACATTCCTTACTCTACAATCTTATGAGAAACAAAAAATATATCCCATGGTCATCATATGATGCATTTAGTAGGCATGGTGGGACTTGGAATTTCCAATTGATTCATTTGGATGGAGCATATGGCATTGATTTTCAAGAGGAGTTTCTCTTCTTGTTGGAAAGATTCATAAAAAATACAACAAACATTTGGAAGAGTGTACTTCCAATTTGGGTGTGGGATCCTGACATCCCTTGGAGGGATGGCTTGTTCCTAATGTCAAAGAAACATAGGCAGTGGGATCAAAGAAACATAGTAAGCCCATCCATCATATGGTTCAATATGTAGGAAACCAAATCACTTATCCATATGGATAGAATCCTACAAAATATGGTTGGATTTCTCTCTATTGTTAGCTACTAAACTACAAAACCAACTAATTCCAGGATCCCACTGCCTATGCTACTTTGACATTAGGAACAAGCCATCAGTCCAAGGGATGTCAGGATCCCACTCCAAAATTGGAAGTACACTCTTCCAAATGTTTGTTTTATTTTTTATGAATATTTCCAATGGGAAGAGAAACTCCTCTTGAAAATCAATGCCATATGCTCCATCCAAATGAATCAATTGGAAATTCCAAGTCCCACCATGCATATTGAATGCATCATATGATGACCATGGATATCTTTATTGTTTCTCATAGGATTGTAGAGTAAGGAATGTATTAATCAACTTCCTACTTAAGCATGCAAAATTGTTGCCTCCATGTGTGCCCATGTATGAGATGTATTTTTCCACCCAATCCATGGATGGATCAACATCTTTGTTGGCTTGTCCAAGTGGAGTGAATCTATCTACCACCTCCAAAATCAAATATTTCCTCAACATATTCATCCCATTATCCTTCTGATGCACATCTTGCGCTTGGCCAACCTTTTCCATGATAGTTCTCTCAAGCACATGCATTTTTGAATTGCACTTCTTTCTCACTAGATTCCCCAATGATTGAGGTGTCAAAGAGTATTCTACCAAGGAAACAAAGACTAATGAGTCCTTGCCTCTCCATTTCTGTTATGTACTCATCTACCCAATCCCTAGATAAATAAGTACCTTTGCTTGCAGATTCTAATGGTATGTCCTCCTTAATGTTCTTCTGCATCAAGACAAGTGTTTGGCCAAAATATTCTATATCATCTCCCTTCACAAACACCTACAGATCAAAATTTTCCTTCACATGAGGTTCCTACATAAAAACCAAGGATTCTTCTAGCATGTACACATGATTATTTTCCATGCCTAATGGAGGACGTGGCATGCTCAACTCCTATGAAGATGATCAATATGAAACCTTGATTCTTGAAGGGATTCCTATGTGCTCTTCAAGGAATCACTGGTGGCCTCCAACTCACTAGTGAGCTTGTCAATATCCTCTTCATCTTCTAGTGAGGAACTATGATACATATTCACAAGCTCAAGAAGATTATCTCTATCGGAAAGCAACTACAAAAATTAACCTCTTATGTTTTTCATTGCTTTTCGAATATTCTCCAAGTATTCAATGAAATATTTCTCCTCCATTCTCCAACAACAATGTGACAGCAATGCATTGGTGCCATGCATAGTGCTCAAGGCATTCTTTATATCCTTTTAACTCATCTTCAATGGCCCTGCAAAGAAGTGTGGTTATGGAGGAAAAACATCATCTCCTTCTTCTTATTCACAACTTTCTTCCCTCCCACAGTTACTTTGCAGTGGATTGTGTAAAACAGATCTATTGAACAAGAATATCAATCACAAAGATGTACAACAATTTGGAGTAAAAAATATGCAAGAGAGATGCATCAGTGCTTTATAATTCAGAATGGTAGAATTAAAATACAATACTGTCACAATGAGTGAGCAATTTGAATTAGCCAAGGAGGTCATTCGAATATATTGCATGGTGGTGCTTGGCTCCAACTAGGAGTCCTCATCATCAATCAGTGGTGGTCATCAATGCACAAGTCACTGTCAGACAGGTGTCAAACTGAGTCTAACTGAGTGTAATAAGTGTAACTGATGATAAGTGGCACTAATGTAGGGATGGAGGCTCAGTGGAGGGCGCATGAGGAGTTAAATGCACTCAAAATAGGTAGTAAAGTATCATCGGAGGTCAATCAGAGTGATAACAAGAGTGAGGAGTCAGTCTAGCCTCAAATCAAGGAAAGACAACTAACTAACTAAAGTGAACTAGACTGGTAGGTGAGAAAAGGCGCCCTTCTCAAGTGGTTGGTGAGAAGTGGGTGCCTCCCTGAATAGGAGGGCTAAAATGGAGTGTAAAGTGGCTCCTGGGTGTTGGCAGATTAGGGACTAGGTGCTAGAGGCATCAAACTGGTGACTGGGTAGCATGCGGATGCATGAAATGCATGCATGCATGCAAGGTACATACTGAATGATGAGATATCCTAACACCCCCCCTCAAGCTATACTATGATGTAAAAAATAAAATGTAGGGCCTTGGTTACTGAGACCAAAGGTCACCCCAATACAATAATCCAAAAAATGTTGAAAATAAGCTAAGTGAGAAAGAGGGAAAACACAGTGGGAAGAAAGCCCCCCCTCAAGATAAACATAAAAATGGATCTAATCTATCTCCACCATGATGGAAATCACCCCCAACAATGAACAGAGGTAAGAGAACTTCTTCTCAGTGAATCTCTTGGTGAATATGTCTGCAATTTGCTCATCAGTAGGGCAATATTGCAGAATGATGGTACGATCATGTACCAACTCTCGGATGTAGTGCATATGAATCTCAATGTGCTTGGTCCTCTACCGCTGAACTGGATCTGTGGAGATCTTAATAGCACTTTGATTATCACAAAATAGGACAGTCGAAGTAGTGCTACTAAAATCAAACTCGGAAAGAATACTCTGCAACCAAACTGCCTGAATGCAGGCATTGATTGCCCCTCGATACTCTACATTTGCTGAAGAAAGTGCAATGGCTGCCTACTTTTTACTTGACCCGCAAATAGGGCCATGTCCAATCATGAAAACATATCCGGAAGTGGAATTCGATCTATGCTATCACCCACCCAATCTGAAACAGTAAAACCAATGAAATCTAGCTCATAATCTGCAGCATAATGTATGCCAAAATGTATCGTACCTTGCACATACTGCAAGATCCGCTTGGTTTCTCGCCAATGAAGCTCATGGGGCTGCTGCATATACCTTGATACAGTACTCACGACATATGAAATATCAGGTCTTGAGTGTGTCAAGTAGAGTAGTGAACCAATCAACTGTCAATACATAGTGCAATCTGCAAGCGGTGTAGAATTTCATTCCTCAAGACTGATTCGTAAGAGGAATGGAAATAGAGCAGCCTTACATTCTGCCATATTAATATTTAATATCAGGTACGAAGCATACTTTTGCTGAGATAATGTGATCCCATCAAATTTTTGAGCTATCTCCAAGCCCAAAAATTGCTTAAGCAAGTCCAAATCGCTCATGTCAAAAGCTAGATTTAAAGCGGCTTTTAGCTTGTTGATTGTAAGGAGAGTGCTACCAGTAATGAGAAGATCATCAACATAAATAACAACAATCAGAAAATTACCTTTAACTTGCTATAGGTATACATTTGGATCAAATTTGCATCTTTTGAAATTCTGAGAAAGAAGGAAGGAGCCATCTTTGTGTACCAAGCTCTTGGGGCCTGTTTCAATCCATACAAATATTTCTTCATACTGAAAACTAATGATGGATGTGATATGTATCCTTCTGGTTGATTCATATGTACTTCTTCATCAAGGTCTCCATGTAAAAAATCACTCTTCACATCCATATGGTGCACTTCCCAGTGCTTGGATGCAGAAATGGCCAAAACTAGGCGGATGGAATCCATCTTTGCAACCGGTGCAAAGGTCTTAGTGCTGTCCACTCCTTGGACTTGGGAGAAACCTTTTTCCACCATAGTAGATTTGTATTTTATGATAGATCCATCAGCAGCAACTTTCGTGTGGTAGACCCACTTACATTGGACCAATTTTCTTCCAGGTGGAAGAGAAAGTAGCTCCCATGTATTGTTCTTTTGAAGAGAACTGTACTCTTCATCCTTGCTGGTTTGCCATCGTGGATCTCAGTGGGCATGATAGTATGATTTGGGATTTGAACCAATCATCAAATAAAATTTCTCAGATAATAATGGATCAGAAAATGAAAGAGCCATACCTTCTCTTTGGAAGTCTACTCTTGTTCTCCTTGGATCAACAGGATTTCCAATGTTTGGAGTAGCAAATTGTAGAGTGTTTTGGGTCCACTTTGGTAACTGAGGAGGATCTTTATGGTTGGATTCTGAACCTAATATGTCATGGCCATCAAATTTTGATAAAATATCAGAAATATCAGATCCAATGCTTTCTTCATATTCTCTTGAATCTTCTTCTTGTGGAGGCTGTGTATCGGCAGTGTTTTGCTCGACTAGTTTCAAATCTGGCAGCGGTTCTTCAAACTTCACACTTCGCTCTATGAATATATTTTTGGATCTGATATTCATGAGTTTATATGCTTTTGATTCTTCTCCATATCCTATTAGGATGAATTCAATACTTTGTGGATCCAAATCTTTTCTCTTATCAGAAGGAATTGTAGTCCATGCAGTGGAGCCAAAAACCCTCAAATTGGACACATCCAGTTTGTGACCAGGGAATGCTTCGAAAGGAGTTTTACCTTTCACGGATGAATTTGGAACTTGGTTCTGAATGTATGCAGTAAAATTCATGGCTTCAGCCCAAATATTTGCAGCCAAACCTTTTGACTCAAGCATACAGGTAGCCATCTCTTTCAGTGACTGATTCTTCCTTTTCGCCACACCGTTCTGCTGGGGTGTGCAGGGAACTATATGTTGGATCTGAATTCCTCTTTTGGAACAAAGTTGCAGAAAATTATTCTTGATATATTCTCCTCTATTATTAGATCTAAGAGCTTTGATATTGCTCTCAGTGGCAGTCTCAACAGAAGCCTTAAAATCCTTGAATTTTCCAAGCACTTCTGACTTGTTTTTGAGAAAAAATACCCAAGTAAAGTGGGAGAAGTCATCGATGAATGTCAAAACATACCTTCAACCATTCATGGACATATTTGGTAGTGGATCCTTGATATCAGAATGTATGAGACCCAAAATTGTAGAAGCTGTTCTAGCATTGCCGCGGTCGAACTTGTGCTCAGGGTGCTTCCCAACAATGCAACCGAGGCAAATTCCCTTCGAGGAACGGAGTTGCGGAAGACCATCAACCATGGATTTGTTTTGTAACAGAAGAAAATACTTGTAATTAAGGTGTCCAAACCTTTCATGCCAAATCCTACTAACCTTATTTCCATGTGTGAGAAGAGCAGTGGACTTTTCAAGCGGCACAAAGTGTGAAAAATCATAGTATTTTGCAGTGTGGTTTGCCTTTCCGACTGCAATAAGTCTTCCAATTTCAATATCATAAATTTAAACTTTGTTAGGGTTGAATGTAACTTGCTTCAGTTCACCAGTGTGTGTCATTTAATGCACAGAAAGTAGATTTGAAGCCAAGGAAGACACATAGAGAACATTCTGAAAACTTCCATGCTCTAAATGGATGGTACCTTTACCCTTTGAAGAAATTTTTGAGTCATCTCCCAAATGGATGGGGATGGAGCTGTTTGGATCAAATGAAGAAAAGGAGTCAATATTTTCAGCCATATGATTCGAGGCACCGGAATCTATCAGTAGAGTGGTGGGTTTCGAAACAGTTGCCATGAGTGCTTGACCTCTTTTATGATCATCATTTCTATCCTTCTTCCGTGCACCGTCGGGAAGACATATGTTATTCTTTTCCAAAAGGAGGGAAATTTGATCTATTGTTTTCTTCATGCATGAACTTTCAGGATGAAATCCACGGTTGCAATATGAACACTTAGATTTTTCTTTACCCTCTTTACCCTTTTGCTTGTTCCTTGAACTGGATGGTGCATCCGATTGTTTGCTTTTCTCTCTTTGCTTGTTAGGTTTGAATTTGGGCTTCTCTTTCTTTTGATTTCCTTTGCCATTCGAATTCTTGGATCCTTGAACAAAGAGGGTTGAATCTTTGGAGCTTATGGACTCCATTTGAATTAGCTTATCATGCTCTTTGGTAATGGACTAAATGAAGGAATTCAAGGTAGGGATCTTCCAATTCAGGGTAGTTAGCCGACCGGAATTGAAAGTAGAGACAATACTGAGAAATATTTACCAAGCTTTGAAAGAATGGAGAGGATCAATTGTTTATCCTCTTTAACAACTCCACTTTTCTTCAATTGCAAAGACAAATGCTTGAATCTTGTGAAAAAGTCATTGATAGTCTCGAAATTCTCAGGATTAAAGGCAATCAATTCATTTTCCAATTGAAAAGACTACATGTCATCTTGCTTCCCAAAAATATTCTCGAGTTGCTCCCATAATACCTTTGGAGTAGTCAATCCACTGAGGTGAAAGTGAAGATCCTTGGAAATATTGAGGCAAAGAAGACCATATGCTTCATCCAACTTGTTGAAGTGCTTTGCTTTTTCAATGAGTGTATTGGGCTCAACTTCAAGGCCCATGGTGACTCTGTAGTACCCTCTTGAGCACAACATAATATCCATGTTATTCTTGCATTCAAAATAATTGAAAGGAGTGAGTAGCTTAGAAGAAGAAGAATCCATCTCAATGATAGAAAATGCACTTGATGGAGATGATAAACCTGCAAATCACAATCAAAACAAGAACAATAAGGTCAAAAAATCCACCCTTTTAGAGTTGCATCACACCTGGGATTGGAGATCAAGTAAGCTTGAATGATCAATGTATAAAATCCAGGAATTCTGTGGAAAACTCAGACTTTTGGAGTGGATTAGAGAGTATTTTTCAGCCTTGCATGCACGTGAGCGAATGCACATGAGATTTTGCATGCCAAAACTTCATTAATTTTGAGCAAATTCACTCAATTCTTCATGTGGAACACCTATAGGAGAGAGATCTTGTCCCTGCAATGGATATGATACCATGTAAAATTAGTCACAACAGATCTATTGAACAAGAATATCAATCACAAAGATCTAAAACAATTTGGAGTAAAAACTGTGCAAGAGAGATGCATCCGTGCTCTATAATCCAGAATGGTAGAATTACAATACAATACTGTCACAATGAGTGAGCAATTCGAATTAGCCAAGGAGGTCATTCGAATATACTACATGGTGCTGCTTGGCTCCAACTAGGAGTCCTCATCGTCAATCAGTGGTGGTCATCAATGCACAAGTCACTGTCAGATAGGCGTCAAATTGAGTCTAACTAAGTGTAATAAGTGTAACTGATGGTAAGTGGCGCTAATGTAGGGATGGAGGCTCAGTGGAGGGAGCATGAGGAGTTAACTACACTCAGAATAGGTAGTCAAGTCTCATCGGAGGTCAATCAGAGTGATAATAGTAGTGAGGAGTCAATCTAGCCTCAAATCAAGGAAATACAACTAACTAACTGAAGTGAACAGGACTGGTAGTTGAGAAAAGGCCCCCTTCTCAAGTGGTGGGTGAGAAGTGGGTGCCTCCTTGACTAGGAGGGCTAAAACAGAGTGGAAAGGGGTTCACGAGTGCTGGTAGACTAGGGACTAGGTGCTGGAGGCATCAAACTGGTGACTGGGCAACATGCAAATGCATGCAAAGTGCATGCAAGGTACATACTGAATGATGATATATCCTAACAAATTTGGACTTGCAACTTTATCTCACTTTTTCCTTGCTTTCTTTCCTTTCCTGATTTAGTCCGCTTTCTTTCATTTGGAAACTCCTTCTTTTCCTTGATTTTCTACTACTTTCCAATTTTTCCAGTGATTTTCTGCTTTCCTACTTCTTTATGCTTTTATGCGTGTTCCTGCTTTTCTATTGCTTTCTGCATTTTTGTGCTTCCCTGCTTATATGCCACCTTCGCGTTTTTTAGAGGATTTATTGATTTTTACTGCTTTTATCCTAGATCTATTTTTGGAAGGCGACTCATTGGGTCCACCTAATCTCCTATGTGCCCTCCTAGGCCACCTAAGCATTTACAACTCATCAAATAATTATTTAATAATTACATATTCTAAACTATGGACTACATTCTTCTCCATGGTTTACTTTAATTAAACTAAATAACCATAGACCGAAATTAACCCTAACTCATTTATTTAATTTTCCACTAGGACCCATGGGGATCTAATGGGATAGTGGTTTCTCCAAGGTGCTATCAAAATTGGGGACATTACAATACTTCACAACATTATTCACATATATAAAGGATTAAATGATAAAATATGTCACTTAAACATGAAATCCATCTTCTTCATAGATTATCATAATATGTACATGCACCATGATCATGCCAT
Organism: Larix kaempferi; assembly: GCA_027924585.1. Classification (NCBI taxonomy): domain Eukaryota; kingdom Viridiplantae; phylum Streptophyta; class Pinopsida; order Pinales; family Pinaceae; genus Larix; species Larix kaempferi. The sequence continues at coordinate 1,668,285 of BSBM01000642.1, read as the reverse complement.
TGATGGTTTCCTTTGGCTTTTATTGATCAAAGAAACTCAAATACATAGCTCATAAAAGGGTTTTTGGAATTAAAAAGGAGAAAACATAACACTCCAAGAGTTTTATAGACTAAATCATCTTGAAAAATTGAATCTTATTGGTTCTACATCATACATATATCCTTCTTTTCTTGTCCCGAGGTACTCATCCTTGAGAGCAAGTTACACTTCTTCTAAAAAGTTCTCAATCTATAATCTCTTCGCTTGATCATATTTATATACCCGCTTCCTCCTAGAAATAAATGAGCTGGAAAATACACCTTCAACTAAAGATCCTCTTTCTTAAAATAGAACTAGTTTTCTACGATTTCTAAATGTTCATGCATGGCTCCTCAAATATATGCATGGTCGTGAATAGAAATTGTGAACAACTGGAACTGTTGTAGTTATCTCTGGCGAACTGGTTGTGATGAATATGCCTCGTGTGCTGTAGAGGATAAAGATGCATACTTGACAATAATTTTCCATGCTTTTCCCATAGGATATGCATGACTCTTCATCCTCCTAACTACCATATCCAATCCTGTATATTGCTCATAAGAGGGAGGGGTAATATTCTTGAATATCACTTTAATATGAGCCAACTTAATTCAAAATCAGTTGACAATTATAATTAATCACTTTCCTATTTAGAGGTACATCCATTTCTACAAATTTTGTATCATTATTCCTATATTGCACTATCATACTATCATATTCCTCCTTAGGATATAAATATCTTTTCCCATCCCGCATTGAGGGAAACCCCTTCTTAATTACCTCTTTACAAATAGATTTGAAGGATGCAATGTATCTTAAAAGGGCATGTGCCTCAGAATGATCCTTTTGGACCAAATTCCTCTTCGTGATTACTTTATTGGCTTCCATTATGATGTTGGTCCTATCTACCACACCTAACACTTCTAATTCAACCCTTGTTTTTGCATTCAAACTATTTATCACATTATGGGCTATTTCTTGTTTATTTTCCAATTCATTCCATGTCCTTTTGATATCATATAAAGAAGAGCTATCCAAAAACTATTCATCCTAAACCACAACAAAATAGTTCTAGTAATTTGAAATCGCAACTGCCATTTGATCCCATAATAGATGCTTTTCTCCTTTCAATGTTGTTTTACCAACAAGCTTGTTGGAGTATTGATCCAATTCTTTCTTCATTTTAGCTTTTTTTGCATTACTTATACAATAATAGCTTTCACATTTCTAATTTTTTTCTCCTAAAATAGAAAACTTGTCATCTTTTTTATGAATTGTGTTCTTCAAAGTGCTCATTTCTACTTCTTTGAGATTTAAATATGCCAAAACTTTAGCCAGGTTATATGTAGGATCTACCTAACTTTATTATGATATGGCATGCCTAGCTGCCAATAACTTAGTATTCTCCATAATCAATCTAGTATTTTCATTCTTGGATTGTTCCAATTTATCTTTGTACTCCTACATATGCTTGTAAATTTACTCTTTCTCTTCTTGCACAACTAATAGTTAAGGAGTTAGCACATGATCCGTGTCAAGCACTTTGAGCTTCTTTTTAACACTTGAATTTCTGTGTATTTTTCTTTAATCAAGGATTAAATAGGTGTTGGATCATTCGGATCAACACTTAATTCAACCACATTTTGTTCAATCTCCTCTATCTTTAATTATTTGGCATTGTTGGCCACTTCATCTCGTTTTACTATCATTTTTACTAGATTTTGGAGCCTATTTGTTCTCATAGTAGATTTAGGGACTTCTTTGAAGATTATTTCTCTAGTCTTCCTATGCAAATCAAATTTTTAGTTGCATTTATTTGATCTAAATACACTTTGAATTGAGTATATTTATAGTCTATTGCTATTCAGACCTTCTGTTCGTTTGGATTTAGGATAGCTAAATCGAAGGTTCCTTCCTTGCAATCTAAGTAGATAGTAATATGGCTTTCCCTTCACTCTTATTCCAAACATGAGGATAGAAATATCCCTTCACTTGCAAGTTCTAATTCATTATTTTCATCTAATGAGAAAACATGTTAGCTTTTGTTCGTGAAGTTCCATGTTCAATAGAAGTTTCCTATGTCTCTACCCCAGGTAGAGAGGCTGAGGAAAAATGATCAATTGTAAGAAAAATCTCACTTGATGTTGACTCTTAACCTTCATGCTCAATCAAAGCTCCCTGCAATCCTAAGGACCTCTCGATTATAGTCTTTTTACTATTGGGTTTCTCTTCTATTTTTTCTTCAATATCCATATTTGGATGTACTTTAGATCATATTCCCTTGACTCCTATCTCTTGCTTATGAGGAGCTTGTATGAATTTTTGTTGTGAGACCTATAGATTAATTTATTATGTGTCAATGATCTCAATAGTTGAAGTCATCACTCCCTGAGTAATGTTTTGTACTCATGGTTAACGTGGAGGATTATCTTGTAAGACCCTCTTGACCTGCTCCCAGCTTTCCATATTTGCAGCCTTCAATAGTTGTTCATTTGGAAGATGGACATATTCAACTAATTTATCCTTTTGTCTTTTATATGAAATGAAATTATGAGGATCACATATCCACTTATCCCTTTCTGAAGATTCAATCAACTTAACATGTTTTCTACCAAGGACCATGTTGTCATAGTTTTAACTAAGAAAGGCCCTACTTATTTGGGTAACTTGAATGTGATTGGAATCTTATGATTGGTAAAACTAATCTAATCAGATTCAAATCTCTACCTGATATATTCCAAAGAAAAAATATTGGGAGTTAAGAAGGTAGGCAATTGTAATGTCCCCAAAATTTTAGTATGACCACTCTATTGGACTAGGGGGGTGCATGGCCTAAGTCACTTGGTAAAGTCATGAGAACGTATTAAGATGGTGAGGTGGGTTATCAATTTGTAAAGGATGATGTCTAATACTTGGGAATAAGGTGACATTAGAAAAATAAGCCAAGGAGGGCACATTAGTGGGGAAAGGGGTCAAATATGAGGTGTAAGTCCCATCCAAGGTGGAAGGAATCCTATCATGGAGGCATATCATGGGTTGTAACTCCTCAGGATAAAAATAACAAATATATGACAATCTATGACATCTATGACAATCTATGATGACCTATGACAAATTCTATGACAATTTATGACAAGACATGTCCTAAATTTAGCCAAGGAGGGCACATGGGGGAAGAGTGGGCCCACATGGATGTAGTGATAACTCCCCCAAATCAATGGAGGCATCTCTAATTTAGAATTATAAGGAATATAAATGTGTCCATGAGGCCAAATAACATTAGAAGGAATTTAATGTGCCCCCAAAATAATCATTCTCTCATGAAAATAAAATTTATTAATATTTTATTGATATTTTTAAGAGAGAAAACTCTAGGAGGGAAAAGGTGAATGAAGAGTTATAAAAGAAGGGTGAGGGATCATGTGAGAGAAATTTTGGAATTTGTAATTTTGAATTGAATATATATTTTTTCTTTTAATCTTGGGAGATGTGCCCCTTTCATTTGTGACTAGTTTCGGTAGTGAAAGATTCCACCCTAGCTAGTGTGAGCAAAGAGATTATCCAAATCTCTTCATTTGGGCTTCATTTTAGGTATTGAGAAAGATAATCCAGATATTTATATTGAGATACATTGATCATAGTATGTTGTGATTTTTATTGTAGATATGAAGGTTCACTAGTATTTCAGTGTTTCCATTGTGTTGGTTTTCCATTGTTTCTGCTGTGGAGGGCGTACTCGCTCTCACATAGTGTTAGTTGCTATTATTTTAAGAGATTGGAGGACACCCCAGTGGATCCCATTTTTATTGTAGACATATATATTTGTTTGGATATCGTATACATATGACTGAGGGCAGGATTTTGGAGGTAGAACTATCATTTGGAGCTTCTTTCTATTGATTTAGAGCTTGGACCGGTGTAGCTGGGACAAGAATGAAATTTTGGTTTTGGTAGTTCCATGAATTTATGGGTTAGGAGACATGTTACATTGTGTCTAGAATGGAATTTCTAGTAAGTAACACTTTTTGTTGCATCCAAAAAGGTTTCTGTATTCTCAAGATATCATCATTTTACGAGATCTAGTCTATTCAACATGTCTTGTGGTGGAGGGATGCATCTCTACATTTCTATCTATGTGTTCCATGATGTTCGAGCTGTTGTATGACATATATATTGTTGTAATGTTGTTCCCATCAGTATATTTACTATTACCAACCATTAACAATAAATATCCACAACATTATCTTCATATTGTATATCATGATCATGTGCTTTAACATCTATGTGTAAATATGCAATTGTGATTATACAAGCATATGTTTTTGTGTGTAAAACTTCCATAAGAGACACCGAAAGTATGTTAGTGAGTTATTTAATTATGTTTGGGGGTTCTTGAATGAATTTAGGCCTGTTTGGGTGAATTTTAATGCTTTAGTAGGTATTTGGAAAGAGTTGGAAATTAAGACAATTTCTATGGTGAAAGTCGAGCTATTCATTCTTTGTTTGAGTTGGTAATTGTATGGCTGTCATGCTTGTTTAAATATGAAATACAAGTCACTTCCTACTATTATATGGGGCAAAGAAATATTCCTTTACATCTATTTATTTTATTTTTATTTTCCATGCTTCAACATTAATGATAAAGAGGTTGCATACAAAGTGTTTGAAGAAGGCTCTGAACCAGACTTAATAACTAGCTACCAAGTTTTATATCACATATGATTTGGGAATATTATAGTGGTATCAAAGCATATTCAAATGGGATGCACACCTTTATTTGAATCCTAAATTATAAATACATTCCTCTTTGTTGAAACTAGAACACTTCATAAGCTATTGTTGTTGAAGACATTTGAGAGTCAATCGAACCTCTATTGAAATGTTAGAGTGAATATTCTTAATTTTTAATTGGGGATATTACATCAATAGATAGGGTTCTATCTATGATCCATAAATCTTGATTATTGTATGCTAATTAAAAAGATACCAGTCCCTAATTTTGGTTTCTTGACTTAATTATTTTTGTATTCAAGGAATATCCTTAGAGGAGGACCACCATGTAGAATAGTATAAATTATGTACATTAACTTGTTCAAAAAATAGTTACACCCTTCCATATATGGTTTCCTCCTTACCTTAAGAGTCTATTCCACTATTGATCTCAATGTACCTGAATCTTCTGTCATTTGAATTCCAATCTCTTTGAAGGACATGGATTGATGACATAATATAAAATACATAAGGTATGACTAATATATGAAATATTTGGTTGTGTTAGGAACCCATGTAAACCCTTCTATATACTTTGTTAGTATATTTTTGTTGGATTCATTTGCTTTGTAAGTCGTCCCGTAGTATTTGTTGATCCATAGTTTGTCTTATTGTTGTTGGACACATATGCTTTGTAAGTCATCCTATAGTAATTTTTTATCCATAGTTTGTATTGGCCCATGGTTTGTATTGACACATGGTATTGACCCATGGTATTGGTGCCTAGGCTTAGTATATAAATTTTGTGTTGAGACCAATGAAGGTACCGTGAAGTTAATTGTATTAAGCTTGCTCAAAAGAGGTTTCCCCCTCGAAGTGGCCTACAATCAATAAAAGTGATTCCGAGTTCTATTATTTTTGTTATCTTGTGTATTTTCATCAATTAATTGTTGCAGGTTCTTCACAGGTTGTAGGAAAACTAATCAACTTGTCATGAATAATTTATGCTAGGAACTAAGCATTGTCATATGTAGCTATAAGTATTTCTGAGGGAGGGAAAATGGAAGCCATAAATCCCAAAAGGGTTTCATCTATTACTCTGTCATGATCATATCCTAATATTTTTCACATCATTGAAGTAGCCTATCATTAAATGTTAGGAAAAATGTTGGATTTGTAGGGTGGTGGTCTCTTTGGGAATGCTGAATCTTTAGCCTTATAATTGATTAGGTGTTTTGCCTTATTATGTTGGATAAGGGATTTGAAATTTGACTCAAAAGCATCCTCATATAGGAATTGGAAATCCATCTTATTGAGTAAACTTAGAATTTGGGAAATTACCTCTCGGTTTACTAGGAATATGACCATGGATTCATTTAAGGACATGATAAAACTCTCCATAGAGGCATAATTTTGGAGGCAACATGCAACCAATTCGCGAAAATGATAGGTTTGGGGCATGGATACCTGGGGTAGGTTCGATTTCCATAGGTGAATAAAATCATGGGAATATTTAAATCTTGCACGAGAGGTTGTAATGGGTTCATAGAGGTCTAGAATTGAATTAATAGGCTCGAAAAACTCCCCTTCCCTTTCCATTAGGTGATCATAATTTGGATTTGGATTTTTACAAGTCTAACGAAAGCTAGGGTTCTCTACAGTAGCCATCTTTTCTCTCTACCAAATAAAAATAGGACAAAGATTTAAAAAATTAAGAGGAGTAGTGCTTAGAATTACATGGTGATATGTGGTAGTATTCGATATCTTTGCCACTAAAACACTTTTTTGACATATCAAACCCTCTCTCTTTGAGATAATCCATGTTTTACACTTGGTGGATATTTTATTTTTCATAAATTCATTTATTTATTGCATGTACTTTGTCCTTATTTCATTATATTTATATATGATGTGTGCATCATACTTCAACCAAGATAGGGCATCATTCCCATGTCCATGTGTCTCCCTTTGATTCATCCACCTATCATTTATCGTCACTTTTATTCCACCTCATATGGGGTCAATCTTGATGGATGGTTTTAGTACTTGGTATGAGTGGTTTATGAAAACCACTTCCATGAGCTGGAATTCATGGAGGATCACCACATCAAAAGAGTGGTATCATGTTTCTAGCTTGTGATTATTAAATTAAACCATGTGCTCCGCATAGATACGGAACGAACACTGGCAATTGATCTGTCTTAGTTTCCCTTGATGATTCTTTCATCGATTTAGCCCTTGGTCTCATCTTGCGGTCATGAGGGATTATAATTATGAATATATAGTCACTTGGATTGTGACTCCTCATTAACTTCAAATGGATTAGTAGAGATCAAGTGCTATTATTTAACACTCTTAATTTTCTTTCTTTTTTCTCCATTTTCCTTAAAATAATAAGGAAAGACCTTTTGAAATTTTAACATTCTAACATTGGCTCCACCTGGGGATAGTGTCTCCTTATGATATTCTAAGAATTGTATATTAGTACCTTATCCATTAGGTTGTGAGTCAGAATCCATCCTTATTTTCAAAAGATCTATTTATTCTTCAATCGATAAAAATATAAATTTTCACCAAAATAAGAACTCACAAACTTCAAAACCCTCAAAAACTCATCCACATTAAATGAAAAACTGTGATCTGAAATGAAAACTTAAACTGATTATGTACAGGGTTCTAAAACCACTAGGGTCTCAATAATATAGGAAGTGCTTCAAAAATCGCTCGTTCATGGGCACACCCATGAGTTCACCATCCATATTTGTAAGGAGGTAAGTGTTATTATCTTCAATTGATATGACCTGGAAAGGAACACACCATAAATTACAAGACTTCCCATGCTTTCCATGATCCTCTCTCCTTACATCCCATCTTAGTAATATATCTCCACAAAGGAAACCCATTTCTTTAGTCTTTCTGTCAAAGATGGCCTTCATCTTATCTTGGTAGACCTGATATTTTTCCATCACCTTCTCTCTTATTTTCTACACCTCAATCAATTTGTTGATTCATATTTGAAACTCATTGGGTTCCTCTTCTTCATTCTATATAAATTTGATCACTGGTAACCCAATATGTATAGGAAATATGGACTCAACCCCATACACTAGTTGAAAAGGTGAAGTGCCTATTGAAATTTTAATGCTTATCCTATCTACCCATAAGGCATATTTGAGATGTGAATCCCAAACCTTCTTATTATTATACAACATCTTATTAATGATCCCTATCAAGATTTTATTTTATTATTATGATAATCCATTACCTTGGGGATAATATGTTGTTGAATTCCCAAGCACTAGTAATTCTGACAAAATTCAATCATCTTAGCATAATTAAAACCATGTACATTATCAATGATGATCTTTCTAGGGAACCCAAATATTACTAGAACATTTTCTTCTAAAAATTTGACGGTGATTGCATTTGTGGTTGACCTTGTTGGAATAACCTCCGCCCATTTCGTGAAATAGTCTATAGCTGTAAGAATCCATATGTGTTGTCCACTAAATGAAGGATGAATTTCACTCATGAAATCTATGCTCCACTATTGGAAAGTTTCTTTTAATTTGATTGGCTTGAGTGGTAAGGGTAATAACTTTTGTTTTCCTGTAAACAATTAACACTTAACACATGCCCTTACTCTTGAATTTACTTCAACAAATATTGTGGGATAATAATGTCCATCTCTTAATATTTTATATGTTGTATCCATCCAATCATGATGGACACCACATATTCCCTTGTGAAGCTCATTTAATATTCCCTGTGTTTCCTTCTCAACAATTCAATTTAGTAAGATACCCTCATGATCTTTCTAGAATAACTACTCATCAGTATGCAATACCTCGATGTTTTTAATTTTAAATACCTTGTCCTCTGTCAAAATCTGGTGAGCATTGTAAATTTTGTAAATAGATGACAACATATTTATACCATGTAGATGTGCAAATTTTTTCTTTTACCTTTAAAAATGGCTTTTGTGGGTTCATTTATTTTAGTTTTGGCGGAGGATATGCTGGTACTTGAGAAATAATATTTATCCATAAATATTTACAGTTTGATTTAACCAATAACTTAGCCAACACTTGACCTTTGACTAACTTAGTAGGCTTAATTTCTAATTCATAATCCTACATTTTTGCAATCCATTTCCCTCTTCCCCCATTCACCATCTTCCTGACTGAGGACATCTTTAATAATGGTGCTAGGCACATATGCAATGACTTTTGAATGTAACACACAATCTCTAAATATTTCATGGTTTTAATAATGAAAATGCTTGCCTTTTTTAATATTATATTTCAACTCTGCATCACTCAATGATTTACTAAAAAATGATATGGGTGGTTCATATCCTTCAACATTTTTTTTCAATAATACAACAACAATAGTATTCTTAGAAGGAAAGGAAAAAATGAGGAAATACTTAGTGTAATCTAGACTTACCAATACTGGTGATTCTCTCAAAGATTTATTTATTTGCTGAAATGAATTCCTTACTTCATAAGACCATTTGATTTCAATATCCTTCCTCAGTATATCAACAGTGTCCTTGACTAATTCTGCAAAGTTTGGAATAGATATTCTCAAGAAATTAATCTTATCCAAGAATGATTGTACCTCCTTTTTTTGTGGGTAGACTGATTACTTTGATTTATTCCACTTGCTCTGAATCAATATTCACACCATCCTTAGAAACCATATATCCTAATAATTTCCCTTCCCTCATTGCAAAGTCAGACTTCTTTGGTTTTAAGCATATCCAAACATCCTGCATTTTTTAAAGGTCTATCAAAGATGTCTAAGTTGATGATCATCATTTGATTCTAAAAGAGCATTCATAGTCATCAAGTAGATGACTATGATTTTATGTTTTTCTCCCATAAAGACTATATCCATATCTCTTTGAAATGTTACACCTACATTAATCAAGACAAAGGGCAATTTATCATACATGATTGTCCCCCAAGGTGTAATGAATGCAATCTTTTCTCTATCTTCCTCATGCATTGCCACTTGATTGTATCCAAATAAGCCATCCATCATAGAAATCCTGTTAGCTCCTACCACTTTATGTAAGATCTGATCCATAATAGGTAGAGGATAATTGTATTTTAGTGAGCACTTATTTAGATTCTTAAAATATACACCCGATCTCCCCATTCTTCTTTCTTATTGGTACCAAATTGGCTACCCAATTAGAATATCTCAGAGGTATTATGATTTTAGGATCCAATAAATTCTTGACCAATTTCTCAATAATGGAAAATATCATAGGGTTAACATGTCTCAATTTTTTCATAAAAGGCTTTGTTCTAGTCTTAAGAGGTATTCCATGATAAATTATGTTGGTTCATATGTCTTCAATGTTAATGTTACAACATCATGAGTCATTCTCCAGGTCAATCTAATGTGTCAAGATTGACCCTCGTGTGTCGAGGTAGTGCCTTATAGGAGCTTGAGTTGTACTCAAGAAACTTGGAGAAGAATATTGGGTTGGATTTAAGAATGGTTAAGCTTTATGTGTTGAGGCAAGTGGTTTATTTGTCAAAGTGATGACTATTGGAATAATTTTAACACTGAGAGGGGGGGTGAATCAGTATTAACACAGTTATGAACAATTTTCACTTCTTATCAAACTTAAACGATAGTTATATTATGTGTTAAAAAATAATTGTATTATGCATTCATCATAAATAATAACATTCATCCACATATGTGAAAAACACAGAACACAAATATTTTTATGTGGAAACCCAAATGAGAGAAAACCACATAATGCTCTCTTATATTAAAATATTACATTCATGTAAGCACCAAATTATGAAGTTATCTAGTACCAACTAGAAGGAGGTTCCAACCCTCTCGTTTTACAAGCACCAACCTGAAGGAATCACTAAATCCTCGATTTACCAGCTTCAATTAGAGGGATTCACCAACCCCATGTTCCTTGCTCCGTCCTACTACCCCGATATGACTGTAGAAGATATTTCCTTGTTGTTCTATTGATCCATGCCCTCTTTAGATTAACTAAAATTATTTCTGTTGTGTGCACCTTCTGTATATTGAGATATTGCAATATATGAACTGTATCATGTACTTCACTACATAAACATTACACACTTGATATCATATTTCATCAAATTCTGCAATCTATTCTCTAGTTCAACATATTGTTATGTTTCAGCGCATCTACAAACTCAATTGATACTATGCATCCTATGTTGTGCTGTTGTTCTGACTTCGCGCATTTGTATCATATCTCTCATATGATTCTACACATCCTCTGTTATGCTACACTTCTGTCTTGGTGCATCTATATAAGATAATATGTTACCTTCTGCATATCATCGATGATACTTCCTTTCTATTCTTTGCACTTGTATCAGATTAACCTCATCATGCTGCACATCTTCTGTTGTGCTGCAACTATTTCTTTGTACATAGGTCTTAGATAATCTGTGTCTCTTTGCGATCTATCTGTGATACTATCTTTTTGTTCTTCGGACTTGTCTTTGATTAAACTCATCATACTGTGCATCAACTATAGTGTTTCTTTTCTATCTTTGCGCAACTGTCACATATAAACTACATCATCCTGCACACCATCAATAGGTATATCCTTTTGTTCATGCGCACTTGGATCTCTACTAGATCATGCTGTTCCAGTTCCATGAACCCTTGATACCCTAAACTTAGAATCTTTCCAAAATAGAGTACTACCAGGGTATTTTTTAAGGATTCTAATATCATACTTAAGTATAGTATTCTAGGCAATTATTTTGGATTGAAAGAAACATATATATAGATAGGTAGGTGAATATCAAATCTGAAACTTTCAATTTACTACTGAAATTTGTAAATTTTGGCGAAAATTTTGATAAAAAAAACATATTTTATGTATATATAGGCAATATTAGAGACCAAAAATGACCAATAGTGAATTTATTTTTTGGAAAAAATCTTGAAAAATAGCTAATTGGCGAAATTTCGCCCTTAAAAATTACCTTGAGTACTACAACATTTGCATATTCAATCTTACATTCACTTGCCAACTTCGCTTCTTATTTATACTTGGCCTGCTTAGATCATATGTCCACAAGTTGGTCGTAGTGTCCCTTCTTCCTTGCATTATGGTTAGGCTTAATTTATGCTTCCACTACTTGTCATGTTCTACGCTACTGAGGTGTCATCCCTTGTGGGTCTTGTGCATACTTGGTCCTTTGCATTGTGAGTCTTTCCCCATTGATGTACAATCGTTTGTGGCTCTTGCGCACTTGAATTCTTTGACTACCTCTTTTCTCCAAGATACTTGCACGCTTCAAGGACTTGTATACTTCTTCTGATTGGTGAGTCTTGTGCACTTTCGGGGATTGCATATCTGTCTAACCACTTCTTTCTCCCAAACCTCTTGCGCACTTCCAATACTTTTCCTTCCATCTCTTTGAGGAATTACACACATACCTTATGTATTTATTCAAACTAGATGTACTTATTCAAACTACATCTCAGTTACTTCTTCAAAAGGATACTGAACGCTCTTTGAAATCAGTTGAAATCAATAACAACCAAAGTTCAAAAATCTCCCTCTTTAGAATTGATGTCAACACCTCATGAAGCTGTGCTCTCCGTTTGTTATGTTTACAGTACTCCCCATGTGTTCTAGCTAGTTTGAGAATTTGCTCATTTGTGCTTCCTATTGTTAGTAATTTTCTGCTATATTTCATTTTTGCATGAATCCCTATTTCTAATGCATGCTTCATGATCTTTCTACTTTGTTTCTTTGTGCAACGATGGATCAGTACTTCTTAGCTACTTTAAACTTCTATGCTTATTTCATGCTTCATGATATTTCAACTTAATTTCTTTGCATGACCATGGATCAATACTTCTCAACTACTTTTCACTTTTGCGCTGATCACATGCTTCATGATATTTCTCCCCCTTTTACATCTATGGAAAAGAGGTACCTTCAATGTACAATTTCAGTATTCTCTTGTCTTTGGTTTTGCGCTTTCCTTTATTTAACTGCTTTCTTCGAATACTCCCCTTGTATTCATGATTTATTACTTTCCTTTCATCATATTTTTCCGTGCCTAAGCTCAGTCATCTTGCAATTTGTACATTCAATATTGTCTCTGTAGTTATCTCGAGTATGTTCCCCTTGTACATTTGATAACTTCCTTCTATCTTGATATTATGTTCCTATCAGACTTATTAATCACTCACACTTCTTCATTTCTTGCGCAATATTCCTTTCCATATTATTATTGCATTCACTACGCACTATAGAGTTCCATCTACTTCTTGTTTGCGTAGTATTCCATGTTGATTTTTTCTAGCATACAACTTTTCCTTTTGTTGCATTTACTGCGCTTTGACCAATCTTCATTATATTTTTTGATTTCGCATATCTTTCCATGAGATCCAAAGATTCTTTGCACATATTTCCATCTGTCAACCATCATGGAAACATGGTGAAGTGACAAATAACTCACGCGGAACATTTGACGTGTCATTTTTCGTACTCGATCCTTTTGGGAAACATCATTCTGATCTCACAGAACAATGAATTGGATTTCCATGTTTTGTCCTCTTTCCCGAATTCTTTAACTCATGCAATAAATTTTGATGTCTCCATAGCGATCTTCGAATCGTGCAAATATGAATGCAATTAATATCAACATCTATTCAATTTATTTTTGCATGGACAGGGAACCACCTTCCAATTCTTTAAATGAGTTATGTATTGCTTGGCTCATTACCCTATTCATTCCCTGTCAAGTTTATTGTGAGTGTCGCAATCTCAGAGTTTGTCATATTCATTCATCTTGTCTACCTTATTTTAGAGGTTCAACAACTCGATTGATAACCTTCTCTCAAAACTTTAGTCACTGCAGGTTGAGTTCACATGACTGAGGGTGGACATGTGGATTTGGAAATCCCAAATTGAACAAAAATGGATATGCCACTCTCATGGAATCCCCCATCTCCCATGTAGCCTCATCGAGACCGTAGTGCTTCCATTGCACCTTCACATGTCTGATGGCTTGGTTCCTGAGAAATGTTACCTTCTTGTCTAGGATGCATAATGGCTCAGTTTGGAACTCTCCCTCGGGTTAAACCTATATCACATCACAATTAATCACATGGTTTGGATCATGTACATATTTCTTAAGCAAATATACATGAAAAACATTATGAGCTCTAGTGTTAGCATGCAATGCAAGTTTATATGAAACTGGCCCTATTCTTTCAAGCACTTCAAATGGCTCACAATATCTAGGTTATAGCTTGGCACAACTCCCAAGATTCAAGGAACTCTTCCTTGGCCTCACTTTAAGGTAAACATGATCCCCAACACTGAACTCCATATGCACCCTATGCTTATGTACATAGCTTTTCTGTCTATCTTGGGCTGCTTTTAAATTCTTCTTGATCTTTGCAACTTCTTGTTCCATTTCCTTAAGCAATTTGGCCCAAGAACAATTATGTTCATTGGATTATCCCAAGTCATTGGTGTCCTACACCTTCTTCCATACAAAGCCTCAAATGGACTCATGCCTAATGATGCTTGTTGCCCATTATTATATGCAATGTCTACCAAGTGTAGATAACCCTCCCACTTGGATGGTTTTTCCATTACATACATGCGAAGCATGTCTTCAAGCACCTGATTTACTCTTTATGTTTTCCCATATGTTTGAGGATGGTATGTGGTGCTAAAGTTCAATTGCGTACCGAAATATGCAAAAATACCTTTCCAAAATTGGAAGTAAACTTGATATCCTTGTCAGAAATTATTGCCTTAGGCAATCCATGCAATTTAAAGATTTCCTTCATGAAAATATTTGCAGTGGAATTGGCTTTATATGTGGACTTAATCGATATTGGCATCTCACCAGTTCTGCATAGATGCTTTCTGTGGAGGCCTTCAGTGCCTTTTCTCTTGCTGTTGAGATGCTAGCTCAACAATTTTTTCTTGATGGGAAACTTCCATCTCAACAATTTTATCCTTATGTGCAACTTCCAGCTCCATCATTTATTCCTTCATATTGTTGACAACAACACCAAAATTTAGGATGGTTGTCTTTATTTCTAGTTCTTCATCACATTTGAGCAGCTTCACACAGACTGCTGACATTGCTTCCTTTATCTTGCTCTGCGTTTCTTGTCCATAGTCAAGATCCCTTATCTTCAATGCACATTCCTCTTGTAATTGTTTGTAGTTGTCTTCCAGCCTTAGGTACTAGTTATGAGAGACTAAGTCTCCATCATGGATTTATTTTGCAATTTGCGTGTGCAAGTTGTGCCGTCCCTCTATGGGTAACAACCCCACATTGATTTCCAAATGCTTGAGCTATCGCGCACTTTCAGCAATGTCATCTGTTGGGAATATGACGGGCATTGGATCAATTTCGAATATCCGGGTCCTCAAGGTATAAGCAGGAGGATTTCTCCTCTACTGGATGGACTCACCGAAGCCGTCATTGTGGTCTGGTTGTTTTACCAAGTCTCATTGGACTTGTTCAATTCTCGTAACCATACATTTCATCTTGGAGACACTTTCCTTCACGTCAGTTTGTGTTGTCTCTTCCTTGGTGTGGTTTAGTCCCATTACATCTTCAAGATATGGTGATACCCTGGCTGTGTTGCACTCGTTATCATTGTCGTGTGACTGTGCATCCAGCAGTCGTCGAGTAGCTTTCGTATTCTTTTTCGGTGGCATTTTTGGTACTTTTGTGTCAGGTTCTTTCCTTTTCTATCCTACTCCTTGGTCAAGCTTTGGATTCTGCATACTTGTGACCTCAGGACCTTTGTTTTTGTTGATGTATATGTAACTTTGGAATGTATTTCACATATATGTATATTGTATTCCTATAGAGATGTTATTATTCCTCTATACAGAAGTGCCGTCATTTATATTGTAAGTGTCGTAACTTATACTTGATGGGTTATTAGACCACCTTGTTGGGGTCAGCCCTATATAAGTCATGTGGGTCAAAGGGTTATTAGACCACCCTAGTGGGGGTCAGCCCAGTCAGCATTATGTTAAGTGGTTAAGTAGACGCCGACCTAGTTGAGTAAAGGTCAAGTCAAGTTAGTGTATAAATAGAGAGTGTGTCTCTCTCATTTTACACATTCTATTCTCTCACTCACACTTTTGAGAGTGGCGCACTTGTGGACGAGGAGGCTCTGCTGCTAGGAGAAGACTATCTCTTGTATTTTGGTTGTATCATTGCTATATCTATCTCTGAGGAAGTTATTGGGGGTTTTCACCTTTATGGTTTTCCCCAAGTAAACTCTGTGTCTCTTGTGTGCTTGCATTATTGTGTCCATGATTGATATGCTGTAGATTTGTTGTACATGTTGTTCTCTTAGTTAAGATCCTAGATCAGATTGAAGTAAATTATGAAAATTTAACATGGTATCAGAGCTAGCCTGAAAGAAGGCATGATATGGCATGTATGACACTTGTTGCACTTACGATGCTAGGGCTTGATATAGCAAACACCAGTCATCGTAGTGCTTTCTCTATAAATCCATTTTGGCGACGTTTTCGGGTCTGAAACTTTTACAGGTCGAAGATCAGATCCCATGTACCTTGTGTCCAAAGGGAAACCTCGATTTCGTTGTACTTTGTGATTTATGATCTGTACAATATAGGGTTTCTGCCTCTTCTAGATCTGAGTCAAAAACAGGTGACCTTGGAAAAAAAGTCATAACTTGGGCTAGGAAGCTCCAAATGAAATTTCGTAAAACATGACAGGTAGTAAACAGACTGTACTATCTCAGAAAAAAATTTCAGAGGCCAAAGTTGAACCAATGACATGTGGCACACCGTACAAGTTCACTCTCCTGTTTTATCTCATAAACAGGTCACGTTACGACACTTGGCATAACTCTCTCTCAGAGAATCCAATTGGCATAAAAATCATTTACATATTTCTGTCAAAACATAATTATTTTTGAGCACCTTTATTCATGGCTTCCGGAATTTAGGGTTTCAGATAAAGTTGGAATTTTTGTAATCGGAGACCACGACTAAATGCTACTCATCAAAATCGAAATTTAGAGACCAAGATCAGAATTTTTGGTTAGGCAGAAGGTCGGGCTTGATCAGACCCTAGTTCGGAACTTTGATCAGAAAAGTGGAAAATTAGGGCTTCTGTAAAAATGGGAATTTTTGAAATTTGTGACCATCAGAAAAATAGAAGCTTAGAGCTTTGGATCAAACCTTTTGATTGGGCAGAAGAGTGGGCTTCATCAAACCCCAGTTTAGGGTCACGTTTAGTGAATCCAGAAGTTTCAAAGGAAAAATTGAGGAGTGAAACTTTGTAGTTTTCAAATTCTAAATATACCAGCTTGATTAGCTCATTAAGGCGCATATTTCTATCCTTTCGGAAGTTTGAAATTCAAATTTTGAATTTTTGGGGTTTCTTTGACAAACCCTAATACAGCTCTAGATCCAGTTCCTGCAAATCAAGTGGATTGGTTTAATCCTAGAAGAGGATGGATTGGTCACCTACATAAGTGAAGAAGTTCCTGTTTCAGAGGGAGATGAGGCTAAGGCCTTACATAAGAAGATTACAAGCAATATCGATAGGTATGACTTATCTAGGTATGTTTCAAGATTTGTTCATGATTAAGTTTATGGTATATTTGTCTTCATATTATTACGGTTAGTACAATCTTGATTAAATCTAGACTTGTTGTATCACCTTAATAAAATTATGAATGCACGGTAGAAGATATTCATTGATTAGGGTGTTGACACTTATGATTGTACTAATGCATTGTGATGTTGTATGAGGTTTATGTTGTTCGCTAACATAAAAGGTACACCAAGAAAGACAAATCATGTTCTACTTCAAGAACATATGATCATGGTGACATGAAGACAAAGATTCATCCATTATCATGGACCACATAGAAGATCTACTTACGAGGTATGTATAACTTGGTTCTACAATGGTTAACATATGAGACATGCAGGTTACTAGCACAAGTCATTGAAGAGAACCAGTAGACATTATGCGGGTATGTTATACATAACTAGCTAGCATGCTAATCTAGGTATGTTTTTCCTATATCAAGCTAGAATCCTACCTTGTGTTAGGATCTTATACTGTTGTGTTGTTGATAATGATTATTCATGAAGTCATAGGTTTGAATAGTCTTGGTTTTATGCATATTATATCTCTTATCTTGATTGATGATTTAACTAACCAGAAGAGTTCTATGATCAAATAAGAATATGCATGAGTAAAATAAGAATTCCTTGAAACCTTGAATACTAATGCTTATTATTTATGTTTGAAATGATCATGACTATACATGCTTACGATTATTGTGTTTTTATAAGATTATACTAATAAATGTGTGATTATGTATGAGTCCTCAAGGATAACACAATGATGATACTAATAAGCATGCATAAGGATGGATATAAGTTCAAGGACAGGTAATCCAGGAAGCAATGATCAAGAGGGAGTGCACTCCAGTTGTGCCTGCAAGAAAGCAAAGGAGCACACTTCAGTAGTTTCTGCAAGGATGCAGATATTCAGAGGGAGTTGACCACTTCTCACAATCCACATCAGAATGGAGTTGCAAAGATTCAGAGGGAGTCCACCCAGCAACCAAGCAAAGATAAGTATTTGAATTGTCATTTCTTACATAATGTTATTCAATGATGTATATGCTTATGTTCCTAGAATTAGGTTGTGTATTATACATATTAGAATAGTTGCATTGATGAACAGTATACTACTAATATACATGGGTAAGTGGCCTATGGCACTGTACAACATTCCATCATGAAGATGTTTGGGATGCAGTCCCAAGACATGAAGGGGAGTTTGTAGTGACTTCCAAGAGGATCTACAAGATCAAGCATGCTGCAGGTGGTAGCATAGAGACTTTTGCTCTTGTAGCCAGATACACTTCCATTAAATCAGTACTTGCTCTGGCTGCAGTGATGAAGAGGAAGATACAATTTCTTGAATGGTGTAGTTGAAGAAGAAGTGTATGTGGTGTAGCCACTTGGTTCTGAGACACATGATAGGGAGTCATATATGTGCAGAACTTGGTATGGTAGGATAGACAGCTTTCTATCCAGTTTGGGCTTTACCAAGAATAAAGCGGATTCCAACCTTTACTACAAGGTTGAGGAAGGAAATCCAGTGATACTACTATGTGGATGACCTGTTTGTAATAGGTGAGGATAGATTGATTGCCGACATGCAACGAAAGCTTGCTGCTGAGTTCGAGTTGAAGAACTTGGGGATGATGCACTATTGTCTAGGCATGGAGGTGTGGTAGAGTACAGATGGAATCTTCCTTGGACAAGGGAAGTATGCAGTGGAGATCCTGAAGAGGTTCGGGATGATGGACTGCAAGGCCATGGCCATACCTATGGCATTGAACCTGAAGCTTCTGTGTGATGCTTCATCTGATCCAGTTGATATCACTATGTATCGTCAGATGATTGGGTCCTTGATGTACCTGACGAACAGAAGACCAAATATTTGCTTTGCGGTGAACAAATTGGGCCAGTTCCTGACGGATCCGAGGAGTGTTCACCTGGTTGCTGTAAAGCATATTCTGAGGTACCTGAAGGGTACAGTTGATTATGGGCTTAAGTATGATGTGAATCAAAAGTTTAACCTGCAGGGTTATGCTGATTCAGATTGGGCAGGCAGTGCTGTAGATAGGGATCAGGTGTGATATCTTGGTTTAGTAGGAAGCAGTCCTACGTAGCACTGAGTATAGTCGAAGCAGAGTATGTTGCGACGGATGAGCAGGTTGCAGATGAATTGACCAAGCCGTTGGCCAGAGTACAGTTTGAGTACTTCAGAGAGAGGCTTGGTGCACTTTAGATCGAGGTTCCTTCCAAAGGGAAGTGATGAGTCCAGAAGATGCAGATGCACATGAGATTTTCTGACATGGTTGATGTGTTCTCCCTTGGTGAAAAAGTAAGGGCTGGATCCTTCCCCAAATGGTGGTAGATGTGTTCTCCCATGTCGGTGGTGTAAGTGTTGGATGCAGTGCATCTGGGCTGTGCTTCGTGGACGATGAGATGATGTGAAGAGGACGATTCTATGATGATCATGGATGATGAACATCAGGACAATGCTCCAGTTACCACTCTGTATATGTATATGCATCATGCTTGTTATGATCAGTTGGATCATTTATGTATATATGCATCATGTTGAATGATGGATATGATCACTTGAATCATTTATGTATGTATGCATCATGTTGGATGCTGGATATGATCATTTGGATCATTTGTATGTATTTTGTATATGCATCATGTTGGATGCTTGGACCATGTATCTGTATATGTATCAGGTGGATACTAAGATCATGAATGTTTATATGTATCAGGTGGATACATTGTGTGGATCATGTATTTGTGTATGTATCAGGTGGATACATTGTATGATCAAGTAGATCATGTATGATGATATGTATCAAGTAGATACTTGGTATACATCAGGTGGATGCATTGTATGATCAGGATGATCGTGGATGACAAGCTTCTCCAGATGACATGCAGCAGGATGTTGTAGTGATGATGATCAGGATGATCATGTGTGCATCAGGATGATGTATGGTGAGTATCAGGACGATACTTTGTGGCCGTGGAACAAGGTTGTGCAGATAAGCATGTAATTTGTGCCCTGGGAGTTTTGCAGATAGTCTTTCGAGGTTTTTCCTATGGCATGTAATTTATACCCTGGGATATCTGGCAAATGCTCTTTCGAGGTTTTGCTTGGGAGGACATATAATTTGTGCCCTGGGAGATTTGTAGATAGTCTTTCGAGGTTTTTCCAATGGCATGTAATTTGTGCCCTGGGATATCTAGCAGATGCTCTTTCGAGGTTTTGTCCTATGGCATGTAATTTGTGCCCTGGGAGATCCGATAGGTTTAGTCGCGTGCTTGTAATCAGTCCTGGGATGCTCTTTCGAGGTTTTTCCATGACCACATGTAATTTGTGCCCTCGGAGATCCGATAGGTTGAACCTTGTGCTCGTAATCAGTCCTGGGATTCTCTTTCTAGGTTTTGTGGTGACCACATGTAATTTTTTCCCTTGGAGATCCGATAGGTTGAGCCTTGTGCTTGTAATCAGTCCTGGGATTCTCTTTCTAGGTTTTGTGGTGGGGTCACATGTAATAAGTCCTGGAGATCTAGACAGGATGAAAAATGCCTCAGATGCTCTTTAGGGCTCTTGCTAGTCAAGAGACTCTTTTAAGGTTCTGTGACGCACATAATAAGTCCTGAGATTTCCACAGTATGGCCAGTGATGACGAAGACCTGCAGGTAGTGGGCCTACATCCAGTATGAAAAAGGACTGGCTCTGTAGAGATTTCTATGACGGGTAGATTCAGGGATTGATTGAGATAGTAGTAGTAGTGACGATGACGATGACTCGATGACATTTATCCAGTGATGATGATCCAGAGAAGAAGACTTGTGCTAGAAGACCTGTGTCGTGAAATACCTTCCAGTTAAGAGGGAGTGTTGATGTATATGTAACTTCAGAATGTATTTCACATATATGTATATTGTATTCCTATAGAGATGTTATTATTCCTCTATATGGAAGTGGTTGTATTCCTATAGAGATGTTATTATTCCTCTATATGGAAGTGTCATCATTTATATTGTAAGTGTCATAAATTATACTTGATGGGTTATTAGACCACCTTGTTGGGGTCGGCCCTGTATAATTCATGTGGGTCAAAGGGTTATTAGACCACCCTAGTGGGGGTCGGCCCAGTCAACATTATGTTAAGTGGTTAAGTTGAGGCCGACCTAGTTGAGTAAAGGTCAAGTCAAGTTAGTGTATAAATAGAGAGTGTGTCTCTCTCATTTTACACATTCTATTCTCTCACTCACACTTTGGAGAGTGGCACACTTGTGGAGGAGGAGGCTCTATTGCTAGGAGAAGACTATCTCTTATATTCTGGATGTATCATTTCTCTATCTATCTCTGAGGAAGTTATTGGGGTTTTTCACCTTTATGTTTTTCCCCAAGTAAACTCTGTGTCTCTTGTGTGCTTGCATTATTGTGTCCATGATTGATAAGCTATATATTTGTTGTACATGTTGTTCTCTCAGTTAAGATCCTAGATCAGATTGAAGTAAATTCTAAAAAATTAACAGTTTTCTTGGTCGTCCTCTTTGCTCTCCTCAGATGAAGTGATGAACATGGATGACACATCAATATTCCATTCTTCCGGCCAGTCTTCTATGATCATATTAATTCTCTGTGCCTCAATTTGATACAGTCCTTCATACCATGTAGGAGGTGTAATTAGGATTCGTGGATGTATATATATAAAGTGAATCTATCCTTGAATATGATATTTGAAATATACCGAGCTATCACTTCCTTAGTGATGCGCAAATTCTTTTGAATGACTTCGCATAATTGCTCATGGTTGGTGAGCAACTGCAGGTTTCTCCACCTCTATTTTTATGGGTTCGCTATCGCCCACATGTTTGCGTATCTCACCCCATGACATTCATTAGGGGATACTAGTAGACCATTCTCATAGAGGGGTTTCTTCCACCCCACAAAGGAAACGAGCACCAACAACCAACTGAAATGGAATGCAGATCCATTTTCCTGGGTGTTTCAGACATCTTCTAAAAATTAATTTAATTGATAGTTTTCCCAATTGTATTGAAAACCATCCTTAGTCTTCGCAGCTAAGGATACTATGCTAGCATAAACTTCAGCCAGTATGGACTTCCTTATAAGCCTTCCTGCAATAAGCTGGTTCCCTTCCCGCAATAAGCTGAACCACAAAGCGCAGGGACATGTTTTCAATCCCTGAGGTTACGTAACCGCGGTTTCCTTTGGTTAAGCCGTATTCAACCTTTATTATTGTGGCCAATTCTTTGTATTCTTTCTTTCCAAAAAACTCAGTTGAGGGATCGACGTCTCTTTTTCTTAGGCCCATAATCCTACTGATAAGGTCAACAGTAAGGTTTACCATGTGGTCCAACCATATGTACCCCTGGTGCGTGCATGATAACAGAGTTTGAACCATGACATTGAGCTCATTGCTCCGGTCAAAATGTGTAATCCACAACAAATTGACTAGTCCAAATGTGAACAACAGCTCGGCCCATTCCATCGGGATAGCATTCATTTGCTTGGTAACCTCGTCGTATTTCCCGTACATGTGTTTTTCCGGCTAGAATTGTGGAATCTTGTCCTCATTCAACAAATCATGGTCTGGAAACTTACATTCGGGGATCTTACTGAGCAAATTCTCCTTCATCTGCACATGGCTTGACATCAGTGACATGGGAATATTATACTGAGGATTCTTTACAAGCAGTACATCTAGTGCGTTGGTTCTTCTTGGGCTAACATATTCTGGAACAAGCCATATTGGTGGTGGCATTTTTCCTTATGGTGTAGATGGCTTCATAGTACCTATGGCCTTCAGCTTTCCGTGGTCGGTGGCCTATTGCTTGTCTTTCTTATGCTATTGCGCTTGGTTCCTTGGTGAATTCCTGGACGGGCCACCCCGGTTTGGAGCGGCTTGCTTAACTGGTGCCTTCATCACTCCTCCCAGATTAAGCTGTTTGAAAGTGCCCAATATTTCTTCTAATGTCAGCTCTTCGGATAGATACGAGCGAGCACTATTTCTTTCATCTGGTAAAAGCTTAGGATTTTACAGTCGGTAAAAAATTGAAATTCGTGGTAAAAAAGGTAAGTAAATAGTCTTTACCATTTATAGGCCTTTTTAACCCGATCGTATGCCCATAATGGCTAGTTTAGAGATCAAATGTCATAATTGTTGGCCAAATCTCCCCAAGATATCGGTCCTTCCCTTCATTGAATGTGTCAGAAACAACTAGATTTTTGTTAAATGCACCCACGACCGTCGACAAAAAACTATATAATGACTATATTTCTGACCGACAATTGTAACGGTTATCTTTCCGACCGACAATTGTAACGGTTATCTTTCCGACTGACAATTGTAATGGTTATCTTTCCCTTATCGTTGCAAGTGACCATGCAACTCCAGGGTTTACTGTGCATTTCTTATTGCTAGCTTCTAACTTCGCAACGCAAGCCTTCTCTTATGTGAATTGCAAGGTTCACTGTGCATTTCCCTTTTCTTGATGTTAGCTATGCATCGTGAACCAATTCTAACTTCGAAACTCAGCTTGTTGTGTGCGTATCATAACATAACTCCTGTTTGCATAAAAAGTTCGCATTTTACAAAAATTTCATGCAGACTCTTTATTCTGTCATTCTTAGTGTCCAGTTTCAACTGCACATGACACTTAGAACTTTCTTTGCTTCTGATCAATGAGGGTCTGGCGAAGTAGGAATATCCCTGTAGAGTTTTATTCTACTTCCATTAATAAGACTTGGTAGGTTTTCTCTTGCTAATGTGGCTAGTTTAACTACGCCACCATTATTAACATGCTTGACAACATATGGCCCTAGAGAATGCATCTTAATTTTTCCAGGAAACTTCATGAATTTACTGTCATAGAGGAGAACAGGAACTCCTACCTGAAAGGATTTATACTTGATGTGGCGATCATGCCATGCTTTTTCTTTGTCTTTCTGCACTTTTTGGTGAAATCCTACAATGAAGCGATCTTCTTCTAACCGAACCAAGTGTAGTAGCCTTTCTTTCATTGTATCATCATCTGCCATGCTTGTAAATGCTGCAATTCTTAAACTTGGTACTATGTATTCCTTTGGCATCACATCTTCCCATTCGTAAGCTAACCTGAAGGGTGTATGACTTGTCAACTTCTTACAAGTTGTTCTATATGCCCATAACACAGTTGGTATTCGCAGATCCCAATCATCCCTGTTTGTATTACATACTTTCATCAGCGCATCTTCCATCACTTCGTTAAAAGATTCAACAGTTCCATTGGCTTGTGGATGATATGGTGTGCTCTTCTGATCGTAAATCTAAAATTCCTCAGTCAGGGCTTCAATAGTTCGATTCAAGAAGTGAGTTCCATGATCGCTCATTAGGATCTTTGGACATCCAAACCTTGTGAGGATGTTTTCAAAAATGAACTGTGCAGCAGTAACTGTGCTATAGTCCTTTATTGGTTTTGCCTATGCCCATCTGGTTAGATAGTCTATAGATGTAATGATGTATCTTGAACCAATTCACTTTCTTGGTCGATTGATAGGTCCCACAAAATCAATAGCCCACTTATCGAATGCTTGCAATGTCAGTTGTGGCCTCAATGGAATCTCATCTATTTGAGATGGTCTCCATGTTCTTTGAAAAACATTGCAACTACGATAATGCTCCTTTGAATCCTTGTGGAGTGTAGGCCACCATAGACCTGCTCTTAAAATTTTCTGCGTAGTGGCTCTTCCTGCGTAGTGGCCTCTAGACACCCCTGAATGTGCTTCAACAAGTATCAATGGTTTCTCGTGTTCTAGCACACATCTGCGCAGTACTTCATCCAGTACTAGCTTGTATAATTTTCCTTCAATTATTGTGAAGTCAGCTGATTTTACTACTAGTTGTTTCTTCTGCTGCACAGTAAACTCTGTAGGTGCCAAACCTATGGTCAAGAATTATACAATATCCTTAAAATATTCATCTTCTATTTGAATAGAAAAACAACTGCACATCTAGTAGACTATCTTCTAGGTTGGTAGGTTCTTCGCCCGACTCAGTTCTGGAAAGGTGGTCAGGACCTGAGTTTAGTCTACCTGGATTCACAATGATTTCAAAATCGTACTCTTGAAAGAGTAACAACCATCTACATATTATCCTCCCTAACACGGGTTTATTGATTGTATATTTCAAAGATGAATGGTCAGTAAACATATGGAAGTGCGCACATAGAAAATAGTGTCTTAACTTTTGCAGTGTGTACACCATTCCTAATCCTTCTCTTTCTGTTGTGGTATAATTATTTTCTGCTGAGGACAACTTCCTGCTTGAGAATGCAATAGGATGGTCAATGCCTCCCTCACTTGGCTGAGCTAGAACAATGCCAAGTGCAATGGATGAAGCATCGACATGAACGTGGAATGGTTTACTCCAATATGGAAAAGCTAAGATAAGCACAGTTACCATCCTCAATTTCAATGTGTCCAATCCTTTCTGACAGTCCTTAGTCCAAATGAACTTCGCTTCCTTCTTCAACAATTTTTCCATAGGCGCAGTGATCTGTGCATATCCTTTGATGAAATTCCTGTAGTAGCATGTGTGCCCAATGTAGTGTGTAGTTGCTTGACTGAATTAAGTGCTGGAAAATTCATAATAAATGCGATTTTAGCTGGATCAACCATCAGTGCTTGTTTACAAACAATGTGTCCCAGTAGAATTCCATAGGGAACACAAAAGATGCTTTTATGCAAATTGAGGGAGATCTGATGTTGTCTACACTTTACTAGCATCGGTTTTAAGCTGGAATAATGGTTCTTCAATAACCCAAATACTATCCAATCATAAAAATATACTTCTAAAAACTTGTGGATAAAATCCTGGAATGCAGCAACAACTACTCTTGAGAAAATAGCAGGTGCGTTCTTCATACCAAAGGGCATAACTATGTACTGAAATGAGCCTCATTCAGTGGAAAAAGTAGTCTTGTGTCTGTCTGTTGTATCAATTCTGATTTGATGATATTTAGAAAATCCATCAGTGAAAGAGTATGCCTCATTCCCTCCAACATTGTCTAGCACTTCATCTGTGAATGGAGTAGGAAATAGATCATGCAGTGATGCATCGTTCAACTTCTGGAGATATACACAGATCCTAATTTCTCCTTTAGTTTTATTTTCCTGGATAACCATGGGAATTATCCATTCTGAATCTTCTATAGGTTCAATGATTCATGCGTCGAGCATCTTATCGAGCTCTGCCTTCACCCTTTCTTTATATCTATGATTAAGTCGATAAGGTCTCTGCTTAATGGGCTTTGCATCCGGCTTGAGAGGTATTTTCATTTCGGAAAACTTCGTAGGAAATAAGTCTTCGTATTCGTGGATTAAATCTTCTATCTGCGCAACCATCTCCTCATCCCAGTAATCACTTATAGAAGCAAACTTAGGTTCTTCAGTAGTTCCAATGTACAATTTTCGAGTTCTTACAGGATTACTCAGATTCAGAATTTCCAGTGTAGGTCCTTCTACTTCGTGCTCTCCTACCAACTCAAGTATGTTAACTTTGCGTAAATCGTCATCCTCGCTTTCCTCTTCATCTTCATCTAAAGTGAAATTCTAACATTCTAGCGCATGTTCTACCCGTCTTTCCCATTCTGGTTGTTGATACACAGGTTCAGGTGTGTGGTTGAATACCTTATTTTTTATGATCTGTAATGCCTCATTTATACATGGGAAATCATCCTCGAAGCTGAAAGTTGCTTGAAATTTTTTATCCATGATAGATCATTCTAATGTCCCTTTGCAAAGTTTGTTTTCTGTGTACCAGTTCTTCGGAATTTGCTCCAATGTGTGCAAAAACCGATGGACCCATTATGCTTGCGGTAGCTGTGTCCATGCTTTCATGCAAAGGTCTATGTGATCTCTAGGATCCATTTGTCCATTATATTTTACTTGTACAAGTTCAGGTTGTTCTAGAAATATGATCTTCATCATGTGCTTCCATTCTTCCCACGTAGTCAGATTCTGCTTATGCGCAGCCCACCATCTAGCAGGTGTAGTGCATAGTGTTGTATCCAATGTTGTTAACTTATGTTCATCTGAAACTGATATAAGATATTATTGAAAAAATGCATTAATATTACTCAAACCATCATAAGTAGGGATTGGATTTACCTTTTTTCTGATCCAGCGCAGTGATTTAGTGAGCTACACACATCTTCTTGGAGACACTTCGTGCATTCTGCTTTGCCATTTCTCCATTCCTGCATTTGATTTTGATATGCAAGAACTGTCACATCGTCAACTCAATGTTCCATCATCAGTTGGGTTGACGTAATATGACTGATTCACTGTCATCCTGCCATTTCTCCATTCCTGCATTTGATTTTGATATGCAAGAACTGTCACATCGTCAACTCAATGTTCCATCATCAGTTGGGTTGACGTAATATGACTGATTCACTGTCATCCTGTAAAGATGATCTAGATCTTGAGCTCTGCATTCTTCTCTTATTGGTTCAGTGTATCTAGGTCCTTGTGCAGGGTCTAAAGGTGCGATGAACCTGATATCTATTCCATCGAATATCATCTGCTTCTTTTTCAAATTGATAATTGCGAGGTTATCAATTACACAATCTATGCCCAATAGTGGAGGGTATGGATTTCTATAATATATAATCTCAATAACCTCGAAGTGTTCTTGACTTCACACTCCATCAATGTCAACGAGGACATTTGATATTCTCCCAAATGGAGAACCTTTTGCTGATTAGCTAGTCTTAGCTGTATGGGTGACGATGATAACTTTGGCTTCCCCATTTGTTCCCATGTCTGCTTTGTCAGGACATTTACTTTTGAGCCTAAGTCGAGGATAATCTCGTCCATTTCAAATTCCCCGATCTGCGCAGTTAGTCTCATTTCTCTTTTGGTTCTTTTATGATTCTTAATATGATGAACCACTCTATGTGCTTCATTCACTACATTACGCTGCTCATAATGAATTAGCAGGCTTTGTAATTATGCTAAGGCATTTTCATGCTTTAACAACTTCATAGAGCTCTATAAAAGCTATGCAACAGGACTCACTGGGTCTGTTGTAGTACACGATCAATGATACAAAGCTGGCATATCCATCATAGGCGTAGTCTCACTTCGTAACTTGATTCTTGGAGTTAAAGGTTCTAACTCTTTGAAGGTTTCTCTTGCTTCCATGAAGACCTCTTTTTCTTTATTCAGGTTGAAATCAAGTGTTTTTCCGGTTGCTTTTCTTATCCAAGCCCCTTTAGTGGGATTCTATCTAGCTTGGTGATTCTCAGAAGTCGAAGCTTCAGTTATTTGATCTACAACTGTGGTGGCTAGACTTCGCGTCACAACATTAATATTGCAATTTGTATTCTGTTTTTCAGCTATGATCATCTGTATGTTCTGATTCTCTTCTTCGGGTCTCCTCTCTTGCATTTTTTTCTTTCAAAATGGGGCATACTTCAATGACATGCTCAAATGATTTACAGTATTTACAAGTAGTACAAGGGTTCGTGCAGTATCTATCTAGATGTCTTGGTTTAGCGCAGTTATAACACACGATCTGACCTCTTCCTCGTCCTTGTCCAGTGTTTCTTCCTCTTCCTATGAATCCTCCACATCCTCTGTATGTGCCTTGGTCATATTGCATGTTTTCATTATTGTTCTGTGTTTCCCCTTGAACTCTGTAGGCATCATGTTTTCTTTCTATCATGAGGTCATACGATCTCAGTTGATATCATCATGGCCAACTGACTTACAGAATGTGTAGTATAGGTTCATTGGCATTTGCACATACTTTTGAATTAGGTAACATTCCTCTGGACGATATCCTCTACATCGGAAAATATCGCACCATGGTCGTTGTTGTTGATTTAATGGGTTTGGTGCTCCTCTAGCAATGTAATCTCTAAATACCAGACAATGTTCTTTAGGGTGTCCTTCTCCTTTACACTTTGTACACCAAACCTCTTCTTTGGTTTCTTTTCCGTTCATCATATCTTGTAGTTGTAATGTCAAATTTGCTACCTAGGTCTGTATCTAAACCATTCCTATGCTAGTATCTCCTATAGGCAAAGCCTCTAGTTTCATCGCAATTTCTAAAGCCTCTGTCTGCGAAGTAAATTTTTGTTGCATCAATGGTAACCTGATATGTGGCAACAATGTGGCTATGAACCATTCTTGGTGCTATTGTGGTGCTATGTCAAAACTCACTTGATCTAACATCGCTTTGAACTTTTGATCAAATTCCCATATTGTCTCAATTGGTGTTTGCTTAATTTCTTTTAGCTCTGTGATACACTGTGATTCTAACTTAGGTTTTTTAAACTCTCTGATGAGTACAAATATGATATCGACTACAGTCATATTCTGTTCAACATAGTACTTCATAAACCTTGTTAAGGCTCTGTCCCTGAATTTAGTAACTAGTTGTGCTTGTCTAATAACATCATCGTGTAATTGTTTAACATTCCATATGGCTTCACAAAGAAACTAATGTTGCTCTGGGTCCTCAAGACTAGTTCCTTTGAAGATAGGAAACTTAATGTCTTCTATCATTCTTCTTATAGGAGGCATAGTGTTCTGTGATGTCTTAGGTATACTACTACTTGGAACGTTCTCAGTACTTTCTCCTGCGGTGTTACTACTATAGTTGTTCTGTGGGTTAGTAGTATTTCTATTGTTAGATGGAGGTTTCTGCGGAGTAATAGGCTATCAGGTAGTTACTCTAGGATATGTTTCACTATTAGCCTCAACTTGATATGAGTCCTATTAATTCCTAACTCATTTTCTAGAGAGGTGTGAGGTTCATGCTCATTAGACCTCTTCTCGGTACTATACTTGTATCTTTAACCACTTTGTAATGTATAAATATTTTCCTCAGTGTCACTGTCTATATTACTGAACATTACAGATTCAAATTTCTAGGAATATTTTTACATTCATAAGACACCTTTCTCTACTAACAACATTTTATTGTATAGAATGAGATTTTTTATGTACTTACCTCTGAATCCTTTGAAGAAATAATCCTTTGTTGTGTTGTAAGAATTCAGAGTGTCCACATAAAATTCTGTAACGTAGCCTTCTGGTACACTATCTATCCAGAAGTCTACTTCTCTTGACATTGGGCTATCCACTGATTTAAGTCTCTGAATCAGTTCTGGAGTGCACACTGTAGGTTCTCCACCTTGAAAACAAATTTTCTGCTCTGCAAGCCTCGATATCCACTCGTGTAGCTCGTTGCTGAAGGATGCGAAGAAAATTTTATGTATGTTAGAGAAAAGATATGTCTGTAACCATTCTACCGTAGACAAGAGAGGATGCCTTTTTTCTTTCATCGTAACTGTGTCTTAGTTACCCAGTTCTGTATCTCTGTCCTCTTAGGATTCCAATTATCAGAGCACATCACTAGTTCAAGTGCGGAAACAAAGCCATTTGTTGGCTTACTACTTCATTCTTTAACTTTCTTCTATTGAACCAGGTTCTGCGTAGTGATGGGACCAACAATGCCACTTCTCCATCGGCCCTTTCGGAAATAGCCTACGAACAGGTTGAGGTCTCACCTGATGCGAAGTTATGGGAGATTACACAAGCAGGTTTTTGTAATTAGGTGATGCACGGTTATGAAACTAGCGTGAGCAAAGTTCTCTCGGCTTCGCATATACTTTGTGATTACTGTGAACCTATGGTACTGGGCACTCCACAACTTCACACAATACAATACAATAGAACACAACAACGCAACTCTAGGACTGCGCTTCTAAGGAATCACACATATTACAGACTTTGCTCACTTAGTGTTTACCCATATAAATACACATTTAACATGCTCTTAATTACTTGTACATTCAGTTATACATGTTCAATACTTAACATATTATTCTTATCATCCACCCATGTGAAAATACATATAAAAGAACGAACATACATAAACATGAACATAAACATAAGCAATCACACAGATTCAATCATACAACACAAGTATTTATGTGGTTCACCCCCAGGATGGGAGATACGTCCACAAGAACTGTTGTTTATATTAATGGCAAGGGTCAATAGTTTCAGTCTATGCACTCAACTGCAAACTCTTCTCTCTACAATGGGTCTTTGCGCACTTAGTTACAGAGCCCCTTCTCTCTTTTTGTTCTTACAATACAAAAATGAGACAAAATGACCAACCCTTCCCTTACAAAATTGCCCCTTTTATAGATCGTGCCTGAGGATCACATCTTTACAATCATCGTGGGCCAAAATTCCTATAGTAGCGAAAAATCCTTTCAAAATGGCATGGTTACCCCACTAATCCGGCTTGTCATAGACAAAAACTACTTCAATTGTCTTCGGTTGCCTTTCTGCGTCGCTTTTAGATCTCACGCCTATTCTGATAGCCACAGTTTTGACTACATGGCTTTGACCTCGTACTGGTGCATCCCTTTCCACCGTTCAGCTTCATCTATCGATGTTAGTCTGCCGCTCAACTTCTAACGGTTTTCATCACTCTTGCTGTCTTAGTACATTGTCTGTACTAAGGCGACAAGTCACTTTCCTCCAATTCCACGCTGCTCCTCTCCTTGCTCCCGGGATTCTGCGGAGTGGCTTACCAAAAATAGGTCACTGTTGGACCTCGCTTCGCTTGTACTTCGCTGCCAAAAATAACCGTTGCACTGGAGCCTTTTTCCATGAAAACTGTCTTTCCAAAAAGTGTTCCACTTGGGCCATGCCCAACAGATATCTCAACAGATGGAGGAGGTGGCGAAAAAGCTGTAAACATGAAGGTCATGGAATATTTCGAGTAAAGGCCAGGCCCCACTATGGAGATTAAAGGGGCGGACATGATAAGGATAGATCTGTTGACCATAGGAGGACATTCTCTGGTGTAGCGGGCCCATTAGGGTCGTAATAAGTATGTTGGTCGATTTTGACAACCCATCCCTCATGGAAAAACATCATAAGCCGGAACACTATTAGGAACCCATGTCTTTCCTTTGTTAGTATATTGTTGTTGGATGCATATGCTTTGTAAGTCATCCCATAGTATTTGTTGATCCATAGTTTGTCTTACTGTTGTTTGGCACATATGATTTATAAGTCACCCGTAGTATTGTTGATCCATATTTTGTATTGGCCCATGGTTTTGACCCATAGTATTAGCGCCTAGACTTGGTTTATAAGTGTGTGTTGAGGCCTATGGAGGCACCGTGGAGTTATTTGTATTGAGCTTGATCAAAGGAGGTCTCCCCCTCGAAGTGTCCTGCGATCAATAAAGTGATTTTGAGTTCTGTTATTTATGCTATTTCATGTATTTTCATTAATTAATTATTGCAGGTTCTTCACATCTTGTATTAGAGCACTTTCTTGGGCTCGTTGGGTGGAATTTCTGCCAATTTCTTTTTTCGCATCTGTTGCAAGTTCGTATCTAGGAATAATCCCTATCTGCTTAACTATGGGAAGTACTTGGGCATAATTCCTAAAAATCATTGTGAGGAGTACCATAAGAACCTTAAAGTAGCTGTCCCATTGAGAGGACCTGCTAGCGAAAAGAGAAACGACCCCTACTTTATTGACTAGTTCGCACCCATGAGGTAAACCAAGAGTTGTCGTTTGTGGCAAAGCGGTTATCAGTTTTACCTGAGCCGTGGAGTGAGGGGTACTACCCCAATACGCAAGCCGTGAGACAAAATTGGTGGCTGAGTGAAACCCTTGAACTGTTAGGAAGCCACACATACCTGGGGTCCATATCTATTTTTAGCTGAATTGTTGCCGATCACTTCCGCGTCGTTTCAGATCCAACTGTTTTAGATCTATTTCAGATCCAGCCATTTTCGATCCATTCGGCGCCATTTTAGATCCCTCTGTTTCCGATCACTTCCAAGTCGTTGCAGATCTATATATTTCAGATCCCTTCCATGCCGTTGCAGATCCATTCCTAAAAAAAAAAAAACTAAAAAAACTATTTTTTGGCCATATCACCCTTGTTTTCACTCACTTTCCCTTGAATCTTCCCTGACACTCCTGTAATCCCATTCTGCATATTTCATTCCTGAGGACCCTATCCCAAATTCCACTTCCCAAAGCCCGAAATCCCACATTTGTCTATTTTTAGGGTTTTCCATAACTTCTTCGGATTTCACCCAATCACCTTCAAATTTTACCACAAAGTTCCATTCCTAATTTTACTTCTTTGTCCCTCTCTGCCAAATTTTCTCATTCTTTCACCCTGATTCCGAAATCCTCATTTTTTACTTCCCTGTCCATTCGACAATGTCCAAAACCTAGCCAAACCCAAATTACCCTTCCAATTTTTTCCCAAATCCAGATTTTCCTTTACTAAAACAGTTTCTGTTTTTCTTTTTCTACCTAGTCAACAAATAAAAAAAAGTCCTGTTATGGTTGTCACCCGCGCAGGAGCAAAAACCATAGAAGAAGCACTTGCACCCATCCAAGCCAAACTGCAGGATCTGGATGAAAAATTTCTCGGCCTCCATCTTGAGCATTCAACCATGAACAAAAAATGATAGTCTGAGTCTTCATCAGACAATGGGTTCTCTTCTTACAACAATTTTCGTGGTCCGAAGATTGATTTTTATCGCTTCAATGGTACTGATCCGACTGGATGGATCTATCGTGCAAAAAAATATTTCAGTCTACATAATATTTTTGATGTCAACAAAGTTCCACTTGCATTAAGAAGCTCTTCAATAGGAAGCTCTTCAATGGTACCATTGGTACATCAAGGCTCATAAAGAGCCAAAATGGACATATTTTTGCTATCTCCTTTTGCAACGATTTGGTCCTAGTGCTTTTGATGACTTCACAAAATCCCTCACTAAACTTCGCCAAATTGGAACTGTGAGAGAGTACAAAACCGAATTTGAGAAACTAGCCAACAACACCGAAGGATTTCCTGATGACTTCTACTGGAGTTGTTTTATCAGTGGTCTAAATAATGCAATCTACTATGAGGTCAAAATGCTCTGTCCCGACACAATGAGGGAAGCCCTAGGGTTGGCTAAGTTGGCAGAAGACAATATTGCAGCCCAACAACACTCCAAAACCACTTTTGTTCCCTTCCGCAATATGGGTTCTCAATGACCTCCCATCCTGCAACTCCTCGACCAACTCCTATCAAGCATTTGTCTGCAGTCGAGATGCAAACACACAAAGAAAAAGGACTTTGTTATAATTGTGATGAGAAATTCACTCGGGTACATAGATGTGTTCAACAAAAGCTCTATCTATTGGATATGGATTCTCCGCCTGCCTATGAAATTGGTGAAGATGCTCTAGATATAATGGATGCTCAGGTCGACATTTTGGAGCCGCCTATTGATCCTCCATCTCAGGATGACCAGCCAGAGATATCTCTCCATGATTTAGCTAGAATCACTACCCCCCAAACCATGTGGTTCAGGGGTTACTTAAAGAAGCTTCCTCTTACTATACTCATTGATTCTAGTAGAACTCATAATTTCATTGACCCTCGGATCACCGAACAGGCTAATTGCTTTATCTGTCCTTGCTCCACCTTTGAAGCCATGGTTACTAATGGGTGCACCTTACCTTGCAAAGGGAAGTGTTGTAATGTGCATATCTCTATGGGAGATTATAAGCTGCGCTCTGACATGTTTTCCTTGACCTTAGGAGACTGTGATGTGGTTTTGGACGCTCAATAGCTATGCACACTTGGCCCCATCTTATGGGATTTTGCTGAACTTTGGAAGCAGTTTCCCCCCAGTGGACAAAAACACACATTGACAGGCTTACTACTAGGGTCTCTCAACATCATTAGTTCACATCGCATGGAAAAACTCCTTAAGAAGAATTTACATGGTGTCATCGTCTATATCCATTCCATTTAGATGCAACCATCATTGGTCTCCACTACTCCTTTGGATCTACAGCAAATTCTTGATCGATATACATTTGTCTTTGTTTAACCAGTGGGATTGCTACCTTCAAGGCCAGAGGACCATCGTATTCGGCTTCTTCCTGGAAGCGTTCCTCCCAACATCAGGACCTATCGCTACCCATTTTACCAAAAAATAGAGATTGAAATGTTCGTTCGGGACTTACTGAAGCAAGGTATTATTTTCCCAAGCACTAGTTCCTTTTCTTCATTAGTTCTTTTTGTCCGCAAAAAAGAT
This sequence comes from Larix kaempferi, assembly GCA_027924585.1. NCBI lineage: Eukaryota > Viridiplantae > Streptophyta > Pinopsida > Pinales > Pinaceae > Larix > Larix kaempferi. The sequence goes on along the minus strand of BSBM01000642.1, from coordinate 1,632,746 downwards.
GGTTCATGGCACCTCTACATTGACTTCTGAGCACTTAATCACCTCACTATCAAGGATACGTTTCCAATCCCTATTGTTGATGAGCTTCATGGGGCTCAAATTTTCTCCAAGTTGGATCTTGGTTCTAGGTATATTCAAATTCAGGTCCATGAGGATGATATCCCTAAAACAACTTTCGGCACACATGATTGCCACTATGTGTTTTTGGTCATGCATTTTGGCCTCACTAATGCTCCTTCCAAATTCTAGGCATTGATGAATAAAATATTCCGGCCCTACTTGCGGAAATTCATTCTGGTATTCTTTGATGATATCCTCATCTACAGTAAAACATGGGATGAACATCTCCAACATATGGATCTTGAAATGAAACTTTTCTCTGACCATCATCTCCATGCCAAACAGTCTAAATATTTTTTTGGACAGAAGGAAGTCGAGTACCTCAAGCACATTATCTCAGCACAAGGGGTTCGTGTGGATCCTGCCAAAATCGCCGCCATGAACAATTGGCCACATCCTAAGACACTCAAGAGCCTTTGTGGTTTTTTGGGGTTGGCTAGCTACTACTGCAAGTTTGTCAAGGATTATGGAAAGATTGTAGCTCCATTAACTTCTCTATTGAAAAATGATGCTTTTACATGGACACATGCTACTGAGTGTGCATTTGCCAAACTAAAACAAGCTATTTGTACTACATCTGTTGTAGCTATGCCTGATTTTTCCAAGCCCTTCACTATTGAGAGTGATGCTTGCGGCAATGGACTTGGTGTTGTTCTCCTTCAATATGAACACCCCATTGCATTCACCAGCAAAGCCCTTTCAGGTAATAATTTAGCTGCCTCTACATATGAGAAGGAAATGATGGCTATTTTGCATGCAGTACAGAAGTGGTGACCATACCTATTAGGAAATCATTTCTACATCAAGACTGATCACTAGAGTCTAAAATATTTCTTGGAACAACGTTCATCCTCCCCAGCACAACAAAAATGGGTTAGAAAACTCATGGGTTATGACTATGAGATCACTTACAAGAAGGGTAAGGAAAATATTGTGGCGGATTCTCTTTCTTGCACATTTGATGACCAAGGTTCTCTTTCGGCTATTCCTATGCCTGTTCCAAATTGGTTGCAATATGCTCAACATGGCTATGTCAATGAATCTTCATTATCTCAAATCATTCAACGCTTGGCCAACAACCCTTACGTTGTACTGTTGAGATATTGTAACTTCAAAGAATATTATATTTGTACTTTATTATTCTGGAGATGTTTCATTCGTCCTTGAAGATATTATTGTATATACAGAGATGTTTATTCCTCCGTCAGATTGTGGTAACTTGGGTTATTAGACTTCCCTAGTGGGGGTCGGCCCTATATGTGTTATGTGGGTCAAAGGGTTATTAGACCACCCTAGAGGGGTCATCCCAGTCAATTGTAGTGGGGTATTTAACCCAATGGTTGAATACGAGCCTACATGATTTGAGTAAAAGACAAGTCGGAGTAGTGTATAAATAGAGGAGGTGTATTCCTCATTTTACACACACACTCACTCACTTGAGAGTGGCGCACTTATGAGAGAGATGTTTGCTATGGAGAAGGAGGAGCTTATGCTCAGGGTTACATCTTTTGTATATTGCTGGTAATCTATATTGAGGAATCTTTGCTGGGTTTTCTACCCCATGAGGGTTTCCCAGGATAAATCTGTGTCTCTTGTGTTTATGCTGTGCTTGTTGTTTCTTCAGTGATCCTGTATATGCTATTATTGTGAATTGGAATGCAATGTTTCTATTTTTTGTCTTATCATATTAAATCTTAACATGGTATCAGAGATAACCCGAAGGAAGGCAATGTATGGCACTTACAACACTTGCTTCACTTGCGACAATTTGAAGGTTTGGGTTTTACATAGAAAAAACCAGTCATCATGGAACTTTCGCTATAAATCCATTTATGTGAAGGCTCAGGATCTGAAAGGTTTACAGGTCGTAGATAACATCCCCAGGTACCTTGTATCCAAAGGGAACCCTCAGATTCGTTGTACTTTGTGAGTTATGATCAGTACAAGTTAGGGTTTCTGCCTCTTCCAGATCTAAGTCAAAATCCGGTGACCCAGGAAAAAAATCATAACTTGGGCTAGGAAGCTCCAAATGAAATGTTGTAAAAAGTGACAGGTATTAAACAAACTGTACTATCTCAAGAAACTTTTTCATAGGCCGAAGCTGAACCAGTGACACGTGGCACCCTGTACAAGTTCGCTCTCCTGGTTTATCCCATAAACAGGTCACGTTGCGACACTTGGCATAACTCTCTCTCAGAAAATATAATTGAGGTCAGACCTGTCAGGATGGAAATATGATAGGTCAGGACACCACAAAAAAAGTTTTCAGATTCTGTGGAGCAAAAAGTTCGGAGTTACAGCAGAAACAATCAGGTACATATTTCTGTCAAAACAGAATTATTTTTGGAGCACCTTCATTCATGGCTTCTGGAATTTAGGGTTTCGGAGAAAGTTAGAATTTTTGGAATCGGAATCCATGGCTGAATGCTACTCAGGAAAATCAAAATTTAGAGTCCAATATCGAATTTTTTGGTTGGGTAGAAGACCGGGCTTGATCAAACCCCAGTTCGGAATTTTGATCGGGAAGATGGAAAATTAGGGCTTCAGTAAAAGTTGGAATTTTTGAAGTCTATGACCACAGCTGGAAGGTCCTCAGAAAAATAAGAGTTTAGAGACTTGGATCAAACCTTTTGATTGGGAAGAAGGGTGGGCTTCATCAAACCCTAGTTCGGAATCCTGTCCAGAAGATCCAGAAGTTTCGAAGGCAAATTTTGAGGGGTCAAATTTTGGAGATTTCAAAATTGAAGTATGCTAGTTTTATAAGCTCAGGAAGACACATCCTTCCATCCATTTAGAAGTGTGAAAGTCAAAGATTGAATTTTTAGAGTTTCTCTAACAAACCCTAATCATGCTCCAGATCAAGTTTCAGGGGGAGTTGAGGCTAAGGCCTTACGTAAGAAGACTACAAGAAGTCTCGACAGGTATGTCTTGAAATTTGATTCCTGATTAAGTTCATAATATGTTTGTCTTCATATTATTTATTAGTACAATCTTGATTAACATTAGAATTGTCTTATCACCCTAGTAACGGTATGAATGCATGTGAATGATAGAAGACACTCATTGATTAGGGCTATATGATTGTACTAATGCACTGTGGTGTTGTATGAGGTTGATGTTGTCTGCTAACAAGATACAGGTACATCACGAAAGACAAATCAAGATCCATGACCATGATAACATGAATACAAAGACTCATCCATAATCTTTGATCACATAGAAGTTCTACTTACAAGGTATGTATGACTTTGTTCTATTATGCTTAACCTATGAGATATGCAGGTTCCAGCATAGGATCTCTAAATCATTGAAGAGAACAAAGAAGATATTGATTAGGTATGTTAGGCATAACTAAGCAAGTATACTAATCCATGTATGTTTTCCTAGAATCTTACCTTGCGTTAGGATCCCTTATATAAGTATACTTGGTATGATTGGTTACGCTTATTCATAAAGTTAGTAATCAAGGGTTTATGCATATTATGTCTCTTATCTTGGTTGATGATTTAACTAACCAGATCAAACAAGAATATGCATGAGTAAAAGAAGACTTCCCTGAAACCTTGAATATTATCTATAATCATGACTATACATTTTCAAGATTATTTAGAACTATAATGTTTTGATAAACATTGAGAATATACTAATGAATGTATGTTTGTGTATGAGATCATGAGGATGACACTTGAGCATGCACAGTGGTACATAATGAATAGAAGTTCAAAAGACATACAGAAGATCAAGCGGGAGGCAACCACACAACATAAAAGATAAGTATTTGAGTTGTTATTTGAAATAGTAAATGATATTTCTTGGATGCATATTTGTATTCCTAGAATATATCATGCTGAGTGTAAACATTCATAGAGCATTGAACAATATACTACTAATATGCATATGATTGGTAAGTTGGACAAACATTCCATTATTGCTTGTCTAGAATGAAACCTCTTTGCTGACATGCTGAGAGCTGTGCACACTCTCGATAGTATGTTTTGGTAGAGATGGAAGGCATCTAGATAGCCACTGTATGCATACAGGATATGGAAAAGTGTTGTGCCTAAGTATTGGTCAATATAGTTGCATAACTATGTAAATGATATCTGTATGCATAATAGGTTATCATGTCAACATGATTTCATGATTATGAAGTATTACTAATCATGTACTTAATTTTGATTTGTAGGAAAGATCATGATGAATGATGAAACAATGAACAAGCGATGGATGTTCAATAAAAGGATTTACAAATCAAACACACTATAGAAGGCTTGTTGCTAGAAGATTCTCTTAGAAAGAGGGAGAGAATCATGATGAGATGTTTGCTCCAAATGGCTAGATAAGACCATTCTCTTAATGGTGTAATTAAAGAAGAAGTGTGAATCAGGTTCTGTATGGGTACCCAAGATCGATAATCAATTGATGAGCTTAATGATCACCATGGGTGATGTGGATCTCAACCTTTGCTATAAGGTTGAATATGGTTTCTATACACAGATGACATGGATGCAAGAATGAACTTACCACAAAGTTCGAATGATATTGAGGCCCATATCAGTAGACCCATCTAACGAGAGATGGCACAGATAGATATGCACAAAGATCATTCAATGCAGAGTGTGAATGATGTTCAGTCACAAAGGGAGAATTGACAGTTTCTTGATAAGCTTGGGCTTTACCAAAAGTAAAGTTGTTCCTAACCTTTACCTTAAGGTTATGGATCATACTATTATTGTATGTAGATGACATCTTTCTGACAGGGAATGAGAAACAGATCATGAAAAGAAAGAAGAAGATGGCTGCAGAAATGAAAATGAAAGATCTCAGATTGATGCATTACTTCCTAGCTCTAGAAGTATGGCAAGGCTCGTAATGAATATTTCTCAACCAGGGAAAGTATGCTGAGAAATCTTGAGAAGAATTGATGTGTTGGAATGGCCACTCTCATGGATTCCAACTTGAAGTTGTTAGCGGATGACTCATCATAGTTAGTGGATATAACTCTGTACTGAAAAATTATTGGGTCATTGATGTATCTAACGAATACTAGGTCAGATATGTGCATTGCTATGAACGCCTTGAGTCAGTATCTAGTGGAAACTAGATGTGTTCACCTGATAAGTTGCAAAACATGTGATGCGGTACCTAAAGGATACAATAGACCTTGATCTATGTTATCTTGAAGATCATGACTTCAGATGGCTACACAGATATTGATTGGGTAGGAAGTGTATCAGACAGGAAGAGCACATCGAGAGGATGTTATTGTCTGAGATTAGCCATGATCTCGTGGTTTAGCAGGAAATAATCTAGTGTGGCTCTTAGCACAAGCAGAATATATGGCTGCTTGCTCTACTAAGTTATGAAGCAATATGGCTTCAGGATTGTTTGACTTAGAGATAGACCCAACTATGATCCTATGTGACAAACAGATTTGTACCAAAATGGCAGAGAATCCAGTGTTCCATGATAAGTCAAAGCACATAGAGCTCTGACATTTCTATATACAAGATATGGTGCAGAAAGGAATTAAAGTTCGAATTTGTAACAAGTTACCAATGTACTAACCAAACCTCTACCGATCTGATGTACTAACCAAACCTCTACCTCAAGAAATGTTTTTCGAGACAAACTTAATATAGTTTAGAAGGACCCTCCTCAAAAAGGGGAGTGATGTGATCACTTATGATGAGATTGCCCGCATCGACAGTGAGGTTGATGATGTGGATACCTATATTGGTGATGCTGACAAAGAGGTTGGTGGATGGTCCTTAGACATGGTCTAAGGTGACAAGGGGATTGCATCATCCTTGAAAACATGTTCTAAAAGGAGCCGTAGACAGGTGTCTCCGAGAAAGAAGGGGGATTGCATCATCCTTGAACACATGTTCTAAAAGGAGCCGTAGACAGGTGTCTCCGAGAAAGAAGAGGGATTGCATCATCCTTGAACACATATTCCAAAAGGAGCCGTAGACAGATGTCTTCGAGAATGAAGTCCTTCATGGACATGTGAGGATTGAATCATCCTTGGATTTCAGTCCTAAAGTGAGCCGTAGACAGATGTCTCCAATAAAGAAGAGGGATTGCATCATCCTTTAACACATATTCTAAAAGGAGCCATAGACAGATGTCTTCGAGAATAAAGTCCTTCGTGGACATGTGAGGATTGAATCATCCTTGGATTTCAGTCCTTAAGTGAGCCATAGACAAATGTCTCCGAGAAAGAAGAGGGATTGTATCATCCTTGAACACATGTTCTAAAGAGAGCCGTAGACGTATGTCTTCGAGAATGAAGTCCTTGGTGGACATGTGGGGATTGGATCATCCTCGGAATTCAGTCCTAAAGAGATCCATAGACGTATGTCTTCGAGAATGAAGTCCTTGGTGGACATGTGGGGATTGAATCATCCCTGGACTTCAGTCCTAAAGAGAGCCGTAGAGGTATGTCTTCGAGAATGAAGTCCTTGGTGGACATTTGGGGATTGGATCATCCCTGGACTTCAGTCCTAAAGAGAGTCGTAGACAAGATGTCTCCGAGAATGAAGTCCTGAATGAACAGGTAGGGGATTGTATCTTCCCCGGACTTCGGTCCCAGAATTGAGCCGTAGACTGGGTCTCCGATAATGAAGTCCTGAATGAACAGGTAGGGGATTGTATCTTCCCCAGACTTCAGTCCCAGAATTGAGCCGTAGACTGGGTCTCCGATAATGAAGTCCTGAATGAACAATTAGGGGATTGTATCTTCCCTAGACTTCGGTCCCAGAATTGAGCCGTAGACTGGGTCTCCGATAATGAAGTCCTGAATGAACAGGTAAGGGATTGTATCTTCCCCGGACTTCAATGCCAGAATTGATCCGTAGACTGATGTCTCCGAGAATTGAAGATAGGATTGCATCGTCCCTGGACCTCGTTTCAAAATGTACGTGATGGGATTGCATCATCCCTAGACATGAGACTTGTCTTAAAGGTACGTATGAGGACTGCATCGTCCATGAACTGGGTTCAAAATGTACGTGATGGGATTGCATCGTCCCTAGACATGAGACTTGTCTTAAAGTGATAAGGATTGATCATCCTGGAACTTGATCTGGATTGTATCATCCATGGACCTATGTCCTAAAGAGAGTGGGATTGATCATCCTGTAATATGATCGTGTGTGTTGTAGGGTATGTTGCTATGTATTGATGATGTGTAATGATGAGGATGCTTGTATGTATACTTGTATTGATGATATGTATTGATGAGGATACTTGTATGTATACTTGTATTGATGATATGTATTGATGAGGATACTTGTATTGATGAGGATACTTTAATTGATGATGTGTATACTTGTATTGATGAGGATACTTGTATTGATGATGTGTATACTTGTATTGGTGTGGATACTAATACTTATGATCTAGATGACGATTCTACTGATCGTGTTGATCTAGATGATGATGTTGCTGATCATGTAGATCGAGATGATGATCCATATGCTGTAGACTGAGATGATCAAGATGATGTAGATCGTGATGATCCGGATGCTGTAGATCGAGATGATCCAGATGTTGTAGATCAAGATGATCCAGATGTTGTAGATCGAGATGATCTAGAAGCTGTAGATCGTGATGATCCAGATGTTGTAGATCGAGATGATCCAGATGCTGTAGATCGAGATGATCCAGATGCTTTAGATCGAGATGATCCAGATGTTGTAGATCGTGATGATCCAGATGCTGTAGATCGAGATGATCCAGATGCTGTAGATCGAGATGATCCAGATGCTGTAGATCGAGATGATCCATATGTTGTAGATCGTGATGATCCAGATGCTGTAGATCGAGATGATCCAGATGTTGAAGATCGAGATGATCCAGATGTTGTAGATCGAGATGATATCGATGCTGATGATCGTATGATGACGATGCTGATGATCGTGAGGATCCATATGTTGATATTGTTGTAGCTATTCGAGTGCTACAGAAGATAAAGACTTAGTACTGAAGATGTTGATGTTCCAGTATTGAAGATGTTCCAGTAACTGGATGAGTTACTGATGATGTGGAGAAAGCTTCCAATGATTTATAGATGTATCATGTATGACGTTGATGACTCCGTGCTCCTGCAGATGTTGTTATAATATCCTTCTCATTAAGGGGGAGTGTTGAGATATTGTAACTTCAAAGAATATTATATTTGTACTTTATTATTCTGGAGATGTTTCATTCCTCCTTGAAGATCTTATTGTATATCCGGAGATGTTTATTCCTCCGTTAGATTGTGGTAACTTGGGTTATTAGACTTCCCTAGTAGGGGTCGGCCTTGTATGTGTTATGTGGGTCAAAGGGTTATTAGGCCACCCTAGAGGGGTCGGCCCAGTCAGTTGTAGTGGGGTATTTAACCCAATGGTTAAATACGAGCCTACATGATTTGTGTAAAAGACAAGTCAGAGTATTGTATAAATAGAGGAGGTGTATTCCTCATTTTACACACACACTCACTCACTTGAGAGTGGCGCACTTATGAGAGAGGTCTGCTATGGAGAAGGAGGAGCTTATGCTCAGGGTTACATCTTTTGTATATTGCTGGTCATCTATATTGAGGAATCTTTGTTGGGTTTTCTACCCCATGAGGGTTTCCCAAGATAAATCTGTGTCTCTTGTGTTTATGCTGTGCTTGTTGTTTCTTTAGTGATCCTGTATATGCTATTATTGTGAATTGGAATGCAATGCTGCTATTTTCTGTCTTAGCATATTAAATCTTAACATGTACCACATTACTCTTGGGATGGTGCTTCCTTGAGATACAAGGATCGTCTGGTGCTTCCCCAGAGCACAGATCGTTAACAGGTTGTCTTTTATGAACTCCATTCTTCTCCATTGGTAGGGAACTCTGGGTTCCTCAAAATGTATGAGTGGGCACGGCGTAACTTATTTCGGTAGGGCATGAAAAGGATAATTCAATAGATGGTGGCTAAATGTGATACCTTCTAGTGCAATAAGGGTGACACGACACTCCTTCTGGGATTGCTCGAACCCTTTCCCATACCTACATGGATTTGGACAGATATTTCTATGGATTTTATTGAAGGGCTCCCTAAATCTGGAGGGAAGACAGTGATTTTGGTTGTGGTTGATCACCTCTCCAAATATAGTCATTTTTGTGCTCTCAGCCATCCCTATACAACCTCCTTAGTTGCTCAAATTTTCTTGGACGAGATCTTTCGTCTTCATGGCATCCCTTCTTCCAATGTCTTAGATCGTGATGTGACTTTCACCAGTCATTTTTGGACATAACTATTTCGCCACACTAGCACCAAATTGAAGATGAGTTCAGGGTATCACCCACAAACAGATGGTCAGACTAAAATTATCAATAAATGCTTGGAAACGTATCTTCGTTGCTTCAACTCTGAACAACAACATTAGTGGGAAAAGTGGCTCCCTCTCGTTGAATGGTGGTACAATACCTCTTACCACACTGCCTCTAAAATGACCCCATATGAAACAGTCTATGGTCAGGAACCACCAGTTCTTCTTCCATACACCCCCAGCAGTTCACCAGTTCAGGAAGCTGACACAGTCCTTCGAAATCGTGATAAGATTCTTCACATTTTGTAGGACAATATTCACATGGCAAGAAATTGCATGAAGCAACAATCCAATCAGCACTGTTCTGAGCGCAATTTTCAGGCAGGTGATATGGTTTTTCTTTGTCTCCAGCCGTACAAGAAACCCTTCTTGAAACTCAAAGGGTGTCATAAGCTCCCTCCAAAGTTCTATGGGCCATATCAGATTCTTCAGAAGATTGGGTCCATTGCTTATAAATGGGAACTTCCTCCTTCTTCCCACATTCATCTAGTATTTCATGTCTCTTGCCTGAAGAATGTCCTTGGCACCAACATCAGAGGACAAAATATTTTACCTGAACTAGATAATGAAGGATCCATACTTTTGGATCTGGAGGCTGTCCTTAATAAGCACACTCGTCATATTTTCTCTCACTCTGTCACATAGGTATTAATTCAGTGGCACGGCATGCAACCAAAGGATGCTACATGGGAACCACTCCTTCAGATTCAACAACAATTTCCACATCTAAAGCTTCCAGGACAAAAATTTTTCTAAGGGGGAGGGGATGTTAGGAACCCATGTCTTTACTTTGTTAGTATATTGTTATTGGATGCATGTATGCTTTGTAAGTTGTCCCATAGTATTTGTTGATCCATAGTTTGTGTTATTGTTGTTTGGTGCATATGCTTTGTAAGTCTCCCGTAGTATTGTTGATCCATAGTTTGTATTGGCCCATGGTTTTGACCCATAGTATTGGTGCCTAGACTTAGTATATAAGTGTATGTTGAGGCCTATGAAGGCACCGTGAAGTTATTTGTATTGAGCTTGCTCAAAGGAGGTTTCCCCCTCGAAGTGGACTACGATCAATAAAAGTGATTCTGAGTTCTGTTATTTCTTCTATCTCGTCTATTTTCATTAATTAATTGTTGTTGGTTCTTCAGAAAAATAGATAAGGAAACAGTATTCATTGCGTACATGTAGCTTTGTCCTAAGATAATGTTGTAGTCGAGTTGTGCATTGATGACTTCAATGTCAATCATGACAGTTTTTCTAGCTATTTGGACTAGAACATTAGCAAGAAGGACTTGTGGTTGCACTGCACAACAATCGTAAGCTCGGAGGGAAGTCGTGGTTAGATATATAGGAGGGGATCCAAGCTTCCGTTGCATGAATGTAGACATGACACATGTATAGGCACTCTCATCAATGATGCAGCGATGGATAACAAGGTTTATAATCGAAACTAATATCTGAAACGCTAGGGTTGAAGGAATGCCGGGTTTAGATTAGTCTAAGTCAAATTCCATCAATCACGAGTCAGAAGGGTTTGTTCTACCCCAAAGTTATAGTTAGAGCCTTCGTGTCACATCTTCATAACATGCGACCTAGCGACACTTCCTCCTAATATGTGTTGTACCTTGTTGGTCCCCTCCTTGGCCTCATCTGGAAGCTTTGGAGACAAATCCAATCAACTCTAGTTAAATGACAACTCAATGGGCCAAGTGTCACCTTGATTGACCTTTCCTTGCCCTAGTTTTATCACCCTGCCTATAGCACAAGGCACAAAATTTCCCTATTTTCGTGTCTTGCATAACTGCTGGGGTGTGAAAATCCCAACATTTTTGCGCTATGCTCAGTTCATGGGGCGCAAAAATCTCAGTAACATTCCTTTGCCTTGGATTTTGGATCTAACTTTCTAGGAGATTTCCTTGGGATTGGAACTTCTGATTCAATCCTAACCTATTCCCTTTGTTTAGCTTGGTTGATCCACTAAACACTCATGTAGATCCATCTTCCTCTCCATATGGTTGGCTTCCCAAGTCCTATAAGAGAGAGGCCATCTGTGAGCCAAGGGGAGGACAGATTGAGGCACCAAATCTATGATCTTAGAAGGTCTACAAAGATAGCTTGAGGAAGGAAGCTTTGGAGCTGAAGGATTGCTTGGACATCAAGGTATCATTTTGTAAGTCTCTCATAGTTTCCATATAATGAAACTTGTCTTATTTCTCCATTTTGTGTGTTGTGTTTCAGTCATGAACATGAAAAGTATCTGATTTGATTTAGGTCTAACCTAGTATACTAGATATTTGGATATTGGTTTCATTTGTTGCTTGTTCAATCCAAACAGGTTATGCTCGTGGAATTCAAGACAAGCTGGAAGCTAAACGAATGTCTGATTTAAAAGTGAGTTATACAAACTCTTCCACTTCAAATTCATTCAAAATCATATGCATTGATTAGATTTAGATATTTAAGGTAGCATTTGTTTTATAATTGTATTAGGTTAAGCTTAGCTAATCTTAGTTTAGTATAAGGACAAGTCTAACTATCTATAGGACATATTTGTTTATTAAGAAATTGGCGATTCTGCTGTCTTAGATCTAGTTTTTATTTGATTGTGAAACTTTGTTTTTCTTTTCATTTACACCCTTTTATCTACCTTTAATCTTTATTCAGACCTCTTACATTAAGTTGAACCTCAACATCTTTTCCCCTGGGTGTGCAAAACTTGAGAAAGATCCAAAAATTTTCTCAAATTTCACCCTTTACTTTTCCCATTGTGAATTTTTGCGCCCTACCTATACTTACCAGAGCGAAAATTTTCAAATTTCTATCACCATCTGCTTTGCAAAACACTAAATTACTCATTTTTCGTGCTTTGTCTACCCTTTGACCCATGAAATTTCTCTATGGTATGATATTTGTTGGTTTTTCCTTCATTCATTTCTTTTGGTTACTAATTTTCTACCTTAGTTTCATTCTGCTGACAGTGATTAGACTTCTATGACCTGTGTGCTTGAGCTGCATCTCTTGCGTTTTTCTCTTTTCGTCCTTTGTTTCATGTTCAAAACCCCTTTGTAGAAACTTTAAATAGATTAGGATGTAGTTCACTGTTTCACTATTGCCTACATCCAAATCACACTATGCATTTGATTTGAATATTCATACTGATGTCGATAAACAGGGCTACAAGTTTACTTGGTTTGTCTCATTCATTTTTTTTTTAGTTTGGATTTTAAGAGTTTATGCAACAAAGGAAATTAGGTCATCCACCTTCTTGACATCATTTTTGTAAAGATTGATCATTTTTTGAAAACTTAAGGCAATTTGATTATCAATATTTTCATCCTTGATTGAAGTTTGAGAAAACTCTATCCTTTGGAAAAATCTTCCTTGCATTCTTTTATTCGTGAAATTGGCATAGAAGATTGTTTCAAAACTTTATTTCTCCTTCACTTAAAAGATCAAATTGTGTTCTTTGCAATTAGAAGGCACCTTTCCTTTGTCATGCATCTTGCTCAATAGACGTAGAAAAATATTTGTTGGATTCATTTACTTTGAAAGAGTACTTTTAGTTTGGCACATAACATGAAAAATACAAATTGAGTGGTTTTCATCTTTGAGAAAGTTTGCATTTGCATCTTGATTCTAGGATAAAGAATTCTCTCCTTATTGTAGTTAGTTATTCATAAAAAAGAAAGGTATATTTGATTCATTCACATATGCATGGTTTGAGTCAAGTCACAACATCATCCAGTTGTACTTCCATTTACCTGATTGAGTAAGACAAAAAACCAATAAAATTTATCTCCCTAAATCAACACATCTTAACCTCACTTGAGTATACAAAATAATCTGTTAGTTAGGTAGGACACTGGGGATAGGAATCCAAACAATCCCCCCTTGTCACTTTTCATTTGAAACATAGTTGTTTTCCTTTAGGGTACTAAAATAATCTTGTATTTATTGACACAGTAATCAACCAATTTGTTGGGAGGACCTCCTGTTCCACGGGGGTAAGCAATGAGGATTGATTCTGGACATACTTTGTGGAATGCCGCACTCCAACTAGTACCTAAGGACATCAATCCATTGTATTCCTTGTAGTTTCTGTCCTCCATACCGGTTGTACGATGGATCAAAGGCATAAGCTCTAGTTAACCTTCTTGGACGTGTCATGAATGAGTTAGATTAATGGATTTTCTTATAGGGCTCTTTTACCCAGGATCCCTTTCGGTAGAGGGATATCCTTCCACTTTGGTTTCTCACTTCGTATTGTTCGACTTGGATTTCATCACCTTGCGAAGGATACAATCTATTGAGGTCTCCTGATCCTAGATAGGAATTTTTCCTGCTATTTCACCTTTTTAGAGGGTCTTTTTATTTTGTTAGTGCTGCTTGTTGGTATTCTACCTTTTTTTGTTATAGCTCACTTACTGTAATAATGGTCTCAGTCAAGTTTTTTTGAGCTTTCTCTTTTGGCCTGCACGCATTTTCTTTTTCTAGCTCCTCTTGTGCACACTCGATTTCTCTAGGGTTTTTGAGTTCTTTTTCACGAAACTTTCCCCAGAACACTTTATTTAGTTCCATGGCAGACCAATGGAAATCACGTAGACAACAAGGGAGGAGTCCCGAGATAGTATTTCTAGTTAGCTAATATTAATCTTCACACATACCCACTCCCCCTACTAGCAGACCGGTTGGTCGGGGAACTGTTCCACCATCAACTAGTACACCACCACTAGCTGCTACAGTACCCTTAACGCATACCACATTTATAGAGACTTGTACTCTTTCAGAAACTAGTATTGTTCCAAAACGTAGTATGGTAACTGAAACTAGTGTAGTACCTTAGTCCATTGCTACGCCAAAAGTCACCACCGCAGTGGAAACCACTTTATCCCCTGATTTTAGTGTCTCACTTCCAACCACTATTCTATCGGAATTTATTTTTCTTCTGGAGATTGCCACCACCTCAGCGACGACATCCCTATTTGATTTTTATGAAGGATACATCGATATTATTGGAGAATCTGAATCCCTACCTCCGGGAATTCCACTTAGCTACCGAATTTAGCCAACCTTCTGCACAATGGGGAACCCCACCTATTATAAATTCTTCCCTGAGTATACATAGCTATGACATTGGATCTTCTAGCAATCAAACTTTCATAATGGCTTCCCCTTACCTTCCTTCAGCCAATGAAATTATGGAATCCATACAAGCTGCAATGGTAATTCTATCCAACCAATAAGTGGAAATGGAACAATTTAGATGCGAAGCAGCTCAGATACTGGCTTCAGTCTCACAATAACCACTTGCAACCACTTCTCAAGTGGTCAACCCTCGTGATTCCCGAATGCCCCGATATTCATCCTATGATACTACTTACAGAGATTCATTTGCAGGTCAGTCAGGACCCACAGAATGGACCATTCCACTCCCTGATGATTCAGAGGAAAACATTTTTTATCCATCCTCCTCACTTGGGAACACAACTCTGGGACAAGCCCTCGACAATTTCTGCACTCCTTCAATACCCATGCAACTGACGCCCGAAAGTCCTCCAACCTTCCCCACATCTATTTCGAGAAGAAATTTTTGGCACTTTTTTTGGGTAACATTTCTACTATGAGATCCAACCCTAGTTTCTCGTCATCACCTTTAATACCTAGAACCAATGCACTAATAGATTCACAAGTTGACCCTACTCATGAAGCTAGCGAACCTGCACAATCATACTCTTCTATTGTCTTCATTGGTAGGATGTCTATTCCCACTATTTGAACATCTATTGTGACCAGACATCCATCTTCGACCACAATTTACACCATTTTCGGAGGACAACCGTTCATTGGAACCACAGTTTAAACTAGTAACCAACCTCCTCCGTTTGGACCATCTAATACGTGGGGACCTCACAGTTCACTTTTTGGAGGACAACCATCTATTGTTTCCCCAATTGGGACTAACCAAAAACCCCCTCCATCGGCATCATCCACTCCAGGGGGACCTCACACCTCATATTTTGGAAGACAACCATTTTTTGGTGCCATGAGTGGAACCAATCATCAACCTCCCCCATTAGTATCCTCTGCTCCGTGGGGACAACAAACTCAACCTAGTGGTGGAAAACCTATTTTCAGTACCCCAAGTGAGTCCAACATACCATTGTTGAGATATTGTAACTTCAAAGAATATTATATTTGTACTTTATTATTCTGGAGATGATTCATTCCTCCGTGAAGATCTTATTATATATCCAGAGATGTTTATTCCTCTGTCGGAATGTGGTAACTTGGGTTATTAGACTTCCCTAGTGGGGGTCGGCCCTGTATGTGTTATGTGGGTCAAAGGGTTATTAGACCACCCTAGAAGGGTTGGCCCAGTCAGTTGTAGTGGGGTATTTAACCCATTGCTTAAATACGAGCCTACATGTTTTGTGTAAAAGATAAGTCGGAGTAGTGTATAAATAGAGGAGGTGTATTACTCATTTTACACACTCACTCACTTCAGAGTAGCGCACTTGTGGAGGATATTTCTGCTATGATGGAGGAGGAGATCATGTCTTTGGTTTGCATCTTTGTATATTGTTGGTCATCTATATTGAGGAAGCTTTGCTGGGTTTTCTACCCCATGAGGGTTTCCCAGGATAAATCTGTGTCTGTTGTGTTTATGCTATGCTTGTTGTTTCTTTAGTGATCCTATATATGCTATTATTGTGAAATGGAATGTAATGCTGCTATTTTCTGTCTTAGCATATTAAATATTAACATGGTATCAAAGCTAACTTGAAGGAAGGCAATGTATGTCACTTACGACACATGCCTTACTTACGACAATTTGAAGGTTAGGGTTTTATATAGAAAAAATCAGTCATCGTGGAACTTTCGCCATAAATCCATTTTGGAGAAGGTTCAGGATCTGAAACCTTTACAGGTCGTACATAACATATCCAGGTATATTGTGTCCAAAGGGCACCCTCAGATTCGTTGTACTTTGTATGTTCTGATCAGTACAAGTTAGGGTTTCTGCCTCTTTCAGATCTCAGTCAAAATTGGGCGACCTAGGAAAAAAGGTCATAACTTGGGCTAGGAAGCTCCAAATGAAATTTAGTAAAAAGTGACAGGTAGTAAACAGACTGTACTATCTCAGGAAACTTTTTCAGAGGCCGAAGTTGAACTAGTGACACGTGGCACGCCGTACAAGTTCGCTCTCCTGTTTTATCCCATAAACAGGCCACGTTGCGACAATTGGTATAACTTGGGCTAGGAAGCTCCAAATGAAATTTCGTAAAAAGTGACAGGTAGCAAAAAGACTAGAATATCTCAGGAAACGTTTTTAGAGGATGAAGTTGAACCAGTGACACGTGGCACTCCGTACAAGTTCTCTCTCCTGTTTTACCACATAAACAGGTCACGTTACGACACTTGGAATAACTCTCTCTTAGAAAATCCAATTGAGGTCAGACCTATCGGGATGGAAAAATGATAGGTCAGGCTACCACAAAAACAATTTTCAAACCCTGTGGAACAAAAATTTCGGAGTTACAAAAGAAACAATCAGGTACATATTTATGTCAAAACAGAATTATTTTTAGAGCACCTTCATTCATGGCTTCCAGAATTTAGGGTTTCGGAGAAAGTTAGAATTTTTGGAATCGGAATCCATGGCTGGAAGCTCCTTAGAAAAATAAGAGTTTAGAGCCTTGGATCAAATGTTTTGATTGGACAGAAGGATGGGCTTCATCAAACCCTAGTTCGGGTTCCTGTGCAGAAGATCCAGAAGTTTCGAAGGCAATTTTGAGGGGTCAAATTTTGGAGATTTCAAAATTGAATTATGCTAGTTTGATCAGCTTAGCAAGACACATCCTTCCATCCATTCAGAAGTGTGAAAGCCAGAGATTGAAATTTTAGGGTTTCTCTAGCAAACCCTAATCAAGTTCTAGATCAAGTTTCAGGGGGAGTTGAGGCTAAGTCCTGACATAAGAAGACTGCAAGAAGTCTCAACAGGTATGACTTAAGGAGGTTCAGGTATGTCTTGAAATTTGATTCTTGATTAAATTCATAATGTGTTTGTCTTCATATTATTTATTAGTACAATCTTGATTAATGTTAGAATTGTCTTATCACCCTAGTAACAGTATGAATGCATGTGAATGATCGAAGACATTCATTGATTAGGGCTATATGATTATACTAATGCATTATGGTGTTGTGTGAGGTTGATGTTGTCTGCTAACAAGATACAGGTACATCACAAAAGACAAATCAAGTTCCATGACCATATGAAGACAAAGACTCATCCATAATGTTTGTTCTACTTACGAGGTATATATGACTTTGTTATATTATGCTTAACCTATGAGACATGCAGGTTCTAACTCAGGATCTCTAAATCATTGAAGAGATTGTTTAGGTATGTTGTACATAACTAAGCAGGTATACTAATCCAGGTATGTTTTCCTATGTCAAGTTAGAATCTTACCTTGTGTTAGGATCCCTTATATAAGTATACCTGGTATGATTGGTTATGCTTATTCATAAAGTTAGTAATCAAAGGTTTATGCATATTATGTCTCTTATCTTGATGATTTAATTAACTAGAAGAGCACTATGATCAAACAAAAATATGCATGAGTAAAAGAAGACTTCCTTGAAACCCTGAATACTAATGATCATGACTATACATATTTAAGATTATTTAGAATTAGAATGTTTTGATAATATTGAGAATATACTAATGAATGTATGTTTGTGTATGAGATCATGATGATGACACTAGTGCACACTTGAGCATGCACAGTGGTACAGAATGAATAGAAGTTCAAAAGACATATAGAAGATCAAGCGGGAAGCAACCACACAAACATAAAAGATAAGTATTTGAGTTGTTATTTGAAATAATAAATGATATTGCTTGTATGCATATTTGTATTCCTAGAATATATCATGCTGAGTGTAAACATTCATAGAGCATTGAACAATATACTACTAATATGCATATGATTGGTAAGTTGGACAAACATTCCATTGTTGCTTGTCTAGAATGAAACCTCTTTGCTGACATGCTAAGAGCTGTGCACACTCCCGATAGTATGTTCTGGTAGAGATGGAAGGCATCTAGATAGACACTATATGCATACAGGATATGGGAAAGTGTCGTGCCAAAGTATTGGTCAAAATAATTGCATAACTATGTAAATGATATCTGTATGCATAATAGGTTATCATGCCAATATGATTTGATGATTATGAAGTATTACTAATCATGTACTTAATTTTGATTTGTAGGAAAGATCATGAAGAATGATGAACACCGCACAAGTGATGGATGTTCAAACAAAAATATTTACAAATCAAATATAATATAGAAGGTTCATGGCTAAAATACTCTCTTAAAAAGAGGAAGAGAATCATGACGAGATGTTTGCTCCAAGTGACTAGATAAGACCATTCTCTTAATGATGTAATTAAACAAGAAGTGTGAATCAGGTTCTGTATGGGTACCCAGGATCGATAGTAAATTGATGCGCTTAATGATCACCTTGGGTGATGTGGATCTCAACCTTTGCTACAAGGTTGAATATGGTTTCTATACACAGATGACATGGATGCAAGAAGGAACTCACCACAGAGTTCGAATGATGTTGAGGCTCATATCAGTAGACCCATCTAATGAGAGATGGCACAGATAGATGGCTGCATAAATGAAAAATGAAAGATCTCAGATTGATGCATTACTTCCTAGGTCTAGAAGTATGGCAAGGCTCAGAAGGAATCTTTCTCAACCAGGGAAAATATGCTGATAAATATTAAAAGGACTTGATGTGTTGGAATGGCCACTCTCATGGATTCCAACTTGAAGCTGTTAGCGGATGACTCTTCAATGTTAGTGGATATAACTCTGTACAGAAAAATTATTGAGTCATTGATGTATCTAACGAATACTAGGTCAGATATATGCTTTGTTGTGAAACACCTTGAGTTAGTATATAGTGGAAACTAGATGTGTTCACCTGATAAGTTGCAAATCATGTGATGCGGTACCTAAAGGATAAGATAGAATTTGATCTCTATTGGAGATCATGAATTCAGATGGCTACACAGATGTTGATTGAGCAGAAAGTGTATCAGACAGGTAGAGCACATCGAAAGGATGTTATTGTTTGGGATCAGTCATGATCTTGTGGTTTAGCAGGAAGCAGTCCAGTATGGCTCTTAGCACAAGCGGAATATATGGCTGCTTGCTCTGCTAGTTGTGAAGTAGTATGGCTACAGGATTATTTGACTTACAGATAGACCCAACTATGATACTATGTGACAAACATAGTTGTATCAAGATGGCAGAGAATCCAGTGTTCTATGATAAGTAAAAGCACATAGAGATCTGACATTTCTATATACAAGATATGGCACAGAAAGGAACTATAAAGTTCGAATTTGTAACAAGTTTCCGATGTACTAACCAAACCTCTACCTTAAGAAAAATTTGAGTATTTTCCGAGACAAGCTTGGTAGGACCCTCCTCGAGAGGGGGAGTGATGTGGTCACTTATGATGAGATTGCCTACATCGACTGTGAGGTCGATGATGTGGATACCTATATTGGTGATGTCGATAGAGAGGTTGGTGGATGGTCCTTAGACAGGGTCTAAGTTGATGAGGGGATTGCATCATCCTTGAACACATGTTCTAAAAGGGATCCGTAGACATATGTCTCTGAGAAAGAAGAGGGATTGCATCATCCTTGAACACATGTTCTAAAAGGAGCCGTAGACATGATGTCTCCGAGAATGAAGTCCTTGGTGGACAGAATAGGATTGCATCATCCTAAAGAGAGCCGTAGACATGATGTCTCCGAAAATGAAGTCCTTGGTGAACAGAATAGGATTGCATCATCCTGAAGAGAGCCGTAGACATGATGTCTCTGAGAATGAAGTCCTTGGTGGGCAGAATAGGATTGCATCATCCTAAAGAGAGCCGTAGACAGATGTCTCCGAGAACAAAATCCTGAATGAACAGGTAAGGGGTTTGTATCGTCCTCGGACTTTAGTCCTATGAATTGAGCCGTAGACAAGATGTCCCCAAGAACAAAATCTTGAATGAACAGGTAAGGGGATTGTATTGTCCTCGGACTTTAGTCCTGTGAATTGAGCCGTAGACAAGATGTCTCCGAGAACAAAATCCTGAATGAACAGGTAAGGGGATTGTATCATCCTCGGACTTTAGTCCTGTGAATTGAGCCGTAGATAAGATGTCTCCGAGAAAAAAATCCTGAATGAACAGGTAAGGGGATTGTATCGTCCTCGGACTTTAGTCCTGTGAATTGAGCCGTAGACAAGATGTCTCCGAGAACAAAATCCTGAATGAACAGGTAAGGGGATTGTATCGTCCTCGAACTTTAGTCCTGTGAATTGAGCCGTAGACAAGATGTCTCCGAGAACAAAATCCTGAATGAACAGGTAAGGGGATTGAATCGTCCTTGGAATTTGGTCCTGTGAATTGAGCCGTAGACAAGATGCCTTCGAGAATAAAATCCTGAATGAACAGGTAAGGGGATTGGATCATCCTCGGACTTTGGTACTGTGAATTGAGCTGTAGACAAGATGTCTCTGAGAATAAAAATCGTGAATGAATAGGTAAGGGGATTGGATCGTCCTCGGACATTGGTCCTGTGAATTGAGCTGTAGACATGAGGTCTCTGAGAATTGAATGATAGGACTGGATCATCCCTGGACTTCGGTTCAAAAGGCACATGATAGGACTGGATCATCCCTGGACCTTAGTTCAAAAGGTACATGATAGGACTGGATCGTCCCTGGACCTCGGTTCAAAAGGTACATGATAGGACTGGATCATCCCTGGACCTCGGTTCAAAAGGTACATGATAGGACTGGATCGTCCGTGGACTTCGGTTCAAAAGGTACATGGTAGGACTGGATCGTCCTTGGACCTCGGTTCAAAAGGTACATGACTGGATTGTATCATCCATGGACCTATGTCCTAAAGAGAGCGGGATTGATCATCCTGTAATATGATCGTGTGTGTTGTAGGATATGCTGCTATGTATTAGTGAGAATACATGCTTTTGATGATAGATGTATTACTGAGAATACATGCTTTTGATGATAGATGTATTAGTGAGAATACATGTTTTTGATGATAGATGTATTAGTGAGAATACATGCTTTTGATGATAGATGTATCAGTGTGGATACTAATGCAGATGATTGAGATGCTGTAGATCGAGATGATCCAGATGCTAATACTGTAGATCGTGATGATCCAGATGCTGTAGATCATGATGATCCATATGCTGTAGATTGAGATGATCCAGATGCTGTAAGATCGAGATGATCCAGATGTTGTAGATCGAGATGATCCAGATGCTGATGCTGTAGATCGTGATGATCCAGATGCTGTAGATCGAGATGCTGTAGATCGAGATGATCCAGATGTTGTAGATCGTGATGATCCAGATGTTGTAGAGCGATATGATCCAAAGGCTGTAGATCGAGATGATCCCGATGCTGATGATCGTATGATGACGATGTTGATGATCGTGAGGATCCAGATGTTGATGTTTTTGTAGCTGTTCGAAGTGCTACAGAAGATAAAGACTCAGTACTGAAGATGTTGATGTTCCAGTATTGAAGATGTTCTAGTAGCTGCTCGAGTTACTGATGATGTTGAGAAAGCTTCCAATGATTTATAGATGTATCATGTATGATGTTGATGACTCCTTGCTCATGCAGATGCTGTTTGAATATCCTTTTCGTTAAGGGGGACTGTTGAGATATTGTAACTTCAAAGAATATTATATTTGTACTTTATTATTCCGGAGATGATTCATTCCTCCGTGAAGATCTTATTGTATATCCGGATATGTTTAATCCTCCGTCGAAATGTGGTAACTTGGGTTATTAGACTTCCCTAGTGGGGGTCGGCCTTGTATGTGTTATGTGGGTCGAAGGGTTATTAGACCACCCTAGAGGGGTCGGTCCAGTCAGTTGTAGTGGGGTATTTAACCCATTGGTTAAATACGATCCTACATGTTTTGTGTAAAAGATAAGTCATAGTAGTGTATAAATAAAGGAGGTGTATTCCTCATTTTACACACTCACTCACTTCAGAGTAGCGCACTTGTGGAGGAGAGGTTTGCTATGATGGAGGAGGAGATCATGTCTTTGGTTTGCATCTTTGTATATTGCTGGTCATCTATATTGAGGAAGCTTTACTAGGTTTTCGACCCCATGAGGGTTTCCCAGGATAAATCTGTGTCTCTTGTGTTTATGCTATGCTTGTTGTTTCTTCAGTGATCCTATATATGCTATTATTGTGAAATGGAATGTAATGCTGCTATTTTCTGTCTTAGCATATTAAATCTTAACAACCATTTCCCTTGTCATGACCAATTCCTTCTAGGGGACCACAGATCCCACCCATCGGGGGGCATTCCATTATTGGAAACTAGAACCAAGCCGGGGGGAAGCTTAATGAACATCAAGCCTACTTTCCCCGCAAGTTGATCTCTGGAATACCCTATTTTGGTGACTCGAATACTCAATGGAACACACCTCCTCAAACCCATCCTCTCAAACAAAGCAATACAAATAATCTCTGGACTCCATTCTATTCGAAACCTCCCCCTAGTCACGGTAAGGGAAATCCACCCAACCAAGAATTTGGAAACATTCCCTGGACTCAACAACCTCAGGTTTCCACACCATTCATTCCCACTCAGCAATATGTTCAACAACCGACATCTAACTTGATTCCAAATCAATTCATCAATCATATGATTCCTAATCAACAATTGGTTAACCAAATGGCTCATAATAAGAAAAAATTCCAACAATACCCTGCAGGTGATATGTTTGGGTACAACATGAATCAGTATGCGGTGTAGGGCCCCACAGTCATCCCAGCACCCCATCAGTAGTGCTCATTCCTGCAACCTAAATGATAAATTCCATTTCTGGCCACATTAGACTTAACTGACTTGTCTAGACTTATCAACAATCCTATTTGGCACAAACCTCATTGGCCACCCATCCCTCCCAAACTACCATCGGACATCCCAAAGTTCGATGCGAAACTCGAGGATAATCCAAAAAATCACGTTATGACATTCCATCTTTGGTGTTATTCGAACTCACTAATGGATGATTCTATTCTACTACAACTCTTCCAACGTACACTCACCAGTACGGCAAAAAAATGGTATATCGAGCTACGTCAACACTCCTTCAAAGATTTCAACACCCTGGCTATGCAGTTCTTGACACACTTCTAGCTTCCCATTCGATATGAGACTGGAACAGACTTGTTAACTTTATTGCACTAAACTAATTCCACCCACATATCTAATCACATTCATGAGTGGCGAAGATGCTGGAGATTAATCAAGGTACCCATTCCGGACCAATTACTAGCTGATTGGTTCACAAAGTCACTACTACCACCCATTGCTAGGGATGTTGCTATGGGTGGAACTATCACAAAGGAAAAATCAATCTGTTCTGAACAGTATATGGATTTAGTTTATACCCAACTCGAAATGTTATACAAGCTCATTCCACATGCCTCCTGCCCCACCAATGATCCATCAAAGCCCAGAACTGAACCTCCTATCAATGGGGTAGTTGGTTCTGTCAAGGCTCATCCTGCAACCAAATCGAGTGGGAAACAAAATACTATTAATCCACCTCAAACCCAGGATATATATAAAACATATACCTCTCCTACTCAGTCCTCTGATGTAATATCCTAGCCAAGAATTGGCCAGAATACTAACCCAACCTGTCAAACTTATCAGGATTTTCACTAGTAAAATTTAGACAATTTCTTTATGTTGAGCAGGATGCAAGTGAGGTGTACAGATGCACTGATGAAGGATGGTAGAGATGAATTTTGATTCTGTAATTTGTATGAACAAAGTGCAGCAACAAGTTAATTCAGGTATGAACAGTGATTCCTATGCACGAGGTACTGGAGCCATTCACTTTTCAACAACAAATAAGTTTGTTATCTACTTTGAGGCTTCCTGGGATTCCATCATATGGATACTAGACTGGGAGGGAATAAAGGTGAATTAGGATGATGTATGTGGTTCAATCTTCCTCGTGGACATTATTAAACATCAATTGGGAATTGGTTTGAGAGTTGGTCAGCATTTGGTAAAAGTTGGACTGCTATGTTGATTTTTGGGCCTGGCTTCCCAAATGGTGTACTTCCCTCCCAAATTCTACTTCTAAATGTTGGATGTGGTTCAAGGGTCTGTGTGAAAAAAATCAAGTTAAAAAACCTGAATTGGATCCTCTGAATGAATTCGATGTAATTTCTGCCAAGACTAGTCCTCAAAAAGTGCCCAATGAGCATAAGGGGAGGAGTTAAAATTGTATTTGACCACTGTAAGATTTACTTATGTATTTAATGGACATATTACAAATTATAGGATTGAAAATATAGAGCAGTAAACTTTACATCACATTATTACAATTCTAGAGAACTTATATGCCATAAAAATCCCTCAAAACCCCCCTAAGTCTACCCAATCCTTCAATAAAACGTATATATGGCTGAAAATATTTACGTAATGGATTAGGAGAGTTATAGTAGACAATATAAATCTTCTAAGCAGCTTCATACATCTACCATTCGAAAATACAGAGCTTGAATGGTGAAAACTAATCCAAAATAAGCTAGAAAAACAATACCGGAAGCCATTATTACATCATGAGCCTATGGGGCATATTCTTATGAGAAGATGAGAAGATGTTAGGATAGAATTTAGATGTTCATTACAGATCTTTTATGTCTGCAAAACAACAGCATACCATCCTCTCCAATGACAGAAAGAAAGAGGATTCAATCCCTCATTTTTTCATCTCTTTGAGTTCAAAACATGACACCCTTGGGGAATCTCGAATTGGAATCACTTGGACATGATAAAAGTTGAATGAATGGCTGTAAGTTCAACTCCATATTTGAATATGGATATCACTCATTAGATCCTTCATCTTATTGACCACTGGAAATATTCCAATTGAGCAAACCTCCCACCACACCCTGCAATATTGAAAGAATCGGGAAGAAGAGAGGAGATAAAAAGAATGATTCTTCTTTGAACTCTTGGTGGTTGATCTATGGTTCTGAATGTTGAATATTAGACTTTAATGGCTTCAAACGTATCTTCAATGGATGGAAATGGATCTTCAATGGCTGCCAATTAGTCTTCAATACCTATTAGAGAGAGTGAGGGAGAAGAAGAGAATAAAATATACCAAATTGGCTAAGGGGGAATCACCCAAAGCAAGTTGAGGCACATAACTCAAAAAGAGAAGCTAAATCTATCACATTCAATTAAAAAATAGTCAAAAGATTTGAATGGGAGTTGGAATCATTCTTTTACAGAATCTCTGATGACCTCCTCAACAAGTTTCCCCTTGGCTGACCTGCTAGAACCCTTCACAAATATTGCCCCCCTTGGGTGGATGAACTTTCCTACTTTTCCTTATGGCATGATTTTCTCCCTTTGGAAACTGCGCCCTCCTTGACCTTCGATGTTTCCTTTTTGCAACAACACTTTCTTGCTTTGTGAATTGGGAATTGAAATGGAAACTACACCCTTTTGGATGTTTCCTATTTGGTAAACTGGACTGTCTTTTCGGCAAGTGCTCCATCCTTAGATTTTCTAGTTTTTTCCCTTTTCTTGTTTTGGAAACCTTATCCCCACCTTCCTTCTTTTCATCTTTTTTCCATATCTTCACCCCCAACTCCATTTTGGAAACAACATCCACACAGGGCGCCCTCTTGGCCCACATGCTCATTATCCATTAATTTTATTTATCAAAATTACTTTAATAAATAAATTAGCCAAGTTATGGGACTTAGGCTAAAATTAATTCTAAGCAAAAAGAATTAATGCAATTTAATTCCCTTAGGGGTTGATTTTGTCCCCTTTTCACCCATGGGACTGAATGAACCAAAATTGGGAACATGACAAGTCCTCCCTTCCCAATATTGCTTGTCCTCAAGCAATGTTAGGATTCCACCAAGATTCTGCTGCACCACTCTGATTATATTTGTCCCCTTCCACTGAACAATCTGAAAATTAAACTTGGGGCCTTCAAAAAGATCTAAAAAAAAATCAATATTACTATGAAGAATAAACTGCACTGTAAACTCTATCTGCACTAAATCATGAACAAAAATATTAACGTAGTTAAGATAACTCAGTAGAATTCCCAGATCCCACTGCCTCCTCTGCAAGGACCAAAATTGTTATGTCACCTTTGGAAATCTGTCACTCCAATGGATTCTAGAACCCCTTTGCTTGTTTTTCCTTCCCATGGAAATTGATGTTTCTGCAGTCAAAATTGTCAAGCAAAGAATGCCTGGATCCCAATGTCTAAAATGCATTCTCCCAAACATAAAAATCCATTTGGGTAATTTATCATCAGGTAGGATGTCAAAATCACTCCACCCCATTGAAAGTTGGTAACTTCCAATGCAAAACTGAATATTTGTGAGACTTCCCCACCAAGCATGGATCTTCTCAAACACATGCAAATTCTAATACAAAGTGGGAATCACTCCACTTTCCATGCTCATGAAAATTTCTATTATGCACTTGTACACCTGAGCCTTCTGTGAATGTGTACTGGAAGTGTCAAATGGCTGCAAATTATGCCTTTTATGCTGCTTGCAAATCATAGAAAAATCAGCAATATTAAAAACAATTTTCTTGCAACAAGACATAAAATGTTTTCCTTCCATATTTTCCTTTTCAGTGATGCCTCTATCCATCCATCCATGGGATGAATCAGAGATCTTGATTTCTTATTTATATGACCTATAATAAGCCATCTCTTATGCAATAGGGTATATTTCCCATAGGGACAGATCATGATCCTCCTGTTGTACATGTGGCATCAACCAGAAAAACTTCTTCACTCACTGTTCATTCCCCATTGTTATTGTTGAATCTAGGACATGTGGGAAAGAACTTTGAACCTTCTTTGTATTTTTGCAACCTCTAGTAACCAGACTTATGGCTGCATCTTCTTCATTATTGAATTGTTCAAATGGGGTGATCTCATCCCACTCTCCTATGGGGAAGTGACTGTCTTCAGGGAACAACTCAAGTTCCCTCGAGAGAGGATCAGGTGCTTGGTTTTCATCAAACTGTTATGCACACTCTTCAAGCACATGTAAAGATAAATTATCCTCATGATCCACCATCTCATGAGGTTCCTCCAGATGATCATGAATTCTTTCAGCCCATTGAAGTTGACTGAATGGTATGTACGAGAGTGGGGGGGTCTTTGCAACTTTTCAAGAAGCTACAATATCTCTGTCTTGGATTATTGGAGGGCACTTTGAGTGCTTCTCAAAGGATTTTGGGTGGTCATCAATTCATAATTGAGCTTGCTGATCTCTTCATCATCCCTCAAGGATGCACCATGAAACAATTCTACAAACTCCAACAAATTATCTCTCTCAGAAAGTAGGTTCAAGAATTTACCTTTTATGCTTGTCATGGGTTTTTGAAATATTTCCATGTCTCTCATGGAAGACTACTCCTCCAACATCCAACAGAGTTTATTCATTAAGGAATGGGTGTCATTGAGGGTTTGATGGGATTCTTGGATCTTGCATTCATTCATATTCAATGTCCCTTCAAAGAAACGAGGTTCTGGCAGATGAACCTCCTCTTCTTCTAGCTTCCTAGGATCAACTTCAGTTGATTCTGTTGAAGTTATGAAAATTGATCCATATTTTGGGGCTACAAGATATTCATATTTCAGATCATGAATATTAGATCTTTGGTTTCAACTTGGGTTCTCATTCATCTATGGTGCACTAATATGGCTTCCTCTCCAAATTTCAGCCCTCCCTAATTCAAGAGTCTCAACCTGTGGGGGTTCAACCAAGCCCATATTCTCCTCTGAAGTGGCTGCCCCATCATACTGACAAATAGGCATATAAAAATCAAAACTTACAAAATTCCCATGTGCGATGCTCTCCTTGATCCCCAATGTGTTCATCTTTAATGGTCCAGTTAAAGAAAACAATTCTTGCAGATGAACTTCTTCTTTTTCTTGCAATTTAGCTTTCTCAAAGTCCTGAAACCCAATACCTAAGGCCTCAGCTAAGCTAATATTCTTGGTGGAAGTGGCTGTCATTTGGGTTTGCAACAAAGGAATACAGAAATCAGTTTTTTAATCATACCTTTGTGCCTAATTCTCCTCATCAGGTGATGTGTTTATGGCAGCATGCTTCTTCTACAAATTCCTTGGATCACACCCAACTGATATGAGCTTGTATTCTATTTCATTATGTCTCTCAAGTGGTGAATGTTAATCTTATTTATGTCCTTCTTTTGTATCTGATCCAAAATACGTCTCACCACCATCAAAAAATCAACCTCCTTTGCAGTAATATTGAAATTACCAACAAAGAAATATGAATGTCTTGAAGTGGAAACTCTTTGCACACTGTTCATAACTTTGGCACCTTTGGCTTGGTCCTTGGATGCTTCTTCTTCTCTCCCATCCTCCTCCAAGTGGCTTATGGCTTCTTAAACTTCATGGCTTCCACAATCATGCTGGCTTATGCACTCTTCATGCTCTTATGAAGGTTGATCCCCCATTGTGGATCCTTCTTCCATTCTATCAAGAACCTCATGATTGGTTCTTGGGTCTTGCTTCTCCCAAAGTGATGAAGCTTCGTCCTTGGTTGTTTTAGGGTCAAGATTATTGAAGGCTCTTATTGAATAGGATCCAATAATTCTCATGAAGTGTGAAACCATTGAATCCAATGAAGCTTCAAATTTCTTCATTCTCTCTTCCACAGAAGGTTGACCTTTGATTGCGGAACATGCAACCTTTACATGAATGTGGCTATTAGAATACCCATAGTCTCTTCTACCAATCATGATCTCGTGGGAGATGATCGTGGAAGGTACTTCTTGGAAATTCTCTTCCTCATACTATCTGCAATATTCTTCATACTGCTCATCATAGCCATCATCACATTACTGATAAAAATAATCATCATAGTATGAATCTTCCTCATTGTACATGGACATGGTTTCCAAAATATCAATGGTGGTGTGCACTCCCTTTCAATCAGTGGGTTGATATTTATTTCCATAGGGGTGGAGGAAAGAGCTCTGATACCATTGTAATATCCCAGTCAAGAATTGACCAGAATACTAAGATATCCAAGAGCTCTGATACCACTATAATATCCAACTGTCAAACTTTCTCAGGATTTTCACTTGTAAATTTTAGACAATTTTTTTATGGTGAGCAGGATGTATGTGAGGTGTACAAATGCACTATTCAAGGATGGTAGGGATGAATTTTGATTCTAGAATTTATATGAACAAAGTGAAGCAGGAAGTTAATTCAGGTCTTAACATTGATTCCTATGCGCGAGGTACCAAAGCCATTCACTTTTCAACAACATATAAGTATATTTCCTACTTCGAGGCTTCCTGGAAGGTGAATCATGTTGATTTATGTTTTTCAATGGGCCTCGTGGACATTATTAAACATCAATTGGGAACTGGTTTGAGATTTGGTGAGGAGTTGGTAAGAGTTGGACTGTGTTGTTGCAGCAACACCCCTCCCCAAAATTTTGTACATATTGGGGCCCCCTCCTTTCATTTTTTTAGAAAGTTTGCCTAAGAAGCCATCCCAGCCGTCAGCTGTGTTTTTAACATAAAATATTGTTTCCCTATTGAACATCTTGCCATCAATCCTTCCATGTTTTCCCCAAAGAGCCAAAGGGAACTTAGATTTTTCTCAACGTTTTGGAATCTTTTGGGCAATGCCTCCCGAAACTGCGGGAGCCAAACTCCAACCTTTCGGAAAGAAGAACTTAGATTTTCTGTGTCAAAATCGTAGACCGTGAGAAAGAGGTACGAAAAACCTTTGGTTTTTTCTTCCCGAAACGGCGGGAGAACTTGGGAAAGATGCCCGAAAGACTTAGAATTTTTCGGAAGCTGCGGAAGCCTTTGGGCAATGCCTCCCGAAATGGCGGGACTCATTCGCCTTAGACGTCCGAAAAGGAGTTGGATTTTTTGGTCGAAAATCTGCGGAAACCTTCAGGCAATGCCTCCCGAAACGGCGGAAGCCATTCACAAAAGCTTCCCAAAAAGACTTAGAAAATTTTGAAAATCTGTGGAAACCTTCAGGAAATGCCTCCTGAAACGGCGGAAGCTATCCATAAAAGCTTTCCGAAATACCACGGGAAATTCACGAGCTTCTTCCGAAACTGAGAAAATTACTTAGAGTCTTTTTGAAAAGGTTGCGGAGCGCCCTAGGGAAACCACGCGGAATCATACAGGCTATGTTCCCGAAACGGCGGAAAATTTCAGGCTATCCCTCCGAAATGGCGGGAATCATTCGCATTTAGCTTCCGAAAGGGACTTAGAGAACTTTTGCTTTTGTTTTTTTTACCCTCCCGAAACGGCGGGGGATTTCAGCGAAACCGCCCGAAATTGGCAGAAGCCTCCGTGATATCTCTCCGAAAAGAAACTCAGATTTTGGCCATAAGTTGCGGAAACCGTTGGTGAAATCTTGCCGAAACGGTGGAGCAATTCAAGTCTGTCTCCCGAAACGGCAGAAGCCATCCGCATAAGCTTGCCGAAATAACATGAAGAAATTCATGAAATTCTTCCGGAATTGTGAAAGGACTTGGAATATCTTAAAAGAACTTTCCAGAACGAGCCGAGGAAGCTTCACGAAAGCTGTCAACCTTCGCTCCCAAAACTGTGGAGGCTCTCGGGCTACCTTTCTAAACAAAGAATTGAAAATTCCGTTCCGAAACAGCGGAAGCCGCTGAGGAATTGCTTCCGAAATAGCGGAATCGTTCATCATTTGCTCCCGAAATAGCGGAAGTGTTCGCTGTGTCATCCCACAGTGGCGGAAGCCGCTGGGTTAAAACCCGTGAAAATAACTCGGAGACTTTTCCAAAAAAATCGCGGGAGGCATTCGCCAAAGCCTTCCGCAACCGCGGAAGCCTTGTGCGGAAACATTTCCCGAATCCTTCCGAAACGCCGGAACCTTTTCCTCTCCGCTACCACGGGAGCCCGTTTTCAAAGTTTTGCGCACGATCATTTGGTGCGGGAGAGGCCCACCTTCTCCTCCCGGCACAGCGAAGGCTTCCGCTGCATCCTCCCGCAACGGTGGGAAAGATTCACCAGTTTTCCCTGCAAGAGGTGGTCGCACGCAAACCGAGGCGATCCGATAATCAACGACGTATGGTGCATTTAAAACTGATTTAAAACCCCACCAACCAAATTAACACCCCACACGTGCCTGGCCCATTTAAATATTCGACGGGGTACGAGCCAACCCATTGTCATTTTGTTTATAAACTAAGCCATTGGACATCGCGCAACCGTTCTAGCTCGGATTGCTCAAACACGTTTCACGGCCACCTCAGTTAGCGTTTTCATCGGTGCCAGGTAGGATCTTAACTGTAAATCTATCTCCCTACACGTCGTATTTTGCTATTGGGTTAGCTGTCTTTTGAAATTGATGGGCATAGGTTGGGTTTTGACGAGCAAAACGCCCGTCATGGGCGATTTTGCCCGTCAAATACGGTTAAATCAAGTTCTTCTCATTTTTTAGCAGAAACAGGATAAACATTGGTGGGTATACGGTTAAACATGTTCCTTTTGTTTTTTCCGGGCCGCGTGCCTTGTCGTCTATTGAAAATTCTGAAGCCCCATCGACGTTGCATGTCCTCGGCCGAAAGATTAAGCCATAAAACCCCGGGCCTTTTCGTAAACTTCGGGTCTAACATAACCTCTACCCATTTCAAATCTTAGGACCGGCGCCACGGCACCTGTTCAGAACCCGCGAGCACTCAAGTTACGCCAGCCAGACCCGAAACCATTGCCGCTCAAACCTTTTGCGTCAGTATGCCCCGACGCCATTACCCTCGCTCGAAATACTCCCCATGGAACACCTCGGCAAGTGCCGCAAATGACATTAGCATTCGAATGCCCTCGCCTAATCGTAAATGCGAAAGGGGTTTCCTTTTCGGCACAAAGTCTGCCTACCCGAACTTACCCGCCACGGGCCTTCCAAACCACAGCAGTGACGAAAGCTATCCTATCCTTTCCCCAGAGCCAAACCGAAAGCACGTTGCTTCCACAACGCGCTTGTCTCCACGGGAGCATCCCAAACTTGCCCCTTTAAAGAATGGGGGGGCTAATTTTTATAATCATGTCCCTGCTAAGACGAGGATCATCTTTTCCCAGGGCAGAACCGGAAGCCAATTGCTTCCGCAAATCGCCTATCGGTCCGAGAACAAAATGTATCCGCAACATAGCCTACCCCTCAGGAGCATTCCAAACTCGTCCTTTTAGGAGATTCAAGTGTTTCAATTTATGTTTCATGTTGAAATAACGTTTTGCTTCCTAAATATACAGCTTCATTGCGTTTGTTTCATTAATATCTTAAAACAATGATACTCTCTGATTGAAACCTCGCAGTATGTTACTCAAGTTCATAATAACTTGTATATGGGTGTTATCAAGGATAAATCAAGATGCCGAAAACCGGTAAGAAGAAAGCTAAGATGACAGAAAAGAAGCCTGCCCCTCTCAAGACTGAAACCTCGCTCCAGGACACTAGGTGCACCACCGGTGTCCCTCGAGAAATCAGATGGGGCGACATCTACAGAATGATCCGGGACCAAGAAATCCCAGACATGTTGTTAGAAGAAGGGCCAATTTATTTGAATATCAAAGCCTCAGGCATAACCAGAGTTGCCACCCGCCCTGAGCTGTTCCCCTGTGCCGAAGTGATCGGATGGATACTCCAGCATGCCGATGCTGAAGGCAGAGTAATAAATGACAGCGGTAAAGTGGCCATTGCCTCATTTCAACCCGCATATCTTGCGGCAGCCTACAAGTTTCCACGGGCCCAACAAGCTCTGACTGATGAATGGCTGAGTCAAATGAACAATGTCGAGATGGCCAAGAAGCTACTAATAGCAGGCAAACATTTGAGGAAGAAAGGGAGTGAGGAGTATGACGTACAGAATCTAAGAGCCCCTTTTAGATTGATTGCCCTGATGCTGTGCAGAATCTTCGGCATGCCAGATGGCACAGTATACAAGATTCAGTGGGTCCCTATCATCCACTATGTGGCTTTTAAGGGGACTGTATTCGACTGGGCCACTCTCCTGTCAGATAGTCTGTCCTCAATGATAGTAGCTGCGAGAGAAGGACTAGCCTTGAAGAAGGCTGAATTCTTCATGTCTTCCTATCTGATAGATTGTATCTTGGCCAAGATAGAATTCCCCAAATTGGGCTGCACATGGGATAAGGCCACCATGCCAGTCTATATTGCTTACAAGATGTTGTGGGCTCAGAATTACAAGCCCAGCTACAAACTCATCTGCGAGGGATTCATAATGCCCCTGTATGAGAAAATATTCAAGGAGGAACCCAGCTGCTTATCAGAGAACGCTCTGGAAGTCCTTGAAAACTACGGAGACTTCTACTTTTCAGAACAAGGCACCTACCTAAGAATGTTTGGAGGGACTAAGCCCCCATACATTTTGCCACAGTATGCCACAGACTATGTGGTGCTCAAAGAAGCAGTAAGACGACTCTTCCTAGATGGGATTGGAGCAATGCTCCACAAACAACATAAGGCTTCCTTCCCCCCTCTACCTTTCTGCATCGGTGCTTACAAGTTCTCGGGGGTTGCCTCAGCTGAGGAGTTCATTCAAGAGTTGAAAGCCTTCCACTTCGGTGAGGTCATCTTCCACAGGAACGACAGAAAGGGTAAAGTGGCCGAGCATTGCAAGGACATCTATGCTCATTTTGAATACTCGCATTACCCCGATGCCGAGGAGGAGGCATTCAGAGTCATTAGCAATATGTCGGAAATACGAATCTGTCGCCAAGGCACTGGAGCAAGCTCTAGTTCAGCCAAGATCCAGGAGACCAGTCAGCAGCAGGAGAAAGAAGCTGAAGATGCCCGAGCTCAAGAGGAGCTCAAATTAAGAGAAGAGGCAAGAATGCTCCAAGAAGCTGAAAACGCCAGGCTGCAGGGGGAGGCAGAAGAAGCCAGGTGGAAGCAAGAAGCTGAAACAGCAAGAATACTACAGGAAGCTGAAGTGGCAAAGATGCAAGAAGAGGCGGAAAAGGAAAGCCGGCGCAAAGAATCTGAACAAGCTGAAGCAGAAAGGAAGGCAGAAGAGGAGCGAAAAGCGGAGGAGGATGCCCAAGCAGGTGGGTCCGGTGTCCAAGACATGGAGATAGACACCTCTCAAGCAGGTGGCTCTGGTACCCAAAAGGAAGGAGTAGACCCTGCTCAGGAAGTCCGGACCCCACCTATGGAAGATGACATAGACATCATAAACCGACCAATTGTCCCGTACACTCCATCAGGAAAGCGTACGGTGTCCAAATGGAATGAGTTTGTATATGATAAGAAAAGAAAAGCAATGGTCCTCCAATCAGAAGAGAGGATTAAAAGTCCCTTCCATGAAGACATTGTTACTCACCGGGAGGTCACCGTCATGCAGAACACGGATCAAGATCCCATTGTTATGGCGTCCGCAGTTATAGCGACAGCAAAGGCATCATTTGCCAATGTAGACGTTATAGTTAAAGAAAATATATTGACAAAGAAGAGAGCACGCACGCTGCAACAAAATGTGGCTAATGAGCAAGCCCAAAGAGATCTGGCAGTAAACAAGTATAATTGCTTGTACGCTGAGCATAAGGAGCTGTCAAACAAGTACAACCAGCTGGAGGAGGAAAAATACCAGCTAACACTTCAAATGATGATTGTGGAAAAAGAGAAGAATGGTGCAGAAGAAAAGGCATCTCTGCTAGAAGCAGGCAAGCAAGCATTAGCTGAGCGTTTAGAGCAAGCGGAGAGCAGAACCATGGACCTATCTCCCTTCCACGAGCTGTCATGCAATATCCTGCAGCAAGTGTATGGCTCCCAAGAGCTAATCACTGATGAGGTGTGCAAACTCAAGGCCATGGTGGTTAGGCTAAAAGAGATTAATGCGGAAGCCCACAGGCTCAAAGCAAAGAACACCCGCGTTAAGGCCAATATCATAAGCCAGATGGCATGGAGAGAAGGAAAAGGGGGTTTTCCTGCACATCTCCCATTTAAATCTGTGGACATCCTTAATGAGGACATAGCACTGTTGGAGTTCGGCAGAAACTGCGCCAGTAAGCTGATGGCCAGTGTGCAAAGAACAACAGATAAAATCAGCAGTCTCTACCAGAGGCTCCAAGAGGCACATGCCAAATGTACATTGAGTTTCCCTCAGACCCTAGAGGACTTTCCGGAAAAGGAGCAGCGGTTGTCTCAGCTAAAGGAAGAGCTAGGCGTTCAAATGGAGTATGTGAAAAGGATTGATGTCCTGGCCATTGATGACCTCCAGCATTATATTGGTTCATCATCACTCCACAACCATCTGCTGAAGGAAGTACATCAAGCTGCAGTAGCAGAGGTCCAAAACATTAAAGCAGAGCTCGGGAAGAATGTGACTTCTCAGAAAATCTTGTTCCCTGCTGCAGCAAACACAGTCATAAGGGACACAGGTGCATGGTACAGCTACATAACAGAGGAGGAAAGGAAAACTGCAGCAGCAGCAGGAGCATCAGCAGAACCAGGATCCTCTCTCCGAGCAGCCACTCCAGCTCTAGGTTCGAGGCCCTCTTTCCCAGCAGTCAGTCCAGAAGCTCCAGCTAGACCAATCCGTCCTTCCCAGGCACAATCAACAACCTCAATGGACTTGGGCGACCCTTCCCCAGCTGAGGCTCATGCACAGGAGTAAAAGAGGCTGAATTCAGTAAGCAACTCTCTTCAGCCAGACACGTGCCCAGCAGGGAAAGCTTTGATGTTAGCCAATTTTCTGTTATGTATATTTTGAATATGTAAGGCATAAGCCATGGGACAGTTGTCCCTAATTTTTGTCAAAATATTTTTTGTAAAGGAAGTGGCCATTTTTGGTGGTCGATTATAGTGGAAATTCCTGTAAATGACAGGTGGAGAATGCTAGGTGTCAGCCCAAAGGGCAGATTTGTAGCTATAAATAGCATCTAGGAAAGATTAGAAAGGACTTTTGGCAGGGAATAAAATTTTGGCAAACGATATGAGCTATCTTGTATCGGGTCTGTAAAATTGATTTTTCTAATAGAAGCCACGGGAGATGGACGTTTTGCATGGGATGTTGGATTGCTCTATATTGGACTATTCTAATGACTGCGGTTCTGTAATGTGAGATCATTCTTGACATCTGAACTATTTCTTTGCATTAATGATTTTGCTCCCCCCTGTGCATGCGTTTTCTCTATTTTGTGAACAATGAAATGTATTGCTGTATATTTCTTTGTCTAGATCGAATGGCTAACTGTTCTTTCTTCAGGATAATTCATGTGGCTCATTGTTCATGCCTTTAAATTGCTCCTTGCAGGGATCTTTAAGTTTAATTCCAGTTTTGTTACATCTAGATCTGTTTCTTTATTCTTGTTACGTAGATTAAATAATTTTGCTTTCTTCTGTTTATGAGCAATAGATGCGTTCTTTAAGTTTCATTTCAGATCTGTTTCTTTATTCTTTTGCTTTCTTCTGTTTTATGAGCAACAGATGCGTTCTATGTTGAATTAGAAGCTATCTTCTAAAGATCTTTATCTTGCTGTAGCTTTGATTGTGAGAAATAATAGCTATCTGTTCTTTGTTTACGATATTTGCTACAGCTGATTGCTCCTCCCTTAAGCGTGTTCCCTGCAGGGATAGATAGATTTATTCCAGTTTCTAGGCTTAGATCTGTTTTAATTGAATTTAGATTAAGTATAATTTAGGCACTTGCATCTCATATAAAAGACATAAAAAACCCAAAAGAAAGGTGGATCGGGCCATAACCGGTAGAATCGGATTTAAAGTCCAAAACCATGGTTGCCGGAACCGCTAACCGGACGGATTCCCTACACCAAACGGGAGATAGTCTAATTGGGACCACCTCTCGGGGAGAATCCCTTTCTGATTGATGCTACGATATCCGAGGCATCAACAGTTTTTGGCGCTAGAAGGAGGTCCTGAAGTGCATGGCTGATAGAGAAAAATCTTCTGCGGTCATAGATAACACTGAAAACCCGCTTAAAGAAAGTATTTCAAACAGCCCAGATCTTGGATTAACAGACGAAGAATGCCTCATTTCTGACCTTGAGCCTCAAGAAGCTTTGTACGCTGTTCCTTTTACAGAAATAGAGGATTTGAGGAGACATACCAGATCCTACGTTAGACAGCTAGGCGGTTTAAACGCTGTCAACTTCCTCCCCAAGAAAATTACACCTAAAAAGGAGCCACAGTACACCCGTGATTCAATTCTCGTTCAGAGTTTTGAAGAACTGGTAAATCTGACTTTGGAAGAAATTTCAGACACTCTTAACAAGACAGACCAAGAAAATCTTGAAGAAATTACCACTCCCAAAAGTACTCCATAGGATTCACCCTACAATTCTCCACCAGGGTCTCCACATCCAAACCCAGACATGGCTGTACCTGCTTGGAGAGCAAGGGGAGTGCTGAACCTAGCTGGACCATTCCATAATCTTCCTAAAAATCCAGAAAAGGTCTTGCCTAAGTACGATCCAAGGAAAGCCATTTCAGCAGAAGATCACCTCAAGAGTTTTTACTTGGCTATGAACCTTTTGAACGTACAACATGAAGACGTGGTCTGCAGGTTGTTTCCATATACATTCGAGCCAAAAGTATCATCATGGTACTTTAGCTTACAACCCAGCTCAATCTCTAGTTGGGATGAATTCAAAAAATGTTTTCTAAAGAAATACGGAAACCAAAAGACTGTGGCCACACTTATGAAAGAACTCTTATCCATGAGGATGGAAAAGAAAGAAAAGGTTCAAGATTTCAATCAAAGATTCACTACGCTGTTGAATAACTTCAGTCAAGCTAATAAACCAGTCGAGGAATCTCTAATTGAATACTATACAACCGCTCTTAACGGACCCATAGCAATGTTCGTAAAGAGGTCCAAGAAAACTACCCTGATAGAGAACTTTGAGGAAGCTAGAAAGGTAGAAGAAGAGGCTGATAGCATTGCTAAACATGCTTTAGAGGTAGAACCAAAACCAGCAGCTAGCAAAAAACCTCTGCTGCTCGCTAGAGGTAAAGACGAGCCATCTATCGACATGGAAAATGTAGTCAAGATGATGCAGAAATTATCTAACAAAATCGTAGATCTCGAGAAAGACAAGGCTGCTAGCACATCTAGGAAACCTTTCAAGCCATTTTATAAAATAAGGGAAAACGGGGAACATACTCATCCACCAGTGAACGCTGCCCCTGTGTTAAACTTGAATGAGATAGGGATGGAAAATTTCTGCACTTTTCACCAAGAACCACATTCGGAAAAGAGCTGCCCGCAATGGATCAATTCCATGAGCTTAGTCATGAACCAAATGTTAGATTCTCAGATCCCAGATCAGGATGATCCTCCAGAAGAGTCAAGCCCTGAGTTAGAGGAACCAACCCCGGACACTACTATGGTGTTGTGGGATTGGGTACCTATGACTGAATTAGTAGAAGAAGATCACATAGATAGCTCTACCTCTACCATAAATGTTGCCACTCGCAGCAAGGGCCCAATTGCGGATCCTGTACCAGTCACCATTCCCCATAAGCCTAAAATTTCGAAAGATCCGCCTAGGAGGCATATACCAATCATCCCACCACAGCCCAAAGTAAACCAAACAGCGGCCAAACAGCCAAGTGCTGACAACACAGTCCAGCCAAAGGTCACCATGAACAAAACAGATCAGCCAACTCGAATTGGGAACGAGCCCGACATAGGGTATGATATTATCGAAGATATCAAGAAAGTCAAAGCGAACGTATCAATATTTGACATGTGTAGCTTGCCCCATCAATGAGACAAACTACTGCATGTTTTACAACCAAAACCCAGCACTACATTAACAGATTCTCAAGACAATCCCGAAATTAATGAGGCTAGCATTGGTGGGAAATCCAAATCTCAAACATTGCCTTTCCTATTGACTTTTGAAATTTTTAATCACAATGTTCATAACTGTTTGGTAGACTCTGGAGCTTCTTCAAACGTTATGCCACTGTAAATTTGTAGGAAAATTAATGGACAGCCCGTGCCATCTCCAGCTCAGATTATCCAATTAGACAGGACTGCTGTCAAGGTAATTGGGGAGATGAAAGACGTTTTAATTAGATTGTCAGCTGATCCTAGGGTCTGTCAATTTATTGACATAATGGTGGTCGATATTCCTGAAGCTTATGGGCTGATTTTGAGTAGGGATTGGTCCACCAAGCTGAGTGGCTACTTTGCTACCGATTGGTCTCACCTATGGCTGCCATATCACAACAGACAGAATCAGATTAAAGTTCTTAGGGAACCTCATATGAAACAAAACGTAACCCAGTTAGAAGAAAAAAATGAAGCCGTAACTTTCTCATCTTTGGTTCTGGGGAATTATTTCTTGGAAATGGATCCGGGTAATTATCAATCTGAAACCATTAGCCATGAATCAGATAAACAGTCCGATCTCCTTCATTTCTCTCGGACTGATGATGTTGATTGTAACATAGTCAATTTAGTTGCTAACATAGACCACAAAGAAACTAACCCAGCTGAATCTAAAGATATCTTTTGGACATTATACTTTGATGGCTCTAAAAATCTGGAAGGATCCGGAGCCGAGTGTGTTCTAATGGATCCAAAAAGGAACAAGTATTTTTTGTCTTGTAGATTAGAATTCGATTGTACTAATAACACCGCTGAATATGAAGCTCTGGTACATGGTTTAAAGAAGGCCATTGGCTTAAATGTTAAGTACCTGAAGGTTTTCGGTGACTCCGAGATAGTTGTAAGACAGGTAAGGGACACCATCCATTGTCTCTCACCTCACTTGAAAGGCTATCAGGCTGAGGTATGGGATTTAATCATGCATTTTGACGCTTTCAATATAAAATCAATTCCTAGATTGCAAAATTCTGCTGCTGATTTGTTAGCAACAACTGCTTCTCGATTGGTGCCGTCAAATAATAAATGCTCAATTGAATTGATTTTCAGGCCTTCCATTCCCGATAACATCACCAATTTCAGAATCTTCGATGATGATGAACAAATTATCAGCTTCCTGACAAACGAAGATAGCTTTCAAGGAGCTGCAATAGATGAGGAAGAACACGATGCTGATTTGATGAAGAAAGATGAGGAGAAAGGAAATTTCATGCTAAAGGGAGTAAGGTCCCTCGAAATGCTTTTCGATCTTCAAAATAAGTTCAAAAGACCAGCTAATACCAAAACTAACAGCTCATCAATGCAACATGAGTTGGTTAATTTGGGTACCGAGGCAGAACCAAAATTTGTCAACCTTGGCAAATGTTGTTCACCAGGAGAAAGAGACAGGTTCATTAAATTGTTTAAACAGTACAAGGATGTTTTTGCATGGACCTATGAAGATCTGAAAACATATGACGTCCGCATCATTCAGCATGTTATACCAATGAAAGCGGGTGTCAAACCATTTCAGCAGCAGTTAAGAAGGATGCATCCCACTCTTGAACCGCTGATCCAAAAGGAAATAAAGAAGCTCCTGGACGCTAAGATAATCTTCAAAGTTTGGCATTCCGAATGGGTTGCAAATTTGGTTCCCGTAAGGAAGAAGTTGGGAGAGATTAGGCTATGTGTAGACTTCAGAAATTTAAACAAAGCATCGGATAAAGACAACTACCCCGTACCTTCAATGGAGCAAATCCTCCAAATGGTGTCAGGATCCGAATTGTTTTCTCTCCTCGATGGTTTCTCGGGCTATAATCAAGTGTTAGTAGCCGAAGAAGATCGTCTCAAGACCACTTTCAGGACTAAGTGGGGAACTTTCGCCTATAGAAGGATGCCATTTGGTCTGATAAATGCAGGAGCTACATTCCAAAGGGCGATGGATATTGCCTTCCGAGGATTGGGTGGGAAATGTGTTGTGGTTTACTTAGATGATGTGACAGTCTTTTCGAAGAAGAGGGAAGATCATGTTGTTCACCTGAGACATATCTTTGATCGTTGCCGGAAATACGGAATTTCCTTGAATCCCAAGAAGAGCGTGTTCGCTGTGCCTGAAGGTAAGCTCTTGGGTCATATCATCTCCAAAGGGGGAGTGTCAATTGACCAAGAAAGGGTCCAAGCTATTAATAAGATTCCAATGCCTCACAACAAAAAATCTATGCAGTCTTTCATGGGCACCATCAATTTTGTCCGCAGATTTGTTTCGGATTTTGCACAAATTGTTAAGCCATTGCAACAGATGGTTAAACAAAGCATACAATTCAAGTGGACAGATTTGGAGAAGGACGCATTTAGAGATATCAAGGAAGCTGTAGCTAAAGATCCTTCCTTAAGAAGTCCAGATTTTGATAAATATTTCATCTTGTATACCTTCGCTTCGGATGATTCTCTCACAGCCGTACTCACGCAAAAGGTGGAGTTGGGGGATGAATACCCGATTTCATTTATGAGCACTGGTCTGCAAGGGGCTGAGCTGAACTATCCCGTGGTGGACAAGCATGCCTACGCAGCCTTCAAAGCAGTCAAGTAGTTTAGGCCATACATTTTGAAGAACAGAACTAAAGTCATAGTTCCCCATCCAGCTGTTAGATCCCTTTTCGTTCAAAAGGAATTGGGAGAGAGGAGAGGGAACTGGGTCACAGCTCTGCAGGAGTATGATTTGGAATTTAAACCGGCTACAATCATCAAAGGACAAGGTCTGTGCAAGTTACTGGCTGGAAACTCAACTGATGAAGAGCAACATTGGAAGAATGAAGCTGAGCTCAATTCGATGGAAGTATGTCATATCTTCACAACTCCCCAGTCATGGTATAGGGATCTGGTGCACTATTTACAGCAGGGATATCTACCCGAGCACTGGAACTCTAAACAAAGAAGGGCGCTCCGTTTGAAATCGGCACCCTATCAAATCATTGATGGGATTCTTTTCAGAAAGAA
Organism: Larix kaempferi; assembly: GCA_027924585.1. Classification (NCBI taxonomy): domain Eukaryota; kingdom Viridiplantae; phylum Streptophyta; class Pinopsida; order Pinales; family Pinaceae; genus Larix; species Larix kaempferi. The sequence continues at coordinate 1,590,231 of BSBM01000642.1, read as the reverse complement.
TTATGATGGAGTCCTTCTTAGATGTTTGGAAAAGGAAGATGCAAACAAAGTTGTCAAAGAATTGCATGATGGCCCCGCAGGTGGTCATTATTCAGGAGAGACGACAGCACACAAGATACTGAGAGCTGGGTATTACTGGCCCACGCTGTTTCGAGATGCCTACACATACGCACGAAATTGCGATGTATGTCAAAGAAGTGCAGGGAAGTTACCTAAGGCAGCAAGCCCATTGCAGCCGGTCATCATCTCTGAGCCTTTTGAGCAATGGGGCATAGATGTTATCGGAGAAATAAATCCAAATTCTTCATTGCAACATCGATACATCCTGACGGCTACCGACTACTTCACTAGATGGACGGAGGCCACCCCATTGCGCAAGATCAATGAAGACGCAGTCATCAGCTTCTTGAAAGAAAACATCATAACCAGGTTTGGGGTTCCAATTTCCCTTGTTTTTGATAATGCTACTTATTTTTCATCTTGCAAGATAAATGAATTTGTTTATGAATGGGGAATTAAGTTGCATTATTCAGCCAATTACTACCCTCAGGGAAACGGATTAGCTGAATCCTCAAACAAGAATCTGATTCGAATCCTTAAGAAAACTGTGATAGAAAACCAGAGAAGTTGGCATGTGGCTCTCCCAAACGCCTTATGGGCAGATAGGGTAACCCCGAAGAATGCTTTAGGTGTCTCCGCTTTCACTCTTGTCTATGGCAAGGAAGCCATACTTCCCCCAAACATCTTACTGCCATCCTTGCAACTGTCCCAAGCCTCTCGGGGTTCTGGTAGCCAAGCCTTACAATCCAGGATCAACACCCTGCTTCAACTGGAAGAAGCCCGACACAAAGCTAAAGATCAATTCCATCAACACCAGGACATAGTTAAGAGATGGTTCGATAAGAGGAAATCCGGCAAGAGGGACTTTGAAGTCAGGGATTTAGTCCTGAAATGGGACCATAATCATGAAGGCAAAGGAATGCATACAAAATTTCAACATCTATGGGTAGGCCCGTACCAAATTTCTGCAAAATTAGGCCCATCCACTTATAAATTGACAAATCTCGAGGGAGAAGAAGTAGCCCTTCCTCTTAATGGCCTCGCTCTGAAACAATACTTTGCATAGTCTCCTCGAGACTTCCTGTACATAAATAAAGTTTTATTTTTGCTTTCGCTTTTAGCTGTTTTATTTTTCGGCCATGTTGTTTCTCTGTTTGTTATTTGAACTTTTACGACAAGTTTTGTTTTCTGAATGCCCTTTTGGTTGAGTTTCCCATTGAAGATAGCTCTCTCAAAGAAAACTTGTAACCCATGAGTCTGGAACTCTGCTCAATAAATCCGGTTTGTTGTGCTCTCGCTGAAATGTTCGAAAGGGGGAAGCCTACCCTGCTAGTCACACTAATCCTGTTTAATAGCAGAGACCTATGACCATCTTCACTACTATCGTTGGGCTCCACCCACTCTCACACTTTAAAGGCATCTCAACAAGGTTACCTAAGTTGGACCCATGGAAAGTGGCACCTCTCGAGGACATAGGGTATTGAAATGACTCCATGCTGCAGATTTAACAGCCAAAATGGCCTACATTCAAGAGTCTGTTTTCCAGGGATTCTCGCCTCAATTAAAGCATGGCTGAGACAAAAGCAAAAGACATGTAAAATCTAGAAGGCTGTCCAAAAGACCCAGATCAAAATGGGCTCCTCTCCGTCCGTGAAGTTTGATCAAATCAAATCAATAAAATTTCTAACTCACACAAAAGGACATTATGGATTGAGGAGCCTAAATCAAAGATCATGTCCAAAAGAAAATATCCCTGGAAGGCTCAAACAGCTAAGCTGTCCGAAGTACAAGCATCCCAAAGGATGCCAGCAGCATGGGAATGAGGAACAAGAGCAATAATGTCCATGAGAAAGTGTTGCAAATCCCGTGGAGTCCGGCAGTAGTGGCCATTCGAGAGATGACCCTCCTAAAATGAATCTCATATGCTGGCCCTCTGAGAGTGGTGAAGATGTCTCGGTCAAAGCTCCCCTTTCCCCAATGGCTAGCATGGAAAGTGCCTCCTTCCCCCCGCATGAGTCTAAAATGCTCAGCTGAGTAGTACACCCGAGGTGGATGTTGTTAATGAGGTTTCGGACCATGAAGAGGAATTTTTCAGAGATCTGCATTCGCCAGCGACTCGCCATTGTTGTTGCAGCAACACCCCTCCCCAAAATTTTGTACATATTGGGGCCCCCTCCTTTCAATTTTTTAGAAGGTTTGCCTAATAAGCCATCCCATCCGTCAGCTGTGTTTTTAACATAAAATCTCGTTTCCCTACTGAACATCATGCCATCAATCCTTCCATGTTTTCCCCAAAGAGCCAAAGGGAACTTAGATTTTTCTCAACATTTTGGAATCTTTTGGGCAACGCCTCCCGAAACTGCGGGAGCCAAACTCCAACCTTTCAGAAAGAAGAACTTAGATTTTCTGTGTCAAAATCGTAGACCGTGAGAAAGAGGTACGAAAAACCTTTGGTTTTTTCTTCCCGAAACGGCGGGAGAACTTGGGAAAGATGCCCGAAAGACTTAGAATTTTTCGGAAGCTGCGGAAGCCTTTGGGCAATGCCTCCCGAAATGGCGGGACTCATTCGCCTTAGACGCCCGAAAAGGAGTTGGATTTTTTGGTCGAAAATCTGCGGAAACCTTCAGGCAATGCCTCCCGAAACGGCGGAAGCCATTCACAAAAGCTTCCCGAAAAGACTTAGAAAATTCCGAAAATCTGCGGAAACCTTCAGGCAATGCCTCCCGAAATGGCGGAAGCTATCCATAAAAGCTTTCCGAAATACCACGGGAAATTCATGAGCTTCTTCCGAAACTGAGAAAATTACTTAGAGTCTTTTTGAAAAGGTTGCGGAGCGCCCTAGGGAAACCACGCGGAATCATACAGGCTATGTTCCCGAAACGGCGAAAACTTTCGGGCTATCCCTCTGAAATGGCGGGAATCATTTGCATTTAGCTTCCGAAAGGGACTTAGAGAACTTTTGGTTTTGTTTTTTTTACCCTCCCGAAACGGCGGGGGATTTCAGCGAAACCGCCTGAAATTGGCAGAAGCCGCCGTGATATCTCTCTGAAAAGAAACTCAGATTTTGGCCATAAGTTGCGAAAACCGTTGGTGAAATCTTGCCGAAACGGCGGAGCAATTCAAGTCTGTCTCCCGAAATGGCGGAAGCCATCCGCATAAGCTTGCTGAAATAACACGAAGAAATTCATGAACTTCTTCCGGAATTGTGAAAGGACTTGGAATATCTTAAAAGAACTTTCCAGAACGAGCCGAGGAAGCTTCACGGAAGCTGTCAACCTTCGCTCCCGAAACTGTGGAGGCTCTCGGGCTACCTTTCTAAACAAAGAATTGAAAATTCCATTCCGAAACAGCGGAAGCCGCTGAGGAATTGCTTCCGAAACAGCAGAATCGTTCATCATTTGCTCCTGAAATTGCGGAAGTGTTCGCCGTGTCATCCCGCAGTGGCGGAAGCCGCTGGGTTAAAACCCGTGAAAATAACTCGGAGACTTTTCCAAAAAAATCACGGGAGGCATTCGCCAAAGCCTTCCGCAACCGCGGAAGCCTTGTGCGGAAACATTTCCCAAATCCTTCCGAAACACCGGAACCTTTTCCTCTCCGCTACCACGGGAGCCCGTTTTCAAAGTTTTGTGCATGATCATTTGGTGCGGGAGAGGCCCACCTTCTCCTCCCGGCACAGCGAAGGCTTCCGCCGCATCCTCTCGCAACGGCGGGAAAGATTCGCCAGTTTTCTCCGCAAGAGGCGGTCGCACGCAAACCGAGGCGATCCGATAATCAACGACGTACGATGCATTTAAAACCGATTTAAAACCCCACCAACCAAATTAACACCCGACACGTGCCTGGCCGATTTAAATATTCAACGGGGTACGAGCCAACCCATTGTCATTTTGTTTATAAACTAAGCCATTGGACGCCGCGTGACCGTTCCAGCTCGGATTGCTCAAACACGTTTCACGGCCACCTCAGTTAGCGTTTTCATCGGTGCCAGGTAGGATCTTAACTGTAAATCTATCTCCCTACACGTCGTATTTTGCTATTGGGTTAGCTGTCTTTTGAAATTGATGGGCATAGGTGGGGTTTTGACGAGCAAAACGCCTGTCATGGGCGATTTTGCCCGTCAAATACGGTTGAATCAAGTTCTTCTCATTTTTTAGCGGAAACAGGATAAACATTGGTGGGTAGACGGTTAAACATGTTCCTTTTTTTTTTTTTCCGGGCCGCGTGCCTTGTCGTCTATTGAAAATGCCGAAGCCCCATCGACGTTGCATGTCCCCGGCCGAAAGATTAAGCCATAAAACCCCAGGCCTTTTCGTAAACTTCGGGTCTAACATAACCTCTACCCATTTCAAATCTTAGGACCGGCGCCACGGCCCCTGTTCAGAACCCGCGAGCACTCAAGTTACGCCAGCCAGACCCGAAACCATTTCCGCTCAAACCTTTTGCGTCAGTATGCCCCGGCGCCATTACCCTCGCTCGAAATACTTCCCATGGAACACCTCGGCAAGTGCCGCAAATGACATTAGCATTCGAATGCCCTCGCCTAATCGTAAATGCGAAAGGGGTTTCCTTTTCGGCACAAAGTCTACCTACCCGAGCTTACCCGCCACAGGCCTTCCAAACCACAGCAGTGACGAAAGCTATCCTATCCTTTCCCCAGAGCCAAACCGAAAGCACGTTGCTTCCGCAACGCGCTTGTCTCCACGGGAGCATCCCAAACTTGCCCCTTTAAAGAATGGGGGGGCTAATTTTTATAATCATGTCCCTGCTAAGACGAGGATCATCTTTTCCCAGGGCAGAACCGGAAGCCAATTGCTTCCGCAAATCGCCTATCGGTCCGAGAACAAAATGTATCCGCAACATAGCCTACCCCTCAGGAGCATTCCAAACTCGTCCTTTTAGGAGATTCAAGTGTTTCAATTTATGTTTCATGTTGAAATAACGTTTTGCTTCCTAAATATACAGCTTCATTGCGTTTGTTTCATTAATATCTTAAAACAATGATACTCTCTGATTGAAACCTCGCAGTATGTTACTCAAGTTCATAATGACTTGTATATGGGTGTTATCAGGGATAAATCAAGATGCCGAAAAATGGTAAGAAGAAAGATAAGATGACAGAAAAGAAGCCTGCCCCTCTCAAGACTGAAACCTCGCTCTAGGACACTAGGTGCACCACCGGTGTCCCTCCAGAAATCAGATGGGGCGACATGTACAGAATGATCCGGGACCAAGAAATCCCAGACATGTTGCTAGAAGAAGGGCCAATTTATTTGAATATCAAAGCCTCAGGCATAACCAGAGCTGCCACCCGCCCTGAGCTGTTCCCCTGTGCCGAAGTGATCGGATGGATACTCCAGCATGCCGATGCTGAAGGCAGAGTAATAAATGACAGTGGTAAAGTGGCCATTGCCTCATTTCAACCCGCGTATCTTGCGGCAGCCTACAAGTTTCCACGGGCCCAACAAGCTCTGACTGATGAATGGCTGAGTCAAATGAACAATGTCGAGATGGCCAAGAAGCTACTAATAGCAGGCAAACATTTGAGGAAGAAAGGGAGTGAGGAGTATGAAGTACAAAATCTAAGAGCCCCTTTTAGATTGATTGCCCTGATGCTGTGCAGAATCTTCGGCATGCCAGATGGCACAGTATACAAGATTCAGTGGGTCCCTATCATCCACTATGTGGCTTTTAAGGGGACTGTATTCGACTGGGCCACTCTCCTGTCAGATAGTCTGTCCTCAATGATAGTAGCTGCGAGAGAAGGACTAGCCTTGAAGAAGGCTGAATTCTTCATGTCTTCCTATCTGATAGATTGTATCTTGGCCAAGATAGAATTCCCCAAATTGGGCTGCACATGGGATAAGGCCACCATGCCAGTCTATATTGCTTACAAGATGTTGTGGGCTCAGAATTACAAGCCCAGCTACAAACTCATCTGCGAGGGATTCATAATGCCCCTGTATGAGAAAATATTCAAGGAGGAACCCAGCTGCTTATCAGAGAACGCTCTGGAAGTCCTTGAAAACTACGGAGACTTCTACTTTTCAGAACAAGGCACCTACCTGAGAATGTTTGGAGGGACTAAGCCCCCATACATTTTTCCACAGTATGCCACAGACTATGTGGTGCTCAAAGAAGCAGTAAGACAACTTTTCCTAGATGGGATTGGAGCAATGCTCCACAAACAGCATAAGGCTTCCTTCCCCCCTCTACCTTTCTGCATCGGTGCTTACAAGTTCTCGGGGGTTGCCTCAGCTGAGGAGTTCGTTCAAGAGTTGAAAGCCTTCCACTTCGGTGAGGTCATCTTCCACAGGAACGACAGAAAGGGTAAAGTGGCCGAGCATTGCAAGGACATCTACGCTCATTTTGAATACTCGCATTACCCCGATGCCGAGGAGGAGGCATTCAGAGGCATTAGCAATATGTCGGAACTACGAATCTGTCGCCAAGGCACTGGAGCAAGCTCTAGTTCAGCCAAGATCCAGGAGACCAGTCAGCAGCAGGAGAAAGAAGCTGAAGATGCCCGAGCTCAAGAGGAGCTCAGATTAAGAGAAGAGGCAAGAATGCTCCAAGAAGCTGAAAACGCCAGGTTGCAGCGGGAGGCAGAAGAAGCCAGGTGGAAGCAAGAAGCTGAAGCAGCAAGAATACTACAGGAAGCTGAAGTGGCAAAGATGCAAGAAGAGGCGGAAAAGGAAAGCCGACGCAAAGAAGCTGAACAAGCTGAAGCAGAAAGGAAGGCAGAAGAGGAGCGAAAAGCGGAGGAGGATGCCCAAGCAGGTGGGTCCGGTGTCCAAGACATGGAGATAGACACTTCTCAAGCAGGTGGCTCTGGTACCCAAAAGGAAGGAGTAGACCCTGCTCAGGAAGTCCGGACCCCACCTATGGAAGAGGACATAGACATCATAAACCGACCAATTGTCCCGTACACTCCATCAGGAAAGCGTACGGTGTCCAAATGGAATGAGTTTGTATATGATAATAAAAGAAAAGAAATGGTCCTCCAATCAGAAGAGAGGATTAAAAGTCCCTTCCATGAAGACATTGTTACTCACCGGGAGGTCACCGTCATGCAGAACACGGATCAAGATCCCATTGCTATGGCGTCCGCAGTTATAGCGACAGCAAAGGCATCATTTGCCAATGTAGACGTTATAGTTAAAGAAAATATATTGACAAAGAAGAGAGCACGCACGCTGCAACAAAATGTGGCTAATGAGCAAGCCCAAAGAGATCTGGCAGTAAACAAGTATAATTGCTTGTACGCTGAGCATAAGGAGCTGTCAAACAAGTACAGCCAGCTGGAGGAGGAAAAAGACCAGCTAACACTTCAAATGATGATTGTGGAAAAAGAGAATAATGGTGCAGAAGAAAAGGCATCTCTGCTAGAAGCAGACAAGCAAGCATTAGCTGAGCGTTTAGAGCAAGCGGAGAGCAGAACCATGGACCTATCTCCCTTCCACGAGCTATCATGCAATATCCTGCAGCAAGTGTATGGCTCCCAAGAGCTAATCACTGATGAGGTGTGCAAACTCAAGGCCATGGTGGTTAGGGTAAAAGAGATTAATGCGGAAGCCCACAGGCTCAAAGCAAAGAACACCCGCGTTAAGGCCAATATCATAAGCCAGATGGCATGGAGAGAAGGAAAAGGGGGTTTTCCTTCACATCTCCCATTTAAATCTGTGGACAGCCTTAATGAGGACATAGCACTATTGGAGTTCGGCAGAAACTGCACCAGTAAGCTGATGGCCAGTGTGCAAAGAACAACAGATAAAATCAGCAGTCTCTACCAGAGGCTCCAAGAGGCACATGCCAAATGTACATTGAGTTTCCCTCAGACCCTAGAGGACTTTCCGGAAAAGGAGCAGCGATTGTCTCAGCTAAAGGAAGAGCTAGGCGTTCAAATGGAGTATGTGAAAAGGATTGATGTCCTGGCCATTGATGACCTCCAGCATTATATTGGTTCATCATCACTCCACAACCATCTGCTGAAGGAAGTACATCAAGCTGCAGTAGCAGAGGTCCAAAACATTAAAGCAGAGCTCGGGAAGAATGTGACTTCTCAGAAAATCTTGTTCCCTGCTGCAGCAAACACAGTCATAAGGGACATAGGTGCATGGTACAGCTACATAACAGAGGAGGAAAGGAAAACTGCAGTAGCAGCAGGAGCATCAGCAGACCCAGGATCCTCTCTCCCAGCAGCCACTCCAGCTCTAGGTTCGAGGCCCTCTTTCCCAGCAGTCAGTCCAGAAGCTCCAGCTAGACCAATCCATCCTTCCCAGGCACAATCAACAACCTCAATGGACTTGGGCGACCCTTCCCCAGCTGAGGCTCACGCACAGGAGTAAAAGAGGCTGAATTCAGTAAGCAACTCTCTTCAGCCAGACACGTGCCCAGCAGGGAAAGCTTTGATGTTAGCTAATTTTCTGTTATGTATATTTTGAATATGTAAGGCGTAAGCCATGGGACAGTTGTCCCTAATTTTTGTCAAAATATTTTTTGTAAAGGAAGTGGCCATTTTTGGTGGTCGATTATAGTGGAAATTCCTGTAAATGACAGGTGGAGAATGCTAGGTGTCAGCCCAAAGGGCAGATTTGTAGCTATAAATAGCATCTAGGAAAGATTAGAAAGGACTTTTGGCAGGGAATGAAATTTTGGCAAACGATATGAGCTATCTTGTATCGGGTCTGTAAAATTGATTTTTCTAATAGAAGCCACGGGAGATGGACGTTTTGCATGGGATGTTGGATTGCTCTATATTGGACTATTCTAATGACTGCGGTTCTGTAATGTGAGATCATTCTTGACATCTGAACTATTTCTTTGCATTAATGATTTTGCTCCCCCCTGTGCATGCGTTTTCTCTATTTTGTGAGCAATGAAATGTATTGCAGTAGATTTCTTTGTCTAGATCGAATGGCTAACTGTTCTTTCTTCAGGATAATTCATGTGGCTCATTGTTCATGCCTTTAAATTGCTCCTTGCAGGGATCTTTAAGTTTAATTCCAGTTTTGTTACATCTAGATCTGTTTCTTTATTCTTGTTACGTAGATTAAATAATTTTGCTTTCTTCTGTTTATGAGCAATAGATGCGTTATTTAAGTTTCATTTCAGATCCGTTTCTTTATTCTTTTGCTTTCTTCTGTTTTATGAGAAACAGATGCGTTCTATGTTGAATTAGAAGCTATCTTCTAAAGATCTTTATCTTGTTGTAGCTTTGATTGTGAGAAATAATAGCTATCTGTTCTTTGTTTACGATATTTGCTACAGCTGATTGCTCCTCCCTTAAGCGTGTTCCCTGCAGGGATAGATAGATTTATTCCAGTTTCTAGGCTTAGATATATTTTAATTGCATTTAGATTAAGTATAATTTAGGCACTTGCATCTCATATAAAAGACATAAAAAACCCAAAAGAAAGGTGGATCGGGCCATAACCGGTAGAATCGGATTTAAAGTCCAAAACCACGGTTGCCGGAACCGCTAACCGGATGGATTCCCTACACCAAACGGGAGATAGTCTAATTGGGACCACCTCTCGGGGAGAATCCCTTTCTGATTGATGCTACGATATCCGAGGCATCGACAGACTGCTATGCTGATTTTTGGGCCTGGCTTCCCAAATGGTGTACGTCCCTCTCAAATTATACTTATGAAGGTTGGATGTGGTTCAAGGGTCTGTGTGTGAACATAACCAACTTACAGAACCTAAATTGGATCCTTTGAATGGATTCTATGTAATTTCTTCCAAGACTCCTCAAAAAGTGCCCAATGAGCATAGGGGGAGGATTTAAACTTGTATTTGACCACTATAAGATTTACTTCTGTATTTAATGGACATATTATAGCTTATAGGATTGAAATATAGAGCATAAAACTTTACATCACATCATTACAATTCCAGAGAACTTATATTCCATAAACATCCCTCAAACCCCCCCTAAGTCTACCCGATCGTTCAATAAAACATATATATGGCTGCAAATATTTATGTAATGGATTAGGAGAGTTATATCAGACATTCTAAATCATATACGAAGTTTCATAAATATACCATTCGAAAATATAGTGCTTGAATGGTGAAAACGACTCCAGAATAAGCTAGAAAAACAAGAATAGAAGCCATTATTACATCATGAGCCTCTGGGGAATATTCATATGAGAAGATGAGAAGATGTTAGGAAAGAGTTTAGATATTTATTACAATTATTTTATGGCTTCAAAATAACAGAAAACCATCCTCTCCAATGACAAAAGGAAAGAGGATTCAATCCCTCATTTTTTCATCTCTTTGAGTTCAAAACATGGCACCCTTGGGGAATCTCGATCTGGAATCACTTGGACATGATAGAATTCGAATGAATGGCTGTAATTTCAACTTAATATCTGATATGGCCATCAATAATCAGATCCTTCATCCTATTGATCACTGGAAATCTTCCAATGGAGCAAACCTCCCACCACACCATGCAATACTGGAAGAGTGGGGAAGAAGAGAGGGGATAAGGAGAAGGATTCGTCTTTAAACTCTTAGTGGCTGATCTAAGGTTCTGAATGTTGAATATAAGAATTTAATGGATGCAAAATTATCGTCAATGGATGCAAATATATCTTCAATGGCTTCCAATTAGTCTTTAATACATGTTAGAGAGAGTGAGGGAGAAAAAGAGAATAAACTAGACCAAATTGGCTAAGGGGAGCATCACCCAAAGCATGTTGAGGCATATCACTCAACAAGAGAAGCTAATCTCTCACATTCAATTACAAAATAGTCAAAAGATGTGAATGTGAGCTGGAATCATTCTTTTATAGAATCTCTGATGACATCCTCAGCAAGTTTCCCCTTGGATAACCTGCTAGAACCCTTCACAAATGCGCCCCCCTTGGGTGGATAAACTTTCCTACTTTTCCTTATGACGTGCTTTTCTCCCTTTGGAAACTACACCCTCCTTGACCTTAGATGTTTCCTTCTTGCAACAACACTTGCTTGATTTGTGAACTGGGCAATGAAATGGAAACTGCACCCTTCTGGATGTTTCCTATTTGGTAAACTAGACTGTCGTTTTGGCAAGTGCGCCATCCTTAGATTTTCTAGTTGTTTCCTTTTTCTGGTTTTTGAAACCTGATCTCCACCTTCCTTCTTTTCATATTTTTTCCATATCTTCACCCCCAACTCCATTTTGGAAACAATATCCACATGGGGTGCCCTCTTGTCCCACATGCTCATTATCCATTAATTAATATTTATCAAAATTATTTTAATAAATCAATTAGCCAATTTACGGGACTTAGGATAAAATTCATTCTAAACAAATAGAATTAATGCAATTTAATTCCCTTAGGGGTTGATTTTGTCCCCTTTTCACCCATGGAACCGAATGAACCAAAATTGGGAACATGACATCCGAGGTGAATGCCGTTCAATCCTCGTCACAACAATCCGGAGGGAAAAATAAGAATAATAAAGGAAAATCGAAGAAACCTTCTACTCAACAAGAAAACACCAAACCTCAACAAACCAATAATGACAACAAACCTAGATGGAAAGAAAAGTTTCCCCACCTCATATGTCAAGAAGATCATTACACAAAATACTGTCCTTACAAAGAGGAATTCAATAAATTTGTAAAAGGTTCTTCTCGCTCGGTAGTGTTAACTGACCCTTTTCCTCATCAACAGCAACAAATGGTCACACATGAACCCCCACAAGGGGGAAACCAAAACAAGTATTCTAGAGAAGCAACATCCTCAAATCACAAAATTTTGATGACGAGTAAAGAGACGGTTCAAATATCTAGACAGTCAATGATGTATGATTATGTCCCAAGTTCAAACAAAACCGAGATTGCCAAAGGAAAGTCTCCCACAGAAGATCCCCCTTCGACGTCTCCTTCTAATGTTCATCTTCATTTTGAGAGACCCGTCACTAATACCGTGTTGCGACCACCCAAGGCCACCATTTGAAAGGAAACATTTAATCCAAATGTGCGAGTGGACCAAAAGTACAACATCGTTGAAGACCTAGATCAAGCACCTTGTGGCATGTCTACTCTCAAAGTTCTACAACACTGACCTACATAGCGTAGAACCTTATTATCAACACTTGGAGCCAATGACCTGGATTCTTCCAATACAATTTTTTTCAACTTGGAATATTTCAAGCCAAGGATTTCTCACCAGTAGGCCTTCCAAATTCACACTAGGATTTGTGGAAACAACATGCATTGTACCATTCTCGACAAGGGTGCTTCCACTTCCATTATGTCATTGACCTACTGGAGAGATATAGGTTCTCCAAAATTAACCCAGGCTCTGACCACCTTAAAAGCATTTGATGAATGCGGTTTCCAACCATATGGACTTATCCCCTCGCTTTCCGTTGAACTAGGGGGAAAGACTGTATCTATTCATGTGGAAATTGTTGATGCTCCATTAGACTATAACATCTTACTCGGTCGTATCTGGTTCTATGCAATGACCATCGTAGCATCCTCCATTTTTTGCTTACTACAATTTCCTCACCAAGGACAGATCGTCACTATATATCAGTTAGATTTTTGTACTCTGGACATACATCAAAACTCCACCAACAATGTTCCATTACTGGCACATTCCCAACCTCACTTTGAAGACATTGGCATTGGTCTCTTGAAAGATTCCTCCATTATCAGAGTATTTCTGGAACTCCCATCTTCAGTTTTTTCAATCAATATGATTTCATTGAGCACCCCTCAATCCTACGAATCTGACGATTCATGGGTGGTACTGAGTCCTTCTGAGTTTGAAATCCTCGTCTCTTCCATGCCTTTGAATTGGAACTTAGCAACCTACCAAGTGATGTAGTCGGATTCTGACCGGATCGACAAAATAAACCACTATATGGTGGCACATCCTTTGCCTCAAATACCTTCATCGTTTCCCTACATTGATTCCCTTACACAGATATTTCCCTCTGACGAATCTATTCATGAGCATCGATGAACCACCGTAGGAATATCACCATCATCAGTCTTCTTTCCCTGCGATTCAGGCAGTGGATCTTGATTCTAAATCCATTTTTTCACCAGACAATGTCATCACTAAGAACCCCATACCTACACATGATGTGATTTCAAAAGGGAACTTAGCAAACATCATGGAAACCATTCCCATTGACATATCCGTGAAACCTGGAGTCATGGAACAAATCCATCTGGGAAAAACATACACACATACCGAGGTAGAGGTCTATACTTCCCTATTCAAATAATTCCACGATGTTTTCTGTTGGAGTTATGAAGAAATGCCAGGAATAGACCCCTCCATTTTGGTTCATGAGATACAAGTCTATCTTGGTGCCCAACCAATACGGCTATAACATTTCGAATTTTCATAAAAATTTAAAACTTTTAAAAACATCATTTAATGTGATAATTACAGTTGCGGAAATATTAAATGCTTGATTAAGACGACAATGATTACGAAGTCATTACATACTAAACATAATTTAATTACCGAGTTAAAACATTTTAGATAACAATGACACATCATACTTTTGAAAACATGCTTACGACAATAATTGCTCAAGTTAACCGAAAGGTTAGAAATATGATGCAACAGTTTTCTTTTTGACAAGACACTGACGGTTTGTTTTCTTGATGTCCAAGGGTGTCCTACAAGGTACCCTAGAGTTTACTTAGCTGCAAAAGCTAAGGCATTTGGAATGTTTCTATGTGCAGCTAACAGGTAATAAGTTCTACGTTCACATGATTAAGAGTACGTGTGTCTTTTCAATTCAACGTTGATGTAATAATAAAATGTTATGAACTCTGCAAAACTAGTTACTTGTAGGTATGAATAATTTGTTCTAATACTAGTTCAAGTGTTAACTCGCATACCCTTCTAAGTTTATGAAAAAGGCGTCGTATATTTATTTCTTGTAATACCATGTTTATTGTCATGACTATCGTCATTAATGTTGAAGGACTTTACCCACGTCTTAAGGTCATTCTAAATGTATGTCGTAGATATAGTATTTACACTACTAGTTTATCAAAACACTTTGCAATATAAAGCTATTGCGAGAATTATAATTATTGATCATAGCATTTATGCTATTAACTGACATTATAGTCTTGTTTGAGAACTTAACAGAAAATCCTACTCTTTCTCTAATGTTTGCAATTTTAAGAACAATATATGAACTATATACAAAGAATATATTACTTGTATTATATCTAACATTGTAATTTGTATAAATAGGGATCCTAACTACCCATAATCTCTATTTATCAATATTGACAAAGGTTGGCTATTATACAAATGTATTAGCCTTACCCTGTATGACTCAACACCATAAAACAAATGCAATATAAACAATATAAGTGTCATAGCATAACTCTAATGTTACGATGCCATAATATTAATTTGAAACTGTGCAAATGTATGTATAGAGACTAACATTGTATAGGATGCATGAATGCTAACTTTGAAAACTATACCAACATATGTCTTGAAACTACTTTGTATTGAATTTGATTTGACAGGAGTTCTAAAGCTTGGTGCTTGGCATGCATTTCAACCTGGCGTTGTTTGTGTCATGTCCATGCATTACTGGTTCATACCAATTTACATAGTGGAAAGTGTTGTTGGCACTCCACGTAATAATATCCACATGAACTTGATGGATATAATAACTATGAATCTTGCTGTGCGTGGTTTCCATGTCTACTCTCCTTCTAGCTGGATATGGTAATGATCCTTAGTATGCAATGCTGGCACTATCGTGGTTGTGAAAATTTATGAAGCAATAAATGTTATGGTTGCCCGACCTCCAAAGTAGTTTGCTGGCACCTTCTTGCTTGTTGATTGTATTAGATATGGATCGTTTATTTGCTAGCCTTAGAATCTCGTTGTAAGTGTTTGATGGAGAGTTCTTGGTCTTCATTGTTACGCTGGTGTTTGAGTGATGAGGCCGATAGGCTGCTAGAAAGTAGGGTTGGAGAATGTAACTCAAAAGTTTCGACCTTGAGACCTATGGGTGGTGATTTTAACAGTAACAAGTTTACAGTTGTGTGCCATGGAGCTATGATAAGGTTATAAATGTGGTAATTGGTTCATCCCTCTGTCAGTTGATGAAGTCGTAGTTCGATTCCTTCAGTTGGTGAAAGAAAAAATTCCGTAAATGAATTCGTGGTTTCAGTCCAAAGCTATCAAGCTTCGTCATTTTTGCTGGGTGATGTAACAACACTCAGAGCTGCAAATCTACAGGTAAGAGTCACTTAACAAAATAATACCGTATTTAAAAGTTTTCATAGTTGTGATTTCTTGTTTTAAACTCTTCGACCGTGTTTTTGGTAGGCACTGGTTTCGAATGAGGTTCCTGGGCAAGGGTTTGGGAATGGAATGCATGCACCCAATTCCTGGTAAGCTCCGGTGGTCCTCAAACCCTCGTAGGTGCCTTGGACTTGGTTTGATGATGGTTCTGTTGCTGAGAGTCAAAATTGTTCGATACTATACAGTAAAATTTTACTATGTTAGATATAGGACAAAATTGTAAACATAGCACTTACTGTAATTATTTGTCCAATCAATGGCAATTTGCCTATCTCTCATCTATCATTTAATTTGCTTCTCTATACTAGAGTATGATGCAAATAACAGCATGTGGAAAAATATAGAGATGGTTATCTAGATAGATCTTTAACAAAGATTTATCATTCAGACTTAAACAAAGATCAAAAAATAAATTCATTTACAAAAAAAGTTTGATAATTTTACTAAATAGGAATATTAAACTGTAAACAAAATAGGAACAACAAAACCTGGTTAATTTGTAGGGAAAAAAGCAGCCCAAGGAGCTTGTTCTGCCCAACCAATTCCTGAAGACAGCCAAGTTACTTGCCTTAGGACCCCCGACCCTGTTCATTGAACCACCATGAGGAAGAAACTTAGAATCTTAGGATCTCAACTTGTAGTAGCAATAGTTATCCAGTCTTAAAGACTTAGCAGTCAAAGGGACCTGCACCAGCATCTCTGGTTCTCCTTCTTAGAATAATTTGCAGAATTACAGTTCCACTCTCACATAGCCTCCTTATTCGAATCTCTCAGTGATCACCTGATGCACACGAGGAATATTTTTTCAGAAATATTGTGTAAGAGCTGCCTGCTCAATTCGAATTTGCTTTATGTAGGTTTCCTAGGCCTTTCAGTTGTTAGCTGGTCATTAAATGAGTTGCTTGCTTACTCCCTCCACTTGGGGGATAATGCCACATTTGTAGGGGTTGTTGTCCCATAACCAAAAACTAGTGGTGATGTGCAATTGTTGCCATCTGTCCCATGCCTTCTAACAGCTTCCATTCCTCCTAGTGGGTCAGTGAACACTCATTTAACAGTTTCCTTGGGTGTTTGTCTCCTACTTTTAATTTATTAAATAATAATAATCAGTAATTACATTCATCCTTGACCAAACTGTTGATGTATATGTAACTTCGGAATGTATTTCATCAGTATATTATATGTATATTTATTGTACCCTTATAAGAGATGTGTTATTCCTCTATAAGGAAGTGTCGTCATGTGGATTGACAAGTGTCGCAAGTGTGTGTACTTGCCGATGGGTTATTAGACCACCTTATGGGGTCGGCCCTAATTAATATATAATATAATGTGGATGTACTCAAGTAGACAAGTCGGCCCCAGTAGGTCACTGGGCAAAAAGGTGAGTATAAATAGAGATAGGAGATCTCTATTTTACTCACTCGGAAAAGTATCTATCTCTCTCTCTGGAAAGTGGCGCACTAGTGAGGAGGAGGAGGATCATCTGCTAGGAGACTATCTCTGTATTATTTGGTTGTATTTTGGTTGAGCCATTGCTCTCTCTATCTCTGAGGAAGTTTGTGGGGTTTTTCACCTTAGGGTTTTCCCCACGGAAACTCTGTGTCTCTTGTCTCTATGCTTTTGATTCTTGTGATGCTTGTGATGCTTGTCATATTATGATTGCCATGCATTGATATACTGTAGATGTTATTCTCTCAGCAAAGATCCTATAGTATTGTGATTTAATACTGAAAATTTAACATGGTATCAGAGCTTAACTGAGAAGAAGACATTTTGCAGTGTCGGAAGCTTGTATTGCTTGTTTATTGGGTTTCTCTCCACAGATTTTTGAAATTCAGTATAGTAGATTGGATCTACTCATCAAGGCGCATCTATCTGTCCAATCAGAATTCAGTTCCGAGCATTTTCAGATTTGGCCCTAAAAATTAGGGTTTCCACAAAAATAGGAATTTCTGGAAACTGAAGGTACAGCTGGAAGCTCCTTGCAAAAATCGAAGGTTTGAGCTTTGGATCGAGATTTTTGGCTAGGTAGATCTCCGGGAAACTCAAACCCTAATTCAGGGCTCTCCCTAGTGAACCCGGGAGGACAAAAAGGCAATTTTGAAGGGCAAGACTTTGCTGATCTCAAATTCTGAATGTACTAGGCTGATCAGCTCTCCAAGGCGCATCTTTCTATCCTTCCGGAATTTTGAAATTCACTTTTTGAATTTTTAGGGTTTCACTGACAAACCCTAATCCGGGACCAGATCCAGTTTTCAGCACTTCAAGTGGTAAGTTCTAAATCTTTTCTATTTCCATTTGAAGTACTCTTAAAGATGTCTCTTCACACCAAGCTTGAGGATAAGCTTGAAGGGGCTGATAACTTCCGAGCCTGGAAGTATAGGATTGGGCTAATCCTGGAAGAGAATGAGTTGGACTCATATGTGAAAGAAGACATCCCTATCCCAGAGGATGAAGAGGCCAAGGCATTGCACAAGAAGAACTTGGTCAAGGCAAAGAGAATCATTGCTGATTCTATCAAAGACCATCTCATACCCCATGTGTCTTCTCTCAAGACACCCAAGGAGATGTTTGAATCCTTGACCAAGCTATTTGAAGGAAAGAACATAAATCGGAAGATGACCCTGTGGAACCAATTGAAAGCAGTAAAGTTTCAGAATGGTGAAACCATTCAATCCTATTTTTCAAGGGTCTCTCAGATCAAGGAACAATTGGAAGCAGTAGAAGAAATGGTGGAGAATGGCGAAGTGGTGATGACCACTCTAAATGGCCTACCTAGGTCATGGGATTCCTTTATCCAAGGAATTTGTGCAAGGAAGAAGTTGATCTCCTTCAGTAGACTTCGGGAAGAATGTTCTCAAGAAGAAGCTAGACTTATAGCTCGTGAGGAAAAGATGGGAGGAGAAGATCAAGCTCTTGCAGCTCACACTAAAAGAAGTAAATCCAAGAAGGAATCATCTCATAATAGAAGATTCTCTCACCATCATCATTATCAGAAAGATAAGAAAGAACTCAGATGCTTCACTTGCAATGAGAAGGGACATTTTGCTTCAGATTGTCCCAAGAAGAAGAAAGACAACAACAGTAAGAAGAAGAAGGGCAGCAAAAGAAGATTTCATGCTCATGCTGCCGAAGATGATGAACCCCCAAAGAAGAAGGCTAAGGCAGAAAGCAGTAGTGATGATGACTCATCAAGTGAAGAAGAGTATGTTTTAATCTCTGCACTCACTGGTACCATCTCCCATGGTTGTAATGATTGGTTGATTGATAGTGGGGCTTCCAAACACATGACTGGGTTCAAGGAATCTTTTATGAACCTTTTTGAACATGAATCACCTCATAAGGTGAAACTTGGGGATGATTATCAATATCCAATCAAAGGAAGTGGTGAAGCTTCTTACAACCTAGATTCTGGAAAATCTCTGAAGATGAAGGAAGTCCTCTATGTACCTGGACTCAAGAAAAACTTACTCTCCATCTCTGCTTTAGATGCAAAAGGTATGAGGGTTGCATTTGTTGATGGCCAAGTACTAATGTGGCCAAAGGGAAAGACCATGGATGATGCAGTAGTGATTGGAGAGCAAGTGGGAGGCTTGTATAAATTGAAGGGACAACCTGAACATGCCATGGTACATGAATCCATGGAGCCAAGTGAACTTTGGCACAGAAGACTTGCTCACATGCACTATAGGGCACTTCCAATTGCAAGCAAGGCAGTAGAAGGTCTTCCTGAAATCAAGACCAAACATGAAGGTGTTTGCAAAGGATGTGCAAAAGGAAAGAACACTAAGAAGGCTTTCCCAAGCAGTGAAAGCAAGGCAAAAGACATTCTGGAAATCATCCACTCAGATGTATGTGGTCCTATGTCATCTAGCTCCCTGAGTGGGTATGTTTACTATGTATCATTTATTGATGACTTCTCTAGGAAGACTTGGGTATACTTCTTGAAGGGCAAAGATGAGGTGTTTGATAAATTCAAGGAATTCAAAAACTTGATGGAGAATCAAACTGACAAGAAAATCAAAACATTCAGATCTGACAATGGTGGAGAATTCACCTCAAATGACTTCAAGAAGCTTTGCAGTGATTCAGGGATTAAGAGGGAGTTGACTGCTCCATATAATCCTCAACAGAATGGAGTTGCAGAAAGGAAGAACAGAACTATCATGGAAGCAGCAAGGGCAATGTTGCATGACCAGGATCTTCCCATGCATCTTTGGGCAGAAGCAGCTAGAACAGCTGTATATGTGCAGAATAGAACACCCCACAAGATATTGGACAACAAGACACCAGAAGAAGTCTTTTCTGGTAAGAAACCTGAAGTCAGCCATCTCAGAATATTTGGTTGTCCAGTATACACTCATGTCCCAAAGGAGAAGAGGACTAAACTAGATCCTTCAGGAAGGAAGGGCATCTTCGTGGGTTATAGTGAAAGCTCGAAGGCTTACAGAATATATTTTCCAGGGTTCAAGAAGATTGATGTCAGCAGGGATGTAACATTTGATGAGAATTCAGCATTCATCAAATCAAGAAAGGCACCTATCGAAGTATATGAAGAACCTAAGGAAACAAGATTTCAGGACACTACGATGACTGATGCAGTTCCAGAAACTGCTCGTGAGTTTGAAGATCCACAAGAACCTATAGATCCACCCCGTGAGGATAACTCTCACAAGAGGAAACCTGTATGGGCTAGAGAGCTCATTCATGATGCAGAAAGATTTGGCATTCCAGAAGAAGAACACAGAGCAAAGAAGAGAACCAGATCACACACCAGTTATGTTGCCTTACTCTGTGACATCATGAACAAAGAGCCTTCCAGTTATGAAGAGGCAGCAGAAAAGAAAGAATGGAAGGATGCTATGGTTGAGGAATACCAATCAATTATGAAGAATGATGTTTGGGATGTTGTCCCAAGACCTAAAGGGAAGTCTGTTGTGACTTCCAAGTGGATCTACAAAATCAAACATGCTGCAGATGGCAGTGTGGAAAAATATAAAGCAAGATTCGTAGCTCGTGGTTTCTCTCAGAAGGAAGGAATAGACTATGAAGAAACCTTTGCACCTGTAGCCAGATACACTTCCATCAGAACAGTACTTGCCCTGGCTGCAGCAATGAAATGGAAGATACACCAGATGGATGTCAAGACTGCTTTCCTGAACGGTGTAGTAGAAGAGGAAGTATATGTGGAACAGCCACTCGGCTTTGAAATACATGATAGGGATTCTTATGTATGCAGATTAAAGAAAGCCTTGTATGGCTTGAAGCAAGCTCCCAGAACCTGGTATGGTAGGATGGACAGTTTCCTATCTAGTTTGGGCTTTACCAAGAGTAAAGCGGATTCCAACCTTTACTACAAGGTTGAGGAAGGGAATCCTGTGATTCTACTACTATATGTGGATGACCTATTTGTGACAGGAGATGACAGAATGATTGCAGATACCAAGAGGAAGCTTGCAGCAGAATTCGATATGAAAGATTTGGGAAAGATGCACTATTTCCTAGGTATGGAGGTGTGGCAGAATGCAGGTGGGATCTTCCTTGGTCAAGGGAAGTACACAGTAGATATCCTGAAGAGATTTGGGATGATGGATTGCAAAGCCATGGCCACACCTATGGCATCGAATCTGAAGCTTCTCTGTGATGCTTCATCTGAGCCAGTTGATGTTTCTATGTATCGTCAGATGATTGGGTCCTTGATGTATCTGACGAACACGAGACCAGATATTTGCTTTGCTGTGAACACATTGAGCCAGTTCCTGACGGATCCGAGGAGTGTTCACCTGGTTGCTGTAAAGCATGTTCTGAGGTACCTGAAGGGTACAGTGGATTATGGGCTCAGATATGAGGCGAATCAAAAGTTTAACCTGCTGGGTTATGTTGATTCAGATTGGGCAGGCAGTGCTGCAGATAGGAAGAGCACATCTGGGTGTTGCTTCAGTATGGGATCAGGAGTGATCTCTTGGTTTAGCAGGAAGCAGTCCTGCGTAGCACTGAGTACAGCTGAGGCAGAGTATGTTGCAGCCTGTTCAGCTAGTTGTGAGGCAGTATGGCTACGAAAGCTACTGTCTGAGTTATTTGATCTCCCGTTGGAGGCTACTGGTATCTTCTGTGATAACCAGAGTTGTGTGAAGCTGTCCGAGAACCCAGTGTTTCATGACAGGTCGAAACACATAGAGATCAAATATCACTATATCAGGGATATGGTGCAGAGAGGAGCTGTGAAGCTCCTGTATGTTGCGACGGACGAGCAGATTGCAGATGTGTTGACGAAGCCACTAGCCAGGGTGAAGTTCGAGTACTTCAGAGAGAGGCTTGGCGTTCTTCAGATCGAGGACACTTCGAGGAAGAAGTGATGGACACATTTGCTGAAGCCATTCCAAGCATGTTGGAAGGAGGATCCTTCACATGGCTGTGGATGTAAGCGCTGGATGATGAGCATCAGGATGATGTTCTAGTTTCTGCTTGATATGATCAGTTGGATCATTTTATGTATGTATGTATGCATCATGTTGGATGCTTGGACCATGTATCTGTATATGTATCAGGTAGATACATTGTATGATCAGGTGGATCATGTATGGTGATATGTATCATGTATTTGTATTTGTATCAGGTGGATACATTGATGATCAGGAGGATCATGTATGATGATATGTATCAGGTAGATACTTGGTATGCATCAGGTAGATGCATTGATGATCAGGATGATCATAGATGACATGCAGCAGGATGTTGCAGTGATGATCAGGATGATCATAGATGACGAGCTTCAGGATGTTGCTCCAGATGACATGCAGCAGGATGTTGCAGTGATGATCAGGATGATCATAGATGACGAGCTTCAGGATGTTGCTCCAGATGACATGCAGCAGGACGTTGCAGTGATGATGATCAGGATGATCATGGATACATCAGGATGATGTATGGTGAGTATCAGGATGATACTCTGTGGCCGTGGATCAGGTTGTGCAGATAAGCATGTAATTTGTGCCCTGGGAGATTTGCAGATGGTCTTTCGAGGTTTTGCCTATGGCATGTAATTTGTGCCCTGGGACATCTGGCAAATGCTCTTTCGAGGTTTTGCTTGGGAGGACATATAATTTGTGCCCTGGGAGATCTGCAGATAGTCTTTCGAGGTTTTGCCTATGGCATGTAATTTGTGCCCTGGGATATCTGGCAGATGCTCTTTCGAGGTTTTGTCCTATGGCATGTAATTTGTGCCCTGGGAGATCCGATAGGTTGAGCTGTGTGCTCGTAATCAGTCCTGGGATGCTCTTGCGAGGTTTTGCCATGACCACATGTAATTTGTGCCCTGGGAGATCCGATAGGTTGAGCTGTGTGCTCGTAATCAGTCCTGGGATGCTCTTGCGAGGTTTTGTGGTGAGGTCACATATAATTTGTGCCCTGGGAGATTTGCAGATGGTCTTTCGAGGTTTTGCCTACGGCATGTAATCTGTACCCTGGGACATCTGGCAAATGCTCTTTCGAGGTTTTGTGACGCACGTAAAAGTCCTGAGGATTCCACAGTATGGCCAGTGATGACGAAGACCTGCAGGTGGTGGGCCTACATCCAGTATGAAAAAGGACTGGCTCTGTAGAACTTCCTATGACGAGTAGAGACAGAGATTGGATGAGATAGCAGCAACAGTGACGATGATGATGACGATGCATCGATGACGATGATCCAGAGAAGAAGACTTGTCTAGCAGATCTGTGTCGAGAAATACCTTCCTTGTTAAGAGGGAGTGTTGATGTATATGTAACTTCGGAATGTATTTCATCAGTATATTATATGTATATTTATTGTACCCTTATAAGAGATGTGTTATTCCTCTATAAGGAAGTGTCGTCATGTGGATTGACAAGTGTCGCAGGTGTGTGTACTTGCCGATGGGTTATTAGACCACCTTATGGGGTCGGCCCTAATTAATATATAATATAATGTGGATGTACTCAAGTAGACAAGTCGGCCCCAGTAGGTCACTGGGCAAAAAGGTGAGTATAAATAGAGATAGGAGATCTCTATTTTACTCACTCGGAAAAGTATCTATCTCTCTCTCTGGAAAGTGGCGCACTAGTGAGGAGGAGGAGGATCATCTGCTAGGAGACTATCTCTGTATTATTTGGTTGTATTTTGGTTGAGCCATTGCTCTCTCTATCTCTGAGGAAGTTTGTGGGGTTTTTCACCTTAGGGTTTTCCCCACGGAAACTCTGTGTCTCTTGTCTCTATGCTTTTGATTCTTGTGATGCTTGTGATGCTTGTCATATTATGATTGCCATGCATTGATATACTGTAGATGTTATTCTCTCAGCAAAGATCCTATAGTATTGTGATTTAATACTGAAAATTTAACACAAACTTGGTCATAATTACAAAACTTTGTAATTTAAAATTTAACATAAGGTATTTTCCCAATAAAATAATATTTTCAGAATTCGGGTAGGTGACATACACCCCCCCTTAAGTCTCAACATCGTCCTCGATGTTGGTTAATCACTCTCTGAGTGTTCTTGAAACATAGTTGGGTATGCTGCCTGCATACTACTCTCCAACTCCCAGGTTTCCTCTTCTGGGCTAAGGTACTTCCATTGCACCTTCACTTGCCCAATGGTGCGATTCCGGAGTAGAGTTTCCCTCCTTTCGAGGATATAGTCCAGTTCCACCTGAAAATCGCCATCTTATCCCACCTATACATCATTCCAGTTTACAACATGAATAACATCATCTACATACTTCTTTAAAAATGATATATGGAAAACATTATGTGTCTTTAAATTTGGTGTCAAAGCCAGTTGATATGCCACTGGTCGAACCTTGGACAATATTTTGAAAGGACCACAATACCTGGGTGCCAACTTGGCAGAGCTTCCCAATTTCAATGAACTCTTTTTCAGTCTTACCTTGAGGAGCACATGTTCACCAACCTGGAACTCTTTATGAATCCTTTTTAGATCTGCTTGACTCTTTTGCCTATCTTGGGCAGCTTTTAAATTTCCTTGTACCTGTTTCACAATTAGTTCTAACTCCTGTAACAATTCAGGTCCTAAAACAACTCTATTTACTAGGTCATTCCAAGAAATAGGTGTATCACATTTCCTACCATAAAGAATTTCAAATGGGTTAAGTCTGGTTGATGCATGATAATGGTTATTATATGCAAATTATGCTAAATGAAAGTAGTCTTCCCACTTACCAGGCTGATCCTTAACATACATTCTTAGTAAGTCTTATAAAACTTGATTCACCCTTTTTGTCTGTCCATCCGTTTGTGGATGAAATGCTGTGCTAAAATTTAAGGTTGTATTCAACCCTTTAAACAAAGACCTCCAAAAGTTCCCAGTAAACTTAGAGTCACGATCTGAAATTATCACTTTCAGTATGCCATGTAGTCGAAAAATCTATTTCATGAAGATTTCTGCAATGTCTGGAGCCTTATGGGTAGTCTTCACATGTATAAAGTGTGCTGCTTTGCTCAGTTTGTCTACTACCACCATGATAGAGTCATTTTGTTTTTTATTCTTGGGTAGGCCAGTAATAAAGTCTATGCTTATCACTTCCCATTTCCAACTCGGTATAGGTAATGGTTGCAACAATTTGGTGGGATGTTGGTGTTGAACTTTCACTTTTTGACAATCCAAACATTTAGCTATGTACTCTGCTACTTCATATTTCATTTTGGGCTAATAGTATTCTTTCCTTAGCATAGTAATGGACTTTTGATAACTTGGATGGCTAGAGTAATAGCTTTTGTGCATCTCATTTAAAATTAGAATTTTTACCTCTGATATGTTAGGTATATACAATCTGTTTTTGTATAGAAATAGTCCATTTTCCTTCATTCTGTAATATGCCATAGAATTTTTAGAACTGTTATTTGCTGTCTTTTCCTTTAATTTTTTGTATTCTTCATCCGTTTCACTCCTTTCAAGGATCTGATTTTCTAAATCTATTGAGTAAGTACTGATGGCTGAAATAAAATTAAGTTTTGCTTTACGATTCAATGCATCTGCAACCTTGTTCTCTTTCCCTTTAATATACTGAATTTTGAAATCATACTCACTTAAGAAAGTTAACTATCTAGCTTGTCTAGCATTCAGATTTGTCTGATCTAATAAATATTTTAGACCCATATTGTCTGTCAATAAGGTAAATTTTCTGCCAATAAGGTGGTGACGCCACATTTTTAAACCATGAATTACTGCTAATAACTCTAAATCATAAGTAGAGTAATTCTTCTCATGTATTTTCAGCTTTCTTGATTCATATTCCACAACATGCCCTTCTTGTGTTAGGACTCCACCGATTCCGTCATTACAAGCATCTGTGCAAACTATGAAATCCTTATTAGGATCCACTATCCTCAGAATAGGTGCTGTATTCAATAATTCCTTTAACTTCTTAAAACTGTCTGTACATTTCTGATTCCACACAAATTTCTTCCCTTTCTTCTACAAGGAGGTTATGGGGTTGGAAATCTTTGAAAAACCCTCTATAAATTTTCTATAATACCCATAAATGATCTTACATCTGACACATCCTTAGGAACCGGCCAGTCATTAATGGCCTTTATCTTGTCAGGGTCAACTGAGATTCCTTCTTTATAAATTATGTGTCCTAAATACTGAATTTTGTCCTTGTGGAAGTCACACTTACTAAACTTAGCGTATAGTTGATGATCTCTCTGAACTTGTAAGATGATACATAGATGTTCATCATGCTCTTATTTGCTTTTAGAATACACTAAAATGTCATCTATAAACACAACAACAAACTTATCTAAGTATTTGTGCAGAACATTGTTCATCAAACACATAAATACAACCAAGGCATTAGTCAAGCCGAATGGCATGACTATGAACTCGTAATGTCCATATCGAGTTCTAAAAGTTGTCTTGAAAATATCTTCATCCTTAACCTGCACTTGATGATATCCTGACCTTAGATCAATCTTTGAAAATGTTGTTGCTCCTCGTAGCTGATCAAATGGATCGTCTATGCGGGCAACAAATATCGATTCTTGATTGTCATCTTATTAAGCTGGCGATAATCTATGCATAGTATTAGGGTTCCATCTTTCTTCTTAACAAATATAATAGGTGCTCCCCAAGGAGACACGCTGGGTCTTATATAATTCTTATCAATCAGTTCCTTCAACTGTGATTTCAATTCGTTTAATTCCAGTATATTCATCCTATATGGAGCTTTAGAGTTTGGTAATGCTCCTGGTATTAACTCGATGGTAAAATATAAATCTCTTTTAGGAGGTAATCCTGGAATCTCCTCAGGAAAAACATCCTTGAAATCCTTTAAGACAGGTATGTCTTCTAATTTCAGTTTGTCCTCTTTACAAATAAACTCATCATTTACTACATTTACTACAAACAACTGACATCCTTTCCTAACTGCTCTCTTAACTTGCATGGCTGAAATCTATCTAAGGGTTACCTTTCTTGGAATACCTTTTACTTCTACAGTTTTTCCTTCATCATTTAAACACGCAAATTTTTTTTCATAACAGTTCAGAATGACATGATGGGCTTCTAACCAGTCCATTACGATTATAATATCATAGGATCCTAAAGGTAAAATATTCAACTTGATTTGTGTTTTTAACTGATTCATGGATAAAGCATAACTTTCAATAAAATATGATACTTTCCTCTTTGTTCCTGTTGCCAGTCTAACTAACCAATATTTACTGAACTTTTCTGTTTTTAATTTAAGACTTTCCACAATATCTAGTGATATTTAACTTAAGCTAGCACCTGGGTCAATTAAAGCAGTAACATGATGATTTTGTAGCATACCTTCAATCTCTACCATTGAGATTTGATGATCTGCTTTCCTGTTGTCAAGTGCTGCATTGATTCTGGGAATCTCCCTCGCCACGTCTCCGACAGTAGGTTCAGTCTGAATAGAGTGAATGTTGTTAGTTGTCTGCTTCCTCTTGGGACATTCTGATGCATAGTGAGGACCTTGACAATCAAAACATTTGATAGGTGCCTTTTGTTCATTGGTCCTGGTATTATTGGGAGCATTTTTGGGTGTTGTAGAATTTTGCTATTGACTATTTTTGAAATTATTTCCTTGAAAATTCTGATTCTGAAAATTTTTCTTTTGAAAACCGGAATTCCCACTGAACCTGAAATTTTTCTTTTTCAGCTCAAAATTGCTGGGTTTATGAATTTTCTAGTTTGACATTCCTTCTCTTTTCCGATTAGTATCATAACAGAAAACTGCCTTTCTCATAGACTCTTCCAAGGTTTTTGGACTGTCATACTCGATTCTGTCCTTAAGATTGAAAGGTAGACAACTCAAGTATCTTTGAATCTTCAGTTTTTCTTCCACGAGATAAGGCACATGTCTCAATAAGTTTAGAAATTTACTGTTCATTTCCTTCATATTCATACTTCTCAGCTTTAAAAATCGTATAATTCTTTTGATTTTTCTTCATAGTACTGTTCAGATAAAAATTTCTTCTTGAAGTATCATTTAAAAGTACTCCAGCTTACATCCTTATCCTTGATACCCTTTACTCTATTGATATCCTACCACCAAATATCCGCTTTTCCGGTCAAGTTATATATAGCCATTTTTTCTTTCAAGGATTCTGAATAGTTAAAATCTGAAAATATTTCTTCATGCCGGACAGCCATGCTTCAACTGTCTCACCCTTCTCAGTTTCTCTATTGAAATTTGGAGGTCTAATCTTTTTGAAATCCCCAGAAATCTGTTCATACTCTTTATGGCTTTTCTTTTTGGGTTTGTAATCTCCTTTACTACTATCGCTTGAATAGTTACGTTTCTTTTTATGTACTTCAATAGCATCTCCCAATGATGTTGAACTATTGTTCATATCATCGTTTTTCATTTTCTTACTTTTGTTACCATGAGGCAGATCTTCAACCTTGGAGATATCTTCATTTTCTCTTTCCTGCTCATCAATTGGGCACTGTTCAAACAACACTTGGTTTAACTCTTCTTGTGCCTTTAGAATTCTTTCATTTTCTAATTTCACAGATCTAATTTCTGCCTTTAACTCCTGAAACACACATAACAAATATGACAAATTGTCATTCAATTCACCGTAGCCTTCTTCTGCGTAGTGTTGTTTTGTGATATGGTTGTTTGGTTGAAATCTGTCTTCTAACTGTTCAGCTGAGTTCTCCATACCTGTAACTTAAAATAATTTATGTATAACACAATAGTTTAAATTTTAATTAGTAATATTTTATGCTGTAATAAAATTTTCTATTGCGTGTTCTTGGACCTTTTTCAGGCCTAGAGTTCGAACATGAGCTCTGATACCACATGTAACATCTTGAATTTTCATAAAAATTTAAAACTTTTAAAAACATCATTTAATGTGATAATTACAGTTGCGGAAATAATAAATGCTTGATTAAGACGACAATGATTATGAAGTCATTACATACTAAACATAATTTAATTACTGAGTTAAAAACATTTTAGATAACAACGACACATCATACTTCTGAAAACATGCTTAAGACAATAATTGCTCAAGTTAACTGAAAGGTTAGAAATATGATGCAGTAGTTTTCTTTTTGACAAGACACTGACGGTTTGTTTTCTTGATGTCCAAGGGTGTCCTATGAGGTACCTAGCTACAAAAGCTAAGGAATTTGGAATGTTTCTATGTGCAACTAACAAGTAAGAATTTCTACGTTCACATTATTAAGAGTATGTGTGTCTTTTCAATTCAATGTTGATGTAATAATAAAATGTTATGAACTCCTTTGTGAAACTAGTTACTTGTAGGTATGAATACTTTGTTCTAATACTAGTTCAAGTGTTGACTCGCATACCCTTCTAAGTTTATGAAAAAGGTGTCGTCTATTTATTTCTTGTAATACCATGTTTATTGTCATGACTATCGTCATTAATGTTGAAGGACTTTACCCACGTCTTAAGGTCATTCTAAATGTATATCATAGATATAGTATTTACACTACTAGTTTATCAAAACACTTTGCAATATAAAGCTATTGCGAGAATTATAATTATTGATCATAGCGTTTATGCTATTAACTGACATTATAGTCTTGCTTGAGAACTTAACAAAAAATCCTACTCTTTCTCTAATGTTTGCAATTTTAAGAACAATATATGAACTATATAAAAAGAATATATTACTTGTATTATATCTAACATTGTAATTTGTATAAATAGGGATCCTAACTACCCATAATCTCTATTTATCAATATTGAAAAAGGTTGGCTATTATACAAATGTATAAGCCTTACCCTATATGACTCAACTCCATAAAACAAACACAATATAAACAATATAAGTGTCATAGCATAACTCTAATGTTACGATGCCATAATATTAATTTGAAACTGTGCAAATGTATGTATAGAGACTAACATTGTATAGGATTCATGAATTCTAACTTTGAAAACTATACCAACATATGTATTGAAACTAATTTGTATTGAATTCGATTTGACAGAATTCTAAAGATTGGTGCTTGGCATGCATTTCAACCTGGCGTTGTTGGTGTCCTGTCCATGCATTAATAGTTCAGACCAATTTACGTAGTGGAAATTGCTATTGGCACTCCATGTAATACTATCCACATGAACTTGGTGGATATAATAACTATGAATCTTGTTGTGCATGGTTTCCACGTCTACTCTACTCCAAGCTGGATACGGTAATGATCCTTAGTATGCAATGCTGGCGCTGTCATGGTTGTGGAAATTTATGAAGCAATAAATGTTATGGTTGCCCGACCTCCAAAGTAGTTTGTTGGAACCTTCTTGCTCGTTGATTGAATTAGATCTGGATCATTTATATTCTAAACCTAGAATCTTGTTGTAAGTGTTTGATGGAGAGTTCTTGGTCTTCATTCTTATGCTGGTGTTTGAGTGATGAGGCCGACAGGCTACTGAAAAGTAGGGTTGGAGAATGTAACTTAGAGTTTTCAACCTTGAGACCTGTGGGTGGTGATTTTAATAGTAACAGGTTTACACTTGTGTGCCATGGAGCTACGAGGTTATAAAAGTCATAATTGGTTTATCCCTCTGTCAGTTGATGAAGTCGTAGTTCGATTCCTTCAGTTGGTGAAAGAAAAACTTCTGTAAATGAATCCGTGGTTTCATTCCAAAGCTATCAAGCTTCGTCGTTTTTGCTGGGTGCTATAACAACACTCAGAGATGCAAATCTAGAGGTAAGAATCACTTAATGAAATAATACCGTATTTAAAAGTTTTCATAGTTGTGATTTCTTGTTTTAAACTCTTCGACTGTGTTTTTGGCAGACACCAGTTTCGAATGAGGTTCCTGGGCAAGGGTTTGGGAATGGAATGCATGCATCCAATTCCTAGTAAGCTCCGGTGTTCCTCAAACCCTCGTAGGTGCCTTGGACTTGGTTTGATGATGGTTTTGTTGTCGAGAGTCAAAACTGTTCGATACTATACAGTAAATTTTTACTATGTTAGATATAGGATAGAATTGTAAACATAGCACTTACTGTAATTATTTGTCCAATCAATGGCAATTTGCCTATCTCTCATCTATCATTTAATTTGACTCTCTATACTAGAGTACGATGCAAATAACAACATGTGGAAAAATATAGAAATGGTTAGCTAATCAGATATTTAACAAAGCTTTATCATTCAGACTTAAAAAAAGATCAGAAAATAAATTCATTTACAAAAAAAAGTTTGATAATTTTACTAAACAAAAATATTAAATTGTAAAGAAAATAGGAGCAACAAAGCCTGGTTAATCTGTACGGAAACAAACAGCCCAAGGAGCCTGTTCCACCCAACCAATTCCTGAAGACAGCCAAGTTACTTGCATTACGACCCCCGAGCCTGTTCATTGAACCACCGGGAGGAAGAAACTTAAAAGCTTAGGATCTCAACTTGCAGTAGCAATAGTTATCCAGTCTTAAAGACTTAGCAATCAAAGGGACCTGCACCAGCACCTCTGGTTTTCCTTCTCAGAATAATTTGCAGACTTACAGTTGCACTCTCACATAGCCTCCCTATTCAAATCTCTCAATGATCACCTGATGCACATGAGGAATATTTCTGCAAAAATATTGTGTAAGAGCTGCCTGCTCAATTCAAATTTGCCTTATGTAGGCTACCTAGGCCTTTCAGTTGTTAACTGGTCATTAAATGGGCTTCCTGCTCACTCCCTCCACTTGGGGGATAATGCCACATTTATAGGGGTTGTTGTCCCATAACCAATAGCTAGTGGTGAAGTGCAATTGCTACCATCTGTCCCATGCCTTCTAATAGCTTCCATTCCTCCTAGTGGGTTAGTGAACACTCATTTAACATTTCCCTTGGGTGTTTGTCTCCTACTTTTAATTTATTAAATAATAATAATCAATAATTACATTCATCCTTGACCAAAATTGGTCATAATTACAAAAAAATGTAATTTAAAATTTAACATAAAGTATTTTTCCAATAAAATAATATTTTCAGAATTTGGGTAGGTGACAATGGCAGAAACTCTGACCAGTGCACCCCCGCAAAACGACTTCCATAAAAGTGAAAGTTGAAAAAATTCTTCGTGCTGGTTTTATTTACCCTGTCCCATTGACAGCTTTTGTATCCAACATTGTTCCCATTGCAAAGAAATAGGGTACGATTAGGGTTTGTGTCGATTACAGAGACTTGAACAAATCTTGTCCAAAGGAAAACTACCCAACACCGTTTATCGACTAAATTATCGACAACTGTACTGGGAGTGTCATCTTCTCATTCATGGATGGATTTTCTGGCTATAATCAGATCGAGATACTCCCATATGATTAGCATAAAACCACTTTTATTTTCCCATGGGGGACCTTTGCATACCGCAAATTACCCTTTGGTCTTAAGAACGCTAGGGCCACTTTTCAACGGGCCATGTCATACGCATTTTACGATATCAAGCATGTTGTGGAACCCTATCTGGATGACCAACCCCCGCATTCCAATTCACGAGAGGACCATCCAGATCATTTGAGTGCAATATTCTCACGATATCATCACTACAACATTCGCCTACACAAAATGTGTATTTTGTGTCGAAGACGGTAGATTTTTAGGTTTCATTATCTCCAATGATGTCATACACCTTGATCCTACGAAGGTGGAGGCCATTTTAGCCTTACCTTCTCCCTCCAATATTCCAGAACTCCAGAGTTTGCAAGGGCATGCAAACTTCTTACACTGCGTTTCCTGCAACTTATCCGAGATCACTAAGGGCTACATGAGGCTTCTCAAAAAATATATTCCTTTCATCTGGGATGATGAATCCCAATGCTCTTTTAATAACCTGAAAAAGGCCCTTACTAATGCTCCTGTGATTCAACCCCCCAATTACACACGAGACTATATCCTATATCTCACCACCTCTACTACTACTGTTGGCATCATGCTAGTTCAGGAAGAAAACACTGGTTAAGAACATGTTGTGTACAATATCAGTAAGATTCGCATTGACTCCAAGACATGCTACTCAAATGTGGAGAAACTGTCTTTGGCCACAGTTTTTGGAGTCCAGATATTCAGGCACTACATTCTGCTTCGCAAAACCACTGTTATCATGACCTTCAACCCAATGTATTATATCCTAGCACGTCAAGTGCTAGGGGGGGAATATTCCCGTTGGATTTTTGTTCTTCAAGAGTTCGATTTGGCGTTTTCCAAGGAAAAATCCAAGAAATCCTTTGTCTTTGCAGATCTAATTTAATCATTGCCCCATGTCGATGATCAATCACAACCCATTGATTCATTCCCTGATGAATATTTGTTCCTTATCGGCATGACAGACCCATGGTATGGAGACATCCTTATGTAACTCCAGACCCAACATTTTCATCCCAATGTTAACCATGATAAGCGTCGTCGTATTCTAGACCATGCTAAGTATTATCTTATCATCAGTGACAAATTGTATCGCCATGTTATTGACTCTGTGCGATGTCATTTCTTAACCCTCGACGAAGCCGAACATGTATTGAATGACTGCCACTCCATAGCATGTGGTGGTCACCTCTCTGGGATGGCTACATCCTAGAAGATCTTGTGAGTGGGTTACTTTTGGCCTTCAATATTCAAAGACTGCATTGAAGCACTTAAGAAGTGCCCACCATGACAATTTTTTCACTCTAAGAAACACTCGCACCCCACTCCTCTCCATCCTATCATTTTCGTCGACTCCTTTGCAAAATGGGGTATTGATTTTATGCATTGAAATTGTGATAATCTATAGGGATCTAGCAACTGTAACAAACTCACAATCTAACTCTCAAGATTATTTGCAAAGAAGAAGAAGCATGCATTCAATAATCACTCATAAACACAGAATAATGGACAATGTCAATATCATACAATGAATAATGAATGTAGAGAATGTAATACAATAATCAATGATAAGGCATCATATAGGATTCGAATTAGCCAAGTAGGGCATTCAAATTTGAGCTCAAAGTCTAGCATGAATAATTATGGAGACATCGTCCAGTTAGTAGTATCAGTCATAAATGGTAAGAGTTAGTCAAGTGTGACCAACTAGGTATAATAGAACCATCTAGCCATAAATTAGGGAATGGAGACTCCAAGGTGGGTGCATGAGGCTATCTAACTCAAAGTCTAGCTTGGATAAAAATGGAGACATTATCCAGTCAATAGTATCACTCATAAATGGTAATAGTCAGTCAAGTGTGTCTAACGGAGTCTAACAAAACCATCTAGGCATAAATTAGGGAATGGAGACTCCAAGGGGGGCACATGAGGCTGTTAAATAGTCAATTGGAACTCTAGAACTAGCTAACTAGAAGCTACAACCAGTCATTGGAAGAACTACTCAATCAATGCACTAGTTGAATGATAACTCTCGGTAGGTGAGATAAGGTGCCCTAACTGAGTGATAACTGAAGGTAGGTGAGTAAAGGTGCTCTAACTAACACTGGTAGGTGAGAAAGGCGCACTCTCCATGCGCAAGAGTCAAGAAGGATGCATCAGGTAGGTAGGAGGCCAAATGGGGGCTGTAGATAGGCTCTGGAGAGATAAAAGCAAGCTCTAGGTGCTGCGGAGACAACCATGATGATGACTGGATGCATGCAATGGCATGCAAAGCATGAAAAGGATGCAGAGTTGCATGCAGGCATGCACAATACAAAAATGATGGTGTGAATATTCCAACACCCCCCTGCAACCTATACTATGAGGAAATAACTGAAATCTAAAAAATAGGGCCCTGGTGACTAAGACCAAAGGTCACCCTGTACACTCAATCTAAATAAACTAAGTGAGGAAAGAGGGAAAACCTAGTGGGAAGAAATCCCTCCCTAAAAATAGACTGAAGGATGCTAAAGTAACATATCATCTCTCACCTCTGAAGGAGGTAAGTGTCGTTCCTTTCCGAAGAAGGATTGATCGATCTGAAATTGATCAGCAATGTGAGAAGGATGAAAAGTTCCATTCTAAAAATCTGATCTGGTTCTTCTATGATCATGTGGATCACGAACCAAATCACCTACAGATCAAAATGTAGTGGCTTCTCATCAAGGAATAGGAGGAATATCAGGTGAGATATCTTCAGGTTCTTGTGGATCTGGATCTCCCATTCTCTCATCTTCATCATCACTTTCTAGGTCTTTAGGTTCTTGTGGATCTGGATCTAGCATTCCCTTATCATCATATCCATCTTTAGATTCTGAATATGAAATATCATGTGAAGATGCATCTACAACTAGCTCATCATCACATCCAAAATCTGAATCTAAAATATCATGTGAAGAAGCATGTGAAGCTGATGTCTCATACTCTGAATCTGAACGATCATGTGATGGAGATTCGCTCTTTTGAAGCTCATCATCACTTCCAATCTCTGAATCAAAAGAACTAGAATTTGATGATGATGGATATTCAACAAAATCACTAGTGTATGTAGTAGTGATGGCCCATTTGGCCATAGGATTTGAACCAATAGGTGCTAGATCTTCAGGTTCTTGTGGATCTTGATCTAGCATTCACACTTCTTCAGGAGTCCTCTTTTTCCCAATGTTGAGATATTGTAACTTCTAAGAATATTATATTTGTATATTATTTATTCCGGAGATGTTCCATACCTCCGATGTGATTATACTATGAATCCGGAGATGTTTATTCCTCCGAGAAGTTGTGGTAACTACGGTTATTAGACCCACCATGTGGGGGTCGGCCCAGTCAGTTATAATAGGGTATTTAACCTAATGGTTAAATACGAGCCTACATGTACCTGTGTAAAATATATGTCAGTGTAGTGTATAAATAGAGGAGGTGTGTTCCTCATTTGACACACTCACTCACTTGAGAGAGTTGCACTTGTGGAGAAGAGGTATGCTATGGTGGAGGAGGAGATAATGTATTTGGTTTGCATCTTTGTATATTGCTGGTCATCTATATTGAGGAAGCTTTACTGGGTTTTCTACCCCATGAGGGTTTCCCAGGATAAATTTGTGTCTCTTGTGTTTATGTTGTGCTTGTTGTTTCTTCAGTGATCCTATATATGCTATTATTGAGAAATGGAATGTAATGCTGCTATTTTATGTCTTAGCATATTAAATTTTAACATGGTATTAGAGCTAAACTGAAGGAAGGCAAGGTATGGCACTTACGACACTTGCTTTACTTACGACAATTTGAAGGTTAGGGTTTTATATAACAAAAACCAGTCATAGTGGAACTTTCACTATAAATCCATTTTGGAGAAGGTGCAGGATCTGAAACCTTTACAAGTCGTAGATAACATCTCCAGGTATCTTGTGTCCAAAGGGAACCCTCAGATTCATTGTACTTTGTAAGTTATGATCAGTACACGCTAGGGTTTTTGCCTCTTCCAGATCTCAGTCAAAATCAGGTGACCTAGGAAAAAAGGTCATAACTTGGGCTAGGAAGCTCCAAATGAAATTTAGTCAAAAGTGACAGGTAGTACACAGACTGTACTATCTCAAGAAACTTTTTCAAAGGCCGAAGCTGAACCAGTGACACGTGGAATGCCGTACAAGTTTGCTCTCCTGTTTTATCCCATAAATAGGTCACGTTACGACACTTGGCATAAATCTCTCTCAGAGAGTCCAATTGAGGTCATACCTGTCAGGATGGAAAGAAAACAGAGTGAGATATCTCAGGAAATGTTTTCCAGAGGCCGAAATTTAAACAGTGACACGTGGCACACCGTACAAGTTCGCTATCCTGTATTATCCCATAAACAGGTCACGTTGAGACACTTGGCATAACTCTCTCTCAGAAAATCCAATTGAGGTCAGACCTGTCAGGATGGAAAGATGACAGGTCAGGCTACTGCAGAAAACGTTTTCAGACCCTGTGGAGTGAAAATTTAAGAGTTATAGCAGAAACAATCAGGTACATATTTTTGTCAAAACAGAATTATTTTTGGAGCACCTTTATTCATGGCTTCCGGAATTTAGGGTTTCGGATAAAGTTAGAATTTTTGGAATCGTAGTCCATCGCTGAATGCTACTTAGGAAAATTGAAATTTAGAGACCAAGATCAAACTTTTGGTTGGGTAGAAAACCGGGCTTGATCAAACCCTAGTTCGGGATTGTGATCAGAAAGATGGAAAATTAGGACTTCAGCAAAAGTTGGAATTTTTGAAGTGTGCAACCTCAGCTGGAAGCTCCTCAGAAAAATAAGAGTTTAGAGCCTTGGATCGAACCTTTTGATTGGACAGAAGGGTGGGCTTCATCAAACCCTATTTCGGGTTCCTGTCCAGAAGATCCAGAAGTTTCGAAGGCAATTTTGAGGGGTCAAATTTTGGAGATTTCAATTGAAGAATGCTAGTTTGATCAACTCAGCAAGACACATTCTTCCATCCATTCAGAAGAGTGAAAGTCAAAGATTGAATTTTTAGGGTTTCTCTAGAAAACCCTAATCAAGCTCCAGATCAAGTTTCAGGAAGAGTTGAGGCTAAGGCCTTACATAAGAAGACTACAAAAAGTATCGATAGGTATAACTTAAGGAGGTTCAGGTATGCCTTGAAATCTGATTCTTGATTAAGTTCATAATGTGTTTGTCTTCATGTTATTTATTAGTACAATATTGATTAATGTTATTAATTGTCTTATCACCCTAGTAACAATATGAATGCATGTGAATGATCGAAGACATTCATTGATTAGGGCTATATGATTGTACTTATGCATTATGGTGTTGTGTGAGGTTAATGTTGTCTGCTAACAAGATACAGGTACATCACAAAAGACAAATCAAGTTCCATGACCATGACAACATGAAGACAAAGACTCACGAGGTATGTATGACTTTGTTATATTATGTTTAACCTATGAGACGTGCAGGTTCTAGCTCAGGATCTCTAAATCATTGAAGAGATTGTTTAGGTATGTTGTACATAACTAAGCAGGTATACTAATCCAGGTATGTTTTCCTATGTCATGTTAGAATCTCACCTTGTGTTAGGATCCCTTATGTAAGTATACTTGGTATGATTGGTTAGTAGTCAAGGGTTTATGCATATTATGTCTCTTATCTTGGTTGATGATTTAACTAACTAGATCAAACAAGAATATGCATGAGTAAAAGAAGACTTCCTTGAAACCCTGAATACTAATGATCATGACTGTACATATTCAAGATTATTTAGAATTAGAATGTTTTGATAATATCGAGAATATACTAATGAATGCATGTTTGTGTATGAGATCATGAGGATGACACTAGTGTACACTTGAGCATGCACAGTGGTACAAAATGAATAGAAGTTCAGGAGACATACAAAAGATCAAGCGGGAGGCAACCACACAAACATAAAAGATAAGTATTTGAGTTGTTATTAGAAATAGTAAAATGATATTGCTTGTATGCATATTTGTATTCCTAGAATATATCATGCTGAGTGTAAACATTCATAAAGCATTGAACAGTATACTACTAATATGCATATGATTGGTAAGTTGGACAAACATTCCATTGTTGCTTGTCTAGAATGAAACCGCTTTGCTGACATGTTGAGAGCTGTGCACACTCTCGATAATATGTTCTGGTAGAGATGGAAGGCATCTAGATAGCTACTGTATGCATACAGGATATGGGAAAGTGTTGTGCCAAAGTATTGGTCAAAATAGTTGCATAACTATGTAAATGATATCTGTATGCATAATAGGTTATCATGTCAATATGATTTGATGATTATGAAGTATTACTAATCATGTACTTAATTTTGATTTGTAGGGAAAATCATGATGAATGATGAAATCTGAACAAGCGATGGATGTTCAACAAAATATTTACAAATCAAACACATTATAGAAAGCTTGTGGTTAAGAGATTCTCTTAGAAAGAGGAAGAGAATCATGATGAGATGTTTTGCTCCAAGGGACTAGATAAGACCATTCTCTTAATGATGTAATTAAAGAAGAAGTGTGAATCAGGTTCTGTATGGGTACCCAGAATCGGTAGTCAATTGATGAGCTTAATGATCATCATGGGTGATGTGGATCTCAACCTTTGCTACAAGGTTGAATATGGCTTCTATACACATATTACATGGATGCAAGAAGGAAATCACCACAGAGTTCGAATTATTTTGAGGCTCATATTAGTAGACCCATCTGATGAGAGATGGCACCGATAGATATGCAGAAGATCACTCAATGCAGAGTGTGAATAATGGACAATTGACAGCTTCCTGACAAAGATTGGGCTTTACCAGAAGTAAAGTTGTTCCTATTCTTTACCTTAAGGTTGTGGATGATGAACCTATCATACCATTATTGTATGACGATGATCTCTTTCTGACAAGGAATGAGAAACAGGTCATGAAAATGGCTGCAGAAATGAAAATGAAAAATCTCGGATTAATGCACTACTTGTTAGGTCTAGAAGTATGGAAAGATCCAAAAGGAATCTTTTAAATCAAGGTAAGTATGCTGTGAAGTTTCTAAAATAATTTGATATGTTGGAGTATAAAGCCATGGCCACTCCCATGGACTCCAACTTGAAGTTATTAGTTAATGACTCATCGTATTTAGTGGACCTAACCCTATTTAGACAAATCATTGGGTCATTGATGTATTTAACAAATACTAGGCCAGATATATGCTTTGCTGTAAATACCCTAAGTCAGTATCTCGTAGAACCTAGAAAGGTTCACTTAATAGCTACAAAGCATGTAGTGAGGTACCTAAAAGGTACATTAGATTTTTGGTCTATATTATCTTGGAGGTCATGAACTCTGTTTACATGGTTACTCAGATTCCGATTGGGCAGGAAGTGTCTCAGACAGAAAGAGTACATCAGGTGGATGTTATAGTCTTGAATTTTCCATGATCTCATGGTTCAGCAAGAAACAATCTAGTGTGGCTCTCAGTACTTCTGAAGCAGAATATATGGCTGTCTGCTCTGACAGCTGTGAAGCAGTATGGCTTCAGAAGCTTTTATATGGAGTGTTTGACTTAGAAATGGATCCCACTATGATTATGTGTGACAATCAAAGATGCATTAAGATGACTGAAAATCCTGTGTTCCACGATAAGTCAAAACACATAGAGATCCG
This sequence comes from Larix kaempferi, assembly GCA_027924585.1. Classification (NCBI taxonomy): domain Eukaryota; kingdom Viridiplantae; phylum Streptophyta; class Pinopsida; order Pinales; family Pinaceae; genus Larix; species Larix kaempferi. The sequence continues at coordinate 1,550,299 of BSBM01000642.1, read as the reverse complement.
ATACTTCTATATATGAGATATGGTGCAAAGAGGAGCTATCAAGCTCGAATATATAAGCACTGAGAATCAGATTGCTGATATCTTGACTAAACCTCTGTCTCGAGTGAAGTTTGAATACTTTCGAGACAAGCTTGGTATAGTTCAAAAGAACTCTCCTCGAAAGGGGGAGTAGCATAGTATCTGATAACAAGTCTGTCTCATCAATGATGAGGTTACCTATTTTACTGCACTTAGTTACTTAGAATTATTTTTTTAGGAACCTTATATTTTTGCTTTTGATGATAGATGTATTAGTGAGAATACATGCTTTTGATGATAGATGTATACATGCTTTTGATGATAGATGTATTAGTGAGAATACATGCTTTTGATGATAGATGTATACATTCCTTTAATGATATATGTATTTGATGCTATTGATGAGGATACATGTTTTGATATACATGTTTTGTTGATACATGTTTTCATATACATGTTTTGTTGATGAGGATACATGTTTTCATATACATGTTTTCATATACATGTTTTGATGATGAGGATACATGTTTTGATGATGAGGATACATGATGCCTTGATGTACTTGTATGGATGAAGATACTTGTACCCATGATTGACACTTGAGGGGATTGGATAATCCCTGGACTTCAGTACTAAAGAGATCCGTAGACGTATGTCTTCGAGAATGAAGTCCTTGGTGGACTTGAGGGGATTGGATCATCCCTGAACTTCAGTCCTAAAAAGAGCCGTAGACGTATGTATTCGAGAATGAAGTCCTTTGTGGACTTGAGGGGATTGGATCATCCCTGGAATTCCGTCCTAAAGAGAGCCGTAGACGTATGTCTTCGAGAATGAAGTCCTTGGTGGACTTGAGGGGATTGGATCATACCTGGACTTCAGTCCTAAAGAGAGCCATAGACATATGTCTTCGAGAATGAAGTCCTTGGTGGACTTGAGGGGATTGGATCATCCCTGGACTTCATTCCTAAAGAGAGCCGTAGACGTATGTCTCCGAGAACAAAATCCTAAATGAACAGGTAAGGGGATTGGATCGTCCTCGGACTTTAGTCCTTTAAATTGAGCTGTAGACATGATGTCTCCGAGAACAAAATCCTGAATGAATAGGTAAGGGTATTGGATCATCCTCAGACTTTAGTCCTTTGAATTGAGCCGTAGACATGATGTCTCCGAGAAAAAAATCCTGAATGAATAGGTAAGGGGATTGGATCGTCCTCGGACTTTAGTCCTTTGAATTGAGCCGTAGACATGATGTCTCCGAGAACAAAATCTTGAATGAACAGGTAAGGGGATTGGATCATCCTCGGACTTTAGTCCTTTGAATTGAGCCGTAGACATGATGTCTCCGAGAACAAAATCTTGAATGAACAGGTAAGGGGATTGGATCATCCTCGGACTTTATTCCTTTGAATTGAGCCGTAGACATGATGTCTCCGAGAACAAAATCCTGAATGAACAGGTAAGGGGATTGGATCGTCCTCGGACTTTAGTCCTTTGAATTGAGCCGTAGACATGATGTCTCCGAGAACAAAATCCTGAATGAATAGGTAAGGGGATTGGATCATCCTTGGACTTTGGTCCTGTGAATTGAGCCGTAGACATGAGGTCTCCGAGAATTGAATGATAGGACTGGATCATCCCTGAGCTTTGGTTCAAAAGGTACATGATAGGACTGGATCATCCCTGAGCTTTGGTTCAAAAGGTACATGATAGGACTGGATTGTCCCTGAGCTTCGGTTCAAAAGGTACATGATAGGACTGGATCGTCCCTGAGCTTCGGTTCAAAAGGTACATGATAGGACTGGATTGTCCCTGAGCTTCGGTTCAAAAGGTACATGATAGGACTGGATCGTCCTTGAGCTTCGGTTCAAAAGGTACATGATAGGACTGGATCGTCCCTGAGCTTCGGTTCAAAAGGTACATGATAGGACTGGATCATCCCTGAGCTTCGGTTCAAAAGGTACATGATAGGACTGGATTGTCCCTGGACTTCGGTTCAAAAGGTACATGACTGGATTGCATCATCCATGGGTGTATGTCCTAAAGAGAGCAGCATTGATCACCCTGGAAAATGTTGATCGTATGATGACGATGCTGATGATCGCATGATGACGATACTGTTGATCGTATGATGACGATGCTGTTGATCATATGATGACGATGCTGTTGATCGTATGATGATGATGCTGATTGATTGTATGATGACGATGCTGATGACAACGCTGTTGATCGTATGATGACGATGCTAATGTTTGTATGATGATGATGCTGATGATCATATGATGATGATGCTGATGATTGTATGATGACGATGTTGTAGATCGTGATGAACTAGATGTTGTAGATCAATATGATGTGACGATGCTGATGATCATGTGATGACGATGCTGATGATCGTGTGATGACGATGTTGATGATCGTGTGATGACGATGCTGACGATCGTGAGGATTCAGATATTGATGTTGCTGTAGCTGTTTGAGTGCTACAGAAGATAAAGACTCAGTACTGAAGATGTTGATGTTCCAGTATTGAAGATGTTCCAGTAACTGGATGAGTTACTGATGATGTTGAGAAAGCTTCCAATGATTTATAGATGTATCATGTATGATGTTGATGACTCCTTGCTCATGTAGATGCTGTTATAATATCCTTCTCATTAAGGGGGAGTGTTGAGATATTGTAACTTCTAAGAATATTATATTTTTATATTATTTATTCCGGAGATGTTCCATACCTCCGATGTGATTATACTATGAATCCGGAGATGTTTATTCCTCTGAGAAGTTGTGGTAACTAGGGTTATTAGACCCACCATGTGGGGGTCGGCCCAGTCAGTTATAATAGGGTATTTAACCTAATGGTTAAATACGAGCCTACATGTACCTGTGTAAAATATATGTCAGTGTAGTGTATAAATAGAGGAGGTGTGTTCCTCATTTGACACACTCACTCACTTGAGAGAGGCGCACTTGTGGAGAAGAGGTATGCTATGGTGGAGGAGGAGATCATGTCTTTGGTTTGCATCTTTGTATATTGCTGGTCATCTATATTGAGGAAGCTTTACTGGGTTTTCTGACCCATGACGGTTTCCCAGGATAAATTTGTGTCTCTTGTGTTTATGCTGTGCTTGTTGTTTCTTCAGTGATCCTGTATATGCTATTATTGAGAAATGGAATGTAATGCTGCTATTTTTTGTCTTAGCATATTAAATTTTAACATCTTCTTAGATCGATCCTTGCCTTTAAAGCAACCTTTGAAAATACCATGAGCAATCTTGTCTCTTAGAAGACCATCAACCACATTTTGAGCTAGCTTGTAGTTGAGATGAGATAGTCTACTCTCTTCATGTGCATGAGAGCGAATTGCAGACTCCTTTGAGAGAGGTAAGAAGTGTGAAAACTTATACAGTTTTGTCTCATGATTTGCAACTCCTTTTGCAATTATTTCCCCTGAAACCATGTGTTGTACCTCAACTTCATTTGGAGAAAAGATCACCCTTTTGGGCTCTCCAATATGAGTCATTTGATACACTGAAAGAACATTAGCTGCAAGAGAAGGAACATAAAGCAAATTAAAAAAATAACCATGGTCAAGATAGATTCTTCCAATCCCCTAAGAGGAGACTTATGAATCATTTCCCAACATGATGGAAGGGCCTACTGATATTTTGAAGTTGGATAAGAGATCTTTGGAGGAAGAAATGTGTCTTGATGCTACTGAATCTATGATGAAAGAAGAATCTGTTGATGCACTTGCCATGAGGGCATGACATCTTTCTTTGTCTTCAGATCTAGAAGGTTCAATATCAGGATCTTTCTTCCTTATACACATAGGTACAGGAAGATTGTTCTTGTCAAGTAATCGAGCCATCAAATCTATAGTCTTCTTCATGCAAGTACTCTCAGGATGAAAACCTCTAAGACAATATGTGCACTTGGATATTTTCTTCTAAGAATGCTTGGTCGTCCTTGAGTTCGAAGCCCCATCTGACTGATATGGAGTATCTATAGGCCTTGTATCATTTGATCTCTCATCAGAAATATTTTTCTTGTCTTTACCATTCTCCCTTTTGGCCTCAGTAGCTGTAAGGGCCGAATCCAACTTGGGTTTGATCATTCCCATGGAGATTAACTTCTCTTCCTCTTGAGTAAGAGATTGGATGAAGTCATCAAGTGAGGGAAACTTCCATTTTGAAATGAACATCTTAGCTGACTAGAATGTAGAGACAAAAGATGAGAAGTTTGGCCCCAACTTTGAGAGAATGGAAAGAATAAGCTTCTTGTCTTCTTTCACTATCTCATATCTTTTCAACTGTGATATCAAGCTTTTGAACTTGGTGAGGAAGGCATTGATAGATTCGAAGCTGTCAGGACTCAAACATATGATTTCATTCTCCAATTTGTGTCCTTTCATATCATCTTTCTTTCGCAAAATGGATTCGAGCTCGTCCCAAACCACTTTAGGATATGTAAGATCGATGACATAGAAGTGAAGATCTTCAGAAATTGAGAGAAGGAGGAGACAAACTGCTACATAGAGCCTATCCAAGTACTTGGACTTTTCAACTGCACTGAGAGGTTCTACCATCATTCCGTTGAGTATTCGGGTGAAGCCCTTGGTTCTCATGAAGAGAGACCTCTTGGCTTTCCAATCAACATAGTTGGAAGATGTGAGCTTTAGATCCATCTAAACAAAGAAAGTCGAATAGTTGAAGAAGATTCTGAACAGGTGAATAAACCTACAAAACAACAAGAGTTTTTGCTGATGAAGAATGCTACACTTCGACTAAACACTACCTTAAGGACACTTGGCACATAAACTAAGTCCTTCACACCTGGCTATACCTCAATGGATTTCTACAATGAATTCAAGTAATAGCACCAGGATTTGCCGTGGAAACTTAGAGGCTTCTGCTGCTCAAGTGAAAGATATCTCCTCAAAGAAATGTTGCAACTGCTGCAATTTGAATAGTTGTTGACTGCTCTGATACCATGTGATAATTTTTAGGGATCTAGCAATTGTAACAAACTCACAATATAACTCTCAAGATTATTTGCAAAGAAGAAGAAGCATGCATTCAATAATCACTTATAAACACAGAATAATGGACAATGTCAATATCATACAATGAATAATGAATGTAGAGAATGTAATACAATAATCAATCATGAGGCATCATATAGGATTCAAATTGGCCAAGTAGGGAATTCGAATCTGAGCTCAAAGTCTAGCATGAATAACTATGGAGACATCATCTAGTCAGTAGGATCAGTCATAAATGGTAAGAGTTAGTCAAGTGTGACCAATTGAATCTAACAGAACCATCTAGCCATAAACTAGGGAATGTAGACTCCAAGGTGGGTGCATGAGGCTTTCTAACGCAAAGTCTAGCTTGGATAACAATGGAGACATCATCTAGCCAATAGTATTAGTCATAAATGGTAATAGTTAGTCAAGTGTGTCTAACTGAGTCTAATAGAACCATCTAGGCATAAAACAGGGAATGGAGACTCCAAGGGGGGTGCATGAGGCTGTGAAATAGTCAAGTGGAACTCCAGAACTAGCTAACTAGAATCTACAAGCAGTCAGCATGAGCCATCAGTGGAAGAACTACTCAATCAATGCACTAACTGAATGATAACTCCCGATAGGTGAGATAAGGCACCCTAACTGAGTGATAATTGAAGGTAGGTGAGTAAAGGCGCTCTAACTGACAGTGGTAGGTGAGAAAGGCGCACTTTCCATGCACAACAATCAAGAAGGGTGCATCAGGTAGGTAGGAGGCCAAATTGGGATTGTAGACAGGCTCTAAAGACCTAGACGAAAGATCTAGGTGCTGGGGAGACAACCATAATGATGATTGGATGCATGCAGTGGCATGCAAAGCATGAAAAGCATGCAGATTTGCATGCAGGCATGCAAAATACAAAAATGATGGTGTGAATATTCTAACAACAATCCCACTTCAATCAGGGGGCATAGTTATGTCATCGTCGTCGTTTATTACTTTACTAAATGGGATGAAGCCATGCCTACATACGCCAAAGATGGAAAAACCACAACACTGTTCATATTCAATCAAATTATAGCTAGGTTCAGAGTCATGCAGGCCATTGTAACTGATCATGGTTCCCACTTCAGGAATCATATGATGGAAGAACTGAGTGTCAAGATGGGTTTTCGCCATGAAAACTCAACCCCGTACTACCTGTTGGCACAGTATATTTTTGGAGCCAGCTGTTATCACATGGTTAAATTTTAAATATTTTTTCCAAATTTGCTTTTCGGCAAATCTGCAAGTACATAACAGTGAGAGCGCATGAGGCCAGAACTTGCACACAATATCAAAGAAAAAAATTATAAAGAGTGGGTTTTTATGGAAAAAATATTTATGTCTTAAAGTTTTTTATTTTATTTAGCCAAAACGTTGGCTTTATAAAAAAAAATTTGGTTTTTAGGACAAAATTGGCTCTCAGGCTTATGCAAAGTTTTTTGAATATTTCATTTTAAATTTTTAAACAAAAAATTAGCCCGAAGGCTTAGCTCCAACGTTCCAGCTTCACATGACCTGCAACCACAACACACAAGTCAAGCAACAACACACAAGCCCAACAGACAAGCGCCAAGCCTCCAAGGGATATCCTTTGGTTCACTTCATCGATATCTGATGTATACATTGGCATATTTAAACACTGAAAAATAGTGTTTCCTCCTCCATGTGGGATAATTCCTCATATAAAAAAAAAAAAAAACATGCAGTTTTCAGTGCCATGAAGAGAGAGAGTATATGCGAGGCAATTAACTTTGCACATATGTTGAATTGTAGGGTATCCAAGCAAACATTATGAGTTTCGGGAACCATATCATGTTTAGATTGACAAATATGTATACATACGTTTTGACAGACCGTGGATGTGGTTACAGAAGATGGTACTTCACCAATTAACCTGCTCTTAAAGGTTATGTGAGGCGCATTGGGTGGAAGCTAGGCTTACAGTAACAATCTTGGGTTTGAATCTTTCAAGTTTTAGATGGATATTTACTCAAGCCCACGCTAGAAAGGGCAAGTTGGATAGAAAATTCTTGGTATTCAGTAGAGACATATTGAAAAATCGGCCATTGTTCAATGGTGAAATTATTTGCACTGGCATATAAGTTTCAACCAACCATAATATTTATTGATGAGGTTGATTGATTTTTGGGCCAATGGCATTCTTTAGAAGTATTCTAGGAATTGACTTTGGTTGTCACCTCGGGTAAATGGCGATATTCAAGTTTTCTGTCATGCTTGATTCATTGGTCTCTGTAAATGTCTCAGAATCGCCTTCAAGTTTGCAGAAATGGACTATGTTGCCAAGGTCCACTATTTAACAAGAACATCAAAATATTCTACTATTTTAATCCGGATGGATTAGATTATATCGAGGATTGACTAGCCCTAGATGAAATATTTCAAGGAAGCATTTAATTGTAGTATATGGGTAGAAGATTTAACTTGTGGAAACTTGAATATTATGAATCCGAGCAGAAAAAAGGGCAAGACATCTATAGGTGGCAGCAAATAAAATTAGTTGTTAGGGTTGTTCCAGTTTTTCTGGTTGAAGATGATAGTTGGCTAAAGGTTATTCCAAATTCCTTCAATAACTCATCAATTCGAGACATTTTCCCACCTGCTCCAAATATTCGAAAGAGGCATTTAAACCAGTAACCTAGCTGATTATGAGTCCTATAAATTAGATGATGGGCCACTTCTCATTTCTATTGTAACTAGTTGAAGTTAATAAATCTTCCTGTAACAACTTTCTATTTTTAGAAGTTAGGTTAGGATGAATCGATCCTTTAAAGGTTTAGGGTATCTCTTCTATTTAATCTAAGGTAATAGACAAAAAAAGGAGGTCATATTGAAGAGGAAACACTTTGCTAGGGAATTTTTTGTAAACTTAATTTCTTCTAATGTTAAAGGGAAAACGTACAGTCCTCTTTCAATATAGAGATTCATGAAATGTCACTATGCATATTTGTTTTCTCATGTGTATCATTTTCAATCCATTTACACTCAGCCTTGCATTTATTCCAGTGTTTAACTGATGATGTTTGGAATTAATTTTTGTCTAATGCTCCATATATTCATTTTTAATTACTTACTCATTTGATTACCTGATTTGAATTCATCCATAGATGCTCAGGTCATAGCAATCTACCATCTTTCATTACTTTCTTCTTTAATCATTTGAGGAATTCACTTGGTTTAGTGCTCTTCACATGATTAGTTTGTCATCCTTTCTCCTTTCACATCTTGATTTAATTTAAACTTCTGCATAATGGTGTTTACCTTGCCTATGTCTCTTGGCAAGCCAATTACCAAGTCACTGACATAAATGATAGAAATATTTCAGACTCCATTCCCAATGGACTTTTTCCTTGTCCAATCTAAACCCCCACTCTTTAAATCCTATTTTTTACCTATGATCTAGCCTTTGTCCTCAAGTAAACGATCGGTCACTGAGGTAACACTGGGTGACTGAAATTGTATGAGAGAACCCTCTCTGGATTGGAAGGGCTAGCTTCCAATCCCAAAGAATGGTTTGAGGTTACCTCGGGGTTTCCTTGATACAACCCAGGGTAAAATCCGAGTGTTAACATATGAAGTGCAGGAAATATGGTATTTCACTAAAACCCATCTAATTTTGCATTGGAAGAAGCAAAGTTGCTTGGACATATTATTTCGAAGGAAGGTATTAAGATTGATCCAGAAAGAGTCAGTGCAATTTTAAGGGTTGAAGAGCCCCGAAGCAAGAAGGGAGTGCAGTCATTTGTTGGACAGGTAAATTTTTTTAGGAGATTTGTTATCCATTTTGCTAAAATATTATGAAATATTACTGACATGTTGAAGAAAGGGAATAAAATAAAATGGACAGAGAATGCTAGAGAATCTTTCAAAGATATTAAGAAGGCTATCACTGAAGCTCCAATATTAGCAAGTCCAGATTTCAATAAAGAATTCCTAGTATTTTCTTATGCATCTGAACACACTATAATTGGAGTCCTATTGCAGAAAAACAATCAAAATGTTGAGCAGCTATATAATTTTTTATTAAGGTATTAAGAAATGGAGAATTAAAATATGATATCATGGAAAAACAGGCTTATGCTTTGGTAAAATCTTTGAAAGATTTTAGAGTGTATATTTTTCATTCACATATTGTTGCATATGTTCCAAGTAAGGCAGTGAAGAGCATTCTTACCCAATCAGATCCATAAGGGAAGAGAGCCAAAGCGGATTGCTATATTCTTGGAATATGATCTTGAAATCAATCCCACTAAGTTGATTAAAGGATAGGGACTTACCAAAATGATGACAAATGCTAATTGTGAATCTTTACAACTTAACTTCTTGACCAGTCATTCAAACCAACTTGATACAGAGATACAAGTAATGCCAGATTTTTCTTCATCTCCATGGTACACTAATATTGTATATGTTTTGCAAAACCTACAAGCCCCTGCAGGATTGAGTAAAACAAGATCTAGATCTGTGAAACTGAAGGCTGCAAAGTTCTGCATTATGAATTGATACTTATATTGGAAGGACCTTGGTTCCATATTGTTAAATTGCCTATTGAAAAATGAAGATCAACAGACAATGAAGGAATTCCATAAAGGAGATTGTGGAGGACACCACTCATGGAAGGTAACAACAAATAAAATTATGAGAGATGGTTTTTATAGGCCTACTATGTTTTCTAATGTTTATAAAGAGACTACTACATCTCATCAGTGTCAGATTTTTTATGGTAAAAGGAAATTGGTTTCACTTCCTCTTAACCCAATTTCAGTAGAGGCACCCTTTCAACAGTGGGGGTTAGATTTCATTGGGGAAATTAACCCAAATTCTTCAGGTCAACATAGATGGATTCTGACAACAAAAAATTAATTCACAAAATGGATTAAAGCCATACCCACAAGGAGAGCCAATGAGGTTGTAATCATGGATTTTATAGAGAATAACATTTTGGCTAGGTTTGGATGTTGTTGGCTTGGTTTTGCAACCAAGCTTAGTGCTATGGGCACCTGCTAACTAGTAGCAGCAGTTTCAATATTAAGCAAAAACAATAAACTAAATCTAAATCTAAAACTAAACTAGCATGTGCATATCATAATAAACTTTTGAATTAAAAAAACAAGAACAATAAATGAAAAAATAACTTTGTATTGAAAATGGGGGCAAGCAAGTGCTAGCAATAATAATACCTCCAAGTGATGAAGATAGTTGAGAAGCTCCAAGGGTGAGCAGCTCCAAACTCCAAAGGGTCCTTTCTCCAAGGTAGCTACAATGGCCAAAAACTCAAGGGATATTTTGGCAACATGAGGATAGGAAGATGGATGGATGTGAAATGAGGAGCCCCTACCACCTTTTTATAGGTTTTGGTGGTGGGGAATACCATTGTGGTTTTGAGGAAACCAATGGTATTGACCAACATGGTTTAAGTACCTTTTCCCTCCTTTTTCCTTTTTTGAATATTTTTATTCCCTTTTTAATATTTTGGGAATTTTGGACCCTTTTTGAGGGTTTTTTATGCTTTTTTAGGAAAAATACTCATTTTGAGTGGAAAAAGGGGTGTATTAAGGCCTTTTGGTGACCTTTTGTTGGCTTCAGAGGCTCAAATGGTGAAAAAGTGGACAAATGGGTCATGTGAATAGGGAAATGAGCTAGTGAGCACTTTTTGGGTGTTAACAGATGTCCCAAGAGAACTGTGACAAATAATGCAGTTGCCTTCAAGTCTAAGAAGATGATAAGTTTCTGCCATAAATATCACATTAGCTTAAACCATTCTACATCTTACTATCCACAAGGGAATGGATTGGTTGAATCCTCTAATAAGAGCTTGGTAAGAATAATTAAGAAATTGCTTGAAGAAAACAAAATAGCTTGGCATACATAGCTGAAATATGCTTTGTGGGTTGATAGAATAAACACCAAAAGAGAAATTGGAATTTTTCCATTACAATTAGTGTATGGGAATGAAGTTGTTTTTCCAGCATCTTTGGGATTTCCATTCATGAAATTGTTGTAGAAGCAGGAAGATGAACCCAATCCTATACAGCGAAGGATCAATCAAATAATAGAGCTGAATGAGATGAGAGATAAAGCTTATGACAAATTACAAGTTCATCAAGAGAAAATGAAAAATACTTTTGACAGGAAGGTTAAGGAAGAATAGTTTCAAATTGATGATTTGGTCCTAAAATGGGATGCTCCTAGGGAAGAAAAGCATGGGAAGTTTGATCATATGTGGATAGGTCCATACATCATTGAAACATATAGAGGAGAAAATTCGTTCATTTTGGAGCATCAGGATGGGTCTCAGCTGAAGGGAGGCCCAGTGAATGGAAGATTTCTAAAACATTACTTGTCCTGAGGATGACAAGTAACTTTGTTACCAGACAATCCACTCGACCGGAGGTGAGCCAGATCTCCCTAGCTCAATGCGAGTCTAGAACAAATAGAATAGACTACAAACATGTTTCCTAGATCTACTTAAGGATCAAGTGCTAGATGGCTTACCTCTTTGATTCACTATCCTTTCTTTCGAATGTTTCTCCACGTCCCACGGTCGTTAGATCCAAGATGCAAGAACTGTTAAGACACAGAAAAGAGAAACGAGTAAAGAGCATCTATACAATAAGAGATCTATGTAAACAGTTAAGCAGGTAAACAACACAACATCATCACATATAAGAGCGATATTGGTGGAAAGCATTTGTATTACTGCAAATAGAGGAGTACATGATAGAGATATAGAACTACAACCAATGACTTAACGTAGTAGCCCTTCTCCCCACAAGCCAATTGCCAAGCTCTTCCAAGGAAGCATGAATTCTCCAAGAGGTGAGTGAAGGTGTCTTAAGAGAGATTTCACAAGCATGTAGATACCATAGCCTTTCTCCCTTTGGTACGGGAGTGAGCCTCGTATATATAGGACTAAGTGGATGAGATTATGGATAGGATAGGTTGAGAGATGGTAGGAGAGAGATAGGGGATCTTCCCAATGAGTTAGGGGCCGAGTACCAACTCTCCAAGAGATCAAGGATAAGCCCCCAAATGGGAAATCTTCGAGAAAGATCTCGAAATGGCTATTTTTTCCCATTGACAGACCTCGTCGCACCTTGCTATGGAGCAACCTGCGACGTCGCATGTTGCTAGTGTGAAACCTGTGACGACCTCTCAAAAGGTTGTACAGACTGAGTACAAATCCTCTCAAATGAATACTTGGTCCAGATGACTTTAGGGATGTATTCACTAAATCATGATGATGGGTAGATTTTAGGTGTAATAGAATGCCCCCAAAGCATGAAGCTGTTAAGGATGTACAGGTGAAGTGATTTGATAGAAATAATAACAAAAGACTTGTCGGATGAAGGATGCTGCTATAGTACAACTAAATTTGAACTGGCAATCTCATATGTAGTACAACATGGCTGCCGACCAATACATTACAGATCCATGGGAGTAATGACCGACTGGACACAATCATGGCTACTAGACACAAGCGTAGATCCATGATGAGATGATAAAACAGCCATGACCAATACAAAAGTGGATCTGTGTAATATGAGTCAATACAAAATCCATCGCAACCTGGGTAAAAACAAGACTCCCCAGGGTCTTCAAGCTGAACCCACAATGATATGAATCTATCCATGTGATTACAAATGTTTTAATGTTGAACATGGTAGAAACCACTTGATTACCGGTCATTGATGTAAACCATTAACAAGTGCGAGGGAGATCACCATTAATGTCAATGATTCCCAAGGTATCACAGTACATATCATCTAGCGTGAATAAATGAGTTGACGTCCAATGCAAGATGAAATCTTTCAATAAAGAGTCAATGATGTAAACTCATGATGAAAGCGAGGTGACCTTCCATTGAGGCATGCAGGACCAAGGTACTTGAATGGTTTCTATATTTAATCCTTGGATGATGAGTTGAATTCGACAAGGATGAATCCGTTGAAGGAGGGCCATAATGAATTCCCCATCAATCGACACGAAACACGACAAAATATGTGTAGAGTGGATTAGATGGTACAATAACATGTGATACTGACTCAAAGTGACAATGGCATGACGATCTGTGTACTGACTAAAAATGATGAGTGATGAATGTGTTCTTGAACATGGGAATGGCATGACTTGGCAGTATTGACATGAGAATGATGCAAACTTCTAATGCAACTGATAATGGAAGCTTTCTCCGAATGACTCAAAGGAGTAACAAGACTCAAAAAGTAAGAGGGGACTCATAGACAAACAGATGACCCAAGTATCGGTATGCAAATGCAAATGAGTGCCATGTTTAAGAACGACTATATACTGCCACTAAAGGTACGTAACACAAACAATTTTCTTTTTTCCCCATCATGAATGATGAGTGCCTCATGTGTTTTTTAATGAGCTCGATGAGAGTAACCAGATGCTCAGTATAGTTCATCTCATAGATGACTCCAATTCCAAATATTTTCCGAACCTAGGATAGGAGGGGTTCGTCCCATGATGGGCCCTTCAATGTGAAAATTTAACGAGTCCATAGAAGGAAAACTCGGTCGTCATTTCATATTTAGAGAGTCTGAAAAGAACTAAAGAAGACTCCAACGGTCGTTTTTCGTAAAGTTAGCCTCATCGCCCGAAAAAGGATAAAACAATGCGGGAGAGGACTCTTCTAGTCATGATTGGCTAGAGTATTCCTTTTTCGTAATTAGTGCCCTCTAGTCCGAAAAAGGGGTAAAATATCACCAGGAAGGCGACCATTCAAATACTTTAACAAGCATGAATGTGACAAGTTTGCTTGGTAGTCTTTTCAATTTTAGGGAGTCTGAAAAGAGCTTAACTATGGACTCCAGGGGGTTTCCTTTTCCGTGGAAGTTTAATGAGCCCGAAAAAGTGATAAATCATAACTCGGTACTTGTTCTCATGATTGGGTGAGTACGAGAACAAACGAAGAGTAAACTCATCCTCATGCAATAATTACGACTTAGCTAAAAACAATAATGACAAAACATTCAAAGTAATGTTCATACCTGTAATTACCGTTGGTAATGCGAGGAATGCTACAAAAGACCACTTTATGTCTCCTATACACTAGAGAAAGTGTCAAATAGCCCCAAATATAATGAAAAACAGTTGAAACTATAGCAAATGGCCCAAAAGCATCAAAATATTTCAAAAGCAATATTCCATTCTATTCTATAAATAGAAATATGGGCCAAAAATAGAAACATGGGCCAAAAATAGAAACATTGTTGAAATTGCCAATTTGGGTGGAGAAGTACCAATTTGGAGCCAAAACTTCCACTGCCAATTTCAAGAGCTACGATACGCCATTTCACCAGCCGTCCGGACCAGGTAGGCCTAAATCTCAGCCAACAACTTTGTAGTGGTTTACTTTTCCAACGTTTCTTCATTTTTTGAGTTTTTTGATGATTTGGGGAGGGGCCATTGTGCGCTCGGCTCATCACAAGTGGCCCTTTCAGGACTTGCGACAAGACTGGGTCATCGCAAGCATCGAAAACGGGACCGGCGACAACATTGCCCTATAATTGGAGGTGAGGCGCGACGACGGAAATCCACAACTCAAACATCAAAAATATCCTAAAAAATGAGTTTGTGCAACTTGGGAAAGGACATAACATCTTTTAAATGCTCCTGTTGGCAGGTTACCAGCAAGCAAAGATGGTATTAGAGTGGCGAGAAAGAGAACATGAAGTGGAAGATGAGCAAGCCGCAAATGATCCACAATGTGTGGCTTCTTTGTGAAACTGTGGGTTGCTTAAATTCTTTGAGATACAGGGGATGAGAGCCCAGATCCCGTTCTTGTCACACATGCTCCAGAGTTGGGATGCGGCCCAGCAATACTTTGTTATAGGTGAACATATCCTCACAATTGATATTGAGGATATCTATTTTCTGACCGGTTTTTCCTGAAGAGGGGACACTATACAACTCATTGGGACACGAGCCAGTGATCGTACAGTGGAGGACATGGTGGCACAACACTGCATAGCTTCTTCTCGTCCTTCCAGCGGGACGATACTCATCAGAGATGTGGTCAGTCGTCCACTAAGGACCTGTTGATGCCTCGGATATCGTAGCATCAATCAGAAAGGGATTCTCCCCAAGAGACGGTCCCAATTAGACTATCTCCCGTTTGGTGTAGGGAATCCGTCCGGTTAGCGGTTCCGGCAACCGTGGTTTTGGACTTTAAATCCGATTCTACCGGTTATGGCCCGATCCACCTTTCCTTTTGTGTTTTTTACGACTCTTATATGAGATGCAAGTGCCTAAATTATGCTTAATCTTAATGCAATTAAAACAGATCTAAGCCTAAAAATGGGAATGTGTCTATCTATCCCTGCAGGGGAACACGCTTAAGGGGAGAGAAATCAGCTGTAACAGATATCGTAAACAAAGAACAGATAGCTATTATTTCTCACGGTCAAAGTTACAGCAAGATGAAGATCTTGAGAAGATAGCTTCTCATTCAAAATGGAACGCATCTATTGCTCAGAAAAACAGAGGAAAGCTAAAGGATAAGGAAACAGATCTAAAATGAAACTCAAAGAACGCATCTATTGCTCATGAACAGAAGAAAGCAAAATTATTTAATCTATATAACAAGAATAAAGAAACAGATCTAGATGCAACGAAACTGGAATTAAACTAGAAGATCCCTGCAAGGAGCAATTTAAAGGCATGAACAATGAGCCATACGAATTATCCTGAAGAAAGAACAGTTATCCATTCGATCTAGAAGAGAAATCTACAGCAGTGATAAAAGCATCAGCAGGTAGCTCCTGATTTAATATGAAACGCATTCATTGTCCATGAAAATGGGAAAAATTTCGTATGCACAGTAAGGAGCAAAAATCATTAATACAAAGACGTAGTTCGGATGATAAGAATGATCTCACAATACAGAACTGCAGTCATTAGAATAGTCCAATATACAGCAATCCAACATTCCATGCAAAACGTCCATCTCCCGTGGCTTCTATTAGAAAATTCAATTTACAGACCCGATACAAGATAGCTCATATCGTTTGCCAAAATTTTCCTTCCCTGCAAAAAGTCCTTGAAAATCTTTCCTAGATGCTATTTATAGCTACAACTTTGCCCTTTGGGCTGACACCTAGCACGTTCCACCTGTCATTTAAAGGGATTTCTACTATAATCGATCACCAAAAATGGCCACTTCCTTTACAAAAATATTTTGACAAAAAATAGGGACAGCTGTCCCATGGCTTACGCCTTACATATTCAAAATATACGTAACAGAAAATTTGTTAACATCAAAGCTTTCCCTGCTGGGCACGTGTTTGGCTGCAGAGAGTGGCTCACTGAATTCAGCCTCTTCATTCCTGTGCGCGAGCTTCTGCTGGCACAGGGTCGCCCAAGTTGATGGTCACTGATGCTGTCTGGGAAGAGGCCCTCGAATCCCCTGCTGATGCTGCTCCTGCAGCTTTCCTGACCTCCTGTTCTATGTAGCTGTGCCACACACCTGTGTCCCTTATGATTATGTTTGCTGCAGCAGGAAACAGGATTTTCTGAGAAGTTACATTCTTCCCGAGCTCTATTTTAATGCTTTGTACTTCTGCTTCAGCAACTTGATATGTTTCCTTCAGCAGATGATTGTGAAGTGTTGATGAACCGATGTAATGTTGGAGGTCATCCATGGCCAGGACATCAATGCTTTTCACATACTCCATCTGGACGCCTAGCTCTTCTTTCAGTTGAGACAACCGCTGCTCCTTTTCCGGGAAGTCTTATAGGGTCTGAGGGAAACTCAATGTGCAGTTGTCATGGACTCCTTTGAGCTTTTGGTATAGGTTGTTGATTCTATCTGTTGTCCTCTGCACACTGGCCATTAGCTTATTGGCACAGTTCCTACCAAACTCCAACAAGGCTATATCTTCATTAAAATCTTCGACGGCCTTAAAAGGAAGATGCGGGGGGAAACCTCCTTTCCCTTCCCTCCATGCCATCTGACTTATGACATTTGCCTTGACACGGGTATTCTTAGCTTTGAGCCTGTGGGCTTCCGTATTGACCTCTTTTAGCCTACCCATCATGGCCTTGAGTTTGCATACCTCGTCAGTGATTAGCTCTTGAGAGACATACACTTGCTGCAGGATATTGCATGACAGCTCGTGGAAGGGAGACATGTCCAAGGTTCTGCTCTCCGCTTGCTCTAAACGCTCAGCTAATGTCTGCTTGTCTGCTTCTAACTGGGAAGCCTTTTCTTCTGCTCCATTCTTCTCCGCTTCTGCAATCATTATCTGGAGTGCTAGCTGGTCCTTTTCCTCCTCCAGGTGACTGTACTTGTTTGACAGCTCCCTATGCTCATCGTACAAGCAATTATATTTGTTTACTGCCAGGTCCCTTTGGGCTTGCTCATTAGCCACATTTTGTTGCAGGGTGCGTGCTCTCTTCTTTGTCAATACATTTTCTTTGACTATAACCCCTACATTGGAAAATGATGCCTGTGCTGTTGCTATAACTGCGGATGCCATGGCGATGGGATCTGCATCTGTGTTCTGCATGACAGCGACCTCTCGGTGAGTAACTATGTCATAATGGAAGGGACTTTTAATCCTCTCTTCTGATTGGAGGACCATTGTTTTCCTTTTCTTGTCATAGACAAAATCATTCCATTTGGACACCGTACGCTTCCCAGATGGAGTGTATGGGACAATTGGTCGGTTTATGATGTCTATGTCTTCTTCCATAGGTGGGGTTCGCACTTCCTGAGCGGGGTCTGCTCCTTCCTTTTGGGTACCAGAGCCACCTGATTGAGAGGTGTCTATCTCCATGTCTTGTACACCGGACCCACCTGCCTCGGTATCTTCCCTTGACTTCAATTCTTCCTCCTCCTTCTTCCTTGCTTCATCTTGCTCAGTCTCTGCTTCTTTCTGCTTTTGGGCTTCTTCACCCTCTTTCCGCAGTCTTTCATTTTCAGCGTCTTGTTGCTTTCTTGCTTCCTCGGCTTCCTTTTGTAACCTTGCCTCTTCTCTTAATCTGAGCTCTTCCTGAGCTCGGGCATCCTTGGCTTCTTTCTCCTTTTGCTAGATGGTGTTCTGGGCTTTGGTTGAACTAGAGCTCGCTCCAGTACTTTGGCGACAGATCCGTAGCTCAGTCATGTTGCTGATGCCTCTGAATGCTTCCTCCTCGGCATCGGGGTAGTGGGAGTATTCGAAGTTAGCATAGTTCCCCTTGCAATGCTTGGCCACTTTACCCTTTCTGTCGTTCCTGTGGAAGATGACCTCACCGAAGTGGAAGGCCTTCAACTCTTGAACAAATTCGTCGGCAGAGGCCACCCCTGAAAACTTGTAAGCACCTATGCAGAAAGGTAGGGGGGGAAAGGAAGCCTTGTGTAGCTTGTGGAGGAATGCTCCAATCCCATCCAAGAAGAGTTGTCTTACTGCTTCCTTGAGCACAACATAGTCTGTGGCATACTGTGGCAATATGTATGGGGGCTTAGTCCCTCCGAACATTCTCAGGTAGGTACCTTGTTCTGAAAAGTAAAAGTCCCCATAATCCCCAAGGACTTCCAAATCATTTTGTGACAGGCAATTTGGTTCTTCCTTGAACATTTTCTCGTATAGGGGCATGATGAACCCCTCACAGAAGAGTTTGTAGCTGGGCTTGTAGTTCTGAGCCCACAACATCTTGAATGCGACGTAGACCGGGGTGGTGGCCCTATCCCATGCACACCCCAATTTGGGGAACTCTATCTTGGCCAAGATACAATCTATCAGGTATGAAGACATGAAGAATTCAGCCTTCTTCAAGGCCAGCCCGGGCTTAGCAGCACTTATCATTGAGGCCAGACTATCTGACAAGATAGTGGCCCAGTCAAACACTGTCCCCTGAAATGCCACATAGTGAATGATAGGGACCCACTGAATCTTGTATACTGTGCCATCGGGCATGCCGAAGATTCTGCACAGCATTAAAGCGATCAATCTGAAAGGGGCCCTTAGGTTCTACACGTCATATTCATCTATTCCCTTCTTTCTCAAATGCTTCCCTCCCCTCAATAGCTTCTTGGCCATCTCGACGTTATCCATTTGGCCCAACCATTCGTCAGTCAGAGCTTGTTGGACACGGGGAAATCTGTAGGCCGCCGCAATATACGCGGGTTGAAACGAGGCTATAGCCATTTTCCCGCTATCATTTATCACTCTCCCTTCAGCATCTGCATGTTGGAGTATCCACTCGATCACTTCAGCACAGGGGAACAGCTCAGGGCAGGTAGCGGCTCTAGTTATGCCTGAGGCTCTGATGTTGAGATAGATTGGTGCTTCCTCTAGCAGCATATCTGGGATTTCTTGGTCCCGGATCATTCTGTAGATGTCTCCCCATCTGATTTCTGGAGGGACACCAGTAGTGCACCTAGTGTCCTGGAGCGAGGTTTCAATCTTGAGAGGGGCAAGCTTCTTTTCTGTCACCTTCGCCTTCTTCTTACTGGTTTTTGGCATCCTGATTTATCCCTGATAACATCCATATAAAAGTCATTATTTGAGCAACAGGCTGTAAAGTTTTAGCAGAGAGCAACATCCTTTTAATATTAATGAGATAAGTCAATGAAGCAAATATTTAGGAAGCAAAACATTAGTTCAACATAAGACACAAATTGAGACATTTGAAGCTCTTAAAAGACGAGTCTGGGATAAGCTATGTTGCGGAAGCTATTGGTTTTCGGACCGATAGGCGATTTGCGGAAGCAATTGGCTTCCGGTTCCACCTTGCGGAAGGAGATGTCTTTCGTTATAGTTGGGGTTGGAGAGGTTGATGGCGGGGAGACGCTGGTTGACTCGGTGAGGGCTTTGAATGCTATCGTCACGCGCGGCCACTCGTCGAGTTGCTCTATGAAATACTCTGGTCCGAGCGAAGGTGACGGCGCCGGGGACTGCTAGAGCGGCCATGGCTTCCGGTTTCGGCTCACGTGGCTTGAACGTCCACGGGTTTCGGCTCGCGTGTAGGGGCTGAGGCTTATGGAAGGGCCCAGGGTTTTATGTCTGGAGTTTACGGCCGGGGACATGGAAAGCCTATGGGGTTTCGACAAATTCTCCAAAAAGAGGTGCGCGGCCCGGGGGTAAAACGGACAAGGTTAACGGCCTGCACCAACCGCCTTGGCTTAATAAAATAAGTCATGCCAATGTTTAAATCGATGCCTATGACGTTTTGTATGACGGCTAAAACATTCAACTGTATCTGACAGGTAAAACATATCCCTTTACGGGTGTTTTGCCCGTCAAAACCCCACTAAGACCCGTTGTTTTCCCACAAACGACAACCCAATGGAGAAATTCCAGGTTAGAATCCTACTTGGCACCGTGGGGATTGCTTGAGCAAGGTGGCCATGAGCACGGACGAGCGAGGTGAGCTGGAGCGATTTGCACGATGTCGCACGTCGTTGGCCGATTCAAAAAACAATGGTGTATTGGGTCGAGCCCCTACCGTATTTTATAAAGAATGGGCACGTGTGAGCATTCAATTAGGTAGGTGACGCGGTTAAAACGAGGTTTAAATTCGCCGCGCGTAGCGGTCATGTCAAACGATCTCGGTTTTCGTGCGACCGTCATTCGCGGGGCCAATTTGTGAATCGTATCCGCCATTGCGGAAGGGTTCGACGAAAGCTTCCGCCGTTTCGGGGCTTACTGCGGAAAGGAAAATCGAAGCCTTCCGCGAAAGACCGCCACGTAGCGGACGGGTAACGCCAAGGCTTCCGCCCTTTCGGAACGATATAGTGAATGCTCCCGGTGTTTTTCGGAAGGCCTTTTTGAAAGCTTCCGCGAACCAAAAAAATCGAAGTTTCGTTGATTTTCGGGAGGGTTTGGCGAAGGCTCCCGCTAGTTTCGGAAAGCTTTTGTGAATGGCTTCCGCCGTTTCGGAAGGAAAACTTATACTCTTCCACGCAGTTTCCCGGGATCGTTTCGAAGTCCTTTTTTCGAGCGGTTTAAGTGGTTTGGTTCCACCGTTTCGGGAGGGTAGCCCGAAGGCTCCCGCGGTTTCGGGAGCAAAAGGCTGAAGGCTTTCGCCGAAGTTCTCCGAAAAATTCTAAGTTCTTTCATATCTTCGGAAGGAAATCGTCAATTCCTCCGCGGGACTTATCCGAATGGCTTCCGCCGTTTCGGGACGTTTTTCACGAACTGCCCTCGCCGTTTCGGGAGCAAAGCCGGAACCTTTCCGCGGTTGCGGAAGGCTTGAGTGAAGGGCTCCGCCGTCTTGGGAGGTTTTATTGTTTCGGAACTTGAACCGTTCCGTAGAAGCAATGATCGAAAAAAAAATTCCAAGTCTTTTTACTTCGGAAGGCTTAGGCGTGCGGTCTATGAGGATGGCTTCCGCCGTTTCGGGTGGTTTTATTGAATTCCCCCCCGCCGTTTCGGGAGCAAAGGCCGCAGGCTTCCGCGACAGTTTCTTGAAACATTCTAAGTCCTCTTCATAGTTTCGGAAGGAAATCGTGAATTCCTCCGCGGGACTTATCCGAACGGCTTCCGCCGTTTCGGGAGACAGCCTTGAATCGCTTCGCCGTTTCGGCGAGGTTATACCAGTGGTTTCCGCAACTTATAGCCATAATCTGAGTCTCTTTTCGGGGAGATATCACGGTGGCTTCCGCTGTTTCGGAAGGGTTCACTGAATTCCCCCGCCGTTTCAGGCGGTTGAAACTAAAAGTTCTCTAAGTCCCTTTGTTCCCGCAGTTTTTTTAATCGGAAGAAAATCTAAGTCCTTTTCGGGAGATTTAAGGTGAATGAATCCCGCAATTTCGGGAGACAAAACCGGAACCTGTCCGTGGTCACGGAAGGCTTCAACGAAAGCTTCCGCCGTGACGGGAACAAATTTTCAATGGCTTCGGCAGATTTTGACAAAGGAAATCTCAGTCCTTCTTTCGGAAAGGTTGGACGTTTGTCTTTGAAGTCCGGGAGATAGTCCGAATTAGCCCAAAACGTTGGGGAAAAGTCTGAGTTATCTTTTGGCTCTTTGGGGAGAACATGGAAGGATTGATGGCAAGATGTTCAGCGGGGAAATAAGATTTTATGTTGACAACAGAGCTGACGGCTGGCTTCTCAAGCAAACTTTCTACAAAATATACAGGAGGGGCCCCAACATGTACAAAAATTTTGGGGAGGGGTGTTGCTGCAGCAACAGGACGATACTGCTTACTATTACCAGGGTGGCAGGTATCCAAGCTCCACATACAACTACTCAGATTCAGATGTTGTACGCAGAAGAAGGTATGCCTCCCATGGTGTTCAACTAGTGCAAGGGTCTCCTCGCCAACATCTGAGTTCAGTTGACCAAGTGTCAGCACGGGGAGCTCAAGCAGTTTGGATACGGATCGATCATAGTGTCTTTCCTCTTAGAGCGGGTTCCTCTCTTGTGCCCGCAGGTGGTACTGGATGACAGGGATCTGAGAGATCCACACATGCTCAGGTGGGCAGAGGTGATGACCTGCCATGGTGGGGGTCCCATCATCAATTTTGGTCCCAATTTTTTTAGCTGGCTTGAAGGCCAGTTACTCATGGTCGAGGACTTTCCATATGGTGGTATGGACTTTCAGGAGGATCCCCACTTAGTGCTTCCAGAGGGTGCAGCATGGGGTGACATCAGTAAGAACAAAACCCTTTTAGTTTTTAGTTTTGTGAATTATATTTTTTTTTGATGTAGTGCTGACAAGTACATTATATGTGTGTGCAGATGTGGGTCTCGTGTGACCAGTAGGCCTCTCCCTTCTGGCGAGGAGAGATAGAAGTGGAGAGGAAGTGGTTCCTGCCGGTGCTCATCCCGTCGTCGAGGAGATGGAGGAGGTGTACCGAAACCTGTCTGGGCCGACTGTGGATGTACTAGAGCCAGCCATTGATGACCTACCGAGGCCCATGTAGATATTTGGAGTTGGAGCATCCATGCACTTCAACTCCTTACTCCGCAAGGTGGCTCGTACTGTAGACTGCTTTCTCACCCAGTGTGAGAGAGATGTTAGAGGAAGGGGTGGTGTACGGGTCAGGGATCCAACCTGATTGCACTTTTAGACTTGTACTGAGAGTTTAGAGGCCTTATATTTTTGTACTTACTGAAAGCTATCAAGTTTCATATTTTTGCAGAGAATCACTGAAAGCCATCGTGCTTCAGATTTTGTACCAGCACTACTTTTGAGCGATTTATATATATATACATTATCGATGGTTTTATACATTATGTGTTCTTAGAATGATTAGTGGTGTGATCTTGTTTACATGTTTGCTTTTGTACATTACATTTACATGCTGTGAATGCTTTTACATATTATGAGTGTTATGTGTGTGTAATGTACCAATCCAAAATGAAATTGGCCATCGAGTCAGCAACTGTGTTTAACTCTCATGGAATGTGCAGGCATTGAACAAATTCAAATGACCTTTCCAGGAGACGTACTCGTCTGAAGAGACGGAGTAAGATGGGATCACGAATGGCATAGACCCGGTTAATATGAGAAACCACTAATTGAGAATCCATGTGGATGACAATATGGTTCATACCCAAAGAAATGGCATCAGCTAGGGTTCCGATTATTGCCTGATATTCTGCTACATTGTTGGTCACAAACCCTAGGCAACTTCCTCCTGAGCTAATGAGCTCACCTGTTGGGGAATATAGTACCCAAGCTACCGAAGCAAGGTGAAGGGTATGTCGGATGGTTCCTTCCACGAATCCATAGCACGTTGCCATCTGCACACGCAGACAGAACATGGTATGAGAATTGGAAACAAGATCAAAAGACACTCGAAAGAGAAATGCGTCACACCACACAAAAACACCAAAACACGCCATGTACTATATACAAGCAAGTCTATGCATGAGAGATCAAGCGTAGTATCTCTTCAGGTAAATCCCATTGCAGGGTTAACCCAAAGAGATTTCATCATAATCTTCAAGCTCGTAGGCACCTTTTTCCAACACACATTTTATAACGTAGGGTCCATGCCACATGGACTCAAACTTCCTAGCTCCTAGTTTATCATGCTTCTGGTCATAAGTGACGACCAGATCACCCTCGTTAATGATACGAGGTTCAACCGACTTATCGTATTGGGCCTTGATGCGTTTCTTATGTGCTTCATTAGCAGGAGCGACATCACGGCGAGACTCGTTAAGCTTTGCTAGGTGTAAGAGATGTTCTTCCTCAGCAGTAGTGTTAGGAAGAAGTTCAACCGCGAGCTATAAAGATGGGATTGCTCACTCTATCGGCAAAAAAACCTCCAATCCGTATACCAATTGGAAGGGAGTGAAGCCTGTGGCGGTTTTAACGGTAGTTTGATAGGCCCATAATGCTAAAAAGAGCATATTATGCCAGTTAGACTTTTGTGTCCCTACCATCCTCTGGATCATAGTTTTCAAGACCTTGTTAATTGCCTCGACCTGTCCATTAGATTGCGGGTAGTAGGGTGTCGAGTTTTCATGGCAAAAACCCAACCTGTCGCTTAATTCATCCACCATATGGTTCTGAAAGTGAGAACAATGATCAGTAACGATGGCCTGCGAAACTCCAAACCGTGCTATCACATGATTAAACATGAAGAATGCGGCGGTTTTGCCATCGTTTTGGTATGTAGGCATAGCCTCGGCCCACTTTGTGAATTAATCCACAGATACGATGATGTAACTATGCCCCCCGGTCGAGGTAGGCTTATAGTGCATAAAATTGATGCCCAATTTTGCAAATGGGCCAACGGCAATAATTGGATGTAGTGGGGCGGGAAGAGTGTGCTTCTTCGTGTGGAAGTGTTGGAAAGGAGGACATTTTTTAACGACCTCAATACAATATTTGAAGATAGTAGGCCAGTAATATCCTGCGCGCAAAATATTCTGGGTTGTAGCGATCCTAGAGAGATTATCGCCACATGCCCCTGCGTGACAGTCATTCAGAATGCTTTCAGCCTCATCATGAGTGAGACAACGTCGAAGGATTGAATCGACGCCATGATGATACAAAGTATCATTGATGATTAAAGAATACTTTGCATGGTGGCTAATCTTACGACGATTGTCGTGAGAAAGTTGAGGATCGAAGTGTTGGGTTTGAAGATACAACATAATATCTCCATACCAGGGGTCGGTCGTACTGATGAGAAAGAATGATTCATCCAGAAATGAATCATTGTGCTCAACTTCTGCATCAGGATGGGGAAGGTCGCAAATGAGCTCGGCAAAAACCAAATACTTTGCATGGTGGTGAATCTTATGACGATCGTCACGAGAAATTTGAGGATCAAAGCATTGGGTTTGAAGATACAACAGAATATCTCCATACCAGGTGTCGGTCATATTGATGAGAAACAATGATTCATCTGGAAATGAATCATTGTGCTCAACTTCTGCATCAGGATGGGGAAGGTCGCAGATGAGCTAGGAAAACAACAAATACTTTTTAGACTCTCGGCAAACAAAAAATACTTTTTAGACTTAGCTTTCTCGAAAAGAAGATCGAATTATTGCAGTATCACAATCTAGCGTTAATACTTGCCCCCAAGCACCTGACGTGTCAGTACGTGGTACATGGGGTTCGAGTCAACAATGATAGTTGGTGCGGAGCAAAATGTAGTGATGAAACTTCTGGACAGAAATGACTGCCGCGAAAGCAAGTTTTTTGACATGTGAATATCTAGTTTCGGCGTTAGCTAGACCCTTACTTGCATAGTCTATCACATGTTCCTGAGCGTTTTGATCCTCCTGTACCAAAATCATGGCGATAGTGGTAGTAGAAGCGGCGAGATATAAGATGTAATCTCGATAATAATTAGGCGGTTGGAGCATAGGGGCATGCATGATGGCATGTTTGATACTATTGAAGGATTTTTGAGCTTGATCATCCCAAATGAATGGGACGTCCTTCTTAAGCAGTCTCATATAGCCCTAATTTTTCTCCGCGAAATTACAAACAAAACGTCTTAAGTAAGTCGCCTTCCCTTGGAGACTTTGAAGTTCTGTAACATCAGTCAGGGGTGGTAGGTTGATGATGGCCTCCACCTTTAAGGGATCAATGCGGATCCCATCCTTCGAAACGATAAATCCTAAGAGGCATCCGAATTC
Source organism: Larix kaempferi (assembly GCA_027924585.1). NCBI lineage: Eukaryota > Viridiplantae > Streptophyta > Pinopsida > Pinales > Pinaceae > Larix > Larix kaempferi. The sequence goes on along the minus strand of BSBM01000642.1, from coordinate 1,524,152 downwards.
AACGCAAAAGATACACTTGTGAGGATTCAGACGGATATTGTACCATTTGCATCTGAGGAAAATGGTTGTCAGATGGTCAATGTGGAACTCGCGCTGCTTTGAATGAGCAGGGAGATCGTCCAAGCAGGGTTCCACAAAGTCCTTAATATCATGGAAGGCGTACGACATAGCCCACTGAAACATGGCACCAACATTTTTAAGGCCAAATGGGAGCTTGCGATAAGCGAATGTACCCCATGGGAAGATGAAAGCCATCTTATGTTGGTCGGCTGGGTTGATCTCAATTTGGTTGTAACCAGAAAATCCATCCACGAATGAGAAGATGATGCTTCCGGCAGAGTTGACGATGATCTGGTCGATGAAGGGGGCTGGGTAATTATCTTTTGGTCAAGCCCGATTAAGGTCCCGATAATCAACACAGACATGAATGGTGCCCTTATTTTTGTTCACAGGAACGACGTTTGAGACCCAATCCATCAATGGGATAGGATAAATAAAGCCAGGCTTTAAGAACTTTTCAATTTCTGCCTTTATGGCCATAGTCTTCTGTGGGTGTATCGGTCGCAACTTTTGACGTATAAGTTTGATGTCGGGATAGGTTTTTATTTCGTGAGAAACAATTGCGGGGTCTATCCCAGGCATCTCCTCATAGGACCAAGCAAACACGTCTCAAAATTGCTTGAACAGGGCCGTGCTTATAGCAATTTCTTCAGGGAACACTTCTGGCCTATGCGAATGTGTTCCACTATACCAGGTTTCACCGAGATGTCTACCGGGGTGGTTGGCTCAATATTGGCCAAGTTTCCCTCCGTGTCCGTAAGACATGTAAGGATGGGGCACTGAGAGGATGGGTAGATATTTGGTGAAAAGAGGGTGTGGATATTGTTATCTATGTATTCCAAAGGAGGAAGAAAATATGACCTATGATGGAGATCATCCCACAGAATGTCGTCAACATTCATTACTTCCATGATGGATTTGTCTAAATGAAAAGTACGAAGCAAGAGATCAAGTAGAGAGGACATCCATCGTAGAGAACAAGATGGGGAGGCCATGGTTAAATGGTCCTTCGAAGCTTATTGGATAGCCTCATAAATGCGTTCAGTGGGTGAAAGAGGCATCATATCTCCAAATAGGTGTGTTGTGGCTTCATCTGGTACAATCCAAGCATCATTTGAGTTAAATAAAATATCAGTGGAGATCCTGTTCAACATGGCAACACGACTAGGGGGGTCCGTGGCTGGAAAAACGCCCACGAGAGATGAATCTTTCAAGGGGCCAACTCCTACACTCTCATACTATTTTGACGACTGTCGAATGGAAGGAACATGGTCACCAGGATGAGTAGTGGCGTCCGGTGTACAAAAATCTAACTGGTCAATAGTAACAATTTGTCCTTGGTGGGGGAATTGTACGATGCAGAAGACTGAAGAGGCTACCGCCTTCATGGTATAAAACCAATTGCAACCAAGCATGAGATTATAATCTAACGGGGCCGAGACCACTTCCACGTTAATGGTTATGATCTTTCCACCCAACTCAACTGCAAGAGCTTGTAAGAGCCCATGAGTTGAAAGCCACACCCATCGAATGCTTTCAACGTGGTAGGATAATGATTCAATTCAGGGGAGCCAATGGCTCTCCAACAAGATATGGACATGGCAGAAGTGGAGGCTCCTTTGTCCAAAAGAGTGTGATGGACAATCATCCCACCAAGGTTCGCAGTAACTTGGAATGCGAGCTGGTGTGAGAGCCTTGGCTTAAGGTTGTCAGGACAAAACATGATGGTGGTCGAGGAATTCGGGTCAACTGCACCAATAGCTACAAGGAGAGTTTTGCATTGATTGGGACAATTTTGCAAAACTTCCAGGGTAGACATGGTTCAAGGGGCTTGTTCCAAGTCCTCTACAATATTGTATATCTGTGCCATGTGAGCTTTAAGATTGAAAACAACTTTTTGAATCGTGCTCTTGGGAGGACGCAATATCGAATCTAAGGAGGGTCTCTCTATGGTGAGAGAGGTTGATGGTACAGTGACATTAGGTAAAGAGTTGGAAGATTTTTCAGTATTACTTCCAGCGGGTTCCTTTGAAGGGACCTGTTCGTAAGATCGTGAGCAAGTAGTTAAATTGATCGCCTCATTACACAACATGAGAACATGCACGGTATTGGATGGTTCCCCCTGGGATGGGGGGGTTTGAGCAATCATTTGTTGGTTTTGAGCAGGAAACAGACCGTTATGGACTGCGGGAGTTGGTTTACCCCTAAGAAACTTTTGCACTTCGTCTCTATGGGGACACTCTTTGGAGAAATGGTCTCCTCCACACAGTAGACAAGGATACTTCAGTTTCCTTTTTTCCTTAGTATCTTCAGGAGTGCTCTTCGTTTCCTGCTGGGTAGAAGACTTCTTGGGTTTCCCTTGTTCTTCTTTTTTCCATTAAACTTCTTAGATGAAGCTAATTGAACAGAATTCACTTGTTCGGTTACAGTAGGAGCATTGGACTTGGTGGTGTTGTGTCTAGCCAAAGTTGGGTTGGATGATCCAATAGTGCTAACAGCAGGCTGGGTGGTAAGGGAACCTATGATCCGATCAGCTTGGGGTCCCTTATGTGGTTTTGTGGGATCATTAACATCCTGGGGTGCATCAGGAAAAATATTGAACAGAGTGCCAGACTGGGTATAGAGCAGGTCTAACAGATGAGCACTTGCGATGGCTTGTTCTTCGGTGACAGCACCTTGCATGGCAACATCTTTTGCTATGGTGGGAAGAAGCGATTTAGTAAACCAATCTGCTAGGAGCTGATCTGGAATGGGAGCTTTAATGAGACGTCGTCTCCTTCGCCACTCATGGATATGATCCAAAATGTGAGTGGCGGTATTCTGATGGAGCGAGGTTAAAATCTCAGTACCAGTCTCATACCATATAGGCAACTGGAAATGTGTTAAGAAGTTCATAGCAAGAGAGCCAAAATCAGGAAAAGAGTGTGGTGGCAACTCAATGTACCACTTGGCAGCCAAACCAATGAGAGTCCTTTGGAACAATATAAGACGAATTGAATCGTCTATTAAGGAATTAGATGAACACCATAAGTGGTATGTCATTACATGGTTCTTGGGGTATTCACCCGGCTTGCCATCAAACTTGAGGATATCAGACGGAAGTTTCACCAAAATCAATGGCTAGTTAGATCCATGGTAAACAGGATCGTTGGTTAAACGAGAGAGGTTAGGTAAGTCCAAAGTAGCCAGAAAGGGAAGTTATGGATTACGCTACGCATATTGATAATACGGATATGGTGTGTAAGGACTAAACTGACCCCAAGGTGTACCAGGATAAAACTGACCATAGGGGGTTGTGCCGCCCAGACCATAAGGAGGTCCTCCACCATAAGTTGGTCCATTCGAATAAGGTGGGGGTCCACCTCCACCTCCGGGAGGGGGTGGAGGTCCATCGCCATCACCGGGAGGAGGTGGGGGTCCATAACCATAATAAGGTTTCCCACCATTGCTTCCGCCTAGAGGGGGTGGTGGACCACTTTCGCTGCCAGATGGGTGGGGGCCCCCACCACCTCCGCTGCCGAAAGGATGAGGGTTTCCACCACCACCACCACCACTAGGGTAATTAGGTCCTCCACCACCTCCGCCTGGAGGGGTTGGTGGACCACCTTCACCACCCGAAGGGAAATTTCCTCCTCCACCATTATAGGGTGGTCAGCCGCCGCCTCCTTTTGGAGGAGGTGGCGGACCATTCCTGCCACTGCCTGAAGTGTGAGGGGGGTTGTAGGTAAAATGAGGTGGGCCTCTACCGATGTGAGGTGGGGGGCCGCTGCCTCCAACATGAGGTGTGGGAGGACCGATCGGGGTGGTGGTACTTGAGAGATAGTCGGTTGGGGTCCGTGTTGCAACACAGGTTGTTGACCCCATAGAGTGTATGGATTCCTGGTATAAGGTATCCCGTATGGCACGTTTCCGGGATTAGGTTGACCCGGCACAAGGTTAAAAGAACCTGGATATGCTTGACTCCATGAGGGTTGGGTTACATTGGATAGCCCTCCAACATGAGATAATCCCGTGGTGGACGGTCTGGCGGGTTGGGAAGGTCCATTGGGGACTCCACCGCCTATGTTCTGGTTAGGAAACAGGGGTTGCCCCCCAACCACAATGGTTTGACCACTACTCAAAGGTTGAACCAACGTGGTTTGTTGACTAGCTACCGTGGTAATAACATTACCAATAAGATAATCTGTAGGAATAGAATACTCTCCCCTTGAATTTTGAGGTGGGGGAGGAACCGATAAAGTAACTGTGGTAGTGACAGGTGTGTTAGACCGTTGTCCTTCCACTGGTTGGTTCACTTAAGGTGCAGGACTGGATTCCTGCGAGGGATGACCAGTCTCATTAGTGGTCACGTGGTGGGGTGCTTCAGGTGATCCAAAAGATATCGAATGAACTGGGATAGGTTCGTCGTCATGTCTTATTTGGAAATGATGATTGTGGAACTCTTCAAAGTGTCGCTTGAGACTTTGTCTTTGAAGCTCATCTCCTTTAACACTTAACTGTTCCAAACGTTCATGGATGGGGCCGAAAGTCTTGGCAAGGTTAGGTTTATAGTAAGGCCTAGTGAACTCTGGAGTAGTCTAGTTAGGTGGGGACGAGATGGAAAAATGAGCCACTGATGGTCTGTAGAAGATGTCCAGTAAGCTGTTGAAGGACCAACAGCTGCTATAGGGTCCTCCTGGGGTTGGTTTATCCATTCCAACGATCCAGGTTCTCCTGAGATGACGGGAGAAAGTTCATGTGAAGTGGGGGTTTGTGCTCCTTCATCCTATGTGGAATGAGAGGCAGGTGAATCTGGTGGAAACAAATGTCCGCCAATATTCAAAGTGGGATTCCCTACTTCAGTAACTATGACCACGTTACACTGATCCATTCTTACCCTTGAAATAACCTCCAAATTAAGGGGAAATTTGGGTGGCAAGTTCAAGATCCTACGGGACCTTCTCCAGGGAAAATCCGCCAGAGTATCAGGAAAATTAGCGAAAAAAGGTCGAAACAACGTTTCTCCAAAAGGTATACTAAAAGAAAAGCAGTCCAAGAAAACCTACTCAAACTAAGGCAACAAGCAAACTTGTGTGACAGAGTGGATTCAAAAGTCTGGAGCCTCACGAGATTATCAAGGCATCGCAAACCGCAATATACTGCAGGGTACAACAATATTCCGTGACAAGGAGGATTGGGACCGTACCCTTGCCTGCATACCCGACTACTTAGACAGGATGTGCGTGCAAATCTCCCCGAGTGCTGTTCTCGGTGTATTGCTTTGACAAGATGGCCAAATTGTTAACTCGATTGGTTTCAGGAATCCTAATGGTGTCTCCTGATATACGCAAGGTATGTGGGAGCTCAAATCCGTAGTGGTGTTGTCTAATGCACAGCCGTTGGCACGAGACCTTCCGATATATGTGTCGATTACGTGATACACCCTTCGATATATGCCAAGTACAGATTATGGTACTTCGTGGGTACTTGAAGGAGCTCGATATATTGATGTACATGGAAGACTACAATACCCCCAGACTACAGTGCTGGCAAGTAATGACAGCTGCCACACTTAATGACGCCGGAATACGTCTCTAACTTACACACAAGTTACTAAAAATTTTACCTAGTTCTACTGTTAATTTTATCTTGAATGGTTAGGTGAATGCATGAGGTGAGTACATAATCAGAAACATAATGCAAGCCCTAGCTACATGCATGAAATATTATTTTCTTTCGATGAATTCTACCTATGGTAAGGAGAAAACTTTTTCCAATGGTATTTCCAAACAAACTCAATGAAACACAATTCCCAATGCAAATAATTTTGACAATGAAAGTACTCTTTTCTTTTTCAAGGAAACACACAAACGTTCACAACAATACTATCCAAATCAAAACATTTTTTATTTTTCTTTTCTTTTTCAAATCAAAACAACACTAAGTAATGAGATGAAAGGATTCTAAAACGAAAAATGCAAGTCTTTCACTTTCTCTTTTCAATGATCTAAAGGCAACAAAAATAAAAAATGCACCTATCTTTCCCTAGCATGGAAACAACTTTTAGAGAAAAAAGAATTGTACTAAAGCTTTTCAAGAAGATGAATAATTCATAATTCAAGAAAAACACAATCAATCATATTTCCATTCATCTTTTCCAAAACATTCCAATGAACAACGATCTTTCTTCAATAACTTTTTGAGAAACAATGGGAGAGAAGCACTTAAAATCTTTCAATGGATGTATCAAAGCAATAAACTTGAAGACAACTTTGCTTTCAGATCTAAATGATTGAAAACAAAATGCTACTCGCAGCATTCATACAGTCAGAAAACTTAAGAAAAGACAAGCACTCAACCAAGCAAAAAGACACTCTTAACTCAAAATCAAGCAGCAGCAAGAAAACTAAGAAAGCAAAGCTCAAAACAAAAATAGATGAGGTATGGAAGGTGATTTGATGTAATGATCAAATTAGGGATGGAAGGAAGGGAATGAAAGAGTGAATGGATGAAGGTGGGGGAGACAAAAGTATCCGCCACTACTGATTTAAAACTTGTCCAAAGCGGAACCCAAAGTCAATCCAAATGGAACCAAACTCTCAACACACAAATCAAAATGGGATCTCTGGATGGATGTTGTAGCACAGAGGGAGTTCATACATCAAAACAAGGCTCAGACTATGAAACAAGAAGATGGATGCCTGTATGCTAAGTCTCGATAGATCGACGCACTTTGGCTATGCAGATAGTGCGATGTCGCAGTTTACCTGCACGAGAGATGCGACAATGTCGCAGTCTACTAATGCACAGGACATGACGAGAAAGTAGCAGTCAAAGAACAAAGACTCAGAAAAACATAGTGTCGCTCTGTTTTCACTGCCCAGGTGCGACAGGTGAGTTCTAGATTAAAAAATGAATCATATCTCCTAATAATGAACCACCAACAGGCTTGAAACTGAGTTGTATAAACTCAAAGGAAGAATATTAGGATCTTCAACGTGAAAATCTGAAAATGGAATCAATCCTAAGAAGGAAAATGGCAAAAGAAATGACAACAAGGCTTGTGACAAGTAATCAACTGAAAATGACTCGGATTAACGATCACTAAATAAGAATACTCCCCAGTATGGTCGCCATATTTGTTACCGGACAATCCACTCGACCGGAGGCGATCCGGATCTCCCTAGCTCAATGCAAGTCTAGAACAAATAGAATAGACTACAAACACGTTTCCTAGATCTACTTAAGGATCAATTGCTAGATGTGTTACCTCTTTGATTCGCTATCCTTTCTCCCGAATATTGCTCCACGTCCCACGGTCGTCATATCCAAGCTGCAAGACCTGTTAAGACACAGAAAATAGAAATGAGTAAAGAGCATCTATACAATAAGAGATCTATGTAAACATTTAAGCAGGTAAACAACACAACATCATCACATATAAGAGCGATATTGGTGGAAAGCATTTGTATTACTGCAAATAGAGTAGTACATGATAGATATATAGAACTACAACCAATGACTTAACGTAGCAACCCTTCTCCCCACAAGCCAATTGCCAAGCCCTTCCAAGGAAGCATGAATTCTCCAAGAGGTGAGTGAAGGTGTCTTAAGAGAGATTTCACCAGCATGTAGATACCATAGCCTTTCTCCCTTTGGTATGGGAGTGAGCCTCGTATATATAGGACTAAGCGGATGATATTATGGAGAGGATAGTCTGAGAGATGGTAGGAGAGAGTTAGGGGATCTTCCCAATGAGTTAGGGGTTGAGTACCAACTCTCTAAGAGATCAAGGATAAGCCCCCAAATGGTCAAGCTTCGAGAAAGATCTAGAAATGGCTATTTTTTCCCATTAACAGATCTCGTCGCACCTTGCTATGGAGCAACCTGCGACGTCGCATGTTGCTAGTGTGAAACTTGCGATGACCTCTCAAAAGGTTGTACAAACTATGTACAAATCCTCTCAAATGAATACTTGGTCCAGATGACTTCAGGGATGTATACACTAAATCATGATGATGGGTAGATTTTAGGTGTAACAAACTTATGTAACATAGTTTGTATATATTTCTCTATTTTTTAAATCAGCTCAAATGGTGAACCAAGAGATTTGAAGCCCAAAGAGAAGGCCCTAAGATCTGGAGGGGTAGTCATCTCTTTATTTTTATTTTTATGCATAGAAAAAAGAAAAACAATGGTTTGAAGTTTTTGAGAACAAACCAATGGATAAGGAACTTGGTCCACGAGGTTCTTTGCTACCTCGCAGGGAGGATATGATCCCCAATTGGATCCAGTTGTTAGCGCTATTTTTGGGATAAACATTTGGAAGGCGTTAGGCTTGTAAAAGTCTTAAGTATTGATTTTGTAAATGAGATGAAGATCCGCTCAAAGTAATATGAAGACCAAATTGAAGGGCACTGATAAATAATAATGAAGACCCACAGTTGCAAGCACGCTTTGCAAAGGTAAAATGCTTAGTTATGGTTATGAGCAGAAAGGTGTTAAATGGTGGGCACAAATAACCATCAGATATTGGGATGAAATAGATCCACGGTCATCAAGTGGTTTGCCGATTAGACGTGCGCGAAGAAATGAACTTTCCAAATATGCGAAGTGGAGGTAGGTTCTACATATTTTGACAATGCTGATTTCCCGGAGAAAAGAATCAACGATGGTCATTGGATTCAGAAATACAACATGCATGAACAAACAACATTTTCTGGATTTATGAATTTTGGTAGAGACCGTGCCTTTGGACGACTAGGATGCAGATAAGACTTAGATCGACGGTCGGCATTGGATTCGCAGATAAAAGGTGCGAGGAAGGAAAATTTCTAAAGAATGAAGACTATGGAGTTAAACAGGGGAAGAGATCAATAGCGCAGGATCGATCATGCATATGGATGGCTCAAAGAATTCATTTATTGCGAGAGGTGGAAGAATGATATGAAAAGAAAAATAATATAAAAATAAAATGCATGGAAAATTAGGTTCTTGTTTATCCTGTGCATTGGAAAGTGAAAGTCGATGACTGTGCAGGAAGAAGCTACCTCATACACGAATCTTGAACCAGCTGTCAATAGACCAGGTAGGCCTTTATTGTCATAGAAAACTATTTAAATGACTGAAGTTGGGGAAGTAGAACCCTCGGGTTTTGAGCATCAGAAAATAGAGGAACTATTAGAAGATAAATATTTGGAGATATTTGATACAGTGCTTCTAAATGGACCTATCGAAGCAGTAAAAGACAGACTAAAACTTATTAGGGACCATGGCTTAGATGTCCATAATGTGTACAGGTCATTTTTCCAGTTTTTCTGAGTCAACCAAACCCTAAATTTCCCTGAAGTCATCGATTGGTGTGCTACTAATTATTCCTCCTATGAGAGGGTAATTATAGATGCATCCAGCTCAAAAATCTTGTTTATAGTCAGTCCTATCATCGTGAGAAAATCCCTTTCAATCCCAGATGATTTCAGTAAAAAATACAAAGAGTATAAGGAAGAGTCCATAATTAAGTATCTTAGAGAGTATCCAGTTGAATATAGGCAGTATTTCTTTAGGATTTGGGTAAAACGTAATGTATTATTGCAGGACTAACCATTCCCAGTTGAGTTCAGTATTTTTACTAAAGAAACAAAGTGTGTCATAAGCATGATAAGTCAATTTTTAGGATTATATACAAACATGTATGTTACTGAAACCTTGACGAGTCTGTTATTTGTCCTTATCACTTTTCCATTTGAGTATAAAGAGTCTATCCAATTATTCCATTGCTCTCGCCTTAAATTTGATGACTTCCTAGCTGATAATATCCATTCTCAGCTAGTGGACTTCCACAAGACCTGAAGTTTCAGGTTTTAGTCATACTTATTAAGGATGTTTTTATCATTTAATGAAGAAAATTTGAAACTTCCTGAGAGGATGCTCACAAAGAAAATGAACACAGATTACAACAAGTTCATGAACAACCTTATGTCAGAGGTTTACAGTGTTTTTTATCAGAAAATATTGCCCAATGTGTTGACAGAGATGACAGAGATTTTGCAACCCTCTCCTGAAAAGAAAACAGGTGATTGGTTTCTCTTGAAACACGGCACAATAATTAGAGTATATTGTTTTACTCATCCACCTTATGTACTACTAGCAATTTTAACTCCTAGAGTGTTTGCTCTAGAATTGATCAGGAAAACGTTAAGGGTAGAAATTGAACATTTTCTAGATCATAAGAAAGCTTCAGACATTACATTTCCATGGGTTGTACTCCCATTCATCATTAAGAATAAAGATTCCCTTTCAACCATTGAGTGTGTGTTAAAAGAAATGGGATTTCAAACAAAAGTTGCCATCAACTATGATCCCCATCACATTATCTCCAATAGAAGAAAAGCCAGTAAAAGAAAAGGCTTTGGGCACTTTGAGCTTGCATGTCTAGCAGAGACTGCAAACTGGTTGGAATATCCCTGCAAAGGTCAGAAGGATGTAGATATGCATGCAGAATCCACTCCTTTTGTATAGAAAGCCACATCACCACAACCTGGAACTTCCAGCTTGATCCCAATAGTTGGAGCAATTTCACCCCTAGCCATCTGCTCTGAAAAATCCAACAAAATGGAAGTCTTTGATGCCATGGAAATAGAGGATGAAGACACAGAAAGAGCCCCAAAGGGACAAAAAGTGGAAGAGGTAGGACAACAGCTTGTACATGCGACAAGGGATAAAGGTAAGAAGAAATAGGTAAAGGCCAAAGAACCGGCCTTTGAAATTAAAGAGTATGTATTTGACAAAGCAGCCACTGAGTCAGCTGCACAAGGCAAAAGTAGGTCAGAGTTATTGGATGAATACAAAGAGAATAAAGATACAGTTTTAGAAGAGTCAAAATTGTATGCAGAAGTTAGAGACATCTCCAACAAGAATGTATCCATAGTCACTATCAGGAGCCATGCTCTGTTAAAATTCAATATGCTAAGACAGAAAATAGCAGCATTACATTCCATTTCACAATAATAGCATATACAAGATCACTGAAGAAACAACAAGCATAGCATAAACACAAGAGACACAGATTTATCCTGGGAAACCCTCATGGGGTAGAAAACCCAACAAAGCTTTCCTCAATAAGATGATAAACCAAAATACAAGACGTGCTCCCTCCTTCTAATCCTCCTTAGCAAATCTCCCAGACAAGTGCTACTCTTTTCAAGTGTGTGAGTGTATCAAATGAGGAACACACCTCCTTTATTTATACACTACTTTGACATATATTTCACACAAGTACATGTAGGCTCGTATTTAACCATTAGATTAAATACCCTATTATAACTGACTGGGCCGACCCCCACATGGTGGGTCTAATAACCCTAGTTGCCACAACTCCTCGGAGGAATAAACATCTCCGGATACATAATAGAATCACTTCGAAGGGATGGAACATCTCTAGAATAAATAATGTACAAATATAATATTCTTAGAAGTTACAATATTCAACACTCCCCCTTAACGAGAAGGATATTATAACAACATCTGTAGGAGCAAGGAGTCATTGACTACATCATCTATATATCATCGGAAGCTTTCTTTAATTCATCATCATCAGTAACTCAACTAGTTACTAGAACATCAACATCATCAGAGTTGATATTACTCGATCATCAGCATCGTCATCAAACGATCACACAATCATCAGCATCGTCATCACACGATCATCAGCATCGTCATCACACGATCATCAGCATCGTCATCACATGATCAGCAGCATCGTCATCATACAATTAGCATCGTCATCATACGATTAGCATCGTCATCACACGATCAATAACATCGTCATCATACGATCAACATCGTCATCACACGATCGACAGCATCATCATGACACGATCAGCATCGTCATCATGCGATCAGCATCGTCATCACACGATCAACATCGTCATCATACGATTAGCATACACGATCGGTAGCATCTTCATCACACGATCATATTACAGGATGATCAATCCTGCTCTCTTTAGGACATAGGTCCATGGATGATGCAATCCAGATCAAGTTCCAGGATGATCAATCCTTATCTCTTTAAGACAAGTCTCATGTCTAGGGACGATCCAATCCCAACCACAGTGCCAGTCCTTTTTCATACTGGATGTGACCTAGATCAGATCTAGGATTTACCACCACAGAGCCAGTCCTTTTTGATACTGGATGTGTCACATCTACAGAGCCATCCCTGTTTCATGCTGGACGTATCACATCTACAGAGCCAGCCTTGTTTCATGCTGGATGTATCACATCTACAGATCCAGCCCTGTTTCATGCTGGATGTATCATATCTACAGAGCCAACCCTGTTTCATGCTGGATGTATCACATCTACAGAGCCAGCCCTGTTTCATGCTGGATGTATCATATCTACAGATCCAGCCCTGTTTCATGCTGGATGTATCATATCTACAGAGCCAGCCCTGTTTCATGCTGGATGTATCATATCTACAGAGCCAGCCCTGTTTCATGCTGGATGTATCATATCTACAGAGCCAACCCTGTTTCATGTTGGATGTATCACATCTACAGAGCCAGCCCTGTTTCATGCTGGATGTATCACATCTACAGAGCCAGCCCTGTTTCATGCTGGATGTAACCTAGAACAATTCTAGGATTTGTCATGTACATTTTGAACCGAGCTCCAAGGACGATCCAGTCCTATCATGTACCTTTTGAACCGAAGTCCAGGGACGATCCAGTCCTATCATGTACCTTTTGAACCGAAGTCCAGGGACGATCCAGTCCTATCATGTACCTTTTGAACCGAAGTCCAGGGACGATCCAGTCCTATCATGTATCTTTTGAACCGAAGTCCAGGGACGATCCAGTCCTATCATGTACCTTTTGAACTGAAGTCCAGGGACGATCTAATCCTATCATGTACCTTTTGAACCGAAGTCCAGGGACGATCCAGTCCTATCATTCAATTCTTGGAGACCTCATGTCTACGGCTCAATTCAAAGGACCATAGTCCGAGGATGATCCAATCCCCTTACCTGTTCATTCAGGATTTAGTTCTCGGAGACATCATGTCTACGGCTCAATTCAAAGGACTAAAGTCTGAGGACGATTCAATCCCCTTACCTGTTCATTCAGGATTTTGTTCTCGGAGACATACGTCTACGGCTCTCTTTAGGACTGAATTCCAAGGATGATCCAATCCCCTCAAGTCCATCAAGGACTTCATTCTCGAAGACATACGTCTACAGCTCTCTTTAGGAATGAAGTCCAGGGATGATCCAATCCCCTCAAGTCCACCCAGGACTTCATTCTCGAAGACATACGTCTACGGCTCTCTTTAGGACTGAAGTCCAGGGATGATCCAATCCCCTCAAGTCCACCAAGGACTTCATTCTCGAAGACATACATCTACGGCTCTCTTTAGGACTGAAGTCCAGGGATGATCCAATCCCCTCAAGTCCACCAAGGACTTCATTCTCGAAGACATATGTCTACGGCTCTTCTTTCGGATTGAATTCCAGGGATGATCCAATCCCCTCACATGTTTACCAAGAACTTCATCAAAACATGTGTCAATCATGTATCCTCATCATCAAAACATGTATAACAAAACATGTATCCTCATCATCAAAACATGTATAACAAAACATGTATCCTCATCATCAAAACATGTATCCTCCTCATCAAAACATGCATAACATCTATCATCAAAAGCATGTATACATCTATCATCAAAAGAAAAAATATAAGATTCCTAAATCTAAATAATTCTAAGTAACTAGGTGCAGTAAATAGGTAACCTCATCATTGATGAGACAGACTTGTTATCAGATACTATGCTACTCCCCCTTTCGAGGAGGGTCCTTCTAAACTATACCAAGCTTGTCTCGGAAGTATTCAAACTTTACTCGAGACAGAGGTTTAGTCAATATATTAGCAATCTGATCCTCAGTGCTTATATACTCGAGCTTGATAGCTCCTCTCTGCACCATATCTCGTATATAGAAGTATCGGATCTCTATGTGTTTTTGACTTATTGTGGAATACAAGATTTTCTATCTTGATGCAGTTTTGAATGTCACACATAATCATAGTGGAATTCATTTCTAAGTCAAACACTCCATATAATAGCTTCTGAAGCCACACTGCTTCACAGCTGGCAGAGCAGACAGCTATATATATATTCTGCTTCAGCAGTACTGAGAGCCACACTAGAATGTTCCTTGCTGAACCATGAGATCATGGCAGATTCAAGACTATAATATCCACCTGATGTACTCTTTCTGTCTGAGCACTTCCTACCCAATCAGAATCTAAGTAACCATGTAAACGGAGTTCATGACCTCCAAGATAATATAGACCAAAATCTAATGTACCTTTTAGGTACCTCACTACATGCTTTGTAGTTATTAAGTGAACCTTTCTAGGTTCTACTAGATATTGACTTAGGGTATTTGCAGCAAAGCATATATTTGGCCTAGTATTTGTTATATACATCAATGACCCAATGATTGGTCTATATAGGGTTAGGTCCACTAAATACGATGAGTCATTAACTAACAACTTCAAGTTGGAGTCCATGGGAGTGGCCATGGCTTTATACTCCAACATATCAAATCTTTTTAGAAACTTCACAGCATACTTACTTTGAATTAAAAGATTCCTTTTGGATCTTGCCATACTTCTAGACCTAAGAAGTAATGCATTAATCCGAGATCTTTCATTTTTCATTTCTGCAGCCATTTTCATGACCTGTTTCTCATTCCTTGTCAAAAAGAGATCATCGTCATACAATAATGGTATGATAGGTTCATCATCCACAACCTTAAGGTAAAGGTTAGGAACATATTTACTTCTGGTAAAGCCCAAGCTTTGTCATGAAGCTGTCCATTGTCCATTATTCACACTCAGCATTGAGTGATCTTATGCATATCTATCTGTGCCATCTCTTGTCAGATGGGTCTACTAATATGAGCCTCAAAATCATTCGAACTCTGTGGTGAGTTCTTTCTTGCATCCATGTCATATGTGTATAGAAGCCATATTCAACCTTGTAGCAAAGGTTGAGATCCACATCACCCATGGTGATCATTAATCTCATCAATTGATTATCGATCCTGGGAACCCATACAGAATCTGATTCACACTTCTTCTTTAATTACACCATTAAGAGAATGGTCTTATCTAGCCACTTGGATCAAACATCTCATCATGATTCTCTTCCTTCTTTCTAAGAGAATCTTCTAGCCACAAGCCTTCTATAGTGTGTTTCTTTTGTTGAACATCCATCGCTTGTTCAGTGTTCATCATTCATCATGATCTTTCCTACAAATCAAAATTAAGTACATGATTAGTAATACTTCATAATCATCAAATCATATTGACATGATAACCTATTATGCATACAGATATCATTTACATAGTTACGCAACTATTTTGACCAATACTTTGGCACAACACTTTCCCATATCCTGTATGCATACAGTGGCTATCTAGATGCCTTCCATCTCTACCAGAACATACTATTGAGAGTGTGCACAGCTCTCAGCATGTCAGCAAAGAGGTTTCATTCTAGATAAGCAACAATGGAATGTTTGTCCAACTTACCAATCATATGCATATTAGTAGTATACAGTTCAATGCTTTATGAATGTTTACACTCAGCATGATATATTCTAGGAATACAAATATGCATACAAGCAATATCATTTACTATTTCTAATAACAACTCAAATACTTATCTTTTATGTTTGTGTGGTTGCCTCCCGCTTGATCTTCTGTATGTCTTCTGAACTTCTATTCATTCTGTACCACTGTGCATGCTCAAGTGTACACTAGTGTCATCCTCATGATCTCATACACAAACATACATTCATTAGTATATTCTCAATATTATCAAAACATTCTAATTCTAAATAATCTTGAATATGTACAGTCATGATCATTAGTATTCAGGGTTTCAAGGAAGTCTTCTTTTACTCATGCATATTCTTGTTTGATCTAGTTAGTTAAATCATCAACCAAGATAAGAGACATAATATGCATAAACCCTTGATTACTAACCAATCATACCAAGTATACTTACACAAGGTAAGATTCTAACATGACATAGGAAAACATACCTGGATTAGTATACCTGCTTAGTTATGTACAACATACCTAAACAATGTCTTCAATGATTTAGAGATCCTGAGCTAGAACCTGCATGTCTCGTAGGTTAAACATAATATAACAAAGTCATACATACCTCGTGAGTCTTTGTCTTCATGTTGTCATGGTCATGGAACTTGATTTGTCTTTTGTAATGTACCTGAACCTCCTTAAGTCATACCTGTCGAGACTTTTTGTAGTCTTCTTATGTAAGGCCTTAGTCTCAACTCCCCCTGAAACTTGATCTGGAGCTTGATTAGGGTTTGCTAAAGAAACCCTAAAAATTCAATCTTTGACTTTCATACTTCTGAATGGATGGAAGAATGTGTCTTGCTGAGCTGATCAACCTAGCATTCTTCAATTTTGAAATCTCCAAAATTTGACCCCTCAAAATTGCCTTCGAAACTTCTGGATCTTCTGGACAGGAACCCGAACTAGGGTTTGATGAAGCCCACCCTTCTGACCAATCAAAAGGTTCGATCTAAGGCTCTAAACTCTTATTTTTCTGAGGAGCTTCCAGCCGTGGTTACAGACTTAAAAAAATTCCAACTTTCTCCGAAACCCTAAATTCCGGAAGCCATGAATAAAGGTGCTAAAAATAATTCTGTTTTGACAGAAATATGCACCTGATTGCTTCTGCTATAAATCTGAAATTTTTGCTCCACAGGGTCTGAAAACTTTTTCTGCAGTAGCCTGACTTGTCATATTTCCATCCTGACAGGTCTGACCTCAATTGGATTTTCTGAGAGAGATTTATGCCAAGTGTCGCAACGTGACCTGTTTATGGGATAAAACAGGAGAGCGAAATTGTACGGCGTGCCACATGTCACTGTTTGATCTTCAGCCTCTGAAAAATTTTCCTGAGATATCTCGCCCTGTTATCTTTCCATCCTGATAGGTCTGACCTCAATTGGACTCTCTGAGAGAGAGTTATGCCAAGTGTCGCAACATGACCTGTTTATGGGATAAAACAGGAGAGCAAACTTGTACGGCATGCCACGTGTCACTGGTTCACCTTCGGCCTCTGAAAACGTTTCTTGAGATAGTAAAGTCTGTGTACTACCTATCACTTTTTACGAAATTTCATTTGGAGCTTCCTAGCCCAAGTTATGACCTTTTTTCCAAGGTCACCTGATTTTGACTGAGATCTAGAAGAGGCAGAAACCCTAACTTGTACTGATCATAACTCATAAAGTACAACAAATCTGAGGGTTCCCTTTGGACACAAGGTACCTGGGGATGTTAGCTTTGACCTGTAAACTTTTCAGACCCTGAACCTTCTCTGAAATGGATTTATAGCGAAAGTTCCACGATGACTGGTTTTTGCTATGTAAAACCCTAACCTTCAAATTGTCAGAAGTAAAGCAAGTGTTGTAAGTGCCATACCTTGTCTTCCTTCAAGTTAGATCTGATACCATGTTAAAATTCAATATGCTAAGACAGAAAATAGCAGAATTACATTCCATTTCACAATAATAGCATATACAGGATCACTGAAGAAACAACAAGCATAGCATAAACACAAGAGACACAGATTTATCCTGGGAAACCCTCATGGGGTAGAAAACCCAGCAAAGCTTTCCTCAATAAGATGATAAACCAAAATACAAGATGTGCTCCCTCATTCTAATCCTCCTTAGCAAATCTCCCAGACAAGTGCTACTCTTTTCAAGTATGTGAGTGTATCAAATGAGGAACACACCTCCTCTATTTATACACTACTTTGACATATATTTTACACAAGTACATGTAGGCTCGTATTTAACCATTAGGTTAAATACCCTATTATAACTGACTGGGCCGACCCCCACATGGTGGGTCTAATAAACCTAGTTGCCACAACTCCTCGGAGGAATAAATATCTCCGGATACATAATAGAATCACCTCGGAGGGATGGAACATCTCCAGAATAAATAATGTACAAATATAATATTCTTAGAAGTTACAATATTCAACATGCTCAAAACACTTTGAATTTGGCCATAGCAACCAAAAATAAGGCCACTGAGGTGAAAATGAACCTGAAGGACATTCCCATTCCTGACATGATCCATCTACATAAAGAAACTGGAGAGATAATTTATGTCAAATGGTTAAAATCTACGTTAGAACTATCCAAGTTACAACCCAAAAAGAATAAGGTTGAGAATCAACTTAGACAAGAAAGGGTGGAGAATAAATCCCACAAGGCACAGATTAAAAAGTTGTAGACAAAATTGTTGGCTACTGAAGGCCAAGCAAATAAAAGGGAAAGCATACAAAATCTACTGAATGAGAAGGAAAATACTATTCAAACACTAAAGAAGAAACTAAAGATTCCTTCCACTCAATTGATAGAAGCATCTGATTTGACAGAGCTTGAGAAGAAAAAAGAAGATCTGAAAAGTGAATTAACAGATTGTAAAGCAAAATTATTGAAATTGGAAGAGAATGAAAAGCAATGGAAAAAAGATATGTCCCTTATAGTGGAAAGCGAGAAGAATCTAAAAGATAAGTCTGAATATTTGGAGAATAAATTGCAAGAGAAAGGTAAAGAGTTGGAAAATATCATCACCTCTTCTTCCATTGAATTTGGTGATTTCTCTATTGTTCAAGCTATGGAATACGTAAGTCTAAAAGACTTGGAACTAGTAAAGTTGCAGAAATAGAATACAAATATGGAGAGCATGGTTTCAAAGGAAGAACAAGAGAAAAATGCTTGGTAAGACAAATACCAAGAGATATAGGTTAAGAATGAAGAATTGATGAAGCAGGCTATAGGTCAAACATCATTGCAGGAATCAAAACATGTAATTTGGGATGATATCATTGCAGAAGCAGACAAATTCAGACCCTATATTGACTTTGTTTTGGACAAAGAGGATGTAATTAAATTGGCCAAACAAAGTGTAACAACAATGAAAGAAAAGTTGAATAAGAATCCCATTGAATGTGCTGAAAATGACATATAATTTTTAAATGGGTTAACTGAAGATGAATTCAAAGTAGCTAACATAAAAGACAGATTATCTACCATAATTTGGGCTAGGAAGGTGGTAAATAAGTGTTAAGATTTAATATTCTAAGACAGAAAATAGCAGCATTACATTCCATTTCACAATAATAGCATATACAGGATCACTGAAGAAACAACAAGCATAGCATAAACACAAGAGACACAGATTTATCCTGGGAAACCCTCATGGGGTAGAAAACCCAGCAAAGCTTCCTCAATATAGATGACCAACAAATACAAAAGATGTAACCCTAAGCATAAGCTCCTCCTTCTCCCTAGCAGATCTCTCTCTCATAAGTGCGCCACTCTCAAGTGAGTGAGTGTGTGTTAAATGAGGAATACACCTCCTCTATTTATACACTACTCCGACTTGTGTTTTACACAAATCATGCAGGCTCGTATTTAGCCATTGGGTTAAATACCCCACTACAACTGACTGGGACGACCCCTCTAGGGTGGTCTAATAACCCTTTGACCCACATAACACATATAGGGCCGACCCCCACTAGGGAAGTCTAATAACCCAAGTTACCACAATCTGACGGAGGAATAAACATCTCCAGATATACAATAAGATCTTCAAGGAGGAATGAAACATCTCCAGAATAATAAAGTACAAATATAATATTCTTTGAAGTTACAATATCTCAACACTCCCCCTTAACGAGAAGAATATTATAACATCATGAGCAAGGAGTCATCAACATCATACATGATACATCTATAAATCATTGGAAGCTTTCTCAACATCATCAGTAACTCAAGCAGTTATTGGAACATCAACATCTTCAGTACTGAGTCTTTATCTTCTGCAGCACTCGAACAGCTACAACAACATCAACATCTGGATCCTCACGATCATCAGCATCGTCATCATACGATCATCATCATTGGGATCATCTCGATCTACAGCATCTGGATCATCACGATCTACAAAATCTAGATCATCTCGATCTACAACATCTGGATCATCTCAATCTACAGCATCTAGATCATCTCGATCTAGAGCATATGGATCATCTCGATCTACAACATCTAGATCATATCGATCTACAGCATCTGGATAATCACGATCTATAGCATCTGGATCATCTCGATCTACAGCATCTAGATCATCTCGATCTACAGCATCTGGATCATCAGCATCGTCATCACACGATCATTAACATCGTCATCACACGATCATCAGCATCGTCTGCAATACACACGATCATATTACAGGGTGATCAATCCTGCTCTCTTTAGGACATAGATCCATGGATGATACAATCTAGATCAAGTTCCAGGATGATCAATCCTTATCACTTTAAGACAAGTCTCATGTCTAGGGATGATGCAATCCCATCACGTACATTTTGAACCTAGTTCATGGACGATGCAGTCCTCACACGTACCTTTAAGACAAGTCTCATGTCTAGGGATGATGCAATCCCATCACATACATTTTGAACCCAGTTCATGGACGATGTAGTCCTCATACATACCTTTAAGACAAGTCTCATGTCTAGGGATGATGTAATCCCATCACGTACATTTTGAACCTAGTTCAGGGATGATGCAGTCCTATCTTCAATTTTCAGAGACATCAGTCTACGGCTCAATTCTGGGACCGAGGTCCGGGAAAGATGCAATCCCCTACCTGTTCATTCAGGACTTCATTCTCGGAGACATCATGTCTATGTCTCTCTTTTAGGACTGAAGTCCAGGGATGATCCAATCCTCTCATGTCCACCAAGGACTTCATTCTCGAAGACATATGCCTACGACTCTCTTTAGAACATATGTTCAAGGATGATGCAATCCTTCTTCTTTCTCGGAGACATCTATCTACGGCTCACTTTAGAACGTCTGTTCAAGGATGATGCAATCCACACATGTATCCTCACTGATACAGGTACAAGTATCGTCAACTATACAAGTAAATTAATCAATACATGTATCATCAAAAGTATGTATTCTCACCAATACATCTATCATCAAAACATGTATTCTAGTATGTATTCTCAATAATACATCTATCATCAAAATCATGCATTCTCACCAATACATCTATCATCAAAAGCATGTATTCTCACTAATACATCTATCATCAAAAGCATGTATTCTCACTAATACATCTATCATCAAAAGCATGTATTCTCACCAATACATTTGTCATCAAAAGCATGTATTCTCACTAATACATCTATCATCAAAAGCATATATATTCTATCTATCATCAAAAAGCATGTATTCTCACTAATACATCTATCATCAAAAGCATGTATTCTCACTAATACATCTGTCATCAAAAGCATGTATTCTCACTAATACATCTATCATCAAAAGCATATATATTCTATCTATCATCAAAAAGCATGTATTCTAAGTATAAGAGTCCTAAATCTAAATATTTCTAAGTATCCAGGTGTAGTAAACATGTATCCTCATCATCGACCTTGCTGTTGATGAGACAAACTCATCATCAGTGATTATACTACTCCCCCTTTCGAGGAGGGTCCTTTTGAACTACACCGAGCTTGTCTCGGAAGTATTCAAATTTCACTCGAGACAGAGGTTTGGTCAAGATATCATCAATTTGATCCTCAGTGCTCACATACTCGAGCTTGATAGCTCCTCTCTGAACCATATCTCATATATAAAAGTATCGGATCTCTATGTGTTTTGACTTGTCATGGAATACAGGATTTTATGTCATCTTAATGCAGCTTTGATTGTCACACATAATCACAGTGGGATCCATTTGTAAGTCAAACACTCCATATAATAGCTTTCAAAGCCACACTGCTTCACAGCTGGCAGAGCAGGAAGCTATATATTCTGCTTCAGCAGTACTGAGAGCCACACTAGATTGTTTCTTGTTGAACCATGAGATCATGGCAGATCCAAGACCATAACATCCACTTGAAGTACTCTTTCTGTCTGAGACACTTCCTGCCCAATCAGAATCTGAGTAACCATGTAATCAGAGTTCATGACCTCCAAGATAATATAGACCAAAATCTAATGTACCTTTTAGGTACCTCATTACATGCTTTGCAGCTATTAAGTGAGCTTTTCTAGGTTCTACTAGATACTGACTCAGGGTATTTACAACAAAGCATATATTTGGCCTAGTATTTGTTAAATACATCAATGACCCAATGATTTGTCTATATAGAGTTAGGTCCACTAATTCCGATGAGTCATTAACTAATAACTTCAAGTTGGAGTCCATGGGAGTGGCCATGGCTTTACACTCCAACATATCAAATCCTTTTAGAATCTCCACAGCATACTTACCTTGATTTAGAAAGATTCATTTTGGTTCTTGCCATACTTCTAGACCTAAGAAGTAGTGCATTAATCCGAGATCTTTCATCTCGAATTCTGAAGAAAGCTTCTTCTTGCTTTCAATAATTTGTTTCTCATTTCCGGTTAGAAATAGATCATCTACATATAACAATAGTATAACTGGTTCATCATCCATCACTTTGAGATAAAGATTGGGGTCAGCTTTACTCTTGGTAAAGCCCATGCTTGTTAAGAAGCTGTCAATTCTCATTCATTCACACTCTGCATTGAGTGATCTTCTACATATCTATATGTGCCATGTCTCGTCAGATGGGTCTACTGATATGAGCCTCAATATCATTCAAACTTTGTAGTGAGTTCCTTCTTGCATCCATGTCATCTGTGTATAGAAGCCATATTAAACCTTGTAGCAAAGGTTGAGATCCACATCACCCATGATGATCATTAAGTTCATCAATTTTCTAACAATCCTGGGTACCCATACAGAACCTGATTCACACTTCTTATTTAATTACACCATTAAGATAATGGTCTTATCTATCCACTTGGAGAAAACATCTTGTCATGATTCTCTTCCTCTTTCTAAGAGAATCTTCTAGCCATGAGCCTTCTATATTTTGTTTGATTAGTACATGATTAGTAATACTTCATAATCATGAAATCATGTTGACATGATAACCTATTATGCATATGGATATCATTTACATAGTTATGCAACTATCTTGACCAATACTTTGGAACAACACTTTTCCATATCCTGTATGCAGACAGTGGCTATCTAGATGCCTTCCATCTCTACCATAACATACTATCGAGAGTGTGCACAACTCTCAGCACGTCAGTAAAGAGGTTTCATTCTAGACAAGAAACAATGGAATGTTTGTCCAACTTACCAATCATATGCATATTAGTAGTATATTGTTCAATGCTCTATGAATGTTTACACTCAGCATGATATATTCTAGGAATACAAATATGCATACAAGCAATATCATTTACTATTTGAAATAACAACTCAAATACTTATCTTTTATGTTTATGTGGTTGCCTCCCGCTTGATCTTCTATATGTCTTTTGAACTTCTAATCATTCTGTACCACTGTGCATGCTCAAGTGTGCACTAGTGTCATCCTCATGATCTCATACACAAACATACATTCATTAGTATATTCTCAATATTATCAAAAACATTATAATTCTAAATAGTCTTGAATATGTATAGTCATGATCATTAGTATTCAGGGTTTCAGGGAAGTCTTCTTTTACTCATGCATATTCTTGTTTGATCATGGGACTCTTCTGGTTAGTTAAATCATCAAGATAAGAGACATAATATGAATAAACCCTTGACTAACTTTATGAATAAGTATAACCAATCATACCAAGTATACTTATATAAGGGATCCTAACACAAGGTAAGATTCTAACATGACATAGGAAAACATACCTGAGTTAGTATACCTACTTAGTTATGTCTAACATACCTAATCGATATCTTCTTTGTTCTCTTCAATGATTTAGAGATCCTATGCTGGAACCTGCATATCTCATAAGTTAAGCATAATAGAACAATGTCATACATACCTCGTAAGTAGAACTTCTATGTGATCAAAGATTATGTTGTCATGGTCATGGAACTTGATTTGTCTTTCGTGATGTACCTGTATCTTGTTAGTAGACAACATCAACCTCATACAACACCATAATGCATTAGTACAATCATATAGCCCTAATCAATGAATGTCTTCGATCATTCACATGCATTCATACTGTTACTAGGGTGATAAGACAATTCTAACATTAATCAAGATTGTACTAATAAATAATATGAAGACAAACACATTATGAACTTAATCAGGAATCAGATTTCAAGACATAGCTGAACCTCCTTAAGTCATACCTGTCGAGACTTCTTCTAGTCTTCTTATGTAAGGCCTTAGCCTCAACTCCCCCTGAAACTTGATCTGGAGCTTGATTAGGGTTTGCTAGAGAAACCCTAAAAATTCAATCTTTGACTTTCACACTTCTGAATGGATGGAAGGATGTGTTTTGCTGAGCTGAACAAACTAACATACTTCAATTTTGAAATCTCCAAAATTTGACCCCTCAAAATTGCCTTCAAAACTTCTGGATCTTCTGTACAGGATCCTGAACTAGGGTTTGATGAAGTCCACCCTTCTTCCCAATAAAAAGGTTCGATCCAAGGCTCTAAACTCTTATTTTTCTGAGGAGCTTCCAACCGTGGTAACAGACTTAAAAAATTCCAACTTTTGCTGAAGGCCTAATTTTCCATCTTTCCGATCAAAATACCGAACTGGGGTTTGATCAAGCCCGGTCTTCTACCCAACCAAAAAATTCGATCCTGGACTCTAAATTTCGATTTTCTTGAGTAGCATTCAGCCGTGTATTCCGATTCCAAAAATTCTAACTTTCTCTGAAACCCTAAATTCCCGAAGCCATGAATGAAGGTGCTCCAAAAATAATTTTGTTTTAACAGAAATATGTACCTGATTGTTTCTGCTGTAACTCTGAACGTTTCACTCCACATGGTCTGAAAACGTTTTTTGTGGTAGCCTGACCTGTCATCTTTCCATCCCGATAGTTTTGAACTCAATTGGATTTTCTGAGAGAGAGTTATGCCAAGTGTCGCAACGTGACCTGTTAATGGGATAAAACAGGAGAGCGAACTTGTACGGCGTGCCACATGTCACTGGTTCATCTTCTGCCTCTCAAAACGTTTCCTGAGATAGTAAAGTCTGTGTACTACCTGTCACTTTTTACGAAATTTCCTTTGGAGATTCATAGCGCAAGTTATGACCTTTTTTCCTAGGTCACCTTATTTTGACTGAGATTTGGAAGAGGCAGAAACCCTAACTTGTACTGATCATAACTCACAAAGTAAAACGCATTTGAGGGTTCCCTTTGGACACAAGGTACCTGGGGATCTTATCTACGGCCTGTAAACTTTTCAGATCCTGAAACTTCACATAAATGGATTTATAGAGAAAGTTCCACGATGACTGGTTTTTGCTATATAAAACCCTAACCTTCAAATTGTCTCAAGAGAAGCAAGTGTCGTAAGTGCCATACATTGCCTTCCTTCAGGTTAGCTCTGATAACATGTTAAGATTTAATATGCTAAGACAAAAAATAGCAGCATTACATTCCATTTCACAATAATAGCATATATAGGATCACTGAAGAAACAACAAGCATAGCATAAACACAAGAGACACAGATTTATCCTGCGAAACCCTCATGGGGTAGAAAACCCTCATGGGGTAGAAAACCCAGCAAAGCTTCCTCAATATAGATGACCAAAAAATACAAAAGATGTAACCCTGAGCATAATCTCCTCCTTCTCCATATCAGATCTCTCTCTCATAAGTGCGCCACTCTCAAGTGAGTGAGTGTGTGTTAAATGAGGAATACACCTCCTCTATTTATACACTACTCCGACTTGTCTTTTACACAAATCATGTAGGCTCGTATTTAACCATTGGGTTAAATACCCCACTACAACTGACTAGGCCAACCCCTCTAGGGTGGTCTAATAACCCTTTGATCCACATAACACATACAGGGCCGACCCCCACTAGGGAAGTCTAATAACCCAAGTTACCACAATCTGACGGAGGAATAAACATCTCTGGATATACAATAAGATCTTCAAGGAGGAACGAAACATCTCCAGAATAATAAAGTACAAATATAATATTCTTTGAAGTTACAATATCTCAACAATAAGCATCAACGATTATATAAAATTTAGGTCAGGATAGATATCATGGAACATCAGCTGAAGCTATTTCAAGATATGTTTGATCCCTTGTTCAAAAAAGGACTTCCATTCTTTTTGGAAGAAAAAGGGGCTATGTTCACACAAAAGGAGTATCAAGATAGGTTAATGGAATGTAGATTGGATGATGAAAACTTTGATGACATGAACCAATCACTATGTGGAAAAATAGTTGTGGACAAGCTGGCAAAGGAGTTTGCGTTGGTCTTGATTTTCAAAGAGGCATGTTCACATTACAGAATTACTCATACAGAGATCATGTAGAATTGTGTGTACTGATAAAGGAAGTGGCCACTCTAGATCTTCCAGCTGTATACCAATGGAATATCATAGAAAAATATGGGAGATCAAAGTACACATTGCATGCATGAAGATTTCGAAGATCATGGAGCATTTGCAGTAGAGGAATTAGTTAGTCTTTAGTTTATTTTCTAGAATCTGTTACTAGTTAATAAATGTTCAATGACACTTGTAAAGGTAGTTATGCCTATTTTTAGCAGTTTGTTTCATTTTCAGCTCATGGAACAATTGTATAAGTACTGATGAATATGGTGAAAGAAGGGTTGGAACCCATGAGAGTTGAGTTTTGTATTTGAGATCTATCCTTAATAAAATTATAGAGCCGAGGCTAGCATTTGGCAAAGATTCCTGTGTTATTTACTTTACAGTCTGTACTTTCTTTCCTCATGTGAATGTGTTCCTTTTTATCTATTCCATTTTGTTATCTTTTCATATCTGAAATAAGTGTTTGATAGTACAAAATTCATACATATATGCTCTGTCTATTGGTTTCAGATATTCACAAAATATTTTCTACTAAAGCTAGCATTGGATTCATCCTTGTTAGATGCCCATGTTAATGGACTATTCTTCATTTCTTCTTTATCACCAGACAACAACATTTTGACTGTAAATGAGTAACTCCCTTTCCTTTGTTATAAAATTCCATGCCTTAACACTATTAATTGGGATATGTGTTATGTTTTGACTTCATTTCCCAATGAGTACTCGTCGTTGTTTCAACCAACACCAACAAAAAATTGATTTTGTCTTTATTCATATATCTGGACTTGTTAAAACAAGCATTGAGAGATCCCTCTCTGGAAAGAAAGAATCCACCTTTCTGATGAGCCCAGGATATAGGTACTCTATATCCCCCTTTATGCCACACAAGAAAAAGAAAGGATAAGAAAATACCTCTGTTTGTAGGAGAGAATGCATTTGTTTTGATTATTTAATGAAGTAGTTTAGAGATTATTTTTCTTATGCTTAAAGCATTTTATGTGCTAATTATATGAAAATAGGCATGTGTGAGCAAGGTGGAGTGATTTGAAAAACAACAAGTAAATCAAGCTCAAGACTCAATACCACGACTGACTCGACACTCATTTTTTCCTGATTTATAGGAAGGAATCCTGTTAACCAGGATCGCTGTTTACAATGTAGAGCTAGGTTAGAATTAGGATTAAATAGGGACCTATTGAATAGCAGGGAGTCTGGAGACAATTTTCAGAAACAATCTTCAGCATATTTTGTATTTGAGACAGTTTTGTTTTAAGTTTTCCTGAAACATGAAGTTATGATTTGATAATGGAAGACCAGCGTTATATTAATTCCTTGAGTTTATAAGTCTCTTTTCCTCCTGAAATATGTGTTGGGGAGGGCCCCTCAATACGTAGATCAGGAGTCTCATGTTTCATTATAGGTATTGTTCATGCATTTTATTAATTGTTTCAATCATGATGATGTGTGAAAGTACATTGGTACTTGTTTAGGAATTAGACTCTGATTTCAGTACAAATGATTGTCTTTTGTAGTTCGATAACACTGTTTCCGTAGTTCTACAATGCACTGTCCATAGTCTTATGTGTGCCATCCGCACATGCATATTTTATATCTGAGTTCCAACATTTTTATTCCATTTCTAGATACCGATCCATATCTATGATTTCACGCATACTTTCCTTGTTGAAATATTGTAACTTCTAAGAATATTATATTTGTATTTTATTATTATGGAGATGTTCCATTCCTCCGAGGAGACCCTATTGTATTTCCAGAGAGGTTTATTACTCCGAGAGTGTGTGGTAAATAGGGTTATTAGATCTCCCATGTGAGGTTGGCCCTGAGTTAGCTGTTTAGGGGTTATTAGACTCTCTTAGGAGAGGTCGGCCCCATTAGGGTGAAAAGTCAGTTAGAACACAAGTATAAATAGAGGAGGTGTGTTCCTCATTTATACCATTCATTCACTCAGTTGTGATTGGCGCATAGGAGAGAGAGAGATTTGCATAGGAGAAGAAGGATATCTGATTGAGGAATACATCTTGTATTGGGTTGACTATCTATATTGAGGAAAGCTTTGCTGGGTTTTCTACCCCATGAGGGTTTCCCAGGGTAAATATTTGTCTCTCTTGTGTTTGTGTTTCTTTCAGTGATCTTGCTTGTGAAATTAGGCTAAAATTAACATGGTATCAGTGCTAGCCTAAATAGGACATCTTTCATAAGGTGAAAATACCTCTCTCTCCTCCTCCGGTGAAAATCAAGGTTTCTTCAAAAGTTGGAATTTTTGGAATCTGATTGCATGGTTGGATAGCCCTCCTCAAAATTGAAGTTTTGAGCCCTACATCAAAGTTTTTGAGTGGGTAGAACTATGGGAATTTCAAACCCTAGTTTGGGGTTTGGAATAAGAAACCAAGAAACCAGAAAAAGTGCACACTTGTGAACCAGAAAAGCTGCGAACCTGTGCACCAGTAAACCAGAAATTTTGTTGCAGATCAGGAAGGTAAAAAGTTGAATTTTTCAGAAGCAGAGTACACTAGCAATCTCAAATCAATCAAGCTCATCTCCTGGTAAGTATTATTATATCCTTTGAGAAACCTCAATCTTTGTGATCCCCTGGATAAGATGGCTCCAAGCACTAAGCTTGAAGACAAGCTAGAGGGTATACATAATTTCTGGGCATGGAAATATAGGATTGGTCTCATTCTTGAAGAGAACGATCTTGTCCAATATATCAAAGATGAGATTGCAGAACTTGAAGAAGATGAAGCTAAAGAGAATTATAAGAAGGACTTGATTAGGGAAAAGAGAATCATTGCTGATTCTATCAAGGACCACTTGATTCCCCAAGTGACATCCAAGAAGACCCCAAAGGAAATGTATGATGCCCTAGGAAGAATGTATGAAGGTAGGAACATCAACATAATGATGAATTTGAGAACTCAATTGAAGAATACCAAAATGAATAAAGGAGAATCTATTCAAGATTATTTCACAAGGGTTTCCCAGTTCAAGGAACAACTAGAAGCCATTGGAGACACCCTTGATGAAGATGAACTAGTGATGACTATGTTAAGATTTAATATGCTAAGACAGAAAATAGCAGCATTACATTCCATTTCACAATAATAGCATATACAGGATCACTAAAGAAACAACAAGCATAGCATAAACACAAGAGACACAGATTTATCCTGGGAAACCCTCATGGGGTAGAAAACCCAGTAAATCTTCCTCAATATAGATGACCAGCAATATACAAAGATGCAAACCAAAGACATGATCTCCTCCTCCACCATAGCAGACCTCTCCTCCACAAGTGCGCCTCTCTCTCAAGTGAGTGTGTGTGTCAAATGAGGAACACACCTCCTCTATTTATACACTACTCTAACATATCTTTTAAACAAGTACATGTAGGCTCGTATTTAACCAATGGGTTAAATACCCCAGTACAGCTGAATGGGCCGACCCCTCTAGGGTGGTCTAATAACCCTTTGACCCACATGACACATACAGGGCCGACCCCCACTAGGGAAGTCTAATAACCCAAGTTACCACATTCTAACGGAGGAATGAACATCTCTGGATATACAATAAGATATTCACGGAGGAATGAAACATCTCCGGAATAATAAAGTACAAATATAATATTCTTTGAAGTTACAATATCTCAACACTCCCCCTTAACGAGAAGGATATTATAACAGCATCTGCATGAGCAAGGAGTCATCAACATCATACATGATACATCTATAAATCATTGGAAGCTTTCTCAACATCATCAGTAACTCAAGCAGTTACTGGAACATCTTCAATACTGGAACATCAACATCTTCAGTACTGAGTCTTTATCTTCTACAACACTCGAACAACTACAGCAACATCAACATCTGGATCCTCACGATCATCAGCATCATCATCTCACGATCATCAGCATCGTCATCACATGATCATCAGCATCGTCATCAGCATCACGATCATCAGCATCATCATCAAACGATCATCAGCATCATCATCACACGATCATCAGCATCATCAGCATCATCATCACACGATCATCAGCATCGTCATCACACGATCATTAGCATCGTCATCACACAATCATCAACATCGTCATCACACGATCATCAGCATCGTCATCACATGATCATCAGCATCGTCATCACATGATCAGCAGCATCGTCATCTAGATCATCACGATCAGCAGCATCGTCATCTAGATCATCACGATCAACAGCATCGTCATCTAGATCATCACGATCAACAACATCGTCATCTAGATCATCACGATCAACAACATCATCAATACAAGTATAAATATCATTAATACAAGTATCCTCATCAATACAAGTGTACACATCATCAATACAAGCATCCTCATCAATACAAGTATACACATCATCAATACAAGTATCCTCATCAATACAAGTATACACATCATCAATACAAGTATCCTCATCAATACAAGTATACATATCATCAATACAAGTATCCTCATCAATACAAGTATACACAATAGCAGCATACCCTGCAACACACAAGATCCAATTACGGGATGATCAATCCCTCTCACTTTAGGACATAGGTCCAAGGATGATACAATCCTGATCTGCTTACGAGATGATCAGTCCCTATCGGTTTAAGACAACTCTCATGTCTATGGATGATGCAATCCAGATCAACTTACAGGATGATCAATCCTTATCACTTTAAGACACCTCACCATGTCTAGGGACGAGGCAATCCCAATCTATTTACAGCATGATTAGTCCTTATCACTTTAAGACATCTCACCATGTCTAGGGACGAGGCAATCCCAATCTATTTACAGGATGATTAGTCCTTATCACTTTAAGACATCTCACCATGTCTAGGGACGAGGCAATCCCAATCTATTTACATGATGATTAGTCCTTATCACTTTAAGACATCTCACCATGTCTAGGGACGAGGCAATCCCAATCTATTTACAGGATGATTAGTCCTTATCACTTTAAGACATCTCACCATGTCTAGGGATGAGGCAATCCCAATCTATTTACAGGATGATTAGTCCACTCAATCTCATTTAGGACTATCCTTCCTTTCAAATTACTGGATTTACTGTCCAAGGATGATTTAATCCATTCAATTCATTTAGGACTATCCTTCCTTTCAGAATTACTGGATTTACTGTCCAAGGATGATTTAATCCACTCAATTCATTTAGGACTATCCTTCCTTTTGGAATTACTGGATTTACTGTCCAAGGATGATTTAATCCACTCAATTCATTTAGGACTATCCATCCTTTCAGAATTACTGGATTTACTGTCCAAGGATGATTTAATCCACTCAATTCATTTAGGACTATCCTTCCTTTTAGAATTACTGGATTTACTATCCAAGGATGATTTAATCCACAACCGTACATTTAGGACCACGTCCAAGGATGACTCAATCCTCAACCGTACATTTAGGACCACATCCAAGGATGACTCAATCCTCAACCGTACATTTAGGATCACGTCCAAGGATGACTCAATCCTCAACCGTACATTTAGGACCACGTCCAAGGATGACTCAATCCTCAACCGTACATTTAGGACCACGTCCAAGGATGACTTAATCCTCAACCGTACATCTAGGACCATGTCCAAGGATGACTTAATCCTCCACCATACATTTAGGACCACGTCCAAGGATGACTTAATCCTCAACCATACATTTAGGACTACGTCCAAGGATGACTTAATCCCCAACCTTAAATTTAGGACCACGTCCAAGGATGACTTAATCCTCCCCCGTACATTTAGGACTACGTCCAAGGATGACTTAATCCTCAACCGTACATTTAGGACCACGTCCAAGGATGACTTAATCCTCCACCGTACATTTAGGACCACGTCCAAGGATGACTTAATCCTCAACCGTACATTTAGGACTACGTCCAAGGATGACTTAATCCTCAACTGTCCACCAAGGACTTCATTCTCGAAGACATACGTCTACGGCTCTTCTTTCGGATTGAAGTCCAGGGATGATCCAATCCCCTCACATGTTCACCAAGAACTTCATTCACGAAGACATACGTCTACGGCTCTTTTTTCGGACTGAAGTCCAGGGATGATCCAATCCCCTCACATGTTCACCAAGAACTTCATTCACGAAGACATACGTCTACGACTCTTCTTTCGGACTGAAGTCCAGGGGTGATCCAATCCCCTCACATGTTCACCAAGAACTTCATTCTCGAAGACATACGTCTACGGCTCTTCTTTCAGACTGGAGTCCAGGGATGATCCAATCCCCTCACATGTTCACCAAGAACTTCATTCACGAAGACATACGTCTACGGCTCTTCTTTCAGACTGAAGTCCAGGGATGATCCAATCCCCTCACATGTTCACCAAGAACTTCATTCACGAAGACATACATCTACGGCTCTCTTTAGAACAAGTGTTCAAGGATGATACAATCCCTCTTCTTTCTCGGAGACACTTGTCTACGACTCACTTTAGAACTTGTGTTCAAGGATGATGCAATCCTCACATCTATTCTCATCAATTACTATCGATCCTGGGAACCCATACAAGACCTGATTCACACTTCTTCTTTAATTACACCATTAAGAGAATGGTCTTATCTAGCCACTTGGAGCAAACATCTCATCATGATTCTCTTCTTCTTTCTAAGAGAATCTTCTAGCCACAAGCCTTCTATAGTGTGTTTGATTTGAAAATATTTTTTTTGTTTAACATCCATCGCTTGTTCAGTGTTCATCATTCATCATGATCTTTCCTACAAATCAAAATTAAGTACATGATTAGTAATACTTCATAATCATCAAATCATATTGACATGTGTAGCTAGGGTTTTACCCCTAGCTTGTGCAAATGAGCACCTACTAAGGAGAATGGACTCCTTAGTAGCAGTTCAGTAAATGTAAATAATTAAGCTAAAACAGAAATTAAATTACTTCTAAAACATGCATGAAACATAAACAATAAATTTAAAAGATGGCTTTTTGTATTGATATTACCTTCAATGTGAAGGTTTGATGAAGCCCTTTGCAGTGTCCAAGAGGATGCTCCAAGTTTCAATATGCTCCTTCTCCTTCTCCAATGGTGGGAATGGGCCAAAAGTGGCTCTCAAGGTGAAAGTAGTTCAATGGTGAACTAGGGTTTCGAGAGAGATTTTGGCAGAGTAAGGGTGGTTGTGATTGTGGATATGGAATAAGGGATCTCCATCACCTATTTATAGTTTTTTGGTGGTGGAGTGCTGACCCATGGTTTTAGGAAACACATGGTTTAGGGTAGCTGTATAGGGTTTTTTCCTCCTTTTCCTCATTATTTTATATTTTTTTATTCCCTTTTAGGGGGTTTTTGCTATTTTAGAGGAATTTTGGATATTTTTGGAGGAAAAGGGGGTTTTTTAGCCTTTTTGAGGCTATTTTGAGGGTTTTGTGGCCTTTTGGAGGCTTTTTAATGGGGTTTTTTTGGGATTTTAAGGGAAATATGGTAGGAAAATGGACAAATGAGCCATATAATGTGGTAGATGAGGTAGTGAACACTTTTTGGGTGTTAACAGATTGCCCCCTGATGTGCGAGGGCAGGAGCTCATCGTATGACCGATGGACATCATAAGTCATGCATGGGTTTCCTGGGGAGTGGAGAGAAGAGAAGAAACAAACTGGAGCCCGGAACAACGATCCCGAACAACTGCAAGAACTAAAAGTACATAACCTCAATAATGGGTGAGGAATCATTTGATCATATGGACGAGGCGGGCATACCCATGCTCGTATCAGGATATAACATAACAATAACAATAGGGTCCAAAAAATGGGGACCTGAAATATACATGACCTCAAATACTGAATGAGGAATAATCTCAATATATGGACGAGGCGGGCATACCCATGCTCATATCAAGATATATAAACAGAACTGTGAGGCCCAAAAAAAAGGGGGACCTGTAAGATACATGACCACTGTGTACATCATAAGAGTCCAGAGGGGACACAAATCTGGGACATACTGCTGAGCGAATCATGTGTGAACTGCAGAACTGGTGCACTGGAACAATCAACAGTGCTACTGAGTGTGGTACCACAGGTGCTGATGAGCTGCTGGATCAGAGTGACAAGGGGTATACTCACAATGGTACACGAAACTGGAACTGATCTGGAACTGAAACTAGGTACTCAAGGAAGCATGTAACTGGATGGATTCCGAATACAAACGCCAACGCAGCCCGGAAATCCACGGGAACATACAACTGGGCATTCTGAAATCACTCACCAATGTTCTAGAGTCGGGGGAAATCCGGGGTCTTCGACTAAAAACTGATGGGATATAATCCTACGCGATCCTCAACGATGCGATCAAGGTGCTGAAGTCGAGCATGTGAGGAACAACCACTCGGAGAGGCAATGATGACTCCTCTCAGAATGGTCCGTAGGCACTTACCACAGATGGTGATAAGTCCAAGGCGTAGGGACCTCTGGGCCTATCCTCTGGAATAGAGGAGCTGTCGTCGTCGTCGACAGAGGGAGACCTGCAACTATCAAGGCAATGATGTTTCCTTGACAGGAGCGCGAGGTGAAGAACCGAAATGTGATAGTACTGATGGCAGGACTGACCGAACTGTGGGGGGACAACTGGGCAAGTAGAGTGGGTGGACTCAAACTTCCTTTATTCAGAGTATGATAATGGGAATGATCTGGCAGCATAGGAAACTGTCTGAGGGGAAAGGGATCATAGCTGTAATGGATCTGGGAGGATAACTGGCTGAGGGAGACTCAAGCTGGTGTAAAATGGCAGAAGACTGCTGAATACTCTGAACAAAGGCG
Organism: Larix kaempferi; assembly: GCA_027924585.1. Lineage (NCBI taxonomy): Eukaryota > Viridiplantae > Streptophyta > Pinopsida > Pinales > Pinaceae > Larix > Larix kaempferi. Next base: position 1,488,767 of record BSBM01000642.1, on the reverse strand, counting down.
ACCTGATTGGGGGTGCTGCCGAGATGATCAATCATAGTGCCAGGAGGCACAGGAGGGTACTTCTTCATGGGTTAGGGAACTAGAAGAAGCATATGTAAAATGATACTGTCGTGTGGATTTTACGAGCCCAGGACAGTTCATGCTCGTGGTTGCTTTCAATTTTAAGGAGTCTGAAAGCGATAAGAAGACTCTGAAATGATGGAATGGTACTGTCGTGTAGATTTTACGAGCCCAGGACAGTTCATGCTCGTGGTTGCTTTCAATTTTAAGGAGTCTGAAAGCGATAAGAAGACTCTGAAATGATGGAATGGTACTGTCGTGTGGATTTTACGAGCCCAGGACAGTTCATGCTCGTGGTTGCTTTCAATTTTAGAGAGTCTGAAAGCAAGCAAGAAGACTCCAGGGGGTTTCTTTTTCGTAGATTTAGTCTCCAAGGCCCAAAGAAGCATAAAAGGATGCAATGAAGAACTCTTCTAGCCGGTGTGACTAGAGTATTCCTTTTTCGTAATTAGTCTACCAGGTCCGGAAAAGGGTTAAACTTATACCAGATAGATGCCCTTTCAGGTACTTTAGCGAGCATGAAAGGAAGCAAGATTGCTCGGCGATCTTTTCATTCTTTTAGGAGTCAGAAAAGAGCTTAACGGAAACTCCCTAAGTGCCTTTTTCGTAAAGGAATTGTCCGGCCCGAAAAAGGGAAAAAATTATACCGAACAAAAGGAATGGCCAAGCAAGGAGGAAGTGTTCAATCGAGGATCAGTAATGATGACCAAGAACGAGGGTAGGGGGGGAACACTTGTGGGCCTCCTTGCGGGGTAGATGAAATGGTGGCAAAATAACGAGACATTTGCAGTATGACAGGAGTGAATGGCTCATGTACAAAAGTGGAACAATCCGATATCGGTCGATGTGGCACGCAAACCGAGGCAGCAAGGTGTTAGGACACAATGTTGAAATTGCACCAAGTGAGAGCGAGAAATGATCTCAAGCATCATCACAAGCTCGGAAAAATGAATCCGGCGATATAAAGAGTATCAAAAAATGGGTAACGGCCGATGTGGCACGCACACCGAGGTGACGAGGGCGTTTTGGAAAAATACCCGAAAGATCGGGGGGTGAGAGCGAGAAATGATCTCAAGCATCATCACCAGCTCGGAAAAATGAATCCGATGATATAAAACATGTGAAAAACGGAGAACGGCCAATGTGGCATGCAAATCGAGGCAACTAGTGGCGTCTGAAAAATGGGCAAAAAATGACGGAACAAAAATAATGCAACGAGGTGACCATCATGACGGTCTCGCCGTGCTGATTCCAGTGGTGGAAACGGTGTGGAAAATGGACAAAAACAAAACGAAAGTACTGTACAACGCAGACCAATGAGGCCGCGGGTTATTCTAGGGATAGAGACTCTTTAGGAGACAACCCAGCATGGGGGTTGCGCAAAGGAATGCCTTCAGAGTCGGTTTCAGTACGAATAGGAAGTTCCTCTGGCCGTGTGTCCATGTGATGGTTGAGAATGGCGGGGTCGAACCCAGACATTCCGGTAGAGGGCCAAGCAAAGACATCACGGTACTCTTGGAAGAGTTTATGGTAGTTCTCGATCTCCTGCGTGCTGCAGGAGACTCCTAAAGTGATGACTTCAGGAGTCCCAATTGTAGTTTTAACATCTGAGAACTGTGAGGGATGAGAGGGACGATGTTTCTGATGAACGGGGGGTACATCAGGCCATGTGTCAATGTGGTGCTCTATAATGGTGGGGTCAAGACCAGGCATTTCGGTATAGGACCAGGCAAAGACATCATGGAATTCTTGGAAAAGGTTTATGTAGTCCTCAATTTCTTGTTTACTGCAGAATGCTCCTAAAGTGATGAGTTCAGGGGCACGTCCTGGGGCAGCGATATCAACGTGGATGACAGGTGAGATGTTGGCCATGTTACCTTCCTCGAAGGCATCAGGAGCAGGAATGGGGTCCTTAAACCAGTCGACCTTGGTGGGGAGGAAGTCTTTGGATTCAACCGCGTATTGGGTATCGGAGCTAGAGGAGGATGCTTCTGGGATGAAGTAGGAACGATGATGCATATCATCCCAGGGATAATCCGGGGCAGTAAGGGCCTCAAGAATCTCCTCATCGGTACGAAAAGTTTGCGTCGTCAAATCGGTTGACGAGGGGGGAGTGGTGGAGGAAATCATATAGATAGTATTAATATCTCCAGAAGGTGAAGAGTCTGGGGGGTAGATCTCCTCAATGGTAGGTGGTGCCATCTCAAGATCCAGATTGTTCATCTCATAGAAAGCCGCTCTGTAATCCGGGAGATCGGGACAATGATGGGAGTAATGCCCGTAAATACCGCATATGGCGCAGGAGTGGTTGGTATGTAGGGACTTATCTTTAGGATTGGGAGTGGGGTTGAGTTCGACAACTGGGATGTTAGGGTCATCGTCGAGCATCTGCATGTGTTTCTGTAGGGCTGGTAACTATGGACACTGGTGAGTGGCATGGCCCAACTCGTCACACAGCGAGCATTTGGGAGGAGCACGAAACACTGGAGGGTTTTTGACTGTCTTGGGAGGTGGGACAGCAGTGTAAGGTTGTGGACCTCTGCCCCCAGTGGGTTTGGGAGGAGGAGGAGTCGTGGAGGACGAAGGGGTAGAGACACCAGGAGGTGGCTGAGAGGTAGTAGCCATGGGTTGCACCGGTTGGAGGACGACGTCTGGTGTCCGCGGGCGAATGGGAGGCGAAAGATTCCATACAGGTAATCCCAAAGTTAACCCAGGGAGACTAAGGGTAGCCATGACCGGGGCGCTTACTACACCCGATGGAGGGACTAGGAAGGGGATCATATGGATCGGTGTAACACCAATGTGGCTAGGTACCAATGGTGGTTTAGGCAACAAGGGTGGTTGAGTATTAGGTGGTAGGTTGTCGTGGGACAAGGTACATAAGTCAGACATTTCGGGTGTAGATGACGGCGGAGGAATGGATTGAAAGGTGGAGGTCATCGGCGCGTCTGAGTAGACTCCAGGCCCCGTAGAGGAAATAAACGAGGTGATGGCACGAGAAACAGGTTTTTCAACCATGGGGAGAACATTTTCAGGTGCCGCGGGAGCGCTGGGATCATAGTAAGTAAGTTGGTCAATCTTGACCACGCGTCCATCATGGGGGAACATCATGGTACGAAAGATCGAGGAAGCTACCGCCCACATAGCATACATGTAGCTGCGACCGAGTAAGAGGTTGTAATCAAGCTGGGCATTGATGACCTCGATATCGATGAGGACGGTTTTACCACCTAACTAGACAGGGACATTGGCTAGGAGACCTTGGGGCTGAGCCGAACGTCCGTCGTAGGCGCGTAACGCAGTGGTTGACTGCTGGAGAGTGGGGGATCCCAACTTCTGCCACACGAGCGTAGACATGACGCATGTGGAGGCACCTTCATCGATGATGCATCGATGGATGACAAGATTCCTAACGGAGACAGTAACTTGGAATGCTAAGCTGGAAGGTAGGCGTGGTTCAGACTGGTCTAAATCAAATGCCATCAAATTCGAATCATTTGGGTCAATCCCCCCAATGGCGGAAAGTAAAGTCTTGCGCTGGGAAGGGTAGTTCTTCAAGACTTCTAACGCAGACATGGCTGCGAGAGATTGGGCTAGGTCGTCTACAATGTTGTAGTTTGACGCAGCGCGCGCATTGGGGTTGTTGTTAAGACGACGAAGTGGGAAACGAGCTGCTTTGGAAGCACCGTCAACCGGCGGGGGAGTGATGCGTAACGCCTGATCAGTGGGATGAGCGTTAGTGGGTTTATCCGTGGGAGGGGCTTCAGAGGTGGAGCCATATTGGTTCAGACGGGTCTAGAGGTTGACGTCAGCAGATGACATCATCAACAAGTGGTGGGTTCCTGAGTCAAACATGGGTTGATCAGGAGCAGCGTACGTGATTTGTTGTTGTTGGGGCGCGTTGGCTTGAGGGGGAGCCAACGGCTGAGTGTTCACGACGCCTTGGGTTGGTAAAGGGTTTTGCAGCACCAAAGGGGGTTGTTGAGGTTGGCGGGGTTGGGCGGTGCTTGGGGAGCCGCATGCCCTTGGCGATGGGCCTCGTCAACCCAGAGTTGCCGAGCTCGCTCTAAGTGTGGGAAAGCATGTGTGTAATGGCCATAGACCCCGCAAATAGAACAAGGATGGTTTGTTCGCAAATTGGGGTTTTTAGCCTACTTGGGTGGGCGATCTGGGTTTTGATTAGCTGGGGCTGCGTTGTTGTTGTCGGGGGGATTAGCTGGTTGACCAGCTTGGTCTGCAGGTTGGTTGTTCCCATGATTACGGCCCTTGCCGTGGTTCTGTTGGCCCTGGTTGCGTTGGTTGTTCTGGTTTTGCTGTGGGTTTTGTTGGGCGTAAACTTGCCCTTGGGCAGCAGGTGGATTTTGAGGTTGCGCAGGTGCTGGAGCAGGCTGTGATGGATGATATGCAGGTTGAGGCTGAGCAGGTGCAGCAACCTGAGGGGGTTGTTGATATGGCTGCGGAGCGGGTTGTGGGTGTGCCGCAGGGGCTGCCTGTGGCGGATAGTAAGCGGGTTGGGCTTGTGAAGGCGCAGGAGCTGGGGCATCCTGCGGATGGTAGTAAGGATGAGGTGCGACTGGGGGAGCATAAGCAGGAGTCGCATAACCGAAGCACTGAGGTGGACATGAGGGTCCATGGTGATGGTGATGTGTCATGGGAGCATACGAGTTGGTTGCTCCAGACTGTGAGGTAGCCCGCGAAAGGTCGGGGCCAGGGGAAGGACGTGTAATAGAAAATGGTTGGGGATGCGAGGAAACACGGCCAATGATACCGTCTGCAGCATGGGATGCCCCCGGCGCATCATGCTGGGAGGACTCGTCGCGATTGGCGTCAGGTATAATGGTATAAAGGTAACCCGATTGGGCGTAAATGAGGTCGAACTGTTGGGCCTTAAGGATGGCTTCTTCTTCAGACTGGGGTCTTTCTGAGGCCACAACCTTAGCAATAACAGGGAGAAGGGATTTGAGGAACCAATCTAGGAAGATACGGTCGTCTAGTTTGATCTTGCATAAGCTACGGCGTCGACGCCACTCATGGATGTGGTCCGTGATATGGGTAGCCGTGTTTTGTCTGCAGGATAGGAGGATCTCAACGCCCGCGTCATAGCGGACAGGCAGCTGGAAGAACTGCAGGAAGGTCGAGGCAAGGGAAGCAAAGGTGGCGTGGGTCCCATGAGGTTGCTCGATATACCACTTGGCTGCAGAGCCAGTGAAGGTGCACTGTAAGAGACGGAGGTGAACAGAGTCATCCACTATGGAGTTAGAGGAACACCATAGGTGGAAAGACATGATATGGTTTTGTGGGTCCTCACCCGGCCTTACCCTCGAACTTAGGGATATAAGAGGGGAGCTTGGTAGGCATATGAGGCCACGTAGGGTCGTGTCGAATAGGATCGTTGGTCAATCTGGCTAGGTCAGGTAGGTTGAGGCTAGCCATGAATGGCAAACTGGAAGAAGGATGTGACACAGTAGTGGGTTGGACCAAGTTGGGGCCAGTGCCCCCAAGTGGAGGGACAAGATTTGGGGTGGTGCCCCCAAGTGGGGGAACTGAGGTAGTGGAGGATGGTCCAGCACCACCATAGGTAGTGTGAGCCACTGATGTAGTGGGGATAGGTATTCCCGTTGCGGGAATAGGTACCGTGAGGGGTACGGTAGATGAGGGTCCCATGGAGGGCATACCCAAAACAGGTGTAGTAACTGGTGTAGTGGTGGATGTGCCACCAATGGTCCCTATAACAAAAGGAGTGGAAGTCGTGCCAGCCATGGGGCTAGTGGGGGCAGTGTAAATAGGGTTCTCAGACTCTTCGTCAGAATCTAAGGTAAAGTAAGGAGCGTCAATATCTGGTGACGGAGTCCTACGTCGCTGACGAGTGGAGTCAAGTGACAAGGCTCTAGATCTGTGATGAGTGGTATCAACGGATGATGATCGGAATCTATGACGAGTGGTGTCAAGAGAACCGTGCTGTGGGGGCTCGCCCCCGAGGCGCCGAGAATGTCTCGGGGACTCAATGGTGACAGATGGTGTCTAATCTCTGTGGGTTGAGGTGAGTAAAAATGGCTCAAAAACCCTAATGCAACCGAGTGTGCAGAAGGAGAGCTAAAAAACAAGGCACTCAGGCCAACAACCAACTCAAAACACCCACTGCAACAGCTGTGCTACAATAGGTGGAGTAACAACAAAGATGGTCAGAATACCAACAAGCAGCAGGTTTCCTAAAAATAAAAAATGGTGGACTCACTAGACCAAAGGGAGGTAAAGGAGCATGCAAACACCTAACTAAAAGTATTCTAACTCAACTAAACATATCCTCTGCAAGGTGATGAAATCCAAGTCAGACAATATGAGTAGGAAAGCCAAGTGGCTATGATATCCCCCTACCATGAGTGACACCGGGTAGTCAATCCTAGAAGAATGGCAACTAAGATACCCCGTTCATGACACGTCCAGAAAGGTGAATCTGCCGTTTAGTCCGTTGACTGCAATACCCCTATACAGGGATATCCCGCGAACCGCGAAAGGTAGCCCTTCGGTTACTGAATGGAGTGCGGTATTCCACTCAGGCCTCCGGAACCAGTCTCCCGACTTCAACCCTCCTAAGGGAGAGGCCCTCTGATAAACTGGTCGTGACCGTGCCAAAAAGTACTAGGGGATTTTGGTTCCCTATTTGGACAACAACTATGTCTCAAGTGAAAGTAACCGAGGGGTGTTATTGGAAGCCTATCCCCCCGATCCTACCTAACTACAATGATTCTTTTGTGTTCCCCAAGTGGGGTTAGAATGTTGGTTCAATTAGGTACTTTTTAAGGCTCACTTGATTTATGTGACAAAGTGTGTGCTCGTGAGGTGATGAACCCAAAAATAGAAGTGCCACGAGGGGGGCAACTTCCAACTATCAATAATGCTGAAATTGAAAGTTTAACTTGCAAAATTTTCTGAATTAAAAATACTGAAATTTTAAAAGAATTCTGTAAAGGGAAGAGAAATTATGGTGCAGAAAGGCTGTAAGGAAGTGAGGCTGCAGGTGGGACAGAGGGCTGTTCAGATGCAGAAAATATTGCAGCAAAAGGGGCTGGGCTCAAAACAGGAAAAACTGCAGAAATCAGACCGCGGGTCTGTGGCGAATCAGAACAGGTAGACCGCAGGTTTGAGGCAAACAGACGCGGTCAGGTCGCGGCTTTCAGGTCAACAGACGCAGTCGGGACGCGGGAAATAGGGAAAAAGACGCAGTCGGGTCGCGGAAAAAGGGCTAACAGGCGCAGTCGGGACGCACGAAAGAGGCAGAGAGCCGCAGTCGGGACGCGGGAAAAAGGCCGACAGGCGCAGTCAGATCGCGGCAAACAGGCTGATTAGCCGTGGTCGGATCGCAGGTAACAGACTTGAATCCGCCGGCAGAGCGTCGGAAACAGTTTGAGAGCCGCGGTCGGGTCGCAGGTAAAGGCCTGAAAGGCGCGGTCGAGACGCGACTGCAGAGGGAAAAGACGCGGTGTGCGGCGGCCGAAAGGGACAGCCGAAAGTGAAAAAATTAAAAAAAACGGAAACCAGAAATTCAAAATCTAGGGGAATCGCCAAAACTGTAGCTAGGGTTTTACCCCTAGCTTGTGCAAATGAGCACCTACTAAGGAGAATGGAATCCTTAGTAGCAGTTCAGTAAATGTAAATAATTAAGCTAAAACAGAAATTAAATTACTTCTAAAACATGCATGAAACATAAACAATAAATTTAAAAGATGGCTTTTTGTATTGATATTACCTTCAATGTGAAGGTTTGATGAAGCCCTTTGCAGTGTCCAAGAGGATGCTCAAAGCTTCAATATGCTCCTTCTCCTTCTCCAATGGTGGGAATGGGCCAAAAGTGGCTCTCAAGGTGAAAGTAGTTCAATGGTGAACTAGGGTTTCGAGAGAGATTTTGGCAGAGTAAGGGTGGTTGTGATTGTGGATATGGAATAAGGGATCTCCATCACCTATTTATAGTTTTTTGGTGGTGGAGTGCTGACCCATGGTTTTAGGAAACACATGGTTTAGGGAAGCTGTATAGGGTTTTTTCCTCCTTTTCCTCATTATTTTATATTTTTTTATTCCCTTTTAGGGGGTTTTTGCTATTTTAGAGGAATTTTGGATATTTTTGGAGGAAAAGGGGGTTTTTTAGCCTTTTTGGGGCTATTTTGAGGGTTTTGTGGCCTTTTGGAGGCTTTTTAATGGGGTTTTTTTGGGATTTTAAGGGAAATATGGTAGGAAAATGGACAAATGAGCCATATAATGTGGTAGATGAGGTAGTGAACACTTTTTGGGTGTTAACAACATGATAACCCATTATGCATACAGATATCATTTACATAGTTATGCAACTATTTTGACCAATACTTTGGCACAACACTTTCCCATATCCTGTATGCATATAGTGGCTATCTAGATGCCTTCCATCTCTACCAGAACATGCTATCGAGAGTGTGCACAGCTCTCAGCATGTCAGCAAAGAGGTTTCATTCTAGACAAGCAACAACGGAATGTTTCTCCAACTTACCAATCATATGCATATTAGTAGTATACTGTTCAATGCTCTATGAATGTTTACACTCAGCATGATATATTCTAGGAATACAAATATGCATACAAGCAATATCATTTACTTTTTCAAATAACAACTCAAATACTTATCTTTTATGTTTGTGTGGTTGCCTCCCGCTTGATCTTCTATATGTCTTTTGAACTTGTATTCATTATGTACCACTATGCATGCTCAAGTGTGCACTAGTGTCATCCTCATGATCTCATACACAAACATACGTTCATTAGTATATTCTCCAAACATTCTAATTCTAGATAATCTTGAATATGTATAGTCATGATCATTAGTATTCAGGGTTTCAAGGAAGTCTTCTTTTACTCATGCATATTCTTGTTTGATCATAGTACTCTTCTGGTTAATTAAATCATCAAGACAAGAGACATAATATGCATAAACCCTTGATTACTAACTTTATGAATAAGCATAACCAATCATACCAAGTACACTTATATAAGGGATCCTAACACAAGGTAAGATTCTAACTTGACATAAGAAAACATATCTGGATTAGTTATGTACAACATACCTAAACAATCTCTTCAATGATTTAGAGATCCTGAGCTAGAACCTGCATGTCTCATAGGTTAAGCATAACATAACAAAGTCATACATACCTCGTAAGTAGAACAAATATTATCGATGAGTCTTTGTCTTCATGTTGTCATGGTCATGGAACTTGATTTGTCTTTTGTGATGTACCTGTATCTTGTTAGCAGACAACATCAACCTCACACAACACCATAATGCATTAGTACAATCATATAGCCCTAATCAATGAATGTCTTCGATCATTCACATGCATTCATACTGTTACTAGGGTTATAAGACAATTCTAACAACAATCAAGATTGTACTAATAAATAATATGAAGACAAACACATTATGAACTTAATCAAGAATCATATTTCAAGACATACTTGAACCTCCTTAAATCATACCTATCGAGACTTCTTGTAGTCTTCTTATGTAAGGCCTTAGCCTCAACTCCCCCTGAAACTTGATTTGGAGCTTGATTAGGGCTTGCTAGAGAAACCCTAAAAATTCAATATTTGACTTTCATGCTTCTGAATGGATGGAAGGATGTGTCTTGCTGAGCTGATCAAACTAGCATACTTCACTTTTGAAATCTCCAAAATTTGACAACTCAAAATTGCCTTCGAAACTTCTGGATCTTCTGGACAGGAACCCGAACTAGGGTTTGATGAAGCCCACCCTTCTTTCCAATCAAAAGGTTTGATCCAAGGCTCTAAACTCTTATTTTTCTGAGGAGCTTCTAGCCGTGGTTACAGACTTCAAAAATTCCAACTTTTGCTGAAGCCCTAATTTTCCATCTTTCTGATCAAAATCCCGAACTAGGGTTTGATCAAGCCCATTCTTCTACCCAACCAAAAAATTCGATCTTGGTCTCTAAATTTCGATTTTCCTGAGTAGCATTCAGCCGTGGACTCCGATTCCAAAAATTCTAACTTTCTCCGAAACCCTAAATTCCGGAAGCCATGAATAAAGGTGCTCCAAAAATAATTTTGTTTTGACAGAAATATGCACCTGATTGTTTCTGCTATAACTCTGAACTTTTTGCTCCACAGGGTCTGAAAACTTTTTCTGCAGTAGCCCGACCTGTCATCTTTCCATCTTGACAGGTCTGAGCTCAATTGGATTTTCTAAGAGAGAGTTATACCAAGTGTCGCAACGTGACCCGTTTATGGGATAAAACAGGAGAGCAAACTTGTACGGCATGCCACGTTTCACTATTTGAACTTCGGCCTCTGAAAACTTTTCCTGCGATAGCTTTCCCTGTTATCTTTCTATCCTGATAGGTCTGACCTCAATTGGAATCTCTGAGAGAGAGTTATGCCAAGTGTCGCAACGTGACCTGTTTATGAGATAAAACAGGAGAGCGAACTTGTACGGCATTCCACATGTCACTGGTTCACCTTTGGACTCTAAAAATGTTTCCTGAGATAGTACAGTCTGTTTAATACCTGTCATGTTTTACGAAATTTCATTTGGAGCTTCCTAGCCAAAGTTATGACCTTTTTGCCAAGGTTACCTTATTTTGACTGAGATCTGGAAGAGGCAGAAACCCTAACTTGTACTTATCATAACTCATAAAGTACAACGAATCTGAGGGTTCCCTTTGGACACAAGGTACCTAGTGATGTTAAATTCGACTTGTAAACTTTTTAGACCCTGAAACTTCGCAAAAATGGATTTATAGCGAAAGTTCCACGATGACTGGTTTTTGCTATTTAAAACCCTAACCTTCAAATTGTCGTAAGTAAAGCAAGTGTCGTAAGTGCCATACCTTGCCTTCCTTCAGGTTAGCTCTGATACCATGTTAAGATTTAATATGCTAAGACAGAAAATAGCAGCATTACATTCCATTTCACAATAATAGCATATACAGGATCACTGAAGAAACAACAAGCATAGCATAAACACAAGAGACACAGATTTATCCTGGGAAACCCTCATGGGGTAGAAAACCCAGTAAAGCTTCCTCAATATAGATGACCAGCAATATACAAAGATGCAAAACAAAGACATGATCTCCTCGTCCACCATAGCAGACCTCTCCTCCACAAGTGCGCCTCTCTCTCAAGTGAGTGTGTGTGTCAAATGAGGAACACACCTCCTCTATTTATACACTACTCTGACATATCTTTTACAAAAGTACATGTAGGCTTGTATTTAACCAATGGGTTAAATACCCCACTACAACTGAATGGGATGACCCCTCTAGGGTGGTCTAATAACCCTTTGACCCACATGACACATACAGGGCCGACCCCCACTAGGGAAGTCTAATAACCCGAGTTACCACATTCTGACGGAGGAATAAACATCTCTGGATATACAATAAGATCTTCACGGAGGAATGAAACATCTCCGGAATAATAAAGTACAAATATAATATTCTTTGAAGTTACAATATCTCAACAGACTACACTCAATGGTTTCACTAGACCTTGGGAGTCATTCATCCAAACTATGTGTGCAAGAAAAGAAAGTATGAAGATTGATGTGGTATGGGAGAATTGCATTCAAGAAGATGCTAGGGTAGCCAATACAAAAGCCCTACTCAAAGAATATGAATGAGCCTTGGCCACTCACACCAAAAGAAGAAGGAGTGTCTTCAACTCCATGAAGAATGGCCATAAGAAATCTCATCCTCCACATAGATTTCAAAAGAAAGAAGGAGTAAGCTCAAAAAGAGATCTCTCCTCAGTTAAATGTTTCAGTTGTTACAAATTAGGACACTTTGCTAGAAATTGTCCCTCAAGGAAGAAGAAGAATCTTCACAAAAGACATCATGCACATCTAGCAGAGGATGATAGTGAAGAAGAAGAAGAGGAAATTCCTAAAAGGAAGAAAGCTAAAGTAGTAGAAGAAGATGGAGAAGAGTATGTTCTATTCTTTGCACTCTCAAGGTCAGTAACACCTAGAGAAGATACATGGCTCATTGATAGTGGTGTTTCAAAGCACATGACAGGACAAAAGAAAAATCTATAAAATATGGAAGAAAAGACCTCTCCCCAGAAGGTATCCTTGGGAGATGACTACCAATATCCCATCAAGGGAATTGGTGAAGCAAGCTACAAGCTTCATTCTGGATCTCCACTAAAAATGAAGGAAATTCTATATGTACCAGGTTTGAAGAAGAACTTACTCTCTATCTCAACATTAGATAAGAAAGGTTATAGGTTTGCATTCATAGATGGACAAGTGCTCATGTGGTCCAAAGGAAAATCAATTGAGGATGCAATAGTTATTGGTGAAGAGAAAGGAGGACTATATAAACTCAAGGGTCTTCCAGAAGTTGCCCTTGTTCATGAGGCCACTACCCCTAGTGAGCTATGGCATAGGAGGATTCCTCACATTAACTACAAAGCATTACCCCATGTGAGTAAGGTAGTTATATGACTACCAGATTTGAAAATTGATCATAAAGGCACATGCGAAGGATGTGCAAAAGGGAAGAATATCAAGAACCCAATTCCAAAGAGTGAGACAAAGACTAAGAGTACATTGGAATTGATTCACTCAGATGTATGTGGACCAATGCCATCCACATCCTTGAGTGGGTATGAATATTACCTTACATTTATTGATGACTACTCAAGGAAGAATTAGATATATTTCCTAAAGGGAAAAGATGAAGTCTTCGGAAAGTTCAAGGAATTTAAATCCTTGATAGAAAACCATTCAGAAAAGAATATCAAGATACTTAGGATAGATAATGGTGTATAATACAATTCAAAGGATTTTGAAATCTTTTGTAAAGAATCTGGGATTAATAGGGAACCAACCACTCCCTACAATCCTCAACAAAATGGTGTTGCAGAAAGAAAGAATAGAACCATTATGGAAGCAGTAAAAACAATGATACATGATCAAGACCTAGCTATGTATCTATGGGCTGAAGCAGCCAGGACAGGAGTCTATGTGCAAAATAGACTATCTCATAGTGCTCTTGATTTCAAGACCCTAGAAGAAGTGTTCACAGGGAAGAAGCCTGAGGTAAGTCACCTTAAGATATTTGGATGCCCAGTATACATTCACATTCCAAAAGAAAAGAGGATCAAGCTAGACCCTTCTGGGAAGAAGGGAATATTTGTTGGATATTGTGAAGCATCCAAAGCATTCAGAATATACATCCCAGGATTCCATCATATGGAAATAAGTAGGGATGTAACATTTGATGAAGAGGCAGCTCTCAAGATATCTAGGAAGTGCCAGTATGAAGAAGTATATGAAGAAGATGCACCTTCCATAATTGTAAAGGCCGTACCCATTCCTGAAGATGTAACACCTGAAGACCATGACATTACAGAACCTCAAGAACTCCCTACCATGAACATATCAAGAAAGAGAAAGCCGGCATGGCAAGAGATATTATACTAGGAGCAAAAATGTATGGAGCTCCTGAAGGCTCCACCAAGGTGAGCAAGAAACCAAAGCCATTTTCCAACTATATGGCTTTGATGTGTTATCTTGTGGATCAAGTACCCACCAGTTATGAAGAGGCATCTAATAAGAAAGAATGGGTAGAGGCAATGACTGAGGAGTACCATTCAATAATGAAGAATGATGTTTGGGATGTAGTTCCCAAACCAAAAGACAAAAGTGTGTTATCCTCCAAATGGATATACAAAATAAATCATGTTGTGGATGGTAGCATTGAAAAATATAAGGCAAGGTTTGTGGCCAAAGGATTCTATCAGAAAGAGGGAATTCACTATGAAGAGACATTTGCACCAGTTGCAAGGTACACTTCCATTAGAACCATCATGGCACTTGCATCCATGATGAAGTGGGAATTACACCAGATGGATGTAAAGACATCCTTCCTAAATGGTGTGATTGAGGAGGAAGTGTACATAGAACAACCACAAGGATTTGAGGTCGAAGATGGAAAAATCCATGTGTGCAAACTGAAGAAGGCTTTGTATGGAATGAAGCAATCTCCCAGAGCTTGGTATGGAAGAATTGACAGTTTCTTGACAAGCTTGGGCTTTACCAAAAGTAAAGTTGACCCTAACCTTCTTTATCTAAAGGTTATGGATGATGAACCTATTATATTGTTTCTTTATGTGGATGATCTATTTCTGACTGGAAATAAGAAATAGAATTTTCGAATGAAAGAAGAAGATCTCTACAGAGTTTGAGATGAAAGATCTTGGATCAATACATTACTTCCTAGGTCTGTAAGTATGGAAAAAACTAGAAGGGATCTTTCTCAACCAGGGAAAGTATGTAGTGGAAATCCTGAAAATATTCGACATGTTGGAATGCAAAGCCATGGCCACTCCCATGAATCCCAACTTGAAGCTATTAGCTGATGACTCTTCAGAGTTAGTGGATGTGACTCTGTACAGACAGATTATTGGGTCATTAATGTATCTGACGAATACCATGCTAGATATATGCTTTGCGATGAACACCTTGAATCAGTATCTAGTGGAACCTAGACAAGTTCACCTGATAGTTGAAAAGCATGTGATGAGGTACCTAAAGGGTACGATAGATTTTGGTCTATGTTATCGAGGAGATCATGACTTCAGATTGTATGGATACACAGATGTTGATTGGGTAGGAAGTGTATCAGACAGGAAGAGTACATCGGGTGGATGTTATTGTCTAGGATCTACCATGATCTCATGGTTTAGCAGGAAGCAGTCAAGTGTGGCTCTCAGCACAGCTGAAGCAGAATATATTGCTGCTTTCTCTGCTAGTTGTGAAGCGGTATGGCTTCGGAAGCTATTATTAGGATTATTTGACTTAGAGATGGACCCCACTGTGATCATGTGTGACAACCAGAGTTGTATCAAGTTGACAGAGAATCTAGTATTCCATGATAAGTCAAAGCACATAAGAGATCCGATATTTTTATATATAGGATATGGTGCAAAAAGGAGCTATCAAGCTCGAGTATGTGAGCACTGACGAACAAGTTGTTGATATCTTGACCAAACCTCTGCCTCGAGTAAAGTTTGATCATTTCCGAGACAAGCTTGGTGTAGTTCAAAAGGACCCTCCCCGAAAGGGGGAGTGATGTGGTCACTAATGATGAGATTGCTTGCATCGACGGTAAGGTCGATGATGTGGATACCTGTATTGATGAGAATACTGATGAGGTCACCTATGTATGGTCCTTAGAATTTGTGGATGAGAGGACTGCATTGTCCATAGACATGAAAGGTGTCTTAAATGGATCAAGATTGATCATCCTATAAGTAGATCTCGACTACATCATCCATAGACATGAGAGGTTTCTTAAATGGATCAGGATTGATGATCCTGTAAGTAGATCTAGACTGCATCGTCCATAGACATAAGAGGTGTCTTAAATGGATCATGATTGATCATCCTGTAGGAATATCTAGATTACATCGTCCATACACATGGGAGGTATATTAAATGAATCAGGATTGATCGTCCTTAGATGGTGATCCCGTAATTCTGAAAGGAAGGATAGTTTGAAATGTTGATCCTTGGATTATGGTGGGATTGATCATCCCTAGACAGTGATCCCGCAATTCCTAAAGGAAGGATAGTCTTAAATATTGATCCTTAGACTGGAATCTCGTAATTCCGAAAGGAATGATTGTCTAAGATATGAGTTGATGGACTGAAATCTTGTAATTCTGAAAGGAAGGATTTTCCATGATCCCATAATTGCAAAAGGAAGGATCACCAAAATTGATGGACTGGAATCCCATAATTCCGAAAGGAAGGATTGTCCATGATCCCGTAATTCCGAAAGGAAGGATCATCAGAGTTGATGGACCAGAATACAGTAATTTTGAAAGGAAGGATTGTCCATGATCCCATAATTCCAAAAGGAAGGATCACCAGAGTTGATGAACCAAAATCCTGTAATTCTGAAAGGAAGGATTGTCTAGGATCCCGAAATTCCAAAAGGAAGGATCATGTGTATTGCAGAGTATGGTGAGATGACGATGTTGTTGATCGTGATGATCTAGATGACGATGCTGTTGATCGTGATGATATAGATGACGATGACGTTGATAGTGATGATCTAGAGGATGATGCTGCTGATCATGATGATCTAGATGACAATGTTATTGATCGTGATGATATAGATGAGGATGCTCTTGATCATGATGATCTAAATGACGATGCTGCTGATCATGATGATACAGATGGTCCTGTTGATCGAGATGATCCAGATGATGTTGTTGATTGAGAGATCCATATGTTGATGATGTTGATCAAGAGGGTCCATATGTTGATCCAAATGATGATGTCAGTGTAGCTATTCAAGTGCTGCAGAAGATGAAGACTCAGTATTGAAGATGTTGATGTTCTAGTATTGAAGATCTTGAAGATATTCCAGTAACTGTTTGAGTTACTAATGATGTATAAAGAAAGATTCCAATGATTTATAGATGTATCATGTATCATGTAGTTAATGACTCCTTGCTCCTTCAGATGTTGTTATAATATCCTTCTCGTTAAGGGGGAGTGTTGAAATATTGTAACTTCTAAGAATATTATATTTGTATTTTATTATTCCAGAGATGTTCCATTCCTCCAAGCAGACCCTATTGTATATCCAAAGAGGTTTATTCATCCGAGAGAGTGTGGTAACTAGGGTTATTATATCTCCCATGTGAGGTCAGCCCTAAGTTAGCTATTTAGGGGTTATTAGACTCTCTTAGGAGAGGTCAGCCCCATTAGGGTGAAAAGTCAGTTAGAACACAAGTATAAATATAGGAGGTGTGTTCCTCATTTATACCATTCATTCACTCACTTGTGATTGGTGCATAGGAGAGAGAGAGATGTGCATAGGAAGAGAATGAGCTCTTATTGAGGACTACATCTTGTATTAGGTTGACTATCTATATTGAGGAAAGCTTTGCTGGGTCTTCTACCCCATGAGGGATTCCCAGGGTAAATATTTGTCTATCTTGTGATTATGTTTCTTTCAGTGATCTTGGTTATGAAATTAGGCTAAACTTAACATTCCTTACTTAAGTTTGATCACATAGAGGTTAAAAATTTCAGCATTTGATTTGAATAGAACAAGGTTTAATCGCTTTCAGTATTTGATTTGGTAGACATAATTTGATTGTTTTCCAACATTGAAATTCCTAGATTAGGTTTACCTGTTTTTCGGCATTCAATTCTTAGAATAGAATTTACCAGTCTTTCAGCATTCAATTCCTAGAATAAATCTCTCAGTTTTCAACATTTTTCATTCATGGATTTACATACTTTCATATTTCCCACTTCTTAGTTTTCTAAATGAAACTTCCTATTTCCCTTAGAGCATTCTTTAGGATACATTGAACATTCAGAATGAAAAGGATCACTAGATAGTGCACATATAGTGCTTAGCATCTCTTAAGTTTGTACGCTCCCTGGTTGATAATTAAAGTATAATTCCAGTATAGCTACCCTAATTAGGTACCCATTCCTAGAATCCACCACTTTTTGGTGTCATTGCTGAAAACGTGTTTAATCTATAGGAGACATAAAAAAAAATCATAATTTGTTTTACCATGAATTCCTCGATGAAGGAGGGATAGATTTGGATGCTTTCTGCTGAACCACTCTATGAGTAACAACAATTTTGAACATTCTCAATTTGAATTTCTTAACTATGAAGACAAAGCTGATTCTAGCTACGATCCAGATCGAGATAACTTCTTTTCTACCTCTAGCTCAAATGATGCTATGGCAGAGAAAGAGGATGAACGTAGAGAACTGTGTACTTTTCCCATTAGTGTACCTCTTGGGGATTCCAGAATGAAGAATATCAACCCTAATAATCTGCCAAACTTTCATGATTAACTTCGGAAGACTCTGACACATTTCTATTTGAATTTGAGGTAGTTTGTAGGTCTTTTGGTTATACAACTGATGCACAGAAACTAAGACTCTTTCCTTCTACATTGAAATATCTATCACTTAGATGGTTCATGAGCCTATAAGGGAACAATATTTTCACCTGGGACCAAATGAAACAATCCTTCCTGGGAAAATAGAGGGACTACTATAAGGCAAAAGATACAACAGATGAAATATTTAGGATGCAACAAGGAGAAACAAAATCCCTAGAAGACTATGAACAATGCTTTCAACTCAGCTACAAAAGAGCTAGTCACTACACCCTAGATCAGGAATCATTGAAACTTGTCCTTCTTAGAGGAATCAAAGAAGAAAATATAGAAGTATTAATCCTATTAGGAGATGGGGATATATTCCAAAAAACCTATGATCCAAGCCTACAAATCTTCAAGAATTATTCTAGATCCAGAAAAGGTAAAAATGGTACATGGGATACACATCCATTTACAGGAGGATTATCATCTTTAGGACCAAACCTCACAAAGTTTGATTTAGGAAATATTATTGATGATATGAAAACTGATATCCTTCACCCTAGCAATGCAACTAGATGCACTCCAAATAAAGAAGAAACAAGATGAGGTAACCAAGCAATGGCAGTGTTTTTCCCACGCTGCAGAAAGAAACATGAAAAGGGATAGTGCACATTGAACACAATAGAAATATGTGGCCTTTGAACTAATGATAACTCTACTAATAAATTCCCTCGTCTACCATCATGCAAAGCTGCCATTCAGGATATCACATCTGAAGGTACTATGGAACAGGTCTATTTTCTTAATCAAAGAAGAAACAATTTTCTTAAGCCCTTCCAACCCAACAACCAAGCATATTTTAACCAAGGAAGTAATCAACAAAATTGGAACCCCTCACCCCCAACCACATGGACAAATCAAGTAGCTCCAAACCAATGGCAGCAAAGCCAAACACTATATCAACATCCATATTATACGCATCCTTATTCTCCCTAACCCCCCACCTTTTTTGCAGCCACCAATGATCTATGGAAATCCATATCCTTATACAAAAAACTTGAGAGCTCCATTATAGAAGCCATTCATCATGCCCCCCCCACATAACCAACCACCTCTCAGACCACCCCCAATTTCATCCCAACTGGTTCCAAACCCAAACACCAACAGAGCAGGAAAACAACAATGCTATGACACTAAAGTGGTGCAGTTCCCTACATATGTTGTGGATACACTTGAAATAAATGAAATTAATCTCAGATCTGGTAAAACATTGCAGAACACCCATCCACAAAATAATCAAGAACAAATCAATCATGAATAGATAAAAAAACTCGAACCACAACAGCTAGCTGAGGCACACTCTCTGGAAGAATAAAATCGACCACAAATACCAAACAAAACCCCCCCATTTCCTGAGAAACTGATACGAAGCACCAGAGAGTAGGAGGAGAATGCTATCCTTAACGAATTAAAACATTTGAACATCCAAATCCCCATTTTACAAGCAATAAGAGATGTACCAATCTATAATAAATTTATTAAAGAAAATTGCTTAAAACGACCTGGCCGAAGAAAACGCGACCCACCAACTATAAATGTAGTGGGATAATTAGCAGATTTAATGTTGGGTGTCATTGTCAACCCCAAATACCTTGACCCGAGAAGTCCAGTCATCAATGTGACCATTAACAATAGATATATTGCAAACAATCTAATTGATTTAGGGGCTGCAATCAATGTGATGACAAAGGACACAATGATAGCCTTAGGACTCCAATTAATTATCAGACCAACCAGTATCGTGCTGCAGCTTGCTGACACATCAACTGTAAAACATGAAGGAATGCTTGAAAATATCATTATCCACATAGAATTCTGGGTGTATCCAATGGATTTCATAGTTATAGAGGTGAAGAGTAAAATCAATGGATATCCAATAATCCTAGGGAGGCCATGGCTATAAACACCAAACGCCTATATAGGCTGTAGATCTAGAAACATGACAATCACCAGTGGGTAGGCTAGAAAGAAGATCACAATTTATCCTCGAGCAAGAAAATATATAGACATCGAATGTCAGAATTGGACATATGACTATAATGATATAAATGACCGAAACATACAACCTATTCTTACCATCGAAGCTGCCCTATCTCTAAAAGCTATTGATGAAGACAGTCATTTAGATAGATTTATTCAAAATGCATTTTCTAATGATGGCATTCTTGTAGATTTTTTTGAAACAGATCAACAACAAGAAGATAAAAATTCACCACACAACTTTGACAGAGTGTGGGCAGAAGTGCTCTCACTTGAACAACATCCAACACAAATCAAAACAAATGAGATCGTGCCTGGAAAGAAATTTAATATTAACTCCAATTTGGAGCCAGAACAAGAGCAACAAATAATGAAGGTACTCTCAGAAAAAAACAATCCTTTTGCAAGGACATACATTTCCATGAAGGGTATCCACCTAGACATTTGCAAGCATTACATATATATCAAAGAAGGCCTTGTACCCATCAGACAACCTCAAAGAAAGATGAACCCAGCTTTAAAGGATATATTCAAATTGGAATTACACAAGTTATTGGATGTAAGATTCATCTACCCAATATCAGATAGTGAATGGGTCTCACCATTGGCAATAGTCCCTAAGAAAGGAGGGAAGTGGAGAATCTATGTGGATTACAGAGAACTCAACAAGGAAACTAAAAGAGACCACTTCCCTCTACCATTCATTGACCAAGTATTTGACACACTGGCTCGAAATAAATTCTTCTCACTTTTAGATGGTTTGAGTGGATACAACCAGATCCTAATCCACCTAGCTAATCAAGATAAAACCACATTTACATGCCCATGGGGGACTTATGCATATAGAGTGCTACCCTTTGGACTATTGTTAGAACAGTAACCACACTTAGTACCATAATACATAAATTTTTAATTGCCCATGTGCTTAATTAAACCATGTTTTGGATTAAGTGACTATAGTTGGTCAAAAACCCACTTTTGAGAGTGTTCACACCCACTTCCAAGCAAACCAGTTCACCCAGCCTCCAGTTTTGTCCACAAGTGCACCCTCATTTATTGGTGGTGCGCCCTCTCTCCTTGTTTTGGGGAATTTTAGTTGACCAAGGGCGCTAGGGTGGATTTTTGCCCTTTTTTGGCTAGATTTGGAGCATTTAATGCTCCCTTGGGCCCCCAAACCTCCTCTACTTGCTCACCCACGCCTGACTTGAGCTAATTAATGACCCAGCATGCTTCAGCCACCTCCACACCAGAATTCGTGGCTGTTTGGGGTGATTGGGATTGAGTTGGACCCACCTAGGGGGGATTGAGGCCAATTTGGCATTGATGACTTGTACACTCAGCTTGAGCCACCTAATGCTCTCGATTTTCTCATGGATGTAATAAAAAACTGTTACTAACATTTTCACATGTTAGACAGTTAGTTAATCAAAGGTTTCAGCATACATTGTGTGTAAAATTATCATCTTTTTCAAGTTTTTCCACTGTTTTTGCAAATTAATTCGATTTTGTGAGGTTCTCCATAGCTCCTCGATCTTCTGTGATCAAAATACTCACATGGTATCAGAGCCATCATGGAGTTAGTGAGTTGCAGGTCAATATTGAGCGTTGAACTGCATTCTAGAGAGGATTTCCAGATAAAAATTGAGTGTTTTTTGCAGGTGTTTCAGTAGTTTTCTCACCATTAACGCAGCAGTCATGGAAGAAAACCAAATGTTGCTCACACCCTTCAATTTTTTCGATTGGAAGGCTGAGATGGTCATCAAGCTGAGATCTAAGGGTCTCTATAGAGTGACCATGGGCACAGAAGTGGAGCCAAATTCTGCTGTGGAGAAAGCAAAGTACTACAATCGACTTGATGAAGCTTATGGATTGCTATGCCTGAGCATTTCAAGGGAACTCTTGTTTCATACAGACAGTTTGACAACCCCCAATGAAGTATGGGTGAAGCTAGAATCACTCTTTGGGAAAACTGATGAACTGAGAGGCCACCAGCTTGAAAACGAGCTCATTAGCTTGAGCCCAGCGCATTTTGAAACCATCCAGGAGTTCTTCACGAAATTCAAGTCACTGGTGCTTCAACTGCAACAATGTGGAATTGTTAAGAAGGAGGAACAACTGATTCTGTCCATCCTTTCGAAGCTAGGCCCAGAGTTTTCAGTATTTGTTAGCACATTTCACTCAGCCAAAATGACCCTTCGAAATTGGCAAATGCCATCACTAGCCACCTTCATGGAGTGTCTCACTCAGGAGCAGGATAAACTAGTTCAGATGGGCACCATAAAATCAAAGGACCAAGCATTGGCAATGGGTGTTTCAAATGCAAGCAAAGGAAAGCAGAAAGCCAAGAATTCGAAGCAGCAAGAGAAGAGGAAGTTTGACAAGACCAAGTCTGCAGATGGGGGTTCGAATCTGTCAAAGGAGAAGGACAAGAAGGGAAAGGAAAAGACCAAATGCACCTATTGTCATAGGGGATGGCATCCAGAGAGCTCATGTATGAAGAAAACCATTGACTCAATGGCGCAGCTGCTGGAGAAGAACAACATCCCAGTCCCTGAGGGCGCAAGGAAGAAGGAGAGCACCTCAAACCCTGACAATAAGGAGAAGTGTCATGCTTTGGTAGCAGGTACTTCGAATCCCTCATCCTTTATCATTGATTCAGGAGCTTCCAGACATATGGTTTCATCCAGAGAGCTCTTCTCCTCTATGCATTCGAATGGTGGCCCAACAGTTCGAATGGGAGATGATTCAGAAATCCAGACCAAGGGGATTGGTAGGATTGACATGGAGCATGGCTATTTCAGTGATGTGCTCTATGTACCTTCATTGGCTGCAAATTTGCTATCAGTCTATCAAATGACCCATACAGGAGAAGCCAAGAGAGTGACTTTCACTCCAGATTTGGTAGAAATCTCAGAAATCTCTTCAAATCAAGTTGTGGCTGTAGGGTATGCAGATCATGATGAGAGAATGTACAAATTCTCAAATTTCATTCCAAATTCTAGTGACCATGCTCTTGTCTCTCATGCCAACGAGACCTCCAAGTTGTGGCATGAAATATTTGGCCACATGAACTACAAATATCTCCAGCAATTGCACAAGGACGAGATGGTGGAAGGGCTTCCAGAAATCAGATCATCAAATGGTGCATGCATTGGGTGTGTAGTTGGAAAGCATCCTGAGCGCATCTATGAGAAGGGAATGGCAAGGAGAGCCACTCAACCACTTGGATTGGTACATTCATACCTCATTGTTCCTCTTCCCACTCCATCATATGGTGGATCAAGGTATGTACTTACATTCATAGATGACTACTCTCGATTCTGCTGGGTTTACTTCCTTAAATTGAAGTCAGAAGTGTTTGAGAAATTGAAGATTTGGAAAGCCCTAGTGGAGAACCATAGTGGTCATAAGATAAAGATCCTTAGGACTGATAATGGAAAGGAATATGTGAATAACAACATTCAGCACCTTTGTGAGGAATGTGGCATCCAAATGCAACATTCAATCCCCTACACACCTCAGCAAAATGGTGTGGCAGAGAGGAAAAATAGATCTCTCAAGGAGATGGCTACTTGCATGATTGAAGCTAGGGATCTAAGCCCTAAGCTATGGGCTGAAGCCATCAATTGTGCTGCTCATATTCAGAATAGAGCCTTTCACAAATCAGTAAAAGGAAAAACCCCCTATGAGGCATGGTTTGGCCAAAAACCAAATGTGTCAAATTTCAGGATTTTTGGGTCTAGAGCATGGGCTCGAATTCCATCAGAAAAGAGGAAGGCTTTGGAGCCACAGAGCAGGGAATGTATCATGGTTGGATATGGTGAGGACACAAAGGGATATAAGCTCTTTGACACATCCACACTCAAAACTTTCATTGAGAGAAGTGTGCAATTCGAAGAAGAACCAATTCCAGATTTTGAGCTTGCACCGGGGGAAAGCTCCTCTCCTCCACACCTTAATGAGATTAGTGATGATTCTACCTCTGATTTTTCTGATATTGCTGAAGATGACATGGCTGAAGATGACATTTCTGTACATGAGTCACCATCAAGGCCCAAGTGGGCTGAAAAAATCATAGAAGCTGCAGGTGAATTGGCAGGCAATCCCCAAGAGCCTAGGAAGACTAGATCTCAAACAATCAATGCTTCCTTTGCTAATGAGAGTGAACTTGCTGATCACTGTTATATGATGATTGGATCTGATCCAACATCATATCATGAAGCTCATAATGATCCAAGGTGGAGAGCAGCAATGCAAGAAGAATTCCAGTCTCTCCAAGAGAACAAAACATGGGATTTGGTGCCTCTTCCTCCCAAGAGGAAACTTGTGCAATGTAAGTGGATTTTTCGAACCAAACCTGTTGCTGATGGTTCTGATCTGAAGTATAAGGCTAGGTTAGTGGCTAAGGGCTACTCACAAATCCATGGTGTGGATTATACAGAGACCTTTGCACCGGTTGCAAAGATGGATTCAATTAGACTAGCTCTAGCCATGGCAGCTAGTAAAGGTTGGGAAGTTCACCACATGGATGTCAAAAGTGCATTCTTGCATGGTGAGCTACAGGAAGAGATATATATGCAGCAGACTGAAGGATTCCAAGAGGATACCACACTTGTATGCAGGTTGAAGAAATCACTCTATGGACTCAAGCAAGCCCCCAGGGCTTGGTATGCCAAAATGGATGCTTTTTTGCTCTCAATTGGTTTCTGTCGATGCAATTCTGATCCAAATGTTTACTTGCAGAATTGTGATGGTAATTTGCAGGTCATTGTACTATATGTTGATGATCTCTTAATTACAGGGAGCTGCACCAAACAAATTGGCTCAATTAAAGCTTCTTTGCACAGTGAATTTGCCATGAGCGACCTAGGATTGCTAAGGCAATTTTTGGGTTTGGAAATTGAGCAATCTGAGAGAGGTATATTGATGAGTAAATCTAAGTATGCTTCAGACCTGTTATTCAAGTTTAAAATGGCTGAATGTAAGGCAGCCAAGTGCCCATTCCTTTCAGGCATAAAACTAGGTGAATTTGAAGACTCTCCGGTGGTGGATTGCACTCTCTATAGGCAGCTAGTCGGAAGTTTGTTGTACCTTACACATACAAGACCTGATTTGTCTTATGCTGTAAGTGCTGTAGCAAGGTATATGCAGCAGCCACATGAGATCCATTGGAAGGCAGCCACATGAGATCCATTGGAAGGCAGCCAAAAGGATCCTTCATTATGTCCAAGGAACAAAGAGCTTTGGGGTACACTATGCAGCTAGTTCTTCACTTCAACTAGCTGTATTTTCTGATTCCGATTGGGCGGGAGATCCCATTGATAGAAAGTCCACTTCAGGGTTTGTGTTTATGTTTGCTGAAGGTCCCATTTGCTGGTCAAGCAAGAAACAGCATACAATTTCTCTTTCATCAGCAGAGGCCGAGTACAGGGCAGCAGTGAACGCAGCCACACAGTGTGTTTGGTTGCAAGGCATTCTTCGGGAGTTTGGTGTTGCTATTGATTCTCCAACCAATATTTGGGTGGATAATAAAAGTGCCATCAAGATATCTACTGATCCAGTACAGAGGCAAAGAACAAAGCACATTGAGATCCACATGCATTACATTCGGGGCTTGGTGCATGACAGGGTAATTTCACTGCAGTATTGTCCATCCACCGAGCAAACTGCAGACATTTTCACCAAGTGCTTTACTGAGAAGACCTTCACTCACTTGAGAGCTTTGCTTGGAGTGAGTGATGGATGGTGATTGCTGCAATTTAATTGCAGGTTCAGCCCCATGTCCATTTTTGAGGGAAGTTTTTATCCCATGAGGTTTTACTTCTTTTCCTCGGTTCATATGGACAAATAAAATTTCTGTTTGTATTGAGGTGACTTGAGCCTTTGTTGCCAAGGCCTCCCACTTATCTTTCATGAGATGTACAAAGTTATGGTTAAGGGGGGGTGTTAGAACAGTAACCACACTTAGTACCATAATCCATAAATTTTTAATTGCCCATGTGCTTAATTAAACCATGTTTTGGATTAAGTGACTATAGTTGGTCAAAAACCCACTTCTGAGAGTGTTCACACCCACTTCCAAGCAAACCAGTTCACCCAGCCTCCAGTTTTGTCCACAAGTGCACCCTCATTTATTGCTGGTGCGCCCTCTCTCCTTGTTTTGGGGAATTTTAGTTGACCAAGGGCGCTAGGGTGGATTTTTGCCCTTTTTTGGCTAGATTTGGAGCATTTAATGCTCCCTTGGGCCCCCAAACCTCCTCTACTTGCTCACCCACGCCTGCCTTGAGCTAATTAATGACCCAGCATGCTTCAACCACCTCCACACCAGAATTCGTGGCTGTTTGGGGTGATTGGGATTGAGTTGGACCCACCTAGGGGGGATTGAGGCCAATTTGGCATTGATGACTTGTACACTCAGCTTGAGCCACCTAATGCTCTCGATTTTCTCATGGATGTAATAAAAACCTGTTACTAACATTTTCACATGTTAGACAGTCAGTTAATCAAAGGTTTCAGCATACATTGTGTGTAAAATTATCATCTTTTTCAAGTTTTTCCACTGTTTTTGCAAATTAATTCGATTTTGTGAGGTTCTCCATAGCTCCTCGATCTTCTGTGATCAAAATACTCACAACTATGTAATGCCCCAACAAAATTTGAAAGGGCCATTTTGAGCATATTGTCTCATTTTATCAATGATCAGATGGAAGCCTACATGGATGACTTCACACCCTATGGCCAAAACTTTCACCAGGCATTATAGCATCTACAATTAGTCTTCAAAAAATGCATCGAAATTAGCTTATGTCTAAGCAATGATAAATGCAGAATACTGATGTAAGAAGGAATTATGCTCGGACACCTGTTAAATTTTGAGCATTAATTCAATATACTCTAGGATCTTTACTGAGAGAACAACATGTACAGTATATCAATGCATCTCAATCATAACAAGCATGTCAATCATCACAAGAATCAAAAGCATCAGAGACAATAGACAGATAGAGTTTCCGTGGGGAAAACACTAAGGTGAAAAACCTCACAACTTCCTCAGAGATAGATAGAGCAATAGCACAACCAAAGTACAAGAGATAGACTCCTCTTAGGAGCTGATACTCCTCCTCACATGTGCGCCAATTTTCAAGTGAAGGAATTGTGAGTTCTGAGTGATCCAAATGGAGATCTCCCGATATCTATTTATACTTGTCTTGTTTTCCCAATAACATTATGGGGCCTACTTGTATAGCTAGGTACAATAACTTCATATTACATTAATCTGGGCCGACCCATTACAAGGTGTTCTAATAACCCATCGGCAAGTTAACACACTTGCAACACTTGTCAATACAAATGATGACACTTTTATGTAGAGGAATAATACATCTCTATAGGAGTACAATAAATATATAAATGAAATACATTCCGAAGTTACATATACATCAATACTCCCTCTTAAATAGGAAGGTATTTCTCGACACAAACTATCTAGCACAAGTCTTCTTGTCTGGATCATCATCAGCGAATCATCGTCACTGCTGCTATCTCAACCAATATCTGAATCTACTCGTCATAGGAAGTTCTACAAAGCCAATCCTTTTTCATACTGGATGTAGGCCCACCACCTGCAGGTCTTCATCATCACTGGCCATACTATGGAAATATTAGGACTTATTATGTATGTCACAAAACCTTAAAAGAGTCTCTTGGCTAGCAAGAACCCTAAAGAGCATCTGAGGCCTTTTTCATCCTGTCCATATCTCCAGGACTGATTACATGTGACTCCAACACAAAACCTTGAAAGAGAATCCCAGGACTGATTACGAGCACACAGCTCAACCTATTGGATCTCCCAGGGCACAAACTACATGTGGTCACCACAAAACCTCTAAAGAGCATCCCAGGACTGATTATGAGCACACAGCTCAACCTATCGGATCTCCTCGGGCACAAATTACATGTGGTCATGGAAAAACCTCGAAAGAGAATCCCAGGACTGATTACAAGCACACGGCTCAACCTATAAGATCTCCCAGGGCACAAATTACATGCCATAGGACAAAACATCGAAAGAGCATTTGCCAGATATCCTAGGGCACAAATTACATGCCATAGGAAAAACCTCGAAAGAGTATCTGCAAATCTCCCAGGGCACAAATTATATGTCCTCCCAAGAAAAACCTTGAAAGAGCATTTGCCAGATATACCAAGGTACAAATTACATGCCATAGGAAAAACCTCGAAAGACTACCTGCAAATCTCCCAGGGCACAAATTATATGCTTATCTGCATAACCTATTCCACGACCATAGAGTATCAACTTGATACTCACCATACATTATCTTGATGTACACATGATCATCCTGATCATCATCATTGCATCGTCTTGATGCATGTTATATGGAGAAACATCCTGAAGCTCATCATCCATGATCATCCTGATCATACAATGCATCCACCTGATGCATACAAAGTGTCTGCCTGATACATATCATCATACATGATCTACTTGATCATACAATGTATCCACCTGATACATATAGAAATACATGATCCACCTGATCATACCTGATATATATCACCATACATGATCTACCTGATCATACAACGTATCCACCTAATACATATACAGATACATGGTCCAGGCATCCAACATGATGCATATATAAAATACATACAAATGATCCAACTAATTATATCCAACATCCAACATAATGCGTACATAAATGATCCAACTGATCATATCCAGCATCCAAGATGATGCATACATACATAAATGATCCAACTGATCATATCCAGCATCAACATGATGTGTACATACATAAATGATCCAACTAATCATATCCAGCATCAACATGATGCGTACATACATAAATGATCCAACTAATCATATAGAGCAGAAACTCGAACATCGTACTGATGCTCATCATCTAGCACTTACATCCATAGCCATGGAAGGATCCCCTTATCACCATGCTCGGAATATCTCCTGCAAATGTGTCCATCACTTCTTCCTCAAAGTGTCATCAATCTGAAGAACACCAAGCCTCTCTCTGAAGTACTCGAACTTCACTCTGGCTAGTGGTTTCGTTAGCACATCTGCAATCTACTCGTCTGTCGCAACATACAGAAGCTTCACTGCTCCTCTCTGCACCATATCCATGATATAGTGATATTTGATCTCTATGTGTTTCGACCTATCGTGGAACACTGGCTTCTCAGACAGCTTCACACAACTCTGGTCATCACAAAAGATATGAGTAGTCTTCCAGCGGGAGATCAAATAGCTCAGATAGTAGCTTCCGAAGCCATACTACCTCACAACTAGCTGAACAGGCTACAACATACTCTACCTTGGCTGTACTCAGTGCTACACGGGACTGCTTCCTGCTAAACCAAGAGATCACACTTGATCCCATACTAAAGCAACACCCATATGTGCTCTTACTATCTGCAACACTGCCTACCCAGTCCAAATCAACATAACCCTGCAGGTTAAAAATTTTATTTGCATCATACATTATCCCATAATCAACTGTACCCTTCAGGTACCTCAGAATATGCTTAACAACCAGGTGAACACTCCTCGGATCTGTCAGGAACTGGTTTAATGTGTTCACCGCAAAGCAAATATCTGGTCTCGTATTCATCAGGTACATCAAGGACCCAATAATTTGACGATACATAGAGACATTCACTGAATCAGATGAAGCATCACATAGAAGCTTCAGGTTTGATGCCATAGGTGTGGCCATGGCCTTGCAATCCATCATCCTGAACCTCTTCAAGATATCTACAGTATACTTCCCTTGTCCAAGGAAGATCCCATCTAAACTCTGCCACACCTCCATACCTAGGAAATTGTGCATCATCCCCAAGTCCTTCATATCGAACTTGGCAGCAAGCTTCCCATTTGTATCGGCAATCAGTCTATCATCTCCTGTTACAAATAGGTCATCCACATATAGGAGAAGTATCACAGGATCCCCTTACTCAACCTTGAAGTAAAGGTTGGAATCCTCTTTACTCTTGGTAAATCCCAAACTAGATAGGAAACTGTCCATCCTACCATACCAAGTCCTAGGAGCTTGCTTTAGGCCATACAAGGCTTTCTTCAATCTGCACACATATGACTCCCTGTCATGTGTGTCAAAACCGAGTGGCTTCTCCACATACACTTCCTCTTCAACTACACCATTCAAGAAAGCAGTCTTCACATCCATCTGGTATATCTTCCATTTCATCATTGTAGCTAGAGCAAGTACTGTTCTGATGGAAGTGTACCTTGCTACATGAGCAAAATTTTCTTCGTAATCTATTCCCTCTTTCTGAGAGAAGCCACGAGCTACGAACGTTGCCTTGTATTTCTCTATGTCGCCATCTGTAACATGCTTGATCTTGTAGATCCATTTGGAAGTCACAACAAACTTTCCTTCAGGTCTTGGGACAACATCCCAAACATCATTCTTCATTATTGATTGGTATTCCTCGACCATGGCATCCTTCCATTCTTTCTTTTCCGCTGCTTCTTCATAAATAGAAGGTTCTTTGTTCATGATATCACAGAGTAAAGCAACATAACTGGTGTGTGATCTAGTTCTCTTCTTTGCTCTGTGTTCTTCTTCTAGAATGCCATATCTTTTTGCATCTTGAATGAGCTCTCTGGACCATGCAGGTTTCCTCTTGTGAGAGTTATTCTCATGGGGTGAATCTACAGGTTCTTGCAGATCTTCAATTTCACGATCTGCTTCTGGAATTGCTTCAGTAATAGTAGTGTCTTGAAATCTAGTTTCCTTAGGTTCTTCATAATGCTGAGTTTTCATCAAATGTCACATCCCTATTGACATCAATCTTCTTGAACCCTAGAAAGTATATTCTGTAAGCCTTCGAGCTTTCACTATAACCCACAAAGATACCCTTCTTTCCTGAAGGATCTAGCTTGGTCCTCTTTTCCTTTGGGACATGAGTGTATACTAGACAACCAAATATTCTGAGATGGATGACTTCAGGTTTCTTACCAGAGAAGACCTCTTCTGGTGTCTTGTTGTCCAATATCTTGTGGGGTGTTCTATTCTGCACATATACACCTGTCCTAGCTGCTTCTGCCCATAGATGCATAGGTAGATCCTGGTCATGTAGCATTGCCCTTGCTACTTCCATGATTGTTCTATTCTTTCTTTCTACAACTCCATTCTGTTGTGGATTGTAAGGAGTAGTCAACTCCCTCTTAATCCCTGAATCACTTCATAGCTTCTTGAAGTCACCTGAGGTGAATTCTCCACCATTGTCGGATTTGAATGTTTTGATCTTCTTCTCAATTTGGTTCTCCATCAAGGTTTTGAATTCCTTGAACTTATCAAATACTTCATCTTTTTTCTTCAAGAAGTAAACCCAAGTCTTCCTGGAGAAGTCATCAATGAAAGAGACATAGTAAACATACCCACTCAGAGAATTGGATGACATCGGACCGCATACATCGGAGTGGATAATTTCCAAGATACCTTTTGCCTTGATTTCACTGCTTGGGAATGCCTTCTTTATGTTCTTTCCTTTTGCACATCCTTTGCAAACACCTTCATGCTTGGTCTTGATTTCAGGAAGACCTTCTATAACCTTACTCGCAATTGGTAATGCTCTGTTGTGGATATGTGCAAGTCTTTTGTGCCAAAGTTCACTTGGCTCCATGGAATCATGTACCATGGCATGTTCAAGTTGTCCCTTCAATTTATACAATCCTCCCTCTTGCTCTCCAATCACTACTGCATCATCAATAGTTTTACCTTTTGGCCACATTAGGACTTGGCCATCTACAAATGCAACCCTCATGCCTTTTGCATCCAATGTAGATATGGAGAGTAGGTTTTTCTTGAGCCCAGGTACATAAAGAACTTCTTTCATCTTCAAGGACTTTCCAGAATCTAGGTTGTAGGAGGCTTCACCAATTCCTTTGATAGGGTATTGATAATCATCCCCAAGTTTCACCTTATGGGGTGATTCATGTCTAGATAAGTTTACAAAAGATTATTTAAACCCAGTCATGTGTTTGGAAGCCCCAGTATCAATTAACCAATCATTACAACCATGGCAGATAGTACCTGCGAGAGTAGAGATTAGAACATACTCTTCTTCGCTTGGTGAGTCATCATCATCACTTTCTGCTCTGGCCTTCTTCTTTGGAGGTTTATCATCCTTAGCAGCATGAGCATGATATCTTCTTTTGTTGTTCTTCATATTCTTGTTGAAGTTGTTGTTGTTGTCTTTCTTCTTCTTGGGACAATCTTAAGCAAAGTGTCCCTTCTCATTGCAATTGAAGCATCTGAGATCTTTCTTATCTTTATGAAAATGGTGGTGTGAGAATTTCCTATTATGAGATGATTCCTTCTTGGACTTGCCTTTTCTGGAATGTGCTGTGAGTGCTTGATCTTCATTTCCCATCTTTTCTTCTTGGGCCAGAAGCCTAGCTTTTTCGTGAGAGCATTCCTCCCATAGCGTACTGAAAGAGATCAATTTCTTTCTTGCACAGATTCCTTGAATAAAGGATTCCCATGACCTAGGTAGGCCATTCAGAGTGGTCATAACAACTTCACCATTGTCCACTAATTCATCCATAGCTTCAAGTTGTTCCTTGATCTGAGAGACCTTGGAGAAGTAAGATTGAATGGTCTCTCCATTCAACATCTTGACCCCTTTCAATTGATTCCACAGAGTCATCTTCCGATTTATGGTCTCCCCTTCAAATAACTTGGTCAGGGAGTCAAACATCTCCTTGGGTGTCTTTAGAGATGACACATGTGGTATGAGATGGTCTTTTCTAGAATAAAAAATGATTCTCTTTTCTTTGACCAAGTTCTTCTTATGCAATACCTTAGCCTCTTCATCCTCTGGGATAGGGACCTCAGAGCTGATGTAGGAGTCCAATTCATTTTCTTCCAAGATTAACCCAATCCTATACTTCCAGGCTCAGAAGTTATAAACCCCTTCAATCTTATCCTCAAGCTTGGTGTGGTGAGACATCTTAAAGAGTACTTCAAATGGAAATAGAAAAGATTTAGGTCTTACCACCTGCTTTGCTGAAAACTGGATCTGGTCTCGGATTAGGGTTTGTCGAAAAAACCCTAAAAATTCAAAATGTGAATTTCAAATTTCTGAAAGGATAGAAAGATGCACCTTGATGAGTTGATCAGCTTGGTGTATTCAGAATTTGAGATCTACAAAGCTTCACCCTTCAGAAATTCCTTTTAGTCTTCTTGGGTTCACTAGGGAGGACCCTGAATTATGGTTTGAGTTTCCCGTAGATTTACTCAGCCACAAATCTCGATCCAAAGCTCTAAACTTTGATTTTTCCAAGGAGCTTCCAGCTATGTCTTCAAATTTCAGAAATTTCTATTTTTGTGGAAACCCTAATTTTTAGGGCC
This sequence comes from Larix kaempferi, assembly GCA_027924585.1. NCBI lineage: Eukaryota > Viridiplantae > Streptophyta > Pinopsida > Pinales > Pinaceae > Larix > Larix kaempferi. The sequence goes on along the minus strand of BSBM01000642.1, from coordinate 1,455,339 downwards.
AAATATGAAAATGCTCAGAATTGAATTCTGATTGGACAGATAGATTCTCCTTGATGAGTAGAGTCAATCTACTATACGGATTTTTCCAAAAAATATGGAGAGAAACCCAATAAACAAGAAACCCTAGTTTCCGTCACTGCACAATGTCTCCTTCTCAGGTTACCTCTGATACCATGTTAAATTTTGAGCATTAATTCAATATACTCTAGGATCTTTACTGAGAGAAAAACATGTATAGTATATCAATGCATATCAATCATAACAAGCATGTCAATCATCACAAGAATCAAAAGCATGAAAGACAATAGACACACAGAGTTTCCGTGGGGAAAACCCTAAGGTGAAAAACACCACAACTTCCTCAGAGATAGATAGAGCAATAACGCAACCAAAGTACAACCAAAGTACAAGAGATAGACTCCTCTTAGTAGCTGATCCTCCTCCTCACATGTGTGCTATTTTCTGAGTGAAGGAAGTGTGAGTTCTGAGTGATCCAAATAGAGACCTCCTGATCTCTATTTATACTTGTCTTATTTTCCCAATAACCTTATGGGGCCGACTTTTCTAGCTATGTACAATAACTTCATATTAAATTAATCCAGGAAGACCCCTTACAAGGTTGTCTAATAACCCATCGACAAGTTAACACACTTGCGACACTTGTCAATACAAATGACGACACTTCTGTATAGAGGAATAATACATCTCTATAGGAGCACAATAAATATATAAATGAAATATAATATGAAGTTACATATACATCAACAACACCATATCTCACAAAGAGGCATTGAGGTTGATCAAGCAAAAGTCACGGTAATTAGGACACTTCCACCACCTGCCAAACAAAGAGATGTATGAAGTTTCCTTTTGAAAATAGGCTACTAAAGAAAATTTATAGAAAGTTATAGCAAAATTGTTGCACCTATGTTTGTTCTTCTAACAAAAGATACAGAATTCATCTGTACCAAGCATTGTATGTCAGCATTTGAAAACCACAAAGAGAAGACAATCGCAGCCTCAATACTCCAAGGACCCAATCGGACACTACCATTCCACATACATGATGCTTCAGATAAGGCCATTGGATCAGTCCTTGGGCAAGAAGAAGAAAAGAGATCATATGCCATATATTTGTTGGGCACTGGAAATGCCCCTTTTTGACCATACCTATTACATCATTTTTCCCAGTTACACCCTACTTTCATAAACCATACACATGCCTTTTTCCCGATTAATCAACAATCCTGACAAGGTATACATCATTATTGTTTCATTTAATTAAAGGCCTAAGATTGTTATGATTATGAATTTTATCCTTTGATTTATGCTAACTTGTGTTGATTTCATTAAGTTAAGATCAAAGCACAAATGTATTAGTCACCATGCATTGGGAAAGAATCTTACGTGGGGCCAGCTGTTATTCTTCTAACTCAATTCCTCATATTTTCAAGTGACAACGCATCTCTCCACATGAAGCTGTAGTAGGTCGCTGAAACAGAGCATAGCTGCAATAGACAGGATGCCTCCCGATTGGTTGAGCCATTGATCCATTGACTATAAGTGTAACAACATCCTTCATGATTAACGGCCTGATTCATTATGGTTGTAACAGTTTAGCTGTAACTCTACAGCATGAAGATCGTAGATCTTCATTGCTGCATGAAATTAGTGGATCATGAACTCTCTTCCTCATGTATAAATTCAGGAAGGCTTTCAAAGTCTGGGGTTGGATAATTATCATTTTGTATGGGATGTAACAGAGAACTGAGACTGTGAATTACCATCTTTAATGAAGAGTAGAGTTACTTTTATTTATGTGTCTTAATTCATGGTAGTTCATGGCATCTCTATTAGAAGTATAGGGACCACCTTGTCACAGAGATTGCCGAGTTAAGTAGGTAGTTAGATTTATTCATTTCCTGTTGTGTGTTGTGGAATTGCATTAGGTGTATTTCTGATAGATGCAACAGAGAGTTTATGATTGCATTCTTTATTGGTAGTTAATTCTTTGCATTATGAATAGCTGCAACTGCGTGGTGTGACAGTCGACTGTGTAGGTTAGTTTTGATTATGCATGTGTGTTCAATAGCTGTTACAACCAAGCTCATCTTCCAATTCTTTCCAGTCATTTATGCTTTCTAGGATTTCTAATGGTTATCAATTTATAGTTCAATTTATTTCTTAGTTCTGGTTGTTGTTGTATCTTTATTGAATTCATAGATTAGGCAGATCATGGTTGAGTAACAGTAGTTACTAGATGGATCATTTTGGTAAAGATTGAATATTGTAGTTTGATAATTATAGGATTTAACTTCTTGCAAAAGTAATCTAGTTCAATTTCATTCTTAGATCAGTAACTGCTAGGTTGATTTCTGTAGGAAGGTAGTTGCACTTTGAATTCCTAGATGTATGAGTTTGATTAGTTTTCTTTATGGAATGAGTTTGGCTGAGTAGATAGGTAGGATCATCATCTTTATTTATTCAATCAACTACTAGAGATGTTTATGCATAGATTGTTCTTATTGCCATTGAAATAAAAGACCTCCCTGGGTTTGACAATTTACATTGAGCATCCTATGTGTTAGTTGTAATTAATTGGCATATAGGGTGACCAAAATTTTGGCATCATTGTCGGGCATGGTGATAGATAGACATAGTTATTATTTGGTTTTATTTGATTTCATTTTAGTTTAATCATTTACAGCATGCATGAATACAAGAAAAACAAATCGGGAACCCCCTTTGAATACTAACATTGCAGGTGGATGAGGTCGAGGTCGTAATACAGGTCTGGGAAGAGCAACATTCATCGATGATATAATTGCTAAGGCTGATTCTTCTACCAGAAAACCGTAGACGTCTACAGGAAGAGGAAATTCTGTTCCTCCCAATATTGAGATTTCAGCATTAACTGTGGAGAATATAACAAGACCATCCACTCCCATTGCAGAAAAGAAACCTCCTGAAGACAAGTGAAGCACCATGGGTGTACCAGATAGAAAGGAGATTTATTATATCAACGGAACCAAAGTTACTAAGGAAGTGTGGTTGGAGACTCGTTGAGAAGCAGAGGAAGAAAAGAGGTGAGAAGAAGAGAGGAAGAGAGAAGAAGATTCGAAGGTAGAGGAAGAACGCATAAAGGAGGCCATTGAATTTTGAACTGACAACATGGCTGATAGAGAATAGGAAGGCGAGAATGAACATAGGGATAACCAGGAAGAAGAAGTGGAAGATAATCAGCCTGGTAATACTGTGGCTACATTAGAATTCCCTATCCTCCAGACACTTGGAGCAGCTCCTATGAAAAACATCTCACCATCAATTCTCCCAAATTTCCATGGTAAGTCTTCTGAAGATCTTGATGAATTTCTTTTTGAGTTTGATATCCTCTGTCGCAGCTATGATTACACCTTTAGTGCTCAGAAGCTAAAACTGTTCCCAGCCACCTTGAAAGGAAATGCTCTACACTGGTTTATGAGTCTAGGTCGTGAGACCATTACTACTTGGGACCAAATGAAACATACCTTTCTTTCTAAATATCAAGAATATTGTAGGACCAGGGATAGAAAGGAAGAGTTGTTTAAAATGGTTCAGAAGGAAGAGGAGAGCTTGGAAGAGTTTGTGGAGATATTGTTGTACAATTTACAAAGGAATGGACACACTGAGATTGGAAAGATGTACTTAAGATTATTTTGCTACGAGGAATTAGGGAAGACTACCTTGATATGTTGAATCTGTTGGGGAAAGGGGACATCTCAAAAGAACCCTTCGAGAAGATTGTTGAATTATGTTGAAGGTACTCAAGGGGATCCTCTAGAACTAACAAATGAGACAAGGATCAAGATCAGGACGTCATCACTAGGACAAAGAAGTCATCTAGTGGAGGAGCCACTTGAGCAGAGATAGGGAACTTGTTGGAGAATTTTAAAACTAATATGACCAGCTCCATTTCATCATAGTTAGATGTCTTGAGAACAAAACAAAGGCAAGTTGTAGCAGATTTTACACTTGGTGTATTCTGTCCCAAATGTAGGAAAAAGCACCCACTGAAGGAATACCCACTGGACAAAGAACAAATATGGAGAATATGTGAGTTGGAGCATAACACTAAGGAATGTCCCTCACTACCTAAGGTAAAGGCCGTTCTACAGGAATCCACTTCAGATGTGGAACAAGCTTACTTCATTGCAAAAAAGAAACCATGGAAGCCTCATAATCAAGGTATGAATCAATGCCCATCATTTTTTATGAATAATATGAATGGTATGAACAAAATGAATAATATGAATACATAATTACCTTCACATTATTCTGGTAACCAGTGGCATCCATCTAGGAATCCAATGCAAAATCCTAATTCTTGGACCCCATGGTCATAGCAGTCAAACAATCAAGCCCCTTGGAATTTCAATTGGAGAAATTCTTACCAAGGAAATAACTTTCCCCGTCACTAGACTCAGTATCAATAGTACCCTCCTCAACAGTATCCTCACCAATAATACCACCAGCCACAGCTGGAATTCCAAAACAATGCCGCACTTGTGAATGCACCACTTCGACCATAGCTATCTGCACAACCTAACTCAAACCCGAACAATAAAGTAGTCCATCAGTTTTAGACTGCCAACATGCCTGCATATTCCATTTCCCAAGTTCCCTGCAATGATATACGATTATGATCAGGGAGGGTAGTGGAACCCATTATCACTGAGGATGTTCCATCCCCAGTGACTGAAACTTGAGTGAATCAACACTATGAGAATATTGTTCATTCATCAATCCCCATCATTGAGGATGTTGAAATTCCTACCAAAACAGTGAATGAAACTCATGAAGTAACACATGATGAAGCACAGTCTACACATTTGACGAGAGGACCGCCATACCCTGAACGATTGCCCCTGCGGAAAACAGTGGAACAACCTCGATTCAATCTCTTAGGAGAATTGAAAAAATTGTATGTCAAAATTCCACTGTTACAAGCCCTCCATGATGTCCCCATTTATGCTAAGACTGTTAGGCATTTATGTGTCAAGGAACCAGGAAGAAGGCCTAGGGATCCTCCCACTTTCCATGTATTGGGAAAACTTTCCAAATTGATAATGGGGAAGACTCCTGTGGCAAAATACGATGACCTTGGAAATCCTACTATGACAGTTCACATAGGAAACAAACAAATCCCCAAGGTCTTGGTAGACTTAGGTGCAACTATTAACGTTATGACCATAGAAACCGTGAAGAAACTTGGACTCACTAACGTTTGGCTGACCCTACTATTTTGGAACTTGCTGACAAATCAACAATCAAGCCTGAGGGGGTCCTAGACGACCTTGTAATCTATGTTGACTCATTGGAATACCCTGCGGATTTCTTGGTGTTACAGCCGAAATATTCATTGGGGGGATACCTATTGATCCTAGGAAGACTGTGGTTGGCCACAGGAGATGCCTGTATCATCTATAGGTTAGGATCTATGACCATCTCAAATGGGACTGAGATCAAAATCCTAACCTTATATCCTCCACGACCAAGCACAAAAGCGGAAACTCCACTTTGGGTAGATTTGGAGGAGGAGGAAGGTGTTCATCCATTATTAATAATAGGGAGAGCCTTAACATTTAAAGATGAAACGGAGGATGATTCCATTAGTATTTTCATCAGTGATCCCATGTCCATCAATAAGCATGTCTATCAGATTCTCGACAATACATTTGATGAGAAAGAAAAAGAAAATCTTACAAAAGAACTCTAGTCAGTGATGCTAGTATAATTCCAGTACTTAAGAATTCGAAAAGTGTTCCAGTGGAGATTGAGCCGAGGAAAACATTGAACATCAATCCAAACCTTACCCCCAGTAAGGTGGAACAACTAGTCACTTTGCTGAAACAATGTAGAGGAGATTTCGCTTGGGAGTATATAGACATGAAAGGGATTCCTTCTAACCTGTGTACCCATCACATTTATATTAAGAGCAAATCCAAGCCTATGTGTCATCCACAATGAAGGATGAACTCAAACCTAAGAGATGTTGTGAAAGAAGAGATCCAAAAACTTTTGGAAGCAGGATTTATATACCCGATTTCAGACAGTGAGTGGATTTCTCCACTCATGATTGTGCCAAAGAAGAATGGGAAATGGAGGGTCTGCATGGATTACAGAGAATTGAACAAGGCAATGCAGAAGGACCACTTCCCCTTACATTTTATCGATTAGGTCCTTGATACCTTGTCTAGGAAGAAGTATTTTTCCTTTCTGGATGGTTTTAGTGGCTACAACCAAATCCAAATTGCTCCAGAAGATCAAGACAAAACCACTTTCACCCGTCCCTGGGGGACCTTTGCATACCGAGTACTTCCTTTTGGATTGTGCAACACACCAGCCACATTTCAAAGAGCATTGATTGGAATCTTTCAGAGATGGTAAATGATTGCATGGAGATCTTTATGGATGACTCTACTCCATATGGTGATAGTTATGAAGAAGCACTGAAAAATTTAGAAAAGGTCTTGAAACACTGTGAACAAAGCCAACTCTCTTTAAGCACTGAAAAGTGCCATATGATGATGAGCGAGGGCATAGTTCTGGGGCACTTCATATCTTCTGATGGTATCTAGGTATATCCATCCAAAATCAAGGTAATTGAAAATATACCAACTCCTAGAACAAAAAAGGATGTACGTAGCTCGTTGGGGCATGCTGGCTATTAGAGAAGGCCCATAGAAAATTTTTCCAAACTAGCTTCTCCTGTGTTCACTTTGTTGATGGAGGATGCACAGTTTGTCTAGAATGATGCATGCAAAACAGTGTTTACTTAGCTAAAGAAAAGGCTATCTATAGCACCCATCTTACGAGGGACCAACTGGGCTCTGCCTTTTCATATTTCTTCAGATGCTTTAGACACTGCCATTGGAGAAGTTTTGGGACAGCAGGAAGGTAATGCTCCTTATGCAATTTATTACTTTAGCAAGAACTTATCTCCTGTTGAACTAAACTATACTATAACAGAAAAGGAATTCCTTGCCATAGTTTATGCCATCAACAAATTTAGACATTATATTATTGGATATTCCACTTTTGTGCACACTGATCATTCTGCTATCAAGTATTTAATGAATAAACAAATCACGGATGCTAGAGTTACTAGATGGTTGTTACTATTACAGGAATTTGATATCACAATTATTGATATACTAGGGAAGGAAAATGTTGTTGCAAATTTCTTATATCGACTTACTAACAGTGATGATAATTCACCAGTCGAAGCTTCCTTCCCTAATGAACATTTGTTGGTAGTATCAGCTCATTCCCCATGGTATGCAGATATTGCTAACTTTTTGGTTGTAGGTAAGCTTCTAGCACATCTATCGAAGAGAGAAAAAAGAAAGATCATACAACAAAGTGCTAGGTACTGCTGGATTGACGGCCATCTTTTCTACACAAGGCTTGATTTAGAAATCAAAAGATGTGTTAGAGAAGATGAGATCTTTAGTATCCTTAAAGCTTGCCATGATGAGCCCTATGGGAGACATTTTGCTGACAAAAGGACAGGTCATAAGGTCTTGAGGATGGGTTATTTCTGTCCCACATTATTCAAGGATGCAAAGAAGTATGTTTAGGCATGTGATAGCTTCCAAAGGATGGGCCAACCTAGTAGATTAGATGAAATGCTTTTGCATCCATAGCTCGTGGTTGAACCATTTATCAGATGGGCTCTATATTTTGTAGAGCCTATCAACCCTCCCTCAAAACATAGAGTTCACATCCTCGTTTGCAAAGATTACATGACCAAATGGGTGGAAGTTGTAGCCTTGGTTAAGGCTACTGATCAGGTTGTCATTGAGTTGCTGTATGAAGAAATTTTTACTCGGTTTCGAGTACCCAAGGAAATCATCATAGATGGTGGACCGCAGTTTGTGTCTCACAAACTGGAAGCACTGTTATAGAAATTTCATATTCAACACAGAATAACCTCACCATATCATCCATAGGCCAATGGCCAAGTGGAGAGTTCAAACAAAGTCATCGAGGCTATTTTGACAAAGACAGTGAAAATCCATCGTAAAGATTGGGCCGAGAGACTTCTAGAGGCACTATGGGCCTATCGCACTACATGGCATAACACCACTAGTTTTTCCCCATATGAGTTAGTGTATGGTAAGAATTCTTTTTTCCCAATTGAATTTGAAATCAGGACTTTGAAAACAGCTGTAGAAGCGAATTTGGATTTATCAGAAGCACAGAGGAACCGATTGAATCAACTTAATGAATTGGATGAAAAGCACACAGCAACATTAAATCATACAACTTTAATCCAACAATAACGCTCTAAGTGGCATGATAGATTCATAAAGAATAACGTCTTCTAGGAAGGAGACTGGGATCTGTTATATGATTCACAGTTTAAGAGGGATTTCAAAGGCAAGCTACACACTCGTTGGTTGGGACCTTATCAAATAGATCGAGTATTTGACAATGGAACAGTCCGATTGATCATGATTGATGAAAACAAGACGCCGTTTATTGCAAATGGTCATCGGATGCAACTGTATCACAAACCGATCTCAAAGGATGCTTTTGTTTCACATGTTGAAGATGATCCAGATTATCAGTTAATGCCAGTGAAGGGATTTTTCTCAACCCCTGCGAATTTTTAAAAACTACAATATCCACACATAATTTGTACATAAATAATTTAATTTTCATTCTGTATTTGATCTATTTTTCATTTTGCACTTGATCGAGTTTGTTTTGAAGATTGTGTGCAAGAATTAATTGGAGGAACGAGAGTCGTGACCGGGCTGGACGATTACAGGCACCTTACATTGTTTCCTGATTTAATCAAGCTCTTTGAAGAAGATGGATGATTCGTTAGTTTTTCAGCAGTCGGTTTAAAATCTGCCTGTTACTCATTTTGCACAGCTACAACTCCCTACCTTGGTCATTCTTCCTATTTTCGCACCTATAACTCTGTCTTTTTTCCATTCACTTCATTTTTTCAGCAGCTGCGACTCCACTACTTTTGATTAGTTTTCCAAGTTTTGTAGCCGCAACTCCGCTATTTTCATTCCTTTCACCTTTTTCCAGTAGCTGCGACTCCGCTATTTTCATTCCTTTCACCTTTTTCCAGCAGCTGCGACTGCGCTATTTTTTCCTATTCCGCCAAGTCTAGCAGCTGTGACTTCGCTATTCCCATTTCATTTTCACCTTTTTTCTAGCAGCTGCGACTCCACTATTTTTTCCTATTCTTCCAAGTCTAGCCGTTGCAACACCGCTATTCTTGCCTTTTCTCTAAATGTTTGTAACTAGAACTCTCCCATGGTTTTCCGAACTCTGCTAGATTGTCTACCTTTTGGAACAGTCTCGCCGTCAATGATCTGACCTGGCTCAAATTTAAATGATGACTCCATAATTTCAATCACAGTCTACCAAGAATGAAGGAAATTATTGGGCTATCTTATTTTCCTATCAGTGTGATTGTACTTATCATCTTGGTTGGCGGTTTCCAACTCATCTTGGCACACTCGTATTCTACCAGAGATGCGATTGTGAAACATCATGCCACGACAGAATGGCGGCTTTAGACTTAATTTTGAAGGTACAGGTTCTAACTATAATCATGATTAGGCATCTATTGTATTGACATTGAAAGCAATAATGGTTATACTTGTTATTTATCCCTGTCATCAATCCATAGGAAATCAACTGAACCAAAATGATGATAAAGCTGTCACCCGTACTTATGATTTGACTTCCGCTCTACCTGAATTTTGCGATAATTTTGCCACGAGTCTTATCTCAAAACTAACTGTGCCACCTTTCCAACAATGCTCAATTCAAACTTCGATTATCCATCAACCGTGTCTGCATGCAGTCAGTTCGATGTTCGAAACTGTAATTGGTGTATTCATTACGATATTTCGCAAAAAGCTCAGTGGTATGGGTATGCTGTGAGGTATGAGCTGTTAACAATAGAATCTATGTATAAGAACAAACATGTCTTTGCTATCTTTCAAGAAGCAGGGTGGACAAATTATTTTCAACGTTTGAATGGTTTTCATAGGAAACAACCCTTAAATTTGCTCAAAATTTGACGAGCACCCATTCAGAAGTTCGACACATAAGGGTAGATGTTTCAGAGGTAATCATGGTAGAGGTAACGAGACTTCCCAGAATTGGGTAGTGCTAGTTTAGTAGGAAACACTATCACTCAACTGCAACTGAGGATTTCTTGGTGACAGGGGAGAGTGTTCGACCATGGGGTAGAGGAACGGTGCTGGAGACTTTTTCGATTCCTTGGGATCAGGTTGCAATCTTCTTAAAGAAATATATAACATGTGAAGGGAGGTACAGTGTTGTTTGCATTTATGAATTGTTCCTTCTCACATTTGAGTTATCGCAAGCTATTAAATATGCCATACTATCTTATTAGATCCTTGCAATGCATGGCTTAATAGGCTAAAAGAGCTCAACACCCCTTATCGACCCTCTCGAATCATGGGCTAATTAAACTATTAATATTACAGGCCCTGGCACATAACAAAATGACCTGGGGGCAATTTCTGGTTCGTCTGGGAGCACCGCATGAATTCTCCGCAAGGTTAGTGGATGAGCACTGGAGTCCCTCAAATTCACTTGGGGGGAGGACTGGAACACTAGAAGTTCGATTGGAAGATGAAGAGGAGATTGAAACTGAGGCAGCTAAAACTACAACAGTAGAAGAGGAATGTCAGGTGAAAGCAATAGTAGAAAGTGGTCTAGAAGCTCTGAATGTGGAGACCTTCCTTGAAATAAGAAGAACTTTAATTTGAAAGGAGAGATTTGCCCCTGTTTCTAAGGCGATAAGATTTTTTCCGCCTCAAAGGAGAAAAGAATGGCTAATAATCCAAGGCCAAACATCCAGCCCAACGAAAAGGAGAAAAATTAAAATAGCTACTACAACAGAAGCAGGTCAATTTATTGGGGCAGAAATCAGGATTCCCATCTTGAAACCCCAACCATCTGCTGATACACAAGAACCTCCTGTAGAAGAACCTCAAATAGAGAATCTTCTATTTGAAAATGAGCTATTAAAGGGAGAGGTGCAAGTGCTTTGTGCAGAATTAGAAAAATGGAAGGAGACATGCCGAAAACAGGCAAAGAAATATGCGAGTTCAATGGTGGAAGTTATAGACCAATTGGGGATTTTATCGTCCATTCAGGGGAATGAAGGACAAATAGAATTGATATGCTCGGAATGTGGAGATATTTTTAATATGGAAGGGCATAAAGTTATAGTAGTAGACCTATAATTACAGAAATCCTCAGGAGAAATACAATCAAAGGAATTATCCCAGTATACAGCCCCATTGTTTCAGAAACATTGAACCAATTCAGCAGGCCTAAAGAGTCAAGAAACAAGACATTGTTACACAAGAACCAGCACCCTCAAAATTTCTTTCTTTGAATTACAACTCAGAAAAAGGATGTTGAGATGGGGACATAAGAAGAAGATATTGTTTCAAAAGGACCAACACAATTGAAAATTTGGTGTGTTAAAATATAAGACGAAGCTACCAAGGTTAAAGAGAGGCTGTCACACAAGAACCAGCGTTTCCAAGGGCTAATTGTCAAAATTGATTCCTTCAACTTACTTGCATAATATGAACAATGATCGGATTCAGGATCGAACTAATCGGCTGTTGCATGGGGACATGCAAATGGATAGTTGGGGGGAGATGTTGGGCCCTGGAAATGCCCCTTTTTGACCATACCTATTACATCATTTTTCCCAGTTACACCCTACTTTCATAAACCATATACATGCCTTTTTTCTGATTAATCAGCGTCCTAACAAGGTATACATCATTATTGTTTCATTTAATTAAAATCCTAAGATTGTAATGGTTATGAATTCTATCCTTTGATTTATGCTAACTTGTGTTGATTTCATTAAGTTAAGATCAAAGCACAGGTGTATCAATCACCATGAATTGGGAAAGAATCATATGTGGGGCTAGGTGTTACTCTTCTAAATAAATCCTCATATTTTCAAGGGACAACGCATCTCTCCATGTGAAGCTATAATAGGTCATTGAAACAGAGCATAGCTACAACATACAGGACACCTCCTAATTGGTTGAACTGTTGATCCATTGACTGCCAGTGTAACAACATCCTTCAAGATTAATGACCTGATTCACTATGGCTGTAACTCTACAGCATGAAGATCGTAGATCTTCATTGCTGCATGAAATTAGTGGATCACAAACTCTATTCCTCATGTATAAATTCAGGAAGGCTTTCAAAGTCTGGGGTTGGATAATTATCATTTTGTACGGGCTGTAATAGAGAGTTGAGATTATGAATTACCACTTTTAATGAAGAGCAGAGTTACTTCCTTTTACGTGTCTCAATTCGTGGTAGTTCATGGCGTCTCTGTTAGAAGGCCAGGGCCCGCCTTCTCACAAAGATTGTCGAGTTAAGCAGGTAGTTATATTTATTCATTTCCTGTTGTGTGTTGTGGAATTGCATTAGGTGTATTTCTGATAGTTGCAACATAGAGTTTATGATTGCATTCTTTATTGGTAGTTCATTATGTGCATTACGAATAGCTACAACTACGTGGTGTGACAGTCGACTGTGTAGGTTAGTTTTGAATATGCATGTGTGTTCAATAGCTGTTATAGCCAAGCTCATATTCCAATTCTTTCCAGTCATTTATGCTTTCTAGGATTTCTAATGGTTATCAATTTATAGTTCATATTTATTTCTTAGTTCTGGTTGTTATTGTATCTTTATTGAATTCATAGATTAGGAAGATCATGGTTGAGTAATAGTAGCTACTGGATGGATCATTTTGTTAAAGATTGAATACTGTGTTTGATAATTTTAGGATTTAACTTCTTGCAAAAGTAATCTAGTTCAATTTAATTCTTAGATCAGTAACTGCTAGGTTGATTTTTGTAGGAAGGTAGTTGCACTTTGAGTTCCTAGATGTATGAGTTAGATTAGTTTTCTTTATGGAATGAGTTTGGCTAAGCAGATAGGTAGGATTATCATCTTTATTTATTCAATCAACTGCTAGAGATGTTTATGCATAGATTGTGCTTATTTCCATTGAAATAAAAGACCTCCTTGGGTTTGAAAATCTATATTGAGCATCATGTGTGTTAGTTGTAATGAATTGGCATATAGGGTGACCAACAATATTACATTAGCAAAAACTTGGCAGGAGCTAAACTCAATTATGCAGTCATAGAAAATGATTTTTTGGCTGTCATAGATGCAATAAAATGTATTTTTTCTGAGTTTATATCCCTCCCGATTTCAATGTGAGTTTATCATAGTTTAATGCCCAACCCAGTTTTTTGTTGGCTGGAAATTTCACATTATTTTTTCGGACAATTAAAACACTATTGAAGCTCAACATTTAATGGTAGAAAATTAATTTAAACATGCACACCATAAAAAATCAGACTTGGAAATTTTTGGCCAATAGCCTTGGAAAAACCCCCACGGGGAAAACCAGTCAGAGAGAGAGAGAATTTGTATTTCTTCAGAAGAATTTCAGTATGGTAATTTTACAGTCAAAATGTACTTATCTCAACTAGAAAAATACACTTAGAAAGTTGCCTCAATTTTTGTGCCTTGTTGCCTCAGTTTTTGTGTATAACATCACTTCGAATTCTATGCCTAAACACCACCTCGATTTCTGTGCATAATAACACTTCAATTTCTGTGCAAGGACACCACCTCGATTTCTATGCTAGTTTCCTTGAAAATTGTGCAAAAAATTGCCTCGATTTCTGTGCCAGAATGTATAGTGCGTACAAGATGTACGAACATCGAAATCTATGCCTAAAAATTATTGAAAACCGTGCCTCAATTTATTCCTTGAATCTTGTGCCCTTGCCTCAGGATATGTTCCTAGAAAACTCCTTGAAAACAATGTTGTACAAAACAACAATAAATGTTGTGTACAGATTCTTGGTTTATGTGCCTAAGGTTCTACTATCTGCCTCGAAAATCGTGTTGTACTGAAACTATCCTCTCCTCGAAATGTGTGCTGCTCAGTAAATGCTCTTAGAGCTTCCTCGAAATTTGTGCCCCCTCTCTATCTCTCTTGTTCACTCTCTTCAGAAAAAGTGAGCTCTATGTCTTCCCTTGCCCTTTTTGATGAAACCCTAAGGTGAGTGAGGGCCCATCTAATCCAATGGCTGATATTAGATTAGATGAGAGGTTGGGATTAAATGCTCTCTTTTAATTTTCCATAAAAATTAAATTCACTCACTTAAATTTATCAAAAGGTGACTTTAATATATAAAGTCACTTTAAATGCTCATCTCAAGTCATTTAATGCAAGGGTGACTTTATTTTTCCTTTTAAGTGACTTAGGAAAAAATTCACTAGGGGAAAACATTCCTAGGTACAAAAATAAACAATCCCTCTTACCTAGGAAGGTGTTCTACACCACTCCCAACTTGTCTCTGAAGAAGACAAACTTGCCCCTCCCCAAAGATTTCGTTAGAATATTTGCAACTTGCTCATCAGTGGAAATGTATTGTAACTCCAAAGCTCCTATCTAAACATAATCTTGGATGAAGTCGTATTTGATCTCTATGTGCTTAGACCTGTCATGGAAAAATGGATTCTCAGAGAGTTGGATGCAACTCTGATTGTCACAGTAAATTACGGTATTTTTAAGCTACTGATCAAACAAATGAACCAATAACTTACCAAGCCGCAGTGCCTCGCAAGTAGCCTAACTGGCTTCCATATAATCAGCCTTAGTAGAACTCAAAGCAATGAAATTTTGCTTTCGAATGAACCACGACACTGTTGCTGAGCCCAAATTGAAACAACACCTGGAAGTGCTCTTCCGATCCCTCATACTTCCTTCCTAGTATGAATTTGTGAAACCAACCAAGTCGACTCCATCCGAACCCCTGTAGTCCAAACCATAGTCCATTGTCCCTGCAAGGTATCTCAACACATGTTTCACGGTTGTTTAGTGCACACTCCTAGGCTCCACAATGAACTGACTAAGAGTTTTTGATGTATATGTAACTTCGGAATGTATTTCATCTATGTATTTTATTGTACTCCTATAGAGATGTATTATTCCTCTATACAGAAGTGTCGTCATTTGTATTGACAAGTGTCGCAAGTGTTGTAACTTGCCGATGGGTTATTAGACCACCATGTGTGGGGTCGGTCGTGATTAAGTTAACCTGGGGTTATTAGGATGAGTTAGACAAGTTGGCCCCATAGGTTTATTAGACTGCTCAGAACAAGTATAAATAGAGAGCAAGATCTCTCTATTTGATCACCTCACTTACTCACTTATCCATCACTTGGAAAGTGGCACACATGTGAGGAGGAAGATCAGCTACTAGGAGGAGTCTATCTCTGTGTACTTGTTTTGTACTTTGGTTGTGCTATTGCTCTATCTATCTCTGAGGAAGTTGTGGGGTTTTTCACCTTAGGTTTTTCGCCACGGAAACTCTGTGTGTCTATTGTCTCTTATGATTGCATCTTGTGATGATTGAAATGGTTGCTATGATTGATATGCATTGATATACTGTACATGTTATTCTCTCAGTAAAGATCCTAGAGTATTGTGAATTAATGCTCAAAAATTAACATGGTATCAGAGCTAACCTAAGAAAAAGACACTGAGTAGTTGCGGAAGCTAGGGCTTCTTGATTTTCGGTTTCTCTCCACAGATTTTGGAAATGAAATATGATAGATTGACTCTCGGAAGATGAATTTGCAGAACCAATTGAAAGGGGTAAAGCTTCAGAATGGAGAATTCATTCAATCTTATTTTTCTAGGGTCTCTTAGATCAAGGAACAACTAGAAGCAGTGGATAAAATGGTGGAGAATGGTGAAGTTGTCATGACCACTCTAAATGGCCTACCCAGGTCATGGGATTCCTTTATCCAAGGAATCTGTGCAAGAAAGAAGTTGGTATCCTTCAGCAGACTGCAGGAAGAATGCTCATAAGAAGAAGCAAGGCTTGTGGCACAAGAAGAAAAGATGGGGATTGAAGATCAAGCCCTCATAGCTCACACCAAGGGAAGCAAGTTTAAGAGGGATAAATCTGATAACAAGAAACATTCTCATCCTCTTCACAAAAAGAAAGATCTATCTCATGTTTGATGTTAGGAATGTAATGAAACAGGACACTTTGCTTCAAAATGCCCCAGGAAGAAGAAGGGCAACAACTTCAAGAAGAAGAAAAAGAAGAAGAACAAAAGAAGATATCATGCTCATGCTGCTGAGGATGATGAGCCTCCCAGGAAGAAAGCTAAAGCAGAAAGTGATGATGACTCATCAAGCAAAGAAGAGTATGTTCTAATCTCTTCTCTCACAGGTACTATTTCTTATGGTGGTAATGATTGGTTAATTGATAGTGGGGCTTCTAAACACATGACTGCGTTTAAAGAATCTTTTGTAAATATGTATGAACATGAATCACCCCATAAAGTTAAACTTGGGGATGATTATCAATACCCTATCAAAGGAAGTGGGGAAGCCTCCTACAACCTAGAATCTGGAAAATCCTTGAAGATGAAAGATGTGTTATTTGTACTTGGAATCAAGAAGAACTTACTCTCCATCTATGCATTGGATGCAAAAGGCATGTGGGTTGCATTTGTAGATGGCCAAGACCTAATGTGGCCAAAGGGTAAAACTATTGATGATGTAGTGGTGATTGGAGAGCAAGAGGGAGGATTGTACAAATTAAAGGGACATCTTGAACATTCCATGGTAGATGAAACCATGGAGCCAAATGAACTTTGGCATCAAAGGCTTGCACATGTCCACTATAGGGCACTACCAATTGCAAGCAAAGTTGTAGAAGGTATTCCTGAAATCAAGACCAAGAATGAAGGTGTTTGCAAAGGCTGTGCCAAAGGAAAGAACATAAAGAAGGCATTTCCAAGCAGTGAAAGCAAATCAAAAGGAATCTTGAAAATTATCCACTCCGATGTATTCTGTCTAATGTCATCCAATTCTCTGAGTGGGTATGCTTACTATGTCTCTTTCATTGATGCTTCTCCAGGAAGAATTGGGTTTACTTCTTGAAGAACAAAGATGAAGTTTTTTATAAGTTCAAGGAATTCAAAACCTTGATGGAGAACCAAACTGATAAGAGGATCAAAACATTCAGATCCAACAATGGTGGAGAATTCACTTCAGGTGACTTCAAGAAGTCATGCAGTGATTCAGGGATTAAGAGGGAGTTGACTTCTCCTTACAATCCACAACAGAATGGAGTTGCAGAAAGAAAGAATAGAACAATCATGGAAGTAACAAGGGCAATGCTGCATGACCAGGATCTACCTATGCATCTATGGGCAGAAGCAGCTGAGAAAGATGTATATGTGCAAAATAGAACACCCCACAAGATATTGGACAACAAGACACCATAAGAGGTCTTTTATGGTAAGAAACCTGAAGTCAACCATCTTAGAATATTTGGTTGTCCAGTATACACACATGTCCCAAAGGAAAAGAGGACCAAGCTAGATCCTTCAGCAAAGAAGGGTATCTTTGTGGGTTACAATGAAAGCTCGAAGGCTTACAGAATATACTTTCCAGTGTTCAAGAAGATTGATGTCATTAGGGATGTGACATTTGATGAAAACTCAGCATTCATCAAATCAAGGAAGACACCTCTTGAAGATTATGAAGAACCTAAGGAAACTAGATTTCAAGACACTACTATGACTGAAGCAATTCCAGATGCAGATCGTGAAATTGAAGATCCGCAAGAACCTGTTGATCCACCCCATGAGAATAACTCTCACAAGAGGAAACCTGCATGGGCTAGAGAGCTCATTCAAGATGCAAAAAGATATGGCATTCCAGAAGAAGAACACAAAGCAAAGAAAGAGCTAGATCTCATACCAGCTATGCTGCTTTACTCTGTGACATCATGAACAAAGAACCTTCCAATTATGAAGAAGCAGCAGAAAAGAAAGAATGGAAGGATGCCATGGTCGAAGAATACCAATCAATAATGAGGAATTATGTTTGGGATGTTGTCCCAGGACCTGGAGGGAAGTCTGTTGTGACTTCCAAATGGATCGACAAGATCAAGCATGCTGCAGATGGCAGCATAGAGAAATGCAAGGCAAGATTCATAGCTCGTGGCTTCTCTTAGAAAGAGGGAATAGACTATGAAGAGACTTTTGCTCCTATACCCAGGTACACTTCCATCAGATCAATAATTTCCCTGGTGGCAGTGATGAAATGGAAGATACACCAGATGGATGTCAAGACAGCTTTCTTGAATGGTGTAGTCGAGGAGGAAGTGTATGTGGAGCAGCCACTTGGTTTTGAGACACATGACAGGGAGTCATATGTGAGCAGACTGAAGAAAGCCTTTTATGGCTTAAAGCAAGCCCCCAGGACTTGGTATGGTAGGATGGACTGTTTCCTATCCAGTTTGGGCTTTACCAAGAGTAAAGAAGATTCCAACCTTTATTACAAGGTTGAGGAAGGCAATCCAGTGATACTACTTCTGTATGTGGATGATCTATTTGTAACAGGTAATGATAGTTTGATTGTCGATACCAAGAGGAAGCTTACAGCTGAGTTCGAGATGAAGGAATTGAGAATGATGCACTATTTTCTAGGCATTGAGCTGTGGTAGAGTGCAAATGGTATCTTCCTTGGACAAGGGAAGTATGCTGTAGAGATCCTAAAGAGGTTCGGGATGATGGACTGCAAGGCCATGGCCACAGCTATGGCATTGAACCTGAACCTTCTGTGTGATGCTTCATCTGATCTGGTTGATGTCACTATGTATCGTCAGATGATTGGGTCCTTGATGTTCCTGACGAACACTAGACCAGATATATGCTTTGCGGTCAACGCATTGAGCCAGTTCCTGATGGATCCCAGAGGTGTTCACTTGGTTGCTGTAAACCATATTCTGAGGGACCTGAAGGGTACAGTTGACTATGCGCTCAAGTGTGATGCCAATCAAAAGTTTAACTTGCAGGGTTATGTTGCAGATAGGAAGAGCACATCTGGGTGCTGCTTCTTTATGGGATCAGGTGTGATCTCTTGGTTTAGAAGGAAGCAATCCTGTATAGCACTGATTATAGCCAAAGCAGAGTATGGTGCAGCATGTTCGGCTAGTTGTGACGTAGTATGGCTCCAAAATCTAATGTATAAGTTATTTGATCTCCCGTTGGAGGCTACTGGTATCTTTTGTGACAACCAGAGTCGTGTGAAGCTGTCTGAGAACCCGATGTTCCACGATAGGTCGAAGCACATCAAGATCAAATATCACTATATCAAGGATATGGTGCAGAGAGGAGCAGTGAAGCTCCTGTATGTTGAGATGGATGAGCAGGTTGCAGATGTACTGACAAAACCACTAGCTAGAGTGAAGTTCAAGTACTTCAGAGAGAGGATTGGTGTTCTTCAGATCAACGACACTTCGAGGAAGAAGTGATGGACACATCTGCTGGAGCCATTCCAATCATGGTGAGAGGAGGATCCTTCCCATGGCTGTGGATGTAAGTGCTAGATGATGAGCATTAGGATGATGCTCCAGTTACTGCTTTGTATATGCATTAGTTGGATGCTCTAATTAGTTTGATCATATATATGTATGTACACTTCATTTAGGATGCTGGATATGATTAGTTGGATCATTTATATGTATGTACGCATCATGTTGGATGCTGGTTAAGATCAGTTGGATCGTTTATATGTATGTATGCATCATGTTGGATACTTTGATCAGTGTGATCATGTATTTGTAAATGCATCGTGTTGGATGCTCGATATGATCAGTTGGATCAAGGATTTGTATCAGGTGGATACTTGTATGATTAGTGTGATCATGTACTTATGTATGTATCATGTGGATGCATTATGTGTATCAGGTGGATGCATTATGTATATCAGGTGGATGCATTATATGATCAGGTAGATCATATATGATGATATGTATCAGGTAGATACTTTGTATGCATCAGATGGATGTATTGTTTGATGAGGATGATCACAGATGACGAGCTTCAGTATGATGCTCCAGATGATATGCATCAGGATGATGCCATGATGATGATCAGGATGATCACATATGACGAGCTTCAGGATGTTGCTCCAGATGATATGGATTAGGATGATGCAATGATGATGATCAGGATGATCACAGATGACGAGCTTCAAGATGTTTCTCCAGATGATATGCATCAGTTCGATGCTATGATGATGATCAACTTGATCATGTGATGATGTACATCAATATTATGTATGATGAGTATTAGTTTGATAATCTGTGGCCATGGACAGGTTGTGCAGGTAGCATAGAAAATATCCTTTAAAAACTGGATAGGTAGAGCGATGTGATCGTAATATCCTGGGTTTCTCTATCGAGATCCGGACAGGTAGAGCGGTGTGCTCGTAACATTCTAGGATGCTTTGAGTAGGTTTTGCTACAGATTTGCATAGAAAAGATCCTTTAAAATTCGGACAGGTATAGCAGTGTGCTCGTAACATCCTTTGATGCTCTATCGAGATCCAAATAGGTAGAGCGGTTTCCTCATAACATCCTGGGATGCTCTGAGTAGGTTTTGCGAAAATTCACATAGAAAAGATCCTTTAAAATCTGGATAGGTAGAGCGGTGTGCTCGTAACAACCTGGGATGCTCTGTCGAGATCTAGACAGGTAGAGCGGTTTGCTCGTAAGATCCTGGGATGCTCTGAGTAGGTTTTGTGAAGGTCAAGATGTAAAAGATCCTAGGAGATATGATAGGTTGAGTAGTGTGCTCATAATCAGTCTTGGGATTCTCTTTTGAGGTTTTGTTGAGGCACGTAATCAGTCCTGAGTATTCCACAGTATGGCTAGTGATGATGAAGACCTACAGGTGGTGGGCCTACATCCAGTATGAAAAAGGATTGGCTCTGTAGAACTTCCTATGACGAGTAGATCAGAGAATGATTGAGATAGCAGTAGTAGTGATGATGACGATGATTCAAGGATGATGATTCGCTGATGATGATCTAGAGAAGAAGACTTGTGTTAGTAGATCTATGTCGAGAAATACCTTCCTAGTTAAGAGGGAGAGTTGATGTATATGTACCTTCGAAATGTATTTCATCTATGTATTTTATTGTACTCCTATAGATATGTATTATTCCTCTATACGGAAGTGTCATCATTTGTATTGAAAAGTGTTGCAAGTGTCGTAACTTGCCGATGGGTTATTAGACCACCATGTGTGGGGTCGGCCCCAATTAAGTTAACCTGGGGTTATTAGGATGAGTTAGACAAGTTGGCCCCATAGGTTTATTAGGATGCTCAGAACAAGTATAAATAGAGAGCGGGATCTCTCTATTTGATCACTTCACTTACTCACTTATCCATCACTCGGAAAGTGGCACCCATGTGCGGAGGAGGATCAACTGCTAGGAGGAGCCTATCTCTGTGTACTTGGGTTGTACTTTGGTTGTGTTATTGCTCTATCTATCTCTGAGGAAGTTGTGGGGTTTTTCACCTTAGGGTTTTCCCCAAGGAAACTCTATATGTCTATTGTCTCTTATGATTGCATCTTGTGATGATTGATATGCATTGATATACTGTAGATGTTATTCTTTGAGTAAAGATCCTAGAGTATTGTGAATTAATGCTCAAAAATTAACCAGAGTGTTCACCGCAAAACATAAGTTTGGACTAGTGTTAAGTAGATACATCAATGAATCAATGCGCTGACGGTATAGTGTAGGATTCACCAACTTACCCTCAGAAGCATGAAGTTGCTTCTAGTTGGTGATCATAGGTGTGGACATCGACCTACAATCCTCCATGCGAAATCTCCTCCGAATATCTACTACATACTTTCCCTGTCTCGAGAAAATATGACCAGGATACTACCAAACCTCCATCCCGAGATAATAGTGCATCAACTCAATGTATGTCATCTCGTACTCTGTAGCAAGGTCTCTCTTGCAATGTGCAATGAGACACTCTTTCCCAATGATAAACAGATCATGAACATATAACAAAATATTGAGAGGATCTCAACCAACCACAATGTAGTAAAGTTTGGGATCAGCCTCACTCTTATGAAAATCCATCGATGTCAAATATGCATCAATGCTTGAGTACCAAGCTCTAGGAGCTTACTTCAGTCTATACAAGGCTTTCCTCAGCCTTCACACATGAGAATCCCTCCCATGAATCTTAAAGCCCTGTGGCTGCTCTTATTAAACCTCCTCCTGCAAAATACCATCAAGAAATGCGGTCTTCACATCCATCTAGTGGATCTTCCAACCCGTCTCTGCTACTATAGAAATCAATGCTTTGATGGAAGAATAACGAGCAACTAGCGCAAAGGTCTCATCATAATCAACTCCGTCTATATGTGAAAACCCTCATGCCACAAAACGAGCCTTGTACTTCTCCACACTGCCATCTGCAACATGCTTCACCTTATATATCCACTTGGAAGTCACAACATACTTCCCCTATGGTCTCGGTACTATCTCCCAAGCATCATTCTTCATGATGGAATGGTACTCTTCCATCATGGAATCTTTCCAAACCTGATGCTAAGAGGCCTCCTTAAATGTGGAAGGCTTTGAATCACGAAGACTCACAACTAGATCCATACCCAATCTATCTGGCATCATTGCTGTCATGACCTCCTCCTGGGGCCTACCAAATGCCTCTGCTTCATCCAAGGTATCACGAATCCATTTAGGCTTCCTCTTCCTTGACGGATCCTCCCAAACTGGTATCTCCTCATTTGAAGAACAACCAGAAGCAAATAGTCCAACAACCTGTGGACCAGTAGTCTGTGAACTAGTCACTGATGAACCTGTAACTTGAGAACCATTACCTTTCTCTGGAGTACTTGCTGACTAAACCACTGAACCTATAGAACTTGTGCCTGTAACTTGAGATCTCTCTAGATTGACTCTCGAAAGATGACTTTGCAGTACCAATTGAAAGGGGTAAGGCTTCATAATGGAGAATCCATTCAATCTTATTTTTCTAGGGTCTCTCAGATAAAGGAACAACTATAAGCAGTGGATAAAATGGTGGAGAATGGTGAAGTTGTCATGACCACTCTGAATGGCCTACCAAGGTCATGGGATTCCTTTATCCAAGGAATCTGTGCAAGAAAGAAGTTGGCATCTTTCAGCAGACTGCGAGAAGAATGCTCACAAGAAGAAGCAAGGCTTGTGGCACAAGAAGAAAAGATGGGGATTGAATATCAAGCCCTCACAGCTCACACCAAGGGAAGCAAGTTTAAGAGGGAGAAATATCATAACAAGAAACATTCTCATCCTCATCACAAGAAGAAAGATCTATCTCATGTTCGATGTTAGGAATGTAATGAAATGGGACACTTGCTTCAAAATGCCCCAAGAAGAAGAAAGATAACAAATTCAAGAAGAAGAAGAAGAAGAAGAAGAAGAAGAAGAACAAAAGAAGATATCATGCTCATGCTGCTGAGGATGATGAACCTCCCAGGAAGAAAGCTAGATCAGAAAGTGATGATGACTCATCAAGCAAAGAAGAGTATGTTCTAATATCTTCTCTCACAGGTACTATTTCTTATGGTTGTAATGATTGGTTAATTGATAGTGGGGCTTCTAAACACATGACTGCGTTTAAAGAATCTTTTGTAAATATGTCTGAACATGAATCACCCCATAAAGTTAAACTTGGGGATGATTATCAATACCCTATCAAAGGAAGTGGGGAAACCTCCTACAACCTAGAATTTGGAAAATCCTTGAAGATGAAATATGTGTTATTTGTACCTGGACTCAAGAAGAACTTACTCTCCCTCTCTGCATTGGATGCAAAAGGAATGTGGGTTGCATTTGTAGATGGCCAAGTCCTAATGTGGCCAAAGGGTAAAAATATTAATGATGCCGTGGTGATTTGAGAGCAAGAGGGCAGATTGTACAAATCAAAGGGACATCTTGAACATGCAATGGTACATGAATCCATTGAGCCAAATGAACTTTGGCATCAAAGGCTTGCACATGTGCACTATAGAGCACTACCAATTGCAAGCAAAGTTGTAGAAGGTCTTCCTGAAATCAATACCAAGAATGAAGGTGTTTGCAAAGGCTGTGCAAAAGGAAAGAACACAAAGAAGGCATTTCCAAGCAGTGAAAGCAAATCAAAAGGAATCTTGGAAATTATCCACTCCAAAGTATGCGGTCTGATGTCATCTAGTTCTCTGAGTGGGTATGCTTACTATGTCTCTTTCATTGATGTTTCTCCAGGAAGGCTTGGGTTTACTTCTTGAAGAACAAAGATGAAGTGTTTTATAAGTTCAAGGAATTCAAAACCTTGATGGAGAACCAAACTGATAAGAGGATCAAAACATTCAGATCCGACAATGGTAGAGAATTCACTTCAGGTGACTTCAAGAAGTTATGCAGTGATTCAGGGATTAAGAGGGACTGGACTGCTCCTTACAATCCACAACAGAATGGAGTTGCAGAAAGAAAGAATAGAACAATCATGGAAGTAACAAGCGCAATGATGCATGACCAGGATCTACCTATGCATCTATGGGCATAAGCAGCTAGGATAGATGTATATGTGCAAAACAGAACACCCCACAAGATATTGGACACCAAGACACCAGAAGAGGTCTTTTCTGGTAAGAAACCTGAAGTCAACCATCTTAGAATATTTGGTTGTCTAGTATACACACATGCCCCAAAGGAAAAGAGGACCAAGCTAGATCCTTCAGGAAAGAAGGGTATCTTTGTGGGTTACAATGAAAGCTCGAAGGCTTACACAATATACTTTCCAGGGTTCAAGAAGATTGACGTCATTAGGGATGTGACATTTGATGAAAACTCAGCATTCATCAAATCAAGGAAGACACCTGTTGAAGATTATGAAGAACCTAAGGAAACTAGATTTCAAGACACTACTATTACTGAAGCAATTCCAGATGCAGATCGTGAAATTGAAGATCCGCAAGAACCTGTAGATCCACCCCATGAGAATAACTCTCACAAGAGGAAACCTGCATGGGCTAGAGAGCTCATTCAAGATGCAGAAAGATATGGCATTCTAGAAGAAGAACACAGAGCAAAGAAGAGAACTAGATCTCATACCAGCTATGTTGCTTTACTCTATGACATCATGAACAAAGAACCTTCCAATTATAAAGAAGCAGCGGAAAAGAAAGAATGGAAGGATGCCATGGTCGAATAATACTAATCAATAATGAGCAATTATGTTAGGAGGTTGTCCCAAGACCTGAAGGGAAGTCTATTTTGACCTCCAAATGGATCTACAAGATCAAGCATGCTGTAGATGGCAGCATAGAGAAATACAAGGCAAGATTCATAGCTCGTGGCTTCTCTCAGAAAGAGGGTATAGACTATGAAGATACTTTTTATCCTATAGCCAGGTACACTTCCATCAGATCAGTAATTTCCCTAGTGTTAGTGATGAAATGGAAGATACACCAGATGGATGTCAAGACAACTTTCTTGAATGGTGTAGTCGAGGAGGAAGTGTATGTGGAGCAACCACTTGGTTTTGAGACACATGACAGAGAGTTATATGTGAGCAGACAAAAGAAAGCCTTTTATGGCTTGAAGCAAGCTCCTAGGACTTGGTATGCTAGGATGGACGGTTTCCTATCCAGTTTGGGATTTACCAAGAGTACAACAGATTCCAACCTTTATTACAAGGTTGAGGAAGGCAATCCAGTGATACTACTTCTATACGTGGATGATCTGTTTGTAACAGGTAATGATAGTTTGATTGTCGATACCAAGAGGAAGCTTGCAGCTGAGTTCGAGATGAAGGACTTGGGAATGATGCGCTATTTTCTCGGCATGGAGTTGTGGCAGAGTGCAAATGGTATCTTCCTTATACAAGGGAAGTATGCAGTAGAGATCCTGAAGATGTCTGGGATGATGGACAACAAGGCCATGGCCACACCTATGGCATCGAACCTGAACCTTCTCTGTGATGCTTCATCTGATCCGATTGATGTCACTATGTATCGTCAGATGATTGGATCCTTGATGTACCTGACGAACACTAGACCAGATATATGCTTTGTGGTGAACGCATTGAGCCAATTCCTAACGGATCCCAAAGGTGTTCAACTAGTTACTGTAAAGCATATTCTAAGGTATTTGAAGGGTATAGTTGACTATGGCCTCAAGTATGATGCGAATCAAAAGTTTAACTTGCGGGGTTATGTTTATTCATATTGGGAAGGAAGTGCTGCAGATAGGAAGAGCACATTTGGGTGCTCCTTCACTATGGGATCAGGTTTGATCTCTTGGTTTAGCAGGAAACAATCCTATGTAGCACTAAGTATAGCCGAAGCAGAGTATGTTGCAGCATGTTCGGCTAGTTGTGACGTAGTATGGCTCAGGAAGCTACTGTCTGAGTTATTTGATCTCCCGTTGGAGGCTACTAGTATCTTTTGTGACAACCAAAGTTGTGTAAAGCTGTCTGAGAACCCAGTGTTCCATGACAGGTCGAAGCACATCGAGATCAAATATCACTATATCAGGGATATGGTGCAGAGAGGAGTAGTGAAGATCCTATATGTTTCGATGGATGAGCAGGTTGCAAATGTATTGACGAAACCACTAGCCAGAGTGAAGTTCAAGTACTTCAGAGAGAGGCTTGGTGTTCTTCAGATCGATGACACTTCGAGGAAGAAGTGATGGACACATCTGCTAGAGCCATTCCAATCATGGTGAGGGGAGGATCCTTCCCATGGCTGTGGATGTAAGTGCTAGATGATGAGCATCAGGATGATGCTCTAGTTACTGCTTTGTATATGCATCAGTTGGACGCTCTGATTAGTTTGATCATATATATGTATGTACGCATCATGTTGGATGCTGGATATGATTAGTTGGATCATTTATATGTATGTATGCATCATGTTGGATGCTGGTTATGATCAGTTGGATCATTTATATGTATGTACGCATCATGTTGGATGCTTGATATGATCAGTTGGATCAAGGATTTGTATCAGGTGGATACTTGTATGATCAAGTAGATCATGTATTTGTATATGTATCAGGTGGATACTTGTATGATCAGTGTGATCATGCACTTATGTATGTATCAGGTGGATGCATTATATGATCAGGTAGATCATGTATGATGATATGCATAAGGTAGATACTTTGTATGCATTAGATGGATATATTGTTTGATGAGGATGATCATAGATGACGAGCTTCAGGATGATGCTCTAGATGATATGCATCAGGATGATGCCATGATGATGATAAGGATGATCATAGATGACGAGCTTCACGATGTTGCTCCAGATGATATGCATCAGGATGATGCAATGATGACGATTAGGATGATCACAGATGACGAGCTTCAGGATGTTGCTCCAGATGATATGCATCAGGTCGATGCTATGATGATGATCAAGTTGATCATGCGATGATGTACATCAGGATGATGTATGATGAGTATCGGTTTGATACTCTGTGGCCATGGACAGGTTGTGCAGGTAGCATAGAAAATATCCTTTAAAAATAAACAGGTAGAGTGATGTGATCGTAATAGCCTGGGTTCCTCTATCAAGATTCGGACAGGTAGAGTTGTGTGCTTGTAACATTCTGGGATGCTCTGAGTAGGTTTTGCTAAAGTTTTGCATATAAAAGATCCTTTAAAATCCAGACAGGTACAATGGTGTGCTTGTAACATCTTGAGATGCTCTATCGAGATCCAAACAGGTAGAGCGGTTTGCTCGTAACATCCTGGGATGCTCTGATTAGGTTTTGTGAAAATTCACATAGAAAAGATCCTTTACAATTCAGATAGGTAGAGCGGTGTGCTCGTAACAGCCTGGGATGCTCTTTCGAGATCCAGATAGGTAGAGCAGTTTGCTCGTAACATCCTAGGATGCTCTGAGTAGGTTTTGTGAAGGTCAACATGTAAAATATCATGGGAGATTCGATAGGTTGAGTAGTGTGCTCGTAATAAGTCTTGGGATGCTCTTTCGAGGTTTTGTTGAGGCACGTAATCAGTCCTGAGTATTCCACAGTATGGCTAGTGATGATGAACACCTATAGGTGGTGGGCCTACATCCAGTATGAAAAAGGACTGGCTCTGTAGAACTTCCTATGACGAGTAGATCAAAGATTGATTGAGATAGCAGCAACAGTAATGATGATGATGATTCGAGGATGATGATTCGCTGATGATGATCTAGAGAAGAAGACTTGTGTTAGTAGATCTATGTCGAGAAATACCTTCCTAGTTAAGAGGGAGTGTTGATGTATATGTAACTCCAGAAGGTATTTCATCTATATATTTTATTGTACTCCTATAGATATGTATTATTCCTCTATACGGAAGTGTCGTCATTTGTATTGACAAGTGTTGCAAGTGTCATAACTTGCCGATGGGTTATTAGACCACCATGTGTGGGGTCGGCCCTGATTAAGTTAACCTGGGGTTATTAGGATGAGTTAGACAAGTCAGCCCCATAGGTTTATTAGGCTGCTCAAAACAAGTATAAATAGAGAGGGGGATCTCTCTATTTGATCACTTCACTTACTCACTTATCCATCACTTGGAAAGTGGCACACATGTGCGGAGGAGGATCAACTGCTAGGAGGAGTCTATCTCTGTGTACTTGGGTTGTACTTTGGTTGTGCTATTGCTCTATCTATCTATGAAGAAGTTGTGGGGTTTTTCAGCTTAGGGTTTTCCCCAAGGAAACTCTATATGTCTATTGTCTCTTATGATTGCATCTTGTGATGATTGATATGCATTGATATACTGTAGATGTTATTCTCTTAGTAAAGATCCTAGAGTATTGTGAATTAATGCTAAAAAATTAACAAGAGTGTTCACCTCAAAACATAAGTTTGGCCTAGTGTTAACTAGATACAACAATGAATCAATGAGCTGACGATATAGTGTAGGATCCACCAACTTACCCTCAGAAGCATGAAGTTACTTCTAGTTAGTGATCATAGGTGTGGACATCGACCTGCAATCCTCCATGCGAAATATCCTCAAAATATCTACTACATACTTTCCCTGTCCCAAGAAAATATGACCAACATACTACCAAACCTCCATCCTCAAATAATAGTGCATCAACCCAATGTATGTCATCTCATACTCTGTAGCAAGGTCTGTCTTGCAATGTGCAATGAGATGCTCTTGCCCAGTGATAAACAGATCATGAACATATAACAAAAGAATGAGAGGATCTTGACCAACCACAATGTAGTAAAGTTTGGGATCAGCCTCACTCTTCTGAAAACCCATCGATGTCAAATACACATCAATCCTCGAGTACCAAACTCTAGGAGCTTACTTCAGTCCATACAAGGCTTTCCTCATCCTGCACAAATGAGAATCTCTCCCATGAATCTCAAATCTTTGTGGCTGCTCTTATTAAACCTCCTCCTGCAAAAGACCATCAAGAAATGCGGTCTTCACATCCATCTGGTGGATCTTCCAAAGGTCTCATCATAATTAACTCCCTCTATATGTGAAAACCCTCGTTCCACAAAACGAGCCTTGTACTTCTCCACACTACCATCTGGAACATGCTTCACCTTGTATATCCACTTGGAAGTCACAACATACTTCCCCTCTGGTCTCGGTACTATCTCCCATGCATCATTCTTCATGATGGAATGGTACTCTTCCATCATGGCATCTCTCCAAACCTGATGCTAAGAGGCCTCCTCAAATGTGGAAGGCTTTGAACCATGAAGACTCACAACTAGATCCATACCCAATCTATCTGGCATCACTGCTGTCCTGACCTCCTCCTGGGGCCTACCAAATGCCTCTGCTTCATCCAAGGTATCACAAAGCCATTTAGGATTCCTCTTCCTTGAAGGATCCTCCCAAACTGGTCTCTCCTCATCTGAAGAACAACCAGAAGCAAATAGTCCAACAACCTGTGGACCAGTAGTCTGTGAACTAGTCACTGATGAACCAGTAACTTGAGAACCATTACCTGTCTATGGAGTACCTGCTGACTAAACCACTGAACCTATAGAACTTGTGTGTGTAACGTGTGACCTAGTCACTCTGGAAACCTGTGGACCTGTGATCTATTCTGAAGATTCCGGTGTCACCTGAGGTGTGGAAGCTGGTAGCTCCCCATGCTCCAAATCTCTAGACTTCCTGAAGGCTCTCTCCTCCCCAAATCTCACTTCCCGCCTCACTACAACCTTCTCCTGTCCAGGAAGATAAATTCAGTAAGGCTTCGAAGCCTCATCATAACCAACAAAGATGCCTGTCTCTACAGTGGGATCAAAATTTGTCCTCTTCTCAGAAGGGACATGAGAGTAAGTCAAGCAACCAAATATGCAAACATGGCCAACCTCGGGC
The DNA here is from genome assembly GCA_027924585.1 of Larix kaempferi. Taxonomy (NCBI): domain Eukaryota; kingdom Viridiplantae; phylum Streptophyta; class Pinopsida; order Pinales; family Pinaceae; genus Larix; species Larix kaempferi. The sequence continues at coordinate 1,424,980 of BSBM01000642.1, read as the reverse complement.
TTCTTTCCTGTGAACATCTCCTTAGGAGTCTTCCTTCCCAAGGCATGGTGGGGACTCTTGTTCTGCAGGTAAACTGCAATACTACAAGCCTCTGCCCAAAGAAATAAAGGAAGACTTTGACCATGAAGCATAGCTCTAGCTTCTCCCATAATATCCCTATTCCTCCTTTCCGCTACTCCATTTTGCACAAGAGTGTAGGGAACTGTCAACTGTCTCTGGATACCCTCCTATCTGCAAAACTCATCAAACTCATTAGAGGTATACTCACCCCCATTGTCTGATCTCAAGACTCGAATCCTCCTCCCTGTCTTATTCTCCATAAGAGCTTTGAACCCTTGTAAGATCCTTAATACTAAAGGTGACTTCTTGCTCCTCAAGAAGTAGATCCAGGTCTTCCCGGAGTAGCCATTGATGAAAGAGATATAATACTCAAATCCAGTCAAAGAAACTAATGACATAGGACCACATATATCTGTATGGATCAAATCAAGTACTCTTGCCAATCTACTGTCACTGCTTGGAAAAGCAGTCTTGGTGTACTTTCCCAAAGCAAACCGCCTGCAAACATCACTTTGTTCTGTGCTGAACTGTGGTAAACCTGTAACCATACTCCTCAACAATATCAAAGCTCAGTGATGCAAGTGGGCCATCCTCCAATGCCATAGCTCACAAAGCTCACTGTTGATGTTGTGTGCCAAAGCGTGTTGTGGCTGAAATAAGAGCTTGTATAGATTTCCACATATAAATCCAATGTCCATGGAGGTAGATAGTCATGTAGTCTTGGGGAACACCTACACTCGTCCATCCAAGAAACAAACCCCAAGACCCCTATCCTCAATGGTGGAAAATGATACCAAGTTTTTTTTCATCCCAGGGACAAACAACACATCCCTCAGAGTCATAAGACTCATAGATTCCCTCTAAAAGGTAATGGTCCCACGACCAACTGCTCTTACAATGGTGTCATCTCCTAGTACAACCTCCACATCTATACGTATCTATGAAAGCTCAGAGAAAATCTCTCGAGAACATGTCATGTGACTCGAAGCTCTGCTATTGTTGACGTCCATTTTTGTCACCATTTTTTATCATTCAATGTACTCGAAATGGCGTTATTTCTATCTTTTTTATATCGTAAGTTGTTTTCTTTACCTTTCAGCCCATCAAATAGTCCAGGTATGCACATATTTACCTATTACGCAAATCTTGTTTATATTTCGTTATATTATGATTTATTTGCGTTAAAATGGTATTTTCTAAGCATAATTGACATTTTTGTTTCAATTGACAGGCTGCGTTTTTCAAATGACCCTTCATTCAGACTTTGGGATACATATTACAAATCAAATCCATTCACCTTGTCATTCAACTCATCGTTCAGCCCTGCGTTCAGCCCCCGAAATCCATGGTTAGCTTACCTCAGGCCGTTAAAGCAACAAAAGGGCATGTGGGTTCTGTTAGCCATGTGCTGCTGATGGTTAAAGAGCTATTTCTCTAGAAGATTTGTCTCCAGGTTCGCTGATATTGCCAACACATTACCATGCCCACGACAATAATCCAAATGTCGATTATCTTTCTCGTTGTCCTGGGATCATGCACGTTTGTTCACACTCATTCACACCGGTGTTCTGGAAGAAGCCCGTCCTCCCACGATCAGTTCGCCAACACACTACTCGTTACACGTCCAAGGTAGATCGACGTTGCAGCATCTTCATGAAGGAACCGACCCCATGGAAGCAGGAAGGCGATCTCTGTGTTGGCATGCATCACCTAAAGTAGCCAATTACAGTCATTAAACACTTATGTTATTAGAGAGGTCGACTCTGTCAACCATATCATCCATTGTAATCATGTATAAATAGATGTCTTTGTGACTGAGATGAACTAAATCTTGTCAAGCTTTGTTTTGTGTTGTTAAGTCTCATTTTTATTGACATGACCGAGATGGAGTTGGTCTTATTGATCTTTCCCTGATTACAAATGGACACAGGAATGTTGTAATACTCTGCTAATTCAATATATACATCTCTATTCTGGTTTTTATGAAGATCTGGCAGCATGTATGGTGATTTATTACTAAAGACTCAGCCTCTGCTTGCTGAGATGGGCCCCTGAATGATTAGCGGTCTCTAGTCTATGTTTATAACTCATGTTGTGTTGTTTATTTCATCTTTGTATCTATTTTTATAACATGATGTTTATATCCTGTAATATGATTGATATTCTGTTGCTTACATAGATGAAATATTTGTTTTGTGGTGTGGATGTTATCACTGTTCGTATTCCATTATTTATATAAATAACATTCACATGTTATGTTATGTACTTCTATTACTATTTATGTTTTTTAAATAAATAACATAATCTCTTCTTTAGGATTAGGAAATGGTCGACCAATAGCTTTGATAGTTTGTAGTTTGCTTTCAATTCTTCTTCCATCATTTTTAGATATTGTTCTCAATTCCCCCATAGTTAGTATTAGCCTCTTTCTCTTTCTCCTTCTCTCTGTTAGCCTTTCTTCCTATTGCTATAGGTTGACTCTCTCTTCTTCCATCTTACCTTATTCTCATATCCAATAGAATAATTCCTCTTCTTAGACAATGGTTAGAGTAGTTTCTCATTAGTTTAGCTTCTAAATAATCTCTCCATTACTTTCCTTTCCACTGTAGGATCATATGCATGATCCAGCTAGTCATTAAATCATCCCAATTCTTCTTTTCTTTCATTTTCTTCCATTCGGACTGTCATTCAGACTGGCGTTCAGATCGTCATTCGGACCTATTTACTTTCTACATTGTTTTAGGCCTTCTTCATAATCTAATTTCTTCTGTCTCTCAATTAGAATTCTTCCTACTTCTAATTAATGGTTTTAGATGTAATTTAACTTTTGTTTTACGTTATTTAGAATTCTTGATCATACTTCATCATTATTTCCTCCTTTCTCTTACTTCTTCCTTAACCCTCTTTCAACCTTCTTCCATAGTTAAATTCTTCATATCTAATTTGTTAATTAGTTATTGTTTTAGAATTGATCAGTCTTGTTTTCTAAGTAGTTTGTTTTCAAATCATAGTTAATAATTCTATTTTTTCGAGTTGTTTTAACTTGTTAATTGTAAGACTAGTTTCCATTCATACAAATAATGAAGATGCTCATGATATAAGATTTGGATCAGAAATTAATATCTTTATCAAATTTTCTACTTGCATCTATAATAAATATCTTTATCAATTTTTCTACTTTCCAAATCAAATACAATTCAGTTAAACATCTTTATTAAATTTTCCTACTCACCTCATTTGTTAATCAGTTTCCTATTTTCATAGATAGAATAATTATGAAAGTCATGCAAGTAGTTTAAAATCATATAGTTTCATGTTAGCACATTTGCATCTTTAGTCAGCTTAGGATAGTTCAAGCCTTCAATCCTGCACATATAGTGTTTGCATCTCACAAGCTCCCTCCCCGGGTTGACAATTTAAATATTGGAATTATTTAACACATAATAAACACCAATATTTTGGTGATGTTGCCGGGGAGGTGTTAAAGGTATTGGAGTCTAGGTATATAGGCTGCTTTTACATTACACAGCAAGGGGGAGGGGAAATGGTAATATGCAAAGACAAACTCACTATGGTTTTCCATAGTGTAATAGCCTGACGCATCCACTTTAGTGGGATGCCCTAAATCCTCGTTGTTCCTTTCCTCATAAGTGTGATTTCCTTTTTGTTCGTTTGAGTATTTAATTTTCCTCAATTTATTTAGTAAAGTTTGCCTTCCTTATTTTTAAAGTGTGTTATTATTTTAGCAAGTGTGGTGTGTTTTTCACAAATTTGTTTTAGAAACAAAAATTATTTTAATAAAAAAATTAAAAAAACACATAAAAATAAAAATTTGGTGCTGTAAGAACCCCACTACTAACCCATGTGTGAGACAGAACCTACCAGCCGATGACATGGATTCAAAGGTGATTATTATTATGAGAGAAATCTCTCAAATCTTAGTAGCAACTGGGATCTCAATATCTTCTTCTCAAGAAGAGCACATCTTGACAGAAGTCAAGAATTTATCTACTTCTCCAGAAATAATATAAGAACCACAGTTCCATAAGCTACAAACTGAATATCCTTGACAATCTGCCAAGGAAACCGAAAACATGGAGACTAAAATTGATGGAGAGAGACTTGATGTTGAAGATTTCTCCACATATCTATCGACAGATCTCTCATGTACTCAAGCAATTGAACATTCAGAAGAAGAGGATCTGCATGGCATGAGGAAGGAAGGTGAGTATGAGGATTACATCGAAAGATGGTTCCAAGAGGTAATGAGGCCACAATAACATTCCTTCATTCGACACCTTTTATTGCAAAATCAAGTAAGTCGGTTGATTCTCCACATCCAGGTAACCACTGCTTTAAATTTTTCATATGTGAATATAGGTATCTTTTTCATTTTGCTTCACACATGGTTACATTGGAAAAGTTCTTACACTTGAATAATGAGTTTTCTTTCTTTTAGATAGCATAGGATAGTATGTAGATAAATAAAAATTTGCATGTGCTTAGTTAGCTTTAGATATTCATACAACTTTACTTTTGTTTTCCTTTAAAACAAAATAACTAAGATAAGATCATGTTAATGACTAAACGAAAGCAATCTTACATCATACATGCATATTTCTTATTATACCAATTACTCAAAGAACTACTTTAATTATTATGATTTCCACAAAAATCAATATTACACCTATGGAATCCTAGTTCATCCTGGACTCTTTATCAAAACTTCTCTCTAAAGCACCTTTAAAAGGTAGCCTAAAACTAGGTGATATTTTCTATTTTGTGGGGAACATTACTGACCTTTTATGAAGAAGATAGACTATGAAGTCAAAGAACAGGTTTAAGTTATTATCTTTTGACATGATTTGTAATTTAGGCCATTATAAATAAAGTTACTCATAAGGTTTATGCTAAAAATTTCAATTATGTGTTTAACAGGCTTAGCACACTCTAATGCCAACCAGCTTCCTTACTAAAAATATCATTATACGAAGTAAACCCGCCGGGGTACAAAACAAGCTCGCTGAAAGCGGGTCCATGCTAAGTAAAATATAAACAAGGAAGCTCGGTAAATGCAAGTAAACCCATCGGGGTACTGAACAAGCTCATTGGAAGCGGGGCTATGCTTGCATGGTACCAAGATAAACCCGCTGGGGTACTGAACAGGCCTACTGGTAGTGGGTCAATATCGGGTAAAAGAGGTTTGGTTAATGCATTGCTATTCACATAGCTCATAAAAAACCTGAGTATATAAACACATGTTTAGGCCGATTATTTATACTATCATTAGATAATGGTTGTAAGTTGGACTTGGACCCTGTCATCTAATTCAAACAAATACCTAGGATATGATTATCTTAGAAATGGGACCCATAATTATATTAGATCTCACAAAATTTACGATGAACCTTATCTATATTCTTTGGATGACAAGAGATCTTTACAATGAGTCATGGATGACTAGTTTTTCCTATGGCATTTTTCGCATCTCTTACACTATTATTCTTTATGTGGTCTTCATGAACATAAACTGATGAATTTGCATGTATTAAAGAATCTGACTTAGTGTGACACTGTTTTGATCATATCATGAATACATCTTTTTCTAAAAAAGTTCTAGTTTTTAGAATAATGATGTTTTTAGGATTTCCTATTGATTGATGTTGATCCATAATGTTTACATAAGATGCATTCAACCTAGTATTAGATTACTAATGGCCCGAGGACGTGCCATACCTTCGGTTTGGGGGAGGATTCAAAATTATTTATATTTTTTCATGTTTACTAGGATTCATAATTGCTTCTATTTTTCTGTTTACTTATAATACAATTAAAAGTTCTTATACAATAATTTGTTGTTTTAGGAATAATGCAAGTAACATAGAAAAAAAAACTATTCTGATTCATGTTGAACAAAGAAGAGCGACTAAATATTTCATAAAAGCAGGTTTACATCATCCTTTTGTGTGCTGGTAGCGTTAGAAATTTTTTGCATAATCGGCAGCAATCAGATCAAACAAGCACATCTTGTACAGACAAATGGTCTATATGAAGGGTCGAATGAAGCATGAAACCATAACTTATAAAATCATGATTAAGTGTGCTACGGTAGTTAATTTTTGAATCCTGCTGATAAATCTAATTAACTAACCATATCAGGGATTAATCAAATGTTATCTCTGCACGCGATCTCATTCCTTTAATTCATCTTGACTTCACTCAATGAATCGATTAGTCATGCATTATTGCAATTTTCAGAATTATTATTTGGTTATCATATGGTTTTAACTTTTCATTAAGTTATATGCAACAAAAAATCAACATGTGAACAGTCATTTTATTAATGAAAGATCATCATGATTTTTAATGCACTATGTTATAATTCTATGATGAAAATTTTCTTTCAACCTGTCCAAAGTTTACTTTGGACATGGTTGAATATTTCACAAACCATATGAATTCGTTAATGCACACATCTTTATTATGGTACGCATTTCAAAAATTATGAATAATGGCATGATCATTTAAATATGCCAAATTTTTGTCTCATGATTTTTCACACATTCAATTTGACCTTGCTTTACAACTGACTCTTGCTTGATCCTCACCATCATTCTGCTGGCTCTCATATTTTCCGAGTCCATCCAACCGCATCACTTCTTCCTTATTTATTTTTCTCTTTGCTCAGTGGGACCTGGCATACCTTCGGTTTGGGGGAGTGTTGACGTCCATTTTTGTCACCATTTTTTATCATTCAATGTACTTGAAATGGCGTTATTTCTATCATTTTTGCTATAATAAGTTGTTTTATTTATCTTTCATCCCATCAAATAGTCTAGGTTTGCACATATTTAACTATTACGCAAATCTTGTTTATATTTCGTTATATCATGATTTATTTGCGTTAAAATGATATTTTCTGGGAATAATTGACATTTGTGTTTCAATTGACAGGCTATGTTTTTCAAATGACCCTTCGTTTAGACTTTGGGCTACATATTAAAACTCAAATGCGTTCAGCTCGTCATTCAGCCCTGTGTTCAGCCCCCGAAATCCATGGTTATCTTACCTTAGGTCGTTAAACCAGCAAAAGGGCACGTGGATTTTGTTAGCCACGTGATACTGATGGTTAAAGAGCTATTTCTCTAGAATATTCATCTTCAAATTTGCTGAGCTTTCCAATGCATTACCACGCCGACGTCAATACTCCAAACGCCGATTATCTTGCTTGTTGGCTTGGGATCACGCACGTCTGTTCACACTCATTCACAGCGGTGTTCTGAAAGAAGCCCATCCTCCGATGATCAGTTCGCCAACACACTACTCATTCCATGTCCAACATAGATCGATGTTGTAGTAGTTGCGTGAAGGAACTGACCCCGTGGAAGCAGGAAGGTGATCTCTGTGTTGGCATGCATCACTTAAAGTAGCCAGTTATAGTCATTAAACACTTTTGTTATTAGAGAGGTCGACTTTGTCGACCCTCTCATCCATTGTAATCATGTATAAATAGATGTCTTTGTGACTGATATGAACTAAGTTTTGTCAAGCTTTGTTTTGTGTTGTTAAGTCTCGTATTTATTGAGATGAATGAGATGGAGTCGGTCTTATTGATCTTTCCCTGACTACAAATGGACCCAAGAATGCTGTAATACTTTGCTAATTCAATATATACATCTCTGTTATGGTTTCTATGAATATTTGGTAGCATGTATGGTGATTGATTACTAAAGACTCAGCCCCTGCTTGTTGAGACGGGCCCCTCAACGATCAGCGGTCTCCAGTCTGTGTGTATAACTCGTGTTGTGTTGTTTATTTCATCTCTGTATCTATTTTTATAACATGATGTTTATATCATGTAATATGACTGATATTTTGTTGCTTACATAGATGAAATCTTTGTTTTGTGCTATGCATGTTATCATTGTTCGTATTCCATTATTTATATAAATAACATTCAAATGTTATGTTATGTACTTCTGTTACTATTTATGTTGTTTATATAAATAAAATTTTTGTTTTATGTTATGTGTATTTTGTTGTTATGTTTGGAGAATTTTGTATGACCAGTCAAGCATAGCTTTCTTGATTACTTTCAGTCTTTTCTACAACTAGATAAGTTAATCAGTTCATGTTTTAAATTCAATTCATAGTTACAATTAGTCCTGCTAATGTTTTTCTTGTGAATTGTATTTTGTTGTTAACATAATCTCTTCTTTAGGATTAGGAAATTGTCGACCAATAGCGTTGATAGTTTGTAGTTTGCTTTCAATTCTTCTTCCATCATTTTTAGATATTGTTCCCAATTCCTCCATAGTTAGCATTAGCCTCTTTCTCTTTATCCTTATCTCTGTTAGTCTTTCTTCCTATTGCTATAGGTTAACTTTCTCTTCTTCCATCTTACCTTCTTCTCATATCCAATAGAATAATTCTTCTTCTTAGATAATGGTTAGAGTAGTTTCTCATTAGTTTAGCTTCTAAATAATCTCTCCATTGCTTTCCTTTGCACTATAGGATCATATGCATGAGCCAGTTGGTCATTAAATCATCCCAATTCTTATTTTCCTTCATTTTCCTCCATTCAGACTGTCATTCGGACCGCCATTCAGACCGACGTTCGGGTTGTCATTCGGATCTGTTTACTTTCTACATTGTTTTAAGCCTTCTTCATAATCTAATTTCTTCTACCTCTCAATCAGAATTCTTCCTACTTCTAATTAATGGTTTTAGATGCAATTTAACTTTTGTTTTATGTTATTTAGAATTCTTGATCAAACTTCATCATTATTTCCTCCTTTCTCTTACTGCTTCCTTAACCCTCTTTCAACCTTTTCCATAGTTAAATTCTTCATATCTAATTTGCTAATTAGTTACTGTTTTAGAATTGATCAGTCTTTTTTTCTAAGTAGTTTGTTTTCAAATCATAGTTAATAATTCTATTTTTCCGAGTTGTGTTAACTTGTTAATTGTAAAACTAGTTTCCATTCATACAAATAATGAAGATGCTCATGATATAAGATTTGGATCAGAAATTAATATCTTTATCAAATTTTCTACTTGCATCTATAATAAATATCTTTATCAATTTTTCTACTTTCCAAATCAAATACAATTCAGTTAAACATCTTTATTAAATTTCCTACTCACCTCATTTGTTAATCAGTTTCCTATTTTCATAGATAGAATAATTATGAAAGTCATGCAAGTAGTTTAAAATCATATAGTTGCATGTTAGCACATTTGCATCTTTAGTCAGCTTAAGATAGTTCAAGCCTTCAATCCTGCACATATAGTGTTTGCATCTCACAAGCTCCCTCCCCGGGTTGACAATTTAAATATTGGAATTATTTAACACATAATAAACACCAACATCTGTCAATATACCCAGTGCTAGTGGTGGATGCACCCAACTGATGGCCAGTCAACAAAGAATACTCCAGCTCCATATCCAAATCATTGCTAGTAACTATAGAGGATCTCTGTCTCTCATCATGTCCAGCACATAGAGAAAAATCTCTTTAAATTCTCTCTCCAAAGTCATCAACTTTTGCTAAGGCTGTGGTCTACTGCTTCTTCTTCTTCTTTGGACACTGTGAGGCATGGTTCCCAAATGTCTGACAACCATAGCACTTGATTTTACACAAATCTTTCTTCTTCCCACCATGTTGTTGCTACTACTGCTTGTCCCCACCCTACTTGGGGCCCTTCTTCTTCTTCTTTCCCTTTGCTGTCAAAGCCACATTCTCCTCATCCTCCCTACACTGTGAAGAGCTACCTTGTACAAGACCTCTCCTCCTCTCCTCTTGTACAAAATCTCCCACAGTGTATCCCAAGAAGGTAAGTTCTACCTTCAGACTATGGCCTGTACAAAAGCACCCCAAGGCTTGGAAGCAAAGATAATTTTAAGGACCCATACTTATTTAAAAGTGTATAAACCTTAGCGAACCTTACCAATTCCCAAAATGTCAACTATAAAATATTTGGCGATATTTTTCTCAACTTATTTCAATTTCTAAGGATTTTATATAGTTTATATAATAATTTGGCCATTTTTAGAGTGAAAAATGTTTACCCCATCAAAATTGGGCGAAATTGGGCTTCAAAGAAATACAAATTGGCGAATCTATTTTTGGGAAAAAACATGGAAAAATAGCCCATGGGATAAATTTCACCCCTAAAATTATCCTTGCTTGGAATTCCCATTCATTGCTGTCCGCACAAGCTCAGATTCAGAAACTACCTCCCCAATTGCTGCTAGCTCATCTCTAACCTGAGATATCCTGGTAAGGTAATATGTCACTCCCTCTCGACCATTCATCTTTATACCCTTCAGCTTCTGTTACACCCAAAATATACTCATCATAAGATTCAGTGTATACTCCCCTGAAGATATCTTGACTAAGTGATCAACCATGGAGGATTTGTACCCAATTGTGCTAGGTTTTGAAGGGTCGCCGCAGGCTGCACACTAGCAACATGCGACGTCGCACCTTGCCCCATTACAGGGTGCGACGAAGTCAGTTAGATGGAAAAAATAGCTTCTTCGAGATCCTTCTCGAAGCTTGCTAACTTGGGACCCTATCCTTGACCTCCTGGAGGAGTTGGCACTCAGTTCCTAATCCTTTGGAGAGATCCCTTAAGCCTCTCCTACCATCTCTCAACCTATCCTATCCATACCCTATCCACTTAGTTCTATATGAATGAAGCTCACTCCCATCCCAAAGGGATAATTCTATGGTATTTACATGCTGGTGAAATCACCCTTGGAACATCTCCACTCACCTATTGGAGAACTCATACTTCCTTGGAAGGATATGGAAATCGGCTTTGTCGAAAAAGGGCTGCAAAGTTAAGCCTTGGTTGTAGTTCTATATCTCTATTATGTACTCCCCTCTTTTTACAGTAATACAAATGCTTTCCACCAATATTATTCATGTGTGTAATGATATTGAGTAGTTTACGTGCTTAACTGTTTACTTAGATCTCTTTATGTATAGATGTCTTTTACCTGTTTCTCTTGTTTCTTGTCTTGACAGGTCTTGCAGCTTGGATCTGATGACTGTGAGACGTGGAGCAGCATTCAAGAGAAAGGATTGCGAAGTGAAAGGTAAGACATCTAATAATTAATCCTTAAGTAGATCTAGGAAATGCATTAGTAGTCTGTTCTATTTGTTCTAGACTCACTTTGAGCTAGGGAGATCCTGCTCGCGTCCGCTCGAGTGGATTGTATGATAACAAATCTGGCGACCATACTGGGGAGTATAGAATCTGGTCAGTAGTTGTCAATCTAAGAGTCATTTTCAGTTGATTGCTTGACACAAGCCTTTTTATTTTTTCCATTTACTTCTTGAAGTTGATTTCACTATTGGATCTTCATATTGAAGACTCTGATCTGCTTCCTCTGAGTTTATACGACTCATTCCCAAACCATTCCATGGTTCATTGCTGAGAGATCTGATTCATTTTTGAATTTAGACTTCGGCTGTCGCACCTAGGCAGTGGGAACAGAGCGACACTGTGTCATTTATGGTCTCTGTTCTTTATGTATTAGTTACGCGTTGCATCCCTTGCATTGGTAAACTGCGACATCGTCGCACTTCTTATGTAGGAAAATTGTGACGTCGCACTGTGTACAAGCACAGAGTGCACCGATTTGTCAAAATTTGGCATGCGGGTATCTCTTCTCCATTTGACATTTTGGACTTTGGTTTTCTATATGAACTCTCTCTGTGCTGCAAGATCCATCTAGGGATCCCACCTATGATTTTTGTTTTGAGAGTTTGGTTATATTTGGATTGATTTTGGGTTCCGTTTTTGGACAAGCTTGAAGACCGGTAGTGGTGGATACTCTTGTCTCCTCCACCTTCATCCACTCACCCTTGCATTCCATTCCTTCCATCCCTCATCTGATCATTACATTAGATCAGCTTCCAGACCTTGTTTTCATCATTGTTTGAGCTTTGCTTGCATGGTTTCCTTGCTGCTACTTGATTTTGAGTTAAGCGTGCCTTTTAGCTTGGTTGACTGCTTGTCTTTTCTTGAGTTTTTTTAGTGTACTGAGTGCCACAAGTAGGGTTTTCTTTTTAGTCATTTAGATCTAAAAGATGGATTGCTATCAAGTTTATTCTGTGATGCATCCATTGAAAAGTTAAAAATTGCTTCTTTCCCATCATTTCTTGAGCATTATTCAAGAAAATTGTTGTGCATTGGAATGTTTTCATTTGTGTTTTGGAAAAATTGAATGAATGTATGATCTATTGTGTTTTTCTCGAACTATGAATCGCTCATTTTCTTGAAAGACTCAAAGTACGCTTTGATTTTTGCAAAATTGATTCCATGCTAAGGAAATATAGATGCATTTTTTATTTTTGTTGCTTTTAGACCATTGAAAGTGAAATTGAAAAACTTGCATATTCCATTTCAGAATCCTCTCTTTTCATTATCTAGTGTCATTTTTCTTTGAAAAGAAAAAGAAAAGGAATTTTTTTTTTATTTGGATAGTATTGTTGTGATTTTTTGTGTTTTGTTGGAAAAAGGAAAATAATACTTTCATAGTCAAGTTTTATTTGAATTGGGATTGTGTTGCATTGAGTTTGTTTTGGTAATACTATTGGAAAAAGTTTTCTCCCTTCCATAGCTAGAATTCATTGAAAGAAAAGAATACTTCGTGCATGTAGCCAGGGCTTGCATTATGCTTCTGATTATGTACTCACCTCATGCATTCACCTAACCGTCCAAGATAAAATTAACGGTAAAACTAGATAAAAATTTTAGCAACTTGTGTGTAAGTTAGAGACATGTTCCGACGTCATTAAGCATGGCAGCTATTGTTATTTTCCAGCACTGTATCCTGGGGGTATTGTAGTCTTCCACGAACTTATCGGTATATCGAGCTCCTTCACATAACCACCAAGTACCATAATCCGTACTTGGCATATATCGAAGGGTGTATCACGTACTTGATAATATATCATAAGGTCTCTTACCGAACGGTTGTGCATTAGACAACACCACTATGGATTGGAGCTCCCACGTACCTTGCGTATATCGAGAGACACCACTAGGATTCCTGAAACCAACTGAGTTAACCATTTGGCCGTCTTGGCAAAGCAATACACCAAGAACAACACTCAGGGAGATTAGCACGCATGTATTGTCCATGTAATCGGGTATGCAGGCAAGGGTATGGTCCCAATCCTCCTTGTCATGTCATATAGTTGGACCCTGCAATATATCCCAGTTTGTGATGCCTTGATAATCCCATGAGGTTCCAGAATTTTGAATCCACTCTGTCACATAAGTTTGCTTGTTGCCTTAGTTTGAGTAGGTTTGTTTGGACTGCTTTTCTTTTATCACACCCTTAGGAGAAACGTTGTTTCAGCCATCCTGGCTGATTGTCCTGACACTCTGGTGTATTTTCCCTAGACAAGATCCCGTAGGATCTTAAACTTATCACCCAAATATCCCCTTAATCTGGAGGTTATTTCGAGGGTAAGGATGGATCAGCGTAACATTGTCGTAGTTACTGAAGTGGAAAAACCTACTCTAAAAGTTGGAGGAATTTTGTTTCCACAAACTCCTCCGGATTCACCTACCTCTCATCCACCGCAGGATGAAGGAGCACAAATCCCCGCTTCACAAGACCTTTCTCCCATCATCCCGGGAGAAATTGGATTGTTGGAATGGATAAACCGACCCCAGGATGACCCTACAATAGCTGTTGGTCCTTCAGCAGCTTATTGGACCTCTTCTACAGACCACCCAGTGGCTCATTTTTCCATCTCATCCCCACCCAGTGGGACTACTCCGGATGACACCTTAGCCTACTTTTGTGTCCAATTAGGTCATTTTCATTCCATGGTTGAAGAGTTTCGGCAGTCAAGTCTCCAATGACGGGTTCAAGACCCGTCGTCACCCCCTTACCGACCCATCCCAGATCGTCCGATATCTTTTGGATCCCTAGAACAATCTTCCCACCACGAGACCACTAATAAGACTGGTCAACCCTCACAAGAGTCCAGTCTTGCACCTCAAGGGAACCAACCGGTGGAAGGACAACAGTCCAACACACCTGTTACTACCATAGTTAATTTACCAATTTCTCCCCCACCTCAAAATTCGAGGGGAGGATATTCCATTCCCACGGATTATCCCATCGGTAATGTTATTACTATGGTAGCTAGTCAACAACCTATGTTGGTTCAACCTTTGAATAGTGGTCAACCTTTTGTAGCTGGGGGAAATCCTCGTTTCCTAACTAGAACATAGGCAGTGGAATCCCCAGTGGACCTTCCTAACCCGCTAGACTATCCACCATGGTATTATCTCATGTTGGGGGGCCATCCAATGCAACTCAACCCTCATGGATTCAAGTGTATCTAGGTTCTGTTAACCTTGCGCCGGGCCAATCTAATCCCAGAAACGCACCATACGGGATACCTTATCCCGGGAATCCATACACCCTATGTGGGCAACAACTTGTGTTGCAACACGGACCCCAACCGACTATCCCTCAAGTACCACCACCCCCGATCGATCCTCCCCCACCTCCTACTAGAGATGGTGGGCCCCCACCTAACCTTAGTGGAGGCCAACTTCATTTTACCAACAATATCCCTCACCTTTTCGGTGGTGGTGTGAATGGTCCACCAACCCCTCCTAGCGGGGGTGGCGGAGGACCACCCAATCATGGTGGAGGAGGACATTTCCCTTCGGGTGGCGGAGGTGGTCCACCACCCCCTCCAGGAAGAGGCGGTGGAGGACCTAATTATTATGGTGGAGATAGTGGTGGTGGAGACCCTCATCCTTTCGACGGTGGAGGTGGTGGGGTGCCCCACCCTTCTAGTGGCAGAAGTGGTCCACCACCCCCTCCAAGAAGAGGCGGTGGTGGGATGCCTTATTACGGTTATGGTCCCCCACCTCCTCCCGGTGGTGGCGGCGGACCTCCACCCCCTCTCGGTGGTGAAGGAGGACCCCCACCTTATTTGAATGGACCACCTTATGGTGGCGGACCCCCTTATAGTTTGGGCGGCACAACCCCCTACGACTATTTTCCTCATGGTACACCTTATGGTCATATCGGTCCTTACATGCCTTATCCGTATTATCAATATGCACAGCCTAACCCACAGGTGCCTTTCCTGGATACTTTGGACCTGCCTGACCTATCTCGTTTAACCAACGATCCTATTTACCATAGATCTAACTGGAGACGAATTTCGGTGAAACTTTCGTCTGATATCCCCAAATTTGACAGCAAGCTGGATGAAGAACCTAAAAACCACATGATGACATACCACTTATGGTGTTCATCTAATTCCTTAATGGATGATTCAATTCATCTTAGATTGTTTCAAAGGACTCTCACTAGTTCTCCTGCCAAGTAGTACATTAAATTGCCACCCCACTCTTTTCCTAATTTCGGTTCTCTTGACATGAACTGTTTGATGCATTTCCAGCGGCCCATACAGTATGAAACTGGTACCGAGCTTTTAAGCTCGCTGTGTCAGAATACCACCACTCATATTTCAGATCATATCCACAAGTGGCGAAGGAGACGACATCTCATTAAAGCTCCTATTCCAGATCAGCTCCTAGCAGACTGGTTTACAAAATCCCTCATCCCTACCATAACAAGAGATGTTTCCATGCAAGGTGTTGTCACCGAAGAACAAGCCATCGCAAGTGCCCTTGTACTAGATCTAGTCTACACTCAATCTGGCACTTTGTTTGATATTCTTCCTGACGCACCCCATGGCGTTAATGACCCTGCAAAACCACATAAGGGACTCCAAACTGATGGAATCATTGGTTCCCTTAACACCCAGCCTGCTTCTAGCATTGTTGGATCATCCAACCTTCACGGTTCCTCCCCATTACCAACTCAGGCTGACCACAACACCACCAAATCCACCACTCCTGCTCTAACTGAAGAGGTGAGTTATTTCCAATTAGCTTCATCTCAGAAGTTTGGTGGTAAAAAGAAGAACAAGGGAAACCCAAAAAGTCTTCCGCCCAGCAGGAACAAAAGAGCACTCCTGACGATACCAAGCAGAAATGGAAACTAAAGTATCCTTGATTATTGTGTGGAGATGACCACTTCTCCAAAGAATGTCCCCATAGAGACGAAGTACAAAAGTTTCTTAGGGGTAAACCAATTCTTGCATTCCTCAATGATCCATTTCCTACTTAGAACCAGCAGATGATTGCTCAAACCCCCCCAGCCCAGGGGAAACCATCCAATACTGCACATGTTCTCATGGTGCATAACGAGATGATCAATTTGAACAGTCGCTCGTGATCTTATGAACCAGTCCCTTCGAAGGAATCCACTGGAAGCAATTCTAAAAAAGCTTCCAACTCCTTAAATGATGTCACTGTACCATCAACTTCTCTCACCATTGAGAATCCATCCTTAGACTCGATATTGCGACCACCCAAGAGTACAATTCGAAAAGCTGTTTTCAATCCTAACACTCTGGTGGCACAAAATTACAATATCGTGGAAGACTTGGCACAATCTCCTTGCACTATGTCTACCATGGAAGTTTTGCAAAATTGTCGTAATCAACGCAAAACTCTCCTTGCAGCCATCGGTACAGTCGACCCCGATTCCTCGAATACCATCATGTTCTGACTTGACCACTTCAAGCCGAGGCTCTCCCTCCAGCTTGCATTCCAAGTTTTTGTGAACATTGCTAGGAAGATTGTCCATCGTACCCTTTTAGATGAAGGCACCTCCACTTCTGTCATGTAGATCGCATGTTGGAGAGCCATTGGCTCCCCCAAATTGAATCGTTCTCCCACCACGTTGAAAGCATTCAACGGGTGTGGATTTCAACCTCATGGGCTCTTACAAGCTCTTGCAGTTGAGTTGGGAGGAAAGACCGTAACTATTAATGTGGAAGTGGTCTCAGCCCCAATAGATTATAATCTCTTGCTTGGTCGCAATTGGTTTTACGCCATGCAGGAAGTAACCTCTTCAGTCTTTCGCATAGTACAATTCCCCCACCAAGGATGAATTGTTACTATCGACCAATTAGATTTTTACACACCAGATGCTACTACTCATCCTGGTGACCATGTTCCCTCCATTGGACAAATGTCAAAACAGTATGAGAGTATAGGGGTTGGCCTTTTGAAAGATTCATCTCTCATGGGTGTTTTTCCGACAACGGACCCCCCTAATCATGTCGCTACGGTGAACATGATCTCCACGGATATTTTATCTCACTCTACCGATACTTGGCTTGTACCAGATGAAGCCACAACACACTTGCTTGGAGATACAATGCCTCCTTCACCCGCTGAACGTATTTACGAGGCTATCCAATCAGCACCGGAGGACCATTTAACCGTGGCCTCTCCATCCCATTCTATACGATGGACGTCATCGCTACCTGATCTCTTACTTCGGACTTTTCATTCAGACGAGTCCATCATGGAAGTTATGAATGTTGACAAAAATCCATGGGATGATTTCCACCATAAGTCATCTTTTCTTCCTCCTTTGGAGTACATAGAGGACAACATCCACACCCTCTTTTCACCATATATCTACCCATTCCCTCGTTCCCCCATCCTTACATATCTTATGGACATGGAGGGAAACTTAGCCAACATTGAGACAACCACCCCAGTAGACATCTCAGTGAAACTTGGTATAGTGGAACACATTCGCATAGGCCAGAAGTGTTCCCTTGAAGAAATAGCCACTAGCACGGCCTTATTCAAGCAATTTTGAGACGTATTTGTTTGGTCCTATGAGGAGATTCCTAGGATAGACTCCATGATTGTTTCTCATGAAATAAAAACCTATCCTGATGTCAAATCTGTATGCCAAAAGTTTCAACTGGTACACCCCTGGAAGATGGCGACAATCAAGGAAGAGATTGAAAAGCTCTTAAAGGCCGATTTTATTTATCCTTTCCATTGACGGATTAGGTCTCAAACGTCATCCCTATGAACAAAAAGCAAGGTACCATTCACGTCTATGTCGATTATCGGGATCTTAACTAGGCTTATCCAAAAGACAACTGCCCAACTCCCTTCATCGACTAGATTATCAACAATTGTGCCGGTAGCATCATCTTCTCATTTATGGATGGCTTTTCTAGTTACAACCGGATTGAGATCAACCCCGTCGACCAACACAAGACGGCTTTCATCTGCCCGTGGGGAACATTTGCATACCGCAAAATCCCATTTGGCCTTAAAAATGTTGGTGCCACGTTTCAGCGGGCTATGTTGTATGCCTTCCATGACATTAAGGACTTTGTGGAACCTTACCTGGATGATCTCCCTGCTCACTCAAAGCAGCGCGAGTTCCACATTGATCATCTGATGGCCATTTTCCTCAGATGCAGATGGTACAATATCTATCTGAATCCTCATAAGTGTATCTTTTGCATTGAGTCCGGACTCCTCTTAGGATTTATCATCTCAAAGGATGGGATCCACATTGATCCCTTAAAGGTGGAGGCCATCATCAACCTGCCACCCCTGACTGATGTGACAGAACTTCAAAGTCTCCAAGGGAAGGCAACTTATTTAAGATGTTTTGTTTGCAATTTCGCGGAGAAGACTCAGGGGTATATGAGACTGCTAAAGAAGGACGTCCCATTCATTTCGGATGACCAAGCTCAAAAATCCTTCGACAGTATCAAACATGCCATCACGCATGCCCCTGTGCTCCAACCGCCCAATTATTATCGAGATTATATCTTATATATCGCCGCTTCTGCTACCACTATTGCCATGATTTTGGTACAGGAGGATCAAAACGCCCATGAACATGTAATATACTATGCAAGTAAGGGTCTCACCGACACTGAAACTACATATTCACCTGTTGAAAAACTCGCATTCATGGCGGTCATCGCCGTCCAAAAGTTTCAGCACTATATCTTGCTCTGCACCAACACTATCATCGTAGACTCGAACCCCATGTACCACATCTTGACACGTCAGGTGCTTGGGGTCAAGTATTCACACTAGATCATGATACTGCAAGAATTTGATCTTCTTTTTGAGAAAGCCAAGTCAAAAAAGTATTTGGTGTTTTCCGAGCTGATCTGTGACCTTCCCTGTCCTGATGTAGATATTGAGCACAATGACTCTTTTCTGGATGAATCATTGTTTCTCATCAGTACGACTGATCCATGGTATGGAGATATCTCATTATATCTTCAAACTCAATGCTTCAACCTTCAATTGTCTCGTGATGACCATCGTAAGATACGTCACCATGCGAAGTATTATTTAATCATCATTGATACTTTGTATCATCGTGGCATCGATTCAATTCTTCAACGTTGTCTTACTCACAATGAAGCCAAACGCGTTTTGAATGACTGTCATGCTGGGGCATGTGGCAGTCACCTCTATGGGATGGCTATAGCCCAGAATATTTTGCTCGCAGGATATTACTGGCCCACCATCTTCAAAGATTGTATTGAGGCCGTAAAAAAATGTCCTCCTTGCCAACACTTCCATACAAAGAAGCGCACCCATCCCACCCCATTACACCCGGTTATTTCTGTGGGCCTCTTCAAAAAATGGAGCATTGAATTTATGCATTGTAAGCCTGCCTCAGACGGGGGGCATAGTTACATCATTGATGCTGTGGATTACTTCACAAAGTGGGCCGAAGCTATGCCTACATACCAAAACAATGGCAAAACCGCCACACTCTTCATGTTCAATCATGTAATAGCGCGGTTTGGAGTTCCTCAGGAAATTGTTACCGATCATGGTTCCCATTTTTAGAATCATATGGTTGATGAACTAAAAGATAGGCTAGGTTTTCGACATGAAAATGCAACACCCTACTACCTGCACTCCAATGGACAAGTCGAGGCCATTAACAAAGTCTTGAAAACCATGGTCCAAAGGATGGTAGGTACGCAGAAATCCAATTGGCATAACATGCTCTTTTCAGCGTTATGGGCCTACAGAACCTTTGTTAAAACCACCACAGGTTTCACTCCTTTCCAACTAGTCTATGGATTGGAGGCTGTCCTACCTATAGAGTGCGAAATTTTGTCTCTACAACTCGCTGTCGAACTTTTTCCAAATACTACTGCCGAAGAAGAACGTCTCCTACACTTAGAAAAACTTGACGAGTCCCGCCAAGATGCTGCTCTTGCTAATGAAGTGCACAAGAAACACATCAAATCCCAATACGACAAGTCAGTTGAACCTCATATCTTTAATGAGGGTGACCTGGTCCTCACTTATGACTAGAAGCACGACAAACTAGGAGCAGGAAAGTTCGAATCCATGTTGCATGGACCTTACATTGTCAAACGTGTTTTGGAGAAGGGAGCTTATGAGCTTCAAGACTATGACGGAATGTCTTTGGGTGAACCACGCAATGGGCTTTACCTCAAGAGATACTATGCCTAAACTCGTCATGCTTAGACTTTCTTGTATATACTATACATGGCATGGTTTTTGTGTTTTTGTGTGCTGTGACGCTTTTATTTCTTGGTGTCTTTAGATCTTGTTTTCGCTCCTTATACCATGTTCTGTCTGCATGTGCAGATGGAAACATGCTATGGATTTGTAGACGGCGCCAGCCATCATACCCGTAACCTTGCTTCGGCAGCCTGGGTACTATATTCCCCGACAGGTGAGCTCATCGGCTTAGGAGGAAGTTGCCTAGGGTTTGCGACCAACAATGCCGCAGAATATCAGGCAGTAATCGGAACCCTAGCTAATGCCATTTCCTTGGGCATGAACCACATTGTCATCCACATGGATTCTCAATTAATGGTTTTCCATCTTAACCAGGTTTGTTCCATCCGTGATCCCACCTTACTTCATCTCTTCAGATGAGTACGTCTCTTGGAAAGATAATTTGAATCCATTCAGTACCTACACATTCCACGAGAGTTAAACACAGTTGCTAACTCGATGGCCAACTTCATTTTGGATTGGTACATCACACATCACATCACTCATCATTTTAAAACACATAATGTATAAATCACCAAGAATGTCTGTATATATATATCACTCAAAAGTAGTGTTCGTACAAAATCTGAAGCACGATGGCTTTCAGTGAGTCTCTACAAAATATGAAGCATCGTGGCTTTCAGTAATACAAAATATGAGGCCTCTAAGCTCTCAGTACAAGTATAATAGTGTCATCAGGCCTGACGCATGACCTGTACACCACCCCTAGCATGGACAGCCCTATGTCACTGAGTGAGGAAGCTATCCACGGTCCTCACTACCTTGTAGAGTAGGGAATTGAAGCATATAGACGCTCCAACCCCAAACCTCTGCATAGGTCTCGGCAGGTCATTTATCGCAGGCTTAGGAACCTCTACTATCAACTTGGACAAGTTCTTGTATACCTCCTCCATCTCCTCGCTGGCAGCATGAGCACCTGGGAACACAATTGTTTCCCCACCTCTGTCTCTCCTCGCCAGAAGGGGAATTCCTACTGGCCGTATGGGACCCACATATGCACACACATGTTACATACTTGTCAGCACTGCATCAAGAAAATGATAAATATGAAAAACTAAAAGTACAAGGGTTTTTGTTCTGACCTATGTCACCCCATGCTGCACCCTTGGGCAGCACCAAGTCAGGATCCTCTCTGAAATCCATACCATCATATGGGAAGTCCTCAACCATGAGTAATTAGCCTTCCAGCCAGCTGAAGAACTCAGGACCAAAGCTGATGATAGGTCCTCCACCATGACAGGTCATCACCTTAACCCATCTGAGCATGTGGGGATCTCTAGGCTCCCTGTCATCTAGTACAACCTATGGATGCAAGAGAGAGATCCGCTCCAAGAGGAACGATACCATGATCGACCCATAACCAAACTGCTTGAGCTCTCCCCGTTGACACTTGGTCAACTGAGCTCGGAGGTTTGCAAGGAGACCCTCGTACCAGTTGAAAACGATGGGGGACATGCAATCCTCTGCATAAAGCATCTGAGTCCGAGTAGCTGTGCATGGGGCTTGGCTTCCCGCCACTCTAGTAATAGTAAATAGTATGGTACACAGTGGGCGGCTCACCACATTCCTAATAAGGATCTTCCCACTGGAAGATCGAGCAAGAGTGGTACAATGCTGTGACACCATGTCATCAGCTGTGTGGTCACTAGCCCATGTTCCAGTAATATATACAGGGTTCCCTCTCTAGGACAAGCTTGTGAGAAAATAGATGTCCTCAACAACTATTGTGAGGATGTGCTCACCAATCATGAAATGTTGTTGGGATGCATCCCAACTTTGGAGCATTTGTGATAGCAACGGGATTTGGGATCTCATCCCCTGAATCTCAATGAACTTGAGCAAACCACAGTTCCTCAAGGCATCCATGCATTGTGGATCATTGGTAGCTTGTACAACTTATACTTCGTGTTCTCTTTCCCACCACTCTAAAACCATGTTGGCTTGCTAGCAACCTGCCAAAAGGGACATTTAAACACTATTAGATCCTACTTCAACCACAGCAAGTTCTTTTTTTGAGTTCATTTTGATGTTTGGGAAATGCACCTCCGTTGTCGCACTGTAATTTTGCATACAGTGTGATGTCATCGCACTTCACTCATTCGAGACTTGCGCCGAGTCGGTCTCGTCGTAGTTCCTGAAAGGGCCAATTGCGACGAGCCGAGAGCGCAGTAGCCCTCCATGAATTCATCAAAAAACCCAAAAATTGAACCTAAAAACAAAATCTAATCCACTAGAAAGTTGCTGGATGAAGTTTAGGCTTACCTGCTCCTGATGGTGGGTGAAATGGCGGATCGTTGCTCCCGAAATTGGCAAAGGAAGTTTTGGCTCCAAATTGGTACTTTTCCTCCCAAATTGGAAAATGAAACAATGAAAACTATTTTTGGCCCATTTTTCTATTTATAAATAGAATGGAATATTCCTTTTCAAATATTTTGATTCTCTTAGGCCATTTATCATAGTTTTTGACCATTTTTGTCGTATTCGGGGCCATTTGACACATTTTCTAGTGTGCAGGAGTTGTAAGTAGTCTTTTGTGCCATTCCTCGTATTACAACAATCATCATAGGTATGAACACGCCCTTGAACATTTTGTCATTATTTTTGCAACGGTTAGTTTGTAATTATTGCGTGATGATGAGTTTACTCTTTGTTTGTTCTAGTACTCATGAAACTATGAGAACAAGTACCAAGTTATGATTTATCACTTTTTCGGGCTCATTAAACTTCCACGGAAAAGGACACCCCCCAGAGTCTACCATTAAGCTCCTTTCAGGCTCTCGAAAAATGAAAAGATTGCCAAGCGAACTTGTCACGTTCACGCTTGTTAAAGTATTTGAATGGTCATCTTCCTGGCGATAGTTTACCCCTGTTTTGGACTAGGAGGCACTAATTACGAAAAAGGTATACTCCATCCAATCATGACTGGAAGAGTCCTCTCCCACGTTGTTTTACCCTTTTTCAGGCGATGAGGCTAACTTTACGAAAAAGTACCGTTGGAGTCTTCTTTAGTTCTTTTCAGACTCTCTAAACATGAAATGACGATCGAGTTTACTTTCTATGGACTCATTAAAATTTTCACATTGAAGGGTCCGTCATGAGATGAACCCCTCCTATCCCAGGTTCGGAAAATATTTGGGATTGGACTCATCTATGAGATGAGCTATATCGAGCATCTGGTTACCCTCATCAAGCTCGTAAAAAACACATGAGGCACTCATCATTCATGATGGGGAAAAAGGAAAGTGTTTGTGTTACATACCTTGTTAGTGGAAGTATGTAGTCATTCTTGAACATGGCACTCATCTGCATTTGGATACAGCACTTGGATCATCCATTTGTCCTTGAGTTCCACTTATTTCCTGAGTCTCATTACTCCTTTGAATCATTCAAAGAAAAGCTTCCATCATCAGTCGCTTTGAGAATTTGTGTCGCACTCATCGTATCAATACTGCCAAGTCATGCCATGCCCATGTTCAAGAATATGTCTATCATTTATCATCTATAGTCAGTACACCCACCATCACGTCGGTCTACTCTGATTCAGTCTTGCATGTTACGTTACCATCCGTCTACCCTATACATTTTTGTCGTGTTTCGTGTCGATTGATGGGTGATTCATCATGGCCCTCCTTCGATGGATTCATCCTTGTCGACTTCAACGTATCATTCAAGGATTGAATCTAGAAACCAATCAAGTACCTTGGCCCTGCATGCCTCAATGGCAGGTTACCTTGCTTTCAACATGAGTTTACATCATTGACTCTTGATTGAAAGATTTCGTCTTGCGTTCAACTTCAACTCATTTATTCACGCTTGATGTAATGTACTGTGATACCTTGGGAATCATTGACATCAATGGTGATCTCCCTTGCACTTGTTAACGGTTTACATTAATGGCTGGTAATCAAGTGGTTTCTACCATGTTCGACGTCAAGACATTTGTAATCACATGGATAAATTCGTATCATTGCGGGTTCAGCTTCAAGACCCTGGGGAGTCATGTTTTACCCAGGTTGTGATGGAGTTTGTATTGATTTATATCACATGGATCCACATTTGTATTGGTCATGGCTATGTTATCATCTCATCATGGATCTACGCTTGTGTCTAGTAGCCATGATTGTGTTCAGTCGATCATTACTACCATGGATCTGTGTTGTATTGGTCGGCAACCATGTTGCACTTTATATGAGATTGTTAGTTCAAAGTCAGTTGTACTACAGCAGTGTCCTTCACCCGACAAGTCTATTGCCATTACTTCTATCAAAGCACTTCACCTGTCTATCTTCAACAGCTTCATGCTTTGGGGGGCATTCTGTTACACCCAAAATCTACTCATCATAAGATTCAGTGTATACTCCCTTGAATATATCTTGACTAAGTGATCAACTAGGGAGGATTTGTACCCAATTGTGCTAGGTTTTGAAGGGTCTTCACAGGCTACACACTAGCAACATGCGACGTTGCACCTTGCCCCATTACAGGGTGTGACGAAGTTAGTTAGATGGAAAAAATAACTTCTTCGAGGTCCTTCTCGAATCATGCTGACTTGGGACCCTATCCCTGACCTCTTGGAGGAGCTAGCACTCGGTTCCTAATCCTTTGGAGAGATCCCTTAAGCCTCTCCTACCATCTCTCAACCTATCCTATCCATACCCTATCGACTTAGTCCTATATGAATGAAGCTCACTCCCATCCCAAATGGAGGAAGTCTATGGTATCTACATGCTGGTGAAATCACCCTTGGAACATATCCACTCACCTATTAGAGAACTCATACTTCCTTGGAAGGATATGGCAATCGGCTTTGTCGGAGAAGGTCTGCAGCATTAAGCCTTGGTTGTAGTTCTATATCTCTATTATGTACTCCCCTCTTTTTACAGTAATACAAATGCTTTCCACCAATATTATTCATGCGTGTAATGATATTGAGTAGTTTACTTGCTTAATTGTTTACTTAGATCTCTTATTGTATAGATATCTTTTACTTGTTTCTCTTGTTTCTTGTCTTGACAGGTCTTGCAGCTTGGATCTGACGACTGTGAGACATGGAGCAACATTCAGGAGAAAGGATTGTGAAGTGAAAGGTAAGACATCTAATACTCGATCCTTAAGTAGATCTAGGAAATGCATTAGTAGTCTATTCTATTTGTTCTAGACTCACTTTGAGCTAGGGAGATCTTGCTCGCGTCCGCTCAAGTGGATTGTTCGATAACAACTTCTCTCGTAGAACCATATTCTAGTTCTCATTGGTGCTCTGGTATAAAATAGTCAAGGCTTCCCACATTTTAAATGCACGGTCCTTTCCTAAAATGTGGGGAATGATGTGGTCTTTAATTAGATCTAAGATAATTCTTCTACCCTTACAGTCTTTCTTGTTGAAGGCTGACAATGCAGCTGCATCTGTAGCAGCGTGAATCTGAATAGGGTGAGTTGTAGTATTGTTTACCACTTCATCCCACAACTCATTCTCTTCCAAAATCAGCATTATCCTAGCTTTTGATGGAACAGAATTCCATGTCCCATCTAGCCTATCCTCAAACCTAAGTGTTGTAGCCATCTCTCTGTCAACCTAGCAAGGTGCTCCTCACTAAAAAAAGAAAAATACTGAAATATGGAAATTTCTGTGCATCTGCAATTTATTAACTTTTCTTCCCAGAAAGATCTGATACCATGTAAGTTTTTTTAGCTTACAGTCCTCTCGGTTTCAATGTAAATTTATCATAGTTTAATGCCCAACCCAGTTTTTTGTTGGCTGGAAGTTTCACATAAAATTTTCAGATAGTTAAAACACTGGTGAAGATCAACATTTAATGACAAAATTAATTTAAACATGCACACCATAAAAAATTAAAGTCAAAATTTTTTGGCCAATAGCCTTGGAAAAACCCCCACGGGGAAAACCAATTAGAGAGAGAGAGAATTTGTATTTCTTCAGAAGAATTTCAGTACAGTAATTTTACAGTTGAAATGTACTTATCTCAAGCAACAACATACACCTAGAAAGATGCCTCAATTTTTGTACGTTGCTGCCTCAGTTTTTGTGCATAATATCACCTCGAATTCTGTGCCTAAACACCACCTCGATTTCTATGCAAAACAACACCTTGATTTATGTGCAATGAAACCACCTCGATTTCTATGCTAGATGCCTTGAAAATTGTGCAGAAACTTGCCTTGATTTATGTGCCAGAAAGTATAGTTTGTACATGCTGTATGGACCTCGAAATCTATGCCTAAAAATTACTGAAAACCATGCCCATATTTCTGCCTTGAATCCCGTGCTGTTGCCTCAAGATATTTTCCCAGAAAAATCCTCCAGAGCAATGTTGTACAAAACAACAATAAATGTTGTGTATGGATTCTTGGTTTATGTGCCTAAGGTTTTTTTCTCTACCTTAGCAATCATGTTGTACTGAAATTGTCCTCTCCTCGAAATGCATGCTGCTCAGTAAATGATCCTAGAGTTGACTCAAAATTCATGCCCCCTCTCTAGCTCTCTTCTTCACTCTCTTCAGCAAACGTTAGCTCTATGCCTTCCCTTTCGCTTTTTGAAAAAACCCTAACGTGAGTGAGGGCTCATCTAATCCAATGGCTGAGATTAGATTAGATGAGAGGTTGAGATTAAATGCTCTCTTTTAATTTTCCATAAAATTTAAATTCACTCACTTAAATTTATCAAAAGGTGACTTTAATCTCTAAAGTCACTTTAAATGCTCATCTCAAGTCATTTAATGCAAGGGTCACTTTATTTCCCCTTTTAAGTGACTTAGGAAAAAAGTCACTAGGGGAATACATTCCTAGGTACAAAAATGAACATAAAAAACTTCAGGCACTATATCACTGGATACGAAGCCTTTTTCCACACCAACCATTCAACAATCAGGTATCTTATGAATAAACCTAATACAAGCGCTAGCATTATTAGATGGCTACTCCTCTTGCAAGAATTTGACATAACAATACTGGATAAGCCAAGCAAACATAATGTGATAGCTGATTTTATGTCTAGATTGACCCATGGACATGATAGTGAGTTGGTAAATGATAAATTCCCTGACGAGCACCTCTTTGCAATCTCAACAAAAATCCCATGGTTTGCTGACATAGAAAACTACTTAGTATCTGGTAAATTTCCACAACATTTCAGCTACCAAGACAAATGCAGAATAAGAATACAAAGTGCAACTTACACATGGATAGAAGGAATGATTTTTAAAAAAGGGCTAGACCAAATATTGAGAAGATGTATTAGAGAAGACGAAGTCCATGATATACTGCATGCCACTCACAATGAGCCATGTGGAGGCCATTATGCTGCAAAAAAAATAGCCTATAAAGTACTGCAAACTGGATATTATTGGCCAATGCTGCACAAAGACTTCTATGATTATGTATCACATTGTGATGATTGTCAATGAATGGGGAAGCCTACACAAAGAGAATAAATGCCTCTACATCCCAAAATATCTTTGGAAACATTTGAGAAATGGTGATTTGATTTTGTTGGTCCATTCAACCCCCAATCAAATCAGAAAAGCTATATTTTAGTATGCATTGACTACCTTACAAAGAGGGAAGAAGTGGTAGCACTTGCAACAACAAATGAAACAAATGTAGCAATTTTTTTTACAGAACAAAGCTTCCACAGATTTGGAGTCCCAAGAGAGTTAGTTTCTGACCAAGGAACGCAATTTACATCCAACCGCATCGAGGACCTACTTCGAAGAAACAATGTCAAACATCGAAGGTCATCCTCCTGCAACCCTCAAGCTAATGGTTAAGCTGAAGTGACAAACAAAGAACTTGAAAGAATTTTAACAAAGATAGTACAACTACACAAAAGAGATTGGGTAGACAGATTAAGTGAGGCAGTTTGGGCTTATAACACAACATGGAAAACAACAACAGGATTTACTCCATATGAGTTGGTATATGGAAAGAAAATAATGCTCCCCATTGAATTTGAAATTAATACATTGATAATTGAAGCCAGCTTAAACATGCAACTCTCATAAATACAAGAAGAATGTAAGCACCAGCTAAACAAACTGGATGAGCACCGCCAACAAGCCCTTGCACACACTGAAATTATCCAGTAACAGAGAAAGAAATGGCATGCCAAAAAAGTCAAATAGAAGAAATTCAAAGAAGGTGATTGGGCAGTACTATATGATTCTAGGTTCCAAATTTTTCAAGGAAAACTAACAACCAGATGGCTCGGACCCTACATCATTGACACAATCTATGACAATGGAGCAGTCAAAATCACAATAATTGATGAAACATAGTTCCCCATGTTGGTGAATGGACATCGACTCAAGTTGTACAAGAAATCACATTCCAGGTAAGAGTTGACACAAACACTCTATCAAAAAAATCTAATGCTGATAGAGAACTTAGATAATCACTGATTATTGCTAAAAAAAGAAAAGAAAAAAAAAGAGAGAGAAAAAAATTGTCATGAAAAAATATATATATATATATACAAAAAAAGAAAAAACACAAAAAATAAAAAAATGATAAAGAAATGATGAAATATGCTCAGGATTATGTCAAGATAGAAATGAATGGACTAGATCTATACCAATGAAGATCTATGGTTGCAAAACAATCTCGCAAAAGAAATATAATTGCTCTAAACAGTTTACGATAAATGATGTTAACACTAGAAACAAATCAATCATCAAGTCAACACATGGAAACAAATCTACAGTCAATAACTCTTGCGTAGATTAAAAATGCATGAAGAAATAAACTTCCCAAATCAATGAAATATTGGTAGACTCCACATACGTCAATGGTGAATATCTGATGAAGAAGTGAATCTTCGGTGGTTATTCACTTCACGGATACAACAAGCATGGGAAAAACAATGCTTTTTATTCGTGAAGTTTGGTAGGGACCACGCTTCTGGATGGTCAAGATGGGGATTGGATTTCGATCAATGATTGACAAATGAATCAAGCAAGCCAGCAAGCAAATTTTAGCAAAGAGAAGAAACGAATCAAGCAAGCCAACAAAAAAATTTCAGCAAAGCGAAGAAATTGTTGAATTTTCAGAATTTACTTCAATCTGATCTAGGATCTTAACTGAGAGAACAACATGTACAGCATATCTATAGTATATCAATCATGGAGACAATAATGCAAGCACACAAGAGACACAAAGATTTACTTGGGGAAAACCATAAAGGTGAAAAACCCCAATAACTTCCTCAGAGATAGATAGAGCAATGATACAACCAACCATAAGAGATAGACATATCCTAGCAGCAGATCCTCCTCCTCCATAAGTGTTCCACTCCTCCTTGAGTGCATGAGTGAGAAGTGAGTGAGTAAATAGAGTGCCTCCCGCACTCTATTTATACTTGACTTGACTTTCCTTTTTACCTAACTCATGTAGGCTCGAACTTAACCACATAACATAATGCTGACTGGGCTAACCCCCAATAGGGTGTTCTAATAACCCTTTGAACCACATGGCCGACCCCCAATAGGGTGGTCTAATAACCCTTTGACCCACATGACTTATACAAGGCTGACCCCAAACAAGGTGGTCTAATAACCCATCAAGTATAAGTTACGACACTTACAATATAAATGACGACACTTCCATATAGAGGAATAATAACATCTCTATAGGAATACAATATACATATATGTGAAATACATTCCGAAGTTACATATACATCAACACTCTCTCTTAACTAGGAAGGTATTTCTCAGCACAGTTCTTCTAGCACAAGTCATCTTCTCTGGATAATCGTCATCGAGTCATCATCATCGTCACTGCTACTGCTATCTCAATCAATCTCTGAATCTACTCGTCATAGGAAGTTCTACAGAGCCAGTCCTTTTTCATACTGGATGTAGGCCCACCACCTGCAGGTCTTCGTCATCATTGGCCATACTGTGGAATCCTCAGGACTTATTACGTGCATCACAAAACCTCGAAAGAGCATCCCAGGCTGTTACGAGCACACAGCTCTACCTATAGGATCTCCCAGGGCGCTATTACATGTGACCCCACCACAAAACCTCGAAAGAGCATCCCAGGATGTTACGGGTACACAACTCTGACCTGTAGGATCTCCCAGGGCGCTATTATATGTGGTCATGGAAAAACCTCGCAAGAGCATCCTAGGACTGATTACGGGCACACAGCCCAACCTATCGGATCTCCCAGGGCGCTATTACATGCCATAGGACAAAACCTCGCAAGAGCATCTGCCAGATATCCCAGGGCGCTATTACATGCCTCCCAGAGCAAAACCTCGAAAGAGCATTTTCCAGATGTCCCAGGGCACTGAATTACATGCCATAGGCAAAACCTCAAAAGACCATCTGCAAATCTCCCAGGGCACCGGATTACATGCTCATCTGTACAACCTGATCCACGGCCACAGAGTATCAAGCTGATACTCACCATACATCATCCTGATGTATCCATGATCATCCTGATCATCATCACTGCAACGTCCTGCTGCATGTCATCTAGAGAAACATCCTGAAGCTCGTCATCCATGATCATCCTGATCATCACTGCAACATCCTGCTGCATGTCATCTGGAGCAACATCCTGAAGCTCGTCATCCATGATCATCCTGATCATCACTGCAACATCCTGCTGCATGTCATCATACCTGATCCACCTGATCATCAATGCATCTACCTGATGCATACCAAGTATGTACCTAATACATATCATCATACATGATCCTCGTGATCATCAATGTATCCACCTGATACAAATACAAATACATGATACATATCACCATACATGATCCACCTGATCATACAATGTATCCACCTGATACATATACAGATACATGGTCCAAGCATCCAACATGATGCATATACAAAATACATACACATGATCCAACGGATCATATCCAGCATCAACATGATGCATACATACATACATAAAAATGTTCCACTTGATCATATCCAGCATCCAACATGATGCGTACATACATACATAAAAATGATCCACCTGATCATATCCAGCATCCAACATGATGCGTACATACATACATAAAATGATCCAACTGATCATATCCAAGCAGAAACCAGAACATCATCCTGATGCTCATCATCCAGTGCTTACATCCACAGCCATGTGAAGGATCCTCCTTCCAACATGCTTGGAATGGCTTCAGCAAATGTGTCCATCACTTCTTCCTCGAAGTGTCCTCAATCTGAAGAACGCCAAGCCTCTATCTGAAGTACTCGAACTTCACCCTGGCTAGTGGCTTCGTCAGCACATCTGCAATCTGCTCATCTGTTGCAACATACAGGAGCTTCACAGCTCCTCTCTGCACCATATCCCTGATATAGTGATATTTGATCTCTATGTGTTTCGACCTATCATGAAACACTGGGTTCTCGGACAGCTTCACACAACTCTGGTTATTACAGAAGATACCAGTAGCATCCAACGAGAGATCAAATAACTCAGACAGTAGCTTCCATAGCCATACTGCCTCACAACTAGCTGAACAGGCTGCAACATACTCTGCCTCAGCTGTACTCAGTGCTACGCAGGACTGCTTCCTTCTAAACCAAGAGATCACACCTGATCCCATACTGAAGCAACAACCAGATGTGCTCTTCCTATCTGCAGCACTGCTATCCCAATCTGAATCAACATAACCCTGTAGGTTAAACTTTTGATTCGCTTCATACTTGAGCCCATAATCCACTGTACCCTTCAGGTACCTTAGAACATGCTTTACAGCAACCAGGTGAACACTCCTCGGATCCATCAGGAACTGGCTCAATGTGTTCACAGCAAAGAAAATGTCTGGTCTCGTGTTCGTCAGGTACATCAAGGACCCAATCATTTGATGATACAAAGAGACATCAACCGGATCAGATGAAGCATCACATAGAAGCTTCAGATTCGATGCCATAGGTGTGGCCATATCCTTGCAGTCCATCATCCCGAACCTCTTCAGGATCTCTACTACATACTTCCCTTGTCCAAGGAAGATTCCATCTGCACTCTGCCACACCTCCATGCCAAAAACAAATAGTGCATCATCCCCAAGTTCTTCATCTCGAACTTGGCAGCAAGCTTCCGCTGCGTGTCGGCAATCAATCTATCTTCACCTGTAACAAACAGGTTATCCTCATACAAAAGTAGTATCACTGGATTGCCTTCCTCAACCTTGTAGAAAAGGTTGGAACCCGCTTAACTCTTGGTAAAGACCAAACTGGATAGAAAGTTTTCTATCCTACCATACCAAGTTCTGCACACATATATGACTACACCATGCTGTCTTGAAATCCATCTGGTGTATCTTCTAATTCATCATTTTTATATTTCTCAATGCTGCCATGCTTGATCTGATAGTTCCATTTGGAAGTCATAACAAACTTCCCTTCACGTCTTGGGACTACATCCCAAACATCATTCTTCATGATCGATGGATCATGGCATTCCATTTCTTCATCCCAGATCTTGGGAACTTCAATATCTTCAATAAATATCTTTGTTGCTGGAACAAATGTTGTAGTCCTTTTGTAGGTGAAGATATGCGGTCTTTCCTACAAAACAGGTTAAATTGCATGATTAGAAACATCTCATAGTTTTCAAAACAAATTCTTACACAAAGAAATATGTCATACAGTCATGCAATTATCTTAGCCAATGCTTCAATACAACATTTATCCATATCCCGTAACTTTCTAGATGCCTTCTGATCTCTACCAGAACATTGTTAAGAGTGTGCACAACTCCCAACATGTCAGCAAAGAGGTTTCATTCTAGATAAGTAGCAATG
This sequence comes from Larix kaempferi, assembly GCA_027924585.1. Classification (NCBI taxonomy): domain Eukaryota; kingdom Viridiplantae; phylum Streptophyta; class Pinopsida; order Pinales; family Pinaceae; genus Larix; species Larix kaempferi. Next base: position 1,391,655 of record BSBM01000642.1, on the reverse strand, counting down.
GAATGTTGTACAGTGCCATAGGCCACTTACCCATGTATATTAGTAGTATAATGTTGATCAATGCAACTATTCTAATATGCACAATACATATCCTAAGTCTAGGAACATGATCATTCACATCATTGAACAATTTTACTTAAAAAAACAAATATGTAAGAAATGATAATTAAAATACTTATCTTTGTTTGTTCGTTGGGTGGACTCCCTCTGAGTCTTCACTTCCTTGCAGGAGATGCTGGAGTCCTAATCTCAAGTAGCTTCTTCTACACCTTTCTATTGTAGAAAGATGGTCAACTCCCTCTGAATATCTGCATCCTTTCATAAACCACTGGAGTGTACTCCCTCTTGATCTTGGCTCCCTGGATTACCTATCCTTGAACTTATATACATTCTCGATCCCTATGCATGCTTGTTAGTATCATCATTGTGTTATCCTCTAGGTCTAATATAAAATCATACATTCATTAGTATACTATTAAAACACAATAATCTCAAGCATGTATAGTCATGATCATTTCAAACATAAATAATAAGCATTATCATTCAAGGTTTATGTAGGATTCTCATGGTTAGTCAAATCATAAGAAGCATAACATGTCTAAATCATCAATCAAGATAAGAGATATAATATGCATAAAACCTGTGATTATTCGAACCTATACCTTCATGATTCTCTTGGTTAGTCATATCATCAATTATGGTAAGAAACATAATATGCATACAACCATGATTATTCAAACCTATGACTTCATGAATAATCATTATCAACAATAGTATAAGATCCTAACCCAAGGTAGGATTCTATATATATAGGAAAAACATACCTAGATTAGCATGCTAGTTAGTTATGTCTAACATACTCACATGATGTCTTCTTGTTCTTCTTCAATGACTTGTGCTAGTAACCTGTATATCTCATAGGTTAGCCATTATAAAACCAAGTTATACATACCTCGTAAATGGATCTTCTATGAGATCCATGACAATGGATGAGTCTTTATCCTCATGTCATCATGATCATATGTTCTTGAAATGGAACATGATTTGTCTTTCTTGGTGTACCTTTCATGTTAGTAGTCAACATAAACCTCATACAACACCATAATGCATTAGTACAATCATAAGTGTCAACACCCTAACCAATGAATATCTTCTATCATGCATTCATAATTTTGTTAAAGTGATACGACAAATCTAAAATCAAGATTGCACTAACCGTAATAACATGAAGACAAACATACCATAAACTTAATCATGAACAAATCTCAAAACATACCTCGATGAGTCATATCTGTCGATATCGCTTGTAATCTCCTTATGTAAAGCCTTAGCCTCATCTCCCTCTGAAACAGGAACTCCTTCACTTATGCAGGTGACCAATCCATTTTCTTCTAGGATTAACCCAATCCACTTGATTTGCAAAAGCTGGACCTGGAGCTGGATATGGGTTTGTCAGAGAAACCCCAAAAATTCAAACTTTGAATTTCAAACTTCCGAAAGGATAGAAATATGCGCCTTGATGAGCTGATCAAGCTAGTATATTTAGAATTTGAAAACTGCAAAGTTTCACTCCTCAATTTTGCCTTTGAAACTTTCGGATTCACTGGATGTGACCCTAAACTAGGGTTTGATGAAGCCCACTCTTCTGCCCAATCAAAAGGTTTTAACCAAATCTCTAAGCTTCTATTTTTCTGAGGAGCTTCCAGCCGTGGTCACAGATTTCAAAAATTCCCATTTTTATAGAAGCCCTAATTTTCCATTTTTCTGATCAAAGTCCCGAACTAGGGTCTGATCAAACCCAGCCTTCTTCCCAACCAAAAAATCTGATCTTGGTCTCTAAATTTTTATTTTGATGAGTAGCATTCAGCCGTGGTCTCCGATTACAAAAATTCCAACTTTCTTCAAAGCCCTAAATTTCGGAAGCCATGAATGAAGGTACTCAAAAATAATTATGTTTTGACATAAATATGTACCTAATTGTTTCTGGTGTAACTCCGAACCTTTTGATCCACAGGGTCTGAAAAAGGTTTCCTGAGATAGCCTGACCTGTTACCTTTCCATCCTGACAGGTCTAACCTAAATTGGATTCTCTGAGAGAGAGTTATGCCAAATGTCGCAACGTGACCTGTTTTGGGATAATACAGGAGTGTGAACTTGTACGGTGTGCCACGTGTCACTTTTTCAACTTCGGCCTATGAAAACATTTCTTGAGATAGTACAATCTGTGTAATACCTGTCACTTTTTACGAAATTTCATTTGGATCTTCTTAGCCCAGGTTATGACCTTTTTCCAAAGGTCACCTGATTTTGACTCAGATCTGGAAGAGGTAGAAACCTTATATTGTACAGATCATAAATCACAAAGTACAACGAATTAGAGGTTTTCCTTTGGACACAAGGTACATGGGGATCTTAGCTTCGGCCTGTAACAATTTCAGATCCAAAAAATCCTCCAAAATGGATTTATAGCGAAAGTGCTACGATGACTGGTTTTTTCTATATCAAGCCCTAGCATCATAAGTGCAACAAGTGTCATACATGCCATATCATGCCTTCTTTCAGGCTAGCTCTGATACCATGTTGAATTTTTAGAATTTACTTCAATATGATCTAGGATCTTAACTGAGAGAACAACATGTACAGCATATCTACAGTATATCAATCATGGAGACAATAATGCAAGCACACAAGAGACACAAAGATTTACTTGGAGAAAACCATAAAGGTGAAAAACCCCAATAACTTCCTCAGAGATAGATAGAGCAATGATACAACCAACCATAAGAGATAGACATATCCTAGAAGCAGATCCTCCTCCTCCATAAGTGTTCCACTCCTCCTTGAGTGCATGAGTGAGAAGTGAGTGAGTAAATAGAGTGCCTCCCGCACTCTATTTATACTTGACTTGACTTGCCTTTTTACCTAACTCATGTAGACTCGAACTTAACCACATAACATAATGCTGACTGGGCCAACCCCCAATAGGGTGGTCTAATAACCCTTTGACCCACATGACTTATACAAGGCCGACCCCAAACAAGGTGGTCTAATAACCCATCAAGTATAAGTTACGACACTTACAATATAAATGACGACACTTCCATATAGAGGAATAATAACATCTCTATAGGAATACAATATACATATATGTGAAATACATTCCGAAGTTACATATACATCAACAGAAATCCAATTAAGCGAGCCAGTAGAAGAACCAAGCAAGCCAGAAAATCATTGAAAAGTGATATTCAACAAAATCAAAGGTCAAATCAAGCAAGCTAACATAGAAAATCAAGAAAGAAAATGACAAGCGAGTCAATAGAAGGAAATCATAAAAAGTATAACTACTGAGACGACAAAAATAACTACAAACACAAATGAAATCTACTACGGAATCCAACGCCCATACAAAAAATTCCACATCATCCGCCAAGGTACGCTAGCATAACAAGTAATCACTGAACTCTTTGTTTTGTTTTCAAATCAAATCATTCTCCCCATAAAATAGTTATTTTGCAAGCTAAGGACAGCTTTTAAGTCATTTTGGTGGCACGGTTCAGGGTAACTTTACTATGTCATTGTAGCCAGGGTTTTACCCCTAGCTTGTGCAAATGAGCACCTACTAAGGAGAAGGGACTCCTTAGTAGTAGTTGTTGAGATATTGTAACTTCAAAGAATATTATATTTGTACTTTATTATTCCGGAGATGTTTCATTCCTCCGTGAAGATCTTATTGTATATCCGGAGATGTTTATTCCTCCGTCGGAATGTGGTAACTCGGGTTATTAGACTTCCCTAGTGGGGGTCGGCCTTGTATGTGTCATGTGGGTCAAAGGGTTATTAGACCACCCTAGAGGGGTCGGCCCAGTCAGTTGTAGTGGGGTATTTAACCCATTGGTTAAATACGAGCGTACGTGTACTTGTGTAAAAGATATGTCAGAGTAGTGTATAAATAGAGGAGGTGTGTTCCTCATTTGACACACACACTCACTTGAGAGAGAGGCGCACTTGTGGAGGAGAGGTCTGCTATGGTGGAGGAGGAGATCATGTCTTTGTTTTGCATCTTTGTATATTGATGGTCATCTATATTGAGGAAGCTTTACTGGGTTTTCTACCCCATGAGGGTTTCCCAGGATAAATCTGTGTCTCTTGTGTTTATGCTATGCTTGTTGTTTCTTCAGTGATCCTGTATATGCTATTAATGTGAAATGGAATGTAATGCTGCTATTTTCTATCTTAGCATATTAAATATTAACATGGTATCAGAGCTAACCTGAAGGAAGGCAAGGTATGGCACTTACGACACTTGCTTTACTTACGACAATTTGAAGGTTAGGGTTTTACATAGCAAAAACCAGTCATCGTGGAACTTTCGCTATAAATCCATTTCTGAGAAGTTTCAGGGTCTGAAAAGTTTACAGGGCGAATATAACATCCCCAGGTACCTTGTGTCCAAAGGGCACCCTCAGATTCGTTGCACTTTATGAGTTATGATCAGTACAAGTTAGGGTTTCTGCCTCTTCCAGATCTCAGTCAAAATCAGGTAACCTTGGAAAAAAGGTCATAACTTGGGCTAGGAATCTCCAAATGAAATTTAGTAAAAAGTGACAGGTAACACACAGACTGTACTATCTCAGGAAACTTGTTCAGAGGATGAAGGTGAACCAGTGACACGTGGCACGTTGTACAAGTTCGCTCTCCTGTTTTATCCCATAAACAGGTCACGTTGCGACACTTGGAATAACTCTCTCTCAGAGAGTCCAATTGATGTCAGACCTATCAGGATAGAAATATAATAGGGCAAGCCATCTCAAGAAAAATTTTCAGAGGCCGAAGTTCAAACAGTGACACGTGGCATTTCGTTTAAGTTCACTCTCCTGTTTTATACCATAAACAGGTCACGTTGCGACACTTGGCATAACTCTCCCTTAGAAAATCCAATTGAGGTCAGACCTGTCAGGATGGAAAGATGATAGGTCAGGCTACTGCAGAAAAAAATTTCAGACCCTGTGGAGCAAAAATTTCATAGTTATAGCAGAAACAATCAGGTGCATATTTCTGTCAAAACAGAATTATTTTTGGAGCACCTTTATTCATGGCTTCCGGAATTTAGGGTTTCGGAGAAAGTTAGAATTTTTGGAATCGGAGTCCACGGCTGATGCTACTCCGGAAAATCAAAATTTAGAGACCAAGATCGAATTTTGTGGTTGGGTAGAAGACTGGGCTTGATCAAACCCTAGTTCAGGATTTTGATCAGAAAGATGGAAAATTAGGGCTGCAGCAAAAGTTGAAATTTTTGAAGTCTGTAACCACGACTGGAAGCTCCTCAGAAAAATAAGAGTTTAGAGCCTTGGATCGAACCTTTTGATTGGACAGAAGGGTGGGCTTCATCAAACCCTAGTTTGGGTTCCTGTCCAGAAGATCCAGAAGTTTCGAAGGCAATTTTGAGGGGTCAAATTTTGGAGATTTCAAAAGTGAAGTATGCTAGTTTGATCAGCTCAGCAAGACACATCCTTCCATCCATTTAGAAGCATGAAAGTCAAAGATTGAATTTTTAGGGTTTCTCTAGCAAGCCCTAATCAAGCTCCAAATCAAGTTTCAGGGGGAGTTGAGGCTAAGGTCTTACATAAGAAGACTACAAGAAGTCTCGACAGGTATGACTTAAGGAGGTTCAGGTATGTCTTGAAATATGATTCTTGATTAAGTTCATAATGTGTTTGTCTTCATATTATTTATTAGTACAATCTTGATTATTGTTAGAATTGTCTTATCACGCTAGTAACTATATGAATGCATGTGAATGATCGAAGGCATTCATTGATTAGAGCTATATGATTGTACTAATGCATTATGGTGTTGTGTGAGGTTGATGTTGTCTGCTAACAAGATACAGGTACATCACAAAAGACAAATCAAGTTCCATGACCATGACAACATGAAGACAAAGACTCATCCATAATATTTGTTCTACTTACGAGGTATGTATGACTTTGTTATATTATGCTTAACCTATGAGACATGCAGGTTCTAGCTCAGGATCTCTAAATCATTGAAGAGATTGTTTAGGTATGTTGTACATAACTAATCCAGATATGTTTTCTTATGTCAAGTTAGAATCTTACCTTGTGTTAGGATCCCTTATATAAGTCTACTTGGTATGATTGGTTATGCTTATTCATAAAGTTAGTAATCAAGGGTTTATGCATATTATGTCTCTTGTCTTGATGATTTAATTAACCAGAAGAGTACTATGATCAAACAAGAATATGCATGAGTAAAAGAAGACTTCCTTGAAACCCTGAATACTAATGATCATGACTATACATATTCAAGATTATTTAGAATTAGAATGTTTGGAGAATATATTAATGAACGTATGTTTGTGTATGAGATCATGAGGATGACACTAGTGCACACTTGAGCATGCACAGTGGTACAGAATGAATACAAGTTCAAAAGACATATAGAAGATCAAGCGGGAGGCAACCACACAAACATAAAAGATAAGTATTTGAGTTGTTATTTGAAATAGTAAATGATATTGCTTGTATGCATATTTATATTCCTAGAATATATCATGCTGAGTGTAAACATTCATAGAGCATTAAATAGTATATTACTAATATGCATATGATTGGTAAGTTGGACAAACATTCCGTTGTTGCTTGTCTAGAATGAAACCTCTTTGCTGACATGCTGAGAGATGTGCACACTCTCGATAGTATGTTCTGGTAGAGATGGAAGGCATCTAGATAGCCACTGTATGCATACAGGATATGGGAAAGTGTTGTGCCAAAGTATTGGTCAAAATAGTTGCATAACTATGTAAATGATATCTGTATGCATAGTAGGTTATCATGTCAATATGATTTGATGATTATGAAGTATTACTAATCATGTACTTAATTTTGATTTGTAGGAAAGATCATGATGAATGATGAACACTGAACAAGCGATGGATGTTAAACAAAACAAAAAGGATTTTCAAATCAAACACACTATAGAAGGCTTGTGGCTAGAAGATTCTCTTAGAAAGAAGAAGAGAATCATGATGAGATGTTTGCTCCAAGTGGCTAGATAAGACCATTCTCTTAATGGTGTAATTAAAGAAGAAGTGTGAATCAGGTTCTGTATGGGTTCCCAGGATCGATAGTAATTGATGAGAATACATGTGAGGATTGCATCATCCTTGAACACTAGTTCTAAAGTGAGCCGTAGACAAGTGTCTCCGAGAAAGAAGAGGGATTGTATCATCCTTGAACACTTGTTCTAAAGAGAGCCGTAGATGTATGTCTTCGAAAACGAAGTCCTTGGTGAACATGTGAGGGGATTGGATCATCCCCGGACTTCAGTCCGAAAGAAGAGCCGTAGATGTATGTCTTTGAGAATGAAGTTCTTGGTGAACATGTGAGGGGATTGGATCATCCCTGGACTTCAGTCTGAAAGAAGAGCCGTAGACGTATGTCTTCGAGAATGAAGTTCTTGGTGAACATGTGAGGGGATTGGATCATCCCTGGACTTCAGTCCGAAAGAAGAGCCGTAGACGTATGTCTTCGAGAATGAAGTTCTTGGTGAACATGTGAGGGGATTGGATCACCCCTGGACTTCAGTCCGAAAGAAGAGCCGTAGACGTATGTCTTCGTGAATGAAGTTCTTGGTGAACATGTGAGGGGATTGGATCATCCCTGGACTTCAGTCTGAAAGAAGAGCCGTAGACGTATGTCTTCGTGAATGAAGTTCTTGGTGAACATGTGAGGGGATTGGATCATCCCTGGACTTCAGTCCGAAAGAAGAGCCGTAGACGTATGTCTTTGAGAATGAAGTCCTTGGTGGACGGTTGAGGATTAAGTCATCCTTCGACGTGGTCCTAAATGTACGGTTGAGGATTGAGTCATCCTTGGACGTGGTCCTAAATGTATGGTTGAGGATTGAGTCATCCTTGGACGTGGTCCTAAATGTACGGTTGAGGATTGAGTCATCCTTGGACATGGTCCTAAATGTACGGTTGTGGATTAAATCATCCTTGGACAGTAAATCCAGTAATTCCGAAAGGAAGGATAGTCCTAAATGAATTGAGTGGTTTAAATCATCCTTGGACAGTAAATCCAGTAATTCCGAAAGGAAGGATAGTCCTAAATGAATTGAGTGTATTAAATCATCCTTGGACAGTAAATCCAGTAATTCCGAAAGGAAGGATAGTCCTAAATGAATTGAGTGGATTAAATCATCCTTGGACAGTAAATCCAGTAATTCCGAAAGGAAGGATAGTCCTAAATGAATTGAATGGATTGAATCATCCTTGGACAGTAAATCCAGTAATTCGAAAGGAAGGATAGTCCTAAATGAGATTGAGTGGACTAATCATCCTGTAAATAGATTGGGATTGCCTCGTCCCTAGACATGGTGAGATGTCTTAAAGTGATAAGGACTAATCATCCTGTAAATAGATTGGGATTGCCTCATCCCTAGACATGGTGAGATGTCTTAAAGTGATAAGGACTAATCATCCTGTAAATAGATTGGGATTGCCTCGTCCCTAGACATGGTGAGATGTCTTAAAGTGATAAGGACTAATCATCCTGTAAATAGATTGGGATTGCCTCGTCCCTAGACATGGTGAGGTGTCTTAAAGTGATAAGGATTGATCATCCTGTAAGTTGATCTGGATTGCATCATCCATAGACATGAGAGTTGTCTTAAATCGAGAGGGACTGATCATCCCGTAAGCGGATCAGGATTGTATCATCCTTGGACCTATGTCCTAAAGTGAGAGGGATTGATCATCTTGTAATTGGATCTTGTGTGTTGCAGGGTATGCTGCTATTGTGTATACTTGTATTGATGAGGATACTTGTATTGATGATGTGTATACTTGTATTGATGAGGATACTTGTATTGATGATGTGTATACTTGTATTGATGAGGATACTTGCATTGATGATGTGTATACTTGTATTGATGAGGATACTTGCATTGATGATGTGTATACTTGTATTGATGAGGATACTTGCATTGATGATGTGTATACTTGTATTGATGAGGATACTTGTATTGATGATGTGTATACTTGTATTGATGAGGATACTTGTATTAATGATATTTATACTTGTATTGATGATGTTGTTGATCGTGATGATCTAGATGACGATGTTGTTGATCGTGATGATCTAGATGACGATGCTGTTGATCGTGATGATCTAGATGATGATGCTGCTGATCGTGATGATCTAGATGACGATGCTGCTGATCGTGATGATCTAAATGACGATGTTGTTGATCGTGATGATCTAGATGACGATGTTGTTGATCATGATGATCTAGATGATGATGCTGCTGATCGTGATGATCTAGATGACGATGCTGCTGATCGTGTGATGACGATGATGATGATCGTGTGATGACGATGCTGATGATCGTGTGATGACGATGCTGATGATCGTGTGATGACGATGCTGATGATCGTGATGTTGATGACGATATTGATGATCGTGTGATGACGATGCTGATGATCGTGAGATGATGATGCTGATGATCGTGAGGATCCAGATGTTGATGTTGCTGTAGTTGTTCGAGTGCTGCAGAAGATAAAGACTCAGTACTGAAGATGTTGATGTTCCAGTATTGAAGATGTTCCAGTAACTACTTGAGTTACTGATGATGTTGAGAAAGCTTCCAATGATTTATAGATGTATCATGTATGATGTTGATGACTCCTTGCTCGTGCAGATGCTGTTATAATATCCTTCTCGTTAAGGGGGAGTGTTGAGATATTGTAACTTCAAAGAATATTATATTTGTACTTTATTATTCCGTAGATGTTTCATTCCTCCGTGAAGATCTTATTGTATATCCGGAGATGTTTATTCCTCCGTCGGAATGTGGTAACTTGGGTTATTAGACTTCCCTAGTGGGGGTCGGCCCTGTATGTGTCATGTGGTTCAAAGGGTTATTAGACCACCCTAGAGGGGTCGGCCCAGTCAGTTGTAGTGGGGTATTTAACCCATTGGTTAAATACGATCCTACGTGTACTTGTGTAAAAGATATGTCAGAGTAGTGTATAAATAGAGGAGGTGTGTTCCTCATTTGACACACACACTCACTTGAGAGAGAGGCACACTTGTGGAGGAGAGGTCTGCTATGGTGGAGGAGGAGATCATGTCTTTGTTTTGCATCTTTGTATATTGCTGGTCATCTATATTGAGGAAGCTTTACTGGGTTTTCTACCCCATGAGGGTTTCCAAGGATAAATCTGTGTCTCTTGTGTTTATGCTATGCTTGTTGTTTCTTCAGTGATCCTGTATATGCTATTATTGTGAAATGGAATGTAATGCTGCTATTTTCTGTCTTAGCATATTAAATATTAACAGCAGTTCAATAAATGGTAAATTAAAATGCTAAAACAGGAATATAAATTACTCTAAACATGTGCATGAAACAGAAAAACAAGATATAAAGAATTGCTTTTGTATTAATTTTACCTCCAATGTGAAGGTTGGTGAAGCTCTTGCAATGGTCCAAGAGGGTTGCTCCAAGCTCCACCTTGCTCCTTCTTTTTCTCCAATGGTGGGAATGGGCCAAAAGGGGCTCTCAAGGTGAAAGTAGCTCAAGGGTGAGCTAGGGTTTCAAGAGAGATTTTGGCAGAGTAAGGGTATACTTGATTGTGGATATGGAATAAGGGGTCTCCATCACCTATTTATAGTTTTTTGGTGGTGGAGTGTTGGCACATGGTTTTGGGAACCATATGGTTTAGGGCAGATGTATAGGGTTTTTTCCTCCTTTTCCTCATTATTTTATATTTTATATTCCCTTTTTAGAGGGATTTTTCTATTTTAGAGGAATCTTGGATATTTTTGGAGGAAAAAAGGGGTTTTTTTAGCCTTTTTGAGGCTTTTTTGATGGTTTTGCGGCCTTTTGGAGGCATTTTAGGTCGTTTGGAGGCTTTTTAGTGGGATTTTTAGGGTTTTTAAGGGAAATATGGTAGGAAAATGTACAAATGAGCCATGTAATCGGGTAGATGAGATAGTGAACACTTTTTGGGTGTTAACAGATTGCCCCCTGATGTGTGAGGGCAGGAGCTCATCGTTTGGCCGATGGACATCATAAGTCATATATAGTTTTCCTGGGGTATGGAGAAGAGAAGAAACAAACCGAAGCCCGGAACAACGATCCCGAACAAACTGCAAGAATTAAAAGTACATAACCTCAATAATGGGTGAGGAATCATCTGATCATATGGATGAGGTGGGCATTCCCATGCTCGTATCAGGATATAACATAATAATAACAATGGGGTCCAAAAAATGAGGACCTGAAAGATACATGACCTCAAATACTGAATGAGGCAGAATCTCAATATATGGACGAGGCGGGCATACCCATGCTCATATCAAGATACATAAAAAGAACTGTGAGGCTCGAAAAGAGGGACCTGTAAGATACATAGAGAACCATTATGTACATCATAAGAGTCCAGAGGGGACACCAAATCTGGGACATATTGTTGGGATGAATAACTGATATACTGGAATGAAAACAGTGCTACTGAGGGGGGTACCAGAGGAACTGATGAGCTGCTGGATCATGGTGACAGGGAGTCCTGACCTCAATGGTACACTGAACTGGAACTAAAATGGGTACTCAAGGAAGCATATAACTGGATGGATTCCGAATACAATCACCAACACAGCCCAGACATCCACGGGAACATATAACTGGGTGTTCCGAAGTGACTCACCAATGTGCTAGTGTCGGGGGAAATCCGGGGTCTTCGACAAATAATGGTAGGAATGTAAATCCTGCGCGATTCTCAGTGATGCGATCTAGGTGCTGAAGTCGAGCATGTGAGAAACAACCATTCGGAGAGGTAATGATGAATCCTCCCAAAATGGTCTGTAGGCACTCACCACAGATGGTGATGGGTCCAAGGCGTAGGGGCCTCTGGGTCTATCCTATGGAATAGAGGGGCTGTCATTGACAGAGGGAGACCTGCAACTATCAAGGCAATGATGTTTCCTTGACAGGAGCACGAGGCGGAGAACCGAAATGTGATAGTACTGATGGCAGGACTGACAAACTGGGGGGAATAACTGGGCAAGTAAAGTGGGTGGACTCAAACTTCCTTTGTTCAGAGTATGATGGCGGGGATGATCGGGCAGCATGTGAAACTGACTGAGGGGAAAGGGATCATAGATGTATTGGATATGGGAGGGGGACTGGGCTGAGGGAGACTCAAGCTGGGGTAAAATGGCAGGAGACTGCAGAATAATCTGAACAAAGGCGACCTGATTGGGGGTGCTGCCGAGATGATCGATCATAATGCCTAGAGGCACGGGGGAGGACTTATTCATGGGTTAGGGAACTAGAAGAAGTGTGTATAAAATGATATTGTCGTGTGGATTTAAACGAGCCTAGGACAGTTCATGCTCGTGGTCGCTTTCAATTTTAAGGAGTCTGAAAGCGATAAGAAGACTCTGAAGTAATGGAATGGTACTGTCGTGTGGATTTATACGAGCCCAGGACAGTTCATGCTCATGGTTTCTTTCAATTTTAGAGAGTCTGAAAGCAAATAAGAAGACTCCAGGGGGTTGCTTTTTCGTGTGTTAGTCTCCAAGGCCCAAAGAAGCATAAAAGGATGCAATGAAGAACTCTTCTAGCCGGTGTGACTAGAGTATTCCTTTTTCGTAATTAGTCTACCAGGTCCGGAAAAGGGTTAAAATTATACCAGATAGACGCCCTTTCAGGTACTTTAACGAGCATGAAAGGAAGCAAGATTGCTCGGCGATCTTTTCATTGTTTTAGGAGTCAGTAAAGAGCTTAACAGAAACTCCCTAAGTGCCTTTTTCGTAAAGGACTTGTCCGGCCCCGAAAAAGGGATAAAATTATACCGAACAAAAGGAATGGCCAGGCAAGGAGGAAGTGTTCAATCAAGGGACATTTATGATGACCAAGGACTAGGGTGGGGGGGAACACTGGCGGTCCTCCTTGCAGGGTAATGAATGGTGGAAAAATAATGAAATATTTGGAGTATGACAGGAGTGAATGGATCATGTAAAAAATGTGGAACAATCCAATGGCGGCCGATGTGGTGTGCAAACCGAGGCAGCAAGGTGTCAGGACACAATGTTGAAACTATATCAAGTGAGAGCGAGAAATGATCTCAAGCATCATCACGAGCTCAGAAAAATGAATCCAGCGATATAAAGAGTGTCAAAAATGGATAACGGCCGATGTGGCACGTAAATCGGGGTGACAAGGTGTTGGGACACAATGTTGATATTGGTCTTTGTGAGAGAGAGAAATGATCTCAAGCATCATCACGAGCGCGAAAATATGAATTCGGCAGTGCAAATGGTGCAAAAAATGAAGGTCATAAGGACTCCGGAATGGTCAAAGGAACTAACTAGGTTAAAAAATGGTTGCAAATAAATGTGAGCCCACCAAGCCAAGGATGTAGTGGTGGGGAGAAATGATGACCCGTGGGGGAAGAATACTAGGTGTATCAAATCAAATCAAATCTACAAGTGATATGTGACCTCAAAAATGGTTGAGATCACAAGTGTGAAAAAGTGAGCAGGGTTAATGACTTGCCCCCATGCTATGTGCATGGGGTTTGTGATTATGGATCACATATGTTTGTATTGCACGTGGATGCAAGTAGTCTAAGATGTTGGGCGCATGGATGCCCCTTGTGTATTTTATGTGATGTATTGCATATGGATGCAACACTATGTTTGTAGGACTAGGCACGTGGATTCCCCTATATGTGAATGTGTTTTTATTGTTATTGCACATGGATGCAAATGTTTATGTGATGATAGGCACATGGATGCCCCTTGCAATCTTTTTGGGTTTTTATATATATATTTTTATGAAATGCTATGAGATGATGATGATTCATGATGGGGGTTTTACATGGTGTCATTGATGTGCCAATCTAGAATGTTGTTGGCCATTTGATCTGCGACACTATTTTGAGCTCTTGGGACATGGGTGAATGTTATGGATTCAAACTGTCGGCTGAGTTGTTTTGTGCGCAGGAATTTTCTAAAGAGGCAGGGATCACGCACCTAGTAGCAGTTGTTGAGCTGGGAGACAAGCAGCTGGGAGTCAAGGAACACATGAAGGTGACGTATGCCTATCTGGAGGGCAGCAGTCAGGAGACCGGTCACAGCATCATACTCCACCTGGTTATTGGTAGCAGTGCCTATGCAGATTCCATCAAGGTGAATCATTTCATGGGAAGGGGAATATAAGACCCACACTGCAGAAGCCAGGTTGGGAGGCCAACGACTTGCTCCATTGGCGAAGCTAGTGTGATAAGGTGGAAAATGGTCCATCTGTGGTCATGCAAAAATGAAGAATGTAAGATCGCGGTAAAAAAGGTGAAAAACAAAAAAGAGAGCAAACTGTATAATGCGGACCAATGGGGCCGAGAGTGATTTAGGGATAAAAGCGTTTGAGATACAACCCATTACAAGGGTTGCGCAAAGGGTGACCTTCGGAGTCAGCTAAAATGTATGCCCCCTTGCCGAGACAAGTCTGCACAATGTAAGGGCCTTGCCACATGGATTCGAACTTCCCTTTGCCGGTTTTGTCATGGGCTTGGTCATAGGCGAGGACAAGGTCCCCTTCGTGGAAAGTTCGAGGGTGTACGTGTTTGTCGTAACCAGCTTTGGAGTGGTTCTTGGCAGCTTCAATGGTTTGGAGAGCGGCACGACGGTCTTCATCGGCTTGTTCGAGGGATAGCAGACGTTGGTCAAGTGGGGAGGTATCGGGGAGAAGCTCAACGGCGATATGTAAAGCAGGTATCTGACACTCGATGGGGAGGACAGATTCAATACCGTGAACTAAATGAAACGGGGTAAAACCAGTGGCGGTCTTAGTGGATGTACGGTAAGCCCATAAGGCGGGGAAGAGCATATGGTGCCAATTGGACTTATGTCTATCAACAGTGCGTTGGAGGATGGTCTTTAATATTTTGTTAATGGCCTCTACTTGGTCGTTCCCTTGGGGGTAGTAAGCAGAGGAAAATTGATGTTCAAACTTGAGGAGGGTGGATAACTCATGCCAAATGGAATCTTCGAAGTGGGAACCATGGTCTGAGACCAACTGTTTAGGAACCCCGAATCGAGTGATAACATGGTTAAAAAAGAAACGGGCAGCTGTGTCAGCGGTACAATTGAAGGTAGGCATGGCTTCGGCCCATTTGGTGAAGTAATCGACGGTGACAATGATGTACTTATGTCCGTTCACAGATGGGGGTCTACACTCCATGAAGTTGATGGCCCACTTACAGAAGGGACCAACGGTGACGAATGGGTGTAACGGAGCAGGTGGTGTCTAGGCCTTGGGGGCAAAAATTTGGCAGTTATGGCAATGCTTGACCGTAGTGATGCAGTCGGTGAAAAGTGTTGGTCAGAAGTATCCGACGTGGATGACCTTTTGGGCAGTGGCCATCCCTGAGAAATGGCTGCCGCAGGCACCGCTATGATAGTCATTAAGGACGTGTTTAGCTTCCTCGTGTGTAAGGCAATGACGAAGAATTGTGTCTACCCCCCACCGGTAAAGGACATCGCCTAAGAGGAGATATCGAGAGGCCTGGTGACGGATGCGATGGCATCCATTACGACTGACTTTGGGTCTGAACTTTTGCGTGCGCAGGTATAACAAAATATCACCATACCATGGGTCATCAAACGAGATAGTGAACAAGTGATTGTTGGGTAACTCATCGGAGATTTGTGGGGCCGAAAGAAGGGAAGGGAGATCAGTGATGAGCTGGGAAAGCGCAAGGGCTTTAGTGCTCTTAGGTGTTCGGAAAGTAAGGTCATATTCCTGGAGGATAATGACCCATTTAGCAACACGACCTTGCAGGAGCTGCCGATTTAGGAGATAGACCATGGGGTTGGAGTCGGCAACGACTGTGGTATGACTAAGTAAGATGTAGTGTCGCAGTTTTTGGACGGAAAAGACCACAGTTAGGGATAGTCTCTCCTCATATGGGTAACTTAGGGGTGGACCAGACAAGGTCTGGCTGATGTAGTAAATGACATGCTCTTGGTGAGAGGCGTCTTCTTGAACCAAGACTCCAGACACAGCATGCTCGGATGCCGAGACATAGAGGATGAAGTCTTGAGAGAAATCCGGAGGGGAGATCAAGGGGGCTTGTGTGAGAGCTTTCTGGAGGGCTCTGATTGCGGTTTCTGCTTGCTCATCCCAGACAAAGGGTACATGGGTACGGAGCAGGCACAAGAAACCATGAACAGTGGTAGCGTAATCAAGAACGAAACGACGAAGGAAATTGGATCGCCCCTACAGACTTTGGAGCTGTTGGAGCGTACGAGGAGAGGGAAGGTCTAAGATGGCTTGGACCTTCAGGGGGTCAATCGCAATTCCTTTCTGGGAAACAATGAAACCCAACAATCAGCCTGCCGAAACGCAAAAGACACACTTGTGTGGGTTCAAGCGGATTTGGTATTTGCGACAACGCAGAAAAACTTGCCGAAGGTCGTTAAGGTGGTATGATCATTTCCGGGAACGAGCTGTAAGGTCATCAAGGTAGACTAGCAAGATATGGACCAAGTCGTGAAAGCAATAGGTCATGGCCCGCTGGAAGGTGGCACTAGCATTTTTGAGGCCAAAAGGCATGACGCGATAGGCAAAGGTGCCCCATGGGGTAGTAAAGGCGGTTTTGTACTGATCCTCCTTACGGATCTGAATTTGGTTGTATCCGGAAAAACCATCTATGAAAGAGAGGGCTTCATGCCCCGCACACGCATCGATGAGTTGGTCAATAAATGACGTGGGAAAGTTGTCCTTGGGACAAGCACGAGTTAAATCACGGAAGTCAGTGCATACTCTAATGGTACCTTGTTTTTTGTTAACTGGAACGGGGTTTGAAACCCAGGTGGTATAAGCAATAGGATAAATGAATCCTGCCTTGCGAAGTTTTTCAATCTCTGCTTTAACGGCGGGTAGCTTGGAAGGATGAATGGGACGCTATTTCTGACGAACGGGGGGTACATCAGGCCATGTGTCAATGTGGTGCTCTATAATGGCGGGGTCGAGACCGGGCATCTCAGTATAGGACCACGCAAAGACATCACGGAATTCCTGGAAGACTTTTTTGTACTCCTCAATCTCATGGTCACTGCAGGAGGCTCCTAAAGTTATGAGTTCAGGTGTACCTCCTGGTGCAGCGATGTCAATTTGGATGACGGGTGAAATATTGGCCATGTTACCTTCCTCAAAGGCATCCAGAGCAGGAATAGGGTCCTTAAACCAGTCGACCTTGGTGGGAAGGAAGTCTTTAGATTCAACCGCAAACTGGGTAGCGGTGCTAGAGGAAGATGCTTCTGGGAGGAAATACGAACGATAGTGCATGTCATCCCAGGGATACTCTGGGGCAGTGAGTGCCTCAAGTGTCACATACACCAATTTTATTAAAATAATGTAATTATTTTTAATATTCCTGAGAACATTATGTTAAATTTAATGCTAAGTAGGAATGGATGACTCAGCAGAGTCTCCAGAAATGGAATGTAAATTCTGAATAATTATTATTAATAAATAAATTATGGAGACAACAGCATGGGAGAGCTGTTAAAAGAGGTTACTGGTCTAACTGGTGGATGGAATTAGGTGAAAGGACAAAAGACAAGTGGCAGCATCCTCAAACACTTCCTGAGTTGCAGGTGGCAACTTCCCTATATTTTGGGGTCATGATTCCCCAAGAAAGTGGAATCTGAGCAGGTGGCTCATTAATGACAGTTAGCCCAACTAAGACCTAGGCAATCTTTTAAATACTACTCAATGAACTGAGCTGGGGGTTCAGCAATTGTTCTAGAGGGAGAATACATTCAGGTGAATGCTATTCAGGAGTCCCATTGAGGAAGTGGGGAAACAGTAAGGAAGTGTTTTGAAGCAGGAAGTTGCAGTAACTTGGTTCCAGTATAGCTGTTTTGGCTGAGGGAATAATTGTCCGTACTTAGATTCCAGCCAGTTAGACCAGAGCAAGCTCGGGGGTCCTGAGAAGTGCTGTCTGGGCACTCTCCAGGAATTGGTAGGGAGGAACAGCCTCCCATTGCTGTTATTGTCTACCATAGCTACAGGTTCTGCCACTCTTCCTGTTGTTGGTTTATTTAATTTATTTTCATATGAGATAGACTAGTACAACTATGTTTTGACTGTATTCAACTTCAGTAAATCAGTCTCTGTACTTCCTTTTGTTATAAATTTCAGAACGCAGATGTTATAGAAATTTCCTATTTTTATTTAAATAGAGTATTGATCTTATACAGAGCCTATTTGTTATTGTTACAGTTAACCATTACCATGTTTAGGCACATTCTAGAATTCCTGTTAATGGTTAAATAATAGACAGAAATATTAAACAATAGATATTCCAGTAATCTACCTGCATATATATATGTATAGCATATTTCAGTCAACTTTAGTTTTAGGTCATTCTTATATCGAGTTAACAGATAAACAAAACTCATCTTAATATATTGTTTATACTCAGAACATGTTTGACAGCTATCGATTAACTAAAGAGGTGACTGTAACAATATTTCATTGTTACAAGCTTCCACATAATCTTAATCATCTACACAGTAGTCAAACACAAACACATAGAAACTGTAGATTATTATTTCTTTCAACCTAGTATTATAATACATTAGCCATGCTTATTATAATAGAATTAACAGAGTTGTTTTAAACAAAAACAAACATATTACACAACAGAGAAACTGTCGACGAACGCAACCATCATTGGCTGTTACAAACCATCTTAATTATACACAGTAATAATATTTATTCAGTATAAATGTTTTTCCTTAGGGTAGTCTACAAACCCTACACGGCCGTAGCCTTATATTATTCCTTCGACAGACTGAAAACAAATGAAAGAATGCCTTATATGGCAGACAGAACCTACAGCATCTTTACACACAGTTCTGTGTATATATTATTCTAACCACAGTTTCATTTAATAACTATACAAGAATCAAAATAAATATTGTTATAATTCATTCCCGGTCGCGGTCGAGTTAACAAAGTTCATACATATTTGTTGAACACAAAACAGAACCCCAACTTGCCTGAATAAACCCTATACTATTCAACTATTACAGTCACAGTCGAGGAACATCCACCATCTTTTATTTAACACTCCAAATCGAAGAAAAACGCAGAGAGACAATTATAGGATTTCATTATAACAGAGTTATCATCCATTGCAGGTACCGAAGAACTCATCTATCCTTACATTTCAAACACTTTGTAACATTTTAACAAAACACGAAATTTGAAACACGGCCATGATAGGCCCAGTAATATATTAAGTATAAAATTTATGCAGCGAGGATAGAACCCTATGCCTAGCCGAGTACCATAACAGAAACCCCGGCCTCATACAGTCTGAGCCGTGAAGGGCTCTCCAATAAACATAACAAGGTTTCAACCCCTTTCATTTCAAACAAAATAACTCATACAGATGACTGCAACCATGAACATCAAGTCGTCAAACGACCTCACTACACAGGAGTTTTCCTCCATGACACAACCCTAACCACAAAACCAGCAAAGGAAGAGACAGCCGTGGATAACCAGGCTTACCCGGAGGAGCCAGCGTTGGAGATAAAACCCTGTACACCTTCAGAGCCGCGTGACCTGCACATTCAATGCCGATAGATGTTAATACACATTCAATGCCAAGAATTGTAAATATAAAGTAAACCTGCACTTGCTTGCAAAACTGAAATTACGGAAATAAAGTTATTTCCTTACCTGAGCAATGTAACCCGTGGATAATCTGGGAGCCACCGGTGAAAGCAAGCACTGAACCCCATCCCCCTCGTCGGTTGAAAGAGCAAGCCTCAAACTCTTCCAATGACGGCCGCGACAGACAAACATTGCAGATGAAAACCTCAAACTGGAGCTGAACCAGTCGAGAAGCACACCCCAACCCTTACATGCAACCACCTCTGGATTTAAATAGGTACAAAACCCTGCCTCATACCCACACCAGCACAGTGATGGACTGTAAATAGCTGGTAACTTAAACAAGGAATGAAACAACGAGACCCCTAAACAAAGAAACTGTAGCAGACTGTATCACCAGAGCCGAGGACTTATTCTACTACAGAATGAAACCACAAGACCAGAACCACAACACGTTGCACTCTGTTACAGTGCCATCACTACGAAAACTCAGACATGGAGGGTTTCATCCTTAGGACCCGAGCCCGAAGGCAAATACAATAACCTGGTAGGGTTTTGATAACAGCTTATATATCATCAACTGCATGGAGGAGAGTCAACCACGTAGCACCCAAATATATCAACGTAATATGGGTCGAGACCATATAGTTCAAATTGCAATCCAAATCATTATTCACCGATTCCAAAATCATTACACATATGTAAGTCAAACGAATAAGATAACATTATGATATACAATCATTTAAACATATAGTGCATGCCTTACAACTGAATCGCCGATAATTCCAAGCACTTGGGACGTATAATCCCTACAATGATATGAAGGAGATATAGTTAATATCAAAAATGGAGTTTTCTATTAACTTAGTATGGTGGATAATACCTTAACACAATATTGGTTATAAATCTTATCCATGATGTGGGAAAACATTATGACTAATGCAAAATCATGATAATGTACACTTATATGAAACCAAGGCATAGGTTAATGCCATGAGTATATCCCATTTCTTCAATCATTTAAACTATGAGGTGGTCAACTTTCAAATGAAAACACTTTGTCACTTACCATTTATATGATGAGTCACACTTTTGCCATTATATACTATCATCGTATTTCTACCAATATTAACGTTAAACAGTAAACAAATAGGTGACATAAGTTAAACCCTAAAGTAGACATTGGACTTCGATATATAGGTTAATATATTGAAACAACGCTAGAGGCGCCACCTTCTCAACTCACGTTATCAATGCATGAACAAAACAGTAATCACCGGTATTAGTTGACAACATATCACATGAAGTTAACGTCGCTTATACAGCCAATAATTATGATACAACAATTGTACCATTGATAGTTACAGCAGTAACGTAGAGTATTAATCATAAAAACATAATTATAACTGAAACAATGTAATCTATCGCAAAACCTGAGGATGCTATCCTAATAAGAAATATCATGTCGAGGCAGACTATCAATCTTAATTTAAGTATAAGTTCATGAGAATAACTTCACTGTCTTGCACTACAACTTGCATTAGTAAATAAATCTGCTTTAAAGTTTTAAAGTACAGGGAGTATTGATGCTTACCAAGTTTAAAATACAGTGATCCCTACTTCACCGGCGTACCTGGGACACGGAAGACAACTTATGCATTAGCTCATAAGCTAAGTAAGCCAGTCAACTACGACTAGCTCTTCCCTTGCGGTTCGAAAACAAAACAGTCATTAATTACAATCACCGAAATCAAAGTTTTTAATTAAGACAGAGTCTTTAAACAGATTATGTTAGTTATTTAAATTAAAACAAAATCAGAAATACTAACTAGTTAACATTTATTGTTATGAATAAAATTTTTAAATTTTTCAGAAATATCGGGTTCTCACATGTGGTATCAGAGCCAGGTTCAGACACTAGGCTTGGATGGGACTCCACTAAACTTCCGCAAACAGTGACCATAAAAGAAGATATTTTTTTTTATTTATAAAACACTAACATATATTTCGGTTTCATGAACAGAACAGAAAATTTTTCTTTTCTGAATTTTACAGACAGGTATGGAAAAACTGGGAGAATATGCTGAGGAGGAATCTCCCAATGCGGTGACAAGACAGATGTCAAAAGAACTTGAGACAGAAGAAGAAACTGCTCACACCACTGAGCTGATGCAGACCATAAGAGGATTAAAGACAGAAATGGAAACAGTTAAGAAGGATAATGAAAGAATCCTAAAGACTCAGGAACAGCTAAATCAGCTATTGATAGAAAAATTTCAGACTGACGGAAGGAGCAAACCAGCTGACTCAGAAGAAGTTAGTCATCCAAGAGGGTCAAAAAGGACAAAACCAACTAAATCTGACAGCAGTTCCTCATCTGAGGAAAGAAAGGGACAACCCAGTTATCACACTAGCAGTGACAGCAGTGAAGCTGAGATGCACAACCGAAGGAAAAAGTACAGGCCTTATGAAGAGATTTCCGGGGAGTTTAAGAAGATAAAGCCCCCAACTTTCAATGGAGAAGCTGAAACTGGAGAAGAGGCAGAATCCTGGTTATCCGGGATGAGGAAATATTTTCAGATCTATAACTACTCAAATCAGCTAAAGGCACGAATGGCCATCTACAACCTCTCGGGAAAAGCGGACATATGGTGGCAAGATCTGAAAAGGGTCAAAGGGATTAAAGAAAGAGAATTTAATTGGAGTACATTTAAAAGATACTTCAAGAAGAAATTCCTGTCTGAGCAGTATTATGAAGAAAGGGCCAAAGAATTCTATGAACTGAAACTCGGATCTATGACGATGAAGGAATTAAATAGTAAATTTTTAAGTCTGTTGCGTTATGTACCGTATTTTGTCGAAGAGAAACCAAAAATACAGCGGTTTCTTAGTTGCCTGCCCTATCATATCAAGGACAGAATTGAATATGACAATCCAAAAACACTGGAAGAAGCTATGCGCAAGGCAAATTTCTGTTACGAACAGAATAAAAAGAAAGAGGGGATAGCCAGCTGGAAAGCCAAAAAGAACAGCAATCTGATCGAGTACAAGAAAAAGGAATTTGTTCCCCATAAAAGTTTCAAGAATGGCAAAAACGGGAACCACTTTAATAGTAAAACTTTCCAAGGAAACAAAAATGGAGCTGTCAGCCATTCAAACAATTACAAAAACAGCAAAGAGACTCCTAATAACCATGGAAACTACACCAAAAATTTCGAGCGAAAAGAACCTGTCAAGTGCTGGGAGTGTAATGGGCCACATTATGCTTCAGTCTGCCCAAACAGAAAGAAACAAATCAGCAATATTCATACTGTTCAAGATGAAATGACAGTTGGAGATTTCGCAGGAACTATGCCTCGAATCAATGCAGCATTGGAAAACCGCCAGGCTGACTACCAAACTTCCATGGTGGAAGTAGGAGGTATGATTAACAAAACCCCAGTTACTATATTAATAGATCCAGGTGCTAGTCTTAGTTATATTTCACCTCAGCTGGTAGAAAAATGTAATTTGACTATTGAAAGGTTTGATAATTCATGGTTTGTACAATTAGCTACTGGGGCAAAGAGAAAAGTAAACTGCTATGTAAAAGAATGCATCTTAAACATGACTGATTGTAGAACTACAGTTAAACTGAACGTTTTACCACTTGGCTCTTATGACATACTTATCGGAATGGACTGGTTGGAACAACATAGGGTCGTTTTAAACTGTTTTGACAAAACTTTTAGGTGTATAAACAGTAGTGGACAGCCTGTAACTGTTAGAGGTATCCCTAGGAAAACAGTAGTTAGGCAAATTTCTGCTTTACAACTTAAAAGAGCAGTCAGAAAAGGGTGCAAGACTTATGCTGTAGCTATTACAGATGAGACAGATAAGTCCGAAAGCAACCAGAAAACAGTAGAGAACATCCCTGTAGTCAATGAATTTATTGACGTTTTTCCTGAGGAAATCCCAGAATTGCCTCCCAAGAGAGAGCTAGACTTTACAATTGAGCTGATACCAGGTGCTGTTCCCAGTTCAAAAGCCCCGTATCGTATGAATATTTTGGAGCTTAACGAGTTGAAAACTCAGTTGAAGGAGTTAATAGATAAGAACTATATTCGACCCAGTGTATCCCCTTGGGGAGCACCAGTGATTTTCGTTAAAAAGAAGGACGGAACTATGCGACTTTGCATAGATTATCGTCAACTAAACAAGATGACGATCAAAAACAGGTATCCGTTACCTCGTATTGATGATCTGTTTGATCAACTACGTGGCGCTACGGTATTCTCTAAGATCGATCTGAGATCGGGTTATCATCAGGTAAGAATTAAAGAGGAAGATATTTTCAAAACAGCCTTTAGAACAAGGTACGGACATTACGAATTTGTCGTAATGCCATTTGGACTTACAAATGCCCCAGCTGTTTTTATGTGCTTAATGAATAACATAATGCACAAGTACTTAGATAAATTTGTTGTTGTATTTATCGACGACATTTTAGTCTATTCTAAGAGCGAGGAGGAGCATAAAGAACACTTACGTATCGTTTTACAAGAACTGAGAGAACAACAACTTTTTGCGAAATTTAGTAAATGTGACTTCTTCAAAGATGAAATCCAGTACTTAGGACATGTAGTCACTAAGGAAGGGATTTCAGTGGATCCCGAAAAGATTCGGGCGATTGAAGAATGGCCAGTACCTAAAGATGTGACGGTCCTTAGATCTTTCATGGGAATTACCGGTTACTACCGGAGGTTTATTGAAGGCTTTTCAAAAATAGCCAACCCAATCACTTCTTTGCAGAAGAAAGGCAAGAAGTTTGATTGGAATGCGAAATGTGAAGAAAGTTTCAAGAAACTTAAGACCTTATTGACAACTGCACCTATTCTTAGAATAGCAGATCCAAATAAAGATTTCATAGTTTGCACCGACGCTTGTAATGATGGTTTAGGTGGAGTGCTGACCCAAGAAGGACATGTCATTGCTTACGAATCAAGGAAGCTGAAAATCCATGAAAAGAATTATGCCACTTATGACCTAGAATTAGCTGCTGTAATTCATGCTTTAAATATGTGGCGACACCACCTAATAGGCAGAAAATTTACCTTATTAACAGATAATAAAGGTCTGAAATACCTTTTAGACCAGCCAAATTTAAATGCAAGACAAGCCAGGTGGCTGGCATTCCTAAGTGAATATGATTTTGAAATCCAACACATAAAAGGGAAGGAAAATAAGGTGGCTGATGCCTTGAGCAGGAATGCAAAACTGAATTTTATATCAGCTAGCAGCACTTATACCTCTGATTTAAATGAACAGCTGGCTGAAGGGATAAAATTAGACGAAAATTATCAACATCTACAAATTACAGCCAAAGAACAGCCCACAGAAAGTTTGGTAAAAGGGTATAGTTTAAACGAAAATGGATTTTTGCTGTTTAAGGACAGGCTGTATATCCCTAATGCACCTACAGTTAAGCTGTTAATTTTAGACGAAATACATAAAACCCCTTACTCCGGGCATCCTGGTTATCAAAAGACTATCACTATGTTGAGAAAAGAATATTTTTGGCCTAATATGAAATCAAAAACTGCTGAATATTTAGCTAAGTGTTTGGACTGCCAACAAGTAAAAACAGAACACCAACATCCAGCTGGATTGCTGCAACCTTTACCTATTCCTAGCTGGAAATGGGAAATAATCAGCCTGGATTTCATTACGGGTTTACCCAAAAATCAACATCAGAATGATTCGATTATGGTAGTGGTAGACAAATTAAGTAAATCAGCACATTTTATTCCTGTTAAAACCACATACAAGGCTGCAAACATAGCAGATATCTTTCTAAAACAGATTTTTCGGTTACACGATATTCCAAAGGTCATTATATCAGACAGGGATCCAAAATTCACAGGAAATTTTTGGAGATCCTTGTTCAAAGGATTAAACACCACTTTGAATTTCAGCACCTCTTTCCATCCTCAGACTGACGGACAAACGGAAAGAGTTAATCAAATATTAGAAGATCTGTTAAGGATGTATGTTAAAGATCAACTAGGTAAGTGGGAGGATTATTTACGCTTAGCCGAATTTGCATACAATAACAGCTATCAATCATCAGCTAAGTTTAGTCCTTTTGAGGTTTTGTATGGACGAAAATGCAACACTCCTATCTCTTGGAGTAATCCAGTAGATAGATTAGTGTTAGGGCCTGATTTATTGAAAGAAATGGAACAGATTGTGAAACAAGTGCAGGAAAACTTGAAGATTGCCCAGGATCGGCAAAAGAGTCAAGCAGATTTGAAAAGAACTCCTAAAGAGTTCCAGGTAGGTGAACATGTGTTCATCAAGGTAAGACCAAAGAAAAGCTCCCTAAGATTAGGAAGTTGTGCAAAATTAGCACCACGTTACTGTGGTCCATTTGAAATTTTAGCTAGAATTGGTCAAGTTGCTTATCAGTTAGCATTACCGCCAAATTTAAAAGTACATAATGTTTTTCATATCTCTGTTTTGAAAAAGTATGTTCATGATGCTACTCATGTTATTGATTGGAACATTGTACAGGTAGAACCAGAAGGGGAAGTTCTGGTAGAACCGGATTGTATCCTCGGGAGGAGGGAAATTACTCTACGGAACCGGATAATTGGACAAGTGAAGGTGCAATGGAAGCACCTTAGTCCTGAAGAATCTACCTGGGAGCTGGAAAGTAAGATGCGGGAAGCATATCCCCATCTATTCCAGCAGGTGACTGAAGACGAAGAATAAGTAACATCGAGGACGATGTTACATTTTAAGGGGGTGTGTATGTCACATACCCCAATTTTATTAAAATAATGTAATTATTTTTAATATTCCTGAGAACATTATGTTAAATTTAATGCTAAGTAGGAATGGATGACTCAGCAGAGTCTCCAGAAATGGAATGTAAATTCTGAATAATTATTATTAATAAATAAATTATGGAGACAACAGCATGGGAGAGCTGTTAAAAGAGGTTACTGGTCTAACTGGTGGATGGAATTAGGTGAAAGGACAAAAGACAAGTGGCAGCATCCTCAAACACTTCCTGAGTTGCAGGTGGCAACTTCCCTATATTTTGGGGTCATGATTCCCCAAGAAAGTGGAATCTGAGCAGGTGGCTCATTAATGACAGTTAGCCCAACTAAGACCTAGGCAATCTTTTAAATACTACTCAATGAACTGAGCTGGGGGTTCAGCAATTGTTCTAGAGGGAGAATACATTCAGGTGAATGCTATTCAGGAGTCCCATTGAGGAAGTGGGGAAACAGTAAGGAAGTGTTTTGAAGCAGGAAGTTGCAGTAACTTGGTTCCAGTATAGCTGTTTTGGCTGAGGGAATAATTGTCCGTACTTAGATTCCAGCCAGTTAGACCAGAGCAAGCTCGGGGGTCCTGAGAAGTGCTGTCTGGGCACTCTCCAGGAATTGGTAGGGAGGAACAGCCTCCCATTGCTGTTATTGTCTACCATAGCTACAGGTTCTGCCACTCTTCTTGTTGTTGGTTTATTTAATTTATTTTCATATGAGATAGACTAGTACAACTATGTTTTGACTGTATTCAACTTCAGTAAATCAGTCTCTGTACTTCCTTTTGTTATAAATTTCAGAACGCAGATGTTATAGAAATTTCCTATTTTTATTTAAATAGAGTATTGATCTTATACAGAGCCTATTTGTTATTGTTACAGTTAACCATTACCATGTTTAGGCATATTCTAGAATTCCTGTTAATGGTTAAATAATAGACAGAAATATTAAACAATAGATATTCCAGTAATCTACCTGCATATATATATGTATAGCATATTTCAGTCAACTTTAGTTTTAGGTCATTCTTATATCGAGTTAACAGATAAACAAAACTCATCTTAATATATTGTTTATACTCAGAACATGTTTGACAGCTATCGATTAACTAAAGAGGTGACTGTAACAATATTTCATTGTTACAAGCTTCCACATAATCTTAATCATCTACACAGTAGTCAAACACAAACACATAGAAACTGTAGATTATTATTTCTTTCAACCTAGTATTATAATACATTAGCCATGCTTATTATAATAGAATTAACAGAGTTGTTTTAAACAAAAACAAACATATTACACAACAGAGAAACTATCGACGAACGCAACCATCATTGGCTGTTACAAACCATCTTAATTATACACAGTAATAATATTTATTCAGTATAAATGTTTTTCCTTAGGGTAGTCTACAAACCCTACACGGCCGTAGCCTTATATTATTCCTTCGACAGACTGAAAACAAATGAAAGAATGCCTTATATGGCAGATAGAACCTACAGCATCTTTACACACAGTTCTGTGTATATATTATTCTAACCACAGTTTCATTTAATAACTATACAAGAATCAAAATAAATATTGTTATAATTCATTCCCGGTCGCGGTCGAGTTAACAAAGTTCATACATATTTGTTGAACACAAAACAGAACCCCAACTTGCCTGAATAAACCCTATACTATTCAACTATTACAGTCACAGTCGAGGAACATCCACCATCTTTTATTTAACACTCCAAATCGAAGAAAAACGCAGAGAGACAATTATAGGATTTCATTATAACAGAGTTATCATCCATTGCAGGTACCGAAGAACTCATCTATCCTTACATTTCAAACACTTTGTAACATTTTAACAAAACACGAAATTTGAAACACGGCCATGATAGGCCCAGTAATATATTAAGTATAAAATTTATGCAGCGAGGATAGAACCCTATGCCTAGCCGAGTACCATAACAAAAACCCCGGCCTCATACAGTCTGAGCCGTGAAGGGCTCTCCAATAAACATAACAAGGTTTCAACCCCTTTCATTTCAAACAAAATAACTCATACAGATGACTGCAACCATGAACATCAAGTCGTCAAACGACCTCACTACACAGGAGTTTTCCTCCATGACACAACCCTAACCACAAAACCAGCAAAGGAAGAGACAGCCGTGGATAACCAGGCTTACCCGGAGGAGCCAGCGTTGGAGATAAAACCCTGTACACCTTCAGAGCCGCGTGACCTGCACATTCAATGCCGATAGATGTTAATACACATTCAATGCCAAGAATTGTAAATATAAAGTAAACCTGCACTTGCTTGCAAAACTGAAATTACGGAAATAAAGTTATTTCCTTACCTGAGCAATGTAACCCGTGGATAATCTGGGAGCCACCGGTGAAAGCAAGCACTGAACCCCATCCCCCTCGTCGGTTGAAAGAGCAAGCCTCAAACTCTTCCAATGACGGCCGCGACAGACAAACATTGCCGACGAAAACCTCAAACTGGAGCTGAACCAGTCGAGAAGCACACCCCAACCCTTACATGCAACCACCTCTGGATTTAAATAGGTACAAAACCCTGCCTCATACCCACACCAGCACAGTGATGGACTGTAAATAGCTGGTAACTTAAACAAGGAATGAAACAACGAGACCCCTAAACAAAGAAACTGTAGCAGACTGTATCACCAGAGCCGAGGACTTATTCTACTACAGAATGAAACCACAAGACCAGAACCACAACACGTTGCACTCTGTTACAGTGCCATCACTACGAAAAATCAGACATGGAGGGTTTCATCCTTAGGACCCGAGCCCGAAGGCAAATACAATAACCTGGTAGGGTTTTGATAACAGCTTATATATCATCAACTGCATGGAGGAGAGTCAACCACGTAGCACCCAAATATATCAACGTAATATGGGTCGAGACCATATAGTTCAAATTGCAATCCAAATCATTATTCACCGATTCCAAAATCATTACACATATGTAAGTCAAACGAATAAGATAACATTATGATATACAATCATTTAAACATATAGTGCATGCCTTACAACTGAATCGCCGATAATTCCAAGCACTTGGGACGTATAATCCCTACAATGATATGAAGGAGATATAGTTAATATCAAAAATGGAGTTTTCTATTAACTTAGTATGGTGGATAATACCTTAACACAATATTGGTTATAAATCTTATCCATGATGTGGGAAAACATTATGACTAATGCAAAATCATGATAATGTACACTTATATGAAACCAAGGCATAGGTTAATGCCATGAGTATATCCCATTTCTTCAATCATTTAAACTATGAGGTGGTCAACTTTCAAATGAAAACACTTTGTCACTTACCATTTATATGATGAGTCACACTTTTGCCATTATATACTATCATCGTATTTCTACCAATATTAACGTTAAACAGTAAACAAATAGGTGACATAAGTTAAACCCTAAAGTAGACATTGGACTTCGATATATAGGTTAATATATTGAAACAACGCTAGAGGCGCCACCTTCTCAACTCACGTTATCAATGCATGAACAAAACAGTAATCACCGGTATTAGTTGACAACATATCACATGAAGTTAACGTCGCTTATACAGCCAATAATTATGATACAACAATTGTACCATTGATAGTTACAGCAGTAACGTAGAGTATTAATCATAAAAACATAATTATAACTGAAACAATGTAATCTATCGCAAAACCTGAGGATGCTATCCTAATAAGAAATATCATGTCGAGGCAGACTATCAATCTTAATTTAAGTATAAGTTCATGAGAATAACTTCACTGTCTTGCACTACAACTTGCATTAGTAAATAAATCTGCTTTAAAGTTTTAAAGTACAGGGAGTATTGATGCTTACCAAGTTTAAAATACAGTGATCCCTACTTCACCGGCGTACCTGGGACACGGAAGACAACTTATGCATTAGCTCATAAGCTAAGTAAGCCAGTCAACTACGACTAGCTCTTCCCTTGCGGTTCGAAAACAAAACAGTCATTAATTACAATCACCGAAATCAAAGTTTTTAATTAAGACAGAGTCTTTAAACAGATTATGTTAGTTATTTAAATTAAAACAAAATCAGAAATACTAACTAGTTAACATTTATTGTTATGAATAAAAATTTTAAATTTTTCAGAAATATCGGGTTCTCACATCAAGAATCTCCTCATCAGTATGGAAAGTTTGGGCCGTCAAATCAGTTGACACGGGAATGGGATTTGAAGAGATCATGTAAATGATGTTGACCTCCCCGGATGGGGGTGAGATCGGGGGGTGAATCTCTTCAATAGTGGGTGGTGTCGTCTCAAGATCCAGATTGTTCATCTCATATAGAGTTGCTCTGTAATCGGGGAGATCGGGACAGTGATGTGAGTAATGCCCGTAAACACCGCATATGGAACAGGGGTGGTTGGTACGCAGGGATTTATCTTTAGGCTTGGGGGTGGGGTCTAGTTTGACAACCAGGATATTGGGGTCATCATCAAGCATCTGCATGTGTTCTTGTAATGCAGGTAACTGTGGACATTGATGAGTCGCATGGCCTAACTCATCGCACAACGAGCATTTGGGAGGAGCATGAAACACGGGGGGGTTTTTTACTATCTTGGGAGGTGGTACAACAGTGTAAGGTTGAGGGCCTCTGCCCCCAGTGGATTTGGGAGGAGGAGGGGGATTCGTGGAGGATGAAGGGGTAGCAACACTGGGGGGTGGCTGAGTGGTAGTACCCATGGGTTGCACCAGTTGTAGGATGACGCTTGGTGTCAATGGGGGAACGGGAGGCGAAAGATACCAGATGGGTAATCCCAAGGTTAACCCAGGGAGACTAAGGGTAGCCATAACCGGGGCGCTTACTACTCCCGATGGAGGGACTAGGAAGGGGATTGTGTGGATAGGTGTAACACCAATGTGGCTAGGTACCAATGGTGGTTTAGGCAACAAGTGTGGTTGATTATTAGGTGCTTGGTTATTGTGGGAAAGGGTACATAGGTCAGACACATCAGGCGTAGATGACGGGGTAGGAATGGATTGGAAGGTAGATGTCATCGGTGGGTCTGAGTAAACTCTAGTTCCCAAAGAGGAAACAAACAAGGTAGCGGCACCATTAACAGGTTGTTCAACCATGGGGAGAACATTTTCGGGTGTAGCGAGGGCATTTGGATCGTAGTAAGTGAGTTGGTTGATCTTGACCACGCGTCCGTCATGGGGGAACATCATGGTACGAAAGACAGAGGAAGCTACCACCCACATAGCATACATGTAGTTGCGACCGAGTAAGAGGTTGTAATCAAGCTAGGCGTTGATGACCTCGATGTCAATGAGGATGGTTTTACCACCTAACTGGATAGGGACATTGGCTAGGAGACCTTGGGGCTGAGCCGAACGACCGTCGCAGGCGCGTAATGCAGTGGTGGACTGCTGAAGGGTAGGGGATCCCAATGTTTTCCATACGAATGTAGACATAACGCATGTGGAGGCACCTTCATCGATGATGCACCGATGGATGACAAGATTCCGAACGGAAACAGAAACTTGGAATGCTAAAGTGGAAGGCAGGCGGGGTTCAGACTGGTCCAAATCAAATGCCATCAAATTCGAATCATTTGGGTCAATAGCCCCAATGGCTGAGAGTAAAGTTTTGCGCTGAGAAGGGCAGTTTTTCAAGACTTCTAACGTAGACATGGCTGTGGGGGATTGGGCTAAGTCGTCTACAATGTTGTAGTTTGACGCAGCACGCGCATTGGGGTTATTGTTGATACGGCGAAGTGGAAAACGAGGTGCTTTGGAAGCGCCATCTATTGGGGGCGGAGGGATACGTAACGCCTGATCAGTGGGATGAGCGTTAGTGGTTTTATCGATGGGAGGGTCTTCATAGGTGGAGCCATATTGGTTCCGACGGGTTTGGAGGTTGACATCAGTGGATGACATCATCAACAAGTGGTGGGTACCTGAGTCAAACATGGGTTGGTCAGGAGCGACGTAAGTGATCTGTTGTTGGGGTGGTGCATTGGCTTGAGGGGGAGCCAACGGCTGAGTGTTCACTACGCCTTGGTTGGGTAAGGGGTTTTGCAGCACTAAAGGTGGCTGCTGAGGTTGTGGGGGGTTAGGCGGTGCTTGAGCAGCTGCATTCCCTTGGCGATGGGCATCATCAACCCAGAGTTGTCGAGCTCGCTCCAAGTGTGGGAAAGCATGTGTGTAGTGGCCATAGACCCCACAAATAGAACAAGGATGGTTCGTTCACAAATTAGGGTTTTTAGCTTGCTTGGGCAGGCGGTCAGGGTTTTGGTTAGCGGGGGCCGCGTTATTGTTGTTTGGGGGATTAGGCGGTTGACTACCTTGGTTTGTAGTTTGGTTGTTCCCACGATTACAGCCCTTACCACGGTTTTGTTGGCCCTGGTTGCATTGGTTGTTTTGGTTTTGCTGCGGTGTCTGTTGGGCATATACTTTCCCTTGGGAAACAGGTGGGTTTTGAGGTTGTGCAGGTGCGGGAGCAGGATGCGGTGGATGATATGTAGGTGGAGGCTGCGCAGGTGAAGCAACCTGAGGTGGTTGTTGATATGGCTACGGAGCAGGTTGTGGGTTTACCGCAAGGGCTGCTTGTGGCGGGTAATAGGCTGATTGGGCGTGGGAAGGTGCAGGAGCTGGTGCAGCCTGCTGGTGGTAATAGGGCTGAGGTGCGACCGGGGGGCGTAAGCGGGGGGAGCATGATCGAAGCACTGGGGTGGACAGGTGGGTACGTGGGAATGGTGATGATGTGTCATGGGAGCATACGAGTTGGTTGCACTAGAGTGTGAGGTAGCCCGTGAAAGGTCGGGGCCAGGGTTAGGACGTGCTATGGAAAAGGGTTGGGGATGCGAAGAAACACGGCCGATGATGCCGTCTACAGCATGGGATGCCCCCGACGCATCGTGGTGGGAGGAATCACCGCGAGGGGCATCAGGTATAATGGTATAAAGGTAACCCAACTGGGCATAAATGAGGTCGAACTGCTGTGCCTTAAGGATGGCCTCTTCTTCAGACTGGGGTCTTTCGGAAGCTACATCCTTAGCAATGACAGGAAGAAGGGACTTGAGGAACCAATCTAGGAAGATACGATCGTCTAATTTGATCTTGCATAAGCTACGGCGTCGACGCCACTCATGAATGTGGTCCGTGATGTGGGTAGCCGTGTTTTGTTTGCAAGACAGGAGAATCTCAATGCCCGCGTCGTAGCGGACCGGTAATTGGAAGAACTGCAGGAAGGTCAAGGCAAGGGAAGTAAAGGTGGCATGGGTCCCATGGGGTTGCTCGATATAACACTTAGCTGCAGAGCCAGTGAAGGTGCGCTGTAACAGACGAAGGCGAACAGAGTCATCCACTATGGAGTTGGAGGAACACCATAGATGGAAAGACATAATATGGTTTTGAGGGTCCTGTTGTTGCAGCAACACCCCTCCCCAAAATTTTGAACATGTTGGGGCCCCTCCTGTATTTTATAGAAGGTCTGCCTGACAATCCATCCCAGCCGTCAGCTCTGTTTTCAACATAAAAATAAAAAAAATAAAAAAAAAATCGTATTTCCCTGTTGAACATCTTGCCATCAATCCTTCCATGTTTTCCCCAAAGAGCCAGAAGATAACTTAGTTTTTTCCCCTACATTTTGGAATCCCTCAGGCTATCTCCCCGAGACTCCGAAAAGCCAAACGTCCAACCTGTCCGGAGGAAAGACTTGGATTTCCTTTGTCAAAAGCGTGAATCATGAGAAAAGTCACGGAGATCTTCGGACTGTTCTTCCCGAAACGGCGGGATAATTTGGGAAAGGCGCCCGAAAGACTTAGAATCTTTTCGAATGGAAAGCCACGGAAGCCAGTGGGCAATGCCTCCCGAAACGGCGGAATTTTTCACTCAAGCCTCCCGCAACCGCGGAAAGGTTCGAGTTGTTCTCCCGAAACGGCGGGGGAATTCAACAAAACCACCCGAAACGGTGGAAGCCGCCGTGCTTTCTCCCGAAAAGAAACTCAAATTTTGGCCATAAGCGGCGGAAACCATTGGTGAAACCTCGCCGAAACGGCGAAGCGATTCAAGATCCTGTTCCGAAACAGTAGAAGTCGCTGAGGAATCGCTTCCGAAACGGCGGAAGCCATCCGCATAAGTCCCGTGGAGGAATTCACGTTTTCCTTCCGAAACTATGAAAAGGACTTAGATTTTTTTTCAAGAAACTGTCGCGGAGTCCTTCAGCCTTTGCTCCCAAAACGTGGAAGCCTTCGGGCTACCCTCCCGAAACGGCGGAAGCCAATCGCTTAAACCGCTCGGCAAAGGACTCCGAAACAACCCCGGGTGAATATGCGGAAGAGTATAAGTTTTGCTCCCGAAACGGCGGAAGCCATTCACAAAAGCCTTCCGAAACTAGCGGGAGCCTTCGCCAAACCTTCCCGAAAATCAACGAGACTTTGAAATTTTGGTTCGCGGAAGCTTTCGCAAAAAACCTTCCAAAAAACACCGGGAGCATTCGCTACATCGTTCCGAAAGGGCGGAAGCTTTGGCGTTACCCGTCCGCTACGCGGCGGTCTTTCACGGAAGGCTTCGAGTTTCCTTTCCGCAATGAGCCCCGAAACTGCGGGAGCTTTCGTTGAACCCTTCCGCAACGGCGGATACGATTCGCAAACTGGCCCCGCGAATGGCGGTCGCACGAAAACCGAGGTACCTTGACATGACCGCGGCGGGCGGCATATTTAAGCCACGGTCTAATTGCGCCAACTACCAACCTTAATGCTCGCACGTGCCCGTTTTTTTTTTTATAAAATGCGGTCGGGGCTCAAACCAATGCACCACTGTTTTCGAATTGGCCAACGACGTGCGACGCCGTGCAAATCGCTCCAGCTCACCTCGCTCATCCGTGCTCGCGGCCACCTCGCTCAAGCGATCCCCACGGTGCCAGGTAGGATTCTAACTTGGAATTTCACCATTGGGTTATCTTTTGTGGGAAAACATTGGGTTTTAGTGAGATTTTGACGGGCAAAACACCCATAATGGGCTATGTTTTACCCGTCAGATACAGGTGAATGTAGTTTTTCGTCATACAAAATCGTCATAGGAATTGGTTAAAACAGTAATATTTTATTATTGAGTAATGATGGTAAGTGCGGGCGGTTAATCATATCCCATTTTTAAAACCCGGGCCGCGCCCCTCGTTTTGGGAGAATTTGTCGAAGCCCTATAGGCGTTTTATGTCCTCGGCCAAAAACTCAGACATAAAACCCCGGGCCCTTCCGTAAGCCTCAGTCCCAACGCGCCCTCTACCCGGGGCAAAACCTTGTCTCCGGTGCCATGGCCCCTGTTCAAAACCCGTGAATACTTAAGCTGCGCCAGCCAGGACCCGAAACCATGGCCGCTTGAACCTTTTGCGTCAGTATTCCCCGACACCCGCGCCCTCGCTCAAACGACTCCCCATGGAATGCCTCGGCAAGTGCCATAAATGACATTGGCATTCGAATTCCCTCGCCTAATCGTAAGTACGAAAGGGGTTCTCCTCCCGGAAAAAGGTCTTCCCACCCGAGCTCACCCGCCACGGGCCTTCCAAACCACAGCAGTGACGAAATGCTACCCTATCCCTCCCCGGGGCGGAACCGAAAACCAACGGTGTCCGCAATTCGCCTATCGATGCCAAAAACCGATGGCTTCCACAGCTCCCCGAGGCTGACCCGAAAGCCCATTGCTTCCGCAAATCGCCTATCGGTGCGAGGACAAAATGTATCCGCAGCACAGCCTATCCTCTCAAGAGCATCCCAATCCGATCCTGTCAAGAGATTCAAATGTTTCAATTTATGTTTCAAATTTTGTTTTTTTTTCTTCCTGAATATACAGCTTCATTGTACTCGCCTTATTGATATATTCAAGCAATGATGCTCTCTATTAAAACCTCACAGTATGTTGCTCAAAATGAATTGTATATGGATGTTATCAGGGATAATTCAAGATGCCGAAAACCGGTAAGAAGAAGGCGAAGATGACAGAAAAGAAACCTGCCCCTCCTAAAACTGAAACTTCACTCCAAGACACTAGGTGCACCACTGGTGTCCCTCCAGAAATCAGATGGGATGACATCTATAGAATGATCAGGGACCAAGAAATCCCAGATATGTTGCTGGAGGAAGCACCAATCTATCAAAATATCAGATCCTCAGGCATAACTAGAGCCGCTACCCGCCCTGAGCTGTTCCCCTGTCCGAAGTGATCGGATGGATACTCCAGCATGCCGATGCTGAAGGCAGAGTAATAAATGACAGCGGTAAAGTGGCCATTGCCTCATTTCAACCCGCATATCTTGCAGCAGCCTACAGATTTCCCCGTGTCCAGCAAGCTCTGACTGATGAATGGTTAAGCCAGATGAACAATATCGAGATGGCCAAGAAGCTACTGGTGGCAGGGAAACATTTAAGGAAGAAAGGGAGTGAGGAGTATGACGTACAGAATCTAAGAGCTCCTTATAGATTGATTGCCCTGATGCTGTGCAGAATCTTCGGCATGCCCGATGGCACAGTATACAAGATTCAGTGGGTCCCTATCATTCACTATGTGGCATTTCAGGGAATAGTGTTTGACTGGGCCACTATCTTGTCAGATAGTCTGGCCTCAATGATAAGTGCTGCTAAGCCCGGGCTGGCCTTGAAGAAGGCTGAATTCTTCATGTCTTCATACCTGATAGATTGTATCTTGGCCAAGATAGAGTTCCCCAAATTGGGGTGTACATGGGATAGGGCCACCGCCCCGGTCTACGTCGCATTCAAGATGTTGTGGGCTCAGAATTACAAGCCCAGCTACAAACTCATCTGTGAGGGGTTCATCATGCCCCTATACGAGAAAATATTCAAGGAAGAACCAAATTGTCTGTCAGAAAATGCTTTGGAAGTCCTTGAGGAGTATGGGGACTTTTACTTTTCAGAACAAGGTACCTACCTGAGAATGTTTGGAGGGACTAAGCCCCCATACATATTGCCGCAGTATGCCACAGACTATGTGGTGCTCAAGGAAGCAGTAAGACAACTCTTCTTGGATGGGGTTGGAGCATTCCTCCACAAGCAACACAAGGCTTCCTTTCCCCCTCTACCTTTCTGCATCGGCGCTTACAAGTTTTCAGGGGTTGCCTCGGCCAATGAGTTTATTCAAGAGTTGAAGGCCTTCCACTTCGGTGAGGTCATCTTCCACAGGAACGACAGAAAGG
Organism: Larix kaempferi; assembly: GCA_027924585.1. Classification (NCBI taxonomy): domain Eukaryota; kingdom Viridiplantae; phylum Streptophyta; class Pinopsida; order Pinales; family Pinaceae; genus Larix; species Larix kaempferi. Next base: position 1,353,898 of record BSBM01000642.1, on the reverse strand, counting down.
GTAAAGTGGCCGAGCATTGCAAGGGGAACTATGCTTACTTCGAATACTCCCACTACCCTGATGCCGAGGAGGAAGCATTCAGAGGTATCTGCAACATGGCTGAGCTGCGGATCTGTCGCCAAGGTGCTGGAGCAAGTTCTAGCTCAACCAAGGCCTAGAAAACCACCCAGCAAAAGGAGAAAGAAGATGAGGATGCCCGAGCTCAGGAAGAGCTCAGATTAAGAGAAGAGGCGAAGTTACAGCAGGAAGCCGAGGAAGCAAGAAAGCAGCAAGAAGCTGAAAATGAAAGACTGCGGAAAGAGGCTGAAGAAGCCCAAAAGCAGAAAGAAGCAGAGACTGAGCAAGCTGAAGCAAGGAAGAAGGCGGAGGAAGAATCGAAGACAAGGGAATATACCGAGGCAGGTGGGTCCGGTGTCCAAGACATGGAGATAGACACCTCTCAAGCAGGTGTCTCTGGTACCCAAAAGGAAGGAGTAGACCCTGCTCAGGAAGTCTGGACCCCACCTATGGAAGAATACATAGACATCATAAACCGACCAATTGTCCCGTACACTCCATCTGGGAAGCGTACGGTGTCCAAATGGAATGAGTTTGTCTATGATAAGAAAAGAAAAGCAATGGTCCTCCAATCAGAAGAGAGGATTAAAAGCCCCTTCCATGATGACATCGTTACTCACCGAGAGGTCGCTGTCATGCAGAACACAGATGCAGATCCCATCGCCATGGCATCCGCAGTTATAGCAACAGCGCAGGCATCATTTGCCAATGTAGGGGTTATAGTTAAAGAAAATATATTGACAAAGAAAAGAGCACGCACGCTGCAACAAAATGTGGCTAATGAGCAAGCCCAAAGAGATCTGGTAGTAAACCAGTATAACTGCTTGTACGATGAACATAAGGAGCTGTCAAGCAAGTACAGCCAGCTGGAGGAGGAAAAGGACCAGCTAACACTTCAAATGATGATTGTGGAAGAAGAGAAGAATGGTCCTGGCCATGGATGATCTCCAACATTACATCGATTCATCAACACTTCACAACCACCTACTGAAGGAAGCATATCAAGTTGCTGAAGCAGAAGTACAAAGCATTAAAACAGAGCTCGGGAAGAATGTGACTTCTCAGAAAATCTTGTTTCCTGCTGCAGCAAACATAATCATAAGGGACACAGGTGTGTGGCATAGCTACATAACAGAGGAGGACAGGAAAGCTGTAGAAGCAGCAGGAGCATCAGTAGATCCAGCAGCCTCTCTCCCAGCAGCCTCTTCCCCAGCAATGGCAGAAAATCTGGCCAGTTCAATTCCCCCTTCCCAATTAGGAGCAGCATCAGCAGGGGATTCGAGGGCCTCTTCCCAGGCAGCATCAGTGACAATTAACTTGGGCGACCCTTTTCCAGGAGAAGCTCACGCACAGGAATGAAGAGGCCGAATTCAGTGAGACACTCTCTTCAGCCAAACACGTGCCCAATAGGGAAAGCTTTGGTGTCGGCCAATTTTCTGTTATGTATATTTTAAATATGTAAGGCGTAAGCCATGGGACAGCTGTCCCTAATTTTTGTCAAAATATTTTTGTAAAGGAAGTGGCCATTTTTGTGATCGATTATAGTAGAAATCCCTGTAAATGACAGGTGGAACGTGCTAGGTGTCAGCCCAAAGGGCAAAGTTGTAGCTATAAATAGCATCTAGGAAAGATTAGAAGGAACTTTTGGCAGGGAATGAAATTTTGGCAAACGATATGAGCTATCTTGTATCGGGTCTGTAAATTGAATTTTCTAATAGAAGCCACGGGAGATGGACATTTTGCCTGGGAGGTTGGATTGCTCTATATTGGACTATTCTAATGACTGCGGTTCAGTAATGTGAGATTATTCTTGACATCTGAATTATTTCTTTGCATTAATGATTTTGCTCCCCTCTGTGTATGCGTTCTCTCCATTTTGTGAACAATGAAATGTATTGCTGTAGATTTCTTTGTCTAGATCGAATGGCTAACTGTTCTTTCTTCAGGGTAATGCACGTGGTTCATTGTTCACGCCTTTAAATTGCTCCTTGTAGGGATCTCTAAGTTTAATTCCAGTTTTGCCACATCAAGATCTGTTTCTTTATTCTTGTTACGTAGATTAAATAATTTTTTGCTTTCTTCTGTTTATGAGCAATAGATGCGTTCTTTAAATTCCATTTTAGATCTGTTTCTTTATTCTTCCACTTTCTTCTGTTTTATGAGCAACGAATACATTCCATGATAAACTAGAAGCTATCTTTTAGAAATCTGTATCTTGCTGTAGCTTTGCTTCTGAAATTAACAGCTATCTGTTCTTTCCTTACGCTTCTTGTTACAGCAGATTGCTCTTCCCTTTAGCATGTTCCCTGCAGGGATAGATAGATTTGTTCCAGTTTTAAGCTTAGATCTGTTTTAATTGCATTTAGATTAAGCATAATTTAGGCACTTGCATCTCATATAAAAGACATAAAACCCAAAAGAAAGGTGGATCGGGCCATAACCGGTAGAATCGGATTTAAAGTCCAAAACCACGGTTGCCGGAACCGCTAACCGGACGGATTCCCTACACCAAACGGGAGATAGTCTAATTGGGACCATCTCTCGGGGAGAATCCCTTTCTGATTGATGCTACGATATCCAAGGCATCAACAGTTTTTGGCGCTAGAAGGAGGGCCTGAAGTGCATGGCTGATAGGGGAAAATCTTCCACGGTCATAGATAACACTGAAAACCCGCTCATAGAAAATATTTCAAATAGCCCAGATCTTGGATTAATAGACCAAGAACGCCACATTTCTGACCCTGAGCTTCAAGAAGCTTTATACGCTGTCCCGTTTATAGAAATCGAGGATTTGAGAAGACATACCAGATCCTACGTTAGACAGCTAGGTGGTTTAAACGCTGTCAAATTCCTCCCTAAGAAAATTACACCTAGAAAGGAGCCACAGTACACCCGGGACTCAATTCTCGTTCAAAGTTTTGAAGAACTGGTAAATCTGACTTTGGAAGAAATTTCCGACACTCTTAACAAGACAGACCAAGAAAATTTTGAAGAAATTACCACTCCCAAAAGTACCCCACAAGTTTCACCCTACAATTCTCCTCCGGGGTCTCCACATCCAAACCCAAACATGGTTGTACCTGCTTGGATAGCAAGGGGAGCGCTGAACTTAGCTGGACCATTCCATAATCTCCCTAAAAACCCAGAAAAGGTCTTGCCTAAATACGATCCAGGGAAAGCCATTTCGGCAGAAGATCACCTCAAGAGTTTTTACTTGGATCTGAACCTGTTGAACGTACAACATGAGGACGTGGTCTGCAGGTTGTTTCCATATACATTCGAGCCAAAAGTATCATCATGGTACTTTAGCTTACAACCCAGCTCAATCTCTAGTTGGGATGAATTCGAAAAATGTTTTCTAAAGAAATACGGAAACCAAAAGACTGTGGCCACACTCATGAAAGAACTCTTATCCATGAGGATGGAAAAGAAAGAAAAGGTTCAAGATTTCAATCAAAGATTCACTACGTTGTTGAATAACTTCAGTCAAGCTAATAAACCAGCCGAGGAATCTCTAATTGAATACTATACAACCGCTCTTGATGGACCCATAGCAATGTTTGTGAAGAGGTCCAAGAAAGCTACCCTGATAGAGAACTTTGAGGAAGCTAGAAAGGTAGAAGAGGAGGCTGATAGCATTGCCAAACATGCCTTAGATGTAGAACCAAAACCAGCAGCTAGCAAGAAACCTTTGCTGCTCACTAGAAGTAAAGACGAGCCATCTACGGACATGGAAAACGTAGTCAAAATGATGCAGAAATTATCTAACAAAATCGTAGATCTCGAGAAAGACAAGGCTGCTAGTACATCTAGGAAACCTTTCAAGCCATTCTACAAAAGAAGGGAAGATGGGGAACAGACTCATCCACCAATGAACGCTGCCCCTGTTTTAAACTTGAATGAGATAGGGATGGAGAATTTCTGCACTTTTCACCAAGAACCACATTCGGAAAAGAGCTGCCCGCAATGGATCAATTCCATGAGCTTAGTCATGAACCAAATGCTAGACTCTCAGATCCCAGATCAGGATGATCCTCCGGAAGAGTCAAGCCCTGAGTTAGAGGAACCAACCCCGGACACTACTATGGTGTTGTGGGATTGGGTACCTATGACTGAATTAGTAGAAGAATATCGTGTAGATAGCTCTCCCTCTACCATAAATGTTGCCACCCGCAGCAAGGGCCCAATTGTGGATCCTGTACCAGTCACCATTCCCCATAAGCCTAAGATTTCGAAAGATCCGCCTAGGAGGCATATACCAATCATCCCACCACAGCCCAAAGTAAACCAAACAGCGGCCAAGCAGCCAAGTGCTGATAACACAGTTCAGCCACCTAAGGTCACCATGAACAAAACAGATCAGTCAATTCGAATTGGGAATGAACCCGATATAGGGTATGATATTATCGAGGATATCAAGAAAGTTAAAGCAAACGTATCAATATTTGACATGTGTAGCTTGCCCCATCAACGAGACAAACTGCTGCATGTTTTACAACCAAAACCCAGCACTACATTAACAGATTCTCAAGACAATCCTGAAATTAACGAGGCTAGCATCGGTGGGAAATCCAAATCCCAAACATTGCCATTTTTGTTGACATTTGAAATTTTTAATCACAATGTTCATAACTGTTTGGTAGACTCTGGAGCTTCTTCAAACGTTATGCCACTGTCAATTTGTAGGAAAATTAATGGGCAGCCCATACCATCTCCAGCTCAAATTATCCAATTAGATAGGACTGCTGTTAAAGTAATTGGGGAGATGAAAGACGTTCTAATTAGACTATCAACCGACCCTAGAGTTTGTCAATTCATTGACATAATGGTGGTCGATATTCCTGAAGCTTATGGGCTGATTTTGAGTAGAGATTGGTCTACCAAGTTGAGTGGCTACTTTGCTACCGATTGGTCTCATCTATGGCTGCCTTATCAGAACAGGCAGAACCAGATTAAAGTTCTTAGGGAACCTCATATGAAACAAAACGTAACCCAGTTAGAAGAAAAAAATGAAGCCGTAACTTTCTCATCTTCGGTTCTGGGGAATTATTTCTTGGAAATGGATCCGGGTAATTATCAATCTGAAACCACTAGCCATGAATCAGATAAACAGTCCGATCTCCTTCATTTCTCTCGGACTGATGATATTGATTGTAACATAGTCAATCTAGTTGCTCACATAGACCACAAAGAAACTAACCAAGCTGAATCTAAAGATATCTTCTGGACATTATACTTTGATGGCTCTAAAACTCTGGAAGGATCCGGAGCCGGTTGTGTTCTAATGGATCCAAAAAGAAACAAGTATTTTTTGTCTTGTAGACTAGAATTCGACTGTACTAATAATAACGCTGAATATGAAGCTTTGGTACATGGTTTAAGGAAGGCCATTGGCTTAAATGTTAAGTACCTGAAGGTTTTTGGTGACTCCGAGATAGTTCTCAGACAGGTAAGGGACACCATTCACTGTCTCTCACCTCACTTGAAAGGTTATCAGGCTGAGGTATGGGATTTAATCATGCATTTTGACGCTTTCAATATAAAATCAATTCCTAGATTGCAAAATTCTGCTGCTGATTTATTAGCGACGTCTGCTTCTAGATTGGTGCCGTCAAATAATAAATGCTCAATTGAATTGATTTTCAGGCCTTCCGTTCCCGATAACATCACAAATTTCAGAGTCTTCGATGATGATGAACAAATTATCAGCTTCCTGACAAACGAAGACAGTTTCCAAGGAGCTGCAATAGATGAGGAAGAACACGATGCTGATTTGATGAAGAAAGATGACGAGAAAGGAAATTTCATGCCAAAGGGGGTCAGGTCCCTCGAAATGCTTTTCGATCTTCAAAATAAGTTCAAAAGACCAGCTAATACCAAAACTAACATCTCATCAATGCAACATGAGTTGGTTAATTTGGGTACCGAGGCAGAACCAAAATTTGTCAACCTTGGCAAATGTTGTTCACCAGGAGAAAGAGATAGGTTTATTAAGTTGTTTAAACAGTACAAGGATGTTTTTGCATGGACCTATGAAGATCTGAAAACATATGACGTCCGCATCATTCAGCATGTTATACCAATGAAAGCGGGTGTCAAACCATTTCAGCAGCAATTAAGAAGGATGCATCCTACTCTAGAACCGCTGATCCAAAAGGAATTAAAGAAGCTCCTGGACGCTAAGATAATCTTCAAAGTTCGGCATTCTGAATGGGTTGCAAACTTGGTTCCCGTAAGGAAGAAATCTGGAGAGATAAGGCTATGTGTAGATTTCAGAAATTTAAACAAAGCCTTAGATAAAGACAACTACCCCGTACCTTCAATGGACCAAATCCTCCAAATGGTGTCAGGATCCGAATTGTTTTCTCTCCTCGATGGTTTCTCAGGCTATAACGAAGTGCTTGTAGCTGAAGAAGATCGTCTCAAGACCACTTTCAGGACTAAGTGGGGAACTTTCACCTACAGAAGGATGCCATTTGGTTTGATAAACGCAGGAGCCACATTCCAAAGGGCGATGGATATTGCCTTCCGAGGATTGGGTGGGCAATGTGTTGTTGTTTACTTGGATGATGTGACAGTCTTTTTGAAGACAAGGGAAGATCATGTTGTTCATCTGAGGCATATCTTTGATCGTTGCAAGAAGTATGGTATTTCCTTGAATCCCAAGAAGAGCGTGTTTGCTGTACCCGAAGGTAAGCTCTTGGGTCATATCATTTCCAAAGGGGGAGTGTCAATCGACCAGGAAAGAGTCCAAGCTATTAATAAGATTCCAATGCCTCACAACAAAAAATCTATGCAGTCTTTTATGGGCACCATCAATTTTGTCCGCAGAGTTGTTCCGGATTTTGCACAAATCGTTAAGCCATTACAGCAGATGGTTAAACAAAGCATACAGTTCAAGTGGACAGATTTGGAGAAAGACGCATTTAGAGATATCAAGGCAGCGGTAGCTAAATTTCCCTCCTTAAGAAGCCCAGATTTCGATAAATATTTCATCTTGTATACCTTTGCTTCGGATGACTCTCTCGCGGCCGTACTCACGCAAAAGGTGGAGTTGGGGGATGAATACCCAATCTTGTTTATGAGCACTGGTCTGCAAGGGGCTGAGCTGAATTACCCCGTCGTTGACAAGCATGCCTACGCAGTCTTCAAAGCAGTCAAGCAGTTTAGGCCATACATTTTGAAGAACAGAACTAAAGTCATAGTTCCCCATCTAGCTGTTAGATCCCTTTTCGTTCAAAAGGAATTGGGAGAGAGGAGAGGGAACTGGGTCACAGCTCTGCAGGAGTATGATCTGGAATTTAAACCGGCTACAATCATTAAAGGACAAGGTCTATGCAAGTTACTGGCGGGAAACTTGACTGATGAAGAGCACCATTGGAGAAATGAAGCTGAGCTTAATTCGGTTGAGGTATGTCATATCCTTACAGCTCCCCAGTCATGGTATAGGGATCTAGTGCACTATTTACAGCAGGGATATCTTCCCGAGCACTGGAATTCTAAACAAAGAAGGGCACTCCACTTGAGATCAGCACCCTATCAGATCATTGATGGGATTCTTTTCAGGAAGAATTATGATGGAGTCCTTCTTAGATGTTTGGAGAAGGAAGATGCAAACAAAGTTGTCAAAGAATTGCATGATGGCCCCGCAGGTGGCCATTATTCAGGAGAGACGACAGCACACAAGATATTGAGAGCTGGTTATTATTGGCCCACTTTGTTCCGAGATGCCCACACATACGCACGGAACTGTGATGTATGTCAAAGAAGCGCTGGGAAGTTACCTAAGGCAGCAGGCCCATTGCAGCCGGTCATCATCTCTGAGCCTTTTGAGCAATGGGGCATAGATGTTATCGGAGAAATAAATCCAAATTCTTCATTGCAACACCGATACATCCTGACGGCTACCGACTACTTCACCAGGTGGACGGAAGCCACCCCATTACGCAAGATCAATGAAGACGCAGTCATCAGCTTCTTGAAAGAAAACATCTAGGAAAGATTAGAAGGAACTTTTGGCAGGGAATGAAATTTTGGCAAACGATATGAAGCTATGAAAAGGGACTTAGATTTTTTTTCAAGAAACTGTCGCGAAGGCCTTCAGCCTTTGCTCCCCAAACGCGGAAGCCTTCGGGCTACCCTCCCGAAACGGCGGAAGCCAATCGCTTAAACCGCTCGGCAAAGGACTCCGAAACGACTCCGGGTGAATATGCGGAAGAGTATAAGTTTTGCTCCCGAAACGGCGGAAGCCATTCACAAAAGCCTTCCGAAACTAGCGGGAGCCTTCGCCAAACCTTCCCGAAAATCAACGAGACTTTGAAATTTTGGTTCGCGGAAGCTTTCGCAAAAAACCTTCCAAAAAACACCGGGAGCATTCGCTACATCGTTCCGAAAGGGCGGAAGCCTTGGCGTTACCCGTCCGCTACGCGGCGGTCTTTCGCGGAAGGCTTCGAGTTTCCTTTCCGCAATGAGCCCCGAAACTGCGGGAGCTTTCATCGAACCCTTCCGCAACGGCGGATACGATTCGCAAACTGGCCCCGCGAATGGCGGTCACACGGAAACCGAGGTACCTTGACATGACCGCGGCGGGCGGCGTATTTAAGCCACGGTCTAATTGCGCCAACTACCAACCTTAATGCTCGCACGTGCCCGTTTTTTTTTTATAAAATGCGGTTGGGGCTCGAACCAATGCAGCACTGTTTTCGAATTGGCCAACGACGTGTGACGCCGTGCAAATCGCTCCAGCTCACCTCGCTCATCCGTGCTCGCGGCCACCTCGCCCAAGCGATCCCCCCGGTGCCAGGTAGGATTCTAACTTGGAATTTCGCCATTGGGTTATCTTTTGTGGGAAAACATTGGGTTTTAGTGATATTTTGACGGGCAAAACACCCGTAATGGGCTATGTTTTACCCGTCAGATACAGGTGAATGTAGTTTTTCGTCATACAAAATCGTCATAGGCATTGGTTAAAACAGTAATATTTTATTATTGAGTAATGATGGTAAGTGCGGGCGGTTAATCATATCCCATTTTTAAAACCCGGGCCGCGCCCCTCGTTTTGGGAGAATTTGTCGAAGCCCTATAGGCGTTTTATGTCCCCGGCCAAAAACTCAGACATAAAACCCCGGGCCCTTCCGTAAGCCTCAGTCCCAACGCGCCCTCTACCCGGGGCAAAACCTTGTCTCCGGTGCCATGGCCCCTGTTCAAAACCCGTGAATACTTAAGCTACGCCAGCCAGGACCCGAAACCATGGCCGCTCGAACCTTTTGCGTCAGTATTCCCCGACACCCGCGCCCTCGCTCGAACGACTCCCCATGGAACGCCTCGGACAGTGCCATAAATGACATTGGCATTCGAATGCCCTCGCCTAATCGTAAGTACGAAAGGGGTTCCCCTCCCAGAAAAAGGTCTTCCCACCCGAGCTCACCCGCCACGGGCCTTCCAAACCACAGCAGTGACGAAATGCTACCCTATCCCTCCCCGGGGCGGAACCGAAAACCAACGGTGTCCGCAATTCGCCTATCGATGCCAAAAACCGATGGCTTCCACAGCTCCCCGAGGCTGACCCGAAAGCCCATTGCTTCTGCAAATCGCCTATCGGTCTGAGGACAAAATGTATCCACAGCACAGCCTATCCTCTCAAGAGCATCCCAATCCCATCCTGTCAAGAGATTCAAATGTTTCAATTTATGTTTCAAATTATGTTTTTTTTTCTTCCTGAATATACAGCTTCATTGTACTCGTCTTATTGATATATTCAAGCAATGATGCTCTCTATTAAAACCTCACAGTATGTTGCTCAAAATGAATTGTATATGGATGTTATCAGGGATAAGTCAAGATGCCGAAAACCGGTAAGAAGAAGGCGAAGATGACAGAAAAGAAACCTGCCCCTCCTAAAACTGAAACTTCACTCCAAGACACTAGGTGCACCACTGGTGTCCCTCCAGAAATCAGATGGGATGACATCTATAGAATGATCAGGGACCAAGAAATCCCAGATATGTTGCTGGAGGAAGCACCAATCTATCAAAATATCAGAGCCTCAGGCATAACTAGAGCCGCTACCTGCCCTGAGCTGTTCCCCTGTGCCGAAGTGATCGGATGGATACTCCAGCATGCCGATGCTGAAGGCAGAGTAATAAATGACAGCGGTAAAGTGGCCATTGCCTCATTTCAACCCGCATATCTTGCAGCAGCCTACAGATTTCCCCGTGTCTAGCAAGCTCTGACTGATGAATGGTTAAGCCAGATGAACAATATCGAGATGGCCAAGAAGCTACTGGTGGCAGGGAAACATTTAAGGAAGAAAGGGAGTGAGGAGTATGACGTACAGAATCTAAGAGCTCCTTATAGATTGATTGCCCTGATGCTGTGCAGAATCTTTGGCATGCCCGATGGCACAGTATACAAGATTCAGTGGGTCCCTATCATTCACTATGTGGCATTTCAGGGAACAGTGTTTGACTGGGCCACTATCTTGTCAGATAGTCTGGCCTCAATGATAAGTGCTGCTAAGCCCGGGCTGGCCTTGAAGAAGGCTGAATTCTTCATGTCTTCATACCTGATAGATTGTATCTTGGCCAAGATAGAGTTCCCCAAATTGGGGTGTACATGGGATAGGGCCACCGCCCCGGTCTACGTCGCATTCAAGATGTTGTGGGCTCAGAATTACAAGCCCAGCTACAAACTCATCTGTGAGGGGTTCATCATGCCCCTATACGAGAAAATCTTCAAGGAAGAACCAAATTGTCTGTCAGAAAATGCTTTGGAAGTCCTTGAGGAGTATGGGGACTTTTACTTTTCAGAACAAGGTACCTACCTGAGAATGTTTGGAGGGACTAAGCCCCCATACATATTGCCGCAGTATGCCACAGACTATGTGGTGCTCAAGGAAGCAGTAAGACAACTCTTCTTGGATGGGTTTGGAGCATTCCTCCACAAGCAACACAAGGCTTCCTTTCCCCCTCTACCTTTCTGCATCGGCGCTTACAAGTTTTCAGGGGTTGCCTCGGCCAATGAGTTTATTCAAGAGTTGAAGGCCTTCCACTTCGGTGAGGTCATCTTCCACAGGAACGACAGAAAGGGTAAAGTGGCCGAGCATTGCAAGGGGAACTATGCTTACTTCGAATACTCCCACTACCCTGATGCCGAGGAGGAAGCATTCAGAGGTATCTGCAACATGGTTGAGTTGCGGATCTGTCGCCAAGGTGCTGGAGCAAGTTCTAGCTCAACCAAGGCCCAGAAAACCACCCAGCAAAAGGAGAAAGAAGCTGAGGATGCCCGAGCTCAGGAAGAGCTCAGATTAAGAGAAGAGGCGAAGTTACAGCAGGAAGCCGAGGAAGCAAGAAAGCAGCAAGAAGCTGAAAATGAAAGACTACGGAAAGAGGCTGAAGAAGCCCAAAAGCAGAAAGAAGCAGAGACTGAGCAAGTTGAAGCAAGGAAGAAGGCGGAGAGAGAATCGAAGACAAGGGAAGATACCGAGGCAGGTGGGTCCGGTGTCCAAGACATGGAGATAGACACCTCTCAAGCAGGTGTCTCTGGTACCCAAAAGGAAGGAGTAGACCCTGCTCAGGAAGTCCGGACCCCACCTATGGAAGAATACATAGACATCATAAACCGACCAATTGTCCCGTACACTCCATCTGGGAAGCGTACGGTGTCCAAATGGAATGAGTTTGTCTATGATAAGAAAAGAAAAGCAATGGTCCTCCAATCAGAAGAGAGGATTAAAAGCCCCTTCCATGATGACATCGTTACTCACCGAGAGGTCGCTATCATGCAGAACACAGATGCAGATCCCATCGCCATGGCATCCACAGTTATAGCAACAACGCAGGCATCATTTGCCAATGTAGGGGTTATAGTTAAAGAAAATATATTGACAAAGAAAAGAGCACGCACGCTGCAACAAAATGTGGCTAATGAGCAAGCCCAAAGAGATCTGGTAGTAAACCAGTATAATTGCTTGTACGTTGAACATAAGGAGCTGTCAAGCAAGTACAGCCAGTTGGAGGAGGAAAAGGACCAGCTAACACTTCAAATGATGATTGTGGAAGCACAGAAGAATGGTGCAGAAGAAAAGGCATCTCTGCTAAAAGCAGACAAGCAAACGTTAGCTGAGCGTTTAGAGCAAGCGGAGAGCAGAACCATAGACCTATCTCCCTTCCACGAGCTGTCATGCAATATCCTGCAGCAAGTGTGTGGCTCCCAAGAGCTAATCACTGATGAGGTATGCAAACTCAAGGCCATGGTGGTTAGGCTAAAAGAGGTTAATACGGAAGCCCACAGGCTCAAAGCTAAGAACACCCGTGTCAAGGAAAATGTCATAAGTCAGATGGCATGGAGAGAAGGGAAAGGAGGTTTTCCCCCGCATCTTCCTTTTAAGGCCGTGGAAGATTTTAATGAAGATATAGCCTTGTTGGAGTTTGGCAGGAACTGTGCCAATAAGCTGATGGCCAGTGTACAGAGGACAACAGATAGAATCAACAACCTATACCAAAAGCTCAAAGGAGTCCATGACAGCTGCACATTGAGTTTCCCTCAGACCCTAGAAGACTTCCCGGAAAAGGAACAGCGGCTGTCTCAACTGAAAGAAGAGCTAGGCGTCCAGATGGAGTATGTGAGAAGGATTGATGTCCTGGCCATGGATGATCTCCAACATTACATCGGTTCATCAACACTTCACAACCACCTGCTGAAGGAAGCATATCAAGTTGCTGAAGCAGAAGTACAAAGCATTAAAACAGAGCTCGGGAAGAATGTGACTTCTCAGAAAATCCTGTTTCCTGCTGCAGCAAACATAATCATAAGGGACACAGGTGTGTGGCACAGCTACATAACAGAGGAGGACAGGAAAGCTGCAGCAGCAGCAGGAGCATCAGTAGATCCAGCAGCCTCTCTCCCAGCAGCCTCTTCCCCAGCAATGGCAGAAAATCCGGCCAGTTCAATTCCCCCTTCCCAATTAGGAGCAGCATCAGCAGGGGATTCGAGGGCCTCTTCCCAGGCAGCATCAGTGACAATTAACTTGGGCGACCCTTTTCCAGGAGAAGCTCACGCACAGGAATGAAGAGGCTGAATTCAGTGAGACACTCTCTTCAGCCAAACACGTGCCCAACAGGGAAAGCTTTGGTGTCGGCCAATTTTCTGTTATGTATATTTTAAATATGTAAGGCGTAAGCCATGGGACAGATGTCCCTAATTTTTGTCAAAATATTTTTGTAAAGGAAGTGGCCATTTTTGGTGATCGATTATAGTAGAAATCCCTGTAAATGACAGGTGGAACGTGCTAGGTGTCAGCCCAAAGGGCAAAGTTGTAGCTATAAATAGCATCTAGGAAAGATTAGAAGGAACTTTTGGCAGGGAATGAAATTTTGGCAAACGATATGAGCTATCTTGTATCGGGTCTGTAAATTGAATTTTCTAATAGAAGCCACGGGAGATGGACGTTTTGCCTGGGAGGTTGGATTGCTCTATATTGGACTATTCTAATGACTGCGGTTCAGTAATGTGAGATTATTCTTGACATCTAAATTATTTCTTTGCATTAATGATTTTGCTCCCCTCTGTGTATGCATTCTCTCCATTTTGCGAACAATGAAATGTATTGCTGTAGATTTCTTTGTCTAGATCGAATGGCTAACTGTTCTTTCTTCAGGGTAATGCACGTGGTTCATTGTTCACGCCTTTAAATTGCTCCTTGCAGGGATCTCTAAGTTTAATTCCAGTTTTTCCACATCAAGATCTGTTTCTTTATTCTTGTTACGTAGATTAAATAATTTTTTGCTTTCTTCTGTTTATGAGCAATAGATGCGTTCTTTAAATTCCATTTTAGATCTGTTTCTTTATTCTTCCGCTTTCTTCTGTTTTATGAGCAACGAATACATTCCATGATAAACTAGAAGCTATCTTTTAGAAATCTGTATCTTGCTGTAGCTTTGCTTCTGAAATTAACAGCTATCTGTTCTTTCCTTACGCTTCTTGTTACAACAGATTGCTCTTCCCTTTAGCGTGTTCCCTGCAGGGATAGATAGATTTGTTCCAGTTTTAAGCTTAGATCTGTTTTAATTGCATTTAGATTAAGCATAATTTAGGCACTTGCATCTCATATAAAAGACATAAAACCCAAAAGAAAGGTGGATTGGGCCATAACCGGTAGAATCGGATTTAAAGTCCAAAACCACGGTTGCCGGAACCGCTAACCGGACGGATTCCCTACACCAAACGGGAGATAGTCTAATTGGGACCATCTCTCGGGGAGAATCCCTTTCTGATTGATGCTACGATATCCGAGGCATCAACAGGTCCTCACCTTCCTTGCCCTTGAACTTAGGGATGTCAGAGGGGAGCTTGGTAGGAATGTGAGGCCATGCAGGGTCATGTCAGATAGGATCGTTGGTCAGTCTGGCTAGGTCAGGCAGGTTGAGGCTAGCCATGAATGGCAGACTGGAAGAAGGATGTGACATAGTAGTGGGTTGGACCAAGTTGGGGCCAATGCCCCCAAGTGGAGGGACAGGGTTTGGTATGTTTCCCCCAAGTGGGGGAACTAAAGTATAGGAGGGTCCTGCACCACCATGGGTGGTGTGAGTCACTGGTGGAGTGGTGGTAGGTATGCGAGGTACTGGAATGGGTATGGTGACCGGAATGGTGGACGTGGCCCCCATCGAGGGCATACCCATAATAGGTGTGGTAACTGGTGTAGTGGTGGATGTGCCACCAATAGTCCCTACAAGGAAAGGAGTGGAAGTCGTGCTAGCCATGGGGCTAGTAGGGGCAGTGTAAATGGGGTTCTCAGACTCTTCCTCAGAATCAGAGGTAAAGTAAGGGGCGTCAAGATCAGGTGACGGAGTCCTATGCCGCTAATGAGTGGAGTCAAGTGACAAGGGTCGAGATCTATGATAAGTGGTATAGAGTGATGATGATCTGTGTTGATGACGGGTGGTTTCAAGTGAACCGTGCTATGGGGGCTCGCCCCTGAGGCGCCGAGAATGTCTCGGGGACTCAATGGTGACGGATGGTGTCAAATCTCTATGGGTTGAGGTGAGTAAAAAACAACTCAAAAATCCTAATGCAACCGAGTGTGCAAAAGGAGAGCTTCAAAAAACAAGGCACTCAGGTCAACAACCAACTCAAAACACCTACTGTAACAGCTGTGCTACAATAGGTGGAGTGTCAACAGAAATGGTCATAATACCAACAAGCAGTAGGTTTCCTAAAAAAAATGGTGGACTCACAAGACCAAAAGGAGGTAAGGGAGCATGCAAACACCTAACTAAAAAGTATTCTGACTCAACTAGACATATCCTCTGCAAAGTGATGAAATCCAAGTCAGACAATATGAATAGGAAAGCCAAGTGGCTAAGATGTCCCCCTACCGGGAGGGACACCGGGTAGTCAATCCTAGAAGAATGGCAACTAAGATACCCCGTTCATGACACATCCAGAAAGGTGAATCTGTCGTTTCGTCCTTTTATCGCAATAACCCTATACAGGGATATCCCGAGAACTGCGAAAGGTAGCCCTTCGGTTACTGAATGGAGTGCGGTATTCCACTCAGGCCTCCGGAACCAGTCTCGCGACTTCAACCCTCCTAGGGGAGAGGCCCTCTGGTAAACTGGTTGTGACCATGCCAAAAAGTACTAGGGGCTTTTGGTTCCCTAATTGGACAACAGCTATGTCTCAAGTTTAAGTAACTGAGGGGTGTTATTGGAAGCCTATCCCCCCGATCCTACCTAACTACAAAGATTCTTTTGTGTTCCCCAAGTGGGGTTAGAATATTGGTTGGGTTAGATAGTTTTTAAGGCTCACTTGAATTATGTGACAGAGTATGTGCTCGTGAGATGATGATGAACCCAAGTAGAAAGTGCCACTAGGGAGGGCAACTTTCTATCTAGCAATAAAAATACATAAATTAACTTTTAAAATGCACAATTTTCTTTTTCCAATTTAAAATGCTGAAAATGAAAAAATGGTTCTGTAAATGAAACAGAAATAAAAAACTGAAGAAAAATGCTGTAAGGAAGGGTGGCTACAGGTAGGACAGAGGGTTGTGCTGGTGCAGAAAATAGTGCAGCAAAGTTCTGGGTTCAAAACAGAGAAAAATGGAGAAAACAGACCGCGGGTTTGGGGCAAATCTGAGTAGTCAGACCGTGGAAAATAGTTGAACAGTTGCAGGCGGGTTGCGGGTTTTGGGCTGAAAAATGCAGTCGGGATGCAGGAAAAACGATGAAAGGTGTCGGCGGGTTGCGGGGAACTGGCCGAAAGCCGCAGGCGGGACGCAGGAAAGACACCAAAAGGCACCGACGGGTTGCGGGAAACTGGCGGAAAGCCATAGGCGGGATGCAGGAAAGACGCCAAAAGGCGCCGGTGGGTTGCGGGAAACTGGCCGAAGCCGTAGGCGGGACGTAGGAAAGACGCCGAAAGGCGCCGGCGGGTTGCGGGAAATTGGCCGAAAGCTGCAGGCGGGATGCAGAAAACAGGGTAATAGCCGTAGTTAGACCGTCTCAAACAGGATTATAGCCACGATCGGATCGCAGGTAACATACTGAAAATGATCGGCAGGTCACTGGAAACAGTCTGAGAGCCGCGGTCGGATCGCAGGTAAGTGCCTAAAAGACGCGGTCGGAACGCGGCTGCAGGGGGAGAAAACATGGTATACGGCGGCCGAAAGGGACAGCCGAACAGAAAAAATATTTAAAAATTGTAACCAGAAATTCAAACCTAGGGGAGTCGCCAAAACTGTAGCTAGGGTTTTACCCCTAGCTTGTGCAAATGAGCACCTACTAAGGAGAAGGGACTCCTTAGTAGCAGTTCAGTAAATGGTAAATTAAAATGCTAAAACAGGAATATAAATTACTCTAAACATGTGCATGAAACAGAAAAACAAGATATAAAGAATTGCTTTTGTATTAATTTTACCTCCAATGTGAAGGTTGGTGAAGCTCTTGCAATGGTCCAAGAGGGTTGCTCCAAGCTCCACCTTGCTCCTTCTCTTTCTCCAATGGTGGGAATGGGCCAAAAGGGGCTCTCAAGGTGAAAGTAGCTCAAGGGTGAGCTAGGGTTTCAAGAGAGATTTTGGTAGAGTAAGGTTATACTTGATTTTGGATATGGAATAAGGGGTCTCCATCACCTATTTATAGTTTTTTGGTGGTGGAGTGCTGGCCCATGGTTTTGGGAACCATATGGTTTAGGGTAGCTGTATAGGGTTTTTTCCTCCTTTTCCTCATTATTTTATATTTTATATTCCCTTTTTAGAGGGATTTTTCTATTTTAGAGGAATTTTGGATATTTTTGGAGGAAAAAAGAGGTTTTTTAGCTTTTTTTATGGTTTTGCGGCCTTTTGGAGGCATTTTAGGCCTTTTGGAGGCTTTTTAGTGGGATGTTTAGGGTTTTTAAGGTAAATATGGTAGGAAAATGGACAAATGAGCCATGTAACGGGGTAGATGAGATAGTGAACACTTTTTGGGTGTTAATAGTCATGATGACCTACCTTAGCCAAGATAGGGAATGATGACCTCTGTATATCTCTACTATATCCCCTGATGATCAAAGCACCAATACAATGTGCAATGATGTAAAGGAATGCAATGTGCAATAATGTAAAAGAATGCATAAAATGACAAATACGATGCACAATCATGAGGATCAGTGTGTAAAAATAGAAAAATAAGATAGTGGGATATGCAATAAGACCCAATTAAGAAATACAAGTTTCTCAGGAAAAAAAGGATACTGAAGGTGGGCTCGTCATGCAGCCAGCAAGATGCCAACAAACCGGTGATCAATCCCAAGTAGACGGGTAAGTCATGCACCCTCAAGCTTTGTGGTTTGGTAATTGTTTAGCAAACACAGAAATTACAAAAGGATTCAAGAAGAGTGAGCCCGAGGACCATATGAGTATATATGAAAATCCATAGGTGTTGGCCATCCTCCACATAACAGGATTGATGTGATTTATAATGGGCCTAAGAATATCCGAAATAGCAGTAGCCTTAGAATTTACCTAGAACTTGAAGCACATAAAGGAAGAACAATATGTCACTCGGGTGAGGGGACTATGCATAAGGCTCCATGAAGATGCAATTGCAAAGTATACAGGATTTCCCATGGGGCTACATTGGGGAAGGGATGATAGAGAAGCTAACCAGAGGGCGAAATAAGCTTTCTTTGGATAGGGGGAAAGCTACAAGGAAGACAAGAACGAGGTTGAAAGAGACAATATGCCTGCACCATGGAATGAGGTGGCTGCCATTGTCCTAAAGTATATAACATGCAGAGGGAGGCTCAGTTAGATCCCAACCTTCCATTTCATAATTCTGGAGCTCTTAAGGCATAAGGGCCATATCATATAAAACAATAATATTAGTTTTCCCTTCTACCTTGTGCAGTCTCTCTGGGAAATGAGCAGGAAGGTAGTACAAGGGAAGGAGCATGCGCTGGCTCACCATGGACTGATTAAGTTAATTATTTGTGAAGAATTGAATCTGCAAATACCAAAGCTCTCATTGGAGGAATTTATTCTAGTCTTAGCTAAAGATGTACAAAGGATGAGAGGCACGCCAAATCTAGTCATACCCCTGGCCTCTGGATCAAAAGAAAAATCCACCTCTACATTGGGATCCAAATGCAAAATTGACCTGGACAGTGATAACGAGATCATGGCTAAGACTCTTATCAGAATAAAGCACTCTGAGGATGCCTCTTGCATGAAAACATCAAGGGTTTCTTCCATCAAACAAGGGTCAAAATGATAGAGTGGAAGGTTGACACAGCAGAACAAATCCAAACATACAAAAAAAGGAGAAAAAGAGGCCAGCCTTGTAATACAGAACATGTCTGACTCTGAATATTTCGGGGCAGAACAGGATGACCCTTCTAAACCTGTAGAAGAGGATACCTTCTAGTGGAACCCTACGAGTGAAAATAAAAACATTGGGAAGAGTGATCAGCTGACTGAAGCATTGACCGAGCTCGAAAGAGTCAGATAAGAGTTGGCTGCCTTAAAAATTGAAGCAAGGCTCCACATAAGCCATCCCGTTTCACCAGCATCCCCACCATTTATGCATGAAAAGACCCAAATATTAAAGAGGCAACATGTGGGTCAACTGAAACAGTTGTAGAAGCAAAATTCAACACTAGAAGAAAAATTGGCCCAAGCCCAGGAGGAGTTGACTCATAGAGATCATAAAATCCTACAGTTGGAAGATACTTTAACCACCACTGCCAAACTTTATGAAGATATATTGGGGTTCAGACCACCATCCAAGGCTTACACACTTTACCTAAAAGATAAATGGGGAAGGTTCCAATTACAGAGGCTGAAGCAAGGCCTACCCTTGGAATTAACCACTTCTAAGGAGTTTGTAGACACCTCCCTTGTTTGCACAAAATTAGAAAAAGATTAATTATGCAAAATTTTCCTACGTAATTTTGTGGTACCAAACTCACCCAATTGGTCATCGAATCCCTACATGGGTGACTTCCAATTAAGAGTACTATTCTCTTGGATGAACCATGAAATAAAGAGAGCCCAAGATGCTCATCTTTACCTCACATAAGAATGGCAGAACCCACTGTGGATCAGAGATGAAGCAACTCATCCCAAGAAGGTAATTCAGGATCACCTTGCAATCACCTCAGACGAAGATCTGATTCCCATACTTCTCGAAAAACAGTAGGAAGTAGTCTGACATTTTGACCTCACCACTCAATGAACCTATAGAGAAGTTTAGGAAGCCATCGATGAGAGGTGGTCAGGAATTTCACAAGATTTGAAAAAGAGGGAGCCTCACTCGCCTGTTAGGATGGAAATTGCACTCACCAGAGAAATTTTTTATAGAGAATCTTTGATAAAGAACCAACTTAGGTGGATAGGTATGAAATTAAACCCACCGTTCTTTCTCCCTCTTGCCATTAAGGGACATAACAATGACTGGGAGGAAAGGAGAGCATGGGATAAAGAATATCAGATTCAAGGTTATTACAGATAGGCAAGAACTCCTTGAGTGGCTGCTTGGGATATCAGGGCGGTTGTCATGGAACAGGATGTGTCACCCAAGGATGGGTGACTTCTTCAAGTCCATGGGATATGATGAGCGCATGATATAGGTACTCTATATCCCCCTTTATGCCACACAAGGGAAAGAAATGATAAGAAAATACCTCTATTTGTAGGGGAGAATGCATTTTTTATTATTATTTAATGAAGTAGTTTAGAGATTATTTTTCTTATGCTTAAAACGTTTTATGTGCTAATTATATGAAAATAGGCATGCGTGAGTAGGGCGCAGGTGATCTGAAAAACAACAAGTAAATCAGGCTCAAGACTGAATACCATGAGTGACTCAGCGCTCAAAATTTCTTGATTTATAGGAAGGACTCATGTTAACCAGGATCGTTGTTTACAATGTAGAGCTAGGTTAGAATTAGGAATAAATAGGGACCTCTTGAATAACAGAGGGTCTGGAGACATTTTTGAGAAACAATCTTCAACATATTTTGTATTTGAGACAACTATGTTTTAAGTTTTCTTGAAACATGAAGTTATGATTTGATAATGGAAGACCAACATTATATTAATTCCTTGAGTTTATAAGTCTCTTTTCCTCCTGAAATACATGTTGGGGAGGGCCCCATCGATATGTAGATCAGGAGTCTCGTGTTTCATTACAGGTATTTTTAAAGTATTTTATTAATTGTTTTAATCATCATGATGTGTGAAAGTGCTTTGGTATTTGTTTAGGCATTGGACTTTGATTTCAGTACAAATGATCTTCTTCTATAGTTCGATAACACTATTTCCATGGTTCTGTAACACACTGTCCGTAGTCCTGTGTGTGCCATCCGCGCAGGTATATTTTATATCTAATTTCCAACATTTTTATACCATTTCTAGATAACGATCCAGATCTATGATTTCACACATACTTTCCTTACTTAAGTTTGATCACATAGAGGTTAAATATTTCAGCATTTGATATGAATAGAACATGTTTTAATCGCTTTCAATATTTGATTTGGTAGACAGAATTTGATTGTTTTCCAACATTGAAATTCCTAGATTATATTTACCAGTTTTTCAGCATTCAATTCTTAGAATAAATTTTACCAGTTGTTCAACATTCAATTCCTAAAATAAATCTCCTAGTTTTCACATTTTTCATTCATGGATTTACATACTTTCATATTTCCTGCTTCTTATTTTTTGGAACAAAATTTTCTATTTCCCTTAGGGAATTCTTTAGGATACATTGAAAATTAAGAACGACAAAGATCACCCTATAGTGCACATATCGTGCTTAGCATCTCTTAAGTTTGTACGCTCCCTAGTTGATAATTAAAGTATACTTCCGGTAGAGCTACCCTAATTAGGTACCCATTCCTAGAGTCCACCACTTTCCTTTCCTAAAGCTTGGTTTTGTGGTTACCTTGAGATGACCCTTTCACAACCTAAGGTACATTTTGAGTGCTAACACTACCCACAAGCTAACGACCAAGCAGAGGCAATTAACAAAGTCTTGAAACGCATAATTCAACGCACTGTGGGAACAAAAAATTCCAAATGGAACTTAGACCTCTTTTAAGCTCTTTGGGCCTACTGGACTTCGATCAAAAACTCAACCAGGATCACACCATTTCAACTGGTGTATGTCCTATAAGCAGTCCTACCAATTGAGTGTGAAATACAATATTTGAAGCTAGTAGTAGAACTTTTACCTATCACTAACACCGAAGAGGAATGGTTTCTATATCTGGCCAAGCTAGATGAAACTCGCCGAGATGCTGCACTCGCTAATGAAGCTCACAAAAAGCGCGTCAAAGAAAAATACTATAAATCCATTCAACCTCGGGTAATCAACGAGGGTGACCTAGCCCTTACCTAGGATCAGATGCACACCAAGCTAGGTAAGGGAAAATTGGAATCCATGTGGTATGGTCCCTGCGTCGTAAAACATGTGTTAGATAAAGGAGCTTACGAGCTTGTTGATTGTGATGGTATACCTTTGGGTCAGCCCCATAATAGGCTCTACCTAAAGAGATTCTATGTGTAGGACTATCCTACGTATAATATCTTGTATATAATGTATTTAACATTGTTTTAGTTTGTTTTTGTGTGTGAATATTCTATCTCATACACTGTTATTTATCTTGACTTGTGCTTGTATGCACAGATGTCAGCATACTATGGATTCGCGGATTGTGCGAGTCGACATACCCGGAACCTTTCTTCTGCACCATGGGTACTGTATTCTCCTGTCAACGAGTTGACATCCTAGGGTGGCATCTTTTTAGGCCCCGCAACAAACAACATCGCGGAGTACCATGCAGTTATCAGAATGCTAACTGAAGTCGCTTCTCTTAGGATCCGCACCTTTTTAGTCTACCTAGACTCTCAGCTCATAGTATCTTAGTTGAATCGTTTTTACACCATCTGTGATCCTACATTACTTCGATTATTTAGAAGGGTACTCCTCTTGGAAAGATCATTGGAATATATCCAGTATCAACATGTACCAAGAGAATTCAATATGGTGGTCGATTCATTAGCTAACTATATATTGGATTGGCATCTAGCCCACATATGAACAAAATATCATAAAAACCGCATGCAAAAAATGTAAATACACAACTATTAGTAAATAAACAAGCTATAGAGATAGGTCCATATATGTCAATATCATGTAAAAAGTGTTTTTCCAAAGTACAATAATATGATGTGTCCAAAAGACAAAATTGGGATCATGTCCCATACAAAATTGGCTCTCTGGCCTACATATAGTGTACATGCCACTAGTAATACTACTACCTAAACACTACTCATTAAGCTCACGGTGCTCGTGGTAACATATGACTTCTCTCGCCACACGACGAAGCAATCTACCAATACGCTCCGACACCCCTACGGGATGCATCTGGAGGTGGAGCGATATATCATGAATCCTCATAGGAGGGCCACCCATCGTCAAAACATGGAGGTTCTGCTCGACATCACAGAGTCCTCCTACCTCCTCCTCCTCCTCCTCAACTTCAACATGCTGCTGAATTTCTTGTCGATGTAGTGATGAATACCCCACTGGTCTCCATGGTCCATGATCTACGATGGTGCATGTACATATGTTATATCTTTTCACACATTGGAAACAACAAAAATATATATAATAAAAAATACTAAAAAAACATATCTAAAGGTCACATACCTAAGTCATCCCAATCATCATCCTCAAGCAATGCCAGATCAATGTATCCTCGAAATTCCACCCTGTCATAGGGATAGTCCTCAATAATGATAATCTGTTCCTAAAGCCACGAAAATAAGTCCTCACCGAAAGCTAGGACCTTCGGCCCACCAAGATGTCTAGCATAACCATTCCACCTCCCCATTTGAGGCTATGATGTGGGACAGACTAGCCTAACTATTTGAGTACGTAAAAATGGCACCCTCTCCAGGAAGAACGTGACTAGGATAATTCCATATCCAAACTAGTGGATATCCTCATTCCTACATTTGGTAACTTGATCATTGAGATTTCCTAGGACCCCCTCGCACCAATTGAATAGATTTGGCTCCATACATTCTACCACATAACTCATTTTTTCCTTGATATCATGGTGGGCCCCCACGCTCCATGCCACATGCGCTAGGGTATACAAAATAGTCCTCAAGGGAAGATCTATCATGTATGTGATGAGCACTTTCCCGCTCTTCTTATGAGATCCCTGTCTACAATAGCGGTCGATGTATGTGTCTATGGTATCCACCATGGTATGGTGCCCGGCCAAATGGACCCCTGCCCCCCTCTTGGAGAGCCCAGTCAAGAAGTAAATATCCTCGAGGTCTATCTCAAGGGTATGCTCTCCAATATGGAAGGCCTAGATATCTGTGTCCCACATTTGATGATATAGTTTAACAACTTCCCTTGTTTATGAATACCTTTTGTCTTAAAGAGCTTTATCAAACCGCATTCTTGTAATGTCGCAAGTGTGGCATCATCATTTAGGGCTTCCCTCTCATCTCCTTCATGCTCTCTTTCTTTCCATTCCACCATTTTCACTCTAGTAAGTTGAAATCACCTGCAAATTGTCAAAAGAGACCTTAGTTAGAAGATGGAAGCTTAACTTCATGCATAGAGGGAGAGGAAAAGTCAACTTTCTATATGCCTGTGGATTTCCGTGGCTTGACTAGCCATGGGGACGCGAAAACTAATAATTTTCGTGCCTCGTGCACTGGCCAAACCACAATGATCTTATGATTTTCATGCTTCCCGACATGGGAAGGATGCAAAAATTCCAAGGCACAAAGAATGTGCCCTAAGACCCTTCCAAACCAGAAAAATTGCATGAAATGAAAAAATAAAGGAATGAAATGAAAAAAGAGGCTGAGATGATCTACCTGGTTTGAATAGTGGTCGAATTGGTGCCCTGGATCTCCTGATATCTTAAGTTGAAGATTTTCTCTCCACAAGGTAAAAAATCCCCTTTGAGTAAAAATGGCCAAGTTAAAATTGTTAATCCCTCTATTTTACCCTCTTTTATACATACTAAGTGGTTATTTTTACCTATTATTTTATTTATGAAGACTTTTAGAGTCAATTCTTCATAATATTTTGATGACTAATCCCTTGTTTCCAGGATTTTTTAACTACCTTTGTCAGGTTCTCATGAGTTCTTCATATTGGTGTCAGGATATATTTGACCTACACTTGAGCTTACTTTATATTTTTCGTGCTCTGGACCTAAACCTGGAAAAGATTCCAAGCACTTTTTCACACCTGAGTTGTGCTTGTCAAACCTAAGTAAAACAATGTCGATCTTAGTCAACTTTGCTCGTGCTCATAAAACAATAAGGAAAGTATCATCTTGGTATTATTTTATTCCCTTTTTCGACTAAGACGATTAACTCACGAAAACAAACCCTAGGAGTTCTCTTTAAGCTCTTTTCGGACTCCCTCGTTATGAGAAGATCGCCAAGTGCACTTGTCTCTTTCACACATGTAAAAGTATTTGAAACTGTTGATGTATATGTAACTTTGGAATTTATTTCATATATGTATATTGTATCCCTACAGAGAGGTTATTATTCCTCTGTACGGAAGTGTTGTCATTTGTATTTACAAATATCGCAAGTGTCGTAACTTATACTTGATGGGTTATTAGACCACCTTGATGGGGTCGGCCCTGTATGAGTCTTGTGGGTTAAAGGGTTATTAGACCACCCTAGTGGGGTCGGCCTAGTTAGTATCATGTTAAGTGGTTAAGTTGGGGTGTTGGGCGGGGCCCAAGTGGGTCAGAAGAGCGTGTGAGCCACGAATGGCCCAGCTGGAGCATGCAGAGTAAGTTGTCGACAACGATAGCTAGGGTGGCATTTGGCCACGCTAGTTTTGTATACCTAAGGGTTTTTCTTATGAATTGTAAAGATATGCCTATGGGCATAATATATAAATAGGCATGATTTTGTATGGGAAAGG
Organism: Larix kaempferi; assembly: GCA_027924585.1. Lineage (NCBI taxonomy): Eukaryota > Viridiplantae > Streptophyta > Pinopsida > Pinales > Pinaceae > Larix > Larix kaempferi. Next base: position 1,328,378 of record BSBM01000642.1, on the reverse strand, counting down.
GTTGTTGTTGTTGTTGGTTGGTTCTTGAACTCTTCATTTTGGTTAAGTGTTGATTATTGTAGAATCTTAAGCTTAGACAACCATTGTAAAGGCTTTGAAGTTGAGTGCGCAGACTAAGAATGGTTGTTCCCTTCCCGTTAAGAGCAATATTAACAACCGTTCTTGTGGATGTAGCCTCCATCCGGGGGGTGAACCACGTTAAATTCTGTGTTATGTGACCAATGTGTTTTACGATTGTTTAATTGCTTGGTATGTATGTTTAATGCTGGAAACTTCTGTATGTGATTGATTTTATATGTATTCACCACAGTGAATGGGAATAATATGTTAAGTAATGCATGCATAGAGGACGGTTAAGTTTTCAACATGTATGAATCTGTCGATTGGAATGTATGAAGCTATCTATTGGTCAAAGTAGTGAACACTGAGTTTAAGCGCAGCGTTGGAGCGCGTAGTAACGTATGTTATTAAACCATCCACAATTTTCTAATAAGACTTGAATGGATTAAAGGGATAAAGGACATTAAGTAGAATGGTTAGAATTGAATATCCTGGCAAGGACGCGTAGTCTCATGGATGTGCCGAGTCATTGAAGGTTACTGTGAGGTAGCTCTTGATAGCTTACTGTCGTAATGCAAAGGTATCTTGTAGAGCACAGTCATTGGCGGTGCGAGCGGAGTTGTGCGATGAAGGTGCAAGTGTGTGAGTGAAGTTGCGCGCTGAAGTATCCAACGTGAAATAGAAGGTTCACGCAGTATCTATCTGCACAACCCGCAAGTTGTTGCGTTGCTTATTAGCGTTCCCCCAAACGCATCACCCGGTTGTGGAAACTTGATTCCACAACCACCCCCTCCAGCTTCACCTCGGGTAAGACCTCAGGCTACGCGCAGCCTGTTTCCGAAAGGGCCAGTGAATTGGGGTTTTGTTGGTTCCTTGAACTGCGAAGTACCTGGGTCTACACTTGAAAGCTCAAGAAGGTCATCGTCAACTAACAAATGGTTATGTTGCTCGGCTAAGACCAATGATGCAATAGAGTGTTGGAAAGTAATGTGTGAAGAGGAATACCAATTCCCATTGGGTTCAGAAAATTGGCATCCTGAATAGAATGAGATTTGGGATTGGTGTGACAAGATTGAAAGAGATTTTGTGAAGAAAGAGGACAGACATCCGCGTCTCACTGACGTAGAGTGGTTAAAAAAATATTTCTGGAGAGATATTCATGAGATCTTCTGGGCTACGTTTCCAAACGAGCTACACATCTGGATATCACAACTCAAGAAGACTTGTTTTCAAGGAGGAGTACCTACAAAGTGGAATCCAGATCTCACAGCACAACTCAAAGCAATAGATAGCCCACTATCACGAGCAGTTGACTTTTGGGTCAATAGCATACTTGAAGGATTTGTGACCGAGTTTTCTATCGACACGCTGAAATATTATAGTCAAGCTAAAGCATAATTTTTCAAAGGATTCAGAGATAAGTTCTTAAACAATCTCAGTCTATATATTAAAATGCTTTTAGGTGAGAAAGGATTTTTAAGGATGCAGTAATATTTTTACATCTATCATGGTCAATAGCATTTATAGTGATTCTGACGAAGAAACTCATAATCTGAGAACTGAAAAGAGATATAAATTTAATAAAGAAAAGAATCCCGGAGTACCTGGACTCCGCATAGATACCAAACTACCATGTGATCTTAACAATTAGACCTTGCCGCTATCAACCACTATTCACCCTATCACACCTCAGAATCCGTCGGTTGCAGAAACCACGCCACCCTTAGAGCATAACCCACCTGCTAGGACTGTCGCGTAGCCCAGTCCGCAGAATCCTGGTATTCCAAATATTCCCTTTGTTTTCTCCACGCAGATAGTCAGCACTACTTAGAGCAGTGCATAACTAGGAAAGAGAATGACAGATAACGATATAAAGCTACCGATATTCAAAGGAATGGGTCTAGAAAACCCTGAACAACATTGTTTTCTATGTGAATCTGTATGGAGTTTAAAGCAAATCCAGGATGATGCTGTGAAGAGAGCACACCTCATCACTACTTTCAGAGACCGCGCATTGCATTGGTTTATGAAATATTCTCAGGCACAGCCGAGAACCTTAACAGAAATTTAGGCTGCACTGGTCGTAGAGATTAAGAATCCAAAGTCAGAATCGCAGTGCATAACAGAATTAAAGGAAATCAAATAGAATCCTACCGAATCGGACTGGGAACTTGACCAAAAATTTAAAACATTGTTAGACCAAGTTAGTTTTGTAATAGCCCCAAAATAGCACAAGGAATGGTTCATCGCTTCATTTTTTCCTCACATTAGACAACCATTGATGCAGCAGAAGCTTGTGTCGTAGGAAGAGGCCTTAGAGATCGCAATGCAGCTAGAGGCTTCACCAATTGCTGAGATTAGTGCTGGGATGTCACAGATTCATAACCAGTTGACTATGCTGACGTTAGAATTACAGGGTATGAAAAATGGGAAAGAGCAAAGATATGAACACAGACGTGAAGTTTGGTGCATCGGATGCAAAGGAGAAGGCCATACAAGATAACATTGCCCTCCATTTTAGGACTATCTTGCCAGTGGCGCACCAAACCCAATCAATATGAACCACAATCAGGCACCATGGTGTGAAATTTGTAGAACCAGAGGACATAGGCCTAAAGACTATTATCTGATACAGAAATATGTAAACACGCCTAAAAGCCTATATTGCAATTTCTGTAAATCAGTTGGACATGATGAATCCAATTTCTGTGCATATGAGCTCATGAATGAAAGAAAGTGTGATATGGAAGCAATGCAAGGTGATGTGATGTATCGCGTTCAAAAGGAAACTCAGCCAAAACAAGAAAACACCCACTATGATCAAGGGGGATATAGAGGCCATGGTGGTGGATACCGCGGGAGAGGAAGAAATGCCGGCCCAGTGCAAGGAAGAGGCCGCGGCCACCTAATCTGTTACAACTGTGGCTAGCTAGGTCATGTTTCTAGAGATTGTATCAACCCATGCACTACGTGCAATTACTATAAATAATTTGAGCATGTTATTGAAGACTGTCCTGTACTTGAGGTAGAAATGCAAAAGAGAAGAAGGATAGAACCACCAAATCCCAATATTCAGTTGATTGCAACAGAGAGCAGAATTGCGGATCCAAGTGTAAACGTGGTAATGCGTAGTGGTGTAGATACAGGAAGGGATGGAGCCGCAGAAGCTTCGACCTCAGGAATGCGTGAACCTAGACAGAATCATGGAGAGCCAGTATGGATTAGGAAAGCTCCTGGGAAAGCACCAGGTCTGAATTTACAGAAAAATAACAGAGCCTTTGTGGAAGCACAAGACATATTCAGGGCACCGCCACTTGGCTCCCCCAGAACACAGTTACACAATGAAGTACCAAAAAGAGAGAATATGCCAACGGCACAAGATTAGACAAATGCCACAATAGACGTAGGGACCTCTGTTGCGTAGTTCTTACGCAGTTGCATGAAATTACTAAAGAGCGCAGATGCTTTTACGGAATTTGAAAAGCTACTAAGGAAATATGAGCCAAATAGTGACAAGGGGGCTGCCACTAGCGCAGTCCACAATATTCAGAGTCCTAAGAGAATAGGAAGGGAAATGAGACACACTACACAGATTGGAGACTATGAGATGGATGAGATCGTTCTCGATCTTGGATCCGAAGTAAATGTCTTGACCAAGCAGACATGGCATCAGATGGGTACACCCAAGTTATAGTGGTCACCTCTACAGTTGAGGATGGCTAACCAAGGGATAGTTATACCTTTGGGAAGATTACCCAAAACCATTGTTGACATTGATGGAGTGCGTAGCTATGCGGATTTTGAAGTAATTGAAATTCTGGATGACAACCACCCTTATCCAGCACTAATAGGTATCGATTGGGAAATGACAAACTCTGCCATTATTGATTTAAAAACTATGAAAATGATATTTGAAGGCAATGATATCAGGGTCATGGCGCCATTAGACCCTTCGCAGGGCGAGCAGTATGTTGAACCAATTCAAGAGGAATCTAGAGCTCAAGAGTTGGACCATATTTACAAGATGACAACCAATACTGCTGACTATGTTAATCCAATTGTAGATGGCACAATCAGTTGGTGCTGTGATAGCTCTTGCATATTAGATTTGGATGCAGGACTATAAAATTGGCAAAGCAGGTTACATGAAGTATCTTCCAAAAAATGCGCATGGATCACGAAGTCACTACGCTGTTTTGGAAAAGAGGTAACTCCAATCCTTACCTTTGATAGTTTATCTAATGTGTATTGTTTTATCAAAGAATATACTGTAGCAATTCTGGATGAACACCGTGTCTCAGCTCTAGACATGGCATTGCGCGGCATACCTTCCAGATGGTGGGCTGCGCATAAGAAGATACTGACAACATGGGATCAGTGTAGAATTAAGATGCAAATCAGGTTTGCTGATAAGGTTACCCTATCCTTTGAGAAATATAATGGACAGACGGATCCAAGAGAGCATATTCAGGTCTGTTCAGGAGCATGGAAGGAAAGACCACAGACAGAATGGGTGCATATGTTCATGCACACGTTAGAGGAGCCGATTCCGAAGAAATGGTACCTAGACCTAGAGTTGAGCAGAGGCATAGTGGAATGCTCGGACTTCACTACGACCTTCTAGTAGGATTTTAGCTTCGAAGACGAGCATCCAAGTATCAATGATGCGCTGCAGATCATTAAGAAAAAAATATTCAGTCCAGATTGTACACAAGGAAACATGACACTAGAAGAATTCTTCGGCACATACTGCATACCTGAGCACCTATAACCAGAATGGGAAGAACAGTTAGAACATGCTCTTGATTTTTATCACATTGATGCAGAAACCAAGGACACAGCAGATAGCAATTCGGAGGACCGGCGCAACATCTGGATAACTGATTAAGAGGGATCGTGCCAGGTAGAAGGACCTCCACTGGAAATTCCAGACATGAGTGGACCCGTGAAAACAAGGAAAGTGAACATTGGCACAAGAAAAGCGTCAAGGTTCGTAGCTATTGGAGATTATTGGGATGAATATACAGTTGAAGAGGTCGTGGGTATATTACAAGAATATCAAGAACTATTCCCGACCAAGTTCACAGAGATGAAAGGTATCTTGGAAAGACTTAGGAGTGATGAAAATTCCTATTAATCCTGGAGTGAAACCTATGAAACAAAGACCATATAGACTGAACCCGCACTATAAATAACGAGTTAGAGAAGAACTCCATAAGATGCTCGATGCAGGGATCACTGAGCGAGTTGAAGAATCCGAATGGATAAGCCCGATGGTTATCCAGGACAAGATAACAAAGGGCGAGATCAAAATTTGTGTGGATCTCAGAAAACTAAACGATGCTTTAATGCATGACCCATTCCATACACCTTTTACAGATGAAGTTCTAGATAATGTTGGAGGGAATGAGGCCTATTCTTTTACTGATGGATTTTCTGGCTACCATCAGATTAGGATTGATTGCGCAGATAGGCACAAGATGAATTTTGCTACAGAATGGGGGTCGTTCCAATACACAGTGATGCCCTTTGTCCTAAAGAATGCACCCATCATATTCTCTAGAGTGGTCGTTGCAATATTTAAGGATTTTATACATACGTTTCTAGAGGTTTACTTTGATGATTGGACCATTTTCGGGCTGTTGAAGAACCATGTCGCAAACCTCAAGATGATGCTGGAAAAATGCAGGCAGCACCAAATTTCATTAAAATTGAAGAAATGTGTCTGCTGTGTACCCTACAGAGTCTTGTTGGGACACATTGTATGCAAACAGGGCTTGATGGTAGACACTGCTAAGATTGCAGTCATTGTAAACTTACTTACACCCAATTCAGTTAAGCAATTATGCACTACACTGGGGCATACCGGTTACTACAGGAAGTTCATAAAAGGGTATGCACAGATAACCGAAGCTATGGAAAAACTGCTGAAGAAAGATGCACCATTCATTTGGAATGAGGATTGTGAGAAAGGCTTCGACACATTAAAGGAGAAAATGGTCACTGCGTTGATCCTAGATTTTTCGGACTGGGAGAATCCTTTTCACGTCCATGTCGATGCATCATGCATAGCATTGGGCATTGTTCTTGCGCAACCAGGAGAGGGAGGCATTGATCATCCCATTGCCTTTTTCAGTAGAAATCTATCATCTACTGATAAGAACTATACTACTACTGAAAGAGAAGAACTTGGAATAGTATATGCACTGCAGAAGTTCATGCATGACCTGCTTGGTGCGCACTTCTCCATGTTTACTGACCATTCTACCTTGAAATACCTTGTTAATAAGTCAGTGTTAGGAGGGCGCATATGCAGATGGTTACTACTCTTTTAGGAGTACGATTTTGAGATTGTTGTTAAGCCAGGAAGATTGAATTTGGGACCTGATCATCTATCAAGAGTTGAGTCAGGAGAAGAGCCTATGAATTTGGAGGACAATCTGCCTAATGCGTAGTTGTTCGCCATACAAGTTGCAGATGAGTACTACCAAGACATCATTGATTTTTGTACCACTGGATTCGCACCCGTAAAGTTCACTACGTAGTGGAAGAAACAGCTGGTAGTGCGCCCAGTAGACTTCACTATAATTGGAGGTCAGCTATACAAACTGGGACCGGATGAAGTATTGCGCAGATGTGTGCTAGAGCACGAGAAACTGTTTATACTAGGTGATGCACACTCGGGAGTCGTAGGAGGCCATTATGCAGGAAGAGCTACTGCGCAGAAGATATTGCGCGCAGGGCTATGGTGGCCAACAATTCATAAAGATTCAAAGGAACACTACCAGAATTATGATGTCTGTCAGAGGACAGGGAAGCCGTCATGCAGAGATGAAATTCCATTAAATACACAGCTGACATTGCAGGCCTTTGAGAAGTGGTCCATTGATTTTGTGGGTCCCATTAACCCACCAGGTAAAATAACTGGTGCGAGGTATATCATTACTACTACCGATTACCTCAGCATATGGGAAGAAGCAAAGCCAATCAAAGACTGTAGCACAGCTACAACCGCATAATTTATATGTGAGAATATCTTTACAAGGTTCAGATGCCCGAAGATATTGATGAGTGATCAAGGCACTCATTTTATAAATAAGACCATTGAGGCTTTAATCGAAGAGTTCCATGTTCATCATCAGCGCAGCACGCCTTATCATCCATAGGAAAATGGAACTGTTGAAGCATTTAACAAAGTGTTGGAGAATGCACTAACAAAGATATGTAACGTCAATCGGGATGATTGGGACCTACACATTCAATCTATACTATGGGCATACAGGACTACCTATAAGAAACTAACTAGACATACACCCTTCAGGTTGGCCTATGGACAAGAAGCAATAATGTCGATGGAGTACATTGTTCCCAGCTTGAGGATAGTAGCGTTTACAGGCATGGCCAATCGCGTAGCACTCAAAGAAAGACTCCTACACTTGGTTGGGCTAGAGGAAGATCCCTTCATCATAGGCTTCCACCAACAAGTCCAGAAAGAGCGTGAAACTGCTTGGCATGATCGCCACATCAAGAACAAGAACTTTCAGGTAGGTGATCTAGTCCTCCTGTATGATAGTAAATTCATGAAATTTCCTAGAAAATTTAAGACGCATTGGCTTGGCCCATATACTGTAATAAATGTTACTAACGGTGGTGCAGTCCAGTTAGCTACATTAGTTAGAGATACTTTACCAAGTTTGATAAATGGTAGAAGACTAAATCTTTACCGCGATAGTCTGGCTGCGCAGAATCCTACATGATTAGGGAAGTGTACCACGCAACACTGTTGAAGTTACGCAAAAAAAAAAAAAAGAAGAAGAAGAAGAAGAAAAGAGGCAAGAAAAGAGTGGACGCGCAGAGCAAGCCCAGAAGCTTGTCGCACAGAAAAGATGGATCGACAAATCGCACATAAGATAACACCCAGTGTGCATCCTGTACCAAACATCCAATTGGACTGCCAACGCATTAACACAGAAATTGTTACCATGACATCTGTCGATCGGTTAGTGGGCCATTAACCAAATTGGTGGCAATAGGGAAACTCACGATTTAAAGATGGATGGGACATTTCTTAACCCATTAAAGACTGAAGTGACCAGTTCATACCGAAATCTGGATGGCAAGCTAAGACATTAACGCGGATTCAACGGATTTGAAAAGATGGCTTGACAGGAAACTGTTGGGCATTTAAGGAAATAATGTTCGCATCACGAGAAGGATCGGCTGACAGGCCCAAGATAATATGCACGAATTGGAAATCAAGATGGCTTTAAGGGCCTCAGGCACTGCAGAAGGCCACGTAGCAGACCAACAACGGCTATAAATAGACCTAGCTCAACCACTTAACCATTTTTACGAAGTGTTTGAACTAGTCGAGAGCTGAGCGACCAGAGCATTGTATGAACGACTCGATTCAGTTAGAAGGTATTTCTGGTTTATTTGAGCAAGCAGGGATTCCAATAGCAATGATGGCGATGAAACCATGCCCATCCAGAAGTTCAGCACAGCAGGCTACAGGAATCAGCAAGGGAAAAGAGACAACAACTCTAGAGAAGGGGGGCTCCGAGGTACCATTACAGCAAACAGCTTTGGCTCGTGCTTTGCCATTTTATCCAGTGCTTGACTACATTCCCCCAAGGAATCTTAATGCCTCGTTAGTAAACATAGAAAATAAATTCAAATATGAAATCCCGCTACCCGATATCTCTACCAGGGTAAATATTGAGGATAATCTAGCTGGATGACCAAGACTTACTGGAGAATACATTGGTAACACCAAAATGTTACCCATAGTTTAGGCCAGATGCCTATATCAATTGGGTCAAGGACGAACATAATGGAACCAGTAGGCTAGAAATTCAAGAATGGCTAAGGGCCATCCAGCCATTAGGCTTGTTAAATTTATTGCAAATTCCTTACTTTACCAAGAGTGTTGAGTTTTCCGTTGTTGCGCGCACACTGCTCACTTGCATGCATAAAGGATTCCTATGGTTGGACATGCGCATTGACATTAGTATCGACGTGATTCATCACATCACCAGATTGAACAAGAAGGGAGAGGAACCTGCTAACCTCATCATAAAGAAAGCGCAGGATAGAGATATTAGCATTGAAATAGTAAAACAGTTTGGCGTAGTGCGCAAGGGACGAGGGTTCCCAATGGCCGACATTAATGACCACGCCACGTAATTTACGACCCCGTTTCTTGCAGGAAAGATGTTGCGCAAGTGTAGACCACCTGAAGTACCTGCGGTCGCAATTAGGGAAGCTGCTAATGTATTGCATGGAAAATTGTACAATTGGTGCTAGTTCTTATTGAACAATTTCCTGGCAGACGTTCAGGACACCCAAGATGATGGAACAACGTTCCACTTTAGTTGGCTTCTAGTGTTGATAGCCTTTGTAGGCTGGAAAGAGACAGATGATTACCAAGGAGCTTCCACTTTAGCTGGACAAGGCCGAGGAGCACGCTTTACCAATCTATGGGCAAGCCCAAAGGAATCTAGGTAGAAACAAACGGCTAAAGTGTTTTATGTCTACTATCACCAGTTGCGCGAAGCAATTATGGCAATGGCCTGTGTTTCCAAACCACTAGCTGATGAATACACCTGCATCATCAAGTTTCAAGCAAAAAGGCACCAAACATTCATTCAACCAAGAGGTGACATAACAGAGCATGATTTATGGTATCTAGGCTTTTACCGAGTGGATAAGCAAGCAATTGAGGGAATGATGGAGATATGGGAGCCCAAATGGAAAGTCCTCACTTCACGTGATGATGCTTCTGACTACGAGCATAACGTAGAAACTCTTTGGGAGAAGATCAATGTAAAACACACTGATGAGGTAGACACAGAAATAGATCAGGAAGACAAAGAAGAAACAACAACAAAGAAGGGAAAGAAGGGTGGACTACCAGCTGGAAGGCCCATTGTGGAAGAAAAGGATGACGCATAGAGTCAACATTCTGCTTCATCGGCAGCAAAAAGAAAGGCCATTGAAGGCCCCTTGCAACCACAAGGACGACACACAAAAAGAAAGGCTGAAAAACCCGAATTCGGGCTGCAACTACATCCCGATGATTACGACACCATTGCAACAAAAGTGCACGAAGCATGGGAAGAGGCTCGTGCTGAGAATGAAGCCAAGCAAGAACAACTGGAGTTGACCATAATCCAAGCTGTGTAGCAGGTCAAGACATTGGTAGTCCATATGGGATTGGGGCAATCAGGTTCAGGTATTAACTGGAAATAAACAGAGCCAAGCGCGCAAAGAAGGCCACCTATTATTGGAAGTAAGTATCTGTGCGTCTTGAACCTTGAACCTAGCTACTTGATTTACCCAAATGAAATGGTTAAGGAGGCACTAAAGACTGGGCACCTCGACCTGAACATTGGGGCCTTACCCTTGGAGGACCTGAATGAGTTGCACATCAAAGTTGTAGAAGAAATTCATGAGAGAGGCATCGCCTCATATGACAAGTGTTTGCAGTTAACTGAAGACATCAATCAGTTAAGGCAGGAATCAGATAACACCATCAAGAATTGAGTGCAGCCAAGAAAAAGGGCCAGAAGCTGAGGAAACCATTTCAGTTGTGTGCGCACACATAGAGGAATGCGAGAAAGAAGATGACATGGAGGACAAAATAAAGAAAATTGGGGCCAAGGTAGAGTCCCTTACTGCTAAGAAAATGGAAATGGAAACCACGTACAAAGGAAAAATTGCAGAGTTGGAGGCTCGACACCCTATTATTCCATTGAATCAAAGCCCAGCTCCAACTGAGGAGATCAAAGTAACCATGGATGGCATTTTGTCCAAAGTGATGAAATGCCAAGACTTACTTGAGTGGATAACTACAGCAGTAACCGGGTTGAAGGAGGATCCTATGCTACTGCAGGTAAGGGCAGAAGTAGAATAGAAGCAGTAGCAGGTTGATGTTGTAAGCATACAGATGAGGAATGCACCGACGAGAGAGAAAGTGCAGATATTCAATGAGGTCAAGGACATGCAGAAAGAGCTGGCAATACTAAGAGAGAAAGAGGCTGCTGCAACGGACAGGCTGCAACCTATTGAGCAAGAAGGCCTCGAATTAATGCAACAATTTGATGCAAAGTTCATAGAACTTTATACGGCAGAAGGCACTATGAAGGAACAAGTGGCTCTGGAGAAGGTCTCGCAGGCTACTCTGGAGATGTTTCAAGGATTCGAACAGAAAGCCAAGAATGTAGTTGCGAAGTTACAACAAACTTTGCAAAGCTTCACAGTAAATTTTGGGAGAATGAAAGACGTGGCACCAGAGTCCGCAAGAGGAAGTGGCTCGGTACAAGCCGCAGGTGAGTGTTAGGGACCTGTTGGGCGGGGCCCAAGTGTGTTGGAAAAATATAGAAGTATGGAAAATCACGCGTAGTGCGCTGCAGCAGGATGAAAAGGCAATTTTGATAATTATGCATTACGCGCTGCGGCAGGAAGAGAAAGCAGTTTTGGTGGCAGCACATTGTGCACGGCAGCAGGTGACAAACAATTTGGGGTTTTGTGTGTGTCGTGTGATGGAAATGACTAAGGCATGGTCACGCAGCAAGACGATGCACATAGTAGCGCATAAGCTGCTTTTGGGCAGAACATGGTTAAAGGTCAGACAACGATATGACGTAGTTTGAGTAAGGAACAGGTGGATGGAAGATGAAAGTGACCTGTTCAAATGTGTGGCAGCAAGCAATTGAGAAGCTAGGCCATGACGTTGATGGCGATAGGCAGGCGAAGGAGTGGAAAGGGACAGGCCGTGATGCAGTTGTAACCACTTGGAGGATTGAGGGTGTCAAAAGAGCATGTGAGCCACGAATGGCCCAAATGGAGCACGCAGAGTAAGCTGTTGATGGCAACAGCTAGGGTGGCAATTGGCCACGTCCGTTTTGTAGACCTAGGGGTTTTGCTTACGAATTGTAAAGATATGCTTGCAAGCATAATATATAAATAGGCACGGTTTTGTATGGGAAAGGGTTGTTGTTGTTGTTGGTTGGGTTGTTGAACTCTTCATTTTGGTTAACTGTTGATTATTGTAGAATCTTAAGCTTAGACAACCATTGTAAAGGCTTTGCAGCTGAGTGCACATAGACCTATCTGAGAGAGAAGAGAGTCTGCAGCTCAGTGCGCAGACTAAGAATGGTTTTTCCCTTCCCATTAAGAGCAATATTAACAACCGTTCTTGTGAACGTAGCCTCCATCCAGAGGTTGAACCACATTAAATTCTGTGTTGTGTGACCAGTGTGTTTTACGATTGTTTAATTGCTTGGTGTGTATGTTTAATGCTGGAAACTTCTATATGTGATTTCTTTTATATGTATTTGCCGTAGTGAATGGGAATAATATGTTAAGTAATGCATGCGCAGAGGACTATTAAGTATTCAACATGTATGAATATGTCGATTGGAATGTATAAAGCTATCTATTGGTCAAAGTAGTGAACACTAAGTTTAAGCGCAGCGTTGGAGCGTGTAGTAACATATGTTACCATCCACAATTTACTAATAAGACTTGAATGGAGTAAAGGGATAAAGGACGTTAAGTAGAATGGTTAGAATTGAATATCCTGGAAAAGAAGTCGAGTCTCATGGATGCGCCGAGTCATTAAAGGTTGCTGCGAGGTAGCTCTTGATAGCTTACTGTTGTAATGCAAAGGTATCCTGTAGTGCACAGTCATTGGCGATGCGAGCGCAGTTTTTCACTGAAGGTGCAAGTATGTGAGGGAAGTTGTGCACTGAAGTATCCGATGCAAAACAGAAGGTTCACACAATATCTATCTGCGCAACCCGCAAGCCGTTGCGCTGCTTATTAGCTTTCCCCCCAACGCATCACCCGGTTGTGGAAACTTGATTTCGCAACCACCTGCTCCAACTTCACCTTGGGTGAGACCTTAGGCTGTGTGCATCCTATTGCCGAAAGGGCCAGTGAATTGGGGTTTTGTTGGTTCCTTGAACCGTAAAGTACCTGGGTCTACACTGGAAACCTCAAGAAGGTGATCGACAACCAACATGGGGCCAACCTAATTAGAGTTGAAAGGCAAGTCAAGTTGTGTATAAATAGAGTGAGGGTGTCACTATATTTGATCATTCACATACTCATCTATCTCTCTCATTGACTGATGTGCACTAGTGGAGTAGGAGAAGCTGCTAAGGAGACTATCTCTTATACTTGGGTTTTGTATCATTGCTCTATCTATCTCTGAGGAAGTTATTGGGGTTTTTCACCTTCTTGGTTTTCCGCAAGGAAACTCTGTGTGTCTATTGTCTCTTGTGATTGCTTCATGTGATTGATATGCTATACATGTTATTCTCTCAGATAAGATCCTAGATCATATTGAATTGATGCTTAAAATCTAACATGGTATCAGAGCTAACCTTAGAAGAAGACACTATGCAGTTGCGAAAGCTAGGGCTTCTTGTTTTTGGGGTTTCTCTCCACGGATATTGAAAGGGAAAAGGCTAGATTGACTCTCCTCAGCAAGGTGTATCTTTCTGTCAAAATAGAATTAAATTATGAGCACTTTCAGTTTTTGACCTAAAAATTAGGGTTTCTGCAAAAATTGGAATTTCTGAATTTCGAGAACATAGCCGGAAGCTCCTCAGAAAAATCAAAGTTTAGAGCTTTGGATCAAACTTTTTGGTTGGGTAAAACTCCAGGAAAATCAAACCCTAGTTTGGGGTCCTGTCTAGTGAATCCAGAAATTAGGGTTTCTGCAAAAGTTGGAATTTCTGAAATCTGAGACCACAACTATAAGCTACTTGGAAATATCGAAGTTTAGAGCTTTGGATTAAACTTTTTGGTTGGGTGAAGCTCCGGGAAAGACAAACCCTAATTCAGGGTCCTCCCTAGTGAATTCAGAAATCTAAAAGGCAATTTTGAGGGGTGAAACTTTGTAATTTTCAAATTCTGAGTATACCAGCTTGATCAACTCATCAAGGCGCATCTTTCTATCCTTTCAAAAGTTTGACATTCAAAGTTTGAATTTTTAGGGTTTCTCTAACAAACCCTAATCCAACACCAGATCCAGTTTTCAGCAAATCAAGTGGTAAGACCTAAATCTTTTATATTTCCATTTGAAGTACTCTTTAAGATGTCTCACCACACCAAGCTTGAGGATAAGCTTGAAGGGCCTGATAAATTATGAGCATGGAAGTATAGGATTGGGTTAATTCTGGAAGAGAATGAGTTGGACACTTACATAAGTGAAGAGATCCCTGTCCCAGAGGGAGAAGAGAATAATGCCTTAGACAAGAGGAACTTGGTCAAGGCTAAGAGGATCATTGTTGATTCTATCAAAGACCATCTCATACCACATGTGTCATCTCTAAAGACACCCAAGGATATGTTTGATTCCTTGACCAAGCTATTTGAAGGGAAGAACATAAATCAGAAGATGACCTTGAGAAATCAATTGAAGAATATCAAGATCAAGAATGCGGATACCATGCGTTCTTATTTCTCAAGGGTCTCCCAGATAAAAGAACAACTTGAAGCTGTGGGAGAAGATATAGAGAATGGATAAGTGGTAATGACCACTCTAAATGGCCTTCCTAGGTCATGCGATTCCTTCATCCAAGGAATTTGTGCTAGAAGGAAACTTATCACATTCAATAGGTTGTGGGAAGAATGCTCACAAGAAGAAGCTTGAAATGTAGCTCGAGAAGAGAAGATGGGGAATGAATACCAAGCTCTCATATCACACTCCAAGAGGCATGGTGACAGGAAGACTCACCACCATGATAAGAAAGAAAGACATCACCATCAGAAGGGTGATTTCAAACCTCAAAGGAACATGCCCTATGTCCATTGCTATACTAGTGATGAAAGGGGACACATTTCCAGAAATTGTCTTAGGAACAAAAAGAAGAAGAACAATAAAAGACATCATGCTCATACTGCTAAGGATGATGAACCTCCAAGGAAGAAGACTAGAGAAGAAAGTGAAGACTCTTCAAGTGATGAAGAGTATGTTTTAATTTATGCTCTCACTAGTACCATTACTCATGGGAGCAATGATTGTAATATAGATAGTGTGGATTCCAAACATATGATAGGATTCGAGGAATCCTTTATGAATCTATCTGAACATGAATCACCCCACAAGGTGAAACTTGGGGATAACTACTAGGATCCCATAAAAGGAAGTGGTGAAGCTTCCTATAAGCTAGACTCTAGAAAGTCTATGAAGATGAAAGATGTACTATATGTTCCAGGTCTCAAGAAGAACCTTCTCTCCATATCTTCATTGGATTCAAAAGGCATGAGGGTTGCATTTATAGATGGCCACGTTCTTATGTGGCCAAACGGTAAAACGATAGATGAGGTAGTGGTGATTGGAGAGAAAGAGGGAGGATTATACAAGATGAAGGGATAAACTGAATGAGCCATGGTACATGAATCCATGGAGCCAAATGAACTTTGGCACAAAAGGCTTGCACATATGCACTAACAATTGCAAGCAAAGCAGTAGAAGGTCTTCCTAAAATCCATTCAAAGATGAAGTGTTTTGATAAGTTCATGGAATTCAAAGCCTTGATAGAAAATCAAACTAATAAGAAGATCAAGATATTTAGATCCGACAATGTCGGAGAATTCACTTCAAGGGACTTCAAGAAGTTATGCTGTAATTCAAGGATTAAGAGGGAGTTGACCACTCCTTACAATACACAATAGAAAGGAGTAGAAGAAGCTATTTCAGAGTCGAACTCCAACAGATCCTGCAAGGCAGCAAAGATTAAGAGGTAGTCCACCCAACAAACAAACAAACATAACTATTTGAATTGTCATTTCTTGTATATTCTGTTTGTTTAAATAATGTTGTTCAATAATGTATATACTTATATTCCTAGAATTAGGTTGTGTATTATGCATATTAGAATAATTGCATTAATGAACAGTATACTACTAATATGCATGTGATGGGTAAGTGGCCTATGGCACTGTACAACATTCCATTGCTACTTATCTAGAATGAAACCTCTTTGCTGACATGTTGGGATTAGTGCAAACTATTAACAATGTTCTGGTAGAGATGGAAGGAATCTAGAAAGTTATGGGATATGGATGAATGTTGTATTGAAGCATTGGCTAAGATAATTGCATGACTGTATAACATATATATTTTTACGCGTAAGATTTTGTTCTAAAAACTATGAGAAGTTTCTAATCATGCAATTGAATTTAACTTGTAGGAAATATCGTGTACAATCACCTACAAAAGAAGAACTATAACATTTGTTCTAGCAACAAAGCTATCTATTGAAGATATTGAAGTTCCCAGGGTATGGGATGAATTAAAGGAAGAATTCCATGATCAAGG
Source organism: Larix kaempferi (assembly GCA_027924585.1). Lineage (NCBI taxonomy): Eukaryota > Viridiplantae > Streptophyta > Pinopsida > Pinales > Pinaceae > Larix > Larix kaempferi. The sequence continues at coordinate 1,311,982 of BSBM01000642.1, read as the reverse complement.
AGTACCAGTCGATCATGAAGAATGATGTTTGGGATGTGGTCCCAGGAGCAGAAGTGAAGTCTGTTGTGACTTCCAAGTGGATCTATAAGATCAAGCATGCTGCAGATGGTAGCATAGATAAATATAAAGCAAGGTTTGTAATGCGTGGCTTTTCCCAAAAAGAAGGGACTGATTATGAAGAGACTTTTGCACTTGTAGACAGATACACTTCCATTAGAACAGTACTTGCTCTGGCTGCAGTGAGGAAATGGAAGATACACCAGATGGATGTCAAGAAAACTTTTGTGAATGGTGTAGTCGAAGAGGAAGTGTATGTGGAGCAGCCACTTGGTTTTGAGACACATGACAGGGACTCATGTGTGCACACTAAAGAAATCCTTGAATGGTTTAAAACAGGAACCCAGGACCTGTTATGGTAGGATAGACAACTTCCTATCCAGTTTGGGTTTTACTAAGAGTAAAGTGGATTCCAATCCTTACTACAAGGTTGAGGAAGGAGATCCAGTGATATTACTATTGCATGTGGATGACCTATTTGTGACAAGTGAGGATAGATTGATTTCTGACACGAAGAGGAAGCTTGCTTCCGAGTTCGAGATGAAGGACTTGGGTATGATGCACTACTTTCTAGGAATGAAGGTGTGGTAGAGTGCAGATGGGATATTCGTTGGACAAGGGAAGTATGCAGTAGAGATCCTGAAGAGGTTCAGAATGATGGACTGCAAAGCCATGGCCACACCTATGGCATCGAACCTGAAGATTCTATGTGATGCTTCATCTGAGTCGGTTGATGTCACGGTCTATCGTTAGATGATTGGGTCCTTGATGTACCTAACGAACATGGACCAGATATTTGCTTTGCTATGAACACATTGAGCGAGTTCCTGATAGATCCGAGAAGTGTTCACATGGTTGTTGTAAAGCATATTTTGAGGTACCTAAAGGGTACAGTTGATTATTGGCTCAAGTATGATGCGAATCAAAATTTTAACCTAGAGGGTTATGTTGATTCAAATTGGGCAGGAAATGCCCATGGTTGGAAGAGCACTTCAAGGGGATGATTCAATATGGGATCCGATATGATCTCTTGGTTTAGCAGGAAGCAATCTTGTGTGGCACTAAGTACAGCCGATGCAGAGTATGTCACAGCTTGTTCAACTAGTTTTTCGGCAGTATGGCTTAGGAAGATACTTTCTGACTTGTTTGATCTCCAACTGAGTGCTACTTGTATATATTGCGACAACCAGAGTTGTGTGAAGTAGTCAGAGAACCCAGTGTTCCATGACAAGTCGAAGCACATTTAGATCAAGTTCTACTATATCAGGGATATAGTGTAGAGAGAAGTAGTGAAGTTCTTGTATGTTGCGACGGAGGATCATATAGCCGATATGTTGACCAAGCCACTGCCTAGAGTGAAGTTTGAGTACTTCAGAGAGAGGCTTGGTGTACTTCAGATCGAGATTCCTTCCAAGGGGAAGTGATGAGTCCGAAGACACAGATGCACATGAGCCATTCTCACATGGTGGTAGGTGTGTCCTCCCATGGTGCAGATATAAGGGTTGGGGCCATTTCGACATGGTTGAAGTGTGTCTTCCCATGGTCGTTGATGTAAGAGCTATGCTATTCGAGCATGGTTGAAGTGCGTCTTCCCATGGCTACAATATAAGTGTTGTGCCATTCCTAGCATGGTTGGAGTGTGTCTTCCCATGGCTATGGATATAAGTGATGTGCCATTCCTAGCATGGTCGAAGTGTGTCTTCCCATGGATTTGGATATAAGTGTTGTGCCATTCCTAGCATGGTTGAAGTGTGTCTTCCCATGTCTATGGATATAAGTCCGATGCCATTCTCGCATGGTTGAAGTGTGTCTTTCCATGGCATAGATATAAGTGTTGAGCCTTTCATGGATGATTGAGGTGTGTCTTCCCATGCCACTGAGTGTAAGTGTTGTGTGATGTGCATATGGGTTGTGCTCTGTGGACTATGAGGTGATCTGAAGATGATGATGTGACAATAGGGTACACAAGTTTTGTAGAGGCATATAATCATTCCTGAGATGCTCTTGTAGGTTTTGTGGTGGCATATGATCAGTCCTGAGAGATCTTGCAGGTTTTGCAGAGGCAGTGTAATCAGTCGTGAGTTGTACCTACTTGATGGCTTTCTCGCAGAGATGATGAAGACCTACATGGAGACTAGGCCTACATCCAGCATAAAAAAGGGATGGCTCTGTAGAACTTCCTGTGACGAGTAGATTGGAGATTGATTGAGATAACAACAATAACAATGATGACGATATGATGACAATGATCCGGTGATGATGATCTGATGATCCAGAGAAGAAGACTTGTGCTAGAAGACCTATGTTGAGAAATACCTTCCTAGTTAAGAGGGAGTGTTGATGTATATGTAACTTCGGAGTGTATTTCATATATGTATATTGTATCCCTACAGAGAGGTTATTATTCCTCTATACGGAAGTCTCGTCATTTGTATTTACAAATATCACAAGTGTCGTAACTTATACTTGATGGGTTATTAGACCACCTTGATGGGGTCAACCCTGTATGAGTCTTGTGGGTTAAAAGGTTATTAGTCCACCCTAGTGGGGTCGACCGAGTTAGTATTATGTTAAGTGGTTAAGTTGGGGTCGACCTAGTTAGAGTTAAAAGGAAATTCAAGTTGTGTATAAATAGAGTGAGGGTGTTATTCTATTTGATCATTCACTTACTCATATATCTCTCTCATTGACTGATGCACACTAGTGGAGGAGGAGAATCTGCTAAGGAGACTATCTCTTATACTTGGGTTTTGTATCATTGCTCTATCTATCTCTGAGGAAATTATTGGGGTTTTTCACCTTCTTGGTTTTCCCCAAGGAAACTCTGTGTGTCTATTGTCTCTTGTGATTGCTTCATGTTATTGATATGATGTACATGTTATTCTCTCAGATATGATCCTAGATCATATTGAATTGATGCTTAAAATATAACGGAAATGACATCTATTTGGTGGTATGTTATCCCTTTTTCAGTCCATCTAGACTATTTACGAGAAAGCTATACCTCAGCCAAACTTTGACTAGGAGAGTTTTTCCAGATATTATTTTACACTTTTTTGGGTCTAGGGACTAACTTGTTATGAAAAAGTCAATCCTGCAGTCTTCTTGAAGTTATTTCAGACTCTCTAAACATGAAAAACTATTGAGTTTACCTTCTTTGGACTTGTTAAAAGTTAACATCAAAGGGCCCATTTTGGGATGAACCCCTCCTTTCTTAGGTTCGTAAAACATGTGAGATTGGACTCATCCATGAGATGAGCTATACGAAGCATATGTTGTCCTCTTCAAAGCTTGTTAAACTGCAAAGAGGTACTCATCATTTATGATGGGGAAAATGGGGAAATAAGCTGAGTCTACCTTTTTGCAGCTTGCGAGTCATCACCTTTGAACATGGAATGTGTTTACACCTTGTGTCCTTTGACTTTTTTGTTTTTCTGATGAGTCATAACTACAGTCTTGAGTTGTGTCCTTCATCATGAGTCTACTCACCTAGTAGTTATTTCCTCTAATTAATCCCTACTTCCAAGCTCTGTTTAATGTTGTTATATGTTCAAACGGTCAGAGTTACTTCGAGTAAACCTTTTACCATTATGTCAACATTCCAAGTTTTTTGTCACTATGTACCCTCTTGATCCATTGTTCCGCACCTTTCTCTTCTATCAATTTCTCTTCGATGACATGGAATTCATTATGGTCCACCTTCGACGAGTCTGTTCCTCTCGATGACAACCCTCTATCCAGAAATTAGATTTAGAAACCAACCTCAGTACCTTGGTGCCTCCATGCCTCAATGGAAGCTTTCCTCATGTTTGGTGACAGGTTTACATCATTAACCTTTGATCGAATGATTCCTCAAATTTTCGACTTCAAGACATCTATTCACATTCGATGGACTGTACTAGGGATACCTTTTGGATCATCATCATTATTGGTGATTTCCTTCGCACTTGTTAACGGTTCACTTTATTGACTGGTAATCAAGTGGTATCTACCATGTTCGACTTCAACACCATGTAATCACATGGTTAGATTCGTATCGATTTTGGATCGGGTAGAAGACCCTAGGCACTCTTGATACTCCTTTCACGTATAGGCTGCAATGGTGATTATTTGATAGGTCTCCACATTGAAATCTTGTTGGTGACCTTGTTTATGTATTGTCACACAGATACACTATTGTATTGGTCGTGGTTGTGTTGTTATTTGATCATGGATATACGCTTGTTCATAGTAGTTGCGATTAATTTGTAGTCTCTATCATGTCAATTCTATCATGGATCTACATTGTATTGGTCGACAACCATGCTTTGAATCATCTGTTCCGAGCATGGGTATGCCCACCTTGATGATATTTGACATCTTGTTTTCTGGCAGCTCCACTCCAACTTCCTTGATGCTATCTGTGCGACCTAACATATTTGTAAAGTCCTTCAGCCATCAAATTCTTCTGACCTCACACTTTAGGGGGCATCTTTTATACCTCAAAGTTAAACTTTGAGCTTCGTGTCACATATTCGTAACATGCGGCCTAGCAACACTTCTTCCTAATATGTGTTTTACCTTATTGGTCCCCTCCTTGGCCTCATATGGAAGATTTGCAGACAAATCCAATCAACTCTAGTCAAATGACAACTCAATGGGTCAAGTGTCACCTTGATTGACCTTTCCTTGCCCCAGTCTTTGTGCCCTTCCTATATCCCTGTTGGAATAATTAAAACCCACTTTGTGTCAATTAATACATTAGAGACATTAATTACTTATTTCATGATTACTTACTATCTATTAGAGAAAATAGTTGGCATATGAGTCATTGTGTGGACCATAAGACATATTTGGGGGGACCACAGGCCTTCCAGTTGTGGACCACAAGTTTCCTAAGTCACTTGGGAACCTTATTACTGATTTTGGATAAGATTCTGGTGAGAATGGCGTATTCTTGTTTTTTACTGCTTTTGGGTGAAAGGTGAAAAGCTAGTTGACTAGGGAAAGTGTTTTTTGGACCACTTTCACTCCTTGATGTTTCTTCCTTCCATTTTTGGGATTTAGCATGTTTTTTCATCACACATCACTATCTGATCAGTAAATCAGAAATTTGTGAGCCTTTGGTGTGATTTGGAGAACACACTTTCCACCTAGGTGGGTTTTGCATCATTTTAGTGAGTCTACTTTTGTGAGGATCCAAATGGCATATTTAGACATTCGAATATCTGATGTAAAAATTATATCTTGATAGCCATTTAATTTCCCAAGGTTGGATGATTTATTTTATTCATGAAATTTAATACAGTTTGTATCTATTGTGAGTAAATTTATGTGTTCTTGACTAGTTGTGTGAGATATTTTGTGAGAGTGTGTAATTTCTTGATCAGATCTTGGTATGAAATGAATTTCTCATGGTATCAGAGATATCAAGCTATTCCTTTCTCCTTCTATTGTCTTGGAGGATCCAACCAGTCTGTTGCTGCTGCAACTTAATCCCCATAATTCTCAAATAATTATGGGGCCCCTCCTTTTATTTTTTAGAGTTTGTAGTTCCCCGAAAGTCTAAATTTTGACCCTTAGTTTTATTGAAAACTCTTGAAGAAAAGTTATATTTTTTTGGCTAAGGAAAAACTAAAGCTTTCTCTGCCAAACTGGTCGCAGAAATTTGTTCATTTTTCGCCGACCAGTTTTGCGGTTTTTCGTTTATTTTCCCCGAAGCGGTCGCATGTTTTTGTTTATTTTTCACTGACTAGCTCGCGGATTTTTTATTATCTTTCACTGAACAAGCCTTTTAGCCAATAATGATCGCAAGTTTTTGTTTTATTTTCCCCGACTGTTTCATAGTCTTTGGCTTGTTTTCTTTGTTGATCCTTGTTGTGGCATTTCGGTCGTAGCTTTTTAACGCTTACCTGCCGACCGTTTCGTGAAAGTTATGGAAAAATTGCCAACATATTCTTGCCGCCTTCACAGCTTTCTTTCAAATTTTTCTCTCAGACGTTTTTCACAGTTTGAATAAACCCGCTGACCGTTTCACTGCCTTTGAGCTTATCATGTCGACCGCCTCACTCCGACCAAACCTTTTTTGCTAGTATTTGCGTGTGTCCGAGTCTCTTATTAATAAGAACTTCGTCGATGTGTTATTTCCATTTGTACAAGATCACCCGCCCATATCGCAACGTTGTTGTCATTTTCGCGTCGATTTGATTGCCGCAGTTCGAATAAACTGGCCGATTGTTTCATGGAGGATAAAGTAAATCCACCGAAATGATCGGCGTGGTTTCTTTTGGGAAGCACAACGGCATAAAGCACATGCCAGCCGGTGGGGTCATTAAAGTCCCACCTATCGAACCCCATGCGTATTTATGGCTAAATTCATATATATATAGCAGGAGTTTTTTCTTTGTTTTTGCGCCATTTGCAAAGTACAAAAACGTCGTTGGAAGCACCTTTAGGTTTTCCACCGGTTAGAAATCACCAAGTAGCTATCAACTGCCAGGTCGTTTCCCCAACGAGCCATTTCTCCATTGACAGGTATGTGTTCTCAACACTGTTCCATTTATTTGGCTACTTAAAGTCTCGTTTTAAACATCTTTTAGCTTTTAAGTGAGAAAGATTTCTTTCAGGCTTAACAGCTTTGTTTTAATTGTCACCACCGAGAGCAAGTACACTCCTGCTCAGTACTACTACCCACGCTAACTTTTCAGCCCGGTCACCCATAGCCTATTTTCTCTTGTCGGCCATCATTAGTGTTGGTTTTAGTTTTTTCCTACCAAGGTTTAAACACCCAGCGAGCACATTGGAAACCACTGTGGGAATAGCTTGCCACTCATGTTCTAATAGCATGGTTTTAAAAAAACCGTGCCACCAAACTTCCTGCCGGCAAGACTCGTACACCCCTACTGTTCTAAGTCACCTACTAAGAACCCTTTTTAGACAGTTTGCAAGTTCACTGTAGGCCTTGACAATGACCAACCCTCACTTAGGATTGACAACCTTTCTCACTACTATCTTGGTTTCCACTTCACTTCCAGCTGCCAGTCAAACCCTTCTGATTAGTTACCCTGTGGCATTCCCTTCTGATCACAGGCAATGACCCTCAAGCTATACCGAGTTCTTAGGAACCCAACATTGACGCGGGAAGGTGTACTAGCCTTAGCTTCTTTAGCTCCCGCCTTTATAAGTTTTCTGTAGCAGAACCTCATGTCTTCGATGACTTATGCAGTCTCTCGTTCTGTCCTTTTATTTGGAGTATTTTCACCCATCTCGTTGCTTTGAGCCAAGAGGGATTTTTTCTTTTCCAAGAGGGTTTTTAACAACAGAAGTCACCTTTGGTTGTGCTTATTTTATTTGTTTGTCACTTTCATGCACATATGCAGAATTGATCATTTTTTAATCCCTCTCTATCAAACATGAAGAAATTCAGTTTTGCTTGGTTGTTTTGATTTCGTATAGCTTGGTTTTTGCTTTCCATAATTGTTTATTCATTAAAGAAAAGAGGTTAAATTCATCTATCACCTGAAAAGCTTTCATTTTTTTCACAAATAGTTTTGCATCCTGAAAATTCATTAGGACCAATAAGCATGCACAACACTTAAACATTCTTTTAATCGTGCTCATTGATTGTACCATGGAAAATAAATAAGATTTAAATATTGTTTCCTCATTTGTTCTGCGTATGTCCCGACATGCTTGATATGCATAGACGTTCTACCAGGATTAAATCCAAGCTAGTTGAGTCAAACTCAAACGTAGAAGTCGTATTAGACACCGTGCTTGAAACAATGTTCGGAGACACAAAATCTGTGACGGGATCCACCCCATAGTTTCAATGGAACGAGCTATATCAAGCCATCAGGGACACAGATGTCTATAATGCTACTATCAAGGAATTAATTGTCTAACAAAATGTCAAGAAGTCTAACCTCCACAGAGAAAACACATGCCCTGAGCTATTTCCATGCTCAGAAGTCATGGGGTGGATTCTACCCTAGATAGACGCAACCTCCAAGATTGTCTCAGACATCAATGGAGAATGACTTGCATCTTTCTAGCCAAATCACATAACCGCAACATACAAGTTTCCATCTCCTAACATTATGATGAGTGATGAATGGATTAAGGCGACCAATATAGACCACTTTGAGTATGAAAAGAAGATGACAATCCCTAAAAGGCAACTGAGATCAAGAAGTAGTGGGGAATATGAAACTCAACACCTAAGAACCCCCTATCGGCTAATAGCTCTGATGCTGAGCTGAATTTTTGGATTGGAAAACGAGAGTACTTACAAACGCAGCTGGGTAGCAGTGATGTACCATATTTCCACACATGTTACACTGTTCAATTGGGCCGAGATCATCTCCGATAGCATGTCATCACATATCGTTGCGGCTCAAGGAGGATTGACTCAGAAGAAGGTTAGGTTCGTTATGTCCTCATATCTCCTAGATTGCATATTTATGAGACATCCTTTCCCTACTTTGGGATGTGTTTAGAACCCCACCGGGCCTCCCCTCCATGTATCTTATCAGATGCTCTGGGCCCAGAAGTACAGAAGCAACTATAAAACAATATGTGAGGGATTCATCATGCTATTGCACTGGCTAATCTTCAAAGAAGAACCAAATTGCATGTTCGAGATTGCCATGTCATTCATTGAAGAACATGGGTATTATTACTTCTCCATGGAAGGAACATACATCAGAATGTATGGGGGAACCAAACCTCCTTCTATGTTTCCTCAGTATGCCACCAAATTTGTTAGGAAAGTTTTTGTCGATGGGATTGGTAGAATTATTCATGACAAGAAGAAGTTGGTCTACCCACAGTTGCCATTCATGATTGGAGCATATAAATTCACAAAGGAAAAAGCGGGTGAAGAGTTTGCACTGGATTTATAGGATTTTTGTTTTGGGATGAAGAGTTTCAAAATTCATGATACTGAAGGTAAGGTCGCTGCTCATTATGCTTCCTGTATGATCACCTTCGAATATGCTTACCTTTTATGGAAAGATGAGGAATTATATCGGAGCGCGAAGACCATGATCGAATTAAACAAGCACTATCATCCCAAGAGCAGAACGAGTTCTAGTTCTAAGGCTAACATTGCCAAGGTAGAAGAAGCCGAGAAAAGGATGAAAGAAGAGGCTAACAGAATCCAGAAGGAACAAGCTGAGAAAATTCAGAAAGAGGAAGCAGATAGATTGCAAAAAGAAGAATCTGAAAGACTACAGAAAGAAGAAGCCGAAAGGATACAAAGGGAAGAATCTGAGAGGATTCAAAGGGAATAGGCTGAAAGGTTGCAAGAAATAAAAGAAAAGGTGGATAGAGAAGCAACTGAGCAACGAAGTCAAAAGGAAGAAGAAGAAAATTTCAAGCAAGTTGTGGAACCAAGGATCCCTGACATACAAGCTATGGAAACAGACCCACCATAAATAATCACTGAAGGACATCTCCTACTTCAAGGGCTTGACCCCACCTCGTTTACGCCATCAAAGAATCATACCGTGGAGAGATTGGACATGATATTTATTACTCCAAATGAAAGGCTATCATGAGGAAGTCAGAAAAGAGAATGAAATGTCCAACCTACGAAGATGTTGTCATAGTAACAGAAAGCGCAATCTTCGAAGGTACTCACAAGGACCCTCAACTCGTGACAGTAGTCAACATAGATACAGCACAAGCAAGTGCCGACAATGTCAACAAGATGACGGAATACATGAGAAAGAAGAAGGAAAATCTCTTCAAAGTAAAAGACAATATGATGAAAGAAGTACAACAATGATTGGAGATGAAAAGGAAACATAGCGCCCTTCTATCTGAAAAGGAGAGGATAACTGAGGATAACCAGAGTCTAGAAGAAGAAAAGGATGCATTGACTATGCAATTAATGATAAGAGAGGGTGAAAAAGGAGACCTGGAAACTCGTGTCGAAGAAGCAGAGGAAAGCGATTCATACAACAGGCGATAGATCGAAGACTTAAGGGCTCAGTTGGAAGAGATGATGAAATAAAAAGAGTCCATGATGGAGTAGTTGGAGCTTGCAAATAATAAACAAGATTTGGCCCCTTTTCATGAGTAGGCATGTGAGCTTCAAAAGAAAATCTATCAGTCACAAGAGCTTCTCACCCCTAAAATATGCAAGTTGAAAGTGATGATTGCGAGAATGAAGGATATTGATGCTGAAGCTCTGGAGCTCAGGAAGAAATTTGTACACACCAAGGATGAAATTCATAAGCAGATGAATTGGAGAAAGGGGAAATTGGAATTCCCTGAATACTTGTCTCACAAGACCATCGCAAATTCACAATTGGACTCAAGCCTCTTGCAATTCTGTAGAAAAGTTGGTCTGCGAATCAATAACAGAATCCTGAAAAACATATAAATATGTATAGGTTTCTATCAGAAAAATCCATGAGATTCATCATAAATGTTAGTTGGTTACACCTCCCACCATAGAAGAATTCATGTATAAAGATTAGTGCTTGTTGGAATTGCATAGCGGTTTGAGTGATGAGTTGAGCCATATAACGAAGCTTGACTTACTAGCAGAAGGAGACCTTCATTACTTCATTGTCCAAGTGTCCATCCATGTCTACGTTTTAAAGGAATACTACAAAGAAACAGCTGCAGGTGTGAAAAGTGTAGATTCAGAACTGGGCACTCATGAAATTTCTATAAAGATGGTGGAGCCCGTGCAAAGCACTATCATTTTAGAAGAAACTGATGCATGAGAAAAGTATATTTCTGAGTTGGAAAAGAAAACTGGAAACTAATTTTGTATCTTCCATTGTAAAAACATTAAAAACAACTGGAAACTAATTTTGTATTATATGAGCATTAGAAGATGAAATTTTGAGATTCCCTAGGGTTAGGGTATGTGTAGAGGCACTAGAGACAATTTTGTAAAGTTATAAATAGGAGAAGAGAATAGAAAGTAAAAGACTTTTTGCAGGTACAATAGAGCTGGACTATTTTGTATGAGAACTACTTTTCTGCTTAATAAAGAAGGATCTGTTGTTTGGGGAAAGCTAACACAAAGAATTTTGCTTGGAATATGTGGAATGCTATTGTGGAACTAATTCTTCATACATTCATATGCATACTGTGAGATCGTTGTTAACTATCTTGAATTACTTCATGGTTGTGAATGATTTATTTTTTTGTGTAAATGTTAATGTGCTTAATGAGTAATGGAATGCTCTAATCATATTAGAGTTATCTTTGGTATCTTTCCTTTTGTTGTAAATGTGTTTATTATGCTGAAAAATCTGTTTGTGAGGCTTTTATGTGCATTTCCAGTAATTACTCTTAATTCAGATTTGCTCCCTGCAGGGATAGTTTAGATACTTTAGTTAGATCAAATTAGATTACATGCATTTAATTAGGGCACTTGCATCTCATCTTTAAATTTAAATTACATAAACGGTGGATCGGGCCGCAACAGGTAAAACCAAACTTTAAATCACATACGGTAGCTGGGCCGTTAACCAGACGGATTCTCCACACCAAACAGTGAGGGATCTACTTGGGCCTGCTTACCGGGGAAAATCCCTATCTGCTAGTGCTGCGAATTTCAAGGAATCAATGGTTTTTGGCGCTAGAAGAAGGGAACTCTATTGGAAATCAACATCCTATCAAATAATCGATGGATTGCTTTTCATAAAATACTATGATGGAATATTTCTTAGGTGTCTTGAGAAGGAAGATGCAGAGAAGGAAATCAAAGAATTACATGATGGCCCTTCAGGGGGACACTATTCTGAAGATACTATTGCCCATAAAATACTAAGGGCAGGTTACTATTGGCCTACTCTTTTTGAATATTCCCATGCGCATGCTAGGAAATGTGATTTATGCCAAAGAAGCACTGGCAGGTTGCCAAAAGTAGCAATACCATTGCAACCAGTTATTATCTCTAAACCATTCGAGCAATGGGGCATAGATGTTATTGGAGAGATAAATCCGAACTCCTTGTTGCTGCACCGATATATCCTAACATCTACAGATTATTTCACCCGGTGGATAGAAGCTATTCCGCTCTGTAAAGTGAACGAAGATGCAATTATTAAGTTCCCACAAGGTAATATCATAACAAGGTTTGGGGTTCCAATTTCTTTAGTTTTTTATAATGAAACTTATTTTTCATCTATAAAATTAAATGCATTTGTTTATAAAAGTGGAATTAAATTGCATTATAAAAAACTAAAGAAATTGGAGCCCCAAACCTCGTTATGATAATCTCTTGCAGGAACTTGATAAATGCATCTTCATTCACTTTACGCAGCGGAATAGCTTTTGTTCACCAGGTGAAATAATCCGTAGCTGTTAGGATATATCGGTGCTACAATAAAGAGTTCGTATTTATCTCTCCAATAACATCTATGCCCCATTGCTCGAATGGTTCAGAGATAATAACTGGTTGCAATGGTCTTGCTTCTTTTGGCAACCTACCAGTGCTTCTTTGGCATAAATCACATTTCCTAGCATGCGCATGGGAATATTTAAAAAGAGTAGGCCAATAGTAACCTGCCCTTAGTATTTTATGGGCAATAGTATCTCTGGAATAGTGTCCCCCTTAGGGGTCGTCATGTAATTCTTTTACTACCTTCTCTACATGTTCCTTCTCAAGGCACCTAAGAAATATTCCATCATAGTTTTTGTTGAAAAGCAGTCCATCGATTATTTGATAGGATGCTGATTTCCAATAGAGAGCCCTCCTTCTAGCGCCAAAAATTGTTGATGCCCTGAAATTTGCAGCACCAGCAGTTAGGGATTATCCCCGGTAAGGAATCCCAATTAGATCGCTCACCGTTTCGTGTGGGGAATCTGTCTGGTTAACGGCCCGACTACCGTATGTGATTTAAATTTTGGTTTTACCAGTTGCGTTCCGATCCACTGTTTATGTATTATATATTTAAAGATGAGATGCAAGTTCCCTAATTAAATGCATGTAATCTAATATGATCTAACTAAACTATCTAATCTATCCCTGCAGGGAGAAAATCTGAAATAAGAGTAATTACTAGAAATGCACATAAAAGCCTCACAAATACTTGTTTCAGCATAATAAACACATTTATAGCAGAAAGGAAAGATACCAAAGATAACTCGGATATGATTAGAGAATTCCATTACTCATTAAGCACATTACCATTTACACAGGAAAAAGAAATCATTCACAACCATGAAGTAATTCAAGACAGTTAAGAACGATCTCACAGTATGCATATGAATGTATGAAGAATTATTTACACAATAGCATTCCAGATATTCCAAGCAAAAATATCTGTGCTAGCTTTCCCTAGGCAGCAGAGCCTTCTTTATTAAGCAAAAAAGTAGTTCTCATACAAAATAGTCTAGCTCTATTGTACTTGCAAAAAGTCTTTTACTTTCTATTCTCTTCTCCTATTTACAACTTTACAAAATTGTTTTTAGTGCATCTACACATACCCTAACCCTAGGTAATATCATAATTTTGTCTTCTAGTGATCATATAATAAAAAATTATTTTCTAGCTGTATTTAATGTTTATACAATGGTAGATACAAAATTAGTTTCCAGATGTCTTTTCCAACTCAGAAATACACTTTGCCCATACATCAGTTTCTTCTAAAATGATAGTGCTTTGCACGGGGTCCACCATCTTTAGAGAAATTTCATGAGTGCCTAGTTCTGACTCTACACTTTTGACACCCGTAGTTGTTGCTTTGCAATAGTCCTCTAGAAAGTAGACATGGATGGACTATTGCTTGGGTTTTCACCCAAGCATGTGAGAATGTGCACCTACTAACTTCGTAGTAGTAGTCTCGATTAAAGCAGTAAAAATTAATGTAAAAAAAATATTAACCTAACATGTGCAAGAAAGTAAATCTACAGTAAACAGTAAAAACTCGAATGATTCATGTAAAAAAAAATTATATATGAAAAATAGCTTTAACAAATAATAGGTTACCTAAAATGGTGAGGATGGTTGAGCTTGAGTAGCTGTAAGGGTGAGGTGCTCCAATGCTCCAATGATCTTTCTCCTCTCCAAATGCAAGTGGGAGGATTGGCCAAAAAGGAAACTCCATGTTGATGTATATGTAACTTCGGAATGTATTTCATCTGTGTATTTTATATATATTTATTGTACCCTTATAAGAGATGTGTCATTCCTCTATAAGGAACTGTAGTCATGTGGATTGACAAGTGTCGCAAGTGTGTGTACTTGCCGATGGGTTATTAGACCACCATGTGTGGGGTCAGCCCTGAAATATATATTAAAATGTGGATGTACCTAGCTAGACAAGTCGGCCCCATAAGGTCACTGGGAAAACAGGTTAGTATAAATAGAGATCAGGTGATCTCTATTTAGATCATTCAGAAAAGTACATCTCTCTCACTTAGAAAGTGGCGCACTAGTGAGGAGGAGGATTATCTGCTACTAGGAGACTATCTCAGTGTATTTTGGTTGTACTTTGGTTGAGCCATTGCTCTCTCTATCTCTGAGGAAGTTGTGGGGTTTTTCACCTTAGGGTTTTCCCCACGGAAACTCTGTGTCTCTTGTCTCTTATGCTTTTGATTCTTGTGATGCTTGTCATACTTATTGTGATTGTCATGCATTGATATACTGTATATGTTATTCTCTCAGTAAATATCCTAGAGTATTGTGAATTAATGCTCAAAATTTAACATGGTATCAGAGCTAACCTGAGAAGAAGACATTTTGGAGTGACAGAAACTTTAGTTTCTTATTTATTGGGTTTCTCTCCACATATTTTAGAAAAGCAGTATAGTAGATTGACTCTACTCATCAAGGCACATCTATCTGTCCAATCAGACTTCAATTCTGAGCGTTTTCAGATTTGGCCCCAAAAATTAGGGTTTCCACAAAAATAGGAATTTATGAAATCTGAAGACTTAGCTGGAAGCTCCTTGAAACAATTGAAGTTTAGAGCTTTGGATCAAGATTTTTGGCTAGGTAGATCTCGGGGAAACTCAAACCCTAATTTAGGGCTCTCCCTAGTGAACCCGGGAGGACAAAAAGACAAATCTGAAGGGTAAAGCTTTGTTGATCTCAAATTCTGAATGCACCAGGCTGATCAACTCATCAAGGTGCATCTTTCTATCCTTTCAGAAACTTGAAATTCACATTTTGAATTTTTAGGGTTTTTTCGACAAACCCTAATCCAGGACCAGATCCAGTTTTTAGCATTTCAAGTGGTAAGACCTAAATCTTTTCTATTTCCATTTGAAGTACTCTTTAAGATGTCTCACCACACCAAGCTTAAGGATAAGCTTGAAGGGGCTGATAACTTCTGAGCTTGGAAGTGTAGGATTGGGTTAATCCTGGAAGAGAATGAGTTGGACTCATATATAAAAGAAGACATCCCTATCCCAGAGGATGAAGAGGCTAAAGTATTGCATAAGAAGAACTTGGTCAAGGAAAAAAGAATCATTGTTGATTCTATCAAAGACCATCTCATACCCCATGTGTCTTCTCTAAAGACACCCAAAGAGATGTTTGACTCTTTGACCAAGCTATTTAAAGGGAAGAACATAAATAGGAAGATGACCCTGTGGAACCAATTGAAAGGGGTAAAGTTTCAGAATGGAGAAACCATTCAATCTTATTTTTCAAGAGTCTCCCAGATCAAGGAACAACTATAAGCAGTGGATGAAATGGTAGAGAATGGTGAAGTTGTCATGACCACTCTGAATGGCTTACCTAGGTCGTGGGACTCCTTCATTCAAGGAATCTATGCAAGAAAGAAGTTTATTTCCTTCAGTAGACTATGGGAAGAATGCTCACAAGAAGAAGCAAGGCTTGTGGCACAAGAAGAAAATATGGGGAATGAAGATCAAGCTCTCACAGCTCACACCAAGAAAGGGAAGTCCAAGAGAGAGCCATCTCACTCCAAGAAATCTTCACATCACTTCAAAGAAAGAAGAATATGCTTCACTTGTAATGAGAAAGGACATATTGCCATGAATTGTCCCAAGAACAAGAAGGACAACAACAAATCCAACAAGAAGAAGAAGGGCAGCAAAAGAAGGTTTCATGCTCATGCTGCAAAGGATGATGAACCACCCAAGAAGAAGGCTAGGGCAGAAAGTGATGATAACTCATCAATTGAAGAAGAGTATGCTATGATCTCTGCTCTCACAGGTACCATCTCCTATGGTTGTAATGATTGGTTGATTGATAGTGGGGCTTCCAAACACATGACTGGGTTTAAGGAATCTTCTGTGAATCTATATGAACATGAATCACCCCATAAGGTGAAACTTGGGGATGATTATCAATACCCAATCAAAGGAAGTGGTGAAGCCTCCTACAACCTAGATTCTGGAAAATATTTGAAGATGAAATAAGTTCTTTATGTACCTGGGCTCAAGAAGAACTTACTCTCCATCTCTGCATTGGATGCAAAAGGCATGAGGTTTGCATTTGTGGATGGCCAAGTCCTAATGTGGCCAAAGGGAAAGAACATAGATGATGCAGTAGTGATTGGAGAGCAAGAGGGAGGTTTGTATAAATTGAAGGGAAAACCTGAACATGCCATGGTACATGAAACCATGGAGCCAAGTGAACTTTGGCATAGAAGAATTGCTCATATGCACTATAGAGCACTTCCAATTGAAAGCAAGGCTGTAGAGGGTCTTCCTGAAATCAAGACCAAACATGAAGGTGTTCACAAAGGATTTGCAAAAGGTAAGAACACTAAGAAGGCTTTTCCAAGTAGTGAAAGCAAGGCAAAAGACATCCTGGAAATCATCCACTCAGATGCATGTGGTCCTATGTCATCCAGTTCTCTAAGTGGGAATGTTTACTATGTCTCATTTATTGATGACTTCTCCAGGAAGACTTGGGTATACTTCTTGAAGAACAAAGATGAGGTGTTTGATAAGTTTAAGGAATTCAAAACCTTGATGGAGAATCAAACTAACAAGAAGATCAAAACATTCAGATCCGACAATGGTGGAGAATTCACCTCAGGTGACTTCAAGAAGCTTTGCAGTGATTCAGGGATTACGATGGAGTTGACTGCTCCTTACAATCCACAACAGAATGGAGTTGCAGAAAGGAAGAATAGAACAATCATGGAAGCATCAAGAGCAATGCTCCATGACCAATATCTACCTATGCATCTATGGGCAGAAGCAGCTAGAACAACTGTATATGTGCAGAACAGAACACCCCACAAGATATTGGACAACAAGACACCAGAAGAGGTCTTTTCTGGTAAGAAACCTGATGTCAGCCATCTCAGAATATTTGGTTGTCCAATATTCACTCATGTCCCAAATGAAAAGAGGACCAAACTAGATCCTTCAGGAAAGAAGGGTATCTTTGTGGGTTACAGTGAAAGCTCGAAGGCTTACAGAATATACTTTCCAGGGTTCAAGAAGATTGATGTCAGCAGGGATGTGACATTTGATGAGAACTCAGCATTCATCAAATTAAGGAAGGCACCGATCGAAGTTTATGAAGAACCTAAGGAAACTAGATTTCAAGACACTACCATGACTGAAGCAGTTCCAGAAGTTGTTTGTGAGTTTGAAGATCCGCAAGAACCTGTAGATCCACCCCGTGAGGATAACTCTCACAAGAGGAAACCTGCATGGGCTAGAGAGCTCATTCAAGATGCAGAAAGATTTGGCATTCCAGAAGAGGAACACAGAGAAAAGAAGAGAACCAGATCACATACCAACTATGTTGCTTTACTCTGTGACATTATGAACAAAGAGCCTTCCAGTTATGAAGAAGCAATGGAAAAGAAAGAATGGAAGGATGCCATGGTTGAGGAATATCAATCAATAATGAAGAACGATGTTTGGGATGTTGTCCCAAGACCTAAAGAGAAGTCTGTTGTGACTTCCAAATGAATTTACAAAATCAAGCATGCTGTAGATGGCAGTGTGGAGAAATACAAGGCAAGATTCGTAGCTCGTGGCTTCTCTCAGAAAGAGGGAATAGATTATGAAGAAAATTTTGCACCTATAGCCAGGTATACTTCCATCAGAACAGTACTTTCCCTGGCTGCAGGGATGAAATGGAAAATACACCAGATGGATGTCAAGACTACTTTCTTGAATGGTATAGTTGAAGAAGAATTATATGTCAAGTAGCCACTCGGTTTCAAAATACATGACAGGGAGTCATATGTGTGCAGATTAAAGAAATCCTTGTATGGCTTGAAACAAGCTCCTAGAACCTAGTATGGTAGGATGGACAGTTCCCTATCTAGTTTGAGCTTTACCAAGAGTAAAGCGGATTCCAACCTTTACTACAAGGTTGAAGAAGGGAATCCTGTGGTTCTACTCCTGTATGTGGATGACTTATTTGTAACAGGAGATGACAGATTGATTGCAGATACTAAGAGGAAGCTTGTTGCTGAGCTCGATATGAAAGATTTGGGAATGATGCATTATTTCCTAGGAATGGAGGTGTGGCAGAGTGCAGGTGGGATCTTTCTTCGTCAAGGGAAGTACACAGTAGATATCCCGAAGAGATTCGGGATGATGGATTGCAAGGCCATGGCCACACCTATGGCATCGAATCTAAAGCTTCTATACGATGCTTCATCTGATCCCGTTGATGTCTCTATGTATCATCAGATGATTGGGTCCTTGATGTACCTGACGAACATGAGACCGGACATTTGCTTTGCTGTGAACACATTGAGCCAGTTCCTGACGAATCCGAGGAGTGTTCACTTGGTTGTTGTAAAGCATGTTCTGAGGTACCTGAAGGGTACAATGGATTATGGGCTCAAGTATGAAGCAAATCAAAAGTTGAACCTGCAGGGTTATGTTGATTCAGATTGGGCTGGCAATGCTGTAGATAGGAAGAGCACATTTGGGTGCTTCTTCAGTATGGGATCAGGTGTGATCTCTTGGTTTAGCATGAAGCAGTCCTGCGTAGCACTGAGTACAACTGAGGCAGAGTATGTTGCAGCCTGTTTAGATAGTTGTGAGGCAGTATGGCTACGGAAGCTATTGTCTGAGTTAGTTGATCTCCCGTTGGATGCTACTGGTATCTTCTGTGATAACCAGAGTTGTGTGAAGCTGTCCGAGAATCCAGTGTTTCACGATAGGTCAAAACACATAGAGATCAAATATCACTATATCAGGGATATGGTGCAGAGAGGAGCTGTGAAGCTCCTGTATGTTGCGACGGACGAGCAGATTGCAGATGTGTTGACGAAGCCACTAGCCAGGGTGAAGTTCGAGTACTTCAGGGAGAGGCTTGGTGTTCTTCACATCGAGGGCACTTCAAGGAAGAAGTGATGGACACATTTGCTGAAGCCATTCCAAGCATGTTGGAAGGAGGATCCTTCACATGGCTGTGGATGTAAGCGCTGGATGATGAGCATCAGGATGATGTTCTAGTTTCTGCTTTGAATGATCAGTTGGATCGTTTATATGTATATGTATGTACGCATCATGTTGGATGCTGGATATGATCAGTTGGATCATTTATATGTATGTACGCATCATGTTGGATGCTGGATATGATCGGTTGGATCATGTGTATGTATTTTGTATATGCATCATGTTGGATGCTTGGACCATGTATCTGTATATGTATCAGGTGGATACATTATATGATCAGGTAGATCATGTATGTTGATGGATACATTGTGTGGATCATGTATCTAAGTATCAGATGGATACACTATGTATGATGATATGTATCAGGTAGATACTTGGTGTGCATTGCATGATCAGGGTGATCGTGGATGACGAGC
Source organism: Larix kaempferi (assembly GCA_027924585.1). Classification (NCBI taxonomy): domain Eukaryota; kingdom Viridiplantae; phylum Streptophyta; class Pinopsida; order Pinales; family Pinaceae; genus Larix; species Larix kaempferi. Next base: position 1,292,204 of record BSBM01000642.1, on the reverse strand, counting down.
TTCTCCAGATGACATGCAGTAGGATGTTGCAGTGATGATGATCAGGATGATCATGTGTACATCAAGATGATGTATGATGAGTATCAGATGATAATTTGTGGCCGTGGATCAGGTTGTCAAGATGAGCATGTTTGGGAGATCCTATAGGTCGGAGTTGTGTACCCATAACAGCCTGGGATGCTCTTTCGAGACATTACTCTGGGAGGACATGTAATTTGTGCCTTGGGAGATCTTTAGGTCGGAGTTGTGTACCCGTAACATCCAAAGATGCTCTTGCGAGGTTTTTTCCTGTGGCATGTAATTTGCTCATGGGATATCTAGATAGGATGAAAAAGGCCTCAGATGCTTCAGCCCAGTTTTTCCATGACCACATGTAATTTGCTCCTGGGAGATCTAGATAGGATGAAAAATGCCTCAGATGCTTCAGCCAGGTTTTGTGGTGGACCACATGTAATGTGCTCCTGGGAGATCCGACAGGTAGAGCTATGTGCTCGTAACAGCCTGGGATGCTTTAGCCAGGTTTTGTAGTGAGATCACATGTAATGTGCTCTTGGGAGATCCGACGGGTAGAGCTGTGTGCTCGTAACAGCCTGGGATGCTTCAACCAGGTTTTGTGATGGGTCACATGTAATGTGCTCCTGGGAGATCCTACGGGTAGAGCTATGTGCTCGCAATAGCCTGGGATGCTGTAGCCAAGTTTTGTGATGCACGTAATAAGTCCTGAAAATTCCACAGTATGGCCAATGATGATGAAGACCTATAGGAGGTGGGCCTACATCCAGTATGAAAAAATACTGGCTCTGTAGAACTTCCTATGACGATTAGATTCTGAGATTGGTTGAGATAACAGCAGCAGTGACGATGATGATGACAAAGATCCCAAGAAGAAGACTTGTCTAGCAGATCTGTGTCAAGAAATACCTTCCTAGTTAAGAGGGAGTGTTGATGTATATGTAACTTTGGAATGTATTTCATCTGTGTATTTTATATATATTTATTGTACCCTTATAAGAGATGTGTCATTCCTCTATAAGGAAGTGTAGTCATGTGGATTGACAAGTGTCGCAAGTGTGTGTACTTGCCGATGGGTTATTAGACCACCATGTATGGGGTCGGCCATGAAATATATATTATAATGTGGATGTACCTAGCTAGACAAGTCGGCCCCATAAGGTGTCACGTCCCCTCCCATCCTACCAGCTAGGTGGAGAGGATCGTGAGGTTAAACCGGGCATCTAGCCCCATAAATCAGTAATTAAACATTCGGTTTGAGAAGAAGATGAACATATGCAATTGCATAAACATTTGAATACACAGCGGAAGTAAATTCGTTTGACACATCCATCATACATTCAAGATATTCATCAATTAACAATTGAGAGATAGCATAAGAGAATACTTATCTTAATGAAGCAGTCCCAAACAACCAGCTACGCTTCTGCAACGTTCCACCCAACCATAGGCCAGTGTGCTCTTCAATTTTTTAGCACCACTGCCACCCCCGAGCTGGGCATGATATCCACAAGGAGATAGGGAACAACAGGGTCTCACATAGCCATAGATACACCAGAATCAGCTATACCAACCAGCAGTTGGGTTTCTAACAGTTCCAGGAAAACGTGGGCAACCAAAACGAAAAGGAGAAATGGGAAATCAACCCCAGGAGAGCAGATTCGTTTTCAGAAGAATACTCATGGCCATTTCGTGGGCAAAAACGGCCTCCATAACCCCAAAATCGTGGCTCTCTTCTCCCCAGCCAATGAGCTAACCAAAAACGAGTCTATGGGCATGGAAAAAAAACAGGAAATGGTGAAAAATGTGAAGGATAGAACCCCCACAGGCTCAGACTGCGTGAGAGAGTGAATGCCATGGGTGAAGAATGGCTTTTGGTCCAATTTCGTGGGGGTTTTCTTGCCCCACAAACAAAACACGATTTTCCAAGTTGATGGGTTTCCCATGCACGAAAATTGACAGCCATACCTCTCCCATCCCAAGGCATTTATTGTCTCAACCAATTCTTGGAAGGATTAAATGATTGGGTGTATGAGACCAAATGGGTAGTTGAGAGTTCATGGGTTTCCTCAATGAAATGGCTTAACACCATGGCTCAAGAGTTTGGTTATTTTTCCCTCCCTATTCCTTGTAAAGATCATGCCCCCGTCTCTTTGTTGCATTGTGTAGCTGATTGTGGGTTTTTCATTAAAATTGCATATTTACATGATGTCCGATTTTACATTGTGCACCCCTAGCACAAGAAATCTATGCATCTACTCTAATTGCCGATTCATAAAACGACAAATCAATGGCGGGGCCTTGGCCTTGAGCTCCTCACCATGATTAAGTTACAATATTTACATCATTTACGATTTAATGCAAAAGGGGGTCCAAATGGGGACGTGACATACCCCTCCCCTTGGAATAACACCGTCCTCGGTGTTCCAACACTTTGTAAAATAAATACCCACTTTACATATGTCCAAAATTCACAAAAACTTTGCAGATCTGCCCTGCATCCTGTTCTTTACATTGAACTTTCAGGACCAAGTCCTTTGATCTTCACGAGCTGCTCCTGTTGATTCGGATCTTCTAGCTCATCCATAAGTCTGAAAACTTTATGGCTGCTACCCTCTTGAGGTTCTCTTGTTGGGAAGTTGCGGAGGTAATGATCCCCCTCACAATTCCAACACTTCACGGGTTGCTTCATCTTTATCTGCTCAATTTCCTTTGAGTCTTCCCACCTGGAGCGTTTCTTAATCGGACGATTGGATGAATGCTTCTTCACTGACCCACTTTCATTTCCCTTGCTGATTGCTTTCATAATGCTTTTTACCTCTTTCTGTAGACGAATAGAGTCCTGCAAGACCTTGTGGTTCATCTTGTTCTGCTGCTTTTGCATCTTGAGCATCTCTCCAAGATTTTCTTGGGTCTTGGCAATTGTTTGAAGAAGACTTCCAGCCAATTCTAATAGCCCTTGGTCTACCACCATGGTCAATGGAACGATTGACCACGCTTCGCTTACTAGCAACACTTGCCTGCACCGGCTGCAACCAATTGATTCAATTTCCACCTGTGAAATTCATCATTACAATTCTCGTTAGGCCAAGCATAACCTAAACATTAAAATCAGTCAATGGTTTTTCCCCAGTTGACATGGATAGTCCATGCCTTACTCATGAGACTTCCACACTTTTCATGCTCGCCTAACATACACATGAATTTGTTCATGTTCATCCATTCACAAGAAATTCATTACTTAGCATTCACAATTCACTTTAATCAAATAACACACTTTTACTTTCAGTCATGCATGCATTCAGCAACTTTCTAACTCTATAAATGCATCAATAAAAGGAAAGAGAGAGAGTCGTAAGAGTTTCTCCTCTTAGTTTTGTTCCGTTCTGGAATCCCACACACCACTGTGGTTTTCATGCTCCTATCCTCTTTCACTTCACGTGAATGCTCGACTTGCCCTTCTTCGCTATGATACGTAGTGTCTATGGTCTATTCCAGACCTTTCAACCATGGAGTCCCTCCCCTTGGTTGGTCTAACTCTTGGCTGCTAAGACTTACACAGTTCTACTAGCCCCACCTTTCATTACTGCTCATGCTGAGCTCTTCAAGGTGGTTACATGTCTACCTGCATTCTTAAGATGCTTCAAGGTTCTTGCTTCCAACAATATCTGCGTTGGATGTCTTCACTTTATCCCACAAGATCCTTCTTTGCTTTCCAAGCATTGGATTTCCCGTGTGATACAACAATGAATGTTGGGCCAGCACGAAGGCTACTCCACAACCATTTGAATAGGCAATGCCAGGCCAGTACGCTGACTGGTTTTATCAATTGTTTAAGGGAATGTTTGGCCAGCACGCCGGCTGCTCCACAACATCAAGTGGTTAATGTTCCCACCAACTACCCTCTGAATCTACCGAGAATTTTATAGTTCCAACCAGTTACTCTCTGGCTTTACCAAGCATTTATAGCTCTTTCCAAGGTCCTTGTTTCCTGTAATGGCCAAGGTTTCCAACAAAGAAACAACAGTGTATTAGCTAGGTTACAATAAGATTCGTACCCGAAATCTTCATGATTCCAAACAAGAATTAAATGAAAATGAATACTTATCTGTATCGTGCGTTTCCTCGCTACTCCACAGGTTTCCTTCTCTGCTTTACAAGCCTTGGATCACCTGTGGGGTGGATGCTTGGCCAGCACACATGCTGCTCCACAACATCATCCGGATAGGCAATGCCAAGCCAGTGCACCGACTGGGTTTATCAGGCATCCCTCAAATCAGTATGCTAAGCTAGTATGCCGACTGGGTTTATCAAGCATTTCAAAAATCAGTATGTTAAGCCAGTATGCCGACTGGGTTTATCAAGCATTTCAAAACTCAGTATGCTAAGCCAGTACGCCGACTGGGTTTATCAAGCATTTCAAAAATCAGTATGCTAAGCCAGTACGCCGACTGGGTTTATCAAGCATTTCAAAAATCAGTATGCTAAGCCAGTACGCCGACTGGGTTTATCAAGCATTTCAAAAATCAGTATGCTAAGCCAGTACGCCGACTGGGTTTATCAAGCATTTCAAAAATCAGTATGCTAAGCCAGTACGCCGACTGGGTTTATCAAGCATACAATAACCATTTCCAAGCCAGTTCTCCGACTGGGTTTGTCAGGAAATAACACCCTTCACCAATTCCTCCACATCATTCAAGTAACCAATGCCAAGCCAGTACACCGACTGGGTTTATCAGGAATCCAGCAACCTTTCGTCACAACTCCCAAATAACCAATGCCAAGCCAGTACACCGACTGGGTTTATCAGGCATACAACAACCATTCGTCACAACTCCCAAATAACCAATGCCAAGCCAGTACGCCGACTGGGTTTATCAGGCATACCACAACCATTGCCAAGCCAGAACATCGACTGGGTTTATCAAGCAATATGAACAACATAATATGACTACGTGGCTCCTTCTCTTGTGCAACCAGCGGTTCCCTCCAGGAACTCCATAGGTGACTCACTTGACTGCAGGCTAGCATGGCCCCACAATACCCACTCACACTACACAAGGATGATACCCCTTTTCTACAGCACAGCTCCTCAGGCCTATCCATCTCTTCTAGTGTCCTTTAGTGTGAGCGTAGAAAGGTTACCACTGCCCATACAGTCCTCTTGAGCACCCTTTCTTCACTTTGCCTCTTACGTGCAACACCAAATTGCATCTGCGTAAGCTGATAGCACAAGAAGGGTAAGCAGACTCATCAGTATTGTTGCTCAAAAATCGTAATCATATTTCATATCATTCACTATCAAGTATTGAAACACCAGGAATGCGTCCATTCCCTTAGGGTGTAGTCAATATTGAAAACCCTACCATGACCCAGCACCAGAAAAGGTGTGCACCCTCTTTCTGATGTGCGCCATGTAGGACCTAATCATACTCAAGCAATCTGCAATGATATAAATAAGATAGAGCATGCTCTGCATATTAAATCTAATAACCAGACACGTGTATTCTTAGTTAGGGTTACGGAATACTCATTCGCTTCACAGATGTATATCTTCTGCATTTGTGAAGAAGGGGGCTCCCTTCTCTGAGTTAATAGTCCTTCGGTTTGCCACCCCAATCTTTTCATGTGTCATAACCCACACATGCCTTCTTGGCATAATTTACTGTCTCACTCACATGCTTTACCAACATGCAGTTTGTCTGAGACATTATCAACATTTACAATGGCGTTTCATCCGAAACCCATTTTCAAAGCATGGGATCCTTCCCATCTAGTTTGGCTTCTGCAGGCCATCACACATGATCTTCCTGCAATGTGTCATCCTGGCACACTTTATCACATAGCCAAACAGTCAGCAACATTTAGCAATAAGCTTCAAATACGATTGTTCCATAACCAATCAATAGCATTAATAATTAAATTCAATATGAATTTACAATTATGTCTACTACAGAAATTGGTTTTCTTATCCATGAGGTTATCCTCATATTGTTTGGCTCCTGTAAGTGACACCACTCTGCCCGTTATGGTCTTATGCCCGCTGCCATACGGGAGCATCCACTTATAGCATGTCCTCCTGACACATTTTCATATAAGCCAAACAGTCATTAGCAATTATTAGCAAAATTTCAAAACCAAAACAATTACAAATCTGATATTTTCAATTGTTTTACTAACAGAACTTAGAGCTCTCAACCATGAGATTCCTCCTTATAAGCTCTAGATCAAATTTCACAGTCATATCATTCATACACAGCCCATGAAGTGATCCTCGAATTATCATCAGTTCATCATTTCATTCATTATTTATTTGCAATAACATATGTATCATACCTATGCATTCATACCATGCATCACAAGGTTTATAAAATCTCTTAATGCACATCTACTCAATGCTACCTTGCATTGTTTCATGAGTACTTATGCATTCAAGCATATTATGATCGAAGTATGGCTATCTCATATAACTCGCATTATCATAATCGGGACCACCAGTCCTCACTTGCTTTGGTTATTAAGTACATAACCCACATACACATGGCATGATATAGATTCGTATGAATGCATTGAGATTTCTAAATAGTCATAGGGTGTAAGGATCATTTCCTTCACTTACCCACACCTCACCAAGCTTGGTAGGTTAACAGTCCCAATCGGTAACCAATATCACATGTAAACTACCTTGACATAGCTCAAACATAGTTGAAGAGATCTTACCAAATCCTTTTTCAACATTCATGCAATTGGGCACTGATAATCATTACCTGCATGGTTACCATTAACATCGCCTGATGTTACCTGATCAGTTGGCCTCTTACCTAGGTTGTTCAGTCCTTTTGCAAATTTTATGATCATAGATTTGTTGCACCATCCTTTCCTCATAAGGTTTTTGGGCTTCATGCAACAACATCCTCAGCACATTTAGCCATGCTCTTTGTTATCCTTGGTCCTACAACCAATACCAATCATCAATAGTGATCATCAATCACAATACTCTCCATTAGTGGTTCATTGCATATGCAAACTTCATTCTTCTACCAATATGCAATATCCCATTTAGGCACCAGCATTTCCATATGCATTATGCAATGTTAAGATGCCATCTAGTGCATATACATCTATGTAATCCCTTAGATTTTAACATTTTTATGCCATATGCCAATTTCATAATTATAAGTATGATAACGAATAGAGGTTTAAGAAATTCTTCCCTTTTTGATCTCTCATCGTAGCATGGAATTCCTGTTCCATATTATGCAATTATAGAATTTGCCCATATTGACAACAAAATTTGTTTGTCGAAACCGCCGCTGGCACTCTTCTGCACTTAAATATCTATGATACATGCAGACCTCATCTGAACTCTGTTCATGTATCATGGTTCCCCACTGGACAAGCTTTCCAATGCCTGTCTTCATGCTCCATTCTGACATCAGGTGCGGAAACTGCATCCCTTGAAAAATGACAACTTTCGCTCCAGTTTTGCACATTTTACACAGTTGCAGTTTTGGTCCCGAATGCCAACTTCAGCCACCTGTGGAAGAAAAATCTATGAGGAATCACAAAAACTTATCTATCGGGCGAAGTTAGTCCATATAACAAGGAACACTCAGCAATTCACGGATTTTAATTCCGATACACCATTCATCTTCTATGAATTTCTGGGTTTGACTACTTCTCACTTTTCACATTTTCCCAAAATTCCAAATTTTGGGCCAAAAACGGCTATCTCCCAAACGGTGCATTTCTGGAAAATCTTCGTCTAACGGAAACTGTCCATCTTAATGAGAATATGAAATGTCTAGTTCAGTAAAATTTTCGACTCCCACATCTAGGGTCACTTTTACTGCCTGCAAGCTTTTCAAAATCCCGAAAAAGTGGCCCGGAACAGTGCTTTTTGGCCTTCTTGATCACCCCGACCCCATATCCTTTGGAGTTTGGCTCCCAGATTCTGAACTTAACATCGTGCCTGCTTCATGACTGCCTCGTATCAATTTCAGCTTAAACCGGCCTTCTGTCAAGCCTCGGGACTCTGTCCTTTAAAAGCCACTATTCCCCATTTTCTGTCAAATCGGAGTGTAATGGGATAGGGGTCTTCACTGGTTCTTCCATGGCCCTCGTCAATGGCCTCCGAGCCCCACAGGAATCATCGCATTCTGAGTTCGGATGCTCCTGCTATCCAAAAATCATGTTTTTTTTTTTTTTTTTTTTTTTCGGTTCGGGCGCGCGGGCCGGTTCTCCGAACGCTTCCGCAACGCGGAGCAGTTCGGCGAACGCTTCCGCAATGGCGGAGCGATTCGCTGAATTCTCCCGCAACTGCGGAGCCATTCGGCGAATGCTCCCGCAACTGCGGAGCCATTCGGCGAAGGCTTCCGTTGCGGAGCCATTCGGCGAATGCTCCCGCAACTGCGGAGCCATTCGGCGAAGGCTTCCGTTGCGGAGCCATTCGGCGAATGCTCCCGCAACTGCGGAGCCATTCGGCGAAGGCTTCCGCCGTTTCGGAAGACTTTCCCGAATCCTCCTGCGATCTCGGAGCCCTTCGCGGAATCCTTCCGCCGTTTCGGAAAGCTTTCTCGAATTCTTCCGCAATTTCGGAACCGTTCGCGGAATCCTTCCGCAGTTTTCGGAAGACTTTCCCGAACTCTTCCGCAATTGCGGAACCGTTCGGGGAATCCTTCCGCAGTTTTCGGAAGACTTTCCCGAACTCCTTCCGAAACAACTCTAAACAAAATTTTGAAAACACTTAGAAAAATTTTCTTCTTTTTCGGAGCATTTCGCCGAATTTTTCCGCGTTGCGGGACAACTCGCGGAATCCTTCCGCAAATTTCGGAAGAGAATTCCTTCCGAAAATTTCGGAAGGGAATTCCTTCCGCAAATTTTTGGGCGACTTCCCGAATTCCTCTGCGTTGCGGAAAACTTCGCAGAATGCTTCCGCAGTTTCGGAGCAATTCGCCGAATGCTTCCGCAGTTGCGGAAGACATTCGGGAATTCCTCCCGAAACAGTTTTAAACGAATTTTCAAAGACACTTAGGAAAATCTGCAAACTTTCTTTCATCTTGCATTCAACAATCCAACCAATGGATTTACAATTTAATCTCTGTAAACACACACAAAATTCAAAATTCAAAATGCATGTACACACAAAATGCATTTCAGTTTCTTTTAATGCGTTTTAGCTCCAAATACAAAATGCATGAACACACAATGATTTGCATTTCTGTGAAGGGCCCAACAGCCGTACGGTTGAACCTAGAGCTCTGATACCATTCTGTCACGTCCCCTCCCATCCTACCAGCTAGGTGGAGAGGATCGTGAGGTTAAACCGGGCATCTAGCCCCATAAATCAATAATTAAACATTCGGTTTGAGAAGAAGATGAACATATGCAATTGCATAAACATTTGAATACACAGCGGAAGTAAATTCGTTTGACACATCCATCATACATTCAAGATATTCATCAATTAACAATTGAGAGATAGCATAAGAGAATACTTATCTTAATGAAGCAGTCCCAAACAACCAGCTACGCTTCTGCAACGTTCCACCCAACCATAGGCCAGTGTGCTCTTCAATTTTTCAGCACCACTGCCACCCCCGAGCTGGGCATGATCTCCACAAGGAGCTAGGGAACAACAGGGTCTCACATAGCCATAGATACACCAGAATCAGCTATACCAACCAGCAGTTGGGTTTCTAACAGTTCCAGGAAAACGTGGGAAACCAAAACGAAAAGGAGAAATGGGAAATCAACCCCAGGAGAGCAGATTCGTTTTCAGAAGAATACTCATGGGCATTTCGTGGGCAAAAACGGCCTCCATAACCCCAAAATCGTGGCTCTCTTCTCCCCAGCCAATGAGCTAACCAAAAACGAGTCTATGGGCATGGAAAAAAAACAGGAAATGGTGAAAAACGTGAAGGATAGAACCCCCACAGGCTCAGACTGCGTGAGAGAGTGAATGCCATGGGTGAAGAATGGCTTTTGGGCCAATTTCGTGGGGGTTTTCTTGCCCCACAAACAAAACACGATTTTCCAAGTTGATGGGTTTCCCATGCACGAAAATTGACAGCCATACCTCTCCCATCCCAAGGCATTTATTGTCTCAACCAATTCTTGGAAGGATTAAATGATTGGGTGCATGAGACCAAATGGGTAGTTGAGAGTTCATGGGTTTCCTCAATGAAATGGCTTAACACCATGGCTCAAGAGTTTGGTTATTTTTCCCTCCCTATTCCTTGTAAAGATCATGCCCCCATCTTTTTGTTGCATTGTGTAGCTGATTGTGGGTTTTTCATTAAAATTGCATATTTACATGATGTCCGATTTTACATTGTGCACCCCTAGCACAAGAAATCTATGCATCTACTCTAATTGCCGATTCATAAAACGACAAATCAATGGCGGGGCCTTGGCCTTGAGCTCCTCACCATGATTAAGTTACAATATTTACATCATTTACGATTTAATGCAAAAGGGGGTCCAAATGGGGACGTGACATAAGGTCACTGGGAAAACAGGCTAGTATAAATAGAGATCAGGTGATCTCTATTTAGATCATTTGGAAAAGTACATCTCTCTCACTCAGAAAGTGGCGCACTAGTGAGGAGGAGCATTATATGCTACTAGGAGACTATCTCAATGTATTTTGGTTGTACTTTGGTTGAGTCATTGCTCTCTCTATCTCTGAGGAAGTTGTGGGGTTTTTCACCTTAGGGTTTTCCCCATGGAAACTCTATGTCTCTTGTCTCTTATGCTTTTGATTCATGTGATGCTTGTCATACTTATTGTGATTGTCATGCATTGATATATTGTATATGTTATTCTCTCAGTAAAGATCTTAGAGTATTGTGAATTAATGATCAAAATTTAACACTCCAAAGATGGATCTAATCTCAAATGGTGGCTCAAGATCCGAGGGAAGAAATTGCCAGCATAAGGATAGGATGAATGTGGAAGATTAGTGAGGAGCCTCTATCACCTTTTTATAGCTTTTGGGTGATGGAGAATACAACTATGGTTTCAGGAAACCAATGGTATTGGTGAAAAATGGTTTAGGTTTTCTTTTCCTCTGTTCCCCTCTTTTTCCTTTTTTGAATATATTTTTGAATTTTATTCACTTTTAATTGATTTTTGGGAATTTTGGACCCCCTTTGAGGGGTTTTTATCTTTTTTGAGGAAAATTGAATATTTTGAGAAGAAAAAGATGTATTTTGGCCTTTTTGGTGAGCTTTGAGGGTTTTTAGAGGCCAAAATGGTAGGAAAAGTGGACAAATGGGTCATGTGAATAGGGAAATGAGCGAGTGAGCATATTTTGGGTGTCAACATGGACGCTTGGCCAATGAAGTAATGAAGGTCTCCTTCTACTAGTACATCAAGCTTCTTGATATGGATAAGCTCATTACTCAAACCACTATGCAATTTCGACAAGCGTTGATCTTTATTCGGGAATTCTTCTATGGTGGGAGGTATAACCAACTGAAATTTATGATGAATCTCATGGATTTTCTGATAGAAACCTATACACATTTCTATGGTTTTTGGGATTCTATTATTGATTCGCAAACCAGCTTTTTTGCAAAATTCCAAGAGGCTTGAGTCCAATTGTGAATCTGCGATGGTCTTGTGAGATAAGTATTCAGAGAATTCTGATTTCCCCTTTCCCCAATTCATCTGCTTATTATTTCTTCCTTGGTGTGTATAGATTTCTTCCTAAGCTCTAGAGCTTCAACATCAATCTCCTTCATTCTTGCAATCATCACTTTCATCTTGCAGATTTAAGTGGTGAGAAGCTCTTGTGACTAATAGCTTTTATTTTGAAGCTCACATGCTTGCTCATGAAAAGGGGCCAGATCTTGTTTATTATTCGCAAGCTTCAGTTGCTCCATCATGGACTCTTTTTCTTTCATCATCTCTTCCAAGTGAGCCTTTCAGTCTTTGATCTATCGCCTGTTGTATGTCTCGCTTTCATATGCTTCTTTGACACGAGTTTCTAGGTCTCCTTTTTCACCCTCTGTTATCATTAACTGCACAGTCAGTGCATCCTTTTCTTCTTATATACTCTAGTAGAGTCCTCAGCTATCCTCTGCTTTTCAGATAGAAGGGTGCAATGTTTCCTTTTCAGCTCCAAAACTTGCTTTAATTCTTTCATTAGATTATCTTTTACTTTGAAGAGATTTTCCTTCTTCTTTCTAACGTCTTCCATCAGTTGGTTGACATTGTCGGCACTTTCTTGTGCTATAGCTATGTTGACTGCTGCTGCGAGCTGAGGGTGCTTAGGAGTACCTTTGAAAATTGCGCTTTCTATTACTGTGACAACATCGTCATAGGTTGGACATTTCACTCTCTTTTCTGACTTCCTCATGATAGCCTTTCTTTTGGAGTAGAAAAAGATCGTGTCCAATCTAGCCACAGTATGCTGCTTTGATTGCATAAACGGGGTCAGTTTGAGCCCTTGAAGTAGGAGATGTCCTCCAGTGATTATTTCTGGTGGGTTTGTTTCCATAGCTTGTATGTCAGGGCTCGTTGGTTCCATAGCTTGCTTGGAATTTTCTTCTTCTTTCTTTTTCTTTTTCTACTTAGCTGCTTCTCTATCCGCCTTTTATTTTATTTCTTGCAGCCTTTCAGCCTCTTCCCTTTGAATCCTCTCAAATTCTCCCCTTTGTATCGTTTCGGCTTCTTCTTTCTGTAGTCTTTAGGATTCTTCTTTCTGTAGTCTATCTGCTTCCTCTTTCTGAATTTTCTCAGCTTGTTCCTTCTGGATTATGTTAGCCTCTTCTTTCAACTTTTTCTCGGCTTCTGCTTCCTTGGCAATGTTATCCTTAAAACTGGAACTCATTCCACTCTTGGGATGATAACACTTGTTTAATTTGATCATGTTCTTCACACTCCGATAGAATTCCTCATCTTTCCAAAAAATATGCACATATTCGAAGGTGATCCTGTAGGAAGGACAATGAGCAACAACCTTACCTTTAGGATCATGTCTTATGAAACTCTTCGTCCCAAAACGAAAAATCCTCTAAATCCAGTGCAAAGTATTCACCCCCTTTTTCCTTTTTCAATTTATATGCTTTGATCGTGAACTGAAACTATGGGTAGACTGACTTATTCTTGTCATGAAGAAATATACCAATCCCATCGAGAAAAACTTGCCTGACGGCTTCTTTGTGTATAACAAATTCAGGGGCATACTAAGGAAACAAAGAAGGAGGTTTGGTTCCCTCGTACATTCTAATGTATGTGCCTTCCATGGAGAAGTAATAATCCCCATGTTCTTCACTAATTGACATGGCATTCTCAGACATGCAATTCGGTTCTTCTTTGAAGATTAGCCGGTGCAATGGCATGATGAATCCTTCACAGATCCTTTTATAGTGGATTGTGTACTAGTGGTCTAGGAGTTTCTGATATGCTACGTGGAGGGGAGGCCCGGAGGGGTTCCAAACACATCCCAAATCAGGGAAAGGATGTATGATAAATATACAATCAAGGAGATAGGAGGACATAAAGAACTCAGCCTTCTTCTGAGTCAATCCTCCTTGAGCCGTAGCGATATGTGATGACATGTTATCGGAGATGATCTCAGCCCAATTGAATAGTGTACCATGTGTGGCAATGTGGTACATCATGGGTACCCAGCTGAGTTTTAAAGTACTCCCGTTTTCCAATACAAAAATTTGGCTCATCATTAGAGCTATTAGCCGATAGAGGGTTCTTAGGTATTGAGTTTCATATTCGCCACTACTTGTTGATCTCAGTTGCCTTTCAGGAATTGTCATCTTCTTTACATACTCAAAGTGGTCTATATTGGTTGCCTTAATCCATTCATCACTCATCATAATGTTAGGAGAGGGAAGCTTGTATGTTGCGGTTATGTGAGCTGACTGGAAAGATGTAAGTACTTCACCATTGATGTCTAAGACAATCCTGGAGGTTTTGTTGGTCTGGGGTAGAATCCACCCCATGATATCAGAGCATGGAAATAGATCAGGGTATGTGGCTGCTCTACGGAGGTTATAATTCTTTATATTTTGGTAGAAAATTAATTCCTTGATAGTAGCGTTAGGGACATTTGTGTCCATGATGGCTCGATAAAGTTCGTTCCATTGAAAATATGGGGTGGATCCCGTCACAGCTTTTGTCTCTAAACATTGTTTCAAGCGCAGTGTCTAACATGACTTCTACATTTGAGTCTGACTCAACTAGCTTGGCTTTACTCCTGGCGGAACGTTTGTGCATATCAATCCTTTTGGGACACAAAAAGAACAAATGAGGAAACAATATTTACATATTATTTATTTTCCATGGTACAATCAATGAGCACAATTAAAAAAAAATTTAAGTGCTGTGGGTGCTTATTAGTCCTAATGAATTTTCAGGATGAAAAACTATTTGCGACAAAAAAGAAAAATTTTCGGGTGACAGATGAATTTAACCTCTTTGCTTTAATGAATAAACAATTATGGAAAGAAAAAACCAAGCTATATGAAATAGAAACAACCATGCAAAACTGAATTTCTTCATGTTTGAAAGAGAGGGCTTAAAAAATGATCAATTCTGCATATGTGCGTGGGAAAACAAATAAAATAAGCACCACCAAAGGTGACTTCTGTCGTTAAAAACCTTGGTGGGAAAGAAAAAATCCCCCTTGGATCAAAGCAACGAGATGGGTGAAAATAATACAAAGAAAACGACAAAATGGGAGACTGCATAAGTCATCGGAGACATAAGGTTCTGCAGCAAAAAACTTATAAAGGCGAGAGCTAAACAAGCTAAGACCAGTACAACTTCCCGCGTGAGTGTTGGGTTCCTAAAAACTCGGAAGATCTTGACAGTCATTGGAAACGATCAGAAGGGAATGCCACAGGGTCACTAATCGAAAGGGTTTGACTAGTAGCTAGAAGTGAAGTGGAAGTAGGAGTGGAAAACAAGATAGTAGTGGCAAATTTTGTCAAACCAGCGTGGGGGTTCATGATCATTGAGGCCTACAGTGAACCTGCAAACCGTGTAAAAAGGGTTCTCAGAAGGTGACTCATAACAATAGGGGTATGCGAGTCTTTCCGGTGGGATGTTTGGTGGCACAGTATTTTGGAAACCTTTCTATTGGAACATTAGAAACAATCTATGCCCGGAGTGGTTTCCAGTGTGCTCGCTGGGCATTTAAACCTTGGTAGGGAAAAAATTGAAACCAACACCAATGATGGTCGATGAGAGAAAAACGGCTATGGGTGAGCAGGCTGAAAAGTTAGCGTGGGTAGTAGAACTGCGCGAGAGTGTGATTTCTCTCAGTGGTGAAAATTAAAACAAAGGTGTTAATCTCGAAAGAAATCTTGCTCCCCAAACCCTTGAGTCCATCTTAAAAGGTAAAAGGCATTTAAAACGAGACTTTAAGAAACCAAATAAACGGGAAGGTGTTGAGAACACCTACTTGTCAATGACAGAATGGCTCGCTGGGGAAACAACTTGGCAGTTGATAGCTACCTGGTGCTTACTGACCAGTAGAAAACATAAAGGTGCTTCGAACGACATTTTTCTACTTTGCAAATGGTGGAAAGACAAAGAAAAAACTCCTGCTATATATAAGAAGTTAGCCATAAATAGGCACGAGGTTCGGTAGATGGGCCTTTAATGACCCCACTGATTGGCATGTGTTTTACACCATTGCGCTTCCCAAAAAAAAACACACCGATCGTTTTGGTGGCTTTACCTTATCCTCCGCAAAACGTTCGACCAGTTTATTCGAACTACGACAATCAAATCGGTGTGAAAATGACTGCAGCATTGTGATATGGGAAGTATATCTTGTCCAAATGGAAGTGACACATCGGCGGACTTCTACTTAACAAGAGACTGGGACAAGCATAAAGACTAGCGAAAAAATCTTGGTCGGAGTGAGGCGGTCAGCATGATAAGCTCCAAGGTAGTGAAATGGTCGGTAGGTTTATTCAAACTACAGAGAAACTCCGAAGATAAAAACTTGAAAGAAAGCTACAAAGGCGGAAGGAAGATGTCGATGATTTTTCCATAACTTTCATGAAATGGTCGGTAGGTAGGCATTAAAAAGATGCAACCAAAACGCCACAACAAGGATCGACAAAGAAAACAAGCCAAGGACTACGAAATAGTTGGGGAAAATAAAACAAAAACTTGCGATCCTTATTGGAGAAAAAGGCTTGGTTGGATAAAGATAAGAAAAAAGCTGTGAGCTAATCCATGGAAAATAACAAAAAGATGTGACCACTTCAGGGAAAATAAATGAAAAACCGTGAAACTAGTCGACAGAAAATGAACAAAATTATGCGACTAGTTTGGTGGAGAAAAATTGAGTTTTGTCTTAGCCAAAAAAATATAACTTTTCTTCAAGATTTTTCAAGAAAACTATGGGTCAAAAGCTACCCTTTCGAGGAACTACAAACTCTAAAAAATAAAAGGAGGGGCCCTATAATTCTTTGAGAATTATGGGGATTAAGTTGCAGCAGCAACAATTGGCGATTTGCTGGTGAACACATATCTCTGAACAAACTCTTTCCAAGGTAAGAAAAATTACATGCTATTGCTTCCATCTGTCACATGGTGCCTTACAGTCCAGATTCTGCAAAGGGAGTGATCACTTTTATCATATTGATCATTGGAGAAAAAGGAAACTTTGAATCAGACTTCTCCACAACTCTCCTACGGTCAAAATGTGGAGTTCATTTTAAAATATGTCTTTCGGATGCCAACTAAATAGGACTCCACAAGATCATAACAAAATCCCACAAACATATTCATTTGTTCCTCATTCCCATGCTGTCAACATTTCTTTAGATGCTCTCTTTATTGACGAATTTTGTCACTTGAGTCTTCCATTATAACTTTCTTCAATCTTCAACAATTGACTTAGGTTCTTCCATCCATGATGTTTTTTTGTGTGAGCAAGAGATTTATTTAATTGTCATGTTCATGGATGGAGAAGAAACTTGATGAGCTGACCATTAGAGCAGCTTTCTCGATTGGATTTCTTTGCTTTCTCAACCATGCTTTAATAGAGGTGAGATCTTCTAGAATTAGACTCTTTGATACAAGCTCTTTTGGATTTTAATTTACAACATGGGATCATTTTAAATACCATATATCTGCAAGACCTGCTTCCTCTTCGTGGGTCCATCATAGTGAGCTTCCTGGGCATTCATTAATGTGAGAGTGAATGGATCCCCAAGATAGTAATACAAAAATCATAAATCTCATTTAATTAGCATGGATTATCATGACTCAAATATGAAAACGAAAGGATCTTCCCTTTCGAAGAACTAATTAGCAAAAGGCAATGTCACATAGAGACATATTCTTTTATAAGTAGATTCTTCCTGGGCAATGTCACTTAGAGCCCTATCTTTCCATGGACCAAGAAGTTGAGATGGGAATTATTTAAAACAAAATAAATAAATCAAGCAATAAGCAAACAAATGAATCAAATTAAAGTAATCAAAACAAGACAGACTACTCTAACAAAAACAACAAACTAGAAATAATGCAAAAACAAAGCTTATTTATGTACAAAGTGCTTCTAGACCTAGGTGAAAAACTGCTTCAGAGCAAGGCCGTTGACAGGGATATTTTCTTCCTCTCCTTGTAAATCTTTTAGTTTGTATGTCAATGGGCTAGGATTATTGGAAATTTGGTAAGGGCCAAGCCATAACTGTTGAAATTTTGTGTGCTTTCCCTTATCATCATGTGGGTGATCCCACTTCAGAACCAGGTCACCTACTTCAAAACTGCTTTTTCCAGATTTCCGTTTATCAAACCACCTCTTGACAATATCTTGGTGTTAATGGAATCTATCTTTGTCTTTATGTCATGACTCTTCAAGCTTCAGCAGGGTATTAATTCGTGAATGTAGGATTTCACTACAGGAACCACGAGAGGCTTGGGGTAGTTGTAAGGATGGGAGCAATATATTAGGTGGGAGTATGGCTTCCTTCCCATAGACCTATGTGTAAGAGGAGAATCCTAAGGCATTATTTGGGGTAACTCTATCTTCCCATAAAGAGTTTGGAAGGGCTGCATGACAACTTCTCTGATTCTCAATGACAGTTTTTTAAGGATCTAGATGATATTTTTATTTGTGGATTCAGCTAGTCCATTTCCTTGGGGATAATGTGTCACAGATTCACAATTAGACTCAAGCCTTTTGGAATTCTGCATAAAATATGGTCAGTGAATCAATAACAGAATCCCGAAAACTAGAGAAATATGTGTAGGTTTCCATCAGAAAATATGTGAGATTCATCAGAAATGTCAGTTGGTTATACCTCCCACCATAGAAGAATTTCGAGATAAAGATCGGCACCTGTCAAAATTGTAGAGCGGTTTGAGTGATGAGCTGAGCCATATCAAGAAGCTTGCCGTACTAGCAGAAGGAGACTTTCATTACTTCATTGGCCAAGTGTCTATCCATGTCTACTTTCTAGAGGACTCCAGCAAATCAACAACTGCTGGTGTGAAAAGTTTACAGTCAGAACTAGGCACTGACGAAATTTCTCTAAATATGGTGGAGCCCATGCAAAGCACTATCATTTTAGAAGAAACTGATGCATGGGAAAAGTATATTTCTGAGTTGGAAATGATAGTTGGAAACTAATTTTGTATCTTCCATTGAATAAACATTAAAAATAGCTGGAAACTAACTTTGAATTATATGAGCACTAGAAGACAAAATTTTGAGATTCCCTAGGGTTAGGGTATGTGTAGAGGCACTAGAGACAATTTTGTAAAGTTATAAATAGGAGAAGAGAATAGAAATTAAGGGACTTTTTGCAGGTACAATAGAGTTAGACTATTTTGTATGAGAACTACTTTTCTGCTTAATAAAGAAGGATCTGTTTCCTAGGGAAAGATAGCATAGATATTTTTTATTGGAATATGTGGAAAGCTATTGTGGAACTAATTCTTCATACATTCATATGCATACTGTGAGATCGTTCTTAACTATCTTGAATTACTTCATGGTTGTGAATGATTTCTTTTTCCTATGTAAATGTTAATGTGCTTAATGAGTAATAGACTGCTTTAATCATATCAGATTTATCTTTGGTATCTTTCCTTCTACTGTAAATGTGTTTATTAAGCTGAACCAACTATCTTTGAGGCTTTTATGTGCATTTCTAGTAATTACTCTTAATTCAGATTTGCTCCCTGCAAGGATAGTTTAGATAGTTTAGTTAGATCATATTAGATTACATGCATTTAATTAGGGCACTTGCATCTCATCTTTAAATTTAAATTACATAAACGGTGGATCGGGCCGCAACCGATAAAACCAAGCTTTAAATCACATATGGTAGCCAGGCCGTTAACCAGATGGATTCTTCACACCAAACGGTGAGCGATCTAATTCGGGTTGCTTACTGGGGAGAATGCCTAACTGCTGGTGCTGCGAATTTCAGGGCATCAACACAGTCTCAAGGAGGGCGCATTAATTCATCCACAGGATGTAATCTATCATCCAGAAGGCATAGCAAACAAGCTTTGGGCACACCCAAATTACTCCAAAATTAATTTCAAAGCTGCCATGGATCAGTCACATCAGATAATCGTAACTTCATTCAATTAATTTGACTGGAAGGCGCTGATGGAGATCTTGTTGAGGAGCAAAGGCCTCTACAGGGTGACTATGGTAGCTGAAACTAAGCCTGTGATAATCTATAGTAGTATCTGACAATTATAAAAAGCCTCACACAAAACTCACTTAAGAAGTGTAGAGAAGAAGAGAAGAATGTAGTCAATAATCACTCATGAACAAAGAAAATAGAGAATAGCAGTATAATCATACATCAACTGTGAGTTGGCACTGTGAAAATTGAATACAATACAATAACTGTCAAGAGAATTCGAATTAACCAAGAGGTCATTCGAATCATCCTCAAAGTATGGCTTGGATAACATTGGAGACATCATCCAATCAGTAGTAGCAGTCAAAAATGGTCCATAGTCAGTCGAATGAGTCTAACTGAGTCTAACAGAACCATCTAGGCACAAATCAGGTGTTGGGTGGGGCCCAAGTGGATTAGAAAAATACACAAGTGTTGAAAATTGTGCTTTGCGTGCTATGACAAAGGATGGAAGCAGTTTTCAGAATTGTGCATTGTCGCGCAGCGATAATTGGTAAGGCAGAGTTGCACAATATGATGATACGAAGATGTTGCGCAACTGCCATTTTGGGTAAGAACATGTGGAAAGGTGAAGCAGAGAAAGTGACCTGTTTTGGGACACGAAGAAGGACAGAAGGGACCTGTCAGAGGGAGTGGCGACAAGCAGTTGAGAAGCTAGGACACTACGTTGACGGTAACAAGAAGGTGGACGATGTGGAAAGGGACAAGCCATGATGTAGTTGTAACCATTTTGAGGACTGCGGCTGTCAGAAGAGCGTGTGAGCCACGAGTGGCCTAGCTGGAGCAACCGGAGCAAGCTGTCGATGGCGACAGTCAGGATGGCAGTTAGCCAAGCTAGTTTTGTAAACCTAAGGGTTTTGCCTATGAATTGTAAAGACATGCCCAACTTGTTCTATAAATAAGGTATGATTTTGTATGGGAAAGGGTGGAACTCTTCATTATTGGGTTAGTGAATATTGTTAGATCTTTTGAGATTGAAGTAATTGTAAAGGATCTACAACTGAGTGCACAGATCCCTATCTGAGAGAGAGGAGAGTTTGCAGCTTAGTGTGCAAACTAGGAACTGTTGTACCCTTCCCAAAGACTAATTTAACAATAGTTCTTGTGGACGTATCCTCCATCTGGGGGTTGAACCACATTAAATTTTGTGTAGTGTGATTGTGTTTTACTCTACAACTGTTCATTTGCTTAGTATGGATGTTTAATGCCATAGTTATCTATTATGTGATTGATTTTATATGTATTCGCCGGAGTAATGGTGGGAATGATATGTTAAGTATTACATGTGTGGATGAATGTTAAGTATTCAGCACTTCTAAGTCTTTGAATGCATGAATTTGTTGGATAATCACATAGTTAAGCACTATATTTGAGCGTAGCGTTGGCGCACGTAGTATCGTATGTTCACTTGTTTACACATATCATAACGATAATAATCTAAGCATGTGTTGAATGGGTAGAGAACATTAAGTAAGATAAGTTAAAGTTAATCAATTCTTGAGCAGACACGCGGTCTAGTCAACGCGCTGAGCCCTTGAAGGGCACTGCAAGATAAGCTGTTGATAATTTGTCATCGTAACGCGGCAAGTACCCGATATCATGCAAGACCTTGGATGCACTAGTTGCACAAGCATTGTAGCTTGCCGAAGTATCTAACGTGAAGGAGAGACTTCACGCAATTTGTTGTCCACGGTAAGAGATCCTTATATACCGATGCCCATCAGATCCTCCTACACTCGCATCACCAGGTTGTGGAAACTTGATTCTGCAACCACCCCCTCAGCTTCGCCTTGGGTGAGACCTCACGCTGCCTACAAAGTGTTGCTGAAAGGGCAGGTGAATATGGGTTTTGCTGGTTACTTGAATCGCGAAGTACCTGGGTCTACATTGGAAACCTGTAGCTCAGTTATAGACGCCAACAAATTGTTTTGTTTCTCGGCTAAGACTCAGTGATGTGATAGTGTATTTGGAAAGTAATGTGTGACAAAGAATACTAGTTCCCGTTGGGTTCAGACAATTGGCATCCCGAAAAGAAAGAGATATGGGATTGGTGTGATAAGATCGAAAGAAATTTTGTAAAGAAAGAAAACAAACACCCACGTCTCTTTGACGTACAGTGGTTAAAGAGATATTTGTGGAAAGATATTCACGAGATATTCTAGGCTTCGTTTGGAAACAAGCTGCACGAGTGGATATCATGACTCGCGGAGAAGAAAACCTGTTTTCAAGGAGGAGTACCTATAGAGTGGACTCTAGATCTCACAACACGGCTCAAAGCAATAGACATCCCATTGTCACGAGCAGTCGACTTCTGGGTTGATAGCATACTTGAAGGATTTGTGACCAAGTTTGTTGTAGATACGCTGAAGTCCTACAGTCAAGCTGAAGCATACTTTTTCAAAGGATTGAAAAATATCAGTCTATACATTAAAATGCTTTTAGCTGAGAAAGGCGTCTTAAGAATGTAGTTATACTTTTGAATATGTCATGGTCAATAGCATTTTTAGTGATTCTGACGAAGAGACACATAATCTGAGAAGTGGAAAGAGATATAAGTTTAATAAAGAAAAGAATCCGGGAGGACTTGGACTCCACGTGGATATCAAAATCCCATTTGACCTTAATAATCAGACTGCACCGTCATCAACCACCATCCACCCCATCACACCTCAGACCCACTGGTCGCAGAAATCGTGCCACCCCTATATCAGAACCCACCTGCTGCAAGCATAGCGCCGCCCACCACGGAGAACGTCGATACTGATAGCACCGCAGGAGCAGGTGATTAGACCATCCTGACTCAGACTATTCTAGTTCAAAATACCCAGTCTCATAATATCCCACAGAATATCACTATTCTGAGTAATACCTTTATTTTTTCTGCTCAAAACCCCCCCCAGAATCATAGCACTACTTAGGGTGCTACACAACCAGGAAGGAGAATTATAGATAATGATATAAAATTGCTGATATTCAAAGGAATGGGTCTAGAAGACCCTAATCAGCACTGGCTTCTATGTAAAGCTATATGGAGTGTAAAGCAAGTTCAGGATGATGCTATGAAGAGAGCACAGCTCATTGCTAATTTCAGAGACAGAGACTTGCATTGGTGTATGAAATATTCTCAGGCACAACCGATAACCCTAATAGAAATTAAGGCTGCACTTGTAGCAGAGTTTAAGAATCCAAAATCAGAATCACAGTGTATAACATAATTAAAGGAAATCAAGTAGAAACCTACCAAAACAATCTGGGAATTTGACCAAAAATTTCAAACATTGTTGGACCAAGAGAGATTTGAGATAGATCCGCAACAGCACAAGGAATGGTTCATCGCTACACTGTTGCCCCACATTAGACAACCACTAATGTAGCAAAAGGTTGTGTCGCAGGAAGAGGCCTTAGAGATCGCAATGAAGCTGGAGGCTTCATCGATTGGAGAAAGTAGTTTTGGGATGTCACAGATCCAGAATCAGTTAACCACCTTAACGTTAGAATTGCAAGGTATGAAGAATGGAAAAGAACATAGATATGAATAGAGACACGAAGTTTGGTGCACAGGATGCAAAGGAGAGGGCCACACCAGAGAACATTTCCCTCTATTTCAAGATTATCTTAATAGTGGTGCACCAAACCCAATGAATATGAATCAGAACCAGGTGCTGTGGTGTGAAATCTATAGAAGCAGAAGACACAGACCTGAAGACTGTTACCTAATACATAAATATGTAAAAACACCATAAAACTTATATTGTAATTTCTGTAAATCAGTTGGACATGACGAATCCAACTATTGCGTATATGAGCTAATGAATGAAAGAAAATGAGATATGGAAGTGATGTGAGTTGTTGGAATGTACCGCGTCCAAGAAGAAAATCAGCGAAAACAAGACAATGCTCACTATGATCAGGGCAGATATAGAGACCGTGGTGGTGGATACCACGGTAGAGGAAGAAATGTCGGCCCGACGCAAGGAAGAGGTCGCGGCCAGGTAATTTGTTATAACTGTAGCCAACCAGGTCACGTATCTCGAGACTGTACAAACCCATGTACTACGTGCAATTACTGTAAATCATTTGAGCATGTTATTGAAGACTGTCCTATGCTAGAGGTAGAAATGCAGGAGCGAAGAAGGACAAAACCGCCAAATCCCAATATTCAGTTGATTGCAGTAGAGACAATAACTGCATACCCAAGCATAAACATGGTAATGCGCAGTGGCACTGATACAGGAAGAGATGGAGGCACAAAAGCTTCGACTTCTGGAATGTTCGATCCTCAGAAAATTCCTAGTGAACCTGTATGGATTAGAAAAGCTCCTGGGAGAACACCTGGCTTGGACCTATAGAAAAATAAGGGAGCATTTACAGAAGCGCGGGATATCCTTAGAGAGTCAACACTTGGGTTAATGAGAATCCTGCTGCGCAGCGAAGCACCGCAAATAGAGGACATGCCAATAGCATATGATCACATAGGCATTGCAACAAATACAGGGACCTCTATTGCATACTTCCTATAGAGCTGCATGAAGCTATTGAAGAGTGCAGATGCTTCCATGGAATTTGAAAAACTACTTAGGCAGTATGAGCCATGCAGTGAGAAGGGAGCTTCCCATGGCCCATTCCATAATATCAGGATTCCTAAAAGAACATGAAGGGAAATGAGGCTCATTGCACAGATTGGGGACTATGAGATGGATGAGATCCTTCTTGATCTTGGATCCGAAGTAAATGTCTTGACCAAGCAGACATGGCATCAGATGGGTAAACCAAAGTTATAGTGTTCACCACTACAGTTAAGAATGGCTAATAAAGGGATAGTTATACCTTTGGGAAGGTTACCCAACACCATTGTTGACATCGATGGAGTGCGCAGCTATGCATATTTTGAAGTGATTGAAAGCGTTGATGACAACCATCCTTATCCAGCACTGCTGGGTATAGATTAGGCAATGACAAACTTTGCCATTATTGATTTGAAGACTATGAAAATGATATTTGAAGGCAATGATATTAGGGTCATCGCACCATTGGACCCCTCAGAGAGTGAATGATACGTTGAACCGATTCAGGAGGAATCTCAAGCTCAAGACTTGGACCGTATTTACAAGATGACAACTAATGCTACTGACTATATTAATCCAGCTACAGATGGAACACTCAGATGGCGCTATGATAGTTCTTGCATTTCAAACTCTAATGCAGGACTGGAAAATTGGCAAAGCAGATTGCATGAAGTATCTTCCGGAAGATGAGCACAGATCACGAAGTCACTCCACTAGATTGGGAAAGAGGTAACTCCAATCCCTACCTATGATGGTTCATCTAATGTTTATTGCTTTATCAAAGAATATACTACAACAGTTATAGATGAATACCCTGTATCAGCATTAGACATGGCACTACGTGAGACACCTGCCAGATGGTGGGCTATGCATAAGAAGACATTGACAACATGGGATCAGTTCAGAATTAAGATGCAAATCAGGTTTGCTGAGAAGGTTACGCTACCTTTTACAAAACATAATGGACAGACGGATCCAAGGGACCATATTGAAGCTTTCTCACAAGCTTGGGTGGAAATACCTCAGACAGAATGGGTGCATCTATCCATGCACACACTGGAGGAACCAATTCCGAAGAAGTGGTACCTAGACCTGGAGTTGCGCAGGGGCACAACGGATTGGTATGTCCTAACTACGAGCTTCCAACAGGATATCCGTCTCGAAGATGAACATCCGACAATCAATGATGCACTGCAGGTCATTCAGAAAAGAATATTTAAATCATATTGCACTCGGGGAAACATGACTCTAGAAGAATTCTTTGGAGAAAATAGTGTACCTACGCAACTACAACCAAAATGGGAAGAGCAGCTAGAGAACGCTCTTGACTGTTATCACATCGCTGAGGAATGTGAGGATAAAGCAGATAGTGATGAGGAGGACCCGTGCAGCATCAGGATACCTGAATCAGAGGGATCACACAAGGTAGAAGGACCTCCACTGGAAATTCCAGATATGAGTGGACCTGTGAAAACAATAAAAGTGAACATTGGCACTAGCAAAAAGCCAAAGTTTGTAGCTATTGGAGACTATTGGGATGAAGACACAGTTAAAGAGGTCGTGGGCATACTACAGGAATATCGACAATTATTCCCGACCAAGTTCACAGAGATGAAAGGCATTCAGGGAGACTTAGGAGTGATGAAAATTCCTCTTAATCTTGGCATGAAGCCTATGAAGCAAAGACCGTATTGAATGAACCTGCGATACAAAGAACGAGTTAAGGAAGAACTCGAAAAGATTCTTGATGCAGGGATCATTGAGCCAGTTGAAGAATCTGAGTGGATAAGCCCAATGGTTATCTAGGATAAAAAAACAAAGGGTGAGATTAGGATTTGTGTGGATCTCAGAAATTTCAATGATGCTTCGATGCATGACCCTTTTCCTACCCCTTTAATAGATGAAGTGCTTGGTAATGTTGGAGGGAATGAGGCCTATTATTTTACTGATGGATTCTGGATACCATCAGATCAGGATTGATTGCGTAGATAGGCACAATACTACTTTTGCTACAGAATGGGGGTCATTCTAGTACACAGTAATGCCTTTTGGGCTGAAAAACGCACTTGTCATATTTTCTAGAGTGGTAGTCGCGACATTTAAAGATTTCATACATAAGTTTTTAGAGGTTTATCTTGATGATTGGACTATTTTCGGGTTATTGAAGAACCATGCCGCGAACCTCTGGATGATGTTGGAAAAATGCAGACAACATCGGCTATCTTTGAATTTGAAGAAATGTATTTTATGTGTTTCCTATGGAATTTTGTTGGATGTCACCTACCCAATTTTTGAAATTATTATTTTATTGGAAAAATACTTTATGTTAAATTTTAATTGCAAAGTTTTGTAATTATGACCAAGTTTGGTCAAGGATGAATGTAATTACTGAATTATTATTATTTAATAAATTAAAGTAGGAGACAAACACCCAAGGGAACTGATAAATGAGTGTTCACTGACCCACTAGGAGGAATGGAATCTATTAGAAGGCATGGGACAGATGGAAGCAATTTCACTTCACCACTAGCTGTTTGTTATAGGATAACTACCCTAAAAATGTGGCATTATTTTCTAGATGGAGGGAGTGAGCAGGAAGCTCATTTAATGACCAGTTAACAACTGAAAGGCCTAAGCAGCTTACATAAGGTAAATTTGAATTGAGCAGGCAGCTCTTACACAATATTTTCTGCAGAAATATTCCTCATGTGCATCAGGTGCTGATTGAGAGATTCGAATAGGGAGGCTATGTGAGTGCACTGTAAGTCTGCAAATTATTCTGAGAAGGAGAACCAAAGGTGTTGGTGCAGGTCCCTTTGACTACTAAGTCTTTAAGACTGGATAACTATTACTACTACAAGTTGAGGTCCTAAGCTTCTAAGTTTTTTCCTCATGGTGGTTTAGTGAACAGGCTCGGGGGTCCTAAGGCACGTAACTTGGCTATATTCAGGAATTGGTTGGGTGGAACAGGCTCCTTGGGATGTTTGTTTCCCTACAGATTAACCAGGTTTTACTATTTCCTATTTTGTTTACAGTTCAATGTTCTGTCTAGTAAGATTGATCAAACTCTGTTTTATAAAAGAATTTGTTTTATTTTTTTATTTATGTTCCATAACTGCATGATGAAGTCTGTGAATTATTGATTCAAAACCATCTCTATATTTTTCCACATGCTATTATTTGCATCATACTCTAGTATAGAGAAGCAAATTAAATAATAGATGAGAGATAGGCAGATTGCCATTTGATTGGATAAATAATTATAGTAAGTGATTTGTTTACCATTATGTCCTATATCTAAATAGAGTAAGAATTTACTGTATAAGCATAGATGGTGATATAGGATTCCTTTGTTATTTCATGAAAGAAAAACATAGTCTAATTTCTACATAATCTTATATTTCCTTTTATCTCCATACATCTAAGATAACAAGCAAATGCTCATTAAAATAATACATGTCATGTTGTCCAAGTAATAGTATTCCCAAAGTACTTTTTACAGTTGCAAGAACTAATGAACTTATAGTTTTCTGAACATCATACATACTTAAATTCTGCATGAGTTTCTTGTTTGATTTCATATATCAATTGTTTATTGTAACAGTCTCAGAAACCAATACATTACAAACCCTAACTCTGTTCTTTTTTTTACATCATATTTTCTCTCTTTGGATTTTCTTTTAACAGCTGTAAAAATAAACTTATTCGTGTTTGAAAGTTATTATAAGCATTCTAACCAACCCTGCCGATACTCTATTCAACTTAGAATAAAAACTTGCCATTTAAAAACTTTAGATACAAGAATATCTGAGTAATTGGCTCTCGACCCTTTTTCAACATTACACAGACACTCGTTCAAACCCTAATCTAAAACAAAGGTCAAACATTCTGGTTATCTTACTTTTCAAATTTAAACCTATGCTAAAAACTTATGAATGCATCTTTTAACAGACTAAGCATTGAAATCAGTAGCCATAATAACAACAATACTTTTTATATAAGACAACAAAGCATTCATATTAACCAGAATTATGTTTATTCCCAAGTCTAATGACTTTCAAACCATTAACACAAAACTTGCACACTGTACAATGGCAAAGTGGTCATTGCTTAACACAAACATTTTCCTTGCAACCTTTATTAAACAAAACTTTTCATCACAAAATGAGTCATTGTTTACAAAAGAAAGAAAGCTCTTGGCTCTTTGGTTTTCATGTCCAAACAATGGTAGAAGTTCAACAGAGATTATGTCGAAACCCTTTTCAAGAGTAAAAAAATATAGGGTCTAACCCTTAACAAAAAAATGGCATAAAAACCACTTCAAGATCATTTCCAACACTACAGCAAAACATTTCGGAGCAATAGCTAAAATACTGAGGGTTATCCTCTTACTCTTTGTTAAACATAAAATCTAAACATGGCCATTACTTCAACGAAGGTCTTGTACCCCAAATTCGTCATAATTTTTTTCTTCTGCTAAACCATGCCAAAGGCCCTATGAGGTTTAAGGAACCACCAAGGCTTACCAGGAGGGTGTTGCAGCATCCCCATGGAGAATGCTTGTTCATGGAAAACCCTCCATTGAGGTATCACCTTCCAGTTAAAATTTCAACGGGTTAAAACAAAGAAAAGTCAAGTATCATTTTAACTTTAAAACACTACTACTTTTGTCATTGAAAACTTACCCTAACAACGAAACTCCTGAGGTTCGACACTTCACACCAGCAAGAAGACGAGCCTTAGAACTTGTAGCATTTTCGAGTTCGAACTCAAGAACAAATTTTATAACTGGAAGAATCGAACTCTAGTTCCAAATCACACTCCATCAACTGACAAAAGAACCTCCCCACTCTTACAGTGGCTGAGTCATGGCTCCTTGTCACGGGGATCAAAATCCTGTAACCTTTAAGAACTTCACTAACAGGTCTGAGTTTCGAAAACTCCCAACAGAAAAAACTTCAAATCCTACATCATAG
Organism: Larix kaempferi; assembly: GCA_027924585.1. Lineage (NCBI taxonomy): Eukaryota > Viridiplantae > Streptophyta > Pinopsida > Pinales > Pinaceae > Larix > Larix kaempferi. Next base: position 1,262,999 of record BSBM01000642.1, on the reverse strand, counting down.
CAACACTGGTAGCCCTTTCTACCTTACCACTAACGAAAAAATGAATGACAGGGAAAATAATTTTCCTTACTTACCCATGCAAAAATAGGGTTTCTTTGTCAACCCTAGATATTATGAAGATCAACGGTGGAAGAGTTCCCGATCAACACTTTGAATTTCGAGGAATAATGGCAATCAATACCACATTGATTGTTAATCTACCAAGTCGCCAACTCAACTGATAAGAGTCATATCAAGACACAACTCAACATCATATGGTAACTCTGTTACATAGAGAACATCCACATAAGCATCTGTGTCGCACAAATGATAGGATATGGTATTACTATCAACCTATGACACTTTCTATCACGTGAAAACCGTTACATGGTTATCCAACACGATAATCCACCAAAGAATTAGATAGAAGCATAAATGACCTAGTCTCGATACTTTAAACCTGTTAGCTTTTGTTTGTAATGAATTTAATTCTTGTACCATCCATTATCAATACATTAGCGTATGTATTTTTGCATAGTGTAAACATTGCATCGTTAATATGTATAATCGCTACCATATAAGCATTGTATTTTAATGTCTTTACATTTAAATATTTCATAACATTCTAATGTGTGGAATTTGAGTTTATAGTTTTCAATTCTTTTCAGTTTAGGTATTATAATAGTAGTAACACATCATTGGTGTATGATATAAGTATTGCAAAGAAACTTTAGGTTATGCAAATTTCTAACCATAGCATGTGCATAGTTAAGTAGGACAAGGTTTCCATATTTTTGCATGCATTAGTCATGTATTGCAATGTCATTGATAAAAATTAGACTTAGCTATAGTCTAAATATTTTGACACACGTATTAATACTAGTTCAATTTAGAACAACATAAGCTCTACATTTGTAAGCTATAAATTGACATTAATAATATTGTATTGATTTTTCAGAAGATAATTATCGTAATGTAAAAGATGATATGATTCTTTTAAACACTGCAGAGTTTGTAAAACAGCATGTAAACCAAATTTGGAACCAAAATATCGATACCTCCAGTATTTGTTTTTGCAAGGAAGTACTTAGTAAATTTTATTCTTATATTGACGATAAACTGAAATACACTTTTACTCTTATCTCATGTTTGTCGTAGAATTCTCTTACCTGTGTTCTGCGCATGGAAACGGAATTCAATGCCTTAGCTAACAATAGCTAAGTAAACCTCAGGGTACCTCATAGGACCCCTTCGTAACCATAAAAAAAAAAATTGTCAGTAACTTGTCAAAAAACCTAATCACATCATTTTTCTATATTTTCATTTATCTTAAGCAAACTAATGTTGAAAACATGTTTAAGGAAGTGTGTAGTATAGATGGCGTTAAACTGTTTTAGTCTCAGTAATTATTTTGTTTTCTGTATTAATGATTTCATTAATCAATACTGTCTTGACAAGAATTTATTTTTCCGCATTCGAAATTTAAACAATTAATGATAATTTAAAAATTTTAAATTTTTATGAAATTATCGGGATTTTACATGTGGTATCAGAGCTTATGTTCAAACTCTAGGCCTGAAAAAGGTCCAAGCACATGCAACATAAATTTTACTATAGCAGAAAATCTTACTAATTAAAATTTTAACTATGGTGTTATACAAAAATTACTTTAAGTTACAGGTATGGAGAACTCAGCTGAACATGTAGAAGACAAATTTCAACCAAACAGCCATAGCTCGGGACAGCACTATGCAGAAGAAGGCCACGGGGAATTGAATAACAATTCATCAGAATTGTTACATGTGTTTCAGGCATTAAAGGAAGAAATTAGATCTGTGAAACAAGACAATGAAAGAATTATGAAAGCACAAGAAGAGTTAAACCAAGCGTTGTTTGAAAAATGCCCAATTGATGAGCAGGAGAAGGGAAATGAAGATACCTCCAAGGTTGAGGATCTTCCTCATAGTAACAAAAGTAAAAGAATGAAAACCGATGATGTGAACAACAGTTCAACATCATTAGGAGATGTTATTGAATCACATAAAAAGAAACGTAACTATTCAAGCGATAGTAGTAAGGGAGATTACAAACCCAGAAAGAAAAGCCATAAAGAGTATGAACAAATTTCTGGGGAGTTCAAAAAGATTAGACCTCCAACTTTCAATGGATAAATTGAGAAGGGCGAGATAGCTGAAGCATGGCTATCCAGCATGAAGAAATATTTCCAGATTTATAACTATTCAGAATCCTTGAAAGCAAAAATGGCTATATATAACTTCACCAGAAAAGCGGATATTTGGTGGCAGGACATCAAAAGAGTAAAGGGTATCAAGGATAAAGATGTAAACTGGATTACTTTTAAATGATACTTCAAGAATAAATTTTTATCTGAACAGTACTATGAAGAAAAATCCAAAGAATTCTACGATTTAAAGCTGGGAAGTATGAATATGAAGGAAATGAACAGTAAATTTCTGAACTTATTGAGATATGTGCCATATCTCGTGGAAGAAAAACTGAAGATTCAAAGATACTTGAGCTATCTACCTATCAATATTAAGGACAAAATCGAGTATTACAGTCCAAAAACCTTGGAAGAGGCTATGAGAAAGACATTTTTCTGTTATGACACTAATCAGAAAAGAGAAGGAATGTCAAACTGGAAAAGTCATAAGCCCAACAATTTTGAGCTGAAAAAGAAAAATTTCAGGTTTAGTGGAAATTCTGGTTTCCAAAGGAAAAATTTTCAGAATCGGATTTTTCAAGGAAATAATTCCAGAAATAGTCAATAGCAGAATTTTACAGCACCCAGAAATGCTCCTATTAATACTAGGACCAATGAACAAAAGAAACCCATCAAATGTTTGTCAAGGTCCTCACTATGCATCAACATGTCGCAAGAGGAAGCAGACAGCTAACAACATTCACTCTATTCAGACTGAATCTATTGTTGGAGAGGTAGCGAGGGAGATGCCCAGAATCAATGCAGCACTCGACAACAGGCAAGTAGATCATCAAATCGCTATGGTAGAGATTGAAGGTATGCTACAAAATCATCCTGTTACTATTTTAATTGACCCAGGTGCTAGCTTATGTTGGGCACTCTATATGTCAGTTAATTAAAGCTAACACACATAATGATCAATATAAATTGTCAAACCCAGGAAGGTATTTTATTTCAAAGGTAATGACCACAATCTATGCATAAACATATTAAGCAGTTGATTAATGAATGTAAGTAATTATCCTACCTAGATGCTTAGCCAACTCGTTCCCTAAGCAACTAATCTAATTCACACATCTTTAAATCCCAATTGAAACAATCCTTCTTACAGAATCAATCCAAAAAGTTAATGATCTAATAATGAAATGAAATGAAATTACTTTTGCAAGAAGTTAAATCCTTATGATCATCAAACTACAACAATTAACCTTTACCAAAATGATCTATCCAGTGATTACTGTAACTCCAACATTATATGTCTAATCTATGTATGCAATTAAAGATACAACAGCAACCAGAATTGAAATACAAGCTTGAACTCTATTGATGATTACTGGAAGTCCTAGAAAGCATAAACAACTACCAATTGATTGGGATTGAGCTTGGTTGTTACAGCTGATTAAAACACACATGCAATTTAATTGAATTGTTCTACACAGTCGACTGTCACACCACTCTGCTACAGCTATTCAAGATGCAATTGTAAATTAACAGCAAAGAAGCTAATCTCTGTTATAGCTATCAGCAATGTTTGCAACTTTCCACACCACACAACATAAATGAAAGTAAACTATTCTACCTACTTAAATCAGTTATCTCTGTGAGAAGGAAGGCCATGGCCTTCTAACAGAGATGTCGAGAGTCACAGCTAATTAAAACTCATAAGTAAAGAATGTTGCTCTCATATTATTAATGGAAAATCATGAGCTTTAATGCTTTGTTACAACATACACCAGCAATGATTTTCCAATCCCCAGGCTACGAGAGCCTTCTGGGATTTATACAAAAAGAAAGACAGTTTCAGATCCACAAAAATAGCGCAGCAATGAAGATCTATGATCTTCATGCTGCACAGTTACAACTAACTGATACAACATGTTGAATAGTGTTGTTAATACTGAAGGATGTTGTTGTCCCGATGGCAATTGGATCAACAAACTTGACAGTTGGAATGCCACCTATCTGTTTCAACTACGCTCTTCTTCAATGAGATGTGTTACAATGGAAACTTGTTACAGCTCACGTGGAGGATGCGTTGTCCCTTAGAGTATGAGGAGCTGACGGTGAAGAGTCATAACTGGCATTGCTGGGCTGATACACCTACGCTTTTAGACCTTGGCTAAATAAAGTCACATAAATTAGTATAAACCGAGGACTAAGATCCATAATCTTTAACAGTCTTAGGCATAAAAAAAAATAAAGTAATAACAAATTATACTTGTTAATGTTATAGATTGATCTGGAAAGACATGGATATAGCTCATGAAAATAGGATGGATTTAGGGCAAAGTGGTGTAATAGAGGTAGCCAAAAAGGGCATTTCCTGGATGTTGGGGCCAAGGTCGCAGCTATAGTAAAAGCTGCGAATTTTGGGAAAAAGCACGAGTATGGAAGGAAAGTGCTAATTTTGGGACAAGCACTAAGTTTTGGGTAAGAAGGAGACGGTGCGCAGTACGGTGCCAGATGGATGATCTCAGCGCAGATCACGGACCGGAAATTGCGGAGCTCGCGCGCACGTCATCGAAGAATGAAGGTGGCTCAGCTACCATAATAAATAAGGCGATGGAGTAGAGGGCTCAGCTACCCTCATTTAAAGGCTCAGTACAGAAGTTATGGTTGCTCGGATCAAGGAGGAGCAACGGACCAGAGCATTGAAGGCGAAGGACGATCGCCCATACCCACAATCTGCGCCGGAATTCATGGAGCCTGCAGGAAGCGGCGACGTGACTGCAAGCGGCGCCTACAGTACACCTAGCCATGTGCGTGGTTAGGGTTTTTGGGAATCACTGTTGGGAAAGGCCCACAGTTTTGTAAAGGTGTGACCGTCATGGCCACTTATATATATGAATAATTGTAATGGGTAGAGGGTTAGAGAGTTAGAGAGAGTTAGATGTTAGACTGTTAGATAGCCAGTCTAAAGGATAGATCATGTGTTGATTATCCTTCACTGTATTTTCTACCCAGTGTGTAGACTTAGAGAGGAAATCGGATAGCCGAGGAGCTAATCCCTGAGTTGCCAGACAGTCTGAGTCGACGTCTGTGCCTTTGTAATCTCCATAGAGAGGAGACTAGATTGAGAGAAGGGCTCCTAGCTGTGTGCGTGGAGTTTCCTGGAAAGATCTAAGGCTGCAGCTGTGTGCGCAGCATATTGTATAACTCTATCATTTTCTGGTTAATATAACACTCCCGTGGACGTGGTTTTCCTCGAGGAGATGAGCTTCACATATATCTTCTTGTTATAATGTTTGCGTGAATGATAACTGTTTAGGATCATTACCTGTGTGTACATCTTTTGCATCATCTTTGCGACTGTCTGAGTGAGTGTAGGAAGATCCTTTATTGTTATAATCGCCGAGTATAGAAGTAGTGGTGGAACGCTGTCGCTGCAGCAACCGAGCTTCGCGTGACTGCGCAGTAGGTCTGCAGGAAGGAAGGCACCCGTGCAGTTGTGTCGCGAGGCCTGTGGGAAAGTCCGACCGCCGATATTTGAGGGAGAAGGAGATATATAGAACAATCTCAGCATCACCACGGTTAAGGAAAGCTGATTCCTTAACCCCCCATAGCCACTTCGGGTGAGACCTCGAGCTGCCGCGCAGCTCGTTGCCGAGAGGGCCAGTGCGCCAAGGGGTTTTGTTGCTGCGCTTCATTAAAACCCGGGTCTGCCCAGAAAAGCATCCAACAAATGGTTCCGTTGCCGCGTGAGCAAGACTTCTTATTCCAGTGATGTGCGAGATTGACGCGCAACCTAGAGAAAGAAAGCAACCAACAAATGGTTCCGTTGCCGCGTGAGCGAGACTTCTTATTCCAGTGATGTGCGAGATTGACGCGCAACCTAGAGAAAGAAAGCAACCAACAAATGGTTCCGTTGCCTTATGACTTTTTGATCACATTACTTCCATGGCTTTGAACCCTGTTGATTGAGCCAACAAATGATTCCTTTGCCTTGCGACTTGTTGCTGTAAGACTTACTAGTTACGCGACATCTGAGATTGTTGCTGAAGACAACATAAGGTTCTGTTACACTGAGACTTGCTCAGTTAACAAATGTGTTACTGGAATCCTACAGCTAAAGAAATTGGAGATTGGTTTGATTTAAAGGCTAAAGAGTTCGCTGAACAAGAAAATAGAAGCCTTACGTTTCAAACAGAAGACTGGTTACAGAAGTATATTTATGCTGACCTTTACGAAATTTTCTTTGTTACGTTTGCATTGGAGTTACACGCTTGGATAGCCAAGTTAGCAGATTCTAGACCTACGCTGCATGTTGATCGACCCGTCACGTGGACGCCTGAGCTAGTCAGTATTGTGAAGCGGATCGACAATTCTGTTTCCCGCGCAGTAGACTTTTGGTTGAATAGTCTACTGGAAGGTTTCATTACCGAATTTGCAGTTGATACAAGAAAGAGTTTCAGTGAAGCTGAGAGGAGTTTCTTCCAAGTACACAGAGGTAAGTTCTTAAATTCTCTGAACTTATGGATTAAAATGCTTCTGTATGAAAAAGGAAAGCTATGTATTGCTTCTGATGAATAGCATAGACAAGTAATGTCCGTAGATTCTGATAGTGATCCTGAAGTTATTGGTTGCACTCGTAGTGGAAAACGATATAAAGTAGGCCTTGACCAATATTCTTTTGAATCTAGCCCAGACGATAGCCAAGTCCCTAGAGCAAGCCATATAGAAAGACAAGGGAGTGCTCATATCCCTTATTACCCCTTTACACCGCAAAAACCAGACGGAGCTCAGTATAATCCTACAGTAACACCTTCTAGTAGCCCACACGGTACTTCTAGCACCTCTGTACCACCTTTGTTTAACCATCCCGGGGGCACTGCTACAGTACCTCCACCTCAAACCCGCGCAAGAAGGATGGGTGATGACATGAAGCTACCAACTTTTAGAGGAACAGGGATAGAAGACCCTGAGCAGCACTGGTTCTTATGTGAAGCCATTTGGACAATTAAGCAAATTAATGACGATGCTGTTAAACTGGTTCAGTTAGCAACCACACTAAGAGAAAGAGCCTTGACTTGGTTCATGAAATACTCAGCAGCACAGAATAGGACGCTTGCTGAGGTAACAAATGCTATGATTCGGGAATTTAAGAAACCTAAATCAGAATCACAGTGTATAACAGAGCTCAAAGACATCAAACAGTTACCTACAGAATCAGTATGGGACTTTGACCAGAAGTTCAAAGCCTTGATAGATCAAGTAAGCTTCGAGTTTGCACCACAACAACATAAAGAATGGTTCATTGCTGCGCTGCTCCCACACATTAGACTTCCTCTTATGCAACAGAATCTCAATACTCAGGAACAAGCTCTAGAGATGGCTATGAAACTAGAAGCTTCGCCAATTGCAGGAACAAGCAACGATGTTGCGCATTTACAGAACCAATTAGCAAACTTAACCTTGCAAGTGCATGATATTAAGAAAGGCAAGGAGATTAAGGAAGAAATTTGGTGTACAAAATGTAAAGCCCAAGGTCATTCAAAGGACCATTGTCCCGTTTTCATAGACTATATTGCAACTGGAGCACCTAATCCTTTACCACAGGCACAAGGGCCTTGGTGTGAAATCTGTAGAACTAGAGGTCATAGACCACAAGAATGCCACTTACTCCAGAAATATGTGCAAACCCCAAAGAATCTATATTGTAATTTCTGTAAATCAGTAGGTCATGATGAGAACAATTGTAGAGCATATGATCTTATGATAGAAAGAAAGCATGATGTTTATAGGGTACAAGCAGAGACACAAGGACCCACAGCAGGTCCACCTTATGACCAAACTCGGGACGCCCGAGCAGCAAATTACAGAGGACGCGGACGCACAACAAATTTTGGTCGCGGAAGAGGACAGATCACTTGTTATAATTGCGGAACACAAGGTCATTTTGCTAGGGATTGCCAAAATCCTACAACCCTCTGCAGGTATTGTAAATCTTCCGACCATATCATTGAAGAATGCCCTCAGTTAAAGGCTAAGATGCAAGCAAAGACACCACAGGTCAATCAGAATATTCAGTTGATTGGAGCAGAAAAAAGAGAACCAGACCCTACAGTTAATATAGTGACACGCAGTGGAGCAACCACTGGTGCGCAAGAGATGGGAACGGGAAAGCAAGCGACGCAATGGGTGCGCCGCGCCAACATTAAACTAGCCCCACTTAACCTGCAGAAGCAAAAAGAAGCATTTAAGCAAGCTCAAGAGTATTTCTCAGATCCGAGAGCTTCAAGTTCTGCCGCAATTCCGCAGAACATTAGTAGATCGCAAGTGCTAAGACAAGACAACCTGGTACAAGAACAAGCCACTACAGCTGGAAGGCCTGATGATGATGAGGAGCATGCACTAGGCAGTGTTCAAGCATTCCTGCGACAATGTTTAAAACTGTTGCGCAATGAAAAAGCAACTCTAGAACTCCAACACCTGTTGGATCAGTGCCAACACTCTGCTTCGACGAACACACCGCAGCGTGCTGTTCACCAGATCAGGAGTCACATTAGAACTGGAAAAGAGATGAGGCTCACAGCGCAGATTGGGGCATTTGAAATGGATGAAGTCATGTTAGATTTGGGCTCCGAAGCCAATGTTCTCACTATGCAGACATGGGAACAGATGGGAAGCCCTCAGCTTACAAGATCCCCTATCCAGCTAAGACTCGCAAATCAGCAACGAGTCTCTCCATTGGGCAGATTACCCAATGTACCTATTGATATTGAAGGAGTAAGAAGCTCTGCAGATTTTGAAGTAATCAAAATTATGGATGATAGTAGACCATACCCAGCGCTGTTAGGAATAGACTGGGCATTTGACAATTTGGCTGTCATTAACCTGAAGAAAAGACAGATGACCTTTGAGGATGACCAGATCAGGGTCATCGCACCTCTTGATCCTATTCAAGGACCAAGATATATAGAACCCATTCGCGCAGAAGAGGAAGCGCGCCACATGGAAAGCTTGTATCAGATGACCACTAACCACAGTGACTATGTCAACCCCACAGCAGACGGCCATATCAGCTGGAGATGTGATAGCTCGTGCACATCAGACTCAGATGCAGGATTGGAAAACTGGCAGAATCGTCTACATGAGGTTTCTGCAAGACGTTGCGCCATGATGACTAAATCCATTCGATGGATTGGCACAGAATTAACTGACACTCCAACTTTTGATGGTCTAACCGAAGTAACTAAATTCATACAGGAATATGAACAAAAGCTTCCAGAACCGCAGCGCATACAGGCACTGGATGTAGCATTGCGCGCTACACCCGCAAGATGGTGGATTGCGCATAAGGAGAATATTCATACATGGAAAGACTGTCGCAGATTGATACTGCGCAGATTTCAGGACACCACAGCCGAAGCACTACGCAAATATGAAGGACAGAGTGACCCCAGGTCACACATTGAAGCGTGTATTCAGCAATGGTCAGATATTCCGGAAGATGAATGGGTTCACCAATTCATCCACACATTGGATACAATTCCAAGGAATTGGTATACCGAAACAGAATTGCGCAAAGGCACTCTTACTTGGGCTCTTATGATAGAAAGCTTTCAACTTACCTTCAGCTTTGAGTCAGAACATCCAAGCATTGATCAGGCTTTGAAGTGTATTAGAAAGAAGGTATTTGAACACTATCCAGTAACAGAATATTCCCAACCAGATTGGGCTGTCCAGATAGAACATGCCCTGGAATGTTATAACTTAACCGCTGAAGATGAGGAGGACGATCCTCGCAACATCAATATCCCAGAATCAGAAGGGACGCGCAATATTGAAGGTCCTGAGCTTGATATTCCTGCCATCACAGAACACGTCAAGCTCAAGAAAGTTAACATTGGCACAGAAGCTGACCCAAAGTTTGCTTCTATAGGAGATTATTGGGATGATGAAACTGTTGCGCATGTTTCAGATTTATTACGTGACTACCAGGATATCTTTCCTACCAAGTTCACAGAAATGAAAGGCATCCTAGGAGACTTAGGAGTGATGCGCATACCTTTGAAACCAGATGCCAAGCCAGTAAAGCAGCGCCCATACAGGTTGAACCCGCTCTACAAAGAAAAAGTCAAAGAAGAAATTGATAAGATGCTTGCAGCAGGAATTATTGAACCAGTAGAGGAAAGCGATTGGATTAGTCCTATGGTGGTCCAAGAAAAGAAAACGAAAGGTGAAATAAGAATTTGTGTCGACTTGCGCAAACTCAATGATGCATCAGCGCACGATCCATTTCCCACTCCTTTCACAGATGAAGTACTTGATAATGTTGGAGGACAAGAGGCTTACTCTTTCACTGATGGATTTTCGGGATATCATCAGATCAGAATCCATCCGGACGACCGCCACAAGACTACTTTTGCAACTGAATGGGGCTCATTCCAGTATACGGTAATGCCCTTTGGTCTTAAAAACGCACCTGCTATCTTCTCTAGAGTTGTTGTTGCTATTTTTAAAGAATTTATCCACAAGTTTTTAGAAGTCTATTTTGATGACTGGACTGTATTTGGTTTACTAAAGAACCATATTGCGAATCTGCGCATGATGCTAGAAAAATGTAGACAGCATCAGATTTCCCTTAACTTGAAAAAATGTGTATTTTGTGCGCCCTTTGGTATTTTGTTGGGACATATTGTATGCAGACAAGGACTTCTGATGGATCCTGTGAAGGTTGCCATCATTGCTAATTTACCGGCGCCCAACTCAGTTAAGCAATTGTGCACTACACTGGGACATACAGGATACTACAGAAAATTCATCAAAGGATATGCAAGGATCACAGCACCTATGGAAAGATTGCTGAAGAAGGATTCGAAGTTCCACTGGACAGAAGAATGCCAACAGAGCTTGGACACACTTAAAGAAAAGATGATCACAACGCCTATTCTAGTTTTCCCGGACTGGAGAAAACCCTTTCACGTTCATGTTGATGCTTCTTCAATAGCATTAGGAATCGTGCTTACACAGTCTGGAGAAGAAAGTATTGACCACCCAATTGCTTACTCCAGCAGAAAGCTATCTACAGCTGAGAAGAATTACACCACTACCGAAAGGGAAGGACTAGCTATGGTGTATGCCCTACAGAAATTCAGACACTACCTGTTAGGAGCTCACTTTAAAATGTATACTGACCATTCTGCTCTGAAATATTTGGTCAATAAACCAGTTTTAGGAGGAAGAATTTGAAGATGGCTACTGCTCTTTCAAGAGTATGATTTTGAGGTTATTGTAAAGCCAGGCAGATTGAATGCAGGGCCTGACCATCTATCCAGAATAGAGTCAGGAGAGGAACCTACGAGTCTGGAGGACAATCTGCCTGACGCACAGTTGTTTTCTATCCAAGCAGCAGACGAATATTATTATGATATTCTTGAGTTTCTCACTACCGGACAAGCGCCGGCTGAGTTTACAATCCAGCAAAAGAAGCAACTTGTTGTCAGAGCCGCAGACTTCACTTTGATAGCAGGCCAGCTTTATAAGTTGGGCCCTGACGAAATTTTGCGCAGATGTATCTTACCACATGAAAAGAGCTCTATCATCGCAGAAGCGCATTCAGGTACCGCAGGAGGCCATTTCGCAGGAAAGCCGACTGCGCAAAAGATATTAGCCGCAGGTCTTTGGTGGCCGACATTGCACAAGGATACTAAGGAATTCTGTAAATGTTGCGATGTGTGCCAGCGCACAGGAAAACCCTCAAGGAGAGATGAAATGCCGCTAAGACCCCAGATCACACTGCGTGCTTTTGATAAATGGGCCATTGACTTTGTAGGACCTATTAACCCACCAGGAAAAAGAACTGGCGCAAGATATATCATTACAGCTACTGAATACCTCACCAGATGGGCTGAGGCGAAGCCAGTTAAGAACTGCGACGCTGCTACTGCCGCGCAGTTCATTTTCGAGAACATTATCACTAGGTTTGGATGCCCAGTGATCCTCATGAGTGATCAAGGTACACATTTCCTCAATGAGACTATAGAGGCCCTTACTGAAGAATTTCAAATTAATCACCATAAGAGTACACCCTACCATCCTCAAGCTAATGGTACGGTGGAAGCATTCAATAAGATTCTTGAGAATGCCCTGACGAAGATCTGTAATCAACAAAGAGATGATTGGGACCTTAGAGTCACAGCTGTATTATGGGCTTACAGAACCACTTGCAAGAAACTAACAGGTCACACACTTTTCAGCTTGGTGTATGGACAAGAAGCAGTTATGCCCATGGAATACATTGTTCCCAGTCTCCGAATTGCGCAAATTACAGAAATGGCAGATCCTGATACTATGAATGAAAGACTTTCGCAACTGCTTGCCTTAGAAGAAGACAGACTTTTGGCCGGATTTCATCAACAGGTACAGAAGGCAAGACAGAAAGCTTGGCATGACAGGCACATTAAGCATAAGCACTTTGAAGAAGGAGACTTGGTACTCCTTTATGATAGTAAATTCATCAAGTTTCCAGGCAAGTTTTGCGTGCATTGGTTAGGCCCTTTTCAGGTGATAAAAGTAACAGACGGAGGCGCAGTTCAGCTTGCGAAGCTGGATGGAGAAGTACTACCTACAATGATAAACGGGAGTCGGCTTAAGCTTTATTGCGACGGCCACTCCGCCCTGTTGACATAATATATTGCTCACGAGTGCAGATGTCCGGTGTAGTTGAAAGAGACATCGCATTCAGTCTACACGGAAGCTGCGACACACCCTCAGTTTCCAGCTTCCTGCGCAGTTCCTTGAAATATCCGCGCATCCTGAATAAAAATTGCTTGAAGAGAGCTTATCGGTGCGCTCTGGCGAAGTTTTGTTTTTGGACCGTTGAACTATCGCTCTTGCGGAGTCCCCTTTGATAATTTGCCGCTTGAAAGTTTTGTTGTGGACCCATAGAGGCACAGTTTCCTAAGTTGAAATGACCCGCCGGAAATTTTGAATTCAAGCAGTTATGTAGCCGCGTTTGAATAAATGAAGGATAAGGCCGCTATTTAAGTCTAGCCGTTCTGACGGATTCGGCTTAATCTCCGAAAGATTTGCATTTAACTCAGGCGCCGAAAGCATTAGCTTCTCCCGGAAGGCTGTCAGAACCCGTCAATCACACTAAATGCACCCCTACGGCAAGGAGGATAGCGTGTTGTCAACTCATCTGTAGCCGCCTATAGCTACGTTACCCCACTTGGTTGCATTTACTATCCCCGCTGGCTATAAATATCTCACACTTGTATCATTTTTGGGTTACTGTCTCGAGTTGCATAGTTGTGTTTGAAGATCCAAATTATTGTTTTCAAGAGCCGAGTGTGCAGAGTATTTCCCCTTATTTTCAGCGTCCAGACCCTACGCAGGTCCGCCATTTGCTGTCCAGCGTTTTGTTATCTACATTGGTTCACCACGGAGAATTTATCGACAGAAGAAGTTGTTCGTCAATTTCTGCGCCGAGGCTTGGACTTCGGCATGGCCACTCCGGTGACGGCTTCGACCTATGTACACCCCGGTGCTACTGATCCCAGAACATCTCCAGGCACAAGAGCATCTCAGCAGCAGCCGGAGGAACCTGTTCCAGAGCCGCTAGCATCTATGGTGAACTATATTCCGCCGCGTCCATATGATGCGCCGGATGTACAGATTCCGAAGAATGCAAAGTATCCAATTCCGCTACCGCCACTACCGGCTAGTGTGCGGGTAGAAGGCCAACTATTGGGAAACATTCCATTGGTTAAATTCTCTGATTTTAACCTTGGAGACTATAAGACATATCCTCAGTTCCAGTTGGACCAATATCTGGATATAGTGCATAATCCCACCAGAAAAGTTGACGAGTTTATCCCAAAGGGATTTGCAGCAAATCTTGAGCGCCCTGGACTCTTGAATTTGTTGAAGCTACCGCACTTTGGGCGTAGCAATGAAGTGAACGCAGTCGTTAAAACACTGCTATCCTGCGTTCATGGAGGTTACCTTTGGCTCGGGAGGCCAATTGATATAAATGTTGATTTGATACACCGTATCACCGGTCTATCTAAGGTTGGTAAGGATCCCAATATCCATTTTGTGGGAAAGGAAAAGGACCAAAAATTGGCTGCAAAGCTGGTCCAGAAATATAACTTGACAAGAGGAGGTCGGGCTTATGACCTCACGACAGTAGAAGATGAGGCACTTCGCTTCACAGGAAGTCTGCTTGCAGGCAGGCTTCTCACAAAGTGCCGACCAAAAGAAGTTACTGGAGCTGTCGTGGAGCTCGCTATCGCAGCTGCGGAGGGAGAACAGTACAACTGGTCTCTCTTCCTGCTGAATTCTTTTTTGGCTGATTGCCTGAATGTGCAGGACAATGCAGCCCAATCATTCCATTTTTCGTGGCTTCTAATTTTATGCGCTCTCGTCGGGTGGAAGGAGCCCCCGAATACTCAGTTCCTTCCGCGCCGCGCAGGAGAGGTTGCCGGCATGCGCTACATCAACCTCTGGGATTCCCCTAATCCCGCGAAGCGCAAGATGAATCGCGCTGTCTTTTGTGAGTACTACTATCTCCTCCGAGATACCATACAAGATATGCCAAGGCTGAGCGAGGAGACAGCCACATTGTATGAAGGGAAGTTGGCTTTTACTGCCGACATCCATCAAATTTATATTCGGCCTTGCGACATTCCAGGTGACTGGGCGCTAGGTCTTTACAGGATGACCACAGAAGATGTCGAAGAAACCATTAAGTCGTGGTCGGACGAATGGAGAGCAGCAGCTGACATCGCACCTGCGATGCCACCCGCCGCTGCGCAAGAGAAGGATAAGGGCAAGGAAGCCCCTGAGCAAAGAAGCGATGAAGGCTCAACAGAACCAGCCACCAAGAAGCAGAAAGTGTCGCATCCCACTGAGGCCATTCCCTCGGAGATCGACAAATACTTGAAAGAGCAATTTCGTGAGATGAGGAACACGCATGCTCACATCCGAAGTGCTCTAGACTTACAGTTTGTAGAATTGAAAGGTCTCGCAGGAAGGATTGCGCAGACCCATGCGCCAGCATCTACTTCGTAGGCGCCACAAGAAATTCCAAGTGATGAGCGAGTTGAAGAACTCACAGAAAGGCACACTGTCGTGCATATTCCGCCTACCAGCATGACACTTCCAGATCCTCTAGCTGAACTACAGGTAAGCACAGTTGGACCTGTAAAAATAAATTTGTCTTTGATTCCTATAGAAACTCTACAGCTTGTACAGGAGAAAGTCTCTCTTGAGTTGAGAGCTAGAGAGCTCTCTACTTTCCAGGCAAACCAACGACTGCAATCGCAGGAGATAGAGCTGAAAGAAAGTCATAAGAACATCTCTGCGAAGCTTGCACTCTATGAGGCGCAAGACACCGGCATCAGAAACGCAATAGAAGAGATTGCCCAGGAACTGCCGGCTTGCGAGATTCAACCAGACCTCCCTCTGGTTGCAAAAGTTCAAATTATTGGAGGAAGGGTGAAAACCCTGGAGCAAGAAATAGTTGCTATGGCAGAAGGCCATAGAACCCAGATTGCTGAGCTAGAAGCTCGCGTTGCTGCGCATCTTACGGATGATGCGCAGGTACAATTTGAAGCACTGAGCAGAGCTTCCACACGGATGAAAGATCGAGTACAGGAAGCCAAGAACCTGATGAACCAAGCTATGGAAGCTTGGACAGAGCTTGTGAACCTCCCTTTTAAAGTGGGACTATCAGAACAGGTGCAAGTTGCAGAACAGTCTCTCACTGTTCTCAATGAAGAAGCTAAGGCCCTAACAGGCCTACCAAAAATGAAGAAAATGGGCGAAGTGCACAAAATGCAGCAGCAACTGCACAAGCTCAGAACTGAAGATGAGAAGCTCACCAACAACATTCAGCCATTCATGGATGAGTATGCTGAAATCGTTGGCCAGGTTGAGACAAAAATCAAAGAGATTGTCGAGTCTCAGGAGATCATTGACACACTCACTAAAGATGAAGCGACCGCAGAAACGGTGCAAATAGCTGACGAGTGTATTGAGGAATTGGACTCCGCTATTGCGAAGTGGCAGAAAACATTCGCGGAGATTCAAGCAAAAGCAGATGCACAAATCAAGCCACCACGCGTTAGTGCGAGTGGCTCGAGGGCGAGCCACAAGTGAGTGTTGGGGGCCTGTTGGGGCCAAGGTCGCAGCTATAGTAAAAGCTGCGAATTTTGGGAAAAAGCACGAGTATGGAAGGAAAGTGCTAATTTTGGGACAAGCACTAAGTTTTGGGTAAGAAGGAGACGGTGCGCAGTACGGTGCCAGATGGATGATCTCAGCGCAGATCACGGACCGGAAATTGCGGAGCTCGCGCGCACGTCATCGAAGAATGAAGGTGGCTCAGCTACCATAATAAATAAGGCGATGGAGTAGAGGGCTCAGCTACCCTCATTTAAAGGCTCAGTACAGAAGTTATGGTTGCTCGGATCAAGGAGGAGCAACGGACCAGAGCATTGAAGGCGAAGGACGATCGCCCATACCCACAATCTGCGCCGGAATTCATGGAGCCTGCAGGAAGCGGCGACGTGACTGCAAGCGGCGCCTACAGTACACCTAGCCATGTGCGTGGTTAGGGTTTTTGGGAATCACTGTTGGGAAAGGCCCACAGTTTTGTAAAGGTGTGACCGTCATGGCCACCTATATATATGAATAATTGTAATGGGTAGAGGGTTAGAGAGTTAGAGAGAGTTAGATGTTAGACTGTTAGATAGCCAGTCTAAAGGATAGATCATGTGTTGATTATCCTTCACTGTATTTTCTACCCAGTGTGTAGACTTAGAGAGGAAATCGGATAGCCGAGGAGCTAATCCCTGAGTTGCCAGACAGTCTGAGTCGACGTCTGTGCCTTTGTAATCTCCATAGAGAGGAGACTAGATTGAGAGAAGGGCTCCCAGCTGTGTGCGTGGAGTTTCCTGGAAAGATCTAAGGCTGCAGCTGTGTGCGCAGCATATTGTATAACTCTATCATTTTCTGGTTAATATAACACTCCTGTGGACGTGGTTTTCCTCGAGGAGATGAGCTTCACATATATCTTCTTGTTATAATGTTTGCGTGAATGATAACTGTTTAGGATCATTACCTGTGTGTACATCTTTTGCATCATCTTTGCGACTGTCTGAGTGAGTGTAGGAAGATCCTTTATTGTTATAATCGCCGAGTATAGAAGTAGTGGTGGAGCGCTGTCGCTGCAGCAACCGAGCTTCGCGTGACTGCGCAGTAGGTCTGCAGGAAGGAAGGCACCCGTGCAGTTGTGTCGCGAGGCCTGTGGGAAAGTCCGACCGCCGATATTTGAGGGAGAAGGAGATATATAGAACAATCTCAGCATCACCACGGTTAAGGAAAGCTGATTCCTTAACCCCCCATAGCCACTTCGGGTGAGACCTCGAGCTGCCGCGTAGCTCGTTGCCGAGAGGGCCAGTGCGCCAAGGGGTTTTGTTGCTGCGCTTCATTAAAACCCGGGTCTGCCCAGAAAAGCAGCCAACACTGGACCCAACATCTCCCCCCAACTATCCAAATGCATGTTCTCATGCAACAACCTCCTTTAGTCTGAATCTAAATCTGAGTGAAACCTGTGGAGATTGGTGATGTTATAAGCAAATTCTGGTGCCTCCCCTCGAGGAACAAACCCATAGCAGTATACCCAATGCTCCCACCAACTCTCTTCTTCTTCTAATGTTAGAGCATAATTGGTTCTGTAAGAATTGCTTATAGGCAACCAAATGAGGGGGAACTTAAATCTTAAACCAATCCACCAGGGTCCACACCTATGCATGCATTGCACATATCTAGGCACCCTAGTGAAGGATTTCCTGAAATTTTCGAAGGCATATGGACCATTTCCTTTAGAGATGAGGATGAGTATAGCCATCTGTATTCACTACCTTCCAGGGCATTTTGATGCATATTAAGAATCATTGGGAAGCATGTAGTAAGGATTTTATCTCGCAGGCTTTCAAAATATTGAGCAATTGAAGGAACCCTGAGGGATTTAACATGACAGGCCATGAATACTGATGGATTCTGAGGTTCCTCCCTAATATAGAGAGTAGAATTCTCCTCATTCCTGAGGATAGTTTGGAAAGCATCCTTCCATCTTACATGGTTAATGACAAAGGAGGTAAATGCCCTCAGCTGAACATCCCCAAGAACAGGTAAAGGGTAAGATGGGACAGAAACATAACAAGTCCTATCATGAAAATATAACTCACATAACAAATGTTGATCCTCAAAGTCACTCTTCAGAAAAGTCTCCAAAAATTGATCAGCTATTGCCAACTCAAATGATCTTCCATCTTTGAGAGCCTTCAATTTAAATAAGGTTGTCTTCTCATAGAGGAACACAGGATAAGAGGGGGATGGAGCTCTGCAACTCATTAATTCTATAGAAAGATTATACATTTGCTTACTGTCCTGTTGTAGGGAATCAAGCTTCTTCAAACCTTCCAATTTTTCTTGGAGTTTTTCCCACCGAAGCTTCTGGAAGAATAGCTCCTTAGCCCATTTTTCTCTTAGTCCCTTAATGACATTCCTATGCTCCTGGAGAGAGATCATACCTTCTTTGAATAGTTCCATCCATTTGAGCCATTTATACAATTCAAGGTTTAACCAGAGAATTTTCTTCTCTAGTCGTTGAATTTTTATGTCTTCTACCTCCTTTTCATCATCAAAATCTAGATGAATGACTTCCTTGTCTTGCCTCAGCACTGTGACAGATTCATCTTCTATCGGGATTGCAATGGCCTGTGCATGTGGTGCAGTATCAGCCATAGGGTTTAAGGATGCTGGTTCTTGTGTAACAGCATTCTTCATATCCATATCCATCTCAGCTTCCTTAGTCAGTGCTACAGCCTCAGTTAGTATTTTTAGGGTTGTTGGTTCTTGTGTAACAGAAC
The DNA here is from genome assembly GCA_027924585.1 of Larix kaempferi. Lineage (NCBI taxonomy): Eukaryota > Viridiplantae > Streptophyta > Pinopsida > Pinales > Pinaceae > Larix > Larix kaempferi. Next base: position 1,243,916 of record BSBM01000642.1, on the reverse strand, counting down.
CCAAGTCTTCCATTTCAATCTCAGCCATCTCAATTTGTGTTGCCACTGTAGCAAATGATTTTGGAAACACTGGTTCTTGTGTAGCAGTGTTTCCCTCCTGATTATCCACATCAAATGTTGCTATCTGAGTTGTAGATTTAAACATCCTCAAGGGTACTGGTTCTTATGTAACAGTCCCCTATTCCTCCGTTTCTTTAAACTGCTGAGATTGTTTCTGATTTTTATTAGATCTTTCTAACTGGTAGGACTAATCCTGAAGGACCTCAATATCCCCTGATGGCTGGGACTATACCATTTCATCCTCTAAATTCAAATCAGGGATTTCTTCCATTCTTGGCTCATTCTCCTCTATCATTTCGATCCCTAGCATTCCTTCTTCCACCTCCTTTATTTGTATATGACTCTGGGATGCAAGTCCCAACACAACAACTCTGTGTCCTGCTGAAGCAAATATATCTCCAAATTCTGGGCAAATAGTCTCCCCATACTTCTCATTTTCAAATGCAATAGATGGGTTTTCCAGCAAATTTGCAGTGTTTGCTAATGTATCCAAATTTTTCTCTGCTTGTCTCCCAGCTGCTCCCTCCACTTTTCCAATTATTTTCTTAATGTATGCACTTCCTCCTTTAATAATTCGTTTTCAAAAAGGAGGTTTTCAATTTGGGGTTCTTCCCTAGAGGGTTCCTGTATAGCAGTAGGAAATTTGGGGTTCAAAATAGGAATCTCTATATCTACCCCTACTGTATGTGCTTCTTCTAACGTAGGTGACCCCCTATTCCCTTTAACTACTCCTGTCATCTCTGATAGGGGTGTTCCACTGTTACCCCCAACAGAATCCACTGTATCAGCTTTTGTTGCTATCCCTGTTAATTCTGCTTCCATTATGGTTACTTCTGCTGCTGCCACTGTCACAGTTGCTTCTACTACTGCTACTGACCGGGTTCTTCTTTTCCTCAACAATCCCACTGGGTGTTCCTCACCACTTGTTGCTATTGATGCTTTGAAAGTTAACCTCTTCTTCCTCTTTGTTGCCATGGGTGTATGACCCCTATTCCTTGATTTTATTCTTCATTTCTTTGACACAAGAGTGTTCACCCTGGTTTCTTCTTCTTCAATAATGGTGCCCCTTATTTCTGAAGAGGACTCTACTTCCAAGACTTCCACAGTACCTTCTACTATTGTTTCTAGCCGATATCCTTCCTTATGAATCCCAACTTCTGCAATTGTAGCTTCAACTATCGTAGCCTCAATAGCTGCTCCATTTTCAGCTTCTTTCAATTGAGTACTTGACTCTGCAATTACAGATTCCAATTTTTCTACATCCTGCTTCGGGGTTTCCATCATACTTCCTTCAATTATAGGGTTTTCTGCTACTCTATTGTCTTCTTTACTTACTCCCCCTTCATTATTGGCCTGACTTTCTATTACTCCAACCTCCCCCCCCAACTGGGTTTGAGGAACTTCGGTCCTCACTACTCTCACTAGCACCTCCCTCTTCTAATACAGGTTGTCTGATTGGTGCGTCCTCGGACAAAAATTGGTCTCAAGTTAAATGACGACTTGCAATGGCTCTTAGGACCAATAATTTGATTAAACCATGATTAGTGAGGGAGGAAACTGGGTGCTGGGAAGTTCTTGCATAGCCATCCATGGTTTGTAGGGCTTTAAGCAGATAGAATGGTATATTTACTAAGATACCATGTCGTAAATGAGACAGTAAAGGAAGTTCAGAGAATGAAACAACTTGGTACCTACCTCCACAAGAAATATGTCTCTTCACAAATACTGCAACTTGATTCCAGGGTGGTGGTAAGGATGCCAGTTCCAGCCCATGGAGCTTTGGAATAACCTGTTCTCGTATTGACAGAAATTCCTTCACTGCATTTGCATTATGTACTTTCTGCCCAAATGACTTTTTTCCCACCATGGGAAAACCAGTAACCTCAGCTATGATTTTTTCTGTAACATCCACATGTAGTCCTCTGACCTAGGCATGAGTATCAGTCAGGCTAAGGGAGAATTGCATTGCGGTTTCGGTATGAAAACCATTCAACCATTTGAAATACTACATCCAACCTGCTGCTGTAAAAATATTGAGAACCTCTGCATTGGCACAAACAACGTCTATATTCACAGGTTCGTGTCTAACTGGATTTCCCATTTTAACCTCTCCTCAAGGTTCAGACCTCAACAATTTCTGGTTCAGAAGTGGAGAGTTGCAGCTTTCGAACATGCAAAGGGTTGTTGGGGTTAAAGAATCAGGTTTTCAGGCTAGTCTATAATAGTATGAAGGTTATATGGAAGCGATGAGGTTGGCAGATAATAGTAACAGGTGCAAAATCAGGTAAGGTGACGGCAAAATAATCACAATTATGACCTTTAACTTAATCTTTAAAGTGTGATTCAATTTGGTTCATTGATCGAGGGTTATGACAGGACATAATCGTTATTACCGTATTAATTCTTCTGCCAAATCATGTAAAATATAGGACCCGTACCTTGCGTTTATGAATTTGAGCCATGAATTAATCATTGCGGCCGGTCGTCATCCCAGCGGATGTAAATGCACATGTGCCGAAGTGCATGGCACTTGCCACCCAGGATGACAGCTACTCAAGGCATCTAGATTGTCCTTCGTGGTGGATCATGGTCAGACCATGTGGATCAAGTGCCAAAACTGATGCTTAGTGACATCGTTATTGGCATCATTAATCGGAGAGCAGACAAACTGGCAGAGTATCAGCTGCGAATTCGAGCAAAATAAATAAAAAATGGTGGATTCGTAGCTGTATGGAAGGAGCTATAATGAAGTGGAAGGAATTGATCTGCAGTGGTAGATTGAGTAGAACAGACAAAAGTGACAGAGTCGCAGCTGCTATACTTAGCGGAATGGAAAAAAGTGGCGGACTCATAGCTGCTATACTTAGCGGAATGGACAAAAGTGGTGGAGTCGCAGCTGCTGGGAAGGAGTAAAAATGAGACGGAAATGGCAAAGTAGCAGCTGCCAAATTAGAAAGATAAGCAGAAGTAGCGGAGTCGCAGCCATAGGATTTGGCCAAATGAGCAAAAGTGGCGGGGTCGCAGCTACGAATTTTAGCAGAATAGGAAAATGTGGCAGAGTCGTACCTGCGAATTTGGCAGAATAGGAAAGTGTAGCGGAGTAGAGGAGTCGCAGCTATGAATTTGGGAAAATAGGCAAATGTGGCAGAGTCGCAGCTGCGAATTTGGTAGAATAGGTAAGTGTAGTGGAGTCACAGCTGCATCCAATTGTAGTAGAAGCCAATTTTATTTGTGACAGACCATCAAATATCCATCTTCTTCAAAGAGCTCTATCAGATCAGGAACAAATATGGGGTGTATGCAGTCATCTGGCCCAATCACGGCTGCTGCTCCTCCAATAAGTTCTTGCACACAGTTCTTAAAAACAAACCGATCAAGTGCAAAAAAATAAAAATAAGATAAAATACAGAATGAAAGAAAAACCGATTATTTATGTACAAAGATATGTGTGGAAACTGCAACTTTTTAGGAATTTAAAAGGTTTAAAAATCCCTATCCTGATCTTAACTGATACTCTGGATCAGATGCAACTTGTGAAATAAAAGCTTCCCTTGAGATCGGCCTGTGATACAGTCGTAGCCGATGACCATTTGCGAATAATGATACTTTGTTCTCATCAATGGTGATCAATCGGACTGTTCCATTATTAAATACCCGATCTATCTAATAGGGTCCCAACCAACGGGTGCACAATTTGCCTTTAAAATCCCTCTTAAACTGTGAATCATACAACAGGGCCCAGTCTCCTTCCTGGAAGACTCTTTTCTTTATAAATCTATCATGCCATCTAGAGCATTATTGTTGGATTAAAGCTATATGATGAACTGCAGCTGTGCGTTTCTCATCCAATTCATTGAGATGATTCAGTCGATTCCTCTGAGCCTCTAATAAATCCAAATTTGCTTCATCAGCTGTTTTCAAAGTTCTGATTTCAAATTCAATTGGGAAAACAACATTCTTGCCATATGCTAGCTCATATGGGGAAAAACCAGTGGTGTTACGCCAAGTAGTACGATAGGCCCACAGTGCCTCTGGAAGTCTTTCATCCCAATCTTTACGATGGCTCTTCACTGTTTTTGTCAAAATAGCCTCAATAACCTTATTTGTGCTCTCCACCTTCCCATTGGCCTGTGGATGATATGGTAAGGTTATTTTGTGCTGAATATGAAATTTCTGCAATAGTGCTTCCATCTTGTGAGATACAAACTGTGGTCCACTGTTTGTAATGATCTCCTTGGGTACTCCAACGCGAGTAAAAATTCCTTCATACAGGAAATCAATCACAACCTGATCATTAGCCTTAACCAAGGCTACAACTTCCACCCATTTAGTCATATAGTCTGTGCAAACCAAGATATGAACTTTCTGCTTTGAGGGAGGGTTGATAGGCCCTACAAAATCTAGGGCCCACCTGTCAAATGGTTCAACCACAAGTTGTGGCTGTAAATGCATCTCATCTAATCTGTTGGGTTGGCCCATCCTCTGGCAGCTATCACATGCCTGAACATACTTCTTTGCATCCCTGAATAATGTAGGCCAGAAATAGCCCATTCTCAAAACTTTATTACCTGTCCTCTTATCAGCAAAATGTCCCCCACATGGCTCATCATGGCAAGCTTTAAGAATGCTGAAGATTTCATCCTCTCTAACACATATTCTGATTTCTAAATCAAGCCCAGTGTAGAAAATATGGCCATCAATCCAGCAGTACCTAGCACTTTGCTATATGATTTTCTTTCTTTCTCTCTTCGATAGATGTGCTGGAAGCTTACCTGCAGCCAAAAAGTTAGCAATATCTACATACCATGGGGAATGAGCTGATACTGCCAACAAATGTTCATCAAGGAAGGAATCTTCAACTGGTAAATTGTCATCACTGTTAGTAAGTCGAGATAAGAAATTTGCAACAACATTTTCCTTCCCTGGTCTATCAATAATTGTGATATCAAATTCCTGTAGTAGTAACAGTCATCTAGTAACTCTAGCATTTGTGATCGGTTTATTCATTAAATACTTGATGGAAGAATGATCAGTGCGAACCAAAGTAGAATATCCAGTAATATAATGCCTAAACTTATTTGATGGCATAAACAATGGCAAGGAACTCTTTTTCTGTGATAGTATAATTCAGTTCAGCAGGAGATAGATTTTTACTAATATAATAAATAGCATAAGGAGCATTACCTTCCTGTTGTCCCAAAACTGCTCCAATGGTAGTGTATGAAGCATCTGAAGAAATATGGAAAGGCAGAGCCCAATTGGGTCCTCTCAAGATGGGTGTTGTGGAAAACCTTCTTTTTAGTTCAGTGAATGTTGTTTGGCATGCATCATTCCAGATAAACTGTGCATCCTTCATTAACAAAGTGAACAAAGGAGAAGCAAGTTTGGAAAAAATTTCTATGAATCTTCTGTAATAACCAGCATGCCCCAAGAAGCTATGCACATCCTTCTGAGTTATAGGAGTTGGTATGTTTTCAATTACCTTGATTTTAGATGGGTCTACCTAGATACCAGCAGAAGAGATGAAGTTCCCTAGCACTATGCCTTCACTCATCATCATGTGGCACTTTTTCAGTGATCAAAGAGAGCTGACTTTATTCACAATGTTTCAACACCTTTTCTAAGTTCTTTACTGCTTCTTCATAGCTGTCACCATATGGAGTAAAGTCATCCATAAAGATTTCCATGCAATCATTCACCATTTCTAAAAAGATTCCAATCACTTCCCTCTAAAATGTAGTTGGTGCGTTGCACAACCCAAAAGGAAGTACTCGGTATGCAAAAGTCCCCCAAGGACAAGTGAAAGTAGTTTTGTCCTAATCTTCTGGGGCAATCTGAATATGGTTGTTGCCACTAAAGCCATCCAGAAAACAGAAATACTTCTTCCCAGACAAGGTATCAAGGACCTGATCAATGAAGGGTAAGGGAAAATGGTCTTTCTGCGTTGCCTTGTTCAATTCTCTGTAATCCACACAAACCCTCCATTTCCCATTTTTCTTTGGCACGATCACAAGTGGAGAAACCCACTCACTGTCTGAAATTGGATATATGAATCCAGCTTCTAACAGTTTCTGGATTTCCTCTTTCACTATGTTTCTCAGGTTCGGGTTCATCCTTCATTGGGGTTGGCATACAGTCCTAGAGTCACTTTTAATATAGATGTGATGAGTGCACATATGAGAGGGAATCCCCTTAATATATCTGTACTCCCAAGAAAAACCTCCCCTATGTTGTTTCAGTAGAGTGACTAGCTGTTCCAGCTCACTAGGTGCTAGATTAGGATTAATATTCAATGTTTTTCCTGGCTCAACCTCCACTGGAACACTCTTCGACTTCTTAGGTACTGGAATCACATTGTCATCACTGATCAAAGTTTCTTCTATAAGGTTTTCTTGTTTTGTTGCAGCTAAAGTACTGTTCAAGATCTGATAAACATTCTTATTGACTGACGTGGGCTCACTGATGAAACTATTAATGGCATCATGCTCTGTTTCATCTTTAAATGTTAAGGCTCTCCCTATGGTTTATAGTGGTTGAACTCCCTCTTCCTCCTCCAAATCTACCCATAATGGAATATCAGCTTCTGTGCTTGGTCGAGCTGGAGGGTATAGGGTTAGATTCTTGATCTCAGTCCCATCTGAAATGGTCATAGAACCTAACCGACTGCTGATACAGGCATCAGCTATGGCCAACCACGGTCTTCCCACGATCAGTGGGTGTCCCCCCAACTGAGATTTCGGCTGTAACACCAAAACGTTTGCAGGATATTCCCACGAGTCCACTGAGATTACAAGGTCATCAAAAATTCCTTCAGGCTTGATCGTTGATCGATCAGCAAGTTCCAAAACAGTAGGGGTTGGCCGAAGATTAGTGAGTCCCAATTCCTTCACAGTTTTTATGGTCATAACATTAATAGCTACGCCCAAATCCACCAAGACATTTGGAATCCGTGTGTTCCCTATGTGCATTGTAACAGTCGGGTTCCCAGGGTCATCATACTTTCCCACAGGGGCCTTTCCCATTATTAATTCTGACAATTTTCCCAGCACGTGGACAGTGGGAGGATCCCTGGTCCTTCTCCCTGGTTTCTTAACACACAAATCTTTAACTGTCTTAGCATAAATAGGCACATCATGATGATCCTGTAACAGTGGAATTTTAACATATAAATTCTTCAACTCTCCCATGAGATCAAATAAGGGTTGTTCCACTGTCTTTTGCAGCTACAATCATTCAGGATATGGTGGTTCTCTATTCAACTGTGTAGGATGTAGCATATTGTGTGTTGTTTCTTGAGTTTCAACCGCTTCTTTAGTAGGAGTATCAGCATCCTCAATAATGGGGCTTGCTGAATAGTGTTGATTTACTCCAGTTTCAGTCACTGGGGTTGACAGATCCTCAGTGATAATAGGCTCCAGTATCCTCCCTGATCGTAATTGTATATCATTGCATGGAATCTAAGTAATGGAGTATAGAGGCATGTTGGCAGTCTCAAACTGATGGTATGCTTTATTGTTTGGCTTCACGTTAGGTTGTGCAGGTAGTTGGGGTCGAAGTGGTGCATTCATGGGTGCAGCATTGTTCTGGAAAGGGAGTTGTGGTTGCTAATACTACTGGTGCTGATACTGTTAAGGAGGGTATTGTTGATACTGAGTCTAGTGATAGGGAAAGTTATTTCCTTGGTAAGGGTTCCTCTAGTTAGGATTCAAAGGAGCTTGGTTTGACTGCTGTGGCCAAGGTGTCCATGAATTAGAATTTTGCATTGGGTTCTAAGATGGATGCCACTCGTTATTGGAAAAATGTGAAGGGAATTGTGTATTCGTGTTATGCATGTTGTTCATCCCATTCATATTATGCAGAAGAAATGTTGGATTTGGATTCATACCTTGGTTTCTAGGTTTCCATGGTTTCTTTTGTGCCATAAAGTATGACGGCTCTACATCAGGAATAGACACCTACAGGACTGCTTTAACCTTAGGTAATGAAGGACACTCTTTAGTTTCATGCTCGAGTTCACATATCCTACATACCTCTGCTTTGTCCAATGGGAACTCCTTCAGTGGATGCTTCTTTCTACATTTGGGACAAAATACTCCAAGTGTAAGATCTTCTATTACTTGTCTCTATTTTTCCTTCATGGCATCCAACTCTGAGGACAGGGAACTCATCATATCTGTTTTAAAGTTCTCCAGTAGGTTGCCTATTTCTACTCGAGTGGCACCTCCACTAGCTTACTTTTGAGTCCTAGTGAAAACATCCTGATCTCGATCCTTGCCTCATTTGCTGGTTTTGGAAGATCCCCTGGAGTACCTTTGGCATAATTCAATAATTTTTTTAAAAGGTTCCTTTGAGATATCCCCTTTACCAAGCAGATTCAACATGTCAAGGCAATCTTCCCTGATTCCTCTTAGCAAGATGATCTTGAGCACATCCTTGCCAATCTCAGCATGACCAAATCTTTGCAAATTGTATAGTAATCTCTCCACAAATTCTTCCAAACTCTCTTCATCCTTTTGAACTATTTTGAACAACTCTTCCTTTCTATCTGTTGTTCTGCAATATTCTTGATATTTAGAAAGGAAGGTGTTCTTCATTTGGTCCCAAGTGGTAATGGTCTCATGACCCAAACTCATGAACCAACACAGAGCATTTCTTTTCAAGGTGGCTGGGAATAGCTTCAGCTTCTTAGCACTGGAGGTGTAATCATAGCTACGACAGAGAATATCAAACTCAAAAAGAAACTCATCAGGATCCTCAGAGGACTTACCATGGAAATTAGGGAGGACTGATGGTGAGATATTCTTCATAGGAGCTGCTCCAGGTGTCTGAACGATAGGGAATTCTAATGTAGCCACAGTATTACTAGGCTGATTATTTTCTCCTTCTTCCTCCCGGCGGTCCTCATGTTCATTCTCACCTCCATATTCTCTATCAGCCATAGTTTAGGTCCAAAATTCAATAGTCTCTTTTATGTGTTCTTCCTCTGCTTTGGATTTTTCCTCTTTTCTCCTCTCTTCTTTTTTCCTTCTTTCTTCTTCTGCTATTCTGCGAGTATCCAACCACACCTCCTTAGTAACTCTGGTTCCATCAATATGATAAATATCCTCTCTATCTGGTGCACCTACAACACTTCCCTTATCTTCAGGAGGTTTACTTTCTGCAACAGGAATTGAAGGTCCCATTGTATTCTCCACTGTAGATGCTGAATGTTCAAGATTAGGAGGAACAGAATTTCCCCTGCCTGTAGAGTTCCACTATGGTCTAGTGGAAGAATCAGCTCTAGCAATTATCTCGTCAATATAAGTGTGTCCTCCCTGACCTATATTATGATCTCGACCTCTTCCACCTGCAATGTTAGTATTCAAAGGGGGTTCCCGATTTGTTTTTATTGTCTTCATGGATGCCGTAAAAATATGAACTAAAGTAAAATAAAATGAAACCAACTACTAACTCTATCTATCTATTGGTGTCCCCAGCAATGGCACCAAAATGTTGGGCACTTCATATGTTAGTTAATTAAAGCTAACCCACAGAATGATCAATATAAATTGTCAAACCTAGGAAGGTCTTTTATTTTAAAGGTAATGAGCACAATCTATGCATAAACAGATTAAGCAGTTGATTAATGAATGTAAGTAATGATCCTACCTAGATGCTCAGCCAACTCATTCCCTAAGCAACTAATCTGACTCACACATCTACAAATCCCAATTGAAACAATCCTTCTTACATAATCAATCCAGAAAGTTAATGATCGAATAATGAAATGAAATGAAATTACTTTTGCAAGAAGTTAAATCCTTATGGTCATCAAGCTATAACAATTAACCTTTACCAAAATGATCTATCCAGTGACTACTGTAACTCCAACATTATCTGTCTAATCTGTGTATGCAATTAAAGATACAATAGCAACCAGAATTGAAATACAAGCTTGAACTATGTTGATGATTACTGGAAGTCCTAGAAAGCATAAACAACTAGCAATTGATTGGGATTGAGCTTGGTTGTTACAGCTGATTAAAACACACATGCAATTTAATTGAATTGTTCTACACAGTCGACTGTCACACCACTCTGCTACAGCTATTCAAGATGCAATTGTAAATTACCAGCAAAGAAGCTAATCTCTGTTACATCAATCAGGAATGTCTGCAACTTTCCACACCACACATCAAAAATGAAAGTAAACTATTCTACCTACTTAAGTTGGCTATCTCTGTGAGAAGGAGGGCCCTGGCCTTCTAACAGAGATGCCGAGAGTCACAGTTAATTAAAAATCAGAAGTGAAGAATGCTGCTCTCATATTATTAATGGAAAATCATGAGCTTCAATGCTTTGTTACAGTGTACACCAGTAATGATTTTCCAACCCCCAGGCTACGAGAGCTTTCTGGGATTTATACAAAAAGAAAGATAGTTTCAGATCCAAAAAATAGCACAGCAATGAAGATCTATGATCTTCATGCTACGCAGTTACAGCTAACTGATACAGCGTGTTGAATAGTGCTGTTAATACTGAAGGATGTTGCTGTCCCGATGGCAATTGGATCAACAAACTTGGCAGCTGGAATGCCACCCGTCTGTTGTAGCTACGCTCTTCTTCAATGAGATATGTTACAGCTCACATGGAGGATGTGTTGTCCCTTAGAGTATGAGGAGCTGACGTTGAAGAGTCACAGCTAGCACTGCTGGGCTGATACACCCGCGCTTTTAGACCTTGGCTAAATAAAGTCACATAAATTAGTATAAACTGGGGACTAAGATCCATAATATTTAACAGTCTTAGGCATAAAAACAAATAAAGTAATAACAAATTATACCTGTCAATGTTATAGATTGATCTGGAAAGACATGGATATAGCTCATGAAAATAGGATGGAATTAGGGCAAAAAGGTGTAATAGAGGTAGCCAAAAAGGGCATTTCCTAGACCCAACAACTTAAGTTATATATCACTAGATATTGTGGAAAGTCTTAAATTGTAAACATAAAAGTTCAGTAAATCTTGGTTAGTTAGACTAGCAACTGGAAGAAAGAGTAAAGTATTAGATTTTATAGAAAGTTGTGCTTTATCCATGAATCAGTTACAGACACAAATCAAGTTGAATATTTTACCTTTAGGATCCTATGATATTATAATTGTAATGGACTGGTTAGAAGCCCATCTTGTCATTCTGAACTATTATGAAAAATGTTTTACATGTTTAAATGAAGAAGGAAAAACTGTAGAAGTATAAGGTATCCCAAGAAAGGTAACCCTTAGACAGATTTCAGCCATGCAAGTTAAGAGGGCAGTCAGGAAATGATGTCAATTGTTTGCAGTAAATGTAGTAAATGATGAGTTTATTTGTAAAGAGGACAAACTGAAATTAGAAGACATACCTGTCCTAAAGGATTTCAAGGATGTATTTCCTGAGGAGATTCCAGGATTACCTCCTAAAAGAGATTTAGATTTTACCATCGAGTTAATACCAGGAGCAGTACTAAATTCTAAATCTCCATACAGAATGAATATACTGGAATTAAACGAATTGAAATCATAGTTGAAGGAATTGATTGATAAGAATTATATAAGACCTAGCGTGTCTCCTTGGGGATCACCTGTTATATTTGTTAAGAAGAAAGATGGAACCCTAAGACTGTGCATAGATTATTGCCAACTTAATAAGATGACAATCAAGAATCGGTATCCATTACCCCACATAGATGATCTATTTGATCAGCTGCGTGGAGCAACTATATTTTCAAAGATTGATCTAAGGTCAGGATATCATCAAGTGTGGGTTAGGGATGAAGATATTTTCAAGATATCTTTTAGAACTCGATATGGACAATATGAGTTCGTAGTCATGCCCATTGGCTTGACTAATGCCCCGGCTGTATTTATGTGTTTGATGAACAATATTCTGCACAAATACTTAGATAAGTTTGCAGTTTTGTTTATAGATGACATGTTAGTGTATTCTAAAAGAAAAGAAGACCATGATGAACATCTATAGATTATCTTACAAGTTCTGAGAGATCATCAACTATATGCTAAGTTTAGTAAGTGTGACTTTCGCAAGGACAAAATTTAGTATTTAGGACACATAATTTCTAAAGAAGGAATGTCGGTTGACCCCGACAAGATAAAGGCCATTAATGACCAGCCGGTTCCAAAGGATGTGTCGGATGTAAGATCATTTATGGGTATTAATGGATATTACAGAAAATTTATAGAGGGTTTTTCAAATATTGCAAACCCCATAACCTCCTTGCAGAAGAAAGGGAAGAAATTTGTGTGGGATCAGAAATGTTCTGACAGCTTTAAGAAGTTAAGGGAATTGTTGACTACAACACCTATTCTGAGGATAGTAGATCCTAATAAAGATTTCATAGTTTGAAAATATGTTTGTAATGACGGACTCGGTGGAGTCCTAACACAAGAAGGGCATGTGGTGGCATACGAATCAAGAAAGTTGAAAATACATGAGAAGAATTACTCTACTTATGATTTAGAATTATTAGTAGTAATTCAAGCTTTAAAAATGTGGCGTCACCACCTTATTGGAAGAAAGTTTACCTTATTGACAGACAACATGGGTCTGAAATACTTATTAGATCAGACAAATATGAATGCTAGACAAGCTAGATGGTTAACTTTCTTGAGTATGATTTCGAAATTCAACATATTAAAGGGAAAGAGAACAAGGTTGCAGATGCATTGAGTCATAAAGCAAATTTGAATTTTACTTCAGCCATCAGTACTTACTCAACAGATTTAGAAAATCAGATCCTTGAAAGGAGTGAAACAGATGAAGAATACAGAAAAATAAAGGAAAATACAGCAAACAACAGTTCTGAAAATTCTATGGAAGATTACAGAATGAAGGAAAATGGACTATTGCTATACAAAAACAGATTGTACGTACCTAACATACCAGAAATAAAAATTATGATTTTAAATGAGATACACAAAATCCATTACTCTGGCCATCCAGGTTATCAGAATACCATTACTATGCTCAGGAAAGAATACTATTGGCCCAAAATGAAAGATGAAGTAGCAGAGTACATATCTAGATGTTTGGATTGTCAAAAAGTGAAAGTTGAACACCAACATCCTGCCAGATTGTTACATCCATTACCTATACCGAGTTGGAAATGGGAAGTGATAAGCATAGAATTTATTATTGGACTACCCAAAAATCAAAAACAAAATGACTCTATCATGGTGGTAGTAGACAAACTGAGCAAAGTAGCACATTTTATACCTGTGAATACTACTCATAAGGCTCCCAACATTGCAGAAATCTTCATGAAACAGATTTTTCGACTACATGGTATACCGAAAGTTATAATTTCAGATCATGACTCTAAATTTACTGGAAACTTTTGGAGATCTTTGTTTAAAGGATTGAATACAACCTTAAATTTCAGCACAACATTTCATCCACAAACGAATGGACAGACAGAAAGGGTGAATCAAGTTTTAGAAGACTTACTGAGAATGTATGTTAAGGATCATCCTAGTAAGTGGGAAGACTACTTACACTTAGCAGAATTTGCATATAATAACCATTATCATGCATCATCCAGACTTAACCCATTTGAAATTCTTTATGGTAGGAAATGTGATACACCTGTTTCTTGGCTGGCCCAGTAAATAGAGTTGTTTTAGGACCTGAATTGTTGCAAGAGTTAGATCTAATTGTGAAACAGGTACAAGGAAATTTAAAGCTGCCCAAGATAGGCAAAAGAGTCAAGCATATTTTAAAAGGACTCATAAAGAGTTCCAGGTTGGTGAACATGTGTTCCTCAAGGTAAGACCGAAAAAGAGTTCATTGAAATTGGGAAGCTGTGCCAAGTTGGCACCCAGGTATTGTGGTCCTTTCGAAATATTGTCCAAGGTTGGACCAGTGGCATACAAACTAGATTTGCCACCAAATTTAAAAATACATAATGTTTTTCATATATAATTTCTAAATAAGTATGTACATGATGCTACTTATGTTGTAAACTAGAATGATGCACAGGTGGGACAAGACGGATATTTTCAAGTGGAACCGGACTGTATCCTCGAAAGGAGGGAAACTCTACTCTAGAATCACACCATTTGCCAAGTGAAGGTACAATGGAAGCACCTTAGCCTGGAAGAGGCAACCTGGGAGTTCGAGAGTAGTATGCAGGCACCATACCCAACTCTGTTTCAGGAACACTCAGAGAGTGATTGACCAACATCGAGGACGATGTTAAGACTTAAGGGGGGGTGTATGTCACCTACCCAATTTCTGAAATTATTATTTTATTGGCAAAATACTTTATGTTAAATTTTAATTGCAAAGTTTTGTAATTATGACCAAGTTTGGTCAAGGATGAATGTAATTTCTGAATTATTATTATTTAATAAATTAAAGTAGGAGACAAACACATAAGGGAGTTGTTAAATGAGTGTTCACTGACCCACTAGGAGGAATGGAAGCTGTTAGAAGGCATGGGATAAATGGCAGCAATTGCACTTCACCACTAGCTATTGGTTATGGGACAACTACCCCTACAAATGTGGCATTATTCCCTTGATGGAGGGAGTGAGCAGGCAGCTCTTACACAATATTTTCTGCAGAAATATTCCTCATGTGCATCAGGTGATGACTGAGAGATTCAAATAGGGAGGTTATGTGAGTGCATTGTAAGTATGCAAATTATTCTGAGAAGGAGAACCAGAGGTGCTGGTGCATGTCCCTTTGACTGCTAAGTCTATAAGACTGGATAACTATTACTACTGCAAGTTGAGGTACGAAGCTTCTAAGTTTCTTCCTCCTGGTGGTTCAATTAACAAGCTCGGGGGTCCTAAGGAAAGTAACTTGGCTGTCTTCAAGAATTGGTTGGGTGGAACAAGATCCTTAGGATGTTTGTTTCCCTACATATTAACCAGGTTTTGCTATTTCCTATTTTGTTTACAGTTCAATGTTCTGTCTAGTAGGATTTATCAAGCTCTGTTTTATAAAAGAATTTATTTTATTTCTGATTTATGTTCCATAATGGCATGATGAAGTCTGTGAATTATTGATTCGAAACCATCTCTATATTTTTCCACATGTTGTTATTTGCATCGTACTCTAGTATAGAGAATAAAATTAAATAATAGATGAGAGATAGGCAGATTGCCATTTGATTGGATAAATAATTATAGTAAGTGATTTGCTTACCATTCTGTCCTATATCTAAACAGAGTAAGAATTTACTGTATAAGCATAGACAATGATATAGGATTCCTTTGTTATTTCATGAAAGAAAAACATAGTCTAATTTTACATAATCTTATATTTCCTCTTATCTCCATACATCTAAGATAGCAGGAAAATGCTAATTAAAATCATACATATCATATTGTCCAAGTAATAATATTCCCAAAGTACTTTTAACAGCTGCAAGAACTAATGAACTTATAGTTTTCTAAACATCATACATACTTAAATTATGCATGAGTTTCCTGTTTGATTTCATATATCAATTGTTTATTGTAATAGTCTCAGAAACCAATACATTACAAACCCTAACGCCGTTCTTTTTTTATACATCATATTTTCTTTCTCTCTGGATTTTCTTTTAACAGCTGTAAAAATAAATATATTCCTTTTTGAAAGCTATTATAAGCATTCTAACAAACCCTGTCGATACTCTTTTAAACTTAGAATGAAAACTTGCCATTTAAAAACTTTAGATACAAGAATCACTGATTAATTGGCTCTTGACCCTTTTTTAACATTACACAGACACTCATTCAAACCCTAATGTAAAACGAAGGTCAAACATTCTAGTTATCTTACTTGTCAAATTTAAACCTATGCTAAAAACTTATGAATGCATCATTTAACAGACTAAGCATCGAAATCAGTAGCCATAATAACAACAATACTTTTTATATAAGACAACACAACATTCCTATTAACAAAAATTATGTTTATTTCCAAGTCTAATGACTTTCAAATCATTAACACAAAACTTGCATACTGTACGATGGCAAAGTGGTCATTTCTTAACACAAACATTTTCCTTGCAACCTTTATTAAACAACAATTTTCATCACAAAATGAGTCATTGTTTACAAAAGAAAGAAATCTCTCGGCTCTTTGGTTTTCATGTCCAAACAATGGTAGAAGTTCAACAAAGATTACATCGAAACCATTTTCAAGAGTCCAAAAATATAAGGTCTAACCCTTAACAAAACAACGACGTAAAAACCAGTTCGAGATCATTTCCAACACTACAGCAAAACATTTTGGAGCAATAGCTAAAAGACTGAGGGTTATCCTTTTACTCTTTGTTAAACATAAAATCTAAACACAACCATTACTTCAACGAAGGTGTTGTACCCCAACTTCGTCATACAGTTTTTCTTCTGCTAAACCATGCCAAAGGCCCTATGAGGTTTCAGGAACCACTGAGGCTTACCAGGAGGGTATTGCAGCATCCCCATGTTGAATGCTTGTTCATGGAAAACCCTCCATTGAGGTATCACCTGCCAGTTAAAAAGATTCCAATCACTTCCCTCTAAAATGTAGTTGGTGTGTTGCACAACCCAAAAGGAAGTACTCGGTATGCAAAAGTCCCCCAAGGACAAGTGAAAGTAGTTTTGTCCTAATCTTCTGGGGCAATCTGAATATGGTTGTTGCCACTAAAGCCATCCAGAAAACAGAAATACTTCTTCCCAGACAAGGTATCAAGGACCTGATCAATGAAGGGTAAGGGAAAATGGTCTTTCTGCGTTGCCTTGTTCAATTCTCTGTAATCCACACAAACCCTCCATTTCCCATTTTTCTTTGGCACGATCACAAGTGGAGAAACCCACTCACTGTCTGAAATTGGATATATGAATCCAGCTTCTAACAGTTTCTGGATTTCCCCTTTCACTATGTTTCTCAGGTTCGGGTTCATCCTTCATTGGGGTTGGCATACAGTCCTAGAGTCACTTTTAATATAGATGTGATGAGTGCACAGATGAGAGGGAATCCCCTTAATATATGTGTACTCCCAAGAAAAACCTCCCCTATGTTGTTTCAGTAGAGTGACGAGCTGTTCCAGCTCACTAGGTGCTAGATTAGGATTAATATTCAATGTTTTTCCTGGCTCAACCTCCACTGGAACACTCTTCGACTTCTTAGGTACTGGAATCACATTGTCATCACTGATCAAAGTTTCTTCTATAAGGTTTTCTTGTTTTGTTGCAGCTAAAGTACTGTTCAAGATCTGATAAACATTCTTATTGACTGACGTGGGCTCACTAGAGAAACTATTAATGGCATCATGCTCTGTTTCATCTTTAAATGTCAAGGCTCTCCCTATGGTTTATAGTGGTTGAACTCCCTCTTCCTCCTCCAAATCTACCCATAATGGAATATCAGCTTCTGTTCTTGGTCGAGTTGGAGGGTATAGGGTTAGATTCTTGATCTCAGTCCCATCTGAAATGGTCATAGAACCTAACCGACTGCTGATACAGGCATCAGGTGTGGCCAACCATGGTCTTCCCAGGATCAGTGGGTGTCCCCCCAACTGAGATTTCGGCTGTAACACCAAAACATTTGCAGGATATTCCCACGAGTCCACTGAGATTACAAGGTCATCAAAAATTCCTTCAGGCTTGATCGTTGATCGATCAGCAAGTTCCAAAACAGTAGGGGTTGGCCGAAGATTAGTGAGTCCCAATTCCTTCACAGTTTTTATGGTCATAACATTAATAGCTACGCCCAAATCCACCAAGACATTTGGAATCCGTGTGTTCCCTATGTGCATTGTAACAGTTGGGTTCCCAGGGTCATCATACTTTCCCACAAGGGCCTTTCCCATTATTAATTCTGACAATTTTCCCAGCACGTGGACAGTGGGAGGATCCCTGGTCCTTCTCCCTGGTTTCTTAACACACAAATCTTTAACTGTCTTAGCATAAATAGGCACATCATGATGATCCTGTAACAGTGGAATTTTAACATATAAATTCTTGAACTCTCCCATGAGATCAAATAAGGGTTGTTCCACTGTCTTTTGCAGCTACAATCATTCAGGATATGGTGGTTCTCTATTCAACTGTGTAGGATGTAGCAGATTGTGTGTTGTTTCTTGAGTTTCAACCGCTTCTTTAGTAGGAGTATCAGCATCCTCAATAATGGGGCTTGCTGAATAGTGTTGATTTACTCCAGTTTCAGTCACTGGGGTTGACAGATCCTCAGTGATAATAGGATCCACTATCCTCCCTGATCGTAATTGTATATCATTGCAGGGAATCTAAGTAATGGAGTATAGAGGCATGTTGGCAGTCTCAAACTAATGGTCTGCTTTATTGTTTGGCTTCACGTTAGGTTGTGCAGGTAGTTGGGGTCGAAGTGGTGCATTCATGGGTGCAGCATTGTTCTGGAAAGGGAGTTGTGGTTGCTAATACTACTGGTGCTGATACTGTTGAGGAGGGTATTGTTGATACTGAGTCTAGTGATAGGGAAAGTTATTTCCTTGGTAAGGGTTCCTCTAGTTAGGATTCAAAGGAGCTTGGTTTGACTGTTGTGGCCAAGGTGTCCATGAATTAGAATTTTGCATTGGGTTCTAAGATGGATGCCACTGGTTATTGGAAAAATGTGAAGGGAATTGTGTATTCGTGTTATGCATGTTGTTCATCCCATTCATATTATGCAGAAGAAATGTTGGATTTGGATTCATACCTTGGTTTCTAGGTTTCCATGGTTTCTTTTGTGCCATAAAGTATGACGGCTCTACATCAGGAATAGACGCCTACAGGATTGCTTTAACCTTAGGTAATGAAGGACACTCTTTAGTTTCATGCTCGAGTTCACATATCCTACATACCTCTGCTTTGTCCAATGGGAACTCCTTCAGTGGATGCTTCTTTCTACATTTGGGACAAAATACTCCAAGTGTAAGATCTTCTATTACTTGTCTCTATTTTTCCTTCATGGCATCCAACTCTAAGGACAGGGAACTCATCATATCTGTTTTAAAGTTCTCCAGTAGGTTGCCTATTTCTGCTCGAGTGGCACCTCCACTAGCTGACTTTTGAGTCCTAGTGAAAACATCCTGATCTCAATCCTTGCCTCATTTGCTGGTTCTGGAAGATCCCCTGGAGTACCTTTGGCATAATTCAATAATTTTTTTAAAAGGTTCCTTCGAGATATCCCCTTTACCAAGCAGATTCAACATGTCAAGGCAATCTTCCCTGATTCCTCTTAGCAAGATGATCTTGAGCACATCCTTGCCAATCTCAGCATGACCAGATCTTTGTAAATTGTATAGTAATCTCTCCATAAAGTATTCCAAACTCTCTTCATCCTTTTGAACCATTTTGAACAACTCTTCCTTTCTATCTGTTGTTCTGCAATATTCTTGATATTTAGAAAGGAAGGTGTTCTTCATTTGGTCCCAAGTGGTAATGGTCTCACGACCCAAACTCATGAACCAACACAGAGCATTTCCTTTCAAGGTGGCTGGGAATAGCTTCAGCTTCTTAGCACTGGAGGTGTATTCATAGCTACGACAGAGAATATCAAACTCAAAAAGAAACTCATCAGGATCCTCAGAGGACTTACCATGGAAATTAGGGAGGACTGATGGTGAGATATTCTTCATAGGAGCTGCTCCAGGTGTCTGAAGGATAGGGAATTCTAATGTCGCCACAGTATTACTAGGCTGATTATTTTCTCCTTCTTCCTCCCGGCGGTCCTCATGTTCATTCTCACCTCCATGTTCTCTATCAGCCATAGTTTAGGTCCAAAATTCAATAGTCTCTTTTATGCGTTCTTCCTCTGCTTTGGATTTTTCCTCTTTTCTCCTCTCTTCTTTTTTCCTTCTTTCTTCTTCTGCTATTCTGCGAGTCTCCAACCACACCTCCTTAGTAACTCTGGTTCCATCAATATGATAAATATCCTCTCTATCTGGTGCACCTACAACACTTCCCTTATCTTTAGGAGGTTTACTTTCTGCAACATGAATTGAAGGTCCCATTGTATTCTCCACTGTAGATGCTGAATGTTCAAGATTAGGAGGAACATAATTTCCCCTGCCTGTAGAATTCCACTGTGGTCTAGTGGAAGAATCAGCTCTAGCAATTATCTCGTCAATATAAGTGTGTCCTCCCTGACCTATATTATGATCTCGACCTCTTCCACCTGCAATGTTATTATTCAAAGGGGGTTCCCGATTTGTTTTTATTGTCTTCATGGATGCCGTAAAAATATGAACTAAAGTAAAATAAAATGAAACCAACTACTAACTCTATCTATCTATTGGTGTCCCCAGCAATGGCACCAAAATGTTGGGCACTTCATATGTTAGTTAATTAAATCTAACCCACAGAATGATCAATATAAATTGTCAAACCTAGGAAGGTCTTTTATTTTAAAGGTAATGAGCACAATCTATGCATAAACAGATTAAGCAGTTGATTAATGAATGTAAGTAATGATCCTACCTAGATGCTCAGCAAACTCATTCCCTAAGCAACTAATCTGACTCACACATCTACAAATCCCAATTGAAACAATCCTTCTTACATAATCAATCCAGAAAGTTAATGATCGAATAATGAAATGAAATGAAATTACTTTTGCAAGAAGTTAAATCCTTATGGTCATCAAGCTATAACAATTAACCTTTACCAAAATGATCTATCCAGTGACTACTGTAACTCCAACATTATCTGTCTAATCCGTGTATGCAATTAAAGATACAATAGCAACCAGAATTGAAATACAAGCTTGAACTATGTTGATGATTACTGGAAGTCCTAGAAAGCATAAACAACTAGCAATTGATTGGGATTGAGCTTGGTTGTTACAGCTGATTAAAACACACATGCAATTTAATTGAATTGTTCTCCACAGTCGACTGTCACACCACTCTGCTACAGCTATTCAAGATGCAATTGTAAATTACCAGCAAAGAAGCTAATCTCTGTTACATCAATCAGGAATGTCTGCAACTTTCCACACCACACATCAGAAATGAAAGTAAACTATTCTACCTACTTAAGTTGGCTATCTCTGTAAGAAGGCGGGCCCTGGCCTTCTAACAGAGATGCCGAGAGTCACAGTTAATTAAAAATCAGAAGTGAAGAATGCTGCTCTCATATTATTAATGGAAAATCATGAGCTTCAATGCTTTGTTACAGTGTACACCAGTAATGATTTTCCAACCCCCAGGCTACGAGAGCTTTCTGGGATTTATACAAAAAGAAAGATAGTTTCAGATCCAAAAAATAGCGCAGCAATGAAGATCTATGATATTCATGCTACGCAGTTACAGCTAACTGATACAGCGTGTTGAATAGTGCTGTTAATACTGAAGGATGTTGTTGTCCTGATGGAAATTGGATCAACAAACTTGACAGCTGGAATGCCACCCGTCTGTTGTAGCTACGCTCTTCTTCAATGAGATCTGTTACAGCTCACATGGAGGATGTGTTGTCCCTTAGAGTATGAGGAGTTGACGTTGAAGAGTCACAGCTAGCACTGCTGGGCTGATACACCCGCGCTTTTAGACCTTGGCTAAATAAAGTCACATGAATTAGTATAAACTGAGGACTAAGATCCATAATATTTAACAGTCTTAGGCATAAAAACAAATAAAGTAATAACAAATTATACCTGTCAATGTTATAGATTGATCTGGAAAGACATGGATATAGCTCATGAAAATAGGATGGAATTAGGGCAAAAAGGTGTAATAGAGGTAGCCAAAAAGGGCATTTCCTAGACCGAACAACTTAAGTTATATATCACAAGATATTGTGGAAAGTCTTAAATTGTAAACATAAAAGTTCAGTAAATCTTGGTTAGTTAGACTAGCAACTGGAACAAAGAGTAAAGTATTAGATTTTATAGAAAGTTGTGCTTTATCCATGAATTAGTTACAGACACAAATCAAGTTGAATATTTTACCTTTAGGATCCTATGATATTATAATTGTAATGGACTGGTTAGAAGCCCATCTTGTCATTCTGAACTATTATGAAAAATGTTTTACATGTTTAAATGAAGAAGGAAAAACTGTAGAAGTAAAAGGTAACCCTTAGACAGATTTCAGCCATGCAAGTTAAGAGGGCAGTGAGGAAATGATGTCAATTGTTTGCAGTAAATGTAGTAAATGATGAGATTATTTGTAAAGAGGACAAACTGAAATTAGAAGACATACCTGTCCTAAAGGATTTCAAGGATGTATTTCCTGAGGAGATTCCAGGATTACCTCCTAAAAGAGATTTAGATTTTACCATCGAGTTAATACCAGGATCAGTACTAAATTCTAAAGCTCCATACAGAATGAATATACTGGAATTAAACGAATTGAAATCATAGTTGAAGGAATTGATTGATAAGAATTATATAAGACCTAGCGTGTCTCCTTGGGGATCACCTGTTATATTTGTTAAGAAGAAAGATGGAACCCTAAGACTGTGCATAGATTATTGCCAACTTAATAAGATGAAAATCAAGAATCGGTATCCATTGCCCCACATAGATGATCTATTTGATGAGCTGCGTGGAGCAACTATATTTTCAAAGATTGATCTAAGGTCAGGATATCATCAAGTGTGGGTTAGGGATGAAGATATTTTCAAGATATCTTTTAGAACTCGATATGGACAATATGAGTTCGTAGTCATGCCCATTGGCTTGACTAATGCCCCGGCTGTATTTATGTGTTTGATGAACAATATTCTGCACAAATACTTAGATAAGTTTGCAGTTGTGTTTATAGATGACATGTTAGTGTATTCTAAAAGAAAAGAAGACCATGATGAACATCTATAGATTATCTTACAAGTTCTGAGAGATCATCAACTATACGCTAAGTTTAGTAAGTGTGACTTCCACAAGGACAAAATTTAGTATTTAGGACACATAATTTCTAAAGAAGGAATGTCGGTTGACCCCGACAAGGTAAAGGCCATTAATGACCAGCCGGTTCCAAAGGATGTGTCGGATGTAAGATCATTTATGGGTATTACTGGATATTACAGAAAATGTATAGAGGGTTTTTCAAAGATTACAAACCCCATAACCTCCTTGCAGAAGAAAGGGAAGAAATTTGTGTGGGATCAGAAATGTTCTGACAGCTTTAAGAAGTTAAGGGAATTGTTGACTACAACACCTATTCTGAGGATAGCAGATCCTAATAAAGATTTCATAGTTTGAAATTATGTTTGTAATGATGGACTCGGTGGAGTCCTAACACAAGAAGGGCATGTGGTGGCATACGAATCAAGAAAGTTGAAAATACATGAGAAGAATTACTCTACTTATGATTTAGAATTATTAGTAGTAATTCAAGCTTTAAAAATGTGGCGTCACCACCTTATTGGAAGAAAGTTTACCTTATTGACAGACAACATGGGTCTGAAATACTTATTAGATCAGACAAATATGAATGCTATACAAAAACAGATTGTACGTACCTAACATACCAGAAATAAAAATTATGATTTTAAATGAGATACACAAAATCCATTACTCTGGCCATCCAGGTTATCAGAATACCATTACTATGCTCAGGAAAGAGTACTATTGGCCCAAAATGAAAGATGAAGTAGCAGAGTACATATCTAAATGTTTGGATTGTCAAAAAGTGAAAGTTGAACACCAACATCCTACCAGATTTTTACATCCATTACCTATACCGAATTGGAAATGGGAAGTGATAAGCATAGAATTTATTATTGGACTACCCAAAAATCAAAAACAAAATGACTCTATCATGGTGGTAGTAGACAAACTGAGCAAAGTAGCACATTTTATACATGTGAATACTACTCATAAGGCTCCCAACATTGCAGAAATCTTCATGAAACAGATTTTTCGACTACATGGTATACCGAAAGTTATAATTTCAGATCGTGACTCTAAATTTACTGGAAACTTTTGGAGATCTTTGTTTAAAGGATTGAATACAACCTTAAATTTCAGCACAACATTTCATCCACAAACGGATGGACAAACAGAAAGGGTGAATCAAGTTTTAGAAGACTTACTGAGAATGTATGTTAAGGATCATCCTAGTAAGTGGGAAGACTACTTACACTTAGCAGAATTTGCATATAATAACCATTATCATGCATTATCCAGACTTAACCCATTTGAAATTCTTTATGGTAGGAAATGTGATACACCTGTTTCTTGGCTGGCCCAGTAAATAGAGTTGTTTTAGGACCTGAATTGTTGCAAGAGTTAGATCTAATTGTGAAATAGGTACAAGGAAATTTAAAGCTGCCCAAGATAGGCAAAAGAGTCAAGCATATTTTAAAAGGACTCATAAAGAGTTCCAGGTTGGTGAACATGTGTTCCTCAAGGTAATACCGAAAAAGAGTTCATTGAAATTGGGAAGTTGTGCCAAGTTGGCACCCAGGTATTGTGGTCCTTTCGAAATATTGTCCAAGGTTGGACTAGTGGCATACAAACTGGATTTGCCACCAAATTTAAAAATACATAATGTTTTTCATATATAATTTCTAAATAAGTATGTACATGATGCTACTTATGTTGTAAACTAGAATGATGCACAGGTGGGACAAGACGGATATTTTCAGGTGGAACCGGACTGTATCCTCGAAAGGAGGGAAACTCTACCATAGAATCACACCATTTGGCAAGTGAAGGTACAATGGAAGCACCTTAGCCTGGAAGAGGCAACCTGGGAGTTGGAGAGTAGTATGCAGGCACCATACCCAACTCTGTTTCAGGAACACTCAAAGAGTGATTGACCAACATCGAGGACGATGTTAAGACTTAAGGGGGGGTGTATGTCACCTACCCAATTTCTGAAATTATTATTTTATTGGCAAAATAATTTATGTTAAATTTTAATTGCAAAGTTTTGTAATTATGACCAAGTTTGGTCAAGAATGAATGTAATTTCTGAATTATTATTATTTAATAAATTAAAGTACGAGACAAACACATAAGGGAGTTGTTAAATGAGTGTTCACTGACCCACTAGGAGGAATGGAAGCTGTTAGAAGGCATGGGACAAATGGCAGCAATTGCACTTCACCACTAGCTATTGGTTATGGGACAACTACCCCTACAAATGTGGCATTATTCCCTTGATGGAGGGAGTGAGCAGGCAGCTCTTACACAATATTTTCTGCAGAAATATTCCTCATGTGCATCAGGTGATGACTGAGAGATTCAAATAGGGAGGTTATGTGAGTGCATTGTAAGTATGCAAATTATTCTGAGAAGGAGAACCAGAGGTGCTGGTGCATGTCCCTTTGACTACTAAGTCTTTAAGACTGGATAACTATTACTACTGCAAGTTGAGGTCCGAAGCTTCTAAGTTTCTTCCTCCTGGTGGTTCAATTAACAAGCTCGGGGGTCCTAAGGAAAGTAACTTGGCTGTCTTCAAGAATTGGTTGGGTGGAACAAGATCCTTAGGATGTTTGTTTCCCTACATATTAACCAGGTTTTGCTATTTCCTATTTTGTTTACAGTTCAATGTTCTGTCTAGTAGGATTTATCAAGCTCTGTTTTATAAAAGAATTTATTTTATTTCTGATTTATGTTCCATAATGGAATGATGAAGTCTGTGAATTATTGATTCGAAACCATCTCTATATTTTTCCACATGTTGTTATTTGCATCGTACTCTAGTATAGAGAATAAAATTAAATAATAGATGAGAGATAGGCAGATTGCCATTTGATTGGATAAATAATTATAGTAAGTGATTTGCTTACCATTCTGTCCTATATCTAAACAGAGTAAGAATTTACTGTATAAGCATAGACAGTGATATAGCATTCCTTTGTTATTTCATGAAAGAAAAACATAGTCTAATTTTACATAATCTTATATTTCCTCTTATCTCCATACATCTAAGATAGCAGAAAAATGCTAATTAAAATCATACATATCATATTGTCCAAGTAATAATATTCCCAAAGTACTTTTAACAGCTGCAAGAACTAATGAACTTATAGTTTTCTAAACATCATACATACTTAAATTATGCATGAGTTTCCTGTTTGATTTCATATATCAATTGTTTATTGTAATAGTCTCAGAAACCAATACATTACAAACCCTAACGCCGTTCTTTTTTTATACATCATATTTTCTTTCTCTCTGGATTTTCTTTTAACAGCTGTAAAAATAAACATATTCCTTTTTGAAAGCTATTATAAGCATTCTAACAAACCCTGTCGATACTCTTTTCAACTTAGAATGAAAACTTGCCATTTAAAAACTTTAGATACAAGAATAACTGATTAATTGGCTCTTGACCCTTTTTTAACATTACACAGACACTCATTCAAACCCTAATGTAAAACGAAGGTCAAACATTCTAGTTATCTTACTTGTCAAATTTAAACCTATGCTAAAAACTTATGAATGCATCATTTAACAGACTAAGCATCGAAATCAGTAGCCATAATAACAACAATACTTTTTATATAAGACAACACAACATTCCTATTAACAAAAATTATGTTTATTTCCAAGTCTAATGACTTTCAAATCATTAACACAAAACTTGCATACTGTACGATGGCAAAGTGGTCATTTCTTAACACAAACATTTTCCTTGCAACCTTTATTAAACAAAAATTTTCATCACAAAATGAGTCATTGTTTACAAAAGAAAGAAATCTCTCGGCTCTTTGGTTTTCATGTCCAAACAATGGTAGAAGTTCAACAAAGATTACATCGAAACCGTTTTCAAGAGTCCAAAGATATAAGGTCTAACCCTTAACAAAACAACGACGTAAAAACCAGTTCGAGATCATTTCCAACACTACAGCAAAACATTTTGGAGCAATAGCTAAAAGACTGAGGGTTATCCTTTTACTCTTTGTTAAACATAAAATCTAAACACAACCATTACTTCAACGAAGGTGTTGTACCCCAACTTCGTCATACAGTTTTTCTTCTGCTAAACCATGCCAAAGGCCCTATGAGGTTTCAAGAACCACTGAGGCTTACCAGGAGTGTGTTGCAGCATCCCCATGTTGAATGCTTGTTCATGGAAAACCCTCCATTGAGCTATCACCTGCCAGTTAAAATTTCAACGGGTTGAAACAAAGAAAATCCAAGTATCATTTTAAATTTAAAACACTATTACTTTTGTCATCGAAAAACTTACCCTAACAATGAAACTCCTAAGGTTCGACACTTCACACCAGCAAGAAGACAAGCCTTAGCACTTGCAACATTTACGAGTTCGAACTCAAGAACAAATTTTATAACAGGAAGAATCGAACTCTAGTTCCAAATCACACTCCATTAACTGACAAAAGAACATCCCCACTCTTACGGTGGCTGAGTCGTGGCTCCTCGTCACCAGGATAAAAATCCTGTAACCTTTAAGAACTTCACTAACAGGTCTCAGGTTCAAAACCTCCCAACAACAAAAACTTCAAACCCTACATCATAGAAACATTGTTATCCCTTGCTACCTTACCACTAACGCAAAAATGAATGACAGGGAAAACAATTTTCATTACTTACCCACGCAAAAATAGGGTTTCTTGGTCAACCCTAGATCTTATGAATATCAAACGTGGAAGAGTTTCCAATCGGCACTTTGAATTTCAAGGAATAATGGCAATCAATACCACATTTATTGTTAATATACCAAGTCGCCAACTCAACTAATAAGAGTCATATCGAGACACAACTCAACATCGTATGGTAACTCTGTTACATAGAGAACATCCACATAGGCATCCGCGTCACACAACTAATAGGATATGGTATTACGATCAACCTCTGACACTTTCTATCACATGAAAACCGTTACATGGTTATCCAACACGATAATCCACCAAAGAATTAGATAGAAGCATAAATGACCCAGTCTCGATACTTTAAACCTGCCAGCTTTTGTTTGTAATGAATTTAATTCATGTACCATCCATTATCAATACATTAGCATATGTGTTTTTGCATAGTGTAAACATTTCATCGTTAATATGTATAATCGCTACCATATAAGCATTGTATTTTAATGTCTTTACGTTTAAATATTTCATAACATTCTAATGTATGGAATTCGAGTTTATAGTTTGAAATTCTTTTCAGTTTAGGTATTATAATAATGGTAACACATCATTGATGTATGATATAAGTATTGCAAAGGAACTTTAGGTTATGCAAATTTCTAACCATAACATATGCATAGTTAAGTAGGACAAGGTTTCCATATTTTTGCATGCATTACTCATGTATTGCAACATCATTGATAAGAATTAGATTTAGCTATAGTCTAAATCTTTTGACACACTTATTAATACCAGTTCAACTTAAAACAACATAAGCTCTACATTTGCAAGCTATAAATTGACATTAATAATATTGTATTTATTTTTCAGAAGATAATTATCGTAATGTAAAAGATGATATGATTGTTTTAAACACTGTAGAGTTTGTAAACCAGCATGTAAACCAAATTTGGAACCAAAATTTCCATACCTCCAGTATTTGTATTTGCAAGGAAGTACTTAGTAAATTTCATTCTTATATTGACGATAAACTGAAATACACTTTTACTCTTATCTCATGTTTGTCGTAGAATTATCTTACATGTGTTCTACACATGGAAATGAGATTCAATGCCTTAGCTAAACATAGCTAAGTAAACCTCAGGGTACCTCATATGACACCTTCGTAACCATAAAAAAAAAAAAAACTATCAGTAACTTGTCAAAAATTCTGATCGGATCATTTTTCTATTTTTTCACTTATCTTAAGCAAACTAATGTTGAAAACATGTTTAAAGAAGTGTGTAGTATAGATGGCGTTAAACTATTTTAGTCTCATTAATTATTTTGTTTTTTGTATTAATGATTTCATTAATCAATACTGTCTTGACAAGCATTTATTTTTCCGCATTCGAAATTTAAACAATTAATGCTAATTTTAAATTTTAATTTTTTATGAAATTATTGGGATGTTACATTGGGACACATTGTGTGCAAACAAGGCTTGATCGTAGATCCTGCGAAGATCGTA
The DNA here is from genome assembly GCA_027924585.1 of Larix kaempferi. Taxonomy (NCBI): domain Eukaryota; kingdom Viridiplantae; phylum Streptophyta; class Pinopsida; order Pinales; family Pinaceae; genus Larix; species Larix kaempferi. The sequence continues at coordinate 1,214,870 of BSBM01000642.1, read as the reverse complement.
GTCATTGTAAATTTTCCCACCCCAAATTCAGTCAAGCAGTTGCACACTACATTGGGGCATACCGATTATTACATGAAATTCATAAAAGGGTATGCACAGATAATTGCGGCTATGGAAAAGCTACTAAAGAAAGATGTGCCATTCGTCTGGAATGAAGAATGCGAACAAGGCTTTTAAAACCTAAAAGAGAAGATGGTCACTCGGTCAATCCTATTTTTTGCAGAATGGGAGAAGCCATTTCATGTCCATGTTGATGCTTCGTGTATCGCATTGGGCATTGTTCTTGCTCAACCAGGAGAGGGAGGTATTGATCATCCCATTGCATTTTCCAGCATAAATCTATCATCCGCTGAGAAGAACTATACCACTACTGAGCGAGAAGGACTTGGTATGGTCTATGCGCTGCAGAAGTTTAGACATTACTTTCTTGGTGCACATTTCTCCATGTTCATTGACCATTCTTCTTTGAAATACCTGGTCAATAATCCAGTGTTAGGGGGGCACATATGCAGATGGTTATTACTCTTTCAAGAGTATGACTTTGAAATTGTTGTTAAGCTAGGCATATTGAATTTAGGACCTGATCATCTATCAAGGATTGAGTCTGGAGAAGAATCTACAAATATGGAGGACAATTTTCCCGATGTGGAGTTGTTTGCTATACAGGTTTCTGATGATTACTATAAGGACATCATTGAATTTTTAACCATAGGGTTGGCACCTCAAGAGTTGACTACCTAGTAGAAGAAGCAGCTGGTAGTACGAGCAGTAGACTTCACTATAATTGCAGGTCAACTATACAAGCTAGGACCAGACGAAGTACTACGCAGATGTGTACCATAGCATGAGAAACCATTCATATTAGCTGATGCGCATTTAGGAGTTGCAGGAGGTCGCTATGCAGGGAGAGCTACTGCGTAGGACATATTGCATGCAGGGCTATGGTGGTCTACAATTCACAAGGACTCGAAGGAACATTTCCAAAGTTGCGATCTGTATCAAAGAACCGGAATGCCATCACGCGGAGATGAAATGCCATTAAATTCACAGTTTACATTGCAGGCCTTTGAGAAATGGGCCATTGATTTTGTGGGACCTATAAACCCACCAGAGAAAAGAACTGGTGCACGGTACATCATTACTACCATTGACTACCTCGCCAAATGGGCAGAAGAAAAGCTAGTAAAAGATTGTAGCGCAGTTACAGCCGCATAGTTTATATATGAGAACATCCTGACATGGTTCGAATGCCCAAAAATTTTGATGAGTGATCAGGGCACTCACTTTTTGAATAGAACCATTGAATCTTTGACCGAAGAATTCCACGTTCGCCATCAGTGTAACACGCCATATCATCCACAGGAGAATGGAACTATTGAAGCATTCAATAAAGTACTGGAGAATGCGCTAACCAAAATATGCAATGTGAATAGGGATGATTGGGACCTGCGCATTTCATCTATATTATGGGAATACAGGACTACGTGCAAGAAATTGACTAGCCACACACCCTTTAGGTTTCCTTATGGGCAAGAGGAAATAATTCCAATGGAATATATCTTTCCCAGCTTGCACATAGCAGCGTTTACATGCATGGCAGATCGCGCAGTGCTAGAAGAAAGGCTCCTACACTTGGTTGGGATGGAGGAAGATCGCTTCATCACAGGCTTCCACCAACAAGTGCAAAAAGACCACGAAAAAGGATGGCATGATCGCCATATCAAGAAAAAGTCTTTCCAGGTAGGTGATCTAGTCCTTCTGTGTGATAGCGAATTCATGAAATTTCCTGGAAAGTTTAAGATGCATTGATTGGCCCATATACTGTAATGCATGTTACTAACGGTGGTGTAGTCCAGTTAGCTACATTAGCCAGAGATACCTTGCCAAGATTGATAAATGGTACCAAACTAAAGCTTTACTGCGATAGTCCGGCTGCCCAGAATACTGTATGATCAAGGGAGGCATACCACACAACACTGCTGAAGTTGCGTGCGCAAAAAAAAAAGGGAGAAAATCCACAACAAGCATTGCAAAGTAGAAATTGCGCAGAAAAGGTGGAACCGTGGTCACATAGTAGATATCGCAGAATGCACGACCGGAAGTCACCTTCACACAAGAGCGCCAGCACATCATGATGGGAATCCTTACCACAGCATTTGTCAGTTGATTAGTGGGTCGTTAACCAATTTGGCGGCACTTGCAAAATTTAAAATTTAAGAATGGATGAGACACTTTGGAGCACCATAGAGACCAACGTGACCGATATAGCATTGGAGTCTAGCTAGCAGGCTAAGAAGTTAACGATGACCTGATGGAGTTGACATTCTGGCTACCCGACAACCTTTTCACATTTAAGGAAACAACATTGGAATGATGAGAAGGATCAGATGACAATGCCAAGATCACAGGCACGAGCTGATAATACATATGGAATTTAGTGCCTCGAAAACCGCCGAAAGCCACGTTATAGACCAGCTGAGCCTATAAATATGGCCTCACTCAGCCACTTCTCTACTTTACAAAGTGTTGTGCATTGTTGTCGAAGCTACCAGAGAGTCGAACAAACTGAGCAATTTATGAACGAGTAGGATGATTTACATGAACTATTCTGGTTATTTGAGCAGTTAGGGATTCCAGAAGTCATGACGGAAACAAAGGGAGCGACCTCTAGAAGCTCAACCTGGCAGGCTGCAGGAAGCAGTAAGAGGAAAGACCCAGTTTCAGAGCAGGGAGGAGCCGAAGCAGAAATGAAGCAGCAAAACCTACCTATTTTCCCGGTGTTGGACTACATTCCCCCACAGAAAGACGACGCCCCACCGGTCCACTTACAGAATAATTTTGCGTATGACATCATGGTCCCTACCATTTCTACTAGGGTGAAGATTGACAAAAATTTACTGGGTGGCGTACCAGGATGCAAGCTGGACAACCTGGAGTTACTTGAAAACACGCTGGTAACGCTGAAGAATTATCCACAATTCAGACCTGACGCATACCTCAACCGGGTAACGAATCCACAGACTAGCGTCAAAAAAATGGAAGTCCAATATTGTGTAGAGGCCACTCGGCCATCAAGCTTGTTAAACTTATTACAAATTCCGCACTTCACTAAGGGCACCGAGTTTTCGACGATGGTGCACGTGCTACTGACTTGCGTGCATGAAGGATTCTTATGGTTGGAAAAGCACATTGATATCAGTATAGACATGATACACCAGATCACAGGCCTGAACAAGAGAGGAGAGGACCTTGCTGACCTAATCATAAAGCGGGCGCAGGATAGAGGTCTAAGCACCAAAGTAGAAAAAAAATTCAGTGTAGTGCGAAAGGGATGTGGGTTCCCAACCGCCGATATCAATGATCGTGCCACAAAGTTTACTACCCAGTTGCTTGCAGGAAATATTTTGCGCAAGTGTAGACCGCCTAAGGTACCCGCGGTCGCAATCAAGGCAGCATCTAATATATTGCGCGGATGACCTCATAATTGGTGCTAGTTCTTCCTGAATGAGTTTCTAGCAAATGTTGAAGATACAGAGAATAATGGAACGACATTCCATTTCAGATGGCTACTATTATTGATAGCCTTTGTAGGCTAGAAAGAGCCAGAGGGGTATCAAGGAGTTACAACCTTGATAGGATAGGGTCGCGGAACACATTTTTCTAACCTATGGGCAAGCCCGAAGGCATCTAGAAAGCGGCACACGGATGAAGTTTTTCTATGTTTATTATCACCAGTTGCGCGAAGCAATTATGGCAATGCCGCGCATTTCAAAACTGCTGACTGACAAATATGCATGCACCATGAGGTTTATGGTGAAGAGGCATCAGTCACACATTCAACCAAGGGCTGATGCACAGGAAGGATTATGGTATCCATGGTTTTACTAACTGGATGACGAGACCATCGAATAGATGATGGAGCGTTGGGATGACAATTGGAAAGTTCCTGCATCACGAGATGATGCATGAGACTATGATTAATAGGTAGAACCTATGTTGCATAAGATCGACATAAAAGACACCGATGAGGAAAAACAAAACACAGATAAGGAAGAAACAGAAAAGCACAAGGAACATCAAGCAGGGGGGCTACCTACAGGTATTCCCATTGAGGAAGAAAAGGATGATGTGCAGAGTGAACATATAGAGATGATAGTGGGCAAAAGAAAGGCCACTGAAGGCCCCACACAAACGCAAAGCCGACGTACAAGGATGAAGTCCAAAAACCTGAATTCGGACCACAGCTACACCTAGACGACTGCGAGATAATCGCAACAAAAGTGCAGGAAGTGTTGGAAGAGACTCGCACAGAAAAAGAATCCAAACAAGAACAAATGCAATTAACCATAATCCAAGCTATGGAGGAAGTCAAGACAATGGTAGCACAGATGGGGTTGGGGCATCCAAGTTCAGATTCTGATGGGAAGTCGGGGGAAACAAGCGCACAAAGAAGACTGCCTATTGTTGTAAGTAAGTATCCATGCGTGTTGAACCTTGAGTTGACCTACCTCATTTATCCAAATGAAGCGGTTAAGGAGGCAGTAAAGACTACATGCCTTGACCTTAATATTGGGGCTTTTCCCCTAGAAGACTTGAATGAGTTGCACATAAAGGTTGTGGAAGAGATTCATGAGAGAGGCCTTGCCTCATATGATCAGTGTACATAGTTAACTGAAGATATCAATTAGTTAAGGTAGGAATCAAATCACAACAAGCAAGAGTTGAGCGTAGCTAAGGAAAAAGGCCAAAAGATGAAGGAGACCATTTCAGCGGTCCGCGCGAAAATAGAGGAATGCGAAGAGGATGATGATGTGGAGGACATGATAAAGAAAATTGGGGCCAAGGTAGAGTCCCTCACTTCCGAGAAGATACAAAGGGAACATTGCAGAGCTAGAGGCTAGGAACCCTGTCATTCCACTGGATCAGTTCCCAGCTCCAGCTGAGGAGGTGAAAGCAAATATGGATGGCATTTCGTCAGAAGTAACGAAATGACAAGATTTACTTGAAGACATAACTACAGTAGTAACAGGGTTGAATGAGGACCCCAAACTTCAGTAGATAAAGGCATATTTGCAGCGGACACAGCAGTAGGTAGATGCTACAAGCGCAGAGGTAAAAACTGCACCGATAAGGAAGAAAGTACAGAAGTTTAACGTAGTCAAAGAACCGCAGAAAGCGCTAGTGGTGCTTAGAGAGAAGGAGGCTACCACATCCACCAGGTTGCAGCCCATTGATCAAGAAGGCCTCGAATTGATGGAACAATTCGATGCGAACTTCGTGGAACTTCAAGCCGCAGAGGGAACCATGAAAGAAAATGTGTCTAAGGAGAAGGTCTCACAAGAAACTTTGGAGACGCTTTAAGGTTTTAAACAAAAAGCCAAGGAGATAGTTGCAGAGTTAGCAGGAACTCTACAAAGCTTTACATCAAATATAGGTACCATGGAAGATGTGGCACCAGAGTACGCAAGTGGAAGTGGCTTGGGATGAGCCACAGGTGAGTGTTAGGGGCCTATTGGGAGGGGCCCAAGTGGATTAGAAAAATACACAAGTGTTGAAAATCGTGCATTGCACACTGCGAAAAAGGATAGAATCAGTTTTGAGAACTGCGTATTGTCGCGCAGTGGTAATTGGTAAGGCAGAGTTGTGCAATATGATGATACGAAGATGTCGCGCAACTTCCATTTTGGATAAGAACGTATGGAAAGGTCGAGAAGAGAAAGCGACCTATTTTGGGACACAAATATGGATAAACGGGACCATGAAAATCAGATCACATCCAAGAACTCTCCAAGAAATTGCACTCTCTCATATGAAAAATCTCACACAACTAGTCAAAAGACACAAAAATAATGCACAAGAATAGATTTCTTTATTACTTCTCATGAACAATAATTACATCAGCCAACATATGAATGTTGTAGGCTGTTATTAAATAACATTACAGCAATAATTTGAATGGCTAAATATTCCAAAAGAATCTTCTATCCAATAGACTTTCTAAAGCTGCCCATCCCCCCTAGGTGGCAAGTTGGTTTTCCAAATCAGCTCAAAAGCTCACGAATTGCTAAATTAGTGACCTGAAGGTGAAATATAGGTAAAATAAATTCCAAATATGAAATTGGAGTGGAAATGGTGCTAAGGAAATTTTTTGGTGAGAAAAACACTTTCCTAGGTTGACTAGCTCTTTCCTTTGGGGGCAAAAGTAGTAAAAGTGGCATCTTTCTTCACAAATGCACTCTCCTTCCTAAATCTTATCCAAAAATATTTAGGAATCTTCCCAAATGGCCTAGGAGACTTGTAGAACACACCTTGCATGGAACCTTATCCTCCCAAATTGCCTTGTGGGCCACACAATGGCAATTTCCTCAATTATTACATAGAATTAACCAACAAGTGATTAATTAATGAATATTATGTAATTAATTAAATGGTAGGAAGGCTTAAATATTCCAACACCCCCTCTTAATTATGACTTGAATTATCTAAATATCAGAAAATATAAAAAATGCTAAGGGCCCAGTAACATGACTTGGTCACCCCGTACAAAATACTACCGGTCCACAAAACAAGGATAGAAGGAAAACATCATGGGAAAAACCTTCCCTCAAAACATGGACATAACAAAATTGAAAGGTTGCTGATAAACCCTTCACTCCACCACATTTCCAAACATCCCAAGCAGTGATCTAATATAGTTGAATGTCTTCTCTATGAAAGCCTTGGTGATGATATCTGCAGTTTGCTCACCTGTGGGGCAATACTGCAAATCTATGATCTGGTCATGCACTAGTCCTCTGATGTAGTGCATATGAATCACTATGTGCTTGGTCCTCTTCCTCTGTACTATATCACATGAAACTCTAATGGAACTCTGGTTGTCACAATAAATGATAGTAGGAGTACTCAAAGCAATCTCAAACTCAGACAAAATCCCCTGCAACCAGACACACTGTGTAGCAGCATTCACTGCTCCTATGTACTCTGCCTCCCTTGAAGATAGTGGTATGGCATTTTGTTTCTTGCTGGACTAGCAAACAGGGCCACATCCAAGCATGAAAACAAATCCTGATGTGGATTTCCTGTCAAGGCTATCACCATCCCAATCCAAATCTGTGAAACCCAAGAGATCTAAGCTCGAACCTGTCACATAGTGAATCCCATCAATCTTTGTGCCCTGCACATAATGAAGGATTATTTTTGCAGCCCTCCAATGTAACTCATGTGGCTGCTCCATGTATCTAGATGCCACACTCACATCATATGCAAGATATGGATGAGTGTGAGTCAAGTAGAGTAAGCTGCCAATCAACTGTCTGTAGAGTGTACTATCAAAAAGCAGTGTAGATTATGCTTCTTCCATTCTGAATCCAGAAAGGAATGGAGTCTTAGAAGGCTTGCAATCAGCCATCTTAAACTTCTTCAAGAGATCAGAAGCATACTTTGACTGACATACCTTGGTACCTTCTTTTGTTTGTGAAATTTCAAGCCCCAAAAATTGCTTGAGAATTCCCAAGTCACTCATGGAGAATGCTTGGTGCATTGCGGTCTTAAGAGCTACTATTTGTTCAGTGCTATCACTTGTGATCAGCAAACCATCAACATACAGCACTATTAACATAATAAAACCATCATCAAACTTCATATATACATTCGGATCAGATTTACACCGAACATAGGATTGTGACAGCAAACAACTGTCCATCTTCGCATACCAAGCCCTGGGGGCTTGCTTGAGTCCATACAAAGATTTTTTCAACCTACAAACAAGTTTTGGATCTGATGTGTACCCCTATGGATTCTACATATATATCTCCTCTTCAAGTTCCCCATGGAGGAAAGCACTTTTCACATCCATGTGATGTACTTCCCACCGCTTGGAAGCTGCCACTGCCAAAACTAGTCTAATGGAGGATTTCTGAGATACTGGTGCAAATGTTTCATTATAATCAAGTCCTTGGACCTGAGAATACCCCTTTTCTACCATCATTTCCTTGTACTTAATGGTTGTACCATCCACTGCACATTTAGTCTTATAAATCCATTTGCATCTTACCAACTTTCTGCCTACGAGGAGCTTGACTAGGTCCCAAGTTTCATTCTTCTACAATGGCTGAAACTCCTCATCCATATCAATCTACCATCTAGGATCATGTTAGGCATCCTCATATGTTTGTGGATTAGAATATATCATCATATAGCACTTCTCAGAAAGAAAAGGATCATTCACATTGAGAGCAGTCTCAAACTGTGATCTAGTCCTCCTTTAGTCCTAAGGGTTGCCTGCTAGTTCACTTGCTGCTTGCAAATTTTTTGCAGCCCACTTAAGCCTTATAGGTGAGTTTGCATCTGCAATAAATTGATCCTCATCATCATAAATATCAGAATAAAAAATATCAACAACATCACTTACTTCTTCTTCAGTCAGTGGTGAAGATGAATCTCCAATTTCTGCGCTCTGAGAGGGCTCTTCCTCAAGCTGCACACTTCTTTCGATGAATGCTTTATGAGTTGTCATGTTAAGAAAATTATATGATTTGGAGTCCTATGAATATCCCACAAACAAACATGGTTGGATTTGGGGCTGCATAGCCCTCCTCTTCTCAATCGGAATCCTAGCCCAAGCCTTTGAGCCAAAAATCCTGAAATGAGAGATATCCATTTTTTTACCTATCCAAACCTCAAAAGGAGTGATACCTTTGAGATCTTTGTGTGGCACTCTATTTTGAATATAGGTGGCACAATTTATTGCTTCATCCCATATCTTAGGAGACAAACCTTTTGCCTCAATCATGCATGTGGCCAAATCCTTAAGAGATCTTTTCTTTCTCTCAGCAACTCCATTCTACTGAGGTGTATATGGAACTGTATGTTGCATCTGTATGCCCGATGAAGCACAAAATTGCTGAAACTCTGATTTCACATACTCACCACCATTATCAGACCTTAACACTTTAATATTCCTACCAGACAAATTCTCAACTGAGGCTTTGAATCGCTTGAAAAACCCAAAAACTTCTGATTTAAGCTTGATGAAATAAACCCAACAGTACCTGCTAAAATCATCTATGAATGTGAGAATGTATTTCGCTGAATTCAATGACTCGTGAGGAAATGGACCTGATATATCATTTTTTATAAGTTCCAATGGTGAATTGGTTCTCTCAGTGGTATATCTCCCATACTTGTGCTCAGGGTGCTTTCTTAGGATGCAGGATTGACAGACACTTTTGGAAAATTTGATATTGGGCAGCCCTATAACCATCTCTTTCTCATGAAGTTGGGAAATGTATTTGTAGTTTAGGTGGCCAAATATTTCATGCCATAGCTTGCTAGACTCATTGGCATGGGTTAGTAGAGTAGAAGGTGAGGAGTTTGGCACAAAATGAGAAAACTTGTAGATTCTACAACAGTGGTCAGCAGTACCAAATGCAATATTTTTTCCTATTGAAATTTCTTATATCTCAACATCATTGTGGGTAAAGGTGACTCTCTTGGGCAGCCCTGTATGGGTCATCTGATAGACTGACAGTAGGTTTTCAACAAGTCCATGGACATATAAAACATTATTAAATGACCCAAACTCAATATCTATGCTACCTTTGCCTTTGCTAGAAGTTTCATAATTGTCTCCCAAAACAATATTCGGACCACTGGAAGAGTCAAGTGAAGTAAAATACTTGCTTGTAGACACCATGTGTCTTGAAGCACCGGAATCAATGATGGATGATGAATATTGGGAAGTGTTGGCCATCAATGCATGATCTCTCTCTTTGTCATCAGAATTTGATCCTCCATCTTTTCTTCTTGCGCTCTCTGGGAGAGGGATGTTGCCTTCCTCCAATGCCTGAGTTAATTGGTCGATGGTCTTCTTAATACAAGAGATTTCGGGATGAAAGACCTTGCTACAATAAGTGCACTTTGTCCTCTCATTCTTCTTGTTCGGATTCTTCTTGAAGTTTGATGGCACTCCATTAAAATTCTACTTGTCTTTCTGCTCACCAGTGGGCTTCTTGAAGTTGCCTTTCGAATTCTTTGAGTCTCCAATACTTAGACAATGGTCTTTGGATGGATTTTTAATGACTCCCATTAAGACCAGCTTGTCTTGCTCTTGAGTTAATGATTCCATGAATTCTGAAAGTGACGGGCTCTTCCAATTTTTAATTGCTTTCCGGGTGGAATGGAAGGTGGAGACAAAAATTGAATAGTCCGGGCCAAGCTTGGAGAGAATGGCCAAAATTAATTGCTCATATTTCTTGTCTATTCCACATTGCTTCAGCTGCAATACAAGAGACTTGAATTTGGAGAATAATTCTTGTAGATTATCGAAACTCTGCGGACTCAAAGAGACTAGCTCGTTGTCCAATTGGTGGCCTCTCAATTCATTGGTTTTACCGAACAATTCTTGAAGTTTCAGCCATACTTCATTGGGTGATGTGAGGCCATCAAGATGAAATAAAAGTTCTCTGGATGTAGTGAGAGATAACAGCCCATAGGCTTCATCCCTTCGATTATTCCACTTAGATTTCTCCACTGCTGAGGTTGGCTCATCTTCTGTTGCCATGGTCACCCTGTAGAGCCCTTTGCTCCTCAGTAGAATCTCCATCTGTGCTTTCCAATCAAAGTAATTGAAAGGAGTGAGGATGATCTGATATGTATGATCCATTGCTGCAACTGATATAACTTTTGTACTGAAATTAGAACACTTATGGATTCCAAAATGCACCCTGCAGAGAATAGAATTCACCTGGTGAATTGATCAATGCGCCCTTCCTGAGACTGTTGGATCCTGCAAGACAATCAATAGATGAAAGGAATAGATTGATGGCTCTAATACCATGTGAAAATCAGATCACATCCAAGAACTCTCCAAGATATTGCACTCTCTCATATGAAAAATCTCACACAACTAGTCAAAAGACACAAAAATAATGCACAAGAATAGATTTCTGTATTACTTCTCATAAACAATAATTACATCATCCAACATATGAATGTTGTAGGTTGTTATTAAAAAACATTACATCAATAATTCGAAAGGATAAATATGCCAAAAGAATCTTCTATCCAATAGACTTTCTAAAACTACCCATCCCCCCTAGGTGGCAAGTTGGCTTTCCAAATCTGCTCAAAAGCTCACGAATTTCTAAATTAGTGAGATGAAGGTGAAATATAGGTAAAATCAATGCCAAATACGAAATTGGAGTGGAAATGGTGCTAAGGAAAGTTTTTGGTGAGAAAAACACTTTCCTAGGTTGACTAGCTCTTTCCTTTGGGGGAAAAAGCAGTAAAAGCGGCAACTTTCTTCACAAATGCGCCCTCCTTCCTAAATATTATCCATAAATATTTAGGAATGTGCCCAAGTGGACTAGGAGACTTGTAAAACACACCTTCCATGGAATATTATCCTCCCAAATTGCCTTGTGGGCCACACAATGGCAATTTCCTCAATTATTACATAGAATTAACCAACAAGTGATTAACTAATGATATCTCTATCGCTACTGAAGTGACCATATTCTCTAATCTCATTATGCGATCGTGCTCATCTTGAAGTTTCATGGAACGCTCCAAGCTTGACTCCTACAACTGCTTATAGTTTGCAACTAACTCTTGGTGCTGGTTTCGAGTGACTACATCTCTCTCATGGATATCCTCCACAACCTGCAAGTGCAGATTATGTAGACCCTCCATTGGCAGCATTGAGATGCTAATGTTCACATGCTAGATGTACTGCTCACCTGAAGTTAACTATTCACGCAGTGGTAATCTTACACTCATTAGATCAAGTTTGACTATGCGTGGCTTTGATGGCAAGGTCAGGGCTAAAGGCACTGTCTTTGGCTGTGAAGTGCCCCCTAAATTTTCTTCTAATTCTCAATCTAGTGGCAAGGGTTAGCTAAGTTGTACCTTCTCAAACTTTCTTGTTATACCTTGTAGTGTGGTGAGGTTCTTTTATAAAGTCTCTTGAATTGCCTTGTCCTTTTTCTCTTTGGTGGCCAACAGTCTTCCATGTGTGTTGTTATCGTGGATGTGATCATCTCGTAATCATCATCATGGAGCTTTGCCTCTGATTGGCCCTTAATAACTTTATGTTTCTTCTTTTGTACCTTTTGTTGTATAGGACTTTCGGCTTCCTTCATTTTTCCTGTCCATGACTCTTCAACAATAGGTGTAGGAATTGGATTTCTCTCCGCGGAAACAATCTCAATTTCCACAATCCCTTCGAATTTGAATTCAGGGATCCATTACTTCATATTGGTGTCGATGTCTTCTTCAGTCATGTGGTAGTTCCCTTGGAACCATTCTAGATTCTTCTTCTGTGCTTTTGCTGAAATGTAGATAGAGTGCATATCAGCATAAAAATTTTCAATGCGAATATATTTAGTTGTTACCTCTTTTGATATTCGTGGCTTGACGATGATGAATTCACGTAGCTGCTAATAGTAAGTGTAGAAGACTTCAGTTGACATGTGCTATCTTTCTAATATCAAATTCGCCCAAAGGTTGGAATAGCAGGCTCCTCTACAATTGTTGTTATCTGTGATCAACCCAACATAATGCTTTAGGTCCTTCCACCCTACAAATGCAATCAACACTATCAACTAAGTATAGTGGAAATTGCTGATATGTGTCTGTGTATAGCTCACTTCTTCGAGAAATTCATTAAACAGGTACTAAAACCAGTTAAATCTTTCGTCACGGCCTTTTCTCCAAGGAGCACTGCGCTAGTGATTACTTTAGCATGTCTTGCTTTTCATAGAATCTTTCCTGCTAATATTTGTGTTATTAACCGCGTAGCTTCGTCGTCTATTTCATCTATGACAAAGCCTCTCTTCCCTTTCACGACGGTATGTGATTTTTTCATCTTCGCGGCGACCTCCTTGTCCAAGTTCTTTCCTTGAGAAAACTACGATGGATCAAGTCGATGTTCAGGTCGATGTTGTGATCCGACCATAGGTATCCTTGGTGGGTGCATGACGTCAGAGTGCACACCACCACATTCCACTCTGGGGTTTGGTCGAAATGCGGGAGCCTCAACAGATTGAGCAATCTTGATTCAACTAGTCCTGATAACCAATTCTACGCGACCAACACAGAATTGCCTGTTACATCGTAATCTTCCACCCTGTGAGCATCAGCATTATTTGGCTTGTAGGATCCATTTCAGTGACTCAGATCTACTCATATCCTTCAGACACTATTTTTCCCTATTTTTATTCCTACCCACTTGTTGCATCACTATAGCAAGTGTACCCACGAGTTGCATCACTATAACCTGCGAGTATCAAGTAAAATTGTAAAAATCACTATTTTATTACTTTTTACTCCTAGAAAGCAGTCATTGGGTGACCTTTGGCTCTCCATCTACCCAAGTAATGCGTCGACGTGTCCTTTCACCTACCTTTGAGAGGACTATATATTGAGCACATATGGCTTATGGACAAGAGAAAGAAGAGAATAGCAGGAGAACTCTAGTGGATTTTTTCCCTATCTTGAGTCTACACTCATTGATCCTTGTAGTTGTGAACCATTTGTGTTCCCCTTCCAAGATATTTTCTAGTTTGAGTTTTCCATTCATGGAGGATTGAAGTGGTGGAGGCACAAGTGGATTGATCTAAATCTTGGTTCAGATTGGTTGCCGGCAAGAGGTTGTATCACTTTGTACTTCTTCATGTTAATTAATTGAAATACTCATATTCTTGTCCATTCATGTTGTGAATGTTGTTTATTATACATTGGGTTACATTTGCTTGTGATATTATGGACCATTGTTATTGATAATGTTAATGCCATCTATATATTATATGTACTTGTTGGATATTGGCTATCAAGACTAATTTGCAGATTTCAAGTGCATGGATTGAAAGCTCCAATGGGGATCTACATCAAACATTTGGATCAAGGTTGGTTAAGTTTCTCCATTATCTTAACATTGTCATTTATAATAGCATTGTTTTGAGAATTGAGTTGATTTTTGGTAGTCATCTGTCTGTTGTGGTCTTCCCAAGCCATAGTGAGTTTTCTCCAATATAGAAATGGCGACTCTACTGGGGAAAACATCCATGTTTGGGAAATTGTTTGAGCATTAGTCCTTAATTAGAGTTGTTGTTTATAGAAGCTCCGTGTCTCTGATTGGCCGTTAAGATACACCATAGAAAACTTTCTTTTTCTGATCCCTTGGACTCTTTATTTTTCCATTTGCCTTTCCTCACCCATGGGCTAGCTTAACTCAGCTCACGTATACCCACCTCTGTTTACTCTACTGCTCGCGGGTACCCACAGGTATTCCTTCGATAGTAACATATAACTCTGGATTTTGTTGGTTTATGGCTATTGGTTGTTGCTGGGTTGGCTTTGGTTGTTCCTAAGTCTTTGTTGGCCTCTTTCTTGACTATTTCATGCCTTGGTTGTGACCAAAACTCTTCGTTTCTCTTGGTTGAGCCTTCTTGGTGTTTTACCAATCTTTGGATTTAGCCTCTTGGTTTTTTCCTTTTGAGCTCATTCCTTTGGCTGAGTCTTGCTATTTAGGATCTACTGGGTTGTCTTAGTGATCTTCTCGGCACTTCAGTGATTGAATAGTAGGATTCTGCTTGCATTTTTTCATTCCATTTATATTGAAAAATACAAAATATACATCTAGTTTTTTGCATTTTCCTTCTTGTTTAAAAGTGAAAATACAAAAATATTTTACTTTCATGTACTGCATATTGCATTGAGTGCTTGTTGCCTTCATTTAGGTTCTTCTTTTGCATCGAAAAGATAAAAGACTACATCTTTATTTCGGAAAATTCGGTTGATTTGCATATTAGTGGCATTGTTTTATTGGATAGATGAGTCTAGGATTGGACGATTTTGCATACTATTGAGTCTTACACATCACTAGTTTCAAGATCATATCCCTTGAGTAACCACAACCACTAAAATTAACGCTTAATCTTAAAATTGATTAGACTGATTTTATTTATAGGGTACTCCAACTAGCATAGTTTTAGAGTATTGGAATAGATCATTGTGAGTTAACAATCCAATACTACTAGACGAAACATTAGGTGTCTGACCAGGGAGTGGAGGAATCCATGGTATAGATCGATGTTCCCAGGTAGCTCTACTCAAGCCAGAGTTAAGCACGAGGTCACGGGAGGTTGGTTGAGGAGATATCCCTCTGATACCAGCTGAACGTGGGAGATATATCCAGGATTTGTTCGTATCTAGGGGTACCGGAGGTTCGTCCTCTTGTGCTTCGGGATTAGCTACCCTGCCCATATGACAGATCCCACCTGCGATAGTCCCCCTGAGCATTGGTTATATTGCAGTGACCATAGTTTCCTTACCTAGGTATCGCACAGGGTACTTGCAGTGGCTATACCGTTTGTGTCCTGAGTCAAATAAGGATTGGACAACACAGTTGTGTTTGTGCAGTGGACTTGACCCTGTACATGCAGTGAAGCCTGGGTGTCTCTATAACTGATTATGTTACCTCTGGCTATAGTTTGGGAGTCTCAATCCTCTCCTAGGCGAGAAATACCGTCTCTAGTGTCGAGAGCTCATTTTGCCACTCTGTTTGTCTGCTCTTGGCTATAGTTTCTCTAGGTGTGTGCTTTTGATTTACTATTTTTGATCGATAGTTGGCCTTTAGGGGACATTTTGATTATATATTCTCTCTGGAGATATCGTGGCGCAGAGCCCAACTCTCCGCCGGTCCCATCAGTCGACTGGTTTAAAGCTAGTCGAGCTTTCATGCCGTGTTGCTAGAGGGCGTTGGAGGACTCCCTATGAGTCTTCGGATTCTTACGAGACTTACGTCCAGGATGTCATGACTACTACACATCCCGATACTGACGAAAAACATTCGACTCCTTTGGGTAGAGTTGACCATACTTCTGATCTCCATACTCCTCGTGAGGAGTGGGGAGGTGATCCACCTGAGACTCAACCTGGTTCTATTTGGCCTAATCAACTTGAACGAGATCTGTTTGATCCTTTGAATCCAAATAATTATCTTTACCTGAGGACAAAGAATAGAACGAGCCTTTCGTTCCTTCGTTTCCACACAATTATAGATACGGGATGCCTGAGTCACATGATGACATTGGCCCTACGATCAACCCCATCGCACTCTCTTTTGGTATGCCTAGTCATAGTACTGTCGAACCTTCCACTACGGTTGGTAGTCACGCTGGCACTAGTCAAAGTGTTAGCCATTCTATACCCATTGGGGGCACTACATTGTCCACCCACACACATAGTATGGGGACTGGTCAAATTCCTAACAATGTTAATGTTAGAAGACAACCACCTCCTAAAATTACCCAACCTAATCGTAACGTTGTTCGAAACATGACTCGCCATCCACAACCTAATACACATGTCGTTACTCATCAACCCAGGACTACTTTTACAGATGATAATGTTCCTCCCAACCACGAGGGTGGAAACATACCGCATACTTTTGCGTCCACTACCAACACTAGTAATGCTAATGTAGGGGGTGGGAATATCTCCTATCCACATGGACATCACTCCACCATCCCTACTACTAGTCACACCAATATTGGAGTTGGGAATACTTCTCATGCTTATGGTCATCACACAACTGCTCAAGCTAATCCTAATGCTAGGGGTGGGAACATACCATACCATTACGGTCATTACAACACAGTTCCCGCTATGAATAGTACATATATGCCCCATACTCATGGTGGAAACCCTTACTACAACACAGTCGATGCTGGCCACTAGTATAACCCACCACCCCAATATGGTACCCAAAACACACATATACCTACTTACTCTCAAATGGGTCAGGTAGGAAGAGGTTATCAATCCTATGGCCATGGGAAAGCTTATGGTCCGTCAGGTCCTCATTATCACTAGATTAATCCTCATGGTCAAGCTTTTGGTCCATCTTATAACACAGTTCCGTTTAACCAACCTTTTATGGGGGCTTATAATCAAGCTTTCCAGCCTCAACTCCCGTTCCTTGAACGCTTAAATATTTTGGATCTTTCGAAGCTCACGAATCATCCAATATGTCATGACCCTACTTGTCCTCGAGTCCCTACCAAGATCCTTTCGAACATTTCAAAGTTTGAGGGGAAAGGTGGTGAGGACCCAGGAGATCATGTCATGACATTTCACCTTTGGTGCTCCTCCAACTCTTTGAATCATGATTCCATTAGATTACGACTATTTCAACGTACCCTCACGGGGGCAGCCGCGAAGTGGTATGTGGAGTTGCCCGAAAACACCTATAGGGGACTCAATGAGATTGCTTTGGTTTTCTTAGACCATTTCCAGTTACCGATTTGTTATGATACTGGTACTAAGTTGTTGTCCACCTTTCATCAAAATAAGGCCACACATATTTCTGACCACGTTCAAGAGTGGCATCAGTGGAAGAGATTGGTGAAATCCAACATTCCTCCAAAGTTCCTGGTGGAATGGTTCCTCAAGTCTCTATGCCCATACACTGCCAAGGATGTTTTGATTTCCGGCATTGTGACTGAGGAACAAGCTATCTTGAAAGTCCAGTAGTTAGATCTACTTTATTCTCAGTCTGGCATTTTATATGACATTATTCCTGATGCACCGAGAACAAGACATGAGCCCATGTCAGTTCCTGGACCACATACTGATGGCATCGTGGGGTCCGCATGAACTCGCCCTATAGACTTGGTAGCTAATCAAATGCAAAAATTTTCGCTAAACCAGTCTACTCCTGGACAGGTTCACACCATGTCCACTTCCACTCCGTCGTCTGATGTACACAATGTGCAATCAACGAAACCATCGGGCAGCCATCAACCTAGTTGTAAGAGAAAGGGGAGAAAAAATGGAAGTAATAACAATAGCAATCGTAATACTCCTCATAAAGAGAATACCAACCCTCCTCGGGAACGCGGTAATGGTGGCGAGGATCGTAAACCTAGGCATAAGGTGAAATTCCCTTGCAAGCTTTGTGGGGAGGATCATCTTACTCACTTATGTCCTCGAATTGAAGAAGCATCGAAGAATTTGTTAAATTTTGAGCATTAATTCAAAATACTCTAGGATCTTTGTTGAGAGAATAACATATACAGTATATCAATGCATGACAATCACAATATGACAAGCATCACAAGAATCAAAAGCATACGATACAAGAGACACAGAGTTTCCGTGGGGAAAACCCTAAGGTGAAAAACCCCACAACTTCCTCAGAGATAGAGAGAGCAATGTCTCAACCAAAGTACAACCAAAATACACTCAGATAGTCTCCTAGTAGCAGATGATCCTCCTCCTCACTAGTGCACTACTTTCTGAGTGAGAGTGAGTTACTTTTCCCAGTGAGTAAAATAGAGATCTCCGATCTCTATTTATACTAACCTTTTTGCCCAGTGACCTTATGGGGCCGACTTGTCTAGCTAGGTACATCCACATTATATTATATATAATTCAGGGCCGACCCCACAAGGTGGTCTAATAACCCATCGGCAAGTACACACACCTGCGACACTTGTCAATCCACATGACGACACTTCCTTATAGAGGAATGACACATCTCTTATAAGGGTACAATAAATATATATAAAATACACATATGAAATACATTCTAAAGTTACATATACATCAACACTCCCTCTTAACTAGGAAGGTATTTCTCGACACACTTTTGCTAGATAAGTCTTCTTCTCAGGATCATCGTCATCGATGCATCGCCATCATCATCATCACTGCTGCTGCTATCTCAACCAATCTCTGACTCTACTCATCATAGGAAGTTCTACAGAACCTGTCCTTTTTCATACTGGATGTATGCCCACCACCTACAGGTCTTCATCATCACTAGCCATATTGTGGAAACCTCAGGACTTATTACGTGCATCACAAAACCTGGCTGCAGCATCCCAGGCTATTACGAGCACACAGCTCTACCCATAGGATCTCCTAGGAGCACATTACATGTGACCCATCACAAAACCTAGCTGAAGCATCCCAGGCTGTTACGAGCACACAACTCTACCTGTTGGATCTCCCAGGAGCACATTACATGTTATCTCACCACAAAACCTGGCTGAAGCATCCCAGGCTATTACGAGCACATGGCTCTACCTGTCGGATCTCCTAGGAGGACATTACATGTGGTCCACCACAAAACCTGGCTGAAGCATCTAAGGCCTTTTTCATCTTATCCAGATCTCCCAGGAGAAAATTACATGTGGTCATGGAAAAACCTAGCTGAAGCATCTGAGGCCTTTTTCATCTTGTCTAGATCTCCTAGGAGCAAATTACATGCCATAGGACAAAACCTCGAAAGAGCATCTGCAAGATATTCCAGGGCAATGAATTACATGCCATAGGCAAAACCTCGAAAGACTATCTGTAGATGTCCCAGGGCCAAATTATATGTCCTCCCAGAGCAAAACCTCGAAATATCATTTACCAGATATCCCAGGGCAACGAATTACATGCCATAGGAAAAACCTTGAAAGACTATCTGCAAATCTCCCAGGGACAAATTATATGCTCATCTGCACAACCCGTTCCACGGCCACAGAGTATCATATGATACTCATCATACATCATCCTGATGTACACATGATCACCCTGATCATCATCACTGTAACATCCTGCTGCATGTCATCTGGAGAAGCTCGTCATCCACGATCATCCTGATCATACAATGCATCCATCTGATGCACACCACGTATCTACCTGATACATATCATCATACATAGTGTATCCACTTGATACATAGATACATGATCCACACAATGTATCCATCAACATACATGATCTACTTGATCATACAATGTATCCACCTGATACATATACAGATACATGGTCCAAGCATCCAACATTATGCATATACAAAATATATACACATGATCCAACCGATCATATCCAGCATCCAACATGATGTGTACATACATATAAATGATCCAACTGATCATATCCAGCATCCAACATGATTCATATATACATATAAATGATCCAACTGATCATATCCAGCATCCAACATGATGCATACATACATACATAAAAAAATGATCCAATTGATCATATCCAACAAAAACCAGAACATGATCCTGATGCTCATCATCCAGCGCTTACATCCACAACCATGTGAAGGATCCTCCTTCCAACATGCATGGAATGGCTTCAGCAAATGTGTCCATCACTTCTTCCTCGAAGTGTCCTCGATCTGAAGAATGCCAAGCCTCTCTCTGAAGTACTCAAACTTCACTCTGGCAAGTGGCTTCGTCAGCACATCTTCAATCTGTTCGTCTGTCGCAACATACAGGAGCTTCACAGCTCCTCTCTGCACCATATCCCTGATATAGTGATATTTGATTTCTATGTGTTTCGAACTATCATGAAACACTGGGTTCTCAGACAGCTTCACACAACTCTGGTTATCACAGAAGATACCAGTAGCATCCAACGGGAGATCAAATAACTCAGACAGTAGCTTCCGTAGCCATACTACCTCACAACTAGCTGAACAGGCTGCAACATACTCTTCCTCAGCTATACTCAGTGCCACGCAGGACTGCTTCCTGCTAAACCATGAGATCACACCTGATCCCATACTGAAGCAGCACCCAGATGTGCTCTTCCTATCTGCATCACTGCCAGCCCAATATGAATGAACATAACCCTTCAAGTTAAACTTTTGATTCGCTTCATACTTGAGCCCAAAATCCACTGTACCCTTCAGGTACCTCAGAACATGCTTTACAACAACCAGGTGAACACTCCTCGGATTTGTCAGGAACTGGCTCAATGTGTTCACAACAAAGAAAATATCTGGTCTCGTGTGTGTCAGGTACATCAAGGACCCAATCATCTGATGATACATACAGACATCAACCGGCTCAGATGAAGCCTCACACAGAAGCTTCAGATTCGATGCCATAGGTGTGGCCATGGCCTTGAAATCCATCATCCCGAATCTCTTCAGGATATCTACTGTGTACTTCCCTTGACCAAGAAAGATCCCACCTGCATTCTGCCACACCTCCATACCTAGGAAATAGTGCATCATTCCCAAATCTTTCATATCAAATTCAGCAGCAAGCTTCCTCTTAGTATCTGCAATCAGTCTGTCATCTCATGTTACAAATAAGTCATCCACATACCGGAGTAGAATCACAGGATTCCCTTCCTCAACCTTGTAGTAAAGGTTGGAATCCTCTTTACTCTTGGTAAATCCCAAAGTAGATAGGAAACTATCCATCCTACCCTACCAGGTTCTGGGAGCTTGCTTCAAGCCTTACAAGGCTTTCTTCAATCTGCACACATATGACTCCCTGTCATGTATTTCAAAACCGAGTAGCTGTTCCACATATACTTCCTCTTCAACTACACCATTCAAGAAAGCAGTCTTGACATCCATTTGGTGTATTTTCCATCTCATTGCTGCAGCCAGGGCAAGTATTGTTCTGATGGAAGTATACCTGGCTACAAGTGCAAAAGTTTCTTCATAATCTATTCCCTCTTTCTGAGAGAAGCCACGAGCTACAAATCTTGCCTTATATTTCTCTATACTGCCATCTGCAGCATGCTTGATTTTGAAGATCCATTTAGAAGTCACAATAGACTTCTCTTTAGGTCTTGGGACAACATCCCAAACATCATTCTTCATTATTGATTTGTATTCCTCAACCATGGCATCCTTCCATTATTTCTTTTCCACTGCTTCTTCATAACTGGAAGGTTCTTTGTTCATAATGTCACATAGTAAAGCAACATAGCTGGTATGTGATCTGGTTCTCTTCTTTGCTCTGTGTTCTTCTTCTGGAATGCCAAATCTTTCTGCATCTTGAATGAGCTCTCTATCCCATGCAGGTTTCCTCTTGTGAGATTTATCCTCACAGGGTGGATCTATAGGTTCTTGTCTATCTTCAAACTCACGAACAACTTTTGGAACTTCTTCAATCATGGTAGTGTCTTGAAATCAGGTTTCCTTAGGTTCTTCATAAACTTTGATAGGTGCCTTCCTTGATTTGATGAATGCTGAGTTTTCATCAAATGTTACATCCCTGCTGACATCAATCTTCTTGAACCCTGGAAAGTATATTCTATAAGCCTTCGAGCTTTCACGGTAACCCACAAAGATACCCTTCTTTCCTGGAGGATCTAGTTTAGTCCTCTTTTCTTTTGGGACATGAGTGTATACTGGACAACCAAATATTCTAAGATGGCTGACTTCAGGTTTCTTACCAGAAAAGACCTCTTCTGGTGTCTTGTTGTCCAATATCTTGTGGGGTGTTCTGTTCTGCACATATACAGCTGTTCTAACTGCTTTTGCCCATAGATGCATAGGTAGATCCTGGTCATGGAGCATTGCTCTTGCTGCTTCCATGATTGTTCTATTCTTCCTTTCTGCAACTCCATTTTGTTGTGTATTGTAAGGAGTAGTCAACTCCCTCTTAATCCCTGAATCACTGCAAAGCTTCTTGAAGTCACCTGAGGTGAATTCTCCACCATTGTCAGATCTGAATGTTTTGATCTTCTTGCCAGTTTGATTCTCCATCAAGGTTTTGAATTCCTTAAACTTATCAAACACCTCATCTTTGTTCTTCAAGAAGTATACCCAAGTCTTCCTGGAGAATTCATCAATAAATGAGACATAGTAAACATACCCACTTAGAGAACTGGATGACATAGGACCACATACATCTGAGTGGATGATTTCCAGGATGTATTTTGCCTTGCTTTCACTGCTTGGGAAAGCCTTCTTAATGTTCTTACCTTTTGCACATCCTTTGCAAACACCTTCATGTTTGGTCTTGATTTCAGGAAGACCCTCTACAGCCTTGCTTGCAATTGGAAGTGCTCTATAGTGCATATGAGCAAGTCTTCTATGCCAAAGTTCACTTGGCTCCATGGATTCATGCACCATGGCATGTTCAGGTTGTCCCTTCAATTTATACAAACCTCCCTATTGCTCTCCAATCACTATTGCATCATCTATGGTCTTTACCTTTGGCCACATTAGGAATTGGCCATCCACAAATGCAACCCTCATACCTTTTGCATCCAATGCAGAGATTGAGAGTAAGTTCTTCTTGAGCCCAGGTACATAAAGAAATTCTTTCATCTTCAAAGATTTTCCAGAATCTAGGTTGTAGGAGGGTTCACCACTTCCTTTGATTGTATATTGATAATCATCCCCAAGTTTCACCTTATGGGGTGATTCATGTTCAGATAGATTCACAAAAGATTCCTTAAACCTAGTCATGTGTTTGGAAGCCCCACTATCAATCAACCAACCATTACAACCATGGGAGATGGTACCTGTGAGAGTAGAGATTAGAACATACTCTTCTTCACTTGATGAGTCATCATCACTTTCTGTCCTAGGCTTCTTCTTGGGTGGTTCATCATCCTCGACAGCATGAGCATGAAACCTTCTTTTGCTGCCCTTCTTCTTCTTGTTGGAGTTGTTGTTGTCCTTCTTGTTCTTGGGACAATTTATGGCAATATGTCCTTTCTCATTACAGGTGAAGCATATTCTTCTTTCTTTGAAGTGATGTGAATATTTCTTGGAGTGAGATGGCTCTCTCTTGGAATTCCCTTTCTTGGTGTGAGTTGTGAGAGATTGATCTTCATTCCCCATCTTTACTTCTCATGCCACAAGCCTTGCTTCTTCTTGTGAGAATTCTTCCCGTAGTCTACTGAAGGAGATCAACTTCTTCCTTGCACAAATTCCTTAGATAAAGGAATCCCATGACCTAGGTAGGCCATTTAGAGTGGTCATTACCACTTCACCATTCTCCACCATTTCATCCACTGCTTCTAGTTGTTCCTTGATCTGGGAGACCCTTGAAAAATAAGATTGAATGGTTTCTCCATTCTGAAACTTTACTCCTTTCAATTGGTTCCGCAGGGTCATCTTCCTATTTATGTTCTTCCTTTCAAATAGCTTGGTCAAAGAGTCAAACATCTCCTTGGGTGTCTTTAGAGAGGACACATAGGGTATGAGATGATCTTTAATGGAATCAGCAATGATTCTCTTTGCCTTGACCAAGTTCTTCTTATGCAATACCTTGGTCTCTTCATCCTCTGGGATAGGGATGTCTTCTTTCACATATGAGTCCAACTCATTCTCTTCCAGGATTAACCCAATCCTATACTTCCAAGCCCGGAAGTTATCAGCTCATTCAAGCCTATCCTCAAGCTTGGTGTGGTGAGACATCTTAAAGAGTACTTCAAATGGAAATAGAAAAGATTTAGATCTTACCACTTGAAATGCTGAAAACTGGATCTAGTCCCGGATTAGGGTTTGTCGAAAAAAACCTAAAAATTCAAAATGTGAATTTCAAATTTCTGAAAGGATAGAAAGATGCGCCTTGATCAGCTGATCAGCCTAGTGCATTCATAATTTGAGATCAGCAAAGCTTTACCCTTCAGATTTGTCTTTTTGTCTTCCCGGGTTCACTAGGAAGAGCCCTGAATTAGGGTTTGAGTTTCCCGGAGATCTACCCAGCCAAAAATCTCGATCCAAAGCTCTAAACTTCGATTTTTGCAAGGCACTTCCAGCTATGTCTTCAGATTTCAGAAATTCCTATTTTTGTGGAAACCCTAATTTTTAGGGCCAAATCTGAAAATACTTGGAATTGAATTCTGACTGGACAAATAGATGCGCCTTGATGAGTAGAGTCAATCTACTATAATGTTTTTCAAAAATATGTGGAGAGAAACCCAATAAACAAGGAACTCAAGCTTCTGTCACTGCAAAATGTCTTCTTCTCAGGTTAGGTCTGATACCATGTTAAATTTTGAGCATTAATTCACAATACTCTAGGATCTTTGTTGAGAGAATAACATATACAGTATATCAATGCATGACAATCACAATATGACAAGCATCACAAGAATCAAAAGCATAAGAGACAAGAGACACCGAGTTTCCATGGAGAAAATCCTAAGGTGAAAAACCCCACAACTTCCTCAGAGATAGAGAGAGCAATGGCTCAACCAAAGTACAACCAAAATACACTCAGATAGTCTCCTAGTAGCAGATGATCCTCCTCCTCACTAGTGCACTACTTTCTGAGTGAGAGTGAGTTACTTTTCCCAGTGAGTAAAATAGAGATCTCCGATCTCTATTTATACTAACCTTTTTGCCCAGTGACCTTATGGGGCCGACTTGTCTAGCTAGGTACATCCACATTATATTATATATAATTCAGGGCCGACCCCACAAGGTGGTCTAATAACCCATCGGCAAGTACACACACTTGCGACACTTGTCAATCCACATGACAACACTTCCTTATAGAGGAATGACACATCTCTTATAAGGGTACAATAAATATATATAAAATACACAGATGAAATACATTCCGAAGTTACATATACATCAATAGCATTTGGCACATAGCCCACCTGTATTGAAGGATACCCTTCCTCATCATCAAAACATGGCTTCGCATGCTCCCACCACTAGTTATGGTACTAACGAAATGGCAACGTCTTCTTCCAATACTAGTGGTTATGGATGTGTGAATATGGTTCAGTCGGAGGTTTGTGTTGCTACACGTTAGCGTGATTATGGTGCACCACAACCTAATTTGGGGAATGAGCCTCCCCCTCCTCTTGACAATTCCTTGCATATCGAGAAGCCCTCCATTATGCCGCGGATACCAAAAGGTGTTCTCAAGTTCTCCACGCATAATCCCAATGCTCAAGCCACCCAGAACTAATCCATCGTAGAAGATTTGGGACAAACTCTGTGTGCCATGTCGGCTCTTGAATTTTTGCAAGCCTGTCCTTCTCAGAAGCATGCTCTTTTGAGTGCACTAGGAGTTCAGGATGGGGGAAATCCTAGTGTTATCAAGTTCGATATTACTGATGTCCAGCCTCGCTTACCTTACCACGTGGCTTTTCAAATCCAGGTGGTTTTCCTTTAGAGCTTTGTCAAATGTACTATGGTTGATGAAGGTGCTTCCGTGTCAGTAATGTCGTTAACTTGTTGGAAAGGTCTTGGCTCTCCTCCTCTACTCGCATCTAGAACTACACTCACTGCATTTGATGGTAGATCTTTCATGCCACATGGAATTATCCCTTCCCTTGTGGTCTCCTTGGGAGGTAATTATGTGCCTATTGAAGTCGAAGTGGTTGATGCACCCATTGACTACAACCTTTTACTGGGTCAGAACTGGATGTATGCTATGAAGGCTGTTGCAAGATAGTGACCATCGATTAGCTGGATTTCATTAACTCCTCTTGCTTAGCATCCACGGGATCCATAGTCCCACAGGTTACTCATTCTCAGCCGACAATTGGGACCATGGGTGTCGGTATCTACCCTTCATTGATGGGATCTTATGATTTCCCTTCACCCATTGCTTTTATTGAAACCATTTCTGATAATGCGCCTCCTCCATTGAATAATGTACCTTTTCAGACCTCATATTTTAGTGATCCATGGGATCCACCTTCCACGAGTTCCCCATCTGGAGACGTTTAGCATCGGAATAGATATGCCCTTGTCTGCAATAAGGCTTGCTTCTCAAGATGTTCAACAAGCCATTGTAGATTCAGATCTCTCTTCTTCATGGATAGTAGAGGAAGATCCTGTTATGCTTCCCGTGCGTGCAGTCGACCTATCTTGTTCACATGATTGCCTCGATGGTATTCTACCTTCAGATGAATTTTTTATTGAGGCCATAAATGGTAATGACAAGCCTTGGTAGGATTCTCTTCATCAATTTTATTTCCTTCCCACCCTTGATATTATGAACAAGATGAGCCTTGAGTACAACCTGCCATGCATTTGCATTTTGATCCAGGCATAGTTTTGTCTAACCCTAGTTTGACATTAAAGTCTTATTTCCCTAGTGACAAGTCTTTAGACTCTCCTATAGATCCACAAATTGATGATCCTGATGAGTTCGATTCTACTTCTAGAATTTCCAACTCCTGTGATGATGAATTTTCCACTGCAGATTCCTTCACATCCTTCAGCTTTGCTCTTCATTTTGATCCCCCAGGTATTGGTAGTATGGCACCTTCAGTGGTTAGTTCTACCTGTGTTATGTCTAAGGTTAACAATAGTGAAGTTGACAAAATTTCTACCATAGTGACCTATATCAGATTTTTCTTTACGTACGTTTTAGAGATGATCTTGGTACTTATGTTTCTTGGAGACAGGATTCTTAGCTGGACTTATACTTGTTCACTGGTCCTTTTCGACATTTGCTTCGATCATGGCAGGCATATTCGGAACCTTGCATATAGGTTTAGGCCTCCCCGTTGTTATGATGCATTTGAACATTTTTCCATCCGAATTCGCAGACACCCCCTGAGTGTCCTTATCTTTCTCATGTTCCTTGCATTATGCATAGCTTTGTTCCATGCGCTTGGAACTAGTCTCGCATGCCCCTGACACTCGTCTGCTCCCATTATGAGCATTCTTCCATCTCTCCTTTGAGCTTGTTAAAAACTATAAGGAGGTCACGAGTTTACTTTTTCGAGCTCATTAAACCTTTACGGAAAAGATTTTTATAAAGTCTTTTTTAAGCCCCTTGTTAGACTTCTCCAAATCAAACAAGATTGTCGAGTATACTTGTCATTTCAGACTCGTTAAAGGATTTAAAGCGACATCCACTTAGGTATAAGTTTACCCCTTTTCCAGACCTTTGTGTATTAATTACGAAAAAGGTATGGTCTAGTCATACGTGATTGGAAGAGTTCTTCTCTCATTATTTTACACTTTTTCGGGTGAGGAGACTAACTTTACGAAAAAGGACTTCCCTTTTATGTCAAGTTGTGATTGCATTGCATTATCCTGCTTGCTGCTTGATCATTGTGTTGGCTCCCGCTTACTCACTCATTAGCCATATGCCTAAGGACTTTACCTTCTGAGCCAAGCAGAGCCTTAATTTATCTTTCACAGCTTGATGACCCTTTACCCTAAGGGAACATTCCCCCGAGTGTCCACATCCTGCATGCACTTCCTTGCATTGATCATAGGTATGTTCCACTGCTTGGGACTAGTCTGCTAGCTCTTTGACACTCATTCCCTCACATGTTGTACTATAAGAAATTTTATTCTTTTTCAATCTTATCCCAAATATGAAAAAGACCAAAAAAAATCAAATATTCCAAAAATACGGACGGGATTATGGTCACTATTTTGTATTGGATGCTATTGTGTCAGCTTTGAATAGAGCATTCATTCCACTCCATATATTATGACTCGGGACTATAGTTGAGCCTTAGGATAAGTACTTGTTTCTTACTTTACTCCACCGATTGGTTAAGCTTCCAGTCATTATGGAGCCTTCTCTAATGCCTTCTGCATTGCATAGTTTATTTCAAGTCTATGCTGCATGAGTCTATCCATCTGCTCATGCTCTTGTTCAAAGGAAGTCCTAAAACCAATGTCGACCACTCCTATGATCTCTTGACTATTGCATGTCGGCCACTCCTCAGATCTCTTGACTATTGCATGTCGGCCATCCTTATTGAGTCAGTCCGTTTCACCTGAGATCTTCCAAATCTTTCAGCATTGTTGGTACCTCATGCTAGTCGATGGGGGATGCCTTAATGCCCTCCTTCCAGCGAGTCTCATTCCGTCGACTTCAACGCATTTATTCCAGGACTTGAGGCTTAGAGTTTGGTTGAGTACCTTGAGGCTTACAGTCATTAGTGGTAGGTTCTCTTGCCATCAACAGTTTTGGGAATACATCAATGTCCCCTGATCAATGGATTCATCCTAGTGTTCGACTTCAACCCATTTATTCACACTCCGATGATTGTGCTCTGTGCCTTGATGCCTATTTTCATTATTGGTGGGTCATCTCGCGTCTATTAACGGTAAACATCATTGACTGGTAATCAGACGATGTCTCATCAGGTTCAACCCAAACTCCTTTATTCACTTAATGGGACTTGCACCGTCAAAGACTTGTGAAGAAGACCCCAAGCGATAGTGGCATTCAGTATGCTACTTATGACTTTGAATTTACATCTGAGATATCACCTCTCAGATTTCAGTAGTTTGTACCTCCAGTTTGCACCAGTTGTTTCCTTTTCAGCAGGAGACCATATCTTACTATAGAGGGATCATGGCTATGATCACTTATGACATGTATTCACTATGTACTACCTATCCATTCCCATTGTATCAAACTGTTGTACTATACCGACATGTATTCAGAGATACTATTGTATTATGATGAGTGAGCTACTCTTTCCACTTGTGTCTCCATCACTCCACTTATGAGTTTTATAATATTTTCGGCCATCGTAACATCACTCTATGAACTCACACATTAGGGGGCATCTATTACATCGTAATCTTCCACCCTGTGAGCATCAGTATTATTTGACCTGTAGGATCCATTTCAGTGACTCAGATCTACTCATATCCTTCAGACACTATTTTGCCCTATTTTATTCCTACCCGCTTGTTGCATCACTATAGCAAGCGTACCTGTGAGTTGCATCACTATAACTCACAGGTATCAAGTAAAATGGTAAAAATCATTATTTTATTACCTTTTACTCCCAGAAAGCGGTCATTGGGTGACCTTTGGCTCTCCATCTGCCCAAGTAACGCCTAGATGTGTCCTTTCACCTACCTTTGAGAGGACTATATATTGAGCACATATGGCTTATGGACAGGAGAAAGAAGAGAATAGCAAGAGAACTCTAGTGGAGTTTTTCCCTATCTTGAGTCTACACTCATTGATGCTTGTAGTTGTGAACCATTTATGTTCACCTTCCAAACTCCTTTCTAGTTTGAGTTTTCCATTCATGGAGGAGTGAAGTGGTGGAGGCACAAGTGTATTGATATAGATCTTGGTTCAGATTGGTTGTTGGCAAGAGGTCGTATCACTTTGTACTTCTTCTTGTTAATTAATAGAAATACTCATATTCTAGTCCATTCATGTTGCGAATGTTGTTTATTATACATTGGGTTACATTTGCTTGTGATATTATGGACCATTGTCATTGATAATGTTAATGCCATCTATATATTATATGTAATTGTTGGATATTGGCTGTCAAGACTAATTTTCAAATTTCAAGTGCATGGATTGAAACCTCCAATGGGGATCTACATCAAACGTTTGGATCGAGGTTGGTTGCGTTTCTCCATTATCTTAACATTGTCATTTATAATAGCATTGTTTTGAGAATTGAGTTGAATTCTAGTAGTCATCTGTCTATTGTGGTCTTCCCAAGCCATAGAGAGTTTTCTCCAATACATTGCCTTTTACATACTTCCTCCAGTACATGTACTGATCTGGATGAAACTTCAGGAACTTTGGCTCAGCTGGGTCTTTCTGCATTTGAAGCTGGTCGAAGTCCTCAAATTTACATTCTGCAATATTTCACAAAATATTCGCTTCTATCTTCACATGCTTCGAGATAGGTGAGAGTGGAATCTCATACTTCATGTTCTTTAACAACTTGATGGCTCATGCATCCTCTATACACAGTGAGATATACTGAGGGGTTAGCTTAAGTGTGTGAAGAACCTGCAATAATTAATTAATGCAAATACACAAGATATCAGAAATAATAGAACTCATAATCACTTTTATATTGATCATGGGCCACTTCGAGGGGGCAACCTCCTTTGAGCAAGCTCAATACAATTAAATTCACGGTGACTTCAATGACATCAACACACACTTATATACTAATTCTATGCCCAATACTATGAGTCAAAACCATGGGACATATAATAGTACGGGACGACTTACAAAGCATATGGGTCCAATACTATGGGTCAATAC
Source organism: Larix kaempferi (assembly GCA_027924585.1). Lineage (NCBI taxonomy): Eukaryota > Viridiplantae > Streptophyta > Pinopsida > Pinales > Pinaceae > Larix > Larix kaempferi. The sequence continues at coordinate 1,184,127 of BSBM01000642.1, read as the reverse complement.
TATGGGCTAATATAAACTATGGATCAAAAAATACTATGGGACGACTTACAAAGAATATGCATCCAACAACAATATACTAACGTAGTAAAGAGAAGGGTTGACATGGGTTCCTAACATCCCCTCTCCCTTAGAAAAATCTTTGTCCTCAAAGCTTTGGCTGGAGAAATTGCTGCAGAATCTGAAGAAGTGGTTCCTTGGTAGCATCCTTAGGTTGCATTTCGGGCCACTGACGCCTTTGGAGTGTCAGGGAGGATTGCTTGGAAGGTTGTAGATGAAGAAGAACCCCATCAACTGTGCAGAAAATGCGCTCAGAACGGTGTTGATCGGCTTTTTGTTTTAGGCTAATTTTGGCCATGTGAAGATTGTCTTGCAAAATGAAAAGAATTGGATCGTGGTTTCGAAGAACCAAGTCAATTTCCTAAACTGGGGAGCTGCTAAGGGTGTATGGAAGAAAAACTGGTGGTGTTTGTCCATAGACTACTTCATATGGTGTCCTTTGAGATGTGGTATTGTACCACCAAAGCGCTGCTAGTAGATCCATAGAAATAGTTGGCCAAAGCTGTGTAGGGATGGGCAAGGGTTTGAGCAATCCCGAAAGGAGTGTCGTTTCACCCTTGTTGACCTGGAAAGTATCACAGTCAGCCACCATTTGTTGAATTGTCATTTTCAGTCCCTACCAAAAGAAGTTACATTGTTCCCGGTCATACATTTTGAAGAACCCAGAGTGCCCTGCTGATGAAGAAGCATGGAGTTCATAGAAGAGATAGCCCTGTTGAACATATTGCAACCAATTTGGAACAAGCATAGAAAGAGCTGTAAGAGAAACTGGGTCATCAATTGTGCGAGAAGGAGCATCTACCACCATATTGTCCTTACCCTTCTTGTAAGTGAAAGAATAGGGATAACCCATGAGTTGGATAACCCATTTCAGGTGTGTTGGGGAGGAGACCCATTGTTCCAGAAAATTTTCCAGGCTCTAGAAATCAGTCTTGATGCATAAATAATTCCCTAATAGGTATGGCTGCCACTTCTGTACTGCATGCAAAATAGCCATCAATTCTTGCTGAGAGGTCGATGCAACTAAATTCTTACCAGAAAGGTCTCTTGAAGGTGGAAATCTCATTGGTTCAACAAAGACACCTGCATATCTATCGAAGGAAGTAGTGGAGACCGTTGATGGGTGCATCTGAAGGGAATGGAGCTGAGAGATGATACCATGTGGATTCTTCTTAAGGATTTTTTCCAGGCGATGTGAACTGATGATGCAAAGAGACCCTGGATGTAAGCCCATTAATTTGCGTTGTGCCCCATTTACTGAAAAATGCATCCAAAGTTTCAAAAAATCCCATAAGATGGGGCCAAGTGTGCATAACCATTGAACGCCCAAAACCACATCACATCCGCCTAAGGACAAGGAAAACATGTCAGAGTGCAGGTTATAATATTCCATAGAGATACGCACATTGTGACACTTCCCCTTGCAAGGTAAGGTGCCCCCATTGGCAACCATGACTTCAAAGTTGGAGCAAGGATAAACAAAACAATCAGCTTCTTTGGAAATCCAAGGGTCAATGAATTTATGAGTGCTACCAGAATCAATGAGTATGGTAAGAGGGAGCTTCTTGAAGTATCCCCTGACTCGCATTGTTTGTGGGGTGGTGACGCCGGTTATAGAATGGAGAGAGAGCTCGGGTGGGTCATCCTAAGATGGGGTGTCAACAGCCGGGTGTTGAATGTCGACCTGATCATCTACTGTCTCTGGAGCTTCTTCATCAAGTTCTGAGGCAAGTGGAGAATCCACATACAAGAGATAGAGCTTTTGTTGAACACATCTATGTCCCCAACTGAATTTCTCATCACAATTATGACAAAGCCCTTTTTCTTAGTGTGCCTACATCTCTGTTTCAGACAAATGCTTCATAGGAGTTGGTTGCGGGGCAGGCGTGATGGGAGGTCGTTGGGAACCCATATTTCTGAAGGGAACAAAGGTGGGTTTGGAGCATTGTTGAGCTGTGATCTTTTCCTCTTCCAACTTAGCCAACCCTAGGACTTCCATCATTGTGTTGGGACAAAAAATTCTGACCTCTGAGCAGATTTCATCCTTGAGACCACTGATAAAACAACTCCTGTAGAATTCATCAGACAATCCTTCTGTGTGATTGGCTAGTTTCTCAAATTATGTCTGATACTCTCTCACTGTGCCAATTTGGTGAAGTTTAGTGAGTGCTCCTGTGAAGTCATCAAAATCACTAGGACCAAATCATGCAAAAGGAGTTGGCAAAAATCTGTCCAGTTTGGCTCGGGATGAGCTTTGATGTACCAAAGGTACCATTGAAGGGCTTCTTGTTCCAAATGAAAGCATGCAAGTGGAACTTTCTGGACATCAAAAGTATTATGCAGACTAAAATATTGTTCTACTTGGTATATCCATCCAGTCGGATCAATACCATTAAAGCGAGGAAAATCAAGCTTCGACCCACAAAATTTGTTGGAAGAAGAGAACCCGGTGGCTGCAAAAGATTCTGGCTGTCAGTTATTGTTCATGGCTGAATGCTTAAGGTGGAGGTTGAGAAATTTTTCATCTAGATCTTGGAGTTCGGTTTGGATAGTTGTAAGTGCTTCCGCCATGGTTTTTGCTCCTGTGCGGGTGACAACCACAACCAGGAGTTTTTTTTTTTTTTTTTTTTTTTTGGAAATGGATAGAAAAACACAAACAAAAGCTTATTTAGTAAAGGAAAATTTAGATTTGGGAAAAACTCAGATTTGTAATTGGGGTTTGACTAGGATTTGGACACTTTCTGATGGACAGGGAGGCAAAAAATGGGGATTTCAGAAGCGGGGTGAAAGAATGAGAAAGTTTGGTAAAGAGGGACAAAGAAGCAGAATTAGGAAAGGAACACAGTGGCAAAATTTGAAGGCATTTGGGTGAAAATTGAAGGAGTTATGGAAAACCCAAAAATAGACAAATGTGGGATTTTTGGTCTTGGGAAGTGGAATTTGGGATAGGGTCTTCAGGAATGAAATATGCAGAATGGGATTGCAAGGATGTCAGTGAAGTTTCAGGGAAAATAGAGTTGAAACAAGGGAGATATGGCCGAAAACAATTTTTTTTTTTTCATAAATGGATCGGCAACAGTGGCACGAAAGGGATCCGCAACAAATGGATCTACAATGGCGTGCAAGGGATCGAAAAGGGATGGATTTGAAACGGTGACTGGATCTAGAATGACTTTCAAAATAGACTTGAAACGGCTGGATCTAGAGTGGAAGTGATCGACAATAGTTCAGCTGAAAATAGATATGGACCCTAGGTATGTGCGGCTTCCTATCGGTTCAGGGGATTCACTTGGCCACCAATGCTGTCTGAAGGCTTGCGTATTGGGGCAGTACCCCTCACCATGGCTCATGTAAAATAGATAACCGCTTTGCCACAAACGACATCTCTTGGTTTACCTCACAGGTGGGAACTAGTCAATCCAGTAGGGGTCATTGCCCTTTTCGTTGGCAGGTCCTCTCAATGGGCCAGCTACTTTGGGGTTCCTGTGGTACTCCTCACAATGAGTTTTAGGGATTATGCCCAAGTACTTCCCACAATTAAGCGGATAGGGGTTATCCCCAGATCCGAACTTGCAATACATGCGAAAAAAAAAATTGACAGAAATTCCACCCAATGAGCCCAAGAAAGTGCTCTGATACCAGATGTGAAGAACCTGCAATAATTAATTAATGCAAATACACAAGATATCAGAAATAATAGAACTCAGAATCACTTTTATATTGATCATGGGCCACTTTGAGGGGGTAACCTCCTTTGAGCAAGCTCAATACAATTAACTTCACGGTGCCTTCAATGCCCTCAACACACACTTATATACTAAGTCTATTACCAATACTATGAGTTAAAATCATGTGACATATAATACTATGGGACGACTTACAAAGCATATGCGTCCAATACTATGGGTCAATACTATGGGATAATATAAACTATGGATCAACAAATACTACGGGACGACTTACAAAGCACATGCGTCCAACAACAATATACTAACATAGTAAAGAGAAGGGTTGACACGTGTTCCTAACAAAGTGGTATTTCCTTGTCACCCAGCAGGAGTTCTGGTTCTGTAGAACTCATCATCTTCAGTTTTTATTTCTCTGTTGTTGGTCCTTTTCCTTTATCTTGCATAACTGTAGAAGTTCTTGGGGAATAGCGTGATCCTTGACCTTGCTCAATGAAAAATTTCTTGGTTGGGGTTCTCATCAACGCTTCAATCCCACCATATTGAAACACCTTCACAGTTTCCTTGACTATGAATTCTTCCTCAATGGATGAAATTTCAGACATTCATTGGGTAATTGTTGAACAAACTAACAGGTTCACTTAGGGATTGCTATAAACAACTTGAAAGTATGGCTCGCAGGAAAATTTCTAAGTTACGGTAACGCCCGCGAGTCCAAATGCAACGATATTTACAGGCACAGCAAGGCCCATCCGTTCCCTTCAACGCTTGGAAAATCATTAATTGACATGTTCGTTGGCTAAATCCTCCACGTATTTTGGTCCCTTCCTTCATTAACTGCGTCAGAATGCTTATTTCTGCGTGAAATGCTCAAGTGGTCGTCCGCAAAATCACTGTATAATGGCTAGTTTTCTGACCAACATTCTAACGGCTAATTTCTTGAAGTGTTGCATCAAACTGCATGGAAGACCGTCACTACTCGAGCTTCGTTCTGGAATTTATCTCTTCTCTGCTTCATTGGATCTGCATAACTACCTTTTTTAGCTTCGAGCTGCATGATTCTTCTTTTCTTTTCTTTGTCTTTTTATTTTTCTTCTCTTTTTTTTTTTACTTCGCGGCTTCATTCTACAAAGGGTTCTGCGAAGTAGGGCTATCATGATAGGGTTTTAGCCTACTTACATTGACTAATCCACGTATATCATTTCTAGCTAAGGTGGCTAACTGAACTGCGCCACTGTTAGTAACATGTACAATAGTATATGGACCAAGCCAATGCATCTTAAACATTCCAGGAAATTTCATAAATTTGCTATCATACAGGAAGACTAGATCACCTACCTGAAAGGACTTGTTCTTGATATGGTGATCATGCCATGCTTTTTCTCTATCTTTCTGCACTTACTGGTTAAAGCCTGCAATGAAGCAATCTTCCTTCAACCCAACCAAGTGTAGAAACCTTTCTTCTAGTGCCTCTTGATATTCCATGCCTGTAAATGCAGCTCTTCTCAAGTTGGGAACAATGTACTCCGTAGGCATTAGTTCTTCTTGTCCATAGGCCAACCTAAAATGTGTATGGCCAGTCAATTTCTTACAAGTAGTTCTGTATGCCCATAACACAACTGGAATGCACATATTCGAGTCATCCCTATTCACATTGCATACCTTAGTTAGCACATTCTCCAGTACCTTATTGAAAGCTTCCAAAGTTCCATTTTCTTGCAGATGATATGGCGTACTTCGTTGGTGGTAAATGTGGAATTCTTCAGTCAGTTCCTCAATAGTTCTATTCAGAAAATGCATGCCTTTATCACTCATCAAGATCTTCGGACATCCAAATCTGGTAAGGATGTTCTCAAGAATTAATTGTGCGGCAGTGACTATGGTACAGTCCTTTACCATAGTCACTGCCGCACCAGTGAGATAATAAGTAGCAGTGATGATGTATCTCGCACCAGTCATTTTCCCTGGTGGGTTTATAGGTCCCAGGAAATCAATTGCCCATTTCTCAAATGCTTGAAGTGTCAACTGCGGATTCAAAGGAATTTCATCTCTGCGCGATGGCTTCCCTATCCTTTGACAAACATCGTAGCTCTAGCAATGTTCCTTTACATATTTTTGGATAGTAGGCCACCATAGCCCTGCTCGCAATATTTTCTGCACAGTGGCTCTTCTTGTATAGTGACCTCCCAATACACCTGAATGTGCCTCAGCTAGAATGAATGGTTTCTCATGCTCTAGTACACATCTGTGCAACACTTCATCGGGTTCTAATTTGTATAGTTGTATGCCAATTATGGTGAAGTCTGCGGCTCGTACTACCAGCTGCTTCTTCTGCTACGTAGTAAACTTTGTCGGAGCTAACCCCGTAGTCAAGAAATCAACAATGTCTTTGTAGTAGTTAGTTGGGATCTGGATAGAAAATAACTGCGCATCAAGCAGATCGTCTTCAAGGTTGGTAGGTTCTTCTCCTCACTCAATCCTCGATAGATGGTTAGGTCCTAAGTTCAATCTGCCCGGCTTAACCACTATTTCAAAATCGTACTCCTGAAAGAGAAACAACCATCTACAGATTCTTCCCCCTAACACTGGCTTATTCACCAGGTATTTCAAAGCTAAATGGTTAGTATGCATAGAGAAGTGCACACAGAGCAAATAGTGCCTGAATTTCCGCAGTGCGTAGACCATAGCTAGACCCTCTCTCTCAGTGGTCGTATAATTTGTTTCTGCAGATGAGAGCTTCCTGCTCGAAAATGCAATGGGATGGTCAATACCTCCCTCTCCTGGTTGTGCTAGTACAACACCCAATGCTATACATGAAGCATCAACGTGTACATGAAATAGCTTCTCCCAGTCTGGAAAAACTAGGATCGGTGCAGTTAACATTTTATCTTTTAATGTGTCAAAGCCTTGCTCACATTCTGCGTTCCAAATGAACTGCACGTCTTTCTTCAATAGTTTCTCCATTGGTGCGGTCATCTGCGCATAACCTTTAATGAATTTACTGTAGTAACCTGTATGGCCCAAAGTGGTGCACAGCTGCTTTACTGAATTCGATGCTAGAAGGTTCACTATAACTGCGATCTTCATAGGATCAACCATCAAGCCTTGTCTGCACACAATGTGTCCTAAAAGAATACCATAAGGCACACAAAAAACACACTTCTTCAAATTCAATGAAATTTTATGTTGTCTACACTTAGCTAACATCATTCTGAGGTTCTCACATTGGTTTTTCAGTAAATCAAAGACAGTCCAATCATCAAAATATGCTTCTAAAAACTTATGCATGAAATCTTTAAATGCTAAAACAACAACTTTGGAAAAGATCGCAGGTGTGTTCTTCAGACCAAAGGGCATTACCGTGTACTGGAATGACCCCCATTCAATAAAAATAGTTGTCTTGTGTCTATCTGTTGTATTAATAAAAGAGTAGGCCTCATTTCCTCCAACATTATCTAAGACTTCATATGTAAAAGGAGTGGGAAATGGGTCATGTACCGAAGTATTATTCAACTTCCCGAGATCCACGCAGATCCAAATCTCACCCTTAGTTTTCTTGTCCTGAATAACCATCAAGATTATCCATTCAGATTCTTCAACCGGCTCAATGATCCCTGCATCGAGCATCTTATCCAGTTCTTCCTTGACTCTTTCTTTGTATCGAGGATTCAGTCTATAGGGACTTTGCTTAATAGGTTTTGCGCTTGGCTTAAGAGGTATCTTCATAACCCCTAAGTCACCCAAAATACCTTTCATTTCTATAAACTTTGTCCCAAATAAATCTTGATATTCATGTAGCAGGTCTACGATCATCGCGACCGTCTGATCATCCCTGTAGTCTCCAATATATGCGACCTTCAACTCTTCACTTGTGTCAATGTTCATTTTTCATGTTTTAACAGGTCCACTCATGTCTGGAATTTCCAGTGGAGGTATCTCTACGTCGCGCACACCTTCTGACTCAGGTATATTGACATTGCAAGGATCCTCCTCATCGCTTTCTTCTTCTTCTTCATCATTTTCAGCAAGGTTATAGCATTCAAGGGCATGTTCTATCGTTCTTTCCCATTTTGGCTATAGGTTCGCAGGTAGTTTTACATCTTCAAACACTCTCTCTTTGATTTCTTGCAATGCCTTGTTTGTACTTGGGCATTCTACTCTGAATATTCTTTCCTTGATGAGATGCAATGCTTCATTTATACTCGGGATTTCATCTTCAAAACTAAAGCTTTTCTGGAATTTCACAGCAAAGGTAGGCCAATCTATAGATCCTCTGCGCAACTTCGTGTCTAGGTACCAGTTCTTTGGAATTTGCTCCTTCAATGTATGCACAAACAGATGCACCCATTATGTCTGTGGTCAATGTCTCCTACCATGTTTGTGAATAGATTTCAATATGATCCCTTGGATCCGTCTGTCCATTATATTTTTCAAAAGGAAGTACAACCTTCTCAATGAACCTGACCTGCATCATGTGTTTGCACTGATCCCATGTGGTCAATGTCTACTTATGCACAGCCCACCATCTAGTAGGTGTCTCGCGCAATGCCATATCTAGTGCTGGTATGCGATGTTCATCTGCAACTGATACAGTATATTCTTGTATAAATGAATAAACACTAGATGAACCATCGTAGGTGGGGATTAGACTTACCTCTTTCCCAATCCAGTGCAATGACTTTGTAAGATGCATGCATCTTCTTGCAGATACTTCATGCATACGGCCTTGCCAGCTCTCTAGTCCCGTGTCAGAGTCTGAGATGCAAGAAATATCACATCAACAACTGAGTATGCCTTCTGTCGCAGGGTTAACATAGTCATCTTGATATGTAGTCATCTTGTAAAGGCGGTCAAGATCCTGTGCTCTGGATTCTTCCTGAATTGGCTCACTGTATCTTTCTCCATCTGCAGGGTCCAGCGGTGCGATGACCTTGGGATGCTTTCCTTCAAATATCATCTTCTTTGTTTTCAAGTTTATGATGGTGAGGTTATCCATTGCCCAGACTATACCCAATAGTCATAGATAAGGCTGACTATCATCCACAATCTTGATAGCCTCGAAGTCTGCATGACTTTGCACTTCGTCAATGTCAGCAATAACATTGGGTAACCTTCCAAAAGGTATGACTTTCTCCTGGTTATCCATTCTCAACTATATAGGTGACCATAACAACTTTGGTCATCCCATCTGCTGCCATGTCTGTTTAGTTAAGACATTTACTTCAGATCCCAGATCAAGGATGATCTCATCCATTTCATAGTCTCCTATCTACGCACTAAGCCTAATTTCTCAGCCTGTTCTTTTATGGTTCTTAATTTGATGGACTGCACTCTCGGTAGTTTCTTTCTTGATGCATGGCTCATACTGGTATAACATTTTTTGTAATTCCACTACAACATCTATGATCTTCAATAACTTTATGTAGCTCTGTAGGATATGCTCAACAGAGGTACATGTCTCTGCTGGGTGGCACATTTTGGCATAAGCGCTCGGCATATCCTCGATATGCAGTATTTCATTGTGCAAGGGGATTCTTGGTGACTTGGGTTATGACTCTTTGAAGATAACCTATGCTTCTTCAAAGACTTGTTTGTTTTTCCCCAAGTTGAAAGTAGGTGTCTTCCCAGTAGCTTTTCTAATCCAGATTGTTTCAAGAGGAGTCTGCATAGTGTCAAAATATCTAGAATTTGAGGCTTTTTCTCCTCTTTTCCTTCCTGTGGTAGCGCCACTTTGCGTCACTGCATTGATACTTGGATCCACAGCCCTTCTCTGCTGTCGCGATCAACCGAATGTTTGGGTTTGGTGCATCTTTCTTTCTTTTCTGCATTTCTTTCGCTAACACTGGGCATACCTCAATAACATGATCAAAAGATTTGCAGTAATTACAAGTAGTACATTCATTGGTACAATCTCTGGATAAGTGACCTTCCTGGACACAGTTGTAATAGATCATCTCGCCTCTTCCCCTTCCTTGTCCTGGTCTAGTATTTCTTCCTCTTCTGCGGTATCCTCCACCACAACCTCTATATGCGCCTTGGTCATACTGTGCATTATCTTGCTTCTGCGGAGTTGCTTCTTGAACTTTCTATACTTCACTATCGCGCATATGATTTATGTCTCGCTTCCTTTCCTGCATGAGCTCATATGCTCTACAATTGGATTCATCATGTCCAACTGATTTATAGAAATTGCAATATAGATTCTTAGGGGTGTGCACATACTTTTGTATTATATAACAGTCTTCACTCTTGTGGCCTCACGTTTTACAGATTTCAGACCATGGCACTTGATTCTGATTTAGTGGATTCGGTGCTCCACTGTTAAGGTACTCCTGAAATAAAGGAAAATGCTCTCTAGTGTGCCCTTTTCCTTTACATCCTATACACTAGACCTCTTGTCTCTTTTTTTTCCTTCTTCATATCCTGTAGTTGTAGTGTCAGGGTAGCTAATTGTGTCTGGATCTAAGACATTTGAGTGCTAGTCTCTCCTATAGTTGAAGCTTCTAACTTCATCGCAATCTCCAAGGCTTCTGCTTGTGAAGCCACTTTATTCTGCATCAACGACAGTCTGATATGGGGCAACAGTGGGGCTATAAACCATTCTTGGTGTTGTTGCAGTGCTATGTCAAAACTTACTTGGTCTAATAATGTCTTAAATTTCTAGTCAAATTCCCAAACCATCTCATTAGGTTTTTGCTTAATTTCCTTTAGTTCTGTTATACATTGGGATTCTAAATTCAGTTTCTTGAACTCACTCAATAGTGCAAGCTTAATCTCTGCTAAGTTTCTCTGATGTCCAATAGAATACTTCATCAACCAATTCAAGGTTCTATCACTAAATGTGGTGATGAGATGCGCTTGTTTCACAACATCATCCTGAACTTGCTTAACACTCCATGCAGCTTCACATAGAGACCAATGTTTCTTAGGGTCTTCTAGACCCATTTCTTTCAATATAGATAGCTTAATATCATCACTCATTCTTCTCCTAGGTGGTATAGTGTTCTACGTAGGGTTCTGAGAGAAAAAAGTAAAGTTTGTATTGCACGGAATGTTCTGAAGTGGAATATTCTAAGATGGCATAGTCAGATTTTGAATGGTCTTAGTTGGGATGGTCTGAGTACTCACTCTCATGGTGTTACTAGTATTGATGCTTTGAGGTTTAGGAATACTAAAAATTGGAGGGTTCTGTATTGACGAAATCTGAGAAATAGTATGCGTGGTACTTGCAATCGACGGATTCTGTGGAGTAATAGGTGGCTGATAGAGGTAGGGTCTAGATATCAGGTTGGGTTTGTAAATCAATAGCTATGCGGAGTACAGTCTTCTTAGAGGTATACTTATATCCTTTTCCACTTCTCAAACTATGTGTTTCTTCGTCAAAATCACTATAGATGCTATTGACCATTATAGATTCAAAACTTCTAGGAATCTTTAATGCATTTTTAAAACACCTTTTTCAACTAAAAGCATTTTAATGTATAAACTCAAATTGTTGAGGCACTTACCTTTGAAACCTTTGAAAAACTCTACTTTGGCTACGTTGTAGGACTTCAGGGTGTCCACAATGAACTCTGTCACAAATCCTTCTAGTATATTGTGAAGCCAAAAGTCATCTTCTCTCGAGAATGGACTATCTACTGCTTTGAGCCTCGTAATGAGCTTTGGAGTCCACTCGGTCGGTACTCCTGGTGAGAAACAGTTCTTGCGCTCTGCGAGCCTTGAAAACCACTCGTGCAACTCCTTTCCAAAAGATGCCCAGAAAATCTTATGGATATCTTTCCATAGGTATTTATTCAACCAATTTATGTCGGAGAGATGCGGATTTCTATTCTCCTTCCTTGCGAAGTCTCTTTTTGTCTTGTCACACCAAGCCCATATTTCTTTCTTGTTTGGATGCCAAATTTATGCAATCAACCAAACCTTTTCTTCCAAGCACATCACTTCTTTTAAGAATGACAACTCATTATAGATGCTTAGCATGGAAACAGAACCATTTGTTGGATTACATAACTATCTTGAGGTTTTCTATAAAGAACTAGGTTCTTCGGGGTTCAAGGAACCAAAAAAACACCTTTTCACCGGCCCTTTCGGCAACAATCTGTGAGCAAGATATGGTCTCACCTGAGGCAAAGTTATGGGGGAGCTATGGAATCAATTTTCCACAGCCACATGATGAGTGCTTAAATATATTTGATGAATAGCACGTTGCAGGGCTAGCACTACGAACTGACGACTACGCAAAGATCACATTCTTTGCAGTTAGCACTTCCACAAGCTCGGACGCTTGCACAACTTGCGCATCCAAGGACTGCATGGTTTGGAAATTGCTCAACAACAGGACAACGCAATGGACAACTGCACTTTCTCTTCATAATTAACCATCTTCAACAAGATATACTTAGTGTTTTATCCATTCATTAGTTGTCTTATGTGATTTATCTTATGGCTTATACAATATGATAGAAAACAAACTACTGTGCACTTCCGGTGCTGCGCTTTGAGGGAGCCGCATGGCACAAGCTCTACTTACTTAGGTTTTTACCCAATTGACTTATGCATTCATTCAGACTTAGAAATACTAATACATATAGAATTCATACACATATACGAAACTTAACATATTATTCCCATCTCATTCCTTATAGCGAATACATATAAAAGTAAAACACATAACTGATAACCAAGATCTTAAGCATTCATTGTAAGCAAATAGCAGATGCAAACATGTAAGCAATCACACAAGACAGAGTTTAATGTTGTTCACCCCCATGATGGTAGCTACGTTCACAGGAATTGTTGTTGTATTAGTCTTTGGGAAGGGTACAACAGTTCTAGTCTGCGCACTTAGCTGCAGACTCTCTTCTCTCTCACTAAGTCTCTGCACATAGCTTGCAGAGCCTTTACAATGGCTTCCAATACATAGAGGATTTTACAATGAGTATTACCCACAATAACAATGATTAACCCCTTCCCTTACAAAATGGTTCTTTTTTATAGATCATGCCCATAGGTCATGTCTTTACAATACACAGGAAAAAATCCTAAGGTTTCCAAAACTATCGCAGTTCTCCCCTTACCAGATTGTTAGTCACTAATAGAGACTCTTCCGTTGTGGCCGTCCTTTGCAAGTGGTCACATCACTTTCAGCCTCCCCTGTAGACCGCATGTTTCTTGTCGCTTTTAGCCGGTCGTTCCTTCTCTAACAGCCTTATGTGGCCAATTCACGTCGTGCTTCCTCTACGCATGTGACCAGTCGCTTTCCTTTCTCCTTACTCCTTACCCGCCTACTTGGTAATCATGGAGTATCTTAACCAAAAATAGGTCGCTTTCATCTAGTCGACCTTACCTTGATTCTTTACCCAAAACAAGTGCCCTGCTAGCACTTTGCGGAACGGTCCTCAGTTGTACGGTTCCCATCGTGCTAATACTACGCTATGCTCACCTCGTAGCTCCCCAAAACTGACTTGCACCAAAAAGTATTCAACTGAACTACGCTTAACTTCGCAGTTCTGAAACTTGACTTGCACAAATATGTCTTCAACTAAATTGTGCTTAACTTCGCAGTTCAGAAACTTGACTTGCACAAAAATACCCCACTTGGGCCAGGCCCAACATACAATGCATCAGGCAGGTAGGAAGGATACTGGGGGCTGAACGCAGGCTCTAGGAAGCTAAAATTAGGCTCTAGGTGTTGGGAAGACCACCAAAATGATGATTGGATGCATGCAATTTCATGCATGATGACTAGATGCATGCATGAAAAACTAAAAAATGATGGAGAGAATATTCAAACACCCTCTCTCAAGTTGTACTATGAGGTAGTATCGAAGAACTAAATAGCGGGGCCCTAGTAACTGAGACCAGAGGTCACCCTGTACAACAATATAATAAAATAAATGAGGTAAAAGAGGGAAAACCTAGTGGGAAGAAATCCCTCCCTCAAAATAGACTGAAGGATTCTAATTTAGCATGTCATCACTCACCCTAGAAGGAGGCAAGTGTCCTTCTTTTTCGAAGAAGGATTGATCGATCTGAAATGGATCAGTAATGTGAGAAGGATGAAAAATTCCATTATGAAAATATTATCTGGTTCTCCGTCGATTAGTTGGATCACCAACCAAATCATCGACAGATCTAAGAGTAATGGATTCCCATTGAGGAAGAGGAGGATCATCAGGTGAGAGATCTTCAGGTTCTTGTGGATCTGGATCTCCCATTCGATCAACTTCATCATTAGTTGCTATACCTTTAGGTTCTTGTGGATCTGGGTCTAGCATTCGCTCTTCATCATCTCCATCTTCATATTCTGAATCTGAAATCTCATGTGATGATGCATCGTTGTTTTGATCATCAATCAAAGGAGGAGTGGTAGGGAAGCTATCTTTCTCAACAGAAGGAGTATCATGGAGAGGCCACTCCTCAAACTATACACTCCTTTCCAGGAATTTGGTCATGGTAGTAGGATCAAGTAGCTTGTAGGAATTTGCATCCAATGCATAGCCCACCATAGTGCACTCTCTTCTTTGTGGATCAAGAGCTCTCCTTTTTTCAGTTGGAATCCTTTCCCATGCTCTGGATCCAAACACTTTAAGATGAGATACATCAGGTTTGTATCCCATCCATGCTTCGAAAGGAGTAATGTCATTGAGTCCTTTGTGAGGGACTATGTTCTGAAGATAGGAGGAACAATTAATGGCTTCTTCCCAAAGACTAGGGTGCAACCCTTTCAACTTTACCATGCAGGTGGCCATTTGTTTCAATGTTTTGTTCTTCCTTTCAGCTACACCATCCTACTGTGGTGTATAGGGGACAGTGTGTTGCATCTCAATTCCCTCTTTAGAACAAAATTGTTTAAACTCACCCTTAGTGTACTCACCACCATTGTCAGTGCGAATGGATTTTATCTTCCTATCTAAAAATTTCACTACATAAGACTTGAAAAACTTGAAGAATCCAAAAACTTTTGATTTCAATTTAAGGAAATATACCCAAGTGAATCTAGAATAATCATCAATAAAAGTGAGTAGATACCTTGATTTTTTTAGAAACAAATCTGGAAATGGACCAGCCACATCACTATGGATGAGATCTAGAGGATGAGAGGCTCTCCTAGCCTTCCCCTTCTCAATTTTCTTCTCAAGATGCTTCCCCATCAAACAACCATGATAGTTTCCCTTGGAAAACTTGATCTTGGGAAACCCATCAACAATCTCTTTTGTATGCATGTCATGCAAGTACTGATAGTTAAGATGACCAAATATTTCATGTCACAATCTTCTTTATTCATTGGAATGAGTATGGAGAGCTAATTGCTTTGAGAGAGGTAAGAAGTGTGAGAACTCATATAGTTTAGAGTTGTGATTTGCAAATCCTTTTGCATTGATTTCACCTAAAACCATGTTTTGTATCTCGACTTCATTTGGTGGAAATATCACTCTTTTGGGATCTCCAATATGAGCCATTTGGTACATTGAAAGTAGATTTGTTGTGAGAGAAGGAACATAAACAACATATGAGAAGTAGCCATGGTCAAGATTGATTCTTCCAATCTTCTGAGAGGATACATCTAAATCATTGCCCAACATGATGGAAGGGCCAATTGAGCATTCGAAGTTGGAGAAGAGATATTTGGAGGAAGACATATGTCTTGATGCTCCTGAATCGATGATGAAAGAGGATTCTTTTGATGCACTTGCCATGAGAGAATGGCATCGTTCTTTGTCCTCAAATTTAGAGGGTTCAATATATTGCTTCCTGGCACATGCAGGTACAGGGATATTGTTCTTCTCAAGTAACTGAGCCATCATATCTATAGTTTTCCTCATACAAGAACTCTTACGATGAAATCCCCGATGATAATATGTGCACTTGGATTTCTCTTTCTGAAATTGATTTTTCTTATTTGAATTTGAAGCCCCATATGACTGATATGGAACATCTTATGGCTTTGTATCATTCACTCTCTTTTCAAAAACCTTTTGCTTTCCTTTTGCATTCGCTCTTTTGGCCTCAAGAGTTGTAAGGGCCGAATCCAACTTTGGTTTTGTCATTCCCATGGAGATTAAATTCTTCTCCTCTTGTGTGAGAGATTGCATGAAGTCATCAAGTGTAGGAAACTTCCATTTTGGAATGGACATCTTAGCTGATTGAAATGTGGAGACAAAAACTAAGAAATTTGGACCCAATTTTGAGAGAATGGCAAGAATGAGTTTATTGTCTTCTTTCACTATCTCATATCTCTTCAACTGTGAAATCAAGCTTTTGAACTTGGTCAAGAAAGCATTGATGGATTCAAAGCTCTCATGACTCAATGAGATGAGTTCATTCTCCAATTTATGACCTTTCAAATCATCTTTCTGTCAAAAGAGCGATTTGAGATTGTCCCAAACCTATTTTGATGTTAGATTTATGACCTTTCATCAAGCCTTTCCAAGTACTTGGATTTCTCTACTGCACTGAGGGGTTCGACCATAGTTCCATTTAGTATCCTGGTGAAGCTCTTGGACCTCATGAAGATGGTCATATTGTCCTTCAGTTCAACATAGTTGGAATAATTGAGTTTTAAATCCATCTGAGCAGTGGAGTTGGAATTGAAGAGGAATTCGAATGGGTGAATAAACCTGCAAAACAAGAAGATTTTTGTTAATGGAGATTTGCTACACTTCCAATGAACACTGCCTTAGGAAATTGAGCACATAAACTAAGCCCTTCACACCTAGATAGACCTCACTGGATTGCTCCAGTGAATTCAAGGTAATAACACTAGGATTTGCTGTGGAAACGTAGAGGCTTCTAGTGCTCAAGTGAAAGACAGCTGCTCAAAGAAATGTTGCAATTGTTGTTGCTACAACTGTTGCAATGGTTGCAATTTGAATAGCTGCTGCAAGCTATGATACCATGTGATAATTTTTAGTAGGATCTGATAGCTGTAACAAGCCTCACACAAAACACACTCAAGAAGTGCAGAGAAGAAGAGAAGAATGTAGTCAATAATCACTCATGCACACAGAAAATGGATAATAGCAGTATAATCATACATCAGTTGTGAGTTAGTACTGTGAAAACTAAATACAATACAATAACTGTCAAGAGAATTTGAATTAGCCAAGAGGTAATTCGAATCATCCTCAAAGTGTGGCTTGGATAACATTGGATACATTATCCAATCAGTAGTAGCATTCATAAATGGCCAATAGTTAGTCAAAAGATTCTAACTGAGTCTAACAGAACCATATGGGCACAAATTAGGGGATGGAGACTCCAAGGAGGGCGCATGAGGTTGTCATAAGGTCAAGTGGCACTCTAGAACTAGCTAACTCAGAGATACATGAAGTTAGGATGAGAAATCAGTGGAATAACTTCTCAATCAATGCTCTAACTCACTGTCAGACTCCTGGTAGGTGATATAAGGTTCTCTAACTAAATGATAAATGTTGGTAGGTGAGAAAAGGTGCACATGTCACATAGAAGAGTCAAATAGGGTGCATCAGGTAGTTAGGAGGGATACTCGGGTTAGAAGAAAGACTATAGGGAGCTGAAATTAGGCTCTAGGTGTTGGGGAGACCACCAAAATGATGACTGGATACATGTAGTTGCATGAAATTGCATGCATGATGAGTGGATGCATGCAGTCATGCAAAACTGAAAAATAATGGAGAGAATATTCCAACAGAGCCAATCTCAGCAGTTGAGAAATCAAAATGGCACAATCTAAGAGATGAAACCTATGGGATGTTGTGTATCACTACATCCAAGGATCTTCTATTCCATATCGATGGTCTTACCTCTCCCAATGAAGTTTGTCTAAATATTAAAGAATTGTTCGAGAAGACTAATGAATTAAGAGGCCACCAATTGGATAATGAGCTAGTCTCATTTAGTCCACAGAATTTCAATAACCTTCAGGAGTAATTATCCAAATTCAAATCACTTGTGTTGCAGCTGAAGCAATGTGGTATTGAAAATAAATATAAGCAATTAGACTTGGCCATTCTCTTCAAACTTGGCCTAGACTACTCAGTCTTTGTTTCAACCTTCCATTCCACCTCGAAGGCAGTTAAAAATTGGAAGATTCTGACACTTTCAGAATTCATGGAGTCTTTGACACAAGAACAAGACAAATTGGTCTTGATGGGAGCCATTAAAAATCCATCCAAAGATCACTGTCTGAATGTTTGATATTCAAAGGGTTCGAAAGGGAAGAAGAAAGGAAATTTCAAGAAGCCCACTTATCATAGAAAATACAAGCATAAATTTCATGAAGACTCCTCAAATTTCAAGAGGAACCCAAATAAGAAAAAATAGAGGACAAAGTGCAATGATTGCACCAAGGGAGTTCATCCTAAAATCCCTTGCATGAAGAAGATCATTGACCAAATGGCTCAACACTTGGAGAAATCCAACATTCCTCTTCAAAGAGCGCAAGGAGGAAGGATGGAGGAAAAAATTCTGATGATAAGGAGAGAGTAAATGCACTGATGGCAAGCACATCCAAACCTACCTCATTGACTGTTGATTCTGAAGCTTCAAGACACATGGTGTCTACAAGTAATTTTTTCACTTCACTTGACTCTTTTAGTGGTTCAAATATTGTATTGGGTGATAAATCCAAAACGTCTAGCAAAGGAAAAGGAAGCATAGATCTCAGGTTTGGTTCATTCAATAATGTCTTTTTTGTACCTCGACTTGCTGCAAACATGTTGTTAGTATATCAGATGACCCACACAAGCCTACCTAAGAAGGTAACCTGCACCCCAAATGATGTTGAGATATCTGAATTTTCTACAGGCCAAATTGTTGCATTAGGCACTGCTAAACATAGCTCTAGAATCTACAAGTTTTCTCACTTTGTGCCATATCCCTCACCTTCTGCTATTTTAACCCATGCCAATGAGTTAATCAAATTATGGCATGAAAGATTTGGCCATCTAAACTATAAATATCATTCCCAACTTCATGAGAAATAAATGGTCATAGGGTTGCCCAATGTTGATGTATTTGTAACTTCGGAAGATATTCACTTGTATATTGTATGTATTACATTTGTACTTTATTGTATCCCCAACAGAGATGTATTATTTCTTTGATTGTAAGTGTCGTCATTTGTACTTGCAAGTGTCACAAGTTATATTGTAAGTGTCGTAACTTAAATTTGATGGGTTATTAGACCACCTTGGTGGGGTCGGCCTTGTATGAGTCATGTGGGTTAAAGGTTTATTAGACCACCCTAGTGGGGTCAGCCCAGTGACAAGTGGTAATAGGTTATTAGACTCTCCTAAGTTGGGGCCGACCTAGTTAGAGTTAAAATTCAAGTGAAGTAAAGTATAAATAGAGGATGTGTGATCCTCATTTAACACATTCACTCATTCACTCACTTCGCATTATTGAGAGAGAGAGAGGAGGAGTGCACCCAAGTGGAGGAGGAGTACCTGCTGCATACATTTATCTTTTGGGGATTCATCTTGGTGATATTTGTATTGGTGCGTATTCTATCTCTGAGGAATTTGTGGGGTTTTTCACCTTGTTGGTTTTCCCCAATGAAATTATTTGTGTCTCTTGTGTTTGATATGTTGTACATGTTGTTCTCTCAGTTAAGATCCTCTATCATATTGAATTAAATGATTAAAAACTAGCACCCAATATCAGATTTTCCAAAGGTGTATGTCAATCTTTCATCCTAAGAAAACACCCTGAGCATAAGTATGGGAGATCCAAAACTGAGAGAACCTTTGCACCATTGGAGATTATTCACACTAATATATCAAGTCCATTCCCTCATAAGTATTTGAACCATGCCAAATACATCCTCACTTTCATAGATGACTTTACCAGGTACTGTTGGATTTATTTCATCAAGCTAAAATCTGAAGTTTTTGTTATGTTCAAGCTATTCAAAGCCTCAGTTGAGAACCAATCTGGTAGACATATAAAAATTATCAGATCTGATAATGGTGGTCAGTACATCAAATTAAATTTTCAACAATTTTGTGCCTCTTCAGGAATTTAGATGCAACACACAGTTCTATATACACCTCAATAGCATGGGGTTGCTGAGAGGAAAAACAGGTTTCTTAAGGAGATGGCCACATGTATGATTGAGTCAAATTATTTGTACCCAAAGATTTGGGATGAGGAAATAAATTGTGCCACATATATTCATAACAGAGTTCCACACAAATTTCTCAAAGGTATCACTCCTTTTGAGGCTTGGATAGGGCACAAACCTGACATCTCTCATTTCTGGATTTTTGGCTCAATGGCTTGGGATAGGATTCCACTTGAGAAGAGGAAGGCTATGCAGCCCCAAATCCCACCATGTGATTTTGTTGGCTATTCAGAGGAATCAAAAGGGTATAATTTTCTGAACATGACCACTCATAAATCCTTCATAGAGAGAAGTGTATAGTTCCAAGAAGAGCCCTCTTAGAATGTTGAAATTGGAGAACCATCTTCACCACCACGTGAAGAAGAAGTAAGTGATGCTATTGAATTTTTTGATTTTGATTATTTTGATGATGAGGAAAATTTTATTGCATATTCTAATTCACCAACAAATCCTAAATGGGCTGCTAAGACTTTGGAAGCAGCAGGTGAAATAGTGGGAAATCCTCATGACATAAGGAGGACTAGATCACAATTTGAGACTGCTCTCAATGTGAATGGCCCCTACCTATCTGAGAGATATTATATGATGGTATATTCTGGTCCTCAGACATATGAGGAAGCCTAACATGACCCAATATGGAAGGCTTCCATGGATGAGGAGTTTCAGTCATTGCAAAAGAATGAAACATGGGAGCTAGTCAAGCTCCCCGCAGGAAGAAAACTGGTAAGGTGTAAGTGGATCTACAAAACCAAGTGTGGAAAAGGGATTCTCCCAAGTACATGGCCTTGACTACAATGAGACTTTTGCACCAGTTTCACAGAAAGATTTGGTAAGACTAGTTCTGGTAATTTTTCATCCAAGCGCTCAGAAATGCACCATATGGATGTCTGTTGGCATCCATTTTTGTCACCATTTTAATCAGTAAACATGCTCTGATTGGAGTTATATTCACTATTTTGATATGATAAGTCATTCTCTTTTCCAATCAGACCATCACACAGACCCAAGTATGCATTTATTTGAATATCATACAAAATGTGAATAATTATCATCATTTTAATGGTCTACTGACAATCATCTCATAATTCCAGACGTGCTTCACATTTAGTTATTGTTCTACAGGTTGTGGTCATCATTCGGACCTTCACTCAGCCACGTGTTCACACCGAAGGTGCGCTGCTGCATTCGAACCATCATTCAGCCCTCCATTCTTACCCACGGACTCGTTGATTGAGATATTTCAGGGCAATAAAGACGAAAATGATGATGTAGGTTATGTTAAAGACGTGTCGCTCATGGTTGGTGAGCTTTTATTCCAGAAGATCTGACCTCTCATTCGCTTAGCTTGCTAGCACATTCTCTTCCCACATCGGCATTCCAGAAGTTCCTCGTCCTCCCACGCCCAGCTTTCCAACACATCCTCTTCCCACGATTGAAGGGAACTAACGCCCAGCTGTTCGCGTCAATGAGAATCAACGCCATGGACTTAGTCAGAGGGTCTGTGTGCTGTCGTGAACCACCCCGCAGCCGTTTATTTAGTCATTAAACCTGCTATTTTTTGAGATGTTGACTACATCAACCTTATCTCGTATTGTAAACTTATATAAAGACGTTTCCTGTCAAGAAACACAACATACCGATATAGAGCAATTGTAATACATACACAATAGCAGTAATTTTTATATAGACACTATGTAAATTTTATCAGTCAATGGAAATTCCAGTTTCTTAGCTATTGATGTCCTATTGTTGGTGAAGAATTTGAGTTAAGCTTCAATCTCTGATTACTAAGAAGGGCCCCTCAACAACCAAAGGTTTTACTGTATATATTCTGCATTTCTTTTATACAAGTTAATAGTTTTCATTTCCAGTATTTAACTTGTTTCCTGTAGATGATGTTGTTTTATTTCATGTACATGTCAGTTCTTTATTTCCTGTAGTTATATGTTACTGCTAGTTTGGATTTCTAGTTTAATTTATATTCCTATAAGTTAATGATCGGTCATGCATAAGTCATCTTAGTTTTCTTTCAATCTTGTCATTTGCAATTCGATAAAGTCAACTAGTTAATGTTTCATTAGTTCAAGTTTAATTCATAGTTAGAATTAGTTCTCCTAGTTTTTCCTGTAGCTTTAGGTTAGTTTTATTTACATCTCAGCCTTGCTTATTATGCCATAGAAATAGTTTGTTTTCCGTAGATAGTGATTAGTATAGGTTTCCACCCGCCATTCCGACTTTAAATAGTCTATTTATTGCTTTCCTTGCACTGTAGGTTCATATGCATCAACCAGTTGGCATTAAGATCATTCAGTTTTCTTCTTTCCTTAGTTTAAATCGTTTTCTTCCATCCGGATTGTCATTCAGACCGTCTTTCAGACTGCCATCCGAATCGTCATATGGACTTTAATATTTTCTGCATTGTTTTTATGCTTATTTAGAATCCAGTTTCTTAGGTTTTTGAACTATAATATTTATTGCATTTAATTAGCATTCTTAGATGTAATTATGGTCTTGTTCCACACCACGCAAAGTGTTAATTAAGTTTCATCATCATTCTTAATTTCCATTTCATTTCCCTTAACTTTGTTTTAGTTGCTTTACAGATTATGTTTCCTTTATACCTGATTCATTAATACTTTACTGTTTTAGAATTCATGAGTTCCATTCTTAGTTTAGTTATTTCATGTTTCGTAAAACTGATTCCATATTAGACTTAGCAATTTCATTCTCCAAAATCAATTTTAGTTTTGATAGTTTCTTAGTTCAAGTATAGGATTAGTTTTCTCATTTATATAGCTAAGGAATATGTTCATAGAATAGGATTTGGTTCAGAGATAAAATATCTTTATCAAGTTTTCTACTTGTTCCTACATAAAATATCTTTATCAAGTTTTCTACTTGGTCCTACATAAAATATCTTTATCAAGTTTTCTACTTGCTTCTCAATCAAATTCAGTTTCAAGTAAATATCTTTATTAATTTATCTACTTGCTTCTAGATTTCATTAATCCCATGTCATTTGCTTATGGATATAAAATAGATTACACTGTTTAAAGTTAGTTGTAATTGGACACTCTTTAGTTTGCATTTATTTCTAGAAGTTAAACTAGATTTGCTTCCATTTTGTTTCCTTGTTACATTTGAAAGTCACTTTGATACCTTCTCTCCTATTCCTATTACATTTGATACATTTCCTCAGAATCCTCAAGGAGAATGGAATTAGGTAGTTTAGTTTGATCTTGAGTTGAGTGTATGAATAGTCTTTGAATTCATTAAGTAGTTTGTAGTTTGCTTCAAGATTATATAGTTTCTTGTTTCCATAGTTAATTGTTAATTGAAGCACTTCATACATAGGTTTCTAAACGCATTTACAGTTGTTTCTAATTCCTAGATTAGAGTTTGAATTATTAATCAACAACTTTCAATTTCATCAAAGTAGTTATGTTTTTTATTAAGTCTTTCTTCTTAGAATAATATTTGTTGTTTTTGTCTTTTCAGTTATTGTCCATAGAGTAGATTAGTATAAACGGATACTATTCTGATCTATTGGTTTAGTTAGGTTCAATTAGTTTAGTATTTGTATTTTAGAAGTTTGACTCGGTTTTCATTTTGAAAGATCTTTCGATATTTTCTTTATTAAACATTTCTAAGGTTTGCCAAGCCGAAACCTTAGGTACCATTCTACCTTAGCATATACTGTGCCAAAACTCTAAGATTACCAACCTTGGTTGATAATTAAATATTTGGTGATTCCTTAAGACAATAAGTAAACCTCAACATTTTGGCGCCGCTGCCAGGGAGTTATAGATAGGTAGAATTCAGTTGTAGATAGGTATAATCAAGTTGTAGATAGTTAGGATTTTCTCTTAAAACTTAGTGATAGATTTTAATTCTCCACTTTGAAATTTAGAAATAGGCTGGTGGCGGGTGAGCAGTAAGATGAGAGGTAAGAACATGCACATCTATTATAACAGGCATCCCCAAAACCCAACAATAGTAAGATGCTACTAACCGAGGGCATAGTTCTAGGAAATCATCTCTCTCTTCAAGGTATCAAGGTGGATCCTGCCAAAATAGAAATAATTGTTAATCTTCCTCCTCCAAAAACTCCGAAGGAAGTAAGAAGCTTTCTTGGCCATGTAGGCTATTAAAGACATTTTATTGAAAAATTCACTAAGATAGCCACACCTATGTTCAAGTTACTCATGAAAGACACAGAATTCCAATGGACTGAACCTTGTCAACACGCCTTTGAAACTTTGAAGGCAAAGCTATCAGTGGCACCAATACTCAGGGGCCCCAATTGGTCCCTTCCCTTCCATATATCCAATGATGCTTCCGAAATAGCTATAGGGGTAGTCTTAGGTTAAAAATAGGTACAAACATCAATGCTCAACAACAGCAATGGCCACACAGATGGAGAGGGAAATCTTATGCTCAACCGCCTCCTCCTATGCCTAACTATCCTTACCCACCTAATATCCAGCAATTATTTCCCAAATTTGTACCTCCCTCACTACCCTCTATCACAAATCAACCTCACCACTTCCAGAATATGAATCCTCCAAGACCCACAATATTACCTGCACAAACGATACCAAATCCTAACAACAAGCCAACTCAAGCCCTTAATAGAATTTGGTTTCTACCGCTTCCATCATATGCCATTTCAACCGCACCAGTACATGAGATTCAACTACGGTCTGGAAGAGTTTTGCAAGATCAGCCCAAGTCATCAGTTGTTATCCGAGAAGATAATGAAGAAGAAAACATACCTAGTGAAGTTTTGAATTATGCCATTCATGAAGCTGTGGTTATTCCTAAATCTTCAACACGTAACCATCCTTATGAAGAAGTAATTACAGGAGAAAAATCACCCCATATCCTGAGCATCTAGTAATATAAAAACCTGTAACTTATCCATAGTATGATATCATTAACGAGTTGAAAAATATTTGTATTAAGATCCCTTTGTTACAAGCCATTAAAGATATACCAATCTATAGTCAAGTGATCAAGGAAATCTATATGAAAAGACTAGGTAAAAAACAAAAAGATCCTCCGACGATTCATGTTATAGGTGAAATGTCAAATTACATAGCAAACCAACCTAGAATTCCAAAGTATACAAATCCAGGAAATCCTGTGGTGACCGTTATCATTAATGACACTACCATAGGAAACACACTTATTGATCTAGGAGCTACTATTAACCTAATGACTACCACAGTTTTAAAAACTCTCCATTTAGGACAGTTCCTCCGCCCTACCCCAACAATGCTAGAATTAGTAGATCGCACTATGGTACAACCTACTGGGATCATAGATGACATCATTGTATTAATAGCTTCATGGGAATATCTCGTGGACTTTATGGTCATAGAATCAAAAGACCCTTATAAAGGACAACCCATTATTCTAGGAAGACCTTGGTTGGCCACTTCTAATGCATTTATAGGATGCAAGTATGGAGTGATGATTATCTCTGATGCATTATCTACAAGAAAAAGCACTTTATACCCACCAGCACAGCCAGTAACTAAAAACTTGTTTTGGTTAGATTTTCGTTTTAGGGATGAGAACTTGGAAGAACTTTCCCTTGTTAGTGATTTCTCCTAGGCACTTCAAGAATAGAATACTGAGAATGTGTTGAACCAATTTATCTCTTCCACAACATGTATAGACTTTTCTCAATCTTTTTCCCAACTTGACCAGATCTTTGGAGATGAATTCCAAGAAAACATGTGCCTCTCAAAATTTACATGTACACCCTGTGTCTTTGCAATCGAAGAACATCTAGGATCCTATGCCATACCTTGCGAGGTTAGTTCTGAAAAAATTTCTACATATAAATGTAGGTCTAGATGAGAGTCAGGAAAAAGAATTACTAAAAGTTATCAAGAGTCAAACTGGAGCATTTGCATGGGAATACAATGATATGAAGGGTATACACCCAAATATTTGTATTCACCACATTTACACAGATTCAAACATACCTCCTGTCAGGCATCCCCAGATAAGAATGAATCCATCCCTAAAGGATATAATCAAAGATGAATTACAAAAACTCCTTAATGCTGGTTTCATCTACCCAATTTCTAACAGTAAATGGGTGTCTCCTCTGGTAGTAGTTCCAAGAGAGTTACAGGGAAATGGCGTATCTGTGTTGACTTTCGAGAATTGAACAAGGCCACCCTTAAGGACTACTTCCCTTTACCTTTCATTCACCAGGTGTTAGATACCTTGTCAGGGAAATGATACTTTTATGTCCTTGATGGGTATAGTGGATACAATCAAATATTAATAGCAGCTAAAAATCAAGACAAGACAACATTTACTTGTTCCTGGGGGACATATGCTTATCGAGCGTTTCCATTTGGCCTATGTAATGCACCTGCCACTTTCTAGCATGTCGTTATAGGAATCTTTGCTGACTTTATACATGACTGTGTAGAAGTTTATATGGATGTTTTTATAGTTTATGGCAATACCTTCCAAGAAGCCCTTGATAACCTCAAAAAAGTTCTTATTCGGTGCCAAGAAACAAACTTAGCCCTTAGTCATGAAAAATGTAAGATGCTACTAACCGAGGGAATAGTTCTGGGACGTCATCTCTCTCTTCAAGGTATCAAGGTGGATCCTACCAAAATAGAAATAATTGTTAATCTTCCTCCTCCAAAAACTCCGAAGGAAGTAAGAATCTTTCTTGGCCATGCAGGCTATTAAAGACGTTTTATTGAAAAATTCACTAAGATAGCCACACCTATGTTCAAGCTACTCATGAAAGACACAGAATTCCAATGGACTGAACCTTGTCAACATGCCTTTGAAACTTTGAAGGCAAAGCTATCAATGGCACCAATACTCAGGGTCCTCAATTGGTCCCTTCCCTTCCATATATCCACTGATGCTTCCGAAATAGCTATAGGGGCAGTCTTAGGTTAAGAAGAGGGACAAACATCACATGCCATCTACTTTGCTAGTAAAAATTTGACTCCTGCAGAGTCGAAATACACTGTTACTGGAAAAGAGTTTCTAGCAGTAGTCTATGCCATCAACAAGTTTCGTCATTATATCACATGATATGAAATTTTTATACACACTAACGACTCTGCCATCAGATTTTTATTGAAGACACCTATCACCAATGGTAGAGTGACTCGGTGGCTTCTTTTGTTACAAGAATTTAACATCACCATTGTTGATCATCCTAGTCGAGAGAATGTGGTAGCAGATTTTCTCTCTCGAATTCAAATTGACAATAGTGCCAGTCCTGTTGATGATAGCTTCCGAGATGAATAGTTCGCCATGCCAGTTCGAACCCCTTGGTTTGCAGACATAGCCAATTATTTCGCAATTGGAAAGCTACCAAACCATCTCTCCCCACCTAATAAACGTAGGATCATAGTTCAAAGTTCTAATTACTCTTGGGTGGACAATGACCTCTTTCGTACTGGTCCTGATCATTATTAGACGATGTGTACGAGAGGATGAGATGGTGGAGATCATTCATGCATGTCACAATGGACCTTGTGGTGGGCACTTTTTTGATAAGAGAATAACATACAAAGTATTGCACTCTAGGTATTATTGGTCGAGCATTTTGAAAGATGCTGCTAAGTATGTCAAGGGGTGTGACAGTTTCCAAAGAATGGGTAGACCTACGCCATCCAATGAGATTCCCTTACAACCTTAGGTTATGATTGATCCTTTTGAAAAATGGGCTCTAGATTTCGTTGGGCCAATTTTTCCTATGTCTCGCAAGAAGATGTACATCCTAGTCTGCATAGATAATGTCACCAAGTGGGTAGAAACTAAAGCCTTATTCCAAGCTACAGAGAAATTTGTGGTAGAATTTATATATGAATAAATATTTACCCGACTCGGTGTACCTAGGGAAATTGTAACTAATCAAGGATCTTAGTTCACCTCCAAGTTGATGAAAGAACTTACTCACAAATATGGTAATAGACATTGTAAATCTTCACCATATCACCCACAAGCCAATGGTCAGGTAGATTCTACCAACAAAGTATTAGAAGCTATCCTTACTAAGACTATCCAGTTACACCACAAAGACTGGGAATATAGGCTTCTAGAGGCCTTATGGGATTATAGAATAAATTGGAGGAATACCATTGGCCACACACCTTATGAACTTGTTTATGGTAAACAATTTTTTCTACCCATTGAATTTCAATTCAAAACCTTTCGTATGGCTGCACGATTAGGGATGAATCTGGAAGAAGCATAGAGACAACGAATCCTGCAGACAAATGAATTAGATGAGATTAGACAAGATGTTGTCCAATGCACAATTTTAATTCAAACCCAATGAAAAAAGTGGCATGATAGATACATTAAAAAAAAACAATTCAAAACTGTAGACTGGGCATTACTTTTTGTTTCAAGGTACAAAAACTTTAAAGGTAAATTAACTACTTGATGGATGGGTCCATATGAAATTGTTACAGCTTTTGATAATGGATCTGTTAATATTAAGACAATTGATGATTCACAAATTTCCTTTGTTTTAAATGGACATAGGCTTAGACTTTATCATCAACTAATATCTAAACAATAATTTGTGCATAATGCCTTACAATAAAAGGAGATGGAACTGGTAGAAGAGGAGGTCATTCTTCCTTCTCCTGGTTCTTGAATTATTTTGGGTTATCTTCATTTGTATATATGTAAATATATTTTTGTTTTTTTTAATAATTAAGAGTCATTTCTAACAATTGATTTCATCTATACAGGTGCCCCATGGGGTGGTAAAGGCAGTCTTGTAGTGATCCTCCTTACGGATCTGAATCTGGTTGTATCCAGAAAAACCATCCATGAAAGATAGGACTTCATACCCCGCACATGCATCGATGAGTTGGTCAATAAATGGCGTGGAGAAGTTGTCTTTGGGACAAGCTCGGTTTAAATCGTGGAAGTTAGTACATACTCGAATGGTGCCTTGCTTTTTATTAACGGGAATGGGGTTTGAAACCCAGGTGGTATAAGCAATAGGATAAATGAATCCTGCTTTGCGAAGTTTCTCAACCTCTACTTTAACAGCGGGGAGCTTGGAAGGATGAATGGGGCGCTGTTTTTGGCGAACGGGGGGTACATCTAGCCATGTGTCAATGTGGTGCTCTATAATAGCGGCGTCGAGACTGGGAATTTCGGTATACGACCAGGAAAAGACATCACGAAACTCTTGGAAATTTTTTTTGTACTCTCCAATCTTGTGTTCACTGCAGGAGGCTCCTAAGGTAATGATTTCAAGAGCACCCGGTGGGTCAGAGATATCTATGTGGATGATGGGTGAGATGTTGGCCATGTTACCTTCCTCAAAGGCATCAGGAGTAGGAATAGGATCCTTAAACCGGTCGACTTTAGTGGGAAGGAAATATTTGGACTCAACCGCGAATTGGGTAGCTATGGTAGAGGGGGAGTCTTTTGGGAGGAAATACGAATGATGGTGCATGTCATCCCAGGGATAATCCGAGGCAATGAGAGCCTCTAGAATTTCCTCATCATTGCGGAAAGTTTGAGTTGTCAAATCGGTTGACGAGGGGGCGAGTGTCGAAGAGATCATATAAATGGTGTTAATCTCTCCGGATGGGGATGATACCGGAGGGTGGATCTCCTCGATGGTGGGGGGTGCTGTCTCAAGGTCCAAATTATTCATCTCGTAGAGAGCTACTCTATAATATGGGAGATCATGATAGTGATGTGAGTAATGGCTGTAAACACCGCATATGGCACAAGGGTGGTTTGTATGCAGTGATTTATCACGAGGCTTAGGGGTTGGATCGAGTTCGACAAACGGGATGTTGGGGTCGTCGTCAAGCATTTGCATGTGTTCCTATAATGCAGGTAAGTGTGGACATTGATGAGTCGGATGGCCTAACTCATCACACAACGAGCATTTGGGGGGAGTACGAAACGCGGGGGAGTTTAACTTCCTTAGGAGGGGGTACAGAAGTGTATGGTTGTGGGCCTCTTCCCCCAGTGGGATTGATAAAAGGAGTGGGATTCGTAGATGATGAAGAGGTAGTCACACCGGGAGGTGGTTGACTAGTAGTGACAATGGGTTGCACTAGTTGAAGGATGACATTTGGTGTCGGTGGGGGAACGGGAGGCAAAATATACCACACGGGTAATCCTAAGGTTAACCTAAGGAGGCTGAGAGTAGCCATAACCGGGGCGCTTACTACTCCTGAGGGAGGGAATAGGAAAGGGATTATGTGGGTGGGTGTAACACCAATGTGACTAGGTACCAATGGCGGTTTGGGTAATAAGGGCGGTTGATTGTTGGGTGTTTGTGTATTGTGGGAAAGGGTACATAGGTCAGATACTTCGGTCGCAGGTGATGAGGGGGGGGATGGATTGGAATGTTGAGGTCATCGGCGGATCTGAGTAAACTCCGGGTCTCACCGAGGAAACAAACGAGGTAGCTGCACCACCCATAGGTTGTGCAACCATGGGGAGAACATTTTCGGGTGAAACGGGGGCATTTGGATCGTAATAGGTGAGTTAGTCAACCTTGACCACGCGTCCGTCATGGGGGGACATCATGGTATGAAAAACAGATGAGGCAACCGCCCGCATGGCATACATGTAGTTGTGGCCAAGTAAGAGGTTATAATCAAGTTGGACATTGATGACCTCTATGTCAATAAGCACGGTTTTACCAGCTAACTGGACAGGGACATTAGCTACGAGGCCTTGGGGTTGAGCCGAACGGTCGTCGTAGGCTCGCAATGCAATGGTGGACTGCTGGAGAGTAGGGGATCCCAACTTCTGCCAAACGAATGTGGACATAACGCATGTAGAGGCACCTTCATCAATAATGCACCGATGGATGACAAGATTCCGAATAGAAATAGAAACTTTGAATGCTAAAGTGGAAGGCAGGCATGGTTCGAACTGGTCCAAATCGAATGCCATCAGTTGTGAATCATTGGGGTCAATAGCACCAATGGCGGAGAGTAAAGTCTTGCACTATGAAGGACAGTTTTTTAAGACTTCTAATGCAGACATGGCTGTGGGAGATTGGGCTAAGTCATCTACCATGTTGTAACTTGATGCATCGCGAGCATTAGGGTTATTGTTGATGCGACGAGTGGGAAGTGAGGTGCTTTAGAGGCGCCATCTAGTGGAGTTGGAGGTATACGTAACATCTGATCAGTGGGATGAGCGTTATTATTTTTGTCGGTGGGAGAGGCTTCAGGGGTGGAGCCGTATTGGTTTCGACGTGTTTGGAGATTGACATCAACGGATGACATCATCAACAAGTGGTGAGTACCTGAGTCGAACATGGGTTGATCAGGAGCGGCATAAGTGATCTGTTGTTGTGGGGGCGCGTTGCCTAGAGGGGGAGCCAACGGCTGAGTGTTCACTATGCCTTGGGTTGGTAAGGGGTTTTGCAGCACCAAAGGTTGCTGCTGAGGGGGTGGGGGGTTGGGTGGTGCGTGAGGAGCTGCGTTCCCTTGGTGGTGGGAATCATCATCCCAGAGTTGCCGAGCGCGCTCCAAATGTGGGAAAGCATGTGTATAGTTCCCATAGACCCCACAAATAGAACAAGGATGGTTTGTTCGCAGATTAGGATTTTTGGCCTACTTGGGTGGCCGATCAGGGTTATAGTTGGCAGGTGTGGTGTTATTGTTGTCTGGGGGATTGGGAGGTTGACCACCTTGGTCTAGAGGGGGGTTGTTCCCACGGTTACGGCCTTTTCCATGGTTTTGCTGGACCGGTTGGCATTGGTTGTTTTGGTTCTGCTACGGATTCTGTTGGGCATAGAGTTGCCCTTGGGCTGCAGGTGGGTTCTGGGGTTGTGCAGGTGCGGGAGCAAGTTGTGGTGGATAATACGTAGGGGGAGGCTACATAGGTGATAAACCTTGTGGGGGTTGCTGATACGTCTTCGGAGCAGGTTGGGGGTTTTCCGCAAGGGCTGCCTGTGGTGGGTAATAAGCATGTTGGGCTTGAGAGGACACAGGAGCTGGAGCAGCCTGTGGGTGGTAATAGGGATGAGGTGGGACTGGGGGGGCGTAACCGGGGGACGCATGACCAAAGCACTGAGGTGGACTTGAGGTTCCGTGGGAATGGTGGTGATGTGCCATGGGAGCATACAAATTGGTTGCTCCGGACTGTGATGTAGCTCGCGAAAGGTCGGGGCCATGGCTAGGACGTGCTATGGAAAAGGGTTGGGGATGCGAGGCAATACGGCCAATGATTCTGTCTGCGGCATGGGATGCGCCTGGCGCATCATGTTGGGATGAATCGCCGTGAGGGGCATTAGGTATGATGGTATAGAGATAACACGACTAGGCGTAAATGAGGTCAAATTGTTGGGCTTTGAGGATGGCCTCTTCTTCAGACTGGGGTCGTTCGGATGCCACATCCTTGGCAATGATAGGAAGGAGGGATTTTAGAAACCAATCTAAGAAGATACGGTCGTCTAGATTGATTTTGCAGAGGCTGCGGTGTCGACACCACTCATGAATGTGGTCAGTGATGTGGGTAGTTGTGTTCTGTCAGCAAGACAGTAGGATCTCAACTCCCGTGTCATAGCGGACAGGTAACTAAAAGAACTGCAGGAAGGTTGAGGCAAGGGAAGTAAAGGTGGCATGGGTCCCATGGTGTTTCTCGATGTACCACTTAGCTGCAGATCCAGTGAGGGTCCCATGGGGTTGCTTGATGTACCACTTAGCTGCAGAGCTAGTGAGGGTGCATTGTAACAGACGAAGGTGGACAGAGTTGTCCACTATGGAGTTGGAGGAACACCATAGATGAAAAGACATAATATGGTTCTGGGGGTCCTCACCTACCTTGCCCTCAAATTTAGGAATGTCGGAGGGGAGCTTGGTGGGCATGTGAGGCCACTTAGAGTCGTGTCTAGTGGGATCATTAGTTAGTCTAGCTAGGTCAGGAAGGTTGAGGCTAGCCATGAATGGAAAACTAGTAGAAGGATGTGACATACTAGTGGGTGTGACCAAGTTGGGGCCAATGCCCCCAAGTGGAGAGGTTGGGTTCGGTATGTTGCCCCCAAGTGGAGGGACGAACGTGGTATGGGACGGTCCTGCACCGCCAAGGGTAGTGTGAGTCACTGATGGAGTGCCGATAGGTATGCCAGCTACTGGAATGGGTACAGTGATCGGAATGGTAGATGTGGGCCCCATCGAGGGCATACCCAAAGCAGGTGGGATAGTTGGTGTGGTGGTGGATGCTCCACCAATGGTCCCTACAAAGAAAGGGGTGGAAGTCACACCAGCCATGGGGCTGGTTGGTGCAGTGTAAATGGGGTTCTCGGACTCTGCCTTAGAATCAGAGGTAAAATAAGGGGCGTCAAGATCAGGTGACAGAGTTCTTTGTCATTGACAAGTGGAGTCAAGGGACAAAGCTCGAGATTTATGATGAGTGGTATCAAGTGATGAAGATCGATGTCTATGACGGGTGGTGTCAAGTGAACTTTGCTATGGGAGCTTGCCCCGGAGGCACCGAGAATGTCTCAGGGACTCAATGGTGACAGATGGTGTCAAATATCTAGGGGTTGTGTTGAGTGAAAAACAACTCAAAAACCCTAATGCAACCGAGTGTACAGAAGGAGAGCTCAAAAAATATGGCACTCAGGCCAACAACCAACTCAAAACACTTACTGTAACAGCTGTGCTACAATAAGTGGAGTATCAACAGAAATGGTCAGAATACCAACAAGCAGCAGGTTTTAAAAAAAAAAAATAATGGACTCGCTAGACCAAAAGGAGGTAAGGGAGCATGCAAACACCTAGCTAAATAGTATTCTGACTAAACTAGACATATCCTCTGCAAGGTGATAAAATCCAAGTCAGACAATATGGATAGGAGAGCCAAGTGGCTAAAGATATCCCCCTACCGGGAGGGACATCGGGTAGTCAATCCTAGAAGAAATGTAACTAAGATACCCCATTCATGACACGTCTAGAAAAGGTGAATCTTCGATTTGGTTCTATCAAAGCAGTATCCCCATATAGGGATACCCCAAGAACTGTGAAAGGTAGCCTTCGGTTACTAAATGGATTGCGGTATTCCACTCAGGCCTCCAGAACCAGTTTGGCGACTTCAACCCTCTTAGGGGAGAGGCCCTCTGATAAACTAGTTGTGACCGTGCCAAAAAAAACTAGGGGATTTTGGTTCCTTAATGGACAACAGTTATGTCTCAAGTGTAAGCAACCGAGGGGTGTTATTTGGATGCGTATCCCCCCGATCCTACCTAACTACAAAATTTCTTATGTGTTGCCCAAGTGGGGTTAGAATGTTGGTTGTGTTAAGTAGTTTTTTAAGGCTCACTTGAATTAGGTGACAGAGTGTGTGCGTGTGAGATGATGAACCCAAGTAAAAGTGCCACAAGGGGGGAAACTTTCTAACTAAAAATAACAAGACAGAATGTAAACTTTGAAATGCAAAATTTTCTCTTTTTAAATTAAAATGCTGAAATTTTTAAAAAAACTATTCTATAAAGGGAACAGAAATAAAACTACAGAAAAGGTTGTAGGGAAGTATGGTTGTAGGTAGGATAGATGGCTGTGTAGGAAGAAAATAGTGCAGCAAAGTGCAGGGTTCAAAATAGAAAAAAAAAAGTGCAGAGAACATACCGCGGGTCTGTGGCAATTTTGGGTGGTCGGACCGCGGGAAACAGCTCAACAATCGTGGACAGGTTGAGAGATTTTGGCCGAAAGATGCAGTTGGAACGCGGGAAAAAGGTCTAAAGCCGCAGGCGGGTTACAGTAAAATAGTTGAAAGCTGTAGGCGGGACGCGGGAAAAAGGCCTAAAGCCGCAGGCGGGTTGCAGGAAAATAGCTGAAAGCTACAGGTGGGACGCGGGAGAAAGGCTGACAGGCGCAGGCGGGTTGTAGGAAAATGGCTGAAAGCCGCAGTCGGAATGCGTGAAAAGGGTTAACAGTGGCAGTCGGATTGCCCCGAACAAGCGAATAGTTGCGGTCGGATCACAGGTAGCAGACTAAAAACGGCTGGCAGGTCGCCAGAAATAGTCTGAGAGCCACGGTCGGATCACAGGTAAAGGCTTGAAAGATGCGGTCAGAACGCAACTACAGGGGGTAAAAGATGCGGTCGACGGCATCCGAAAGGGACAGCCGAACAGAAAAATACTGCAGAAAATTAAAAATATTTAAAACTTTAAAAACAATAACCAGAAATTCAAAGGAACACAAGGGGAGTCGCCAAAACTGTATCTAGGGTTTTCACCCTAGCTTGTGCAAATGAGCACCTACTAAGGAGAATGGACTCCTTAGTAGCAGTTCAATAAACAATAAATGAAAGACAATACATTAAAATGGAAATTATTCTAAACATGTGCATGAAACATAAAAGACAAGAAATAGAAATGGTTTTTGTATTAAAGATTATACCTCCAATGTGAAGGTTGGTGAAGTTCTTGCAATGGTCCAAGAGGGTTGCTCCAAACTCCAGTTTTGCTCCTTCTCTTTCTCCAAAGGGTGGAAATGAGCCAAAATGGGCACTCAAGGGTGAGCTAGGGTTTCAAGAGTGATTTTGGCAGAGTAAGGGTGTATTTTACTGTGGATATGAAATGAGGGGTCTCCATCACCTATTTATAGGTTTTTAGTGGTGGAGTGTTGGCCCATGGTTTTGGGAACCATATGGTTTAGGTCAGCTGTATAGGGTTTTTTCCTACTTTTTCCCTCTTTTTCCTCTTTTTTATATTTTTTATTCCCTTTTTAGAGGGTGTTTGATATTTTGAAGGAATTTTGGATAATTTTGGGGGGGAAAGGGGTTTTTTAGCCTTTTGGAGGCTTTTTTGATGGTTTTGTGGCCTTTTGGAGGCTTTTTAATGGGATTTTAAGGTTTTGAAGGTAAATATGGTAGGAAATATGGACAAATGAGTCATGTAATGGGGTAGATGAGGTAGTGAGCACTTTTTGGGTGTTAACACTTTTCGAACTCAGTATGGACATTATGAGTTCGTAGTCATGCCGTTTGGCTTGACTAATGCCCCAACTGTATTTATGTGTCTGATGAATAATATTTTGGATAAATACTTAGACAAGTTTGTTGTTTTGTTTATAGATGACATTTTAGTATACTCAAAAAGCAAAGAAGAGCATGATGAACATTTATGGATTATCTTACAAGTATTAAGAGATCATCAACTATACGCCAAATTTAGTAAGTATGACTTCCACAAAGACAAAATCCAGTATCTAGGACACATAATTTCAGCAGAAGGAATCTCAGTTGACCTCGACAAGATAAGGGCCATTAATGACTGGCCAGTTCCTAAAGATGTGTTGGATGTAAGATCATTTATGGGCATTACGGGGTATTACATAAATTTTATAGATTTTTTTTCAAAAATTGCCAACCCCATAACTTCCTTGTAGAAGAAAGGGAAGAAATTTGTTTGGGATCAAAAATGTGCCAACAGTTTTAAGAAACTAAAGGAACTATTGACGACAGCACCTATTTTGAGGATAGCAGGCCCCAACAAGGATTTTGTAGTTTGTACAGACGCATTCAATGACGTACTCGGTGGAGTCTTGACATAGGAAGGACATGCGGTGGCATACAAATCTAGGAATCTGAAAGTACATGAAAAGAATTACTCTACCTATGATTTAGAGTTATTAGCAGTCATTCATGCCTTAAAAATGTGGTGTCACCACCTTATTGGCAGAAAATTTACATTATTGATAGATAACATGGGTCTGAAATATTTATTAGATCAGACAAGCTAGATGGTTGACGTTCTTAAGTGAGTATGATTTCGAAATTCAACATATTAAAGGAAAGGAAAAAAAGGTTGCAGATGCCTTGAGTCGAAAGGAAAAACTAAATTTCATTTCAACAATCAGTACGTATTCAACTGATTTGGAAAATCAGATTCTGGGAAAAGGTGAAACGAATGAAGAATACAGAAAAATGAAGGAAAAGACAGAAAACAACAGTTTTGAAAATTGTATGGCAAATTACAGAATGAAGGAAAACGGTTTATTACTGTTTAAAAACAAATTGTATGTACCTGATATACCAGAAATAAAATTTCTGATATTAAACGAGATGCATAAAAGTCACTATTCTGGTCATCCAGGTTATCAAAAGACCATTACTATGCTAAGAAAAGAATACTATTGGCCCAGAATGAAAGATGAAGTAGAAGAGTACATAGCTAAATGTTTGGGTTGTCAAAAAGTGAAAGTTGAACACCAACATCCTGCTGGATTGTTCCAACCGTTACCGATACCAAGTTGGAAATGGGAAGTGATCAGCATAGATTTGATTACTGGATTACCTAAAAATTAGAAACAACGTGATTCAATCATGGTGGTAGTGGACAAACTCAGCAAGGAAAGACATTTCATACCCGTAAAGACTACTCATAAAGCTCCAGATATTGCAGAGATATTTATGAAACATATTTTTAGACTACATGGAATACCGAAAGTAATAATTTCAGATCGTGACTCAAAGTTTACAGGTAACTTTTGGAGGTCACTGTTTAAAGGGTTGAACACAACTTTAAATTTCAGTACAACATTTCATCCATAGACGGATGGTCAGACAGAAAGAGAAAACCAAGTTTTAGAAGATTTATTAAGAATGTATGTTAAGGATCAGCCTGGTAAGTGGGAAGACTACTTGCACTTAGCAGAATTTGCTTATAATAATCACTATCATGCATCGGCCAGACTTAGTCCTTTTGAAATTCTTTATGGTAAGAAATATAATACACCTATTTCTTGGAATGATCAAGTAAATAGAGTTATTTTAGGACCTGAATTATTGCAGGAGTTAGAACTAATTGTGAAACAGGTGCAAGGACATTTAAAAGCTGCCAAGATAGGAAAAAAAGTCAAGCAGATTCAAAAAGAACTCATAAAGAGTTCCAGGTTGGTGAACATGTATTCATCAAGGTAAGATCAAAAAAAGAGTTCACTAAAATTGGGAAGCTGTGCCAAGTTGGCACCCAAGTATTATGGTCCTTTTGAAATATTGTCTAAGGTTGGAGCAGTGGCATACCAACTGGCTTTGCCACTAAACTTAAAAATACATAATTTTTTCATATATCATTTTTGAAGAAATATGTGCATGATACTACTCATGTTGTAAACTTGAATGATGTACAGGTGGTACAAGACGGATATTTTTTGGTGGAACCGGATTGTATCCTCGGAAGGAGGGAAACTATTCTCCGGAATCACAGCATTAGGCAAGGTGCAATGGAAGCACCTTAGCCCAGAAGAGGCAACCTGGGAGATGGAGAGTAGTATGCAGGCAGCATACCCAACTCTATTTCAGGAACACTCAAGGAGTGATTAGCCAACATCGAGGATGATGTTGAGACTTAAGGGGGGGTGTATGTCACCTACCCAAAAGTCTAAGAATTATTATTTTATTTGCAAAATACTTTATGTTAAATTTAAATTACAAAGTTTTGTAATTATGATCAGTTTTGATCATGGATGAATGCAATTACTGAATATTATTATTTAAATAAATTGATTAAGAGACACACACCCAAGAGGACTATTGAATGAGTGTTCACTGACCCACAAGGAGGAATGGAAGCTGTTGGAAAGTATGGGATAGATGGCAGCAATTGCATCACACCACTATCTGTTGGTTATGGGACAACTACCCCTAAAAATAGGGCATTATACCCCAGGTGGAGGGAGTGAGCAGGCAGCTCATTTAATGACCCAGTAACATCTGAAAAGGCCTAGGCAACCTATAAAGGAAAATTCGAATTGAGCAGGTAGCTCTTAATATATATTTCTGCATAATATTTTCCTCATGTGCATCAGGTGATCACTGAGAGATTCGAATAGGGAGGCTAGTGGTGACTGTAATCTTAAGTCGGCATTATTTTTGAGAAGAACCAGAGAGGCTGGTGTAGATCTATTGGACGGCTAACTATTGAAGATTCTGAATTTATTTGCTACAGCAAGAAGAAGTCCTATTTCTTGAGTTTCTTCCTCCTGGTGTTTCAGTGAATAGGCTTGGGGGTCCTAAGACAATACTTGACTGTTTTCAGGAATTGGTTGGGTGGAACAGTCTTCTTGGGTTTTTTGTTTCCCTACAAATTTATCCAGGTTCTACAGATTTTCTACTTATCCTCAGTTACTAATTCTGTTCTGTTTAACTAGTATTTTCTGTTTTTCTGTTTTTGAAAAAGAATTTAATCCTAGAATTATTTAAAGTCTGAATGTTTAAGTTTAATGATGATTTTAATGGATAAACCAATATCTATATTTTTCCACATGTTGTTTTGAAGCATCATACTCTAGTATAGATACGCGAATAAAAAATAGATTAGAAGATAGGCAAATTGCCATTTTGAATTCGATAGATAGATAGTAATTATATATTTATCAGTTTTATGTTCCAAAGTTAAATAATAATAGAGAGTTCTATATAAAAATTCATGTATACATTATAAATGTTCTAGAGTTTTATGAAAAACAAACAATTCATAGTTTCTGTATAGATGTATCACATTATTCTTATCATTTTTATGCACTACAGAAATAGATAGATTTCATCTCTCTATATATCATATTATGTTTTGCATTTCAATACTAGAACTGCAAATAAATGGATGTAATCATCATATCAAGAATGTTCAAAACATCCATTATATAGTTTTAACTTTGCATATACACACACGCTGTTTTTCATTTCTTATTATACCCATTTTCTATGAATTTATAGTTCAAACAAGTATGGAAATAATATCACCAATCTATGCTAACAGTTATTCTATTGATAGATATTTGAACTGTAAGTATCCATTTCCAGACTAAGTTTTCATAATAACATCTAGTTAGTTTCAATTTCCTTTTCTATCGTATTGCAAACTTTTTATACACAAGTTTCGGTTCAAACCAAAAGTACCTGGAAAGTCCATTCACAAACTTTTATTATCTTTTTCAAACATTAGAATACAACTTAGGGTTTGACCTACTGTTATCTTTACCATCAAATTCATCACCATTCTAAACATCCTACATTATTAAGTTACCATTTGTGATAGATTATTTAAACCCTAGCCAAAACATCACAACCTATATAACCTACTACCTAGAAAACAAACCAAATAGTACTGTATAAAAATGACAGTATAACGTTCAAGAAGCAGAGTGTAATTTATAGGTCACATGAGCCGCGACTCCAATACATTCCCACAATAATGTATATCATTAAGTGGTTTGTCAAAATGTTTTCACCATTATAAGTTTCCATACACAAGGAAGAGGAATCATTCATTCTCAACAGTAGAACCTTACATTATATTCAAACGAAATCAAAATAGGGTTTTATTCCCTTCATCGTCCAATCCATAAACCTGATTTTTACGTATCCTCATAAACGAAAATCTAATATCAACATAAACAGAGAGAGTAGAGACGAAGGTCTCTCATTAATACAAATTATTTAGCATACTTTTTCATTACTGAGAAGAGGATTATCATTTACACAATGAACGAGCCCACGGCTCTATTTCATAACTTAACCAATGAAGTCGTGGTTATCAAAACGATAATTTACAACATTTTTGCAAAAAAATCATACAGGGTTTTTCCCCAAGTTTTTCAACAGTGGAAAGAGTCCAAAAAAATTTAGCATCGATGAGCCACAACTTCAGTCGACGACATAGTAAAGAAACCAAGTATCATTTAAATAAACGAGAGTTATATATCAGAATAAACATCGTTCGATTGAAGTTCAACAAATCTTAAACACGACAGATCATGGCAGGGCCAGTTACACAACCTTGAAACTTATTCTACCACAGTCAAAGCACCTACGAGGGTTTTTGGAAACACCCAGAGCTTACCGGTTGAAAGCTCGCCAAAATCGCAAAAACCTTGCTCATTTCTCTACTTCAAACCTACAACTGACATTTAAACGAAGGTTAAAATTTAGAGACTAATACCCTTTCAAAATGAAAGCATAAACACATTGAATGAATTACTATTCATTGCAGGAAGAAAAACTTACATTATGGTAAGTACCAAAGCATTCCACTTTAACCAGCTACAGGATGATTCCATGGCAAAGACAAGACAGGAAATCCTCGGTCTTTTTACACCAAATGTATCTTTTACTCAAAACAAAATGATAAGTTCCAGAGAACTTCCATTACTCTACAATTTGGAAAACTCATACAAATCACAACGAAGTGTTCGAAACCAACAACGCTTTAACAGTTCAAACCAGAGGAACAATCCTCTTTTGACAACACCATTACAATGGCTAAAACTTGCAACTTAGATCCTACCTACAGGACTCGAGGTCGAGACCTCTTGATACTTGCTAACCCTAGAATAATTTGGCAGCTTGTCGGCCTTACAATCCGTAACAATAGCAAAATGAACAACTTTCAATCTCTTAAACCAAAACGTTGACAGCAGTTAGGGATTGCCATCCAATGGTCCAAATTCTGTGCAATCAACGATCAGGATGATGCCAACGAAGGGTATTGGGATATACAACCTCTGCATTTATTATTCCATCATTCAAAACCAGTATGGCAATGCCAATTTGGCACCCAAATGATCAGATAATAGCCAGCTCGGAGGAATTCTTTTAGAAATCATCACACAAAGGTAGATTTGGTTAATAATACGTCAACTTTCCAATTACATGGACTAGCATTGACTTCCCGTATGTTGAGGTGTGAACCCAGGTATTATTACAGGATCGAGACATGATCTCCACAGCAGCTTGAGACCATGTCTTATTAATGCCCTCAACTCAAATCCTATCAAACATTAAATTCATGTCAGTATTTAAAATCACGACATAGTTTCCAAGTGGTAACAATATCGTTTATTATATAGTAGTTATGAATCAAATCGTGATCGAAATATTTACTTATGTATATAATTTGGATATTAGATTCTTTACTATAATGTAATAAAGTTCAAGTTTATAAACAACGATTTATATAGTCAATAGTTTAAACGTTAGAATCACAACTAGGGTTTTAGGTTTAAGTCTAAGCCTTGTATCAAG
Source organism: Larix kaempferi (assembly GCA_027924585.1). Classification (NCBI taxonomy): domain Eukaryota; kingdom Viridiplantae; phylum Streptophyta; class Pinopsida; order Pinales; family Pinaceae; genus Larix; species Larix kaempferi. The sequence goes on along the minus strand of BSBM01000642.1, from coordinate 1,142,250 downwards.
CATTGTTTTCATGTCACCTTAGAATGGTGAAACTTCATATTATATCTTGATTAACCTTGATCTACTCTGGCAAAAACTCTACTGACTTTAAGGTTAGTATGATAATTTGGTCTTTATTATTTGTCATCGTTATAAAATTTAAAACAAAAATTTAATAAGTATAGGGTTGTACACTTTAAATTTCAATAAGACCATTGGGTTATAACGAGTACAAAAATCATGTTTTGGCCTTGGATATCATATCACAAACTCTTATCCTAATGCATTGAAATAAAATCACAACACTAATATTGTATAGGTATGTGTTATCTTTCAACGACAGCTAAGTCAGCTACGACAATAGTAAGAACTACAGTGACAAAACTAATAGCACAATGAGGTATTTAGATGGTTATGTTCTAACATTGTGAAATCATAAAAATAACATTTGAAAACAATAATTATATTAGTGAAATCCATACCTGTATACTCATGGTGGATCGCAGCAGAATTATAACATTTTATTTTAATTATGACGTTGAAAACTGAACTATACACGAAATTCACTCTTACCTGTCGTCTACACAATAGAACATTTCAACATGCTTTAGCCTTGCAGCTAAGTAATATCCAGGGTACCTCGTAGGACACCCTTATGCAACAAATTCAAACTGTCAGCATCATTGCAAAGGATAGTGTCACATTCTTTTTCAATCCGTTAACACAGTGTTATCATAATCATAATTACTAATCATGCGTTAAACTATCATTATCATATTGTTGTTAAAACAGAAATTAAAACATGTTTAGTACTAACAACTCTACAATTAATGCTAATGAAATCTCATTTATTATTTCCGCAATTATTATTATCATATTTAATGTTGTTATCGAAAATTTTAAATTTTTATGAAATTTTGAGATGTTACAAACCCCTCACTAGGTGGTCTAATAACCCATCACAGCAAGTTATGACACTTGCGACACTTGTCAATACAAATGACGACACTTCCGTATAGAGGAATACTACCATCTCTATAGGAGTACAATATACATAGGTGAAATACATTCGAAGTTACATATACATCAACACTCCCTCTTAACTAGGAAGGTATTTCTCGACACATATCTGCTAGCACAAGTCTTCTTCTTTGGATAATCATCACTGGATCATCATCATCGAACCGTCATCACTGTTACTATCTCAATCAATCTCCAATCTGCTTGTCATAGGAAGTTCTATAGATCAGTCCTTTTTCATACTAGGTGTAGGCTCGCCACTTACAGGTCTTCATAATCTACAGAGCCAGACCTTTTTCATGCTGGATGAACATCATCAACATCTCTGTGAGCAAGCCATTAAGTAGGTACACCTCAGGACTGATTACACTACCTCTACAAAACCTGGAAGATCTCCCGGGACTGATTACATTTCCTCTGTAAAATGGAAGCCATCTATCCTGCCATACCAGGTCCTGAGTGCATGTTTCAAACCATACAGGGCTTTCTTCAGTTTGCACACATGTGACTCTCAGTCATGTTTCTCAAACTCGAGTGGCTGCTCCACATACACTTCCTCTTCAACTACACCATTCAAGAAAGTTGTCTTGACATCCATCTGGTGTACTTTCCATTTCATCACTATAGCTAGAGAAAGTACTGATCTAATGGAAGTGTATCTAGCCACAGGAGCAAAGGTCTCTTCATAATCAATCCCTTCTTTCTGGGAGAAGCCACGAGCTACAAACCTAGCTTTATATTTCTCTATGGTGCCATCTGCAGCATGCTTGATCTTATAGATCCACTTGGAAGTCACCACAAACTTCCCATCTGGTCTTGGGACCACATCCTAAACATCATTCTTCATAATCGATTGGTATTCCTCGACCATGGCATCCTTCCATTCTTTCTTTTCTGCTGCTTCTTCATAACTGGAAGGTTCTTTGTACATTATGTCACAGAGTAAAGCAACATAGCTGGTATGTGATCTTGTTCTTTTCCTTTCTCTGTGTTCCTCTTCTGGAATGCCAAACCTTTCTGCATCTTGGATGAGCTCTCTAGACGATGTTGTTTTTCTCTTGTGAGAGTCTTTCTCACATGTTGTTGTGGATCTTCCATTTCACGATCTTCTTCAGGAACTGCCTCATTCATGGTGGTGTCTTGAGTTCTGGATATTCTGGGTTCATATTTTCAGCTGTTTTTTTTCTTGATTTGATGTATGATGAGGTTTCATCAAATGTTACATCCCTACTAATATCAATCTTCTTGAATCCTAGGAAGTAGATTCTGTAAGCCTTCGAGCTTTCACTATAACCCACAAATATGCCCTTCTTTCCTAAAGGATCTAGATTTGTCCTCTTTTATTTTGGGATGTGAGTGTATACTGGACAACCAAATATTCTGACATGGATAACTTCTGGTTTCTTACCAGTGAACACTTCTTTTGGTGTTTTGTTGTCAAGTATCTTATGGGGTGTTCTGTTCTGCACATATACAGCTGTCCTTGCTGCTCCAGCCCATAAGTGCATAGGTAGATCTTGGTCATGGAGCATTGCCCTAGCTGCTTCCATGATTGTTCTATTCTTCCTCTTGGAAACACCATTCTGCTGTGGATTGTAAGGAGTGGTCAACTCCCTCTTAATCCCTAAATCACTGCATAACTTCTTTAAGTCTCCTGAAGTAAATTATCAGCCATTGTTGGATTTGAAGATCTTGATCTTCATGTCAGTTTGGTTTTCTATCAAGGCTTTGAATTCCTTGAACTTGTCAAACACTTCATCTTTGTTCTTCAAGAAGTAAACCCAAGTCTTCCTATAGAGATCATCAATGAAGGAAACATAGTATACATACCCACTCAGAGAATTGGATGACATTGGACTGCATACATCAGAGTGGATAATTTCCAAGATTCTTTTTCCCTTGCTTTCACTGCTTGGAAATGTCTTCTTTGTGTTCTTTCCCTTTGCAAATTCCTTCATGCTTTGTTTGGATTTCAGGAAGACCTTCTACAACTTTGCTTGCAATTGGTAATGCCCTATAGTGCATGTGTGCAAGCCTCATATTGCAAAGTTCACTATCCATTGATTCTTTTATAAAAGAATCAATCACTCACTCACTACAATAAGATACAAGAATAAAATGCTAAATTCACAATCTTTTGCTTGCTAGTCTTTGTGGATTTCAATTATTCTGCAATAGGAAAGCAATGCTAAAGATTTGCGTGCTACAAATTATTCCCATTTATGCTTTGTATTTTGATTTTTCAATGGATGTAGCATATGTTCTCAAACCCCATAAGGGACTTCAATAATTTTATCTATACCTTGAACTGGTGATGCTAGTTTTAAAGTTAAAAGAAATGGTGGTATCCTTAAAAAAATTCTAAAACACCTAGCTTGATGTCAAGCTCTTCCATTGGCTATTAGCACCTCCCAAGCTCTACAGGTCTTTGTTATATAGTCTTATCCAACTAAATGACATGAAACAAAAATTGTTGGATTTTTATTCTTCCTGGATAATGCTACATTGGTTCCAGGTCAAGTATTTACACATTTTTTCACTTGGATGCTTTCCCTTGGAAAATGCACAAAATGAGCTTTCAAGAATCAATACGATGTTCAAACACATTCAGGAAAGGTCTCAAATATCTTCTAGTTGTTTTCATTCTTACAAATTATGCTTACAGTTGGTTTCTTGCTAATGTCCAATGCTATAAAGTAGTTAATTGCATGACATGCTATCTAGTAAAACTGGTGTAAGTGCTAGAACAAATGGCTACTAGATTGGTATGAAAAATATTTAATTGCGAAAGAAATATATGAATAAGTCAAACATCATTCCTTTATAATTGACATTACTTAAAAATTCTTCACAACTTTATAAAACAAGATCCACAAACTAGCTTGCTCCTTGCATCTTACTTGTTATTGGTTTCATGTTTCTTCTGTTAAATGGAACCTCTCTTCTTTTTTAGGTTCTTCCCTAGGAATAGTTCTTTTCCAATTGAAAATGTTTCCCACATAAGAACTACATAGACTTGTATTTGAAACTTGCTCATGATAGAATCTTGCAACAACAACAAAAAATTTGAGTGCATGCAATACAAAAGTTTGATATGTCTAGTGCTAGGTTTAAGGAACTTGTAAATTCACATTCAATTTGCAATGGTTTTCATGATAGAGTATTATTTTTCTTTCCTAGTAATTTTGACTCCTTTGCAAATACGTTGTTGTATTCTCTATGAGAAACTTTGGACATTTGGGGTTTCAACCTTCTTCAAATGCATTTACCCAAGGAAATCTTTGATCGTCTTTAACATGTATTATTGTATTGATAAAAAAAATCTCTGATGTATGAACTAAACTTTACCGTTATTTTTTTTATGCATTCTAGTGCTCTAGAAGATGCTTTCTTGAAATAAGCATTCTACTCAACTAAAACTACCAATTTCTTTGGTAATGATATAGGCATTTTTTACAGTTGATTACATTGATTAGAAAATAATATCACTGCCAAAATAGTTAGGAAAATTAGCTATTGTTTTGATTGGGTTATCCAACTATTATTGCTTCTCTTGTTAATGCTCATATCCTTAAGTAACTTGCAACTTCATGTGCAATATCCACCCTCATAATGAAAACTTTCTTTGTCTCCTATCATAATTTTGGTTTTTAACTGTACGTGATTTACAATAGGTTGATTGATTAAATCAGTTTAATGTATGCTCAAATTTTTGGCATGGGTCTAGAGTGCACAAGTGCGGAACCCCAAGTGGAAAAAGGGTCATCGACATGAACAAAGGACTGGTCGTAAAGCATAAAAGAGTAGATATATGTAGAAGTATTTGGATAAGTTAGTTAGTAACGGATCATTCAGACAATTTTGTAATGACCAAGTGAGCCTATAAATATAAGTATGATTGTAAGCCTAAGGGAATCTTGAGATGCATCTTTTTATCTATCTTTCTTATCGATCTATTGGAGCATCTATCCGGTTTTGGTCTTTTTGATCGCAGTGATGGTTCTGAGTTTGTAATGGTTTTGCGATGTATGATAAATAATGGAAACGTTTTAAATATGTATTTGTCTCAGTCTCTTTGTCTTTCCAAGTAAATGACGTTTCATTGAGATCGTAGAATATGTGTTTGCAGTTATGTTATGTACTGCATATTCCTTTAACATGCTTTGATAATCTGTTTAATTCGTTAATTATGAGATGGTAATGTGATTGATGCGAATAAGGATGATGGTAATTAGATTCATAATATGATGTTCTGATGCGAATGAAAATATATGGCTTATGTTCTGAATGAGAGTGAGGTAATGCATGTCTTCTCACAACCGCAGAAACTTGGTTCCTGTGGCCCCCCTTAGGCATCTCGGGTGAGACTTCACTAGCTCTATGGGTGTGTTATATTTTGAGCATTAATTCAACATACTCTAGGATCTTTATTGAGAGAATAACATGTACATCATATCAAGCATATCAAGCAATCACATAAGACAATGGACACACAAAAATTCACTGGGGAAAACCATAAAGGTGAAAAACCCCACAACTTCCTCAGAGATAGAAAGAGCAATGATGCAACCAAAGTACAAGAGATAGTCTTCTACTAGTAGCTACTCCTCCTCCTCAACTAGTGTGCCACTTTCCGAGTAGTGTAGAAGTGAATAATGAGATGATCAAATAGAGAGCTCCCGCTCCTTATTTATACTTGTCTTGTCCTGCCTAATAAACCAACAGGGCTGACTTGTCTAACTCAATCTAATAACCCATGGTTACATTAATCTGGGTCGACCCCTCACTAGGTTGTCTAATAACCCATCACAGCAAGTTACGACACTTGCGACACTTGTTAATACAAATGATGACACTTATGTATAGAGGAATAATACCATCTCTATAGAAGTACAATATACATAGGTGAAATACATTCCAAAGTTACATATATATCAACACTCCCTCTTAACTAGGAAGGTATTTCTCAACACATATCTGATAGTACAAGTCTTCTTCTCTGGATCATCGTCATCGAACCATCATCACTACTGCTATATCAATAAATCTCCAATCTACTTGTCATAGGAAGTTCTACAGATCAATCCTTTTTCATACTGGGTGTAGGCCCGCCACCTATAGGTCTTCATCATCTACAGAGCTAGCTCTTTTTAATGCTGGATGAACATCATCAACATCTCTGCAAGCAAGCCATTAAGTAGGTACACCTCAGTACTGATTACACTACCTCTGCAAAACCTGTAAGAGCATCTCAGGATTGATCATATGCCTTTGCAAAACCTGTGTACCATACTATCAGATCATCGTCATCATCCACATCCATAGAGCACAACCCATATGCACACACATAGCACTTACACTCACCGACATGGAAGGACTTTCCTATGGCCATCCAAGAAAGGCTCAACACTTACACTCACCAGCATGGAAGGACTTTCCTCTGACCATATGGGAAAGGCTCACAATGCTTACATCAACGACCATGGAAGGAATTTCCTTTGACCATGTCGGAATGGCTACAACAATTACATCACGACCATGGAAGGACTTTCCTCTGACCATGTCAGAAAAGCTCAGCAATTACATCACGACCATCGAAGGACTTTCCTCTGACCATGTTGAAAAAGCCATGCCCAACACTTACATCTCGCCATGGAAGGACATTCCTCTGACCATGTGAGAATGGCCCAACCCTTACATCTCACCATAGAAGGACATTCCTCTGACTATGTGAGAATGGCTCTGCCATCCCTTACATTTCACCATGGAAGGACTTTCCTCTAACCATGTGAAAATGGCCCAGCCCTTACATCTCACCATGGAAGGAATTTCCTCTAATGATGTGAGAATGGCCCTGTGTGCATCTATGTCTCCAGACTCATCACTTCCCCTTGGAAGGTATCTCGGTCTAAAGTACACCAAGTCTCCCTCTGAAGTATTCAAACTTCACTCTGGCCAGCGGCTTGGTTAACACATCGGCTATTTGCTCATCCGTCACAACATACAGGAGCTTCACAGCTCCTCTCTACACCATATCCCTGATATAGTGATACTTGATCTGAATGTGCTTCGACTTGTCATGGAACACTGGGATCTCCCACAACTTTACACAACTCTCGTTGTCGTAATATATACAAGTAGCACTCAGTTGGAGATCAAACAAATCACATAGTAGCTTCCTAAGCCATACTGCCTCACAACTAGCCCAACAAGCTACGACATACTCTGCTTCGGCTGTACTCAGTGCCACATAGGAATGCTTCTTGCTAACCCAAGAGATCATACGGGATCCCATACTGAAGCAGCACCCTGAAGTGCTCTTCATATCAATGGAACTACCTGCCAAGTCTGAATCAACATAACCTTCCAGGTTAAACTTTTTATTCACCTCATATTTGAGCCCATAGTCAATTGTACCCTTCAGGTACCTCGGAATATGCTTTGAAGCTATTAGGTGAACATGTCTCGGATCTGTCAAGTACTGGCTCAAGGTGTTCACCGCAAAGTAGATATCTGGTCTCGTATTTTTTAGGTACATCAAGGACCCAATCATCTGACGATACATCGTAGCATCAACCGGCTCAGAAGAAGCATCACACAGAAGCTTTAGGTTTGATTCCATAGGTGTGGCCATGGCCTTGTAGTCCATCATCCTGAACCTCTTCAGGATCTCTACTGCATACTACCCTTGTCTAAGGAATATTCCATATGCACTCTGCCACACCTCCATACCAAGAAAATAGTGCATCATACCCAAGTCCTTCATCTCGAACTCGGTAGCAAGATTCCTCTTCGTATCAGCAATCAGTCTATGCTCACCTATTACAAACAGGTCATCCACATACAATGGTAGTATCACTGGATTTCCTTCCTCAAACTTGTAGTAAAGGTTGGAATCCACTTTACTCTTGGTAAAGCCCAAACTGGATTGGAAGCCATCTATTCTGCCATACCAGGTCCTGAGTGCAAGTTTCAAACCATACAAGGCTTTCCTCAGTTTGTACACATGTGACTCTTGGTCATGTGTCTCAAACCCGAGTGGCTGCTCCACATACACTTCCTCTTGAACTACACCATTCAAGAAAGTTGTCTTGACATCCATCTGGTGTACCTTCCATTTCATCACTGCAGCCAAAGAAAGTACTGATCTAATGGAAGTGTATCTGGCCACAGGAGCAAAGGTCTCTTCATAATCAATCCCTTCTTTCTGGGAGAAGCCACGAGCTACAAACCTTTCTTTATATTTCTCTATGTTGCCATCTGCAGGATGCTAGATCTTATGGATCCACTTGGAAGTCACCACAAACTTCCCATCTAGTCTTGGGACCACATCCCAAACATCATTCTTCATAATCGACTAGTATTCCTCGACCATGTCATCCTTCCATTCTTTCTTTTTTGTTGCTTCTTCATAACTGGAAGGTTCTTTGTTCATTATGTCATAAAGTAAAGCAACATAGCTGGTATGTGATCTTGTTCTTTTCCTTTCTCCGTGTTCCTCTTATGGAATGCAAAACCTTTCTGCATATTGGATGAGCTCTCTAGCCCATTCTGGTTTTCTCTTGTGAGAGTCCTTCTCACGAGGTGGATCTACAGGTTGTTGTGGATATTCCATTTCACGATCTTCTTCAGGAACTGCTTCATTCATGGTGGTGTCTTGAGTTCTGGATATTTTGGGTTCTTCATTATTTTCAACTATTGTTTTTCTTGATTTTATGTATGTTGAGCTTTCATGAAATGTTACATCCCTACTAATATCAATCTTCTTGAATCCTAGGAAGTAGATTCTGTAATCCTTCAAGCTTTCACTGTAACCCACGAATATGCCCTTCTTTTATGAAGTATCTAGCTTTGTCCTCTTTTCTTTTGGGATGTGAGTGTATACTGGACAACCAAATATTCTGAGATAGCTAACTTCTGGTTTCTTACCAATGAACACTCCTTTTGGTGTTTTGTTGTAAAGTATCCTATGGGGTGTTTTGTTCTACACATATACAGTTGTACTTGTTGCTTCAGCCCATAAGTACATAGGTAGATCTTGGTCATGGAGCATTGCCTTAACTACTTCCATGATTGGTCTATTCTTCCTCTCGGCAACCCCATTCTATTGTGGATTGTAAGGAGTGGTCAACTCCCTCTTAATCCCTGAATCACTGCATAACTTCTTGAAGTCTCCTAAAGTAAATTATCCGCCATTGTCAGATCTGAAGATCTTGATCTTCTTGTCAGTTTGGTTTTCTATCAAGGCTTTGAATTCCTTGAACTTGTCAAACACTTCATCTTTGTTCTTCAAGAAGTAAACCCAAGTCTTCCTAGAGAAATCATCAATGAAGGAAACATAGTATACATACCCACTCAGAGAACTGGATTACATCGGACCACATACTGTAGAGTGGATGATTTCCAAGATTCTTTTTGCCTTGCTTTCACTACTTGGAAATGTCTTCTTTGTGTTCTTTCCCTTTGCAAAACCTTTGCAAATGTCTTCATGCTTTGTCTGTATTTCAGGAAGACCTTCTATAGCTTTGCTTACAATTGGTAATGCCCTATAGTACATGTGTGCAAGCCTTCTATGCCAAAGTTCACTTGGCTCTACTAAATCATGGACCATGGCTTGTTCTGGTTGGCCCTTCAATTTGTATAATCCTCCCTCTTGCTCTCCAATCAGAACTGCATCATCTATAGTCTTACCTGTTGGCCACATTAGGACTTGGCCATCTACAAATGCAACCCTAATGCCTTTTGCATCCAATGCAGATATGGAGAGTAGATTCTTCTTGAGACCTAGAACATATAGTACATCTTTCATCTTCATAGACTTTCTAGAGTCTAGTTTATAGGAGGCTTCACCACTCCCTTTTATTGGATATTGGTAGTCATCCCCAAGTTTCACCTTGTGGGGTGATTCATGTTTAGATAGGTTCATAAAGGATTCCTTGAATCCTGTCATGTATTTAGAAGCCCCACTATTTATAAGCCAATCATTACTTCCAAGAGTAATGGTTCCAGTGAGAGCAGAAATCCAAGCATATTCTTCGTCACTTGAAGAATCTTCACTATCTTCTCTAGCCCTCTTCCTGGGAGGTTCATCATCCTTTGCAGCATGAGCATGATGTCTTATTTTGAAGTTCTTCTTCTTGTGAGAACAATATTTCTTATTTTTGGGACAATTTATGGAACAATGTCCCTTCTAATCACATGTATAGCAACAGACATAGGACATGTTCCTTCGAGGTTTGGGACTACCTCTCTAATTCTGATGGTGATGTCTTTCTTTCTCGCCATGATGGTGAGCCTTCTTGTCACCATGCCTTTTGGAGTGTGCTGTGAGAGCTTGGAATTCATTCCCCATCTACTCTTCTCGAGCTACAATTCGAGCTTCTTCCTGTGAGCATTCTTCCCACAGTCTACAGAAAGTGATAAGTTTCTTCCTAGCACAAACCCCTTGGATGAACGAATCCCATGACCTAGGAATGCCATTAAGAGTGGTCATTACCACTTCTCCATTTTCTATATCTTCTCCCACAGCTTCAATTTGTTCTTTTATCTGGGAGACCCTTGAGAAATAAGACTACATAGTCTCTGCATTCTGGATCTTGACATTCTTCAATTTATTCCTCAAGGTCATCTTCCGATTTATGTTCTTCCCTTCAAATAACTTGGTCAGGGAATCAAACATCTCCTTTGGTGTCTTTAGGGATGACACATGGGGTATGAGATGATCTTTGATAGAATCAACAATGAGCCCCTTTGCCTTGACCAAGTTCTTCTTGTGAAGAGACTTAGCCTCTTCTCCCTCTGGGACAGGGACCACTTCACTTATATAAGTGTCCAACTCACTTTCTTCCAAGATTAACCCAATCCTATACTTCCATGCTCAGACGTTATCAACCCCTTCAAGCTTATCCTCAAGCTTGGTGTGGTGAGACATCTTAAAGAGTACTTCAAATGGAAATAGAAAAGATTTAGGTCTTACCACTTGATTGGCTGAAAAATGGATCTGGTCTCAGATTAGGGTTTGTCAGAGAAACCCTAAAAATTCAAACTTTGAATTTCAAACTTTGAATTTCAAACTTTTGAAAAGGATAGAAAGATGCGCCTTGACGAGCTGATCATCCTGGTATACTCAGAATTTGAAAACTGCAAAGTTTCACCCTTCAGAAATGCTTTTCAATATCCCGGATTCACTAGGGAGGACCCTGAATTAGGGTTTGAGTTTCCCGGAGCTTCACCCAACCAAAAAGTTCAATCCAAAGCTCTAAACTTTGATTTTTCCAAGGCGCTTCTAGCTATGTCTTCAGATTTCAAAAATTCCTATTTTTGTGGAAACCCTAAGTTTTAGGGCCAAATCCGAAAGTGCTCAGAATTCAATTCTAATTGGACAGAAAGATTCACCTTGCTGATGAAAGTCAATCTATCATATTTATTTTCCAAAATCAGTGTAGAGAAACACAATAAATAAGAAACCCTAGTTTCTGCCACTGCACAATACCTTCTTCTCAGGTTAGCTCTGATACCATGTTAGTTTTTGAGCATTAATTCAACATAATCTAGGATCTTTACTGAGAGAATAACATTTACAACATATCAAGCATATCAAGCATGTATCAAGCATAGCAAGCAATCACATAAGACAATGGACACACAGAGTTTCACTGGGGAAAACCATAGAGGTGAAAAACCCCACAACTTCCTCAGAGATAGAAAGAGCAATGATACAACCAAAGTACAAGAGATAGTCTTCTAATAGCAGCTACTCCTCCTCCTCAACTATTGCACCACTTTCCGAGTAGTGTAGAAGTGAATAATGAGATGATCAAATAGAGAGCTCCTGCTCTCTATTTATACTTGTCCTGCCCTACCTAATAAACCAACAGGGCCGACTTGTGTAACTCAGTCTAATAACCCATGGTTACATTAATCCGGGATGACCCCTCATTAGGTGCTCTAATAACCCATCACAGCAAGTTACGACACTTGCAACACTTGTCAATACAAATGACGACACTTCCGTATAGAGGAATAATACCATCTTTATAGGAGTACAATATACATAGGTGAAATACATTCCGAAGTTACATATACATCAATAGGGTGTTGCTGGAAAGGGTAAAACCTTTTTGGGATGATGTTTAAGGGAGATTCGTTGATGGTTTGTTGAAAGAAGTGCGAAGTGAACCCCTGTCGATAGAAATGTGTCAACAAATGGTTACATTGTTGGGACCACAGTGCGAAATGAGAGAGGACATGCTGTGGAATCTGACAGAGATGGAGATCAAGGAGTGGTTCCACAAGAAGATGAGAGAATTTGTTGAGGAAGAAAACCAAAACCCTAGATGGTCGAAAAATGATTGGTTGCAGAAGAATATCTAATCTTATATCCCCGAAGTGTTTTGTGTATTCCCTATACTGCTACATGAATGGTTGGCACAATTGACTTTTCAGAAGAAGAATTTCCAAGCAGGTGAGTTGAAACACTGGATGCCATAACTGATCTAGCCATTGAAAATGGTGAACAACAAAGTGTCAAGGGCTATCGAGGTTTGGGTAGATAGAATTTTTGAAGGATACATCCCTAAATTAGTTGTCAACATGATTAAGTGATGCAACTGTTGGCAGGCGGTTAGGATGGGTCAATCTCACACCACTGCGAGTGTTGCGATACCACGAAAGGCAGAAAGCCAAGCACAAATGATGTTATGTTTTTGTATTTTTGGGTCAATTGTACCGTGATATGCGGGTTTTTGGGTCATTTGGACCAGGTCAGTTAGATTTTGGGTCTTTTGTTCAAAGTGTTGGTTAGGAAGTTGTTAGTAAGTGGGAAAGCAATGTAAAGGCGGAAGCCTATATATAGTCATAGAGTTGTATGTGTTGAGGAGAGTCGTCGGGGGGGGGGGGATATATATGTCTGTATCTAAGATAAAGAGAGATCGACAAGATCTGTATTTTGCAGAGATATTGTATCTGGGTTTTTGCGGAGATGATATGATATGACAGAGCTATTTTGCAAAATCCATGTGACTCTTTGTTCATCTGTGGTAATGCATGTTGCGATATATGAATGATGCTATGCTTTCTCGCTGCAATTAATGCTTTATTGTTATATTTTTTGTGATGATGAATGTCTCTGTTGAAGGATGCTATGAATATAAATGAAATCTGGGTTAAATGCATAAATATGCTCTTGTAATGTCCCCATAAGTTAAAAGTCCAAGTGATTAAGCCGCAACCATCCTCCTTCATTCAGCGGAAACACGGTTCTGTCAATTCTCCCTTGAACGTCTCAGGTGAGACCTCATATGCTCCGCAGGTGTTACTGGATGGGGTGAAACTCATCTGGGCTGGTGCTTAGGGAGATCACTGCCGGTTGGATGTTGACAGTGAGTGGGACCCCTGTCGACTGGGTTTGAGTCAACAAATGGTTTCGTTGCCAGGACCGTGTGTGAAGTGAAAGGAGGATATGTTTTGGCATTTGATGCAACCGAAGATACAAGGCTGGTTTGATCAGAAGTTGAAGGAATTTTCCAAAGGAGAAAGTCGAAACACTCGACTGACAGTAGATTAGTGGGTGGAAACATATATTCACGACAGTCTGCACGAATATTTTTTCTATGAATTCCCAGTTATCTTGTACGAGTGTTTGGAAAATTTGACATTTCAGAAGAGGAACTTCCAAGGTGGTGAGTCGGCGACCTGGACCCTAGAGCTAATCCAGGAGCTGTAGGAAGTTGACAAAAAGGCATCGCAAACTGTCAAAGTTTGGCTCAATAGCATATTGGAAGGTTATATCATTGAATTTGCGGTTGATACCCAAAAATATTATAGTGAAGATGAAAGATACTTTTTCCGCGGACCCCGGGGAAGGTTTCTGCTGTCGCTCCAACTGTCCATTAAAATGTGTATTTGCGAGAAGGGTATATTGAAGATGCATCAGGATCAGTAAATAGCCTAGTGGGAGGAGGCCGTGGGTATCATGATAGAAGGGGGGCAGTACATGGAATGATAAGGGGTAGATGGGTGCAGGTCATGACGAGATTGTGAGTGAAGCCGAGGAAGAGAGTGGTCTTACAAGGGGAGGAGCAAGGTTTCGACAGGAAAAGACAGAAAGGATAGGAGAAGGTGTTGTTGCGATTGAACCATAAGGCCGCAAAGGAAGACCACATGGGACGAAGTGACCTCACAATCCGGATAAGGAAAACCAGGTTATGCCTAGGATAGAGGTAGGCCCAAACCCCAGCGGTAGCGTACCCACACCTCCGCTCACTATCTGTCAACTAGTGAGAAACACAATCTCGATACCACCGCATCAACAAAACTTGATTGGTAGTAGTTCAGCAGCCGCGGGAAGGAAGCCCAGAATGGCGGGAAAGGAAGTGAAGTTGCCACTGTTCCATGGAAATGGGACAAATAACCCTGAATAGTACTAGTTTTTATCTGAAGCGGTATGGACCGTGAAGCAGATTACTGATGATAATGCTAAGAAAGGACAGTTAGAAACAACTCTACAAGGTCGCGCATTAGATTGGCTTATGAAGTTTTTTCTTGTCCCAACAGGAGCTCCGAAGAAGATGCTGGATGATATGAGGAACGGATTGATCGCATAATTCAAAAATCCCAAGTCAGAAGCACAGTACATTACAGAGCTGAAAGAAATTAAGAAGTACCCCAATGAAACAGTGTGGGACTTTGACCAACGATTTAAAATGTTGATGGCAAGGGTTAGTTTTATATGAGCACTATCCAACATAAAGAATGGTTCATCGCGGCACTACTTCCGCACATTTGACTACCATTTATGCAATAGAACATTACAACACCCAGCGAAGCTCTGCAGATTGCAATGTGGTTGAAAGCATCGCCAATTGGTGAAACCGTAGTTGGGATGTCGCAGATTCAAACACAACTGGCTAACCTAACCATGCAGCAGCAAGATCTTAAGAAGGGCAAGGAGCAGCGTGAAGAAGTATGGTGTATGCGATGTCGAGGATAAGGACATACTAAGGATAATTGCCCGGACTTCCACAATTATCTAGTTTCAAAAGAACAGAATCCATTGAGTGGCAGTGGCATGCCATGGTGTCGCATTTGTCAGGTATATGGGCACCGCCATGAGGAATTCCAATACATGCAGAAGATGGTCACAAAACTGATGAATCTGTATTGTACATTCTATAAATCTGTGGGCCACGAAGACAAAGATTGTTGTGCATATGGGTTTCTACATGAGAGAACGTACGATGCATTCTATGTAAAGGATGACCAGCATTCCATACAACAACCACAACTACAGCCACAGGTAGTCTAGCCACTACTTCAACCGCAGGTGTAGTTTGTACCACAGCAACAAACACAACATCTTATGTCGCAACATGCTCTGATGGAAATGGCTCCACAGTAGCCACAGTACGTTCAGCCACCGCAGTATGCGCAGCAAGGACAAGGCATGCAACCGAATCCTATGCAACAACAGTACAATCAACCGCAGTGCCAACAGCAGGGTGGATTTCGGGGTGGATGCAGAGGAGGATTTGGTCGTGGAGGAGGACTAGGAGGTCGTGGGCCTGTTCAGTGTTATCACTATGTAGTGTGGGGACACTATATACGAGATTTCCCACTATTGCAGGCACAGTGTACATTTTTATTTATTACAGACCATACAGTAGAAAACTGCCCGCAATTGATTGCACGATGGCAGGTAGGAAACGTTCCACAGTTGCAGAATCAGAATCAGGTGCAGCAACTAGCGCAGAACTAGAATCAATGCCCGAATCAGAATGCTAATCAGAAGATGAACCAACCTGGGAATGTACCACAGAATCATAATCAGGGTGCGAGTGTTGTGACAATTTATGCGGAGCCCCAACCACAAGATGTGGCTATTGCAGTTATCACTCGTGGAGCTACAACAACCGGAGGGGATAGCTCACAGCTACTTATTCGGTTGGCAGGGCAGAAGAAGGTGTCATTTGATATTGAGTCTGAGCGCGATACATTCTTTCAGGCACATCGTGCAATGGACCAGGATCATGATAAAACTATTATCTGTGACATGCCCCCTGTTTTTGATGCGAGTTCAGAGGCAGCTCGGTCGGTGTAGTGTAGAACTCTACAGAAGTTTCTCGAGAGCTATTTATTATTGGCAAAATATCCCGCATCCCTTGCCGGGATCGAGGGATTGTTGCAGATATCCACTAAGGGACAGCAAGAGTCCGTAGTAAACTCCTTATAATGACTGAATACTGGTAAGGAGATGCGAATGAATATCCAAAGTGAGGACTATGATGTTGATTCGGTTATTCTGGATCTTGGTACAGATGTCAACATCTTAACCAAGCAGGCATGGCAAAAAATGGGGAGGCCCCCATTGAGCTAGTCTCCTGTACAGCTCTGGCTAGCTAATAACACCAAGGTAACACCAATTGGAAGAGTCCCATGCCTGGTTGTGGACGTTGAGGGAATGAAGACTTATGCTGGCTTTGATGTCATTGAAGTAGTTCAAAGAGGGAGCTCTTATCCCGCATTGTTGGGGATCGGATGGGATAATGATAGTGGAGCGGTAATCAAATTCAAGCGAGGAATGATGACTTTTGAAAACCATGATCTCAGATTCATAGTCCCGTTGGATATAGCTGAAGAATGCAGCTACATTGAGCCAGTTAAGGATGAAGATCCCAGTGGATGGGACCATGCATTTAATATTTGTAAAGATTATTATTCATCTGACTACCAATGGTGAGCTGGGATGGTACAGTGATAGCTTTGCGTCTTTCGACTCTGGTGATGCATTAGAACATTGGCATAATAGCTTGCATGAGGTGTTTCTCCACAAATGCGGGTTAGTGACGCAGTCATTATGCCGCATTGCGACTGAAATAGTTACACTACAAGTATACGAGGGGCTTCCTGGTTTGTCTAACTTTCTGGTGGAGTTCGAGGAAATATTTTTTGAACCACAGTGACTGCTAGTGTTGGAGGAAGCACTGAAGGATGCTCCATCATGCTGGTGGAAGAAACATAAGAAATCAATCGACGGATGGTCGCAATGCAAAAAATTGATGATGTTTTGCTTCAGCGATACCGAGGTTTACCATATAGGGAAATATGATGGTCAGCATAACCCTGGCGGTCATTTGATGGAGTGTCAAACATTATGGGCATCGCAACCAAGAGATGAGTGGGTCCATGCATTTATCCATACTATGGAAGAAATGCCACGATCATGGTACAGTGCAGCTGAATTGTGGGGAGAAATCACTACTTGGGTGGAGTTGATGGTTTGTTTTACTCATACATTCAGTTTCGTAGATCCAAACTCGGATTTCCATAACGCATTACAAATCACCCACGATGTGGTTCTGAAGGTTGTTCCAATGTCCTATCTTATGGATCCACACACACACTTCCAGATGCAATCCATGATGGAATGTAAAAATATCACTAGTGGGACCGAAGATGGTGATGATCCACGGAATGTCAATATTTTTGAGTCTGAAGGAATTCGTGATGTGGTACCACCTGATGCACCAAGTGATCTGATCAACCAACCCTTGAAGCTTAGTAAGATCAAAATTGGGACGGAGACCACTCCCAAGTTCGTAAATGTTGGAGATTATTGGGATGATGAGATGATGGGAAAGGTCACTCACTTGCTACATGAATTCCAAGACCTATTTCCTACAAAGTTCTCTGAAATGAAAGGTATTTTGGGCGATTTAAGGGAGATAAAGATCCCATTCAAACCAAACGCTAAACCAATCTGACACCAACCCTATCGGCTGAATCCATGCCATAAGGAGAGGGTCAAGGTAGAACTTGATCGCAGTTGGATGCTGGTATCATTGAACTGGCTGAAGACTCATAATGGATCAGTCATATGGTGGTTCAGGACAAGAATACTGACGAGGTGTGCATTTGTGTCGATTTGTGGAAGTTTAATGATGCCTGCTTACATGATCCCTTTCTGACCCCATTTACTGATGAGGTACTCGAAGGAGTGGGCGGCCATGAGATGTATTCTTTCACGGATGGGTTCTTGGGCTATCATCAGATCTGCATTGCGAAAGAATACCACCATAAGATGAATTTTGTGACAGAATGGGGCTATTTTCAATACAGATTAATGTCATTTGGGTTGATGAATGCCCCTGCGATATTTTCGCAGGTTGTTCTTGCTGTGTTCAAGGATTTCATTAAGATGTTTTTGTAGGTATACATGGATGACTGGACATTCTATGGTTTGATCCATGATCATCTGGAAAACCTGCGGTTGATGCTGGAGCGCTGTCGACAACATCAGATATCGTTGAACTTGAAGAAGTGCAACTTTTGTGCACCACTTGGCATACTCCTGGGTCACATCATGTGCAAGCAAGGATTGTTAGTCGATCCATCAAAGATTGCACTCATTTTGACAGAGGAACTGCAGATACAACACAAGAAGAGTACACCATATCATCCGCAGACAAATGGTATGGTGGAATCCTTCAACAAGATATTGGAGCATGCGTTGACAAAGGTGTGCAATGCAAACCGCGATGACTAAGATCTAAAAATTCTAGTAGTCTTGTGGGTGTATCACACCACGTGTAAAAGGTTGACTGGATAGACACCATTCAAACTGGTATATAGCCAAGAAGTGATTATGCCTATGGAGTGCATCATTCCAAGTCTTCACGTAGCAGCAGTAACAGGTATGGATGCTACAATAGAATTGGATGAACGTCTAGTGCAATTAGTACAAATGGAAGAAGATTGCTTTATCGTGAGATTCCACCAAAGTATGGAGAAGGATCACCAGAAGGCTTGGCATGATCACCAGATAAAAAAAAAACAATTTTAGTAGGGTGACTTGGTGCTGTTGTATGACAGTAAGTTTATGAAACACCCAGGAAAATTGCAGATGCATTGGCTTGGTCCATATTGCATCAGTAGCATCACTTCAGGATGGTTGGATGGCAAACCGATAGGACAAAAATGTGCTAGCAGGGAGGCTTGCGCCGCAAGTTAGGAGTGGTCCATGATAGTGGCAGGGTCGTGACTAGGTCAAATCAACAATAAATGCCAAAAGCTAACACTGTTAATTAATGGCTCTTGTTCGAATGATGAGCATTAATGATGGATCCGGTCGATCGGATGACCAGATCCGGTTGATCAGCTGACTGGATCGACGGTAGATTTTGGTCATTAATACCGGATTTAGTTCGAGTTAATGCAGGATTTAGGTATGATTACGAGGGATTTGGTTGGGCGCTATAAGAACGGGTTGAGACTGGTCGGAAGGAACTTGTTTGTAGCAAATGATTTCAGTCATTGATTATGGAGTTGAATAGTGCTGTGGAGTGACACTCCAGAGGTTGAGGGAGTCTGTGACAGTGGTAGGGTCATGACTAGGTCAAATCAGGAATCACTACAAATCATTAGCAAATGAAACTTTTTCTTTTGGTAGGTATGATTGTTAGTCGGCTCAGATTGCCGCTAGAAGAATGCACATTTTCCACGAAGAGCACACCGTTGCAGCATGGCCGGTGGCACCCGGGGTGATGGTTTGCACACTTTGGCGTGAATAGCAACCGACGGCAGTATGGTTTCCACTCTGCACGTTAGAATTCTGGTTCATACTCACACATAACAGGAAAATGATATGATTAGCACCTTATGTGAACGGGTTTTGCAAATGATTGTCGAGGCAGACGTCTGGACGAAGGTGCAGTATAAATATAGGACCAGAGGAGAGCCGAGCACTAAGGTATTTTCAGTTGAGAGGTATTTATGCTGTGAGAGGGTCAAGCATCTAGCTAAGTTAGGAATTCCAATGAGGGTATGGAAATGATCCATTTCATTTCATGTGGTAGCGTACCAGGTGCACTAAGGGCCCGAACGACGAGTGTGCATGAGTGTCTGGAGCAAGCAGCTCCGCACACACTCGGGTGTTACAAAAATTATGTTCCCTCTGAGATATCTAGGAACATGGTGATGGTTTGAAGCCTTATGGTCCCTATGAACACAAACATGATGGGGGTGGTAGCCCCCTGGTCTTGGTAGTATGTGCTTATCGGCGCAAAACAGATGTACCAGAGCTGTTAGCCTGTTTCGCCCTTCAGCGCTATTCGTCAACTTCTTCTCATTCTTCACCTAATTCCTCGAGACTCGAGGATGAGTTTGACAGGTACATGACAACAAGCAGGGGGATGCCCACTTTCGGGTGAGAAGTACATGATATCAAGTCGACGATCAATGTCGCAGAAGGAATAGGACAACATCGCGCGATCCAGACAGCAAGACTAGTTGCAGCAACATTGTTCAGCCATAGAAGAGTCTGAGTACATCGTGTCCTGCTAACGTGGCTCGAGGGAGAGCCACAATATTTTGTTGGGGGCATGTTGGCAGAAAATTAGGATGGGTCAATCTTCCAGCACTATGAGTGCTGCAATACCATGAAAGGCGGAAAGCCGAGCACAAACGATGTTATGTTTTTGTATTTTTGGGTTAATTTGTTGATGTATATGTAGCTTCGGAATGTATTTCATCTATGTATATTGTACTCCTATAGAGATGGTATTATTCCTCTATACGGAAGTGTCGTCATTTGTATTGACAAGTGTCGTAACTTGATATGATGGGTTATTAGACCACCTAGTGACGAGTCAGCTCAGATTAATCAAACCATGGGTTATTAGACTGAGTTAGACAAGTCGACCCTATTGGTTTATTAGGAAGTACATGACAAGTATAAATAGAGAGCGCGAGCTCTCTATTTGATAATATCATTATTCCCTTCTACACTACTCAGAAAGTGGTGCACTAGTTGAGGAGGAGGAATAGATGCTAGTAGAAGACTATCTCTTATACTTGGGTTCTATCATTGTTCTTTCTATCTCTGAGGAAGTTGTGGGGTTTTTCACCTTTATGGTTTTCCCCAGTGAAACTCAGTGTGTGTTTTGTCTCATGTGATTGCTTGGTGTGATTGATATGGATTGTTATACTTTAGATGTTGTACATGTTAATCTCTCAGTAAAGATCCTAGAGTATATTGAATTAATGCTCAAGAATTAACATGGTATCAGAGCTAACCTGAGAAGAAGACATTGTGCAGTGGCGAAAACTAGGGTTTCTTGTTTATTAGGTTTCTCTCCATATATTTTGGAAAGGCAGCAAGGTAGATTGACTCTACTCATCAAGGAGAATCTTTCTATCCAATCAGAATTCAATTCTGAGCACTTTCATTTTTGGCCCTAAACATTAGGGTTTCCACAAAAATAGGAATGTTTCAAATCTGAAGACATAACTGGAAGTGCCTTGGAAAAATCAAAGTTTAGAGCTTTGGGATCATATCTTTTGGTTGGGTGAAGCTTCGAGAAACTAAAACCCTAATTGAGGGTCCTCACTAGTGAATCCGAGAAGACTAAAAGGCATTCCTGAAGGGTGAAACCTTGCAGGTCTCAATTTCTGAGTATACCTAGCTGATCAGCTCATCAAGGCGCATCTTTCTATCCATTCAGAAATTTGAAATTCACATTTTGAATTTTTAGGGTTTCTCTAACAAACCCTAATCCGGACCAGATCCAGTTTTCAACAAATCAAGTGGTAAGACCTAAATCTTTTCTATTTCCATTTGAAGTACTCTTTAAGATGTCTCACCACACCAAGCTTGAATATAAGCTTGAAGGGGCTGATAAATTCCGAGCATGGAAGTATAGGATTGGGTTAATCCTAGAAGAAAGTGAGATGGACACTTACATAAACTCTGAGGTCCCTGTCCCAGAAGGACAAGAGGCTAAAGCCCTTCACAAGAAGAACTTGTTCAAGGCAAAGAGGATCATTGTTGATTCTATCAAATACCATCTCATTCCACATGTGTCATCTCTGAAGACACCCAAGGAGATGTTTGATTCCCTGAACAAGTTATTTGAAGCAAAGAACATAAATCGGAAGATGACTCTGCGGAACCAATTGAAAGGAGTAAAGCTTTAGAATGGAGATACCATTCAATGTTATTTCTCTAAGGTCTCTTAGATCAAGGAACAACTTGAAGCTGTGGATGGGGTTGTGGATAATGGTGAAGTTGTTATGACCACATTGAATGGCCTACCTAGGTCATGGGATTCATTTATCCAAGGAATTTGTGCAAGAAAGAAACTAATCTCCTTCAGTAGACTATGGGAGGAATGCTCTCAAGAATAAGCAAGGCTTGTGGCCCGAGAAGAAAAGATGGGGAATGAAGATCAAGCTCTCACGGCACACACCAAGAAAGGGAATCCCAAGAGAGAGCCATCTCAATTCAAGAAATCTTCACACCACCATCACAATAGAGAAAGGAGAATATGTTTTACCTGTAATGAGAAGGGACATATTGTTGTAAATTGTCCCAAGAACAAAAAGGACAACAACAAGTTCAACAAGAAGAAGAAGGGCAGCAAAAGAAGGTACCATGCTCATGCTGCTGAGGATGATGAACCTCCAAAGAAGAAGGCTAGGGAAAAAAGTGATGATTCATCAAGTGAAGATGAATATTTTCTAATATCCGCCCTCACAGGTACTATCTCTCATGGACGTAATGTTTGGATCATTGATAGTGGGGCCTCCAAACACATGACTGGGTTTAAAGAATCTTTTATAAATCTATTTGAACATGAATCACCCCATAAGGTGAAACTTGGGGATGATTATCAATATCCTATCAAAGGAAGTGGTGAAGCCTCCTACAACCTAGACTCTGGAAAATCCTTGAAGATGAAAGATGTGTTATTTGTACCTGGGCTCAAGAAGAACCTACTCTCAATATCTGCATTGGATGCAAAAGACATGAGGGTTTCATTTGTAGATGGCCAAGTCCTAATGTGGCCAAAGGGTAAATCTATAGATGATCTAGTAGTGATTGGAGAGAAAGAGGGAGGATCGTACAATTTGAAGGGACAACCTGAACATGCCATGGTACATGAATCCATGGAGCCAAGTGAACTTTGGCATAGAAGGCTTGCACATGTGCACTATAGAGCACTACCAATTGCAATCAAAGTTGTAGAAGGTCTTCCTGAAATCAAGTCAAAGCATGAAGGTGCTTGCAAAGGATGTGCAAAAGGAAAGAACATTAAGAAGGAATTTCCAAGCAGTGAAAGCAAAGCGAAAGGAATCTTGGAAATTATCCACTCCGATGTATGCGGTCCGATGTTATCCAATTATCTAACTGGGTATGTATACTGTGTCTCTTTAATTGATGATTTCTCTAGGAAGACTTTGGTCTTCTTCTTGAAGAACAAAGATGAAGTATTTGATAAGTTCAAATAATTCAAAACCTTGATGGGAAATCAAACCGATAAGAAGATCAAGACTTTCAGATTCGATAATGGTGAAGAATTCACTTCAGGTGATTTCAAGAAACTATGCAGTGATTCAAGGATTAAGAGTGAGTTGACTGCTCCCTACAATCCACAACAGAATGGAGTTGCAGAAAGAAAGAATAGAACAATCATGGAGGTAGCACGGGCAATGCTGCATGACCAGGATATGCCTATGCAGCTATGGGTAGAAGCAGCTAGGACAGTTGTGTATGTACAGAACGAAACACCTCACAAGATATTGGACAACAAGACACCAGAAGAGGTCTTCTCTGGTAAGAAACCTGAGGTCAGCCATCTCAGAATATTCGGTTGTCCAGTATATACTCATGTCCCAAAGGAATGAGGACAAAACTAGATCCTTCAGGAAAGAAGGGTATCTTTGTGGGGTATAGTGAAAGCTCGAAGGCCTACAGAATATACTTTCTACGGTTCGAGAAGATTGATGTCAGTGGGGATGTAACATTTGATGAAAACTCAGCTTTCATCAAATCAAGGAAGGCACCTGTTGAAGATCATGAAGAACCAAAGGAAACCAGATTTCAAGATACCACCATGAATGAAGCAATTCCAAAAGCAGATCGTGAAATTGAAGATCCACAAGAACCTCTAGATACACCTTGTGAGAAGGACTCTCACAAGAGAAAACCTGTATGGGATAGAGAGCTCATTCAAGATGCAGAAAGGTATGGCATTCTAGAAGAAGAACACAGAGCAAGGAAGAGAACTAGATCTCATACCGGTTATGCTGCCTTACTCTGTGACATTATGAACAAAGAACCTTCCAGTTATGAAGAAGCAACGGAAAAGAAAGAATGGAAGGATGCCATGGTTGGGGAATATAAGTCGATCATGAAGAATGATGTTTGGGATGCAGTACCAAGACCTGAAGGGAAGTTAGTTGTGACTTCCAAGTGGATCTACAAGATCAAGCATGCTACATATGGAAGCATAGAGAAATAGAAAGCGATATTTGTAGCTCGTGGCTTCTCCCAGAAAGAGGGGATAGACTATGAAGAAAAAATTTCTACTGTAGCCAGGTACACTTCCATCAGATCAGTACTTTCTCTGGCTGCAGTGATGAAATGGAAGATACACTAGATGCATGTCAAGACAACTTTCTTGAATGGTGTAGTCGTGGAGGAAGTTTATGTGGTGCAGCCACTTGGTTTTGAGACACATGATAGGGAGTCATATGTGTGTCGGTTGAAGAAAGCCTTGTATGGATTGAAGCAAGCTCCTAGGACTGGGTATGGTAGGATGGACAGATTTCTATCTAGTTTGGGCTTTACTAAGAGTAAAGTAGATTCCAACCTTTACTATAAGGTTGAGCAAGGCAATCCAGTGATACTACTATTGTATGTGGATGACTTGTTTGTAATAGGTGAGGATAGATTGATTGTCGATACAAAGAGGAAGCTTGCTGTTGAGTTCGAGATGAAGGACTTGGGGATGATGCACTATTTTCTAGGCATGGAGGTGTGGCAAAGTGCAGATCGGATCTTCCTTGGACAAGGGAAGTATGCAGTAGAGATCCTGAAGAGGTTCGGGATGATGGACTACAAGGCCATGGGCACACCTATTGCATTGAACCTGAAGCTTTTGTGTGATGCTTCATCTGAGCCGGTTGATGTCACTATGTATCGTCAAATGATTGGGTCCTTGATGTACTTGACGAACACGAGACCAGATATTTGCTTTGCAGTGAACACATTGAGCCAGTTCCTGATAGATCCGAGGAGTGTTCACCTGGTTGCTGTAAAGCATATTCTGAGGTACTTGAAGGGTACAGTTGATTATGGGCTCAAGTATGATGCAAATCAAAAGCTTAACCTATAGAGTTATGTTGATTCAGACTGGGCAGGAAGTGCTACAGATAGGAAGAGCATTTCTTGGTGTTGCTTCAGTGTGGGATCAGGTGTGATCTCTTGGTTTAGCAGGAAGCAGTCCTGCATAGCACTGAGTACAGCTGAAGCAGAGTATGTTACAGCTTGTTCGGCAAGTTGTGAGGCAGTATGGATCCGAAAGCTACTGTCTGAGTTATTTGATCTCCCATTGGAGGATACTGGTATCTTTTGTGACAACCAGAGTTGTGTGAAGCTGTCTGAGAACCCGGTGTTCCGTGACAGGTCAAAGCACATTGAGATCAAATATCACTATATCATGGATATGGTGTAGAGAGGAGCGGTGAAGCTCTTGTATGTTGCTATGGATGAGCAGGTTGCAGATGTGTTGACGAAACCACTAGCTAGAGTGGTTCGAGTACTTCAGATAGAGGCTTGGTGTTATTCAGATTGACAACACTTCGAGGAAGAAGTGATGGACACATTTGCTAGAGCCATTCCAAGCATGGTGAGAGGAAGACCCTTCACATGGCTATGGATGTAAGCGATGGATGATGATCATCAGGATGATGAGCATCAGGATGATGCTCCAGTTACTGCTCTGTATATGCATCATGTTGGATGCTTGTTATGATCAATTGGATCATGTATATGTATATGCATCATGTTGGATGCTTGTTATGATTAGTTGGATCATGTATATGTATATGCATCATGTTGGATGCTTGTTATGATCAGTTGGATCATGTATATGCATATGAATCATGTTGGATGCTTGTTATGATTAGGTGGATCATTTATTTGTGTATGTATCAGGTGGATACAATGTATGATCAGGTAGATCATGTATGATGATATGTATCAAGTAGATACTTGGTATGCATAAGGTGGATGCACAGTATGATCAGGATGATCATGGATGACGAGCTTCAATATGTTGCTCCAGATGATATGCATCAGGATGATGCTATGATGATGATCAAGATGATCATGTGTTGATGTACATCAGGATGATGTATGGTGAGTATCAGGACGATACTTTGTGGCTGTGGATAGGCTGTGCAAATGAGCATATAAGTAGACCTGAGAGATCCGACAGGTAGAGCTATGTGCTCGTAACATCCTGGGATGCTCTTTCGAGGCGTTTCCCTAGGAGGACATATAATAGCGCCCTGGGAGATCCGACAGGTAGAGTTGTGTGCTCGTAACAGCCTAGGATTCTCTTTCGATATTTTTTCCTATGGCATGTAATGTGTCCTTGGGAGGTTCGATAGGTAGAGTCGTGTGCTCGTAACAGCCTGGGATGCTCTTGCAAGGTTTTTCCATGACCACATGTAATGTGTCCTTGGGAGATCTGATAGGTAGAGCTATGTTCTCGTAACATCCTGGGATGCTCTTGCAATTTTTGTGGTGTGACCACATGTAATATGTCCTTGGGAGGGACGACAGGTAGATTTGTGTGCTCGTAACATCCTGGGATGCTCTTGCAAGGTTTTGTGGTGGGGTCACATGTAATATGTCCCTAGGAGATCTAACAGGTAGAGCTGTGTGCTCGTAACAGACTGGGATTCTCTTGCCAGGTTTTGTGACGCACGTAATAAGTCCCGAGGATTCCATAGTATGGCCAGTGATGATGAAGACCTATAGGTGGTGAGCCTACATCCAGTATGAAAAAGGACTCGCTCTGTAGAACTTCCTATGACGAGTAGATCGGATATTGATTGATATAGCAGCAGCAGTGACGATGACGATGATCCAGTGACAATGATCCAGAGAAGAAGACTTGTGCTAGCAGATCTGTGTTGAGAAATACCTTCCTAGTTAAGAGGGAATGTTGATGTATATGTAACTTCAGAATGTATTTCATCTATGTATATTGTACTCCTATAGAGATGGTATTATTCCTCTATACGGAAGTGTCGTCATTTGTATTGAAAAGTGTTGCAAGTGTTGTAACTTGTTGTGATAGGTTATTAGACAACCTAGTGAGGGGTCGGCCCGGATTAATGTAACCATGGGTTATTAGACTCTTCTAGAGAAGTCAGCCCTACTAGTGTATTAGGAAAGTTGGGACAAGTATAAATAGAGAGTGGGAGATCTCACTTTGATCATCTCATTATTCACTTCTACATCACTCGGAAAGTGGCACACTAGTTGAGGAGGAGTAGCTGCTAGTAGAAGACTATCTCTTATACTTGGGTTGTATCATTGCTCTTTCTATCTCTAAGGAAGTTGTGGGGTTTTTCACCTTTATGGTTTGCCCGAGTGAAACTCTGTGTGTCTATTGTCTCATGTGATTGCTTGGTGTGATTGATATGCATTGTTATACTTGATATGCTGTACATGTTATTCTCTTAGTAAAGATCCTAGAGTATATTGAATTAATGCTCAAAAATTAACACAATTGTACTGTGGTATGTGGGTTTTTGGGTCATTTGGACCAATTCAGTTAGATTTTGGGTCTTTTTTTCAAAGTGTCGATTAGGAATTTGTTAGTAAGTGGACAAGCAATGTAAAGGTGGAAGCCTATATATATTTATAGAGTTTTATGTGTTGAGAAGAGTCGTCGGGGGGGATAAATATGTCTGTATCTGAGATCAAGAGAGATTGGCGAGATTTATTTTTTGCGGAGATATTGTATCTAGTTTTTTGTGGAGATGATATGATATGACAAAGCTATTTTACAGAATCCCTATGTCTCTTTGTTCATCCGTGGTAATGCATGTTGCGATATATGAATGATGTTATGCTTTCTTGCTGCAATTAATGCTTTATTGTTATATTTGTTGTGATGATGAATGTCTCTGTTGAAGGATGCTATGAATATAAATGAAATATGGGCTAAATGCGTAAATCTACTCCTGTAATGTCACCATAAGTTAAAAATCCAAGTGATTAAGCCGCAACCATCCTCCTTCATTTGACAGAAACATGGTTCCGTCAATATTCCCTTGAACATATCGAGTGAGACCTCATCTGCTCCGCAGGTGTTGCTGGACGAGGTGAAACCCGTTTGGGCCGATGCTAAGAGAGATCGTCATGGGTTGGATGTCGACAATGAGTGGGACCCCTATCGACTGGGTTTGAGTCCACAACAATGACACATAATGAAAATTTTTCAAGGGACCTAGAGGAAGGCTTCTATTTTCACTGAAACTATGGATTAAGATGCTCATTTGTGAAAAAGGCATACTAAAGATGAACTCCGATGAGTAAATATCGGGTGTGCGGAGGCTGTGAGTACCGCATGGATGCGGGTCTGATAGATTGATGATAGTTATATGGATATGAGTTACGATAAATATTGATGTCACGTCCCCTCCCGTCAATCTAGTGTAAGGAAGGAAACTTGAACAAACATACCAGGCTTATTTGACAATCTCAACCCCATTCATTAGTAAGAAAATTCATGAATAAATAAAAACTTATCCATGCAGATCATTCTTAATCAACACAACGGAATTACACACTATCCACACACCATTGCATCATGCATTCAGCATATAACAACAGTCATTAATCAAAACATTGCAGAGCACAAAATTAACATAACTCAAACCACAAAGAATACTTATCTTGAAATGTAGTGCTGAATCATAATCAATATAAACTCAACAGAATAACGATAATAACACACACGCAGAAGGAAATACACCAGCCTATTTCTTTCAGGCAGAATAATGAAACAATCATACAATAATCAATCCCATCCTCATGATATGCACAAGCTTCATATCAACCATATTAAGAGAATCATTTCATTTCATTAACATGAATAATTAACATTCAGAACAAAGCACATAATGATCACAATTTAAACCACAGATAATACTTATCTTTATGATGAAACTGTCCAACAAATGGCTATGTGCGAGCAATGTTCAACCCAACCATAGATCTCTGTCTATCCTATATTCTTTCAGTTGAGAGATCACCCTCGAGCTGGGATGTGTATCCACTAAGGAGGAACTAAACATGCTCACTCACAGCCATGGTTTCACTCAAACAGTCATGCTAAGCTAACACACAGTTGGGTTTATCAAGCATGCAATAAGCAAAGGAGAAGGATGCTAAGCCAATGAGCTCAACCACAGAGCTATAGATATCTCAAGCTAAATTCATGCAATCCAATCCTTTTTTCAAACATTCACACTTGGATTTCTCACAATTCTGTCATCAATAACTCAATCCCGTCACTGGATTTCTAGGATATAAAAACTTGGTTTTCCAATGGATTTCGTGGTAGCTAATTCTCTCAATTTTCCCCCAAGGTTAATATCTATGGATCCCCAGTTGGATTTCACTGTCAATGCCAAATTATGGGCATTTATGGCACTTCAAAACGTGGGTTCTTGCAAAGTTGTGATTTCTGATTTTTCTCACTGCTGGGCATGTGTAATGGATGAAAACTGAAGCTCGGATGTTCAACAATGGAATGGGAATGAGTAAGAACCAATTCCCATGAGGTAGGGTGACTTGTAGTACAAGAAAAACAAATCCCATACCTACCATATGAATTTCTAGGCTTCCCATGCTCCATTGAAGCCATGCACTGATTTCTCAACAATTTTCTTACAACTAAAATAGATGGCAGCAAGGAAAGTCAAATGGGTTCTCAAGATGACATTTGGCAGCATATGGTTCAATCCCACAACCCCCTCATCACTCCCTAGTGGATACACATGGCCCCTTCTCATTAGTTCCTTCCTTAGCCAGTTTTTGTATTTTATTACATGATGTTTATTTACATCATTTTTACAATGTTCCATGGTTAAATAACACATGAGTAACATAATATCTAATACTTTGCTTTTAAATAAAATTCGAGCATCCACTAGTGAGGCCTTGGCCTTGAGCACCACGCTAGGGAATCATACATCACATGTATACAATATTTACATTAAAAGCTAATATATCCTAAGGGTCAAAATGGGGTATTGCAATTGAGGAAATATGTGGGAGATTGTTGTACCCTGCGACGTGGGGTGAGGTTTCGGCCGGAGAAGAAGAGGAGGACTGAGATAGAGAGAGACTATCCTAGTGCGACCGGAATAGAGAACTACGAAATTGGACCACAAAGGACTAAGCGACCTTACTGTGACAATGAGAATGACCAGCATATCCTTGAACTTGAGGAAGGACAGACCCAAAGCTACAACGTGCTGACAACCTCGTGCATTATGCCAAACTTCAGAGGAAGGAATACAAGCTCTTCACAAGGTTGTCCTGCATGTCAAAACAGTGGTAAGAGTAGTGGGTCTACAAACACCAGTCGGAAACCAAGGATGGTAGGAGACGATGTAAATATGCCTATTTTTCATGGTAATGGGACCGAGGATCCCGAATAATACTTTTTTTTATGCGAAGTGGTGTGGACGGTGAAACAAGTCCAAGATGACGATTTTAAAAAGTGACAGTTAGCGACGAATTTTAGGGGTCGTTCTCTGGATTGGTTTATGAAGTTTTTACAAATACTAACATGGAATCCAGAGAAAACCTTAGCACAAATCAGAGAAAGATTGATCGATAAATTTAGAAAACCCAAATTAGAGTCGTAATATATCACAGAATTGAAAGAAATGTTTCAATTTCCTAATGAATCAGTATGGGAATCCGACCAAAGGTACAAAACTCTGATGGCCAAAGTAAGTTTCTGAATGAGCGACATGAAACACAAAGAATGGTTCATTGTGGGATTGGTACCGCACATTCGATTGCCTCTAATGCAGCAAAATATTGCATCCCAGGAGGAGGCACTGTAAACTATGATGAAGCTTGAGGCTTTACCAGTTGGCAAGACAGGAATAGGTATGAACTAGATCCAAGCACAGCTAGCGAACTTGATGATCCAACTACATGATATCAAGAAGGGGAAAGAAGTTCATGAGGAAATATGGTGTAGTCGATGCAAATTTGAAGGAAACCATAAAGATCAGTGTCCAAAATTCCGTGAATACTTATATTATGGCGCACCAAACCCACTCAGTCATGGACGAATTCCCTGGTGTCAGATTTGTCAGACTAGGTAACATCGATCAGAAGAATGTGTGTACCTACATAAAATTGTATCAAAGTTGGATAACCTATTTTTCAATTTCTATCGATCGGTTGGTCATGAGGAGAAGGATTGTAGAGCATATGATTTGCTCCAAGAAAGAACTGCAGATACATTTTTTATGAAGGGAGAGGAGCAACCTCTAGTACAACAACAACATCAGTATAATCAACAAAAGTTGCATTACAATCAACCATCGCCACAGTATAGCAAATAGCAACCACATTATAATCAACAGCACCCTCAGTACAACCAACCACCATCATAGTACAACCAGTTGCAGTATCAACTGCCACAATATAATCAACAACGGTACAATCAGTCGTGGGGAGGATTTTGTGGAGGTCGAAGTGGAGGCTTTGGTCACGGAGGAACTTTTGGACGAGGTTGAGGGCCGGTTACATGCCATAATTGTGGCCAGATTGGACATTATCAAAGGGATTGTCTGAATCCGACTTTGCAGTGTACCTATTGCAGTGCAATAGACCACAATGTCGAGGAATGTCCCCAGTTTATTGCGAAGTGGAAAACTAAGAATCCTCCACAACCACAACCAAATCCGAATGTAAATCAGAGTACAAATCCAAATCCCAACGTGCACAAGATCTCAACACATATAAGAACTCTACTTGTGAACATCGTGGTAGTGACCAGAAGGGGAGCTGCGACTGGAGAAGACATGGCATTTCCATGTGTTCGGCCTACAACAAGGAAATAGGTTCGATTTGATATAGAAGCAGAGAAGGAAACCTTTTTGGAAGCACGAGATGTGATGAGAAATATTAAGTTTCCACCTACAAGACAGAAGGAACCTATTTATGAGATGCCACCAATATTTGATATGACAAATCCATAGAGACCGCCAAGGAAGGTCAGTACCCTGAGGAGCTTCGTAGAAAGTTTTTTAACGTTGGAGAAGGATCAGGATGCACTAGTAGAGATAACTAGTTTATTGGATTGACAAGAGGATGGGTGAGAGGATCAGACAGTGAACCGATTGCACAGAAAGAAGACATGGAGAGAAATGAGGATGAATGCGCAGATTGGTTCATTCGACATCGATTCTATCATTTTCAACCTAGGATTGCATGTAAACATCCTGACTAAGAAAACATGGGAGGTGAGGGGGAAACCACAGTCAGCTTGGTCCCATGTACAACTTCGAATGGTAAATCAGAGCAAGGTCACACCAATTGGTCGATTATGTCATCTTTCTGTCAAAATAGAGGAATTGAAGGATTACGCACACTTTGATGTTATAGAGATAGTTGACAACACAATCCCTTATCTATTGTTGCTGGGAATAGACTGGGAAATGGATAATCGGGCTATTATCAATTTTAAGAAGAGGACAATGTCGTTTGAAAATAGTGACATGAGGGTTGTCACCCCACTTGATCCATCAAAAGGATGGAACAAAGTATACAACATTTCATAGGATTACATCAATCCCACCGATGACAGGGAATTGGGGTGGCTAAGCATTAGTTCAACATCATCAGACTCTGACAAGGAGTTGGAGAATTGGCAGAATCGATTACATGAAGTGTTATTTAGAAGATGCATGCGAATCACTCAGTCATTGAGATGGGTAGCAATGGAGGTATATGATCTGCCAACATATGAAGGATTATCTAACTTGATCGTATTCATCACCAAATTCGAAGAAAATATATCAGAACCACAGTGATTGCTGGCATTGGAAGAAACACTGAAGGCTACACCATCGCAGTGGTGGGAAGCACACAAGTCATCGATAAAGAGCTGGTCATTATGTTGACAACTGATGGAAGTCATATTTGGGGAGACTGAAGGCTACTGTGGAAAGAAATACAATGGACGAGGTGATCCAAGGGATCACATGGAAGAGTGTCAAAGAGCATGGGGAATGATACTGAAACAGGAATGTGTCCATGCGTTCATCCATACACTAGATAAGGTACCATGGATCTAGTACATCGCAGTAGAACTATGACATGGAACAACAACATGGGAAGAGTAAACCATTATTTTCAGCCACAATTTCAGCTTCACAGATGAGAACCCCTTCATGCATCGTGCACTACAGGAGATCCGCGAAAAGATACTTGAATCAGTTCCGACGGAAAAACCAATGGGATTAAAGTGGATTGCGACACTAGAAATGATGTCGGAGTGCTACAATGTGTCTGGAGGACCTGACGAAGAGGATGATCCTAGAGCTATTTATGTCCCAGAGTTAGAGGCAAGTCGGGCTGTTGAAGCTTCAAAGATGTCGTTCGACAAATTCCAATAGCCGGTGAAAATCGAGAAGGTCAATATTGGGCTAGAGGAAAATCCCAAGTTCACAAGTATTGGATATTACTGGGATGATTCTATAATTGGAAAAGTTATTGATCTACTACATGAGTTCCAATACTTGTTCCCAACAAAATTTTTCAGAAATGAAGGGCAAATTTTTGAGGACTTGGGCGAAATGAAGATTCCATTGAAACCTGATGTGAATCCAGTAAAGCAACGACCATATAGACTAAATCCCAGGTACAAGGAGCGAGTGAAATCTAAGATTGAGCAAATGTTGGATGCAGGAATCATAGAGCCTGTCAAAGAATCAGAAGGGATCAGCCCAATGGTTTTCCAAGATAAGAAGAGTGACAAAATCAAGATTTGTGTCGATCTGAGGAAACTAAACGATGCATGTCTTCATGATCCCTTCCCTACGCCATTCATTGATGAAGTACTGGAAGGTGTTGGAGTCTAGGAGATATGTTCATTTACATATGGATTTTTAGGATACCACCAAATAAAGATCATGGAATAATATCGACATAAAACGATTTTTGTGACAGAATGGGGTTTCTTTCAATACTCAGTAATGTCATTTGGTCTTAAAAATGTCCCTGCGATCTTTTCAATGCTAGTTGTCGCTTCATTTAAAGACTTCATTCATAAGTTTCTCACAGTATATACAGACGACTGGATTGTCTATGGGCTGGTTAAGGACCATGTTGCGAATCTAAGGCTGATGCTAGAAAGATGTCAACAACATTAGATTTCGCTGAACATGAAGAAGTGTATTTTTTGCACACCATTTGGAATACTGCTAGGACACATTATATGTAAGGAGGCGATGTTGGTCGATCCAGTGAATATTGAAATCATCGTTGACTTACCACCACCAACGAAAGTGAATAAACTAAGGGCGATGTTGGGACACACAGGATATTACAGGAAGTTTATCAGGGGATATGCAGCGATTACAACACCGATGGAGAAGTTGTTAAAGAAGGATGCGAAGTTAGAGTGGAAATACGAGTGCCAGAAGAGCCTCAACATACTAAAGGAGAAGATGGTCGCAGCACCTATATTAGTATTCCCCAATTGGACAAAATAATTCCACGTCCATGTGGATGCATCATCAGTAGCACTAGGAGAAATATTGGCCCAGCCAGGAGAAGGAACATTTGACCATCCGATCGCATTTGCGAGCAGGAAGTTTTCCATTGCAGAGAAGAATTATACGATGACAAAGAAAGAAGGAATAGCAATGGTCTATGCACTATAGAAATTATGCCACTACCTTCTTGGAGGGAATTTTGAAATGTTTAGTGACCACTCTGCATTAAAATACTTAGTCAATAAGCCTGTGTTGGGGGGGAGACCTATCGCGGGTTGCTATTATTCCAGGAGTTCGATTTTGAAATCATTGTGAAACCAGGGAGATTGAATGAAAAACCTAATCACCTATCAAGGATTGAATCAGGAAAATATCAAAGGAGAATTGATGAAGGCTTTCCCAATGTGGAACTATTTAGGATTGGAATGGTCGATGACCATTACGAAAAAATTGTTCAGTTATTGGCTACAGGAAGCGCACCAGAGGAGTTCACCACCAATCAGAAGAAGAAGCTAGTTGTTAGGGTTGTTAATTTTCAACTAATCGCAGGTCATCTCTACAAAATGGGACCAGATGAAGTCCTTCATCGATGCATCCTTTCACATGAACAAGAAAGAGTATTGGCGGAAGCTCATGAGGGGATTGCATGAGGTCATTATGGAGGGCGTGCGACCGATAGGAAAATACATAGGGTTGGACTATGATGGCCAACAATGCATGGTGATGTCGTAGATTATGAAAAGAGCTGTGATGTATGTCAAAGGACAGGGAAACCGTCACAAATGGGTGAAATGGCACTAGTACCTCAATTGACGTTACAGTCCTACAAAAAATGGCCAATTGACTTCATGGGACCCATCAACCCACCAGGAAGAATATTAGGGTCATGATACATAATTACTGCGATGTATTACTTTACGAGATGGGATGAAGTAGCGCCAGTAAAGGATTGTATAGCTGCGACCGCAACAAGGTTTCTCTTTCACAACATGGTCACCAGGTTCGGGTTCCCGAAGATACTGATGAATCAAGGCACTCACTTCGTCAATCAAACTGTCAAGTCCATGATGAAAGAATTCTAAATTCAGCATCGAAGGAGTACCCCATATCATCCACAGGTGAATGGTGTAGTGGAGGCGTTGAATAAGGTATTGGAGCATGCGCTCACCAAGGTGTGTAACACAAACTGGAACAACTGGGATTTGAAGATTCCGACAGTATTGTGGGCCTACAGAACGACATGTAAAAGGTTGATAGGCCAGAATCCATTCAAATTAGTATACGGACAAGAAGTAGTGATGTTGATTGAGTATATTGTCCCAAGTATGTGCATCGCAGCAGCAACAGGAATGAGTGAGGACGGATCCATTGAAGAATGGTTGGCACAGCTGTTACAGCTCGATGAGGATCACTTCATCACAAGATTTCATCAGTAGATAGAAAAGGATCGACATAAGGCCTGGCACGATCTCCATGTCAAGGAGAAACACTTCTAGCATAGAGACATGGTACTTTTGTATGAAAGTAAGTTTGCGAAGCAGCCAAGTAAGCTACAGATGCATTGGTTGGGTCCATACATTATCAATTTCATTACTAGCGGAGGTGTAGTGCAGCTGCAAAAGCTACATGGGACACTATTGGAAAATTTAATGAATGTGAGTTGGCTGAAGCCTTATTGGGATAGCTAGGAACATAGCGACTAAGAAAGATATTGAGTCGACATGTAAAAAAAAAGCCATAAGTACATTATGAAGTTTGGAATGAAGTTTGGGAATCTGTCGACAGCACCAGGTCTATTGACTGAACAATGGCGAAGAAAGGAATAGTGAAAAGGTT
Source organism: Larix kaempferi (assembly GCA_027924585.1). Lineage (NCBI taxonomy): Eukaryota > Viridiplantae > Streptophyta > Pinopsida > Pinales > Pinaceae > Larix > Larix kaempferi. The sequence continues at coordinate 1,105,806 of BSBM01000642.1, read as the reverse complement.
TTTTTCGACGTTCAGCATGGCACGGACAACTCAAATCAGGTAATCATTGCAGCAATTAACCCGCGGAAGACGATGGAGCAAGTGAATGACGACACCATTAGTGACCAATGAGTGCACAATCATCGAAGGATTTGATGGACGATTTGGAAATCATTGTCCTAGATAGGCACGATGGATGGGAAGCGGGAAAGTAAAGTTATAAATACATGCTTAAAGGGATAATTAGACTCATTGAGCCTTATACGCGTTAGTGAAGAATTTGCAGAAGAAGAGTGAGAGAAAAGAGTGAGCTCAGAGAGTTACAATAGCGCATTTCATTTCTTGCACAAGCATGCAAGATGCGCCAAGGGAGAGGACGACAAGTGTTCATGAGCGACCGATGGTTGCAGCAACGTGGACGATTAGGAACAAGAGAAGTGTCAGCCGAACTGTGGATACCAACCGAAGGACGAAGTGGGATACTCACAGCTCGGCACGAGCTACAGTAAGTGGAGGAGCGACAGGTTTTTCCACCGCTTGTAGAACCAATGCCAAGGCCACTCCGGTTTCAGTGAAGGATGATCAAATTCATGAAATGGATGTGTCAAAACTGGAGCAGTTGGATTTCACATACCGCGTCCACAATGGGTGCTATAAATATTTTTTCACAGGATGAGGAGGAGTATGAAGTAACAGCAGTCACAACGATTAAAGCTATAGCCAAGGAAGAGGTTGACCGAATCAGGGCATCATATGACAAGTTCAAGAAGCAGGTAAATGCACCAACAGTTTCTAGCTTAGGTAGCTCAAGGGCGAGCCACAATTTTTTGTTGCAGGGTTGTTGGTATGGGTCCAGAGTGCACAAGTTCAGAACCCCAAGTGGCGAAAGGGTTATCGACATGAACAAAAAAATGGTCACAAAGCATAAAAGAGTCGATATATGCGAAAGTATTTGGTTAAGCTAGTTAGTAATGGGTCATTCAGACCATTTTGTAATGGAAAAGGGAGCCTATAAATAGAAGCACGATTGTAATCCTAAGGACATCTTGACATGCATCTTTTTATCTATCTTTTTATCGATCTATTGGAGCATATATCTGGTTTTGGTTTGTTCGATCTCAACAATGTCTCTGAGTTTGTAATGGTTCTGTGATGTATGATTAATAATGGAAACGATTGAAATATTTCTTTCTCTCTGTCTCTTCGTCTTTCGCAGTATATGATGTTTCATTGAGATCGTAGTAGATGTGTTCGCAGTTATGTTATGTACCACATATTCCTTGAAAACGCTTTGATAATTTGTTTAATTCGTTAATTATGAGATGGTAATGCGATTGATTCGAATAAGCATGATTGTAATTAGATTCATAACATGATGTTCTAATGTGAATGCGAATCTCTGGCTTATGTTGCGAATGAGAGTGAGGTAATGCATGTCTTCTCACAACTGCGAAAACTTGGTTTTTGTAGCCCCCCCTTAGGCATCTCGAGTGAGACTTCACTCACTCTGTGGGTGTTGTTGGAAAGGGTAAAACCTTTCTGGGCCTATATTTAAGGGAGTATGGTCGATGGTTTGTTGACAAAAGTGCGAAGTGAACCCCTATCAATAGGACTATGTCAACACAAATCCATGCCTATACGCACTATAGTAAAGCCCCATCCTGGTTAAAGACTCCTTTGTTTTTTATTCCCACTGAGATCCACCATAAATTATATACCATTGATACATTCACCACCCAAAGTAGAGCTCACCTTTTTCTTGAACTAAACATAACTACCTCTCCAATTTCCAAAAAAAACTCCTTAATTAAAAATTTTGCTTCTTCGACGGTTGTGCCCTTGAAATCCCCTCTTATTATTGTTCCATTTTTGAAACCTTAAATTCGCGCTAACTTTCTTCTTGAATATGGACAGAGGGATATTTTTTTTTCATACTTATGAATTGAGCATGAAGGATTTGGAGCTGCGGTGGAATCAAACCAGCCTTATTTTTCTATTTTGTCGTTATAAAACTAGCAAAAACAATGCATTGAAGTATTTAATTAAGTCCATACATTAATATAGGAATAAACAACATGTTCGCATTCCACACATGCAATGTGTATTCAATTCAATCATATGCTCTTTGTCATGGAAAAGTAGGTAGCGATTTATGACTTTAAGTGAACCTGTTTGGCGAGGTGAACAAGTTTCCACATTTGATTATTTGTTTCCCTCTCCTCGAGATGGAGTTAAATTTGAAAAAGGATCCATTTTTTCTTCATAATTGTTTCAAGTGTAAGCAATCAACACATTTGTGACTGGCATACAAAAATAATCCCTCAAATAATAATTAATTTTTTTTAGAAGAGAAGAGATTAACATATAACAACCAATAAAATGTTGTTGAACATTTCTATAACTTCACAGTTAAACTCTTATATGAATGGAAACATATTTTTCCTTTCTTTAATCCCTTACCAGTTGATCATCTTTTAGCTGATAAAACGTTCGAGTTTAGTTTACCAATCACAGTATTTTTTTTATATGGTTATCTAATGATGCAAATATAATTTAACATGCAGACTATTTTGCTTTTGTCGCTTCCTAGATGTTGCAACTGTCGTTTAAAATGTAAATCATTTTGCTTCCATGAATTAGGGGGAAATCTTGTCCTAATCTAGGTGGTCACAAAAAAAAAACATGTTGGTTTTTGGATCCTCATTAATGTATGTCTTTTTGTCACAAAAAACCGATTGGATAGATAAATCATTCATACAAAGTCTTCCCGAAGGACTTTATTTATTCTTCATAATTTGAAGACGTGGACTATTTTTTGCTTCTGTAAATTAATACAGAATGTTTCCCCAATCTAAGTAGTCACCAAAAGAGCATTCTTTTTTTTGCATTCTCGTTTAGGTATGGCTTGTTGTGAGAAAATACTAATAGCATCATTAAATCAATCATATAAATTCTGTTAAAAAGACATTACTTGTTCTTCATAATTTCAAATGCTTATTCCTCTTCTAAATTTTTTCATGTTATGGGCTTTCCTAGGTAGGAATGTCCCTAATTCAACTTATTTATAAGTTTGACTCATGCAACCTATTTCAAACTAGTGTTTTTTGTAATAATTTTAGGTTTAAGTTACTTACGGAGTCTGATCAATATTTGTTGGCAATCTCTCTATAGTGTAACAAAAAATTATATAATACTAGGTTCTACTAATAAGCAAAAATACTTATGTTATCCATATGTCACGTTTTTTCTATCAATAAATTTGAAAAAATTCAGAGTTAAAAGCCTTGTAAGTACAAAGTAAAAAAAGGAATTGGAAGTGGCCAACATTTGTTGATTTATAATTTCCTTTCATTCTTAGTCATGACTATCCACTGATTTAGTCGCAAAATTCTCTTACTAAACTAGGAAATCAGCTGGAAATAGAATTCCAGAAGCCAACTGAATCGAGACAAATTGCAAATCTAGAATGGAAACTATACTATTGCAACCAATTGCTTGTATTTATTCAGTTAGATATGTCTTTCATATTTTAGCAGACTATTATATTGGTAGTAATGAATTCAATTTCCTAGTCTGACCAGTCAACTGATCTTTTCATTGATATTTTCTATCTTGGTGAAGCTAGTATTAGAAAAAAATGGAGAAACTGCTTGTTGCAATGTGCTACAAAGATAAACTCTTTTTCTTGCAGTATCTATTATGGTCTCGTATTCAATAACATCCTCTAGAAAAACAGACACCCATCTATACAATTCAATCATTCTCACATAGTACTAGTTTTTTCCTAACATAGGCAAGGTCAGAATTTGAACGTTTGTAAGAAGAGACTATAGCTGAGGCAAATGCTTTGCCAGGTAATAATTTTACCTATGATCCAGTCTTTTATGGGTATCTCATTTCCGCAAACAATAACCATCATTGGTAATTGCAATGTGCTTTTTTTCCTTTTGAGCTTCTATTTATTGATTGAAAATTACAAATGTTTACTCATTATGTAGTTGAAGTTTTATTCTAATTTATTCCGTTGTGTTTGAATCCAAATATTGCCATGGAATTGGCACAAATTTTGATTTTCAGTGTCTGGATGGTCATGATGTTTTTTTTCCATTGATTTAGCGGAGAGGGATATTCAATCGGGCTATTGAAAGGAACATTTCATTGTTCCAAATCCGAAATCCAATGTGTATCAGTCATGGTTTAACACTAGATCATGAAAAAAGCAAGAGGTAATTCTTTCTTATTTTAGAAAAGAATATTATATTACCAGTAATGTAATTCAATTTCTTTTCCTTACGAGTTAAATACTGAAATGCAAGACTTCATTGGTATTTTCTATCTTGATGATGCCATTATTAGGCAAAATATTGGAGCAATTTCTTGTTGCAACTTGCTACAAGAATAGACTTATGTTATTGCAGTATTTATTATGGTTTCAGAGTTAATAATCTCCTCGAGGAAGCAGCCACCCATCTATACAATTCCCTCTTTCTTACATAATATTGAATATTTCCAAACATAGACAACGTCAAAATTTGAATGTTCATAAGAAGAGATTCTAGCTGAATCAAATACTTTGCAAGGTTATGGTTTTACCTTTGATCCAGTCTTTTCTAGGTATCTCATTTTCACAAACAATAGCCATCATTGGTAAGTGCAATGTGCTTTTTTCCTTTCGAGATTTTGTTTATTGATTGAAAATTTTACAAAGCATTGTTATAACACAAAACATTATATGTGTTTTGAGAAGGCAGAGGTCCTTGCATCCATCCTTCATTACTACAAAAAGAAAGTAAGGGAAGCTCTGGAGATTGAGAAATTTGTGGATAACTTAAACAGGGATGATGGCATGAAAATAAAGGAAGCATGGAAACCAATTGTACGCACTATAAAGAACAACCCTCATTCTCACACCTTCAATGAAAGTTATAACCCGATCCATTAATTTATTAATTAATATTGGGGGCCGACTAATCTTTAAGCTACATTAGCAGCATCAACTATATATATATTCCATAATTGCTAATGTAAAAATCGTGAGCCTCGCTCTCTTGAAGATGGACACGCATTTAGGGTTTGAAACGTCGAGACCTTCCTCTTCACAAATGTAGTCTCCTCTTAGCATTAATTTTTCAAAGTTTTATTCAGTATGTAGTTGAAGTTTGTTTCTAATTCCTTTTCATTGTGTTTGAATCGGAATAGTGCCATGGAATTGGCACAAATTTTGATTTTCTTGTTCTAGCTACTTTTATTTAATTGATTTGGCAGAGAGGGATCTCCAAATGGTCTGTTGAAAGTAACATTTCATTCTTCCAAAATTGAAATCCATCATGTGTATTGGTCATGCTTCAACACTATATCAGGAAAAAAGGCCAGAGGTAATTCTTGTTGTCATATAAGTCTATATTACAATGATGTTATAACTGTCGATCTTCAACCTCTCTTCTCAATTTGCAAAGTTTAATAAAATTATCATTTTCAACAAGTGTTGCAACGATTGGCGCTTATAATCCTTCCTCCTATGAATTTGAATATTAATATTAGTGTTGCAGGACACAAAATTAAACCCGAAGAAAACTAGGTTTCAACACAGATAAGCTCAGTGAAGAACACCCAATACTGTCAGAAAACATTTTTTTTTCCATATTCTAGTAGAAGAGCGTTTTCTACAAAATTCATGGCTCCATTTCCAAACACCAATGCTCAGTCTGCAAGTGATCTACGTTTTTCTTCTGCCAATAGAGAGGTTACACCAGAGCTATGGATTCTCTGTCAGGCTCTTCTAAAGTAATTAACCGGTTTGTGTTTCCTATAGGTGGGTTTGATCTTCCTTCTGCCAAATAGAAACACACTGTGTGCACAACTAATCTCTTCCACGCAGTGTAAACCACTCAAACAAAACAGCAAGCATTTTAAAACAATCTCAATGTTGTAATAGGTTCATTTATCATCTATGAATGGAGAATACACACTTAAACATAGAAAATACAATCCATTTGACAAATTCTGGTTTCTATTGATTCACAAAGAAGAGAAACATAGTTCCTAGTATCTGCATACTGTATTCTAACCCCTAAACAACGAATTCACCAGCTTAAATAAAACAAAGCCTAGTTCTCTTCCTCAAATGAGGGTAACAAACAGCCACACAGATTCCATCTGCGATAATGCTCAAAACGGTTAGAACAAACAACTGAAATCTGTTTAATCCTAACCTACCACCTATTATTCCAGGAACTACTCCTATAGCAAGCCAAAACGTGTTCGATCCTTCTGGTTTTTTTTTCCAGTTGTAAATATGCCTCTGCATCAAGCACCCAGGGTTAAAATTCTTATGAATCCCTATTCACAAGTCCTTCAATAGAGTAACCCTTCTTCCCAATCTCTGCTACATTCATCCACGTAGCAGCTTCTTCAGGGTGCTCTTTCCACTTGACCAAGTAATCTAGGTATTCTCTGCATTTAGTGTTCTTAGCAAATATGGCATATAAGATCTTTTCAGCCTCCAAAGGCTTCACCATTGGCATGTGCTTTTTCCACTCCACATCCTTATTCATACCCGGTTCTAGATTATTTGTAACTAGTTCCGATCCATCCTTTTCATATGGATATAAGTCAGCCATGTTAAATATAGGAGATATACCAATCCCATATCGTAGCTGCAATTCATATGCATTAGCTGAAAACTTCCTAAGAATTTTGCAGTGTCCTATTTTTTTGAATTTCAACTTGTTATACTCACCTTTTGGGAATCTTTCCTTCCTTAGGTAAGCTAGGACTAGATCACCTACCTCATAGTTGACCTCTCTTCTCCTCAAATCCACTCTAGACTTATACTTCCGATTGTTCTCTTGTAATTGTTGCTTGACCTGTTCATGTAGTTTGGTCATGGTTGTAGCAAATTCTTCACCTTCAGCACTGCTTCCTTTGAATTGCCCCAAGTATCTTAGCTCGTATACACCCCTAGGATGCATTCCATATAGAATTTGGAAAGGGCTTAGGCATGTGCTTCGATTGGGTGAATCATTGTATGCAAACTTAGCTTGAGATAGAACATGGTCCCACTGTCTCGGTTGCTCACTAGTTAGGATTCTCAGGATATTACCTGGACTTCTATTCACTACCTCAGTCTGGCCATCTGTCTGAGGATGATAGGATGAGATAAAGTTCAGTTTAGTTCCCAGCTTCTTCCGTAGAGTCCTCCAAAAATTTACAGTAAACTTAGTATCCCTGTCTGAAACTATACTTTTTGGTAGCCCATGCAACCTAGCAATTTCATTAAAGAACAAATTTGCTATACGTGTTGCATCACTAGTCTTATAACATGGTATTAAATGTGCCATCTTGCTAAACCTATCTACAACTACAAAGATGGAATCATTAACTCTTTGTGTCTTTGGTAAACCCAGAACAAAGTCCATACTTACCGAATCCCAAGGCTTGTTTGGAACAGGTAAAGGAGTGTATAACCCTGTGTTCTAGCTCCTCCACTTAGCATGATGACAAATCCTACACCTCCTCACAAACTTCTCTACTTATGATCTCATCCTAGGACAAAATTAAAAGTGACTAAACTGTCCCACTGTCTTGTTTATGCCAAAATGTCCAGCCAATCCTCCATTGTGCTTCTCTTGAATCAAATTCTCTCTCATAGAGCATTGTGGAATGCATAGTTTGTTGTCCTTAAATAACAGTCCATTTGCAATATGTAGTCATTCCGAAGCCCCCTATCTCTTTGGGAAGGATTTAAAATTACCTCAAATGCTTCCTTAAAATCTATATCAGAACTATATAAATCTTTAAGAAAATCAAATCCTAAGACTTGAACTTGGATCTATTGCACCATTAAGATTTTCCTACTTAAGGCATCTGCCACTCGGTTAGCTTTTCCACTTACATGCTTGATAACGAAAGTGAAACCTTGCAAGAAATCAACCCACTTCACATGCTTCTAATTTAATTTGGGTTGTTGCATTATAAACTGTAAGGCATTATTATCAAAGAATAGTATAAACTCTTTGGGCATTAGGTAGTGTCTCTAGTGCTTTAGAGATTTTATTATCACGTAGAACTCCTTGTCATAGGAAGAGTGTCTCTTCCTAGCTTCATTCAATTTTTCACTATAATAAGCAACTGGCTTGTCCTCTTGGCTCTGCACAGCTCCTATGGTTGTGCCACTTGCATGACATCTTACCTGGAAAAGATTGTCAAAGTATGGAAACTTCAAGAGAGGTTTCTCTGTCACTTTCCTTTTCAACAGATTAAAACCCCTATCAGTTGTTACAGTCCAATAGAATGGCTGATTATCCTTTTTAATGGTTTCAATAATTGGAGCAAAAATACCACTGGAGTTTTTAATGAAATTCCTGTAAAAACTTGCTAATCTATGGAAGCTTCGGACTTCGAAAACATTCTTTGGTGTTGGCTAGTTTAGGATTGCTTCCACCTTTTCTAGGTCCATCTTCAGTCCTTCTTGTGACATAATGAATCCCAACTATACTAACTCCTTTTGCATAAAGAAACATTTCTTAACATTCATTACTAACTTCTCTTTTTGTAGCCTATCCAAAACATATTTGAGGTGCCTCAAATTCTCCTCATTTGTTTGGTTAAATATCAAGATGTCATCCAAGTAAACTATGACAAATTTCCCTACGAAATCCTTAAGCACTTCATTCATGAGCCTCATGAAAGTGCTTGGGGCATTGGTCAACCCAAAGGGCATGACCAACCACTCCTACAACCCATCATTGGTTTTGAAGGCTATTTTCCACCCATCACCTTTCTGAATCCTAATATGATGATAACCACTCTTTAAATCAATCTTGGTGAAGTATTTTTCTCCACTCAGTGAGTCCATCAAATCATCTATCTTGGGAAAAGAAAACCTATACCTTATGGTGATTTTATTGGTTTCCCTAGAGTCAGTGCACATCCTCCATTCACCATCCTTCTTTGGTCTTAACACTGTTGGGACACCGCATGGACTTAAACTCTCTTTAATCAGGCCCTTATCCAACAATTTCTGAACCTGATTTCTAATTTCCTCATTTTCCTTTGGGGTCATCCTATAAGAAGCCTTGTTTGGTAGGCTTGCTCCAGGTATCAGATCTATGTGGTGACTAATGCTTCTTTTATGTGGTACTTCATTGGGTAAGTCATCAACTACAATGTCTTGGTAATCTTCTAACATGTCCTTAATTTATACTGGAAGATCTGAAATGGAAGTACTAACACGTTCAAATCTTGGTTTGCAAACAATAGCATAACTCACCTCTTCTTCTGTCATCTGCTATAAGAAACTTTTCCCATTAAGCACCAGAGCTTTTGACACCTCTTTTGCAGCTCCATTTCCTTCCTGTAAAGGTATTAAAGTGTCTTGGCTACCACTCATCTCGAACTTATAACAGTTATTACACCCATCATGCACAACTTTCCTATCAAATTGCCAAGGTCTGCCTAGGAGAACATGGCACACATCCATAGGTATGATATGACAAGTCACCTTGTCTTGATATCTGCCTATTTGGAATTCCACTTCACTTTGTTCTGTAACTAGCAGTTGGTGTCCCTTATGCAGCCATGACAAATTGTAAGGTGTCGGATGTTTGACTTTCTTAAGCTTCATCTTTTCCACCATTTCAGTGGACACCAAATTGTCGGTGCTTCCACTATCAACAACTACTTTACAACATTTCCCTTGAACTTTGCATGTAGTTTGAAATAAGGCCTTCCTTTGTGAAGACTCTATCACCTCCTTCTCTGTTTTTAATAGTACCTTGTTCAATCGAGAGCCTCCCCAATCTCAGGTGCATTTTCTACCACAATAGCTTGTGTCTCTACTTGCTTTCCTTATGCAACATAGTTTCTTATTTGTCCTACATTTTCATGGTCAAGGCATTCATAAGACCGATGGCCTAGCTTGTTACATATCTAAAACCGATAGACTAACTCTCTGCCTCTACCTCTACCTCTATGGTAGGGTCTTCCAACTCGAGGTTCATCTCCTTTCCCTATTTGGTATTGATGGTTAGAACCACCAAGTTCATCCTTGTAGGTTGGGACTTTCTCTCTTCCAACTGTTTGTCCCCTTCCCTTGGTAGATCCTCTTCCTCTACCAAAGGTTTGCTTCCTGGCTATCTTCTCTTCTTCCCTTAGAGCATACTAATAAGCTCCTTCCATAGTGTTAGGGGATAACATACTGATCTCGTCCTGAATCTCCATTCTAACCCCATTGATGTATCTAGTTGTCTTCTCAGAGGTATCCTCAACATAGCCTGCTCTTAATTTTACCCTGTAAAACTCTTATGTATACTCTCTAGTAGTTAATGAACTTTGCCTAAGGTTCTGCATCTGTCTATAGAGGCTCAGTTGGTAGTCCTTGGGAAAGAACCTACCTCGCATCTTAGAAATCATCCTATCCCAACTTTTTATCACTGACTTATTTTTCTTCTTCCTCTCATCCTGCACACTATTCCACTATAGTGTTGCATGGCCATTCAATCTAGTCACAACTAGTTTTACCTTCTTGTCCTCCTCTATCTCTTCATAATCAAAATATCGATCTAGCTCCCCTATCCATTCTATCATCCCTTCTCCTGATAGATTCCCATCATAAGTAGACAAGGAGGGTTTTGATCTAGAGATGTAGCCTAACATGGACCTTAACAACTTCATCTCATTTGTCTCTAGTATTGCCTCTTCTTCTTGATCACCACCCTCTACTTCTGGTTTACTTTCATGTCCTAGTTCTTGTTCTCGTCTCCTAACCATCTCCATAGCTTCCCTTCTAGCTTGCATAGCCCTCATTTTCTCCATCAGCTCGACATTTGCAACAGGTCTACCTCTACGACCTTCTCTACCTCCTCTCATTTGCATTTCCATTTTCTTGTTTTCTTTTATTTGACAGAACAAAATCTCTTCACAATTTCAAGAAATGCAAAATTCTAAACTTAATAAGATTGTATACTTACAAGTTCCTTTTCAGGCTCCGATACAAAAAATGATGCAGGACACATAATTAAACCCGAAGAAAACTAGGCTTCAACACAGATGAGCTCAGTGAAGAACGCCCAATACTATCAGAAATTGCATTTTTTTTCAATATTCTAGTAGAAGAGCATTTTCTACAAAAGTCCTGGATCCATTTCCAAACACCAATGCTTAGTCTCCAAGTGATCTGCATTTTTCTTTTTCCAATATAGATATTACACCAGAGCGATGGATTCTCTGTCAGGCTCTTCTAAAGTAATTAACCAGTTTGTGTTTCCTGCAGGTGGGTTTGATGTTCCTTCTGCCAAATAGAAACACACTATGAGCACAACTGATCTCTTCCACGCAGTGTAAACCACTCAAACAAAACACTAAGCATTTTAAAACAATCTCAATGTTGTAACAGGTTCATTTATCATCAATGAATGGAGAATACACACTTAAAACAGAAAATACAGTCCATTTGACAATTTCTGGTTTCTATTGATTCACAAAGAAGAGAAACCCAGTTCCCAGTGTCTACATATTGTATTCTAACCCCTAGACAATGAATTCAACAGCTTAAATAAAACAAAGCCTAGCTCTCTTCCTCGAATGAGGGTAACAAACGGCCACGCAGAGTCCATATGCGATCATGCTCAAAATGGTTACAAAAAACAACTGAAATTCGTTTAATCCTAACCTACCACCTATTATTCTAGGAACCACTCCTATAGCAAGCCAAAACTGGTTCGAGCCTTCTGGTTTTCTTTTCCAGCTGTAAAGATGCCCGTGCATCAATTAGGAAGAGTATTTGTTTCTTCTACCAAAACCATATTAAGATGACAACATTCCTTTAGGTGGCTTTAAAGCCATATCGAAGCACTCCTTTGTAAGCAACTGCTTTGATTTGAGCAGTTGTTCACAGTCTATTTGAACCACTATATTTTTTTATGTTTAATAATGAATTCCTTGACTTAAAATTCCTTGTACAAATCCATTACTAAAAGAAAATAGCTCACTAGTCTTTCTCTTTCTATGTTGGATTTTATATATGCCAGTATAAACCTCTCTTGATTCTAAATTTGTTACCAAGTGCTGAATTGATTTAGAATATGATATGGAATTTTGTTGTCAATCATTTCTTGTAGATTTACCTATCTCTTTATTGTCAATAGATGTATGCAATACTGGAAAAAACTCAATAATTGCACCTAATACTCTATAGCTTTTGCTTGTTGATAGATATGTGTTTAAAATGTATCTACGTTAATATAATTTATTTATTTATTTTCTTCCTTTTTTTAACATTAAACACCAGTTTTTTCCTTTTTTTCACAATATGTTGTTTGTAGATATATATCACTCCCATGTGTAGGCTGGACATAAAAAAATTTAAAGGGAAAATATATATATAATAGTAGTGTGGATTACCTATCCATATAAAATGAGCCAGCACATTGGAAGTAGAAATGTGATTTTCTTGAAACCTAGTCGCATTGTTATTGTACTCCAAAATTGAAACAAAAAACTATTACAAACATTGTTTCTTAGACTTATTCAATTGCATGAGCTTAGAAACAACGGAAACACTTGTAGAATATTGGAATTTTGAGTGCACATAAAGCACATTAGCAAACGATCCATAGCATGCAGATAATCCAACTACCACTACCATTGGCATTGACGAACATCTGTCAACACACAAAGATGCATATATAAATATTATTTTTGTTACATGGACAATTCTAGATACATATATAGACATATGTGCAATACAATAGGCATGAAGAAAAAAATTGGGCTATACTTGCATGGTTCAACAAATCTAATTTCTAATGCAGCAATTAAGGGAATAGAGTAGCATCATGGAAAATTAGCTTCTTGCGTTTTCATATTTAACTATTATGTTTGACCAAATAAAAACCGATGCCAATGAGCTTGAAATATTGATGCACACACAATGGTTTTTTGTTTATTGTCCAAGACATATGCTAACACTTCTCTCTTCTTTTAAATTGAAATGGTCATCCATCTTAAATTATGTAAACATTGCAAAGTAGTTTTTAAACAAGCATCCTAGAAAATGTGCATATTCAACCATACACTGTCATTGCCTTGACTTAGAAGAATTAGATTTCTTTTCAGCTCATCTAGTTTGTCGAAACATGGCAGAATCACTTCACTATTTTTTTCTCTGCCATCTTACACTCCCAATTAGACTTTTTCTTTTTAATATAGATATTTGTTTTGCATAATTAACATTTATATTTGTGCTTTTATTTTTCTAGAATACAGAATTGGAGTTTTCCTCTAAAATTGTTCCATGTACCATTATACTTAATTTTATTATTATATTCTTATTACTAACTACTTCACACAAACAACATTGTATTTTATAAATTTGTAAATACCTTTATTGCTTCAAATTTTTTCTCATTTCTCTAACTATAGTCTATGCATAGTGTCCAGGAACAACTTGAGATTCAACAAATACAATTTCTACATGTGATAGAAACACAAACATGCATCGGAAAAAGCAGAATTTTGCGTGCAAAGAAACTAGAAAACATATTCCAGCTGCTTTTTTCCCTATTGGATATCAGTCCTTCGACCATCTGTGTTTCCTTAGATACATTTACTGTCAACACCACAAGAATCTGCATTTTCTTCTTGCAATCTTAGTAGGTGCAAGAAATTTATACTATAGCAATTCTTGCCCAAAAAAATATGAATTAAAACAATGTAAAATTCAGAAACAATAGTCTTCGCTTATGTCAAGGACTAATAGTATATTTATTTTAAAAATAAATACAATGGATCTATATGTGTGTCTTTATTTAAATAGTGTATATTTATTAATATATTTATTTAAATAGTGTATTTATTTTAAAAATATATACACTGAATATATATGCGTGTTTATTGTTTAAATAAATAGAAAATATATTATTAGTTTATAGTTTTGTATTTTATGATGAATCTATACTAATATATTTATTTAAAACGTTTAAAGAATATAGTTTAGTATTTTAGACATAATTTATGAAAGATGAATATATTTACTTTTATTATTTAAATAAATATATTAAATGGATAAGATATTTTTTGGAAATAAATATAATAAATTAATAAAATGTTTTATTATTTCTCAAACCAAGCCTATATTTTGATTTTCATCAATTTATGTCCATATTTTGCATATATCTTGTTCTGCTTTGTGGTGTTAGTTATAAATATCATTGCTAAAAATATCTTATGAGGAGATATTGTTGAAAAATTAAATGCATGATGTAGCTAGTGTTTTCACACTAACTAGTGCTGAAGAGCACCTACTAAGGATTCGAGAACCCTTAGTAGCAGTTCATGTAAATGGATAAAAACTAGTAAATAAGCAAATGATAACTGATATATGTGAATGCAATAATGAAAATAAAAACTAAACTAACTAACTATTGTAGTAATAAAGTAAGTAGGAACCCATGAATGAAATTTGATTTTCTGTATTAATGCGTAAAAAATGATTTACAATATAAGGTTACCTCAAAAGGTGAGGTTCTGGGAGGACTTGCAGCTGTATGTTGAGTAGTGCACCAGGTCTCCAGAGTTCCTTGCTCTTCTCCAAATGCTCAATGGGTTGGCCAAATTTCAACAAAATGGGCACAAAAGCTTAAAATGGTGAGCTAGAGTGTTGTACGAAATTGGGCAGCATAAGGGTATGAAGAGTGAATGATGTTGAAATGGGGGGGCCTCCATCACCGTTTTATAGCAATTTTGAATGGTGGAGTGTTGGCCTATGGTTTTAGGCAACCAGTATTGGGCAATGGTATTAGATATTTTCCCTCTTTTTTGAGTTTGTTTTGACTTTTTTGACTTTTTTCTTTTATTTTAGTGATTTTGGACCCTTTTTTAGGGGTTTTTAACCTTTTTGAAGCAATTTATTTATTTTTTGAGGGAAATAATGAGTTTTTTTCCTATTTGGTTACCAATTTAGGTTTTTTTGGGGGTTTTGGAGCCCAAAAATGTAGGAAGAGTGGGAAAATGGGTTATGTGACTAGGGAGATGAGGTAGTGAACAATTTTTGGGTGTTAACAGATTGTCTCCGATGTGTGAGGGAAGGAGCAAGGAGTTCATCGTATGGCCGATAGACATCATAAGTTTTGTCTTTTTCCAGGGGTATGAGCATTGTGATGGTGGAGAGAAGAAACTGGTTGGAGACCGAAACACATGCTCCATACAAACTACAAAGGCTAAAACTGGAAATACATCAGCTCAATAATGGATGAGGAATAATCTCAAATACATGGACGAGACGGGCATAACCATGCTCGTATCAAAATATACAAATAATAATGAGGTCCAAAAAGAGACCAGAACAATACATAGAGAACTGTTGTGTACATCATAATGATCCAAGGGTGATACAAATCTAGGACATACTCATGGTCCAACCATGACTGATATGAAGAACTAATACATGGAAATAATGGCATACATATTGAATGTGGTATCATAACAACTGATGTTTTCCTGGATATAAAGGTCTCCAACAACTATATGGAATCAATGAATGAGAGTCTGAATCTCATAGGTACACTGAACTGCATTTGAACTAGATACTCTAGGAAACACATAGCTCAAGGGTTTCCGACACTGTCACCAACACAGCCCGGATATCCACGGGAACATACAGCTGGGGGGTTCCAAATAGACTCACCAATGTGCTAGAGTCAGGGGATATTTCAGGTCTTCGACCAATAACTGACGGGACCAATACCGTATACGAATCTCAATGGTGCGATGAGGGAGTTTGAATTCAAGCATGTGAGAAATAACCATTATGAGAGGCGCTAAGGACTCCTCTCAGATGGTCCATAGGCACTCACTATTGATGGGGATGATTCCAAGATACAAGGACCTCTGGGTCTATCCTATGGAATAGATGTGTTGGAGTCGACAGAGGGAGACCGGAAACTACCAAGGAAATGATGTTTCCTTGATAGGAGTGTGAGGTGTACAACCAAGATGTGGGGGCACTGGATGTGAGACTGAAAAACTGTGGGCGGATATGAGGGTCGTAGAGCGGGAGGACTCAAACTTATTTTTTTAAGAGTATGATGGCCAGACTGGCTTGGCATCATATCAAACTGACTACGGGGGAGGGGATCAAAGGTTAAGGGACCAGGGATGGTGACTACAATGGGGGAGACTCGAGGGAGGAAATTGATGAGTGATATTAGGAGACTCCAAGGGTGACACATCGTAGAATACTCTAAATAAAGGAGACCATGTTAGGGGTGATTCCATAAAGGGGGGGACTAGATTTGATCTGTCATGGCACCGAAAGGCACCGTTTGGGCCTTCTTCATGATTTAAGAAGCGCAAAGAATGGATAAGAGTTTTCTCTAAATGGTATTATCGTGTGTATTTGTAAAAACCTATTATAATGCAGGCTCATGGGTGCTTTCAATTTTAAGGAGTCTGAAAGTGGTACAAAGACTCTAAAATGGTGGGAAGGTACTGTCGTGTGGATTTGTACGAGCCCCAGATGGTGAATGCTCGCGGTTTCTTTCAATTTTAGAGAGTTTGAAAGCAATAAGAAGACTCCAAGAGGTTCTTTTTCGTGTGTTAATCTCCAAGGCACGAAAAAACACAAAAGTATGCAATGAACAACTCTTCTAATCGATGCTGCTAGAGTATTCCTTTTTCGTATTTAGTCTACCAGGTCCGGAAAAGGGTTAAACTTATACCAGATAGATGCCCTTTCAGGTAGTTTAACGAGAATGAAAGGAAGCAAGATTGCTCGAAAATATTTTCATTCTTTTAGGAGTCAGAAAAGAACTTAACAGAAACTCCCTAAGTTCATTTTTCGTAAAGGAATTGCTCGGCCCGAAAAAGGGATAAAAGTATACCAAACAAATGTAATAGCCAAGCAAGGAGGAAGTGTTCAATCAAGGGACAAATGTGAAAACCAAGATAGAAGGTTAGGGCGAAAAACTGATGGGGCCTCCTTGCGAGGTGATGACTCATGGAAAAATAACGCAAGAAATGCAGTATGGATGGAGAGGAGAGCTTATGGATAGGCCATTATAGAGAAAATGGAAAAAACTGACTACGGCCTATGTGGTATGCAAATCAAGACGGCAAGGGACATGGAAAAAATGTCCAAAAAAATATTGAGTGGTAGCGAGAAAAAATCTCAAGCATCATCACGAGAGTGGAATTATGAATTCGTCGGTGCAAACGGTGTGGAAAACGAAGGTCATATGACCCTGAAATGGTCAAATCAAAACTTAGGGTAAAATGGGCTATAAATAAAGGTGATACTACCAAGCCAAGGATGTGGTGGTGGGGAGAAATGATGACCCGTAGGGGTGGAATACTAGGTGTTTAGAACGAAAACCAAATATACAAGTAACATGTGACCTCAAAAATTGTCAAGATCACGCATGTGAGAGAGTGAGCATGGTTAATGACCTTCCCCCATGCTATGTGCATGGGGTTTGTGATTGTGAATCACATATGTGTTGGGTTGAGAAATGGGATCATTGAAATGATGAGATAGATTTGATGGGGAAGGTTCAAAATGATTGAGCATGCCCCCTATCCCAAGGTCAAGGTAATCTATTATTCCCCCTAACTCAAAGGTGTCAATGTGGTGCGGATGTTGTCTCAAAGAGGGATCAATAGGGTATCGTCCAAGTGCTAGCGAGGGGCATACCATAAGGCTGTGGGTCGTGGTGGCATACTGAAGTGATGATATGAAGATGGTGGATTCCCATTGCGGGGTGGATGCCCCCAGTATCTCCGATGAGAATGACTATGATGATGAGTAGCCAAGGTTTTGGGCCTACCCCCATGCTGTGGACATGTGATTTCCTCGTCAATTTGAAAAGTTTGAACAGGTGAGTCAAAGGGATCAGTTGAATGGGCTGACATGACAGAGGCGTATCCAATGGAAACCATGTAAATGGTGTAAACCTCAGCCGATGAGGAGGATTTAGGTGGGTGAATCTCCTTGATGGTAGAAATGGATGATTTTAAAGGAGATTGATTCATTTCGTTGAGAACTAATCGATACTCAGGTAAGTTAGGACAATCATGGGAGTAGTGTCCATAGATTCTGCATATGGTGCAGGAGTGGTTGGTGCACAATGATTTGTTACGTCGGTGGCAGGTGGGTTGTAGTTCGAAAACCAGAATATTGGTGTCATCGTCCAATGTCTTCATGTGTTCTTAGAGGTTTGGTAGTTGTGGAAAATTATGGGTAGCATGGCCCAAGTCATCGCACAAAGAACACTTAGGAAGTGCACGAAATGTGGGGCAAGGTTTCACGTTTTTGGTTGCATGTGGTGCAGTATGGGTGTGTGTGTCCTTGCCCCCATTATTGTTGGATGAAGACATTGTCGTCACACCAAGGGGTGGACAATTGGCAATGGTGATGGGTTGGACCAGTTGGAGGATGACTTGTGGTGTCAGAGTAGGATTAGGAGCCGATAAATACCATACGAGAAGACCTAATGTCAATCTAAGGAGATTAAGTGTGGCCATCACTGGCGTACTTAATACTCCTAAGGGTGGGAAAAAGAACAAGATTGTGTGGATCGGTGTGGAGCCAATGTGGTTGGGAACCAACAGCGGTTGAGGTAGCAATGGTGGTTGCGGGTTAGAAACCGATTGTTGTGACGAAATGGTTCATAAATCAGATATCTCAATGGCTAGTAGGGGAAGTGGTAGCGACTGAAACATGGAAACCATTGTGGTTCCGAATAAATTCCAAAACGAGTAGTGGAAACCAAAGAGGAAGGTGCACCAAAAATAGGTTGTTCAACCATGGGGAGAACATTTTCTGGTGTAGCGAGCGCATTGTGGTCATAATAAGTGACTTGGTCGATTTTGAAAACACGTCCGTCATGGGGGAACATTATGATGGGGAACACCGATGAAACAAAATCCTTCATGGTGTACATGTAGCTCCTAGGAGTAATTGTTAGTCAAGCTATATGTTTACGACTTCGATGTCAATCAGGACACTTTTTCCATCTAATCAGAACTGGAATATTAGCCAGAATGCCTTGTGGCTGAGTTGAACGACCATCATAAGCTCGTAAGGAGGTCGTGGATGGATGTAGGGTAGGGGATCCAAGATTCTTCCACACAAATGTAGACATAACGCATGTAGAGGAACCCTCACTGATGATACACCGATGGATAACAAGATTCTGGACTGAAACAAAAACTTAAAATGCTAATGTGGAAGGCATGCATTGTTTAGATTGGTCTAAATCGAATGCCATCATTCATGAATCAGGAAAGTCTATTGCACCTATGGCAGACAACAATGTTTTGCGCTACGTTGGGAAGTTCTTTAAAACTTCTAGGGATGACATAGCAGTGGGGGACGGGGCTAAGTGATCCATGATGTTATAGTTGGGGGAAGCATGAGCATTAGGGTTGTTATTGATGCATCGTAGAGGAAATTAGGGATATTTGGGGGGCCCATCGAATGGTGTGGAGGGTATGCATGACAACTAATCTATGGGGATAATATTAGCAGCCATATCCGCAGGAACAGTTTCAGTGGTGGAACCTTATTGGTTACGACGGGTTTGAAGGTTGATATCGGCTGAAGACATCATTAAAAGGTGGTGGGTTCGAGTGTCAACTATTTGGTTTCCATGAGTTGCGTAGGTAGCTTGCTATTCTAGTGCCACAGCCCCTTGGCGGGAGCCGAAAGTTGGGTGGTTACTACCCCTTGCATAAGTAGGGGGTTCTGCAACACCATAGGTTGTGTGTTGGGTTGCGGGGGGTTAGGTGGTGCTGGAGGTGCAACATTTCCTTAGCATTGAGCATTTTTAATCCAAAGTTGACAAGCTCATTCCATATGGGGACAATTATGTGTGTAGTGTCCATATACCCCGCAAATAGACAATGGATGGTTTATGTGCAAGTTGGGGTTTTTTTTTTGCCGAGGTGGTCGATTAGGATTTTGATTAGTTGGTGTGGAACTGCTATTGTTTGGGGGGTTGGGTGGTGGACCACCTCTATCCAGAGGTTAGTTGTTCCCTCGGTTATGACCTCATCCCCGATTTTGTTGTCCTTTTTGGTTCCATTAGGCAAGTTTGTTTTGTTGTTGGTTTTGTTGAGCGTAAAATTTCCCTTGGGGAGCAGGGGAATTCTATGGTTGAGTAGGTGCTGGGGCAGCCTGTGGTGGGAAATAAGTTGGAGGGACTTGAGGTTGTGCTGGTGTAGGTGCATCTGGTTGATGGTAGTAGGTAGGATATGCGGTTAGGGGGGTGTATGTTGGCGGTGTGTGACCATATCAATGCATTGAACAAAAAGGTTCATGTACATGGGGGGCTTGGGCCATGGGAACATACAAAGGTGTTTCTCCTGAATGGTTTGTGGTGCGGGAAAGGTCTGGACTATCAATGGTGGCATTGTGCGTTGGGCTATATGATGGGGTAGAGGCAGGTATATGGACATATGGTTTTTTATGAGACACAACGTGTCCAATGATGTTGTAAGCAGAGTGGGTTGCCCCTGGTGCATCCCTCTTGGAGGAATTACCACAGGAAGCATTAGGTAAAATGGAATATAGGTATCCTGACTGAGCATAGATGAGGTCAAACTGTTGGGATTTTAGAATGGCTTCTTCTTCAGTTTGGGGTTGTTCTAATGCCACATCCTTGGTGAAATATTGTATGAGGGATTTCAAGAACCAATCTAAAAAGATGCAGTATTCTAAATTGATCTTACATAAACTATGATGTCTATGCCACTGATGAATATGGTCAGTGATATGGGTAGCTGTGTTCTGTCTCCAAGATAGTAAAATTTCAACACCAACATCATAATGGATGGGTAACTGGAAGAACTGCAGAAAATTCAAAGCAAAGGATGTAAAGGTGGAATGTGTCCCACCTGGGTTTTCAATATACCACTTTGCTACAGAGACAGTGAGGGTCCATTGTAAAAGGCATAGGCAGATCGAGTCATCCACTATGGAGTTGGAGGAACACCATAATTGGAAGGACATGATATGGTTTTTGGGGTCCTCACCATCTTTCCCTCCAAACTTAGGGATGTCCGAGGGTAGTTTGGTAGGCATGGGAGGCCATGTGGGGTCATGTCGGATCAGATCGTTGGTCAATCTGGATAGATTAGGGAGGTTGAGACTAGCAATTAATGGAAAACTAGTAGATGGATGTGACATGGTCGTAGGGGATTGTGTGCTAGCCATGGTGGAAATTATGGGGCCACTTTCCCCGGGGAGTAGAGCAATGGTGTGGGTCGTGACGGGGGTCGAGGGACCTCCATTGAAGGGCGGGGGAATCGTGTAGGAAGGGCCAGTGCCACCAAGTGAGCTACTAGTCACCAAAGGGACTGTAGTTGGAACTGATCCACTACCCATAGGTATGGAAGTAGTGAAAGAGATGCTAGGTGTAGGTGTTGTAGATGGTATAGCAGGGATGGATGCTGAAGTGGTACCTGGGCTAGTGGTGGAACCACCAACAAAAATCTCATCGTAAAAAGGGTTGGGATTCACGCCATCCATGGAGCTAGAAGGAGTTGTGTATATGGGTAAATCTGATTCGAAATCAGAGGTAAAATAAGGGGTTCCAGGAAGAGTATCCAATGATGAGGCTGTGCACCTATGAGGGGTGCGGTCAAGTGAACCATGTTGTGGGGATAGTCCCCGTAGGCGATGAGAATGTCTCGGTGAATCAATGGTAATAGGTGTAAAACTGTTGAGGGGCTATGGTGAATAAAATGCTCAAAAATCCTAGTGGAACCGTGTGTGCAAAAGGAGAGGTAAAAAAAATGGTTCTCAGGCCAACAACAATGCTAAAAAATGCATGCTGCAACAACCTGCTACAACAAGCGGAGTGGAAATAAATCGGTCAAAATACCAACAAGCAGCACTCCTAAAAATAAAAAGGTGGACTAACTAATCTAATGGGGGTATAGGAGAATGTAAACACCTATCTAAGAGATATGGAAGCTCACACAAATCGTATCCCCTGTAGGGTGATGAAATCCGTAGTCAGGCAATATGAAATGTTGAACCAAATGGATAAATAATATCACCCTACCGAGAGGGACTCTGAGTAAAAAGAGACCTAGAAGAATGGAAAATAAGCTACCCCATTCATGGCATGTCCGGAAAGGTGTCCCGCAGCTTCAGTTCTTTGGTCATCGTACACTCGATATGGGAACCAGTATGCATGATGAGAACAATGAGTTGGTGTCCTTTAGTACAGAATGGAGAGCGAAATTCCACTCAGACTTCTGGAACCAATCTTGCTACTTGACCTGCTAAGAGAAAGGACCTTCGACAAATCGGTGTCAACCGTACCAACAAGTAATAGGGGATTTTGGATCCCTAAAAGACAACAACTATGTCTCAAATGTAAATGAAAAAGGGGGTGTTGTTTGGATTCCTAACCCCAATGTCCTACCTAGCTACAAATTTGGTTTTGTGTTCTCCAAGGGGGGTTAAAGTAGGTTCAATTAAGTAAATTTTTAGGCTCTCTTGGATTGTGGTGACAGAGTGTGTGGACAAGTGGTGTGAACCCAATATCTTTGTATGATCAATGCTGAAATAAAATGCAGAAATAAGTGTTGAAAGAAACAACTGAGACTGAAAAATAAATTTTTTTTTTTCTTTTATTTTTTCAAAACATAAAAAATGCTAACTGTTGTAAAACGTATGCAGTAAATAATCCTAATGAAATATGATGCATGAGATAGAAATGCAAGCAGTATGCATGCACACTAAAATGTCTCAAATGCTACATCAAGCAAAACAATAGAAAAAATCCAAGGCAAGTGGGGGCAAGCAAACAAGGCTTTGTTGGTGCATCCAAGGTGAAGATAAAAAAAAGGAAAAAAAAACATGTAAGGTGTGGCTGTGGCAAAAATTTGCGCTCTGGGTGAGGAAAACTGCATAAAATTGCTGGCTGATCCATAAAAACGGAACTACTGGAAGGTACTATGAGTGCTAGGGCCAGATCTATAACAGAAATATGATATACAAGCAAATAAAAACCAAAGAAACTAAAATAAACCAAAAATCGATGGGAATAGACCTAGTGGAGTCGCCAAAACTGTAGCTAGTGTTTTCACACTAGCTCGTGCTGAAGAGAACCTACTAAGGATTCAGGAACCCTTAGTATCAATTCATGTAAATGGGTAAAAACCAGTAAATAAGCAAACGATAACTGATATATGTGAAAGCAATAATGAAAATAAAAACTAAACAAACTAGGTACTGCAGTAATAAAGTAAGTAGGAACCCGTGAATGACAATTTGATTTTCTGTATTAATCTGTAAAAAATGATTTACAATATAAGGTTACCTCAAAAGGTGAGGTTGTGGGAGCCCTTGCAGCTCTACGTTGAGTAGTGCACCAGGTTTCTAGAGTTCCTTGTTCTTCTCCAAATGCTCACTGGGTTGGCCAAGTTTAAACAAAATGGGCACAAAAGCTTAAAATGGCGAGCTAGAGTATTGTAGTAAATTGGGCAACATAAGGGTATGAAGAGTGAATGATGTTGAAATGGGGGGCCTCCAACACCTTTTTATAGCAATTTTGGGTGGTGGAGTGTTGGCCCATGGTTTTGGGAAACCAATAGTATTGAGCAATGGTATTAGGTATTTTCCCTCTTTTTGAGTTTGTTTTGACTTTTTTTTCCCTTTTTTCTATTGTTTTAGGGATTTTGGACCATTTTTTAGGGTTTTAAACGTTTTGAAGGAATTTATTTATTTTTTGGGGGAAATAATGAGTTTTTTTCCCATTTGGTTACCAATTTAGGGTTTTTGGGGGGTTTTGGAGGCCAAAAATGTAGGAAAAGTGGACAAATAGGTTATGTGACTAGGGAGATGAGCTAGTGAACAATTTGTGGGTGTTAGCACACGATTTACGGATTTTATATGCATTGAAAGCTAAGTAATATTCAATCATGACTTTGTACCCTTTGGTATCCAACTGGACCATTTAAGAAAAAGAATAATCACTGTGAAACATGTAAGGGAACTAAGTGAGATATTTACAAAATTTTAAAAGAAATCATGTGGGTATGTCATGGTTATGTGCAATCATAGTTGTCTCAACATTACATTATTTAATCTCCTATCATTCTTTGCATAAATTTGATAAAAATTTAAGAGTTATGGAAGGTGAGGCTTTATAGATTTTAAAAATCTTCTAATCGTCCTAGAATACACAAGATGGGTCCTTGACAACAAAATTAGCCTATGATGCTATTATATCAGTTTATCCAATAGATAAAAATTGGTGGTTTAACTTATGTTGGAGATGGAAATTGCTAATGAAGGTAAGGATTTTTATTTGGCTAGCTCTGGAAAATAAGATTCTTTCTTGGGACAGTTTTCAAAAGAGAGGTTCTATAGGGCCAAATATTTGTCCACTATGTAAAAGGGATGTAGAATCAGTCCATCATATGTTTATTATTTATCCTTTCAGTGCAAAAATTTGGTTATTTGTCAATCTCTCTCTCACAAGCATTTCGGCCTGGACCAAGGATACTTTACAAGACTGTCTGAAGAATTTTTTTTCTCAGAATCATCAATTTGGTGAAGTGGCATGTTTTATCCTTTGGGAAACATGGAAATCAAGAAATTTTTGTATCTTCGAAAACAAATATATTAATCCTAACTGGTGTGCAGGAAAAACTATTTCAGGATTTTTGGAATATTTAGGGCTCACCTCGAGCCATTCTCTTGGCTCAGAAAAGGCCATAGAACATTCGGTATTCCTCATGGCTAGCAACATGGAAAAATTCGATGGTGCTTCTCTTGATGGTGGTAGCAAATGTGGTGCTGGTGCAATCCTTGAATTGGAACGGAATTGTCCTTTTAACTTATGGATAAATTGTGGGATAGGGAGGATGAAAATTTTTAGGGGTGAAATTTCGCCAATTGGCTAGTTTTTGGCATTTTTTCAAAAAATAAATTCGCTATTTGGTCATTTTTAGTCTTTAATATCATTTGTATTTACATCAAATATGTTTTTTTATCACAATATTCGCCAAAATTTACAAGTTTTAGTGGTAAATTGCATGGTTCATATTTAATAGTTGCCTACCAATCTATATTTTTTTTTTCAATCCAAATAATCGCCTAGAATACTATACTTAAGTATACTTTTATAATCCTTAAAAAATACCTTGACAGGGACAAATACTAGAGGAGATATTATGGCTCTTTGGTTAGTGATTTATTTTTCTAAGGTTCATAATATTATATTATAGCATATTGCAGGGGAATCAATGCTTATTACAGACTGGGAAAGTGGAATTTGTCCTATAAGGGCTTTGGCCCTCACTCCTTAGATGAAACAAGTCAAAATTCTTCTCAAAGGCTTGCCACATGTCTACATTTCACATATATACCGTGAACATAACACTCTTACAAATGCTTTATCAAGGTGGGTATTGGGGACTGCAGAGGGATATATTAACTTTGAATAATGGGTCAATGGCCATCTACTTTCAGCTGGAAGCCTGGTCATTTTTTCTCTTTAATTTCTTCCTTTTTGATTGCAGTCTTGGTATTATCTTTTTGCTCTAGAGAATCTTTCTCCCTTCATACTTTATTAAATTTTGGCGGCATATTATCCTTTTTTCCCATATATACATAGGCATATATTTCTTTTGTTGCAAGTTGACTTTTTATTTTTTGGTTGTCATTTCTTGGCTATTGGTTGTGATGATGTAATTGATGGTTGATGTTACTTTGGTCTTGTTGGGTTAGAGGTCTTCCTTGAGAAATTTTGATGACAACGATTGTTTGTATATTGATTTCTACATATATCCTTTTATAATTGAAGGTATAGTTATTTTTCTGTGTGAAAAAAAAATTAAAAATCTTGTGCAAAGCATAACAAAATTTTGCATCACTGTAAAAATCTACAAATGAAGATATCATTTAAATTATATGGTTGGTTTTGAATTCACATTTAAATACAATGAAAACCATCCATAATTTATCTCTAAATATTTTTGTATACAAAAAAGTTTATATTATTATATAGAAAAAATTGCACCATGAAATTGATACAAGATATTTTCAATTTACTTGTAATAAAATCAATATAAAGATATGAAAATCAATTTCTCCATAATAGGTATTGAATACTTCCATTATAAATTGATTTATAACAAATATAGAATACCATTATAAAAACCTTTAATGGACAATTAATCTGGGTGACTATGTTGCCACCATCCATGATAGGCTCATGCAAACTATCAAAATGGAAGGTGTTAAGACTCTATTTTCCTTTTAAAATAACTTATATCAAAATCTAAATAATACCTTTTTGTTTGGTCATACAAAATGTAATTAATAATGAATGTTTTCCTAATTAATATGCTTGGCACTAAACTTAGTTACCTACTATATCTCTTAAAAGTTAAGATATCACAATTCATCCGTTGGAGATTCATAGCCTTTAGATTAAAAGCCATAGCCCAGGATACAAATCCACTTACTTCTTAGAACAAGTCCTTATGCTTTCATGATGTAAAATTAGTAATTAAAATTTTAAAAGATATTGTTCATATAAAAAGAAATGCAAAACCATTTAACTAAAATGTTTTTTTTTTTTGTTTTTTTTTTTTTTTTTTTATATATGGACTTTTTCATTTAAAAATATGTGTTCGAGAAATTCAAGCCTATGAAAATATAAAAATATGAAAACTTCTATACAACCTCGTAGAAGATTTAGCTGTTTTAAATGCATTAATTATATAGACAAATAATCAATGTATTTATACATTTTTATATTTTATGAAAATACTAATGTTATATTGGTTTTTTTTAGCATTAATCAAATTCAAAAATATATTTTCCTTGCAACTACCCACAAACAAAGTTGATAACAATATCGGAAATATTACTAACTAAAATACTAATGTTATATTGTTTTTTTTTTTTTTTAGCATTAATCAAATTCAAAAATATATTTTCCTTACAACTACC
This sequence comes from Larix kaempferi, assembly GCA_027924585.1. Taxonomy (NCBI): domain Eukaryota; kingdom Viridiplantae; phylum Streptophyta; class Pinopsida; order Pinales; family Pinaceae; genus Larix; species Larix kaempferi. The sequence continues at coordinate 1,078,853 of BSBM01000642.1, read as the reverse complement.
CACAAACAAAGTTGATAACAATGTCGGAAACATTACTAACTAGTGACTTCTTGAGAATGAAAGAAACCAAACTTTTCCGATCTGATGACCCAAAAGAACATATTGAAAAGAAAGGCATTGGTCTTAAAAGTGTCGCCATTCAAGCCTGGGAAGATATGAAAATATGAAAAACTTCTATACAACCTCGTAGAAGATTTAGCTGTTTTAAATGCATTGATTATAGACAAATAATCAATGCATTTATGCATTTCCACACTTTATAAATATACTTCACATTATAAATGATTTGAAATTAGCGTAAATTTATTTTATTTTTGGATCTGCTATGAATAGAGGGATAAGTGCGATAAGTGTCTTTACATAAATGGATTTATGATAATATTTAACTATAATAAATTTTATCTTTTATATTTAATCAATCAAATTAAAAAATTCTATATTATAATTTTTAATTCATATCTTATTTTAAAAAAATTATTAATTTTTATTATATATATATATAATTAATTTAGTATATCATAAATAAATCTTATTAATTTTAAAATTTTGTTTACTCAAAATTACATTTTTCCTCGTACTAGAAGAAAGCAAAAAATAAGGTTCTCTCCAGAATAAAATACCTTAATCACACATACACATACGATTTGTGTAATAACTGTCTGACTGCATCATTGTTTCTTAAATGTCATTTCTCTAAAATACAAAAAAAGGAATACGGTTTCATAGTATTGAAAGAAGTGAGGTACTTTACCAGGTCAAGCTGGATCTCAACGGATATATTAATTTATTATATAACACTGTTCTGTCAAGTCCAACAAGAAACACGCTCACAAGGTTGCAGGAAATAGTGCAATTTGTTTCCTGTTTATCTAACTTTGGGGCAGCACTGGAAACATGTCAGACAGGGTGGCAGGAAATAACGCAAATTGTTGCATTTATCATATTTTCGGTCACTCTTTTCAACAAACTTGTTGATGGAATACATCTGAATATATTGCAGAACCGTAAAAAAAAATCTCATGTGTTCACATTTTTTGTTTTGTTTTTGGGTTTATGGTACCTGCTCATTGACATATGGTTTCCCAGACTGTGTTTATGCCAGAATCCACGTGATTGATTAAAGTCACACAATTTTCAACAGCAGTTGTTTTGTTGTTTCTAGATAGTAATTTTTTTCAAGGACATGGTTACTCAGTACTTCTTCTGAACTTAACTTTTAGGGGATCAAGTAAGATCTCTCTAATTTTAAGAACAGAGATCTCAGTCTATTCAATCTAATCTCTAATTTTAAGAACAGAGATTCTCAGTCTATTCAATCTAATCTCTAATTTTAAGAACAGAGATTCTCAGTCTATTCAATCTAATCTCTAATTTTAAGAACAGAGATTCTCAGTCTATTCAATCTAATCTACTCAGATCTAACTCAATAACTAAATAATATATTTATTAAATCTATATATCCATTACAATGATCAAATCATAAATAAAAAACTAATAAAAATGTTAACCAACCTCTGTATCCATTAGAATCATCAACCCATAAATAAACAGACAAATAACAATGTTAACTGACATAAATAGGCTTACACCTCTCAACCTCTGAAGATATCACTAACTGTTTATTCATTTTTCAAACTCTTATGATACCACTAACGGTTTATTCTGATGCCACTGGCCGTGCAGGGAATTATGCAATCCACAAGATTTTGACATTTATACCACATGAATTGCAATTTTTTAGGCTACATCTCTCAAAATTTTATATCCCTCTCCAGGGCTTAACATGTTATTAGATATACTTGGCGAAACTGCGGGACTATCTCGAAAAACGTTCTTTCACTGGCAAATATATATATATATATTATATAATAACCACACCAAAAACTGCGTGGAAATATCGACATGCAATGCACCAACCGTCAGAAATACAATTAGATCCCTGCATTGAAAACTGCAATTTTCTGACGATGAATAAAGAAAGACTTCTGCAAACTCCACCTTCATCCGTAGTCCAAAGGCATTAAAGCATTATCGCGATTTACAGCTCAATTGGCTTAGCAATTAGCAGCGTCGACTGTTTTCCTGAATGAAATGATAGAAGGCATGTGTGTCAGCGGCAGGCTTTACTCAGGAGTTGCCACAACACAGAACTCGTGGGCAGTAAGGCTTTACTCAGAAGTTGCCACAACACAGAACTCGTGGGCAGTAAGGCTTTACTCAGAAGTTGCCACAACACAGAACTCGTGGGCAGTAACATTAGTCAGTAGAGGTTTTGAATTTTTGGGGTTGTCAGAGTTTCGGGAGTAATTGAAATTGTATTTTTTTTTATTGTGAAAATGGATTCAGCTTTCTCCAAAACCTTGGATACTGAGATCATACAATTCAACAATATTTATCTACAATTTTACAAGAAATTTGTCAAAAACGTCCATGCACAACGTTTAACATCAAGCCTTTTCTCTTTTTCCACAAATATAAATATATGTCTATGAATCTTTCACTGCCAAATGAGTTTCTGACTAATTATTCACCCGAAAGCATGATTAAATATATGTTGATGAATCCTTCAATGCCAAGTGAGTTTCTGACTAATTATTCACGCGAAAGCAGGATTGAGAGAGCGTTTCAAGAACATTCCTCGGTGCTCCATTCAATAATGGCGTTCACTCTCATCGTTGCTTGGATCCAATGCATTTTTCGAGCAAAACTTTCCTATTATGTCATCAGTATATCGTTATCACAAGCAACCTCATTGTCTTTACTAATTTGTAATATTATCTTGTTGCACATTTAACATCGACGTCGTATTAATGTGTTAGTGTGCTCCAATTGTGTAAGTGTAAGTTTAAGTTTAAGTTTAGATAGAACAAGTGTAAGTATTAGAGACATTTTGCTTAAAAGTATATAAAATTTATATCTGTATAAGTAATCCATTTTATCATTTTTTGGTCTATAGCTAGATAAGCTAGATAAGTAATGCCATGGGGGTACATTGGGTTAAGGCATTTCTTGTAATGTTATGGGTTCACATCTCTCGCATGTTGGTGAGTAAAATTTATAGTGTATAAGTAATGTATTTTTGTTTTTTTTTTTTCTGTTTATAAATAAGTAATGCCATAGGGTACATTGGGTTAAGGAATTTCTTGTAATGTTGTGGGTTTAAATCTTAAGTAATGTTAGTAAGCTTAATATCATGTTAGTACGAGTTTACTAAAGTCTCTATTCCCCTAGTTATAATTTTTTTTTTTTAAATTAATGTATAGAATAATTAAGTGTTTTATTTTTCATATATGAAGATGTTATTATGTGCATAATTAAATAAAATTATTCAAATACATATATTAGTTCAATTTTAAATATCACACATAAAAAATCAACCTATATCCATGTGAAATTTAGATTTATAGATCTTAAAATAAAAATTATATATGTAAAAAATTTAAAATAAATCTACATTAATTATATAAACACTATGTTAATTTTGTTGTAACTTGTTATAAAGTAAAATAATTTTTAATTGCTATAAAGTAAAATACTTCTTATCATAGGAAAGTGTATAAAGTACTTTTTTTCAGAGGAAAGTGTCTATTTTTTTGTCACTATGCTTATGTTTTTATTATCCCAATTCATGATCATCAATAGGTTGAAGAATAAAGTTGGATATGTTTTTTCCATTGACATGTGACTACATGATAGGAGTACATGGATTTTGCACATATTTGGTTCAAGCTCTATAGTGGGTTAATAAGGTCAAATCTTGTAGAGTGTAAAGTTATTTCTTATAAGTAATTTGATGTGATGAGAAATGGCTTATAAAGAATGAGGTGTTTGGACTTACTGATGTTACAAATTAGACAAAGTTATTTTTTGTTAAAGATTTAATTTACAATTCTTGCACTTTTTGGGAGAGATCTCCCATTTTAATAATTTGATTGGGTATTGGATACCTAGGTGTTTGGAGAGCCAATTCCTTGCTTAGAAATAAGATCTTAGAAATTGAAAGAGGAACATGAAGTTAACTAACTATTTTAATAACCATTAGGTGTGTTTTGATCATCAAAACACATTTAGAAAATCTTGTTAAAGGAAATATAGGGTCTTCAACATGTCTCCATTTTAAGATTGGAGAAGGAAAGGTGCTAGAGGTCTCCATGGGAAATGGTATGCCAATTTATTAACTTAATGGATACTTGGATCTAAAGAAGTTGTTGAAGATAGCAACACATCAAACATCCATTTTGATTTCAAATAGGTCACTTACAATTTAGGTGTTAAATATATCATATTTAAAAATATACTTAATATATAAAAGCTAAATAATATAAATTTTTATTATTATTAAATAATGATATTATTAAACAATAATTATTCTATTGCATTTTTTATATATTAAAATAATATATTTAAAAAATATACCAATAACAAGTAAATCAATATTTATTATTAAGTTAATTATTCCATATAATAATAATAATCAAAATAAGCATAAATTTATTTTGAATACGGTAAAAAAAAAAATAATAATAATCTAAATTTGTTTAAAACACATATAGCCATAGGTTTAAGAAACCATATAAACAATGTTGTTCATGGCTGAATTCATTTTTTAAAATGGTTTTTATAAACTTTAGTACAATTGATGTTGGTAATTTTCATTTAGTCATATTTAATTATTATTACAACATCCAAAATAATAATATATATTTCTTAATGTAAAAAATAAACAATATATAAAGATAAAGAAACTTAAAAAATATTTTCACATGAGAATAGCATTATCATCTTAATAGATACGAAACAAAAATAAAATATACATTACAACTAATTTATAACAATTTTAATTTATTTTCGTATAAAAGATTGTCTATATAAAAGATAGTCTAGTGTATAGCTATGTATCGACTTAAAGCCATTTTACAAACCATTGAATATAGTTGAATATCTTTGAATTAATGAAATCCTAAAGAGAAACTAATGACAAAGGATAAAGAACTTAAACTCATCACACCATAGAAAAATGTATGTGTGGATTCGTTATTGTAATATTTCTCCCCATTTACATGTGGTAGGATAACGTGGATTTTCATGCTTTGTGTTTAATTAAAAAAGTAGATTTAAAAAATTTCTATTTAGTTTGATATATGAGAATTAGGGATTTTCCCTTATAAAATAGGGAAATTTTGTGTTTACTGTATGTAAGGTTTTGGAGTTATACTTTTTCTTTCATTTCAATATTGTGTGATTTTTCAATGAGGGAAGGTTACATGTTTTTCTCCTCTCTTGTTATGTGTTAGTTTATTTTTCTTCTTAATTAGTTTAATAGAGAAAACATAATTTCTTGTTGGCTCTTGTTAGCATATCAATTTTTTAATGAGGACTTAGTTTAATAGTATTCTATCCATTCAAGATCATAATGTATGGGAGAAATAAAATATGAGCCGTATATAAATTAACTTGATGGCAGTTATGAAGAAGAACAACCATGTAGAATAGATAAAATGATTTTTGGGATTCACAATGAAAAAACTATAAGAGGCATCATTTCATATGTGTGGATGGAAATCCATTATAAATATGTATATGAAGAAGAACAACCATGTGGAATAGATAAAATGATTTTTGGGATTCACAATAAAAAAACTATAAGAGGCATCATTTCATATGTGTGAATGGAAATCCATTATAAATATGTGACATGGAAATGAGCCAACATTTAGCATTCATGAATCACTAATCATTAATAGGATGTGGGACAAAAAGGGAGGGATTAAAGTGTGACATTGATTTACTTGTAGAGAAAATGGAGCATAATTATGCATAAGTTTAAGAGAGATCTAGGAAAATATCACAAGGTATAACGATCATGCAAACATGAAAAGAAGATATAAATATTTTGAAATTTGAGATGGTTCATGTTAGGAACCTATGTCAACCCTTCTATTTACTTTGTTAGTATATTGTTGTTGGATGCATATGCTTTGTAAGTCGTCCCATAGTATTTGTTGATCCATAGTTTGTATTATTGTTGTTGGACGCATATGCTTTGTAAGTCATCCCATAGTAATTGTTGATCCATAGTTTGTATTGGCCCATGGTTTGTATTCGCACATGGTATTGACCCATGGCATTGGTGCCTAGACTTAGTATATAAGTTTTTGTTGAGACCAATGAAGGTACCGTGAAGTTATTTTGTATTGAGCTTGATCAAAATAGGTTGCCCCCTCGAAGTGGCCTGCGATCAATAAAAATATTACGTGATTTGATATATCATGTATTTCATCAACTAATTGTTGCAGGTTCTTCACATCTGGTATCAGAGCACTTTCTTGGGCTCATTGGGTGAAATTTCTGCCAAATTTTTTTTTCGCATCTGTTGCAAGTTCGGATCTGGGAATAATCCCTATCCGCTTAATTGGGGGAAGTACTTGGGCATAAGCCCTAAAACTCATTGTGAGGAGTACCACAAGAACCCCGAAGTAGCTGGCACATTGAGAGGACCTTCCAGCAAAAAGGGAAACGACCCCTACCTAATTGACTAGTTCCAACCCATGAGGTAAACCAAGAGCTGTCGTTTGTGGCAAAGCGGTTATGAGTTTTACCAGAGCCATGGAGTGATGGGTACTGCCCTAATATGCAAGTCGTCAGACAACATTGGTGGCCGAATGAATCCCATGAACCGTTAGGAAGCTGAGCATACCTGGGGTCCATATCTATTTTCAGCTGATAAATCACAGATTTCCTCTGTCCAGAACTGTTTCCGATCACTTCTGCACCATTGCGGATCCATCTGTTTTCGATCCCTTCTGCGTCGTAGCAGATCGATTCTGAAAAAAGAAAAATCTTTTTTTTCGCCATATCTCCTTTGTTTTAACTCTATTTCCCATGAAGCTTCACTGACACCCCTGCACTCCCATTCTGCATATTTTATTCTTCAAGACCCTATCCCAAATTCCACTTCCCAAAACTAGAAATCCCAAATTTGTCTATTTTTAGGGTTTTCCATAACTTCTTCGATTTTCACCCAATCTCCTTCAAATTTTGCAACCGCGTTCATTCCCTAATTCTCTTTGTCCCTCTCTGATTTGTTTTATCAGTGGTCTAAAGGATGCAATCCGCTCTAAGGTCAAAATGTTCTGTCCCAACACAATGATGGAAGCCATGGGATTGGCTAAGTTGGCAGAAGAAAAGATTGCAGCCCAACAACACTCCAAACCCACTTTTGTTCCCTTCCGAAATATGGGTTCTCAATGACCTCCCATTGCGCCAGCTCCTCGACCAACTCCTATCAAGCATTTGTCTAAAATAGAAATGCAGGCACGCAAAGAAAAAGGGCTTTGTTATAGTTGTGATGAGAAATTCACTTGGGGACATAGATGTGTTCAACAAAAGCTCTATCTCTTGGATGTGGATTCTCCACCTACCTCTGAAATTGATGAAGAATTTCCAGATACAATAGCTGATTAGGTCGACATTCAGGAGCCTCCTATTGACCCTCCGTCTCAGGACGACCACCCAGAGATATCTCTCCATGCTTTAGCCGGAATCACCACCCCCCAAACAACGTGGGTCAGGGGTTACTTCAAGAAGCTTCTTCTTACAATACTCATTGATTCTGGTATCACTCATAACTTCATGTACCCTCTGATCGCCAAACAGGATGATTGTTTTGTCCTTGCTCCAAATTTGAAGTCATGGTTGCCAATGGGGGCACCTTACCTTGCAAAGAGAAGTGTCGCAATGTGCATATCTCTACGGGAGATTATAACCTGGCTCTGACATGTTTTCCTTGACCTTAGGAAGATGTGATGTGGTTTTGGGTGCTCAATGGCTACGCACACTTGACCCCATCTTATGGGATTTTGCTGAACTTTGGATGCAGTTTTCACCCAATGGACAAAAACACACATTGACAGGCTTACAACCAGGGTCTCTCAGCATCGTCAGTTCACATCGCATGGAAAAACTCCTTAAGAATAATTCACATGGTGTCATCGCTCAGCTCCATTCCATTCAGATGCAACCTTCAGCGGTCTCCACTACTCCTTTGGATCTACAACAAATTGTGGATCGATATACAGGTGTCTTTGTTGAACCAGTGGGATTTCCACCTTTAAGGCCAGAGGAACATCGTATTTTGCTCCTTCCTGGAAGCGTCCCTCCCAACATCAGGCCATATCGCTACCCATTTCACCAAAAAATAGAGATTGAAATGCTCGTTCGAGACTTACTGAAGAAAGGTATTACACCCAAGCACTAGTTCATTTTCTTCACCAGTTCTTCTTGTCCACAAAAAAGATGGGTCATGGTGCCTCTGCATTGTATTTCGAGCACTTAATCACCTCACAACTAAGTTTCCAATTCTTGTTGTTGATGAGCTTCTTGATGAGCTTCATGGTGCTCAATTTTTCTCCAAGTTGGATCTTCGTTCTGGGTATCATCAAATTCAGGTTCATGAGGATGATATCCCTAAAACAAATTTCTACACACATGATGGCCACTATGAGTTTTTGGTCATTCCCTTTGGCCTCACTAATAATCCTTCGACATTCTAGGCCTTGATGAATAAAATATTCCGGCCCTACTTGCGGAAATTCATTCTGGTCTTCTTTGATGATATCCTCATCTACAGTAAGATATGGGCTGAACATCTCCAGCATCTAGATCTTGTAATGCAACTTTTCTTTGACCATCATCTCCACGCTAAACCTTCTAAATGTGTTTTTGGACAGAAGGTAGAGTATCTTGGGCACATTATTTCACCACAAGGGGTTTGCGTGGATCCTGCCAAAATCCCTGCCATGAGCAATTGGCCACATCCTCAGACACTCAAAATCCTTCGTGATTTTTTGGGGTTTACTGGTTACTATCGCAACTTTGTCAAGGATTATGGGAAGATTGCAGCTCCATTAACTGCTCTATTGAAAAATGATGCTTTTACACGGACACCTATTACTAAGTGTGCATTTTCCAAATTGAAACAAGCTATGTGTACTACACCTGTTCTAGCTATGCCCAATTTTTCCAAGCCCTTCACTATTGACAGTGATGCTTGCGGCAATGGACTTGGTGTTGTTCTCCTTCAAGATGAACACCCCATTGCATTCACTAGCAAAGCCCTTTCAGGTAAGAATTTAGCTACCTCTACATATGAGAAGGAAATGATGGCTATTTTTCATGCAGTCCATAAGTGGTGACCCTACCTATTAGGGAATCATTTCTACATCAAAACTGATCACCAGAGTCTGAAATATTTCCTGGAACAGCGTGTATCCTCCCCAGCACAATAGAAATCGGTTAGCAAACTCATGGGTTATGACTATGAGATCACTTACAAGAAGGGTAAGGAAAATATTATGGCGGATGCTCTTTCTCACACTTTTGATGACCACGGTTCTCTTTCAGCTATTTCTATGCCTGTTCCAAGTTGGTTGAAATCTATTCAATAGGGCTATGTCAAAGACTCTTCATTATCTCAAATCATCCAACACTTGGCCAACAACCCTTCTGCTGTACCACATTACTCTTGGGATGGTGCTTCCTAAGATACACGGGTCGTCTGGTGCTTCCCCAAAGAAGAGATATTCAACAGGATGTCTTCTATGAACTCCATGCTTCTCCATCGGTAGTGTTGGCTTGGTTTTGCAACCAAGCTTGAGTGTTATGGGCACCTATCAACAAGTGATAGCTGTTTCAAATATTGAAAGCAAAAACAATTATTATAAATCTAAATCTAAACTAAACTAGCATGTGCATATAACAAATAAAAATTTCTGAAAACGATTCAAGAACAAGAAATAAAAAGAATGAGTATTGTATTAAGATACCTCAAATGGTGAGTATTTGTGTTGAGTAACTTCCAAGGTGAGTAGCTCCAAGATCCAAAGGTCTCTTATCCAAGATAGCTACAATGGTCAAAATCACATGAGAGATTTTGACAGCATGAGGATAGGATGATGGGTGGATGGAAAGTGAGGAGCCCCTACCATCTTTTTATAGTTTTTGGTGGTGGGGAATACCATTATGGTTTTGAGGAAACCAATGGTATTGACCAACATGGTTTAGGTACATTTTTCCTCCTTTTTCCTTTTTTGAATATCTTTAATATTTTTATTCCCCTTTTAATATTTTTGGGAATTATGGACCCTTTTTTAGGGTTTTTTATGCTTTTTGAGGAAAAATATTCATTTTGAGTGGAAAAAGGGGTGTATTAAGGTCTTTTGGCGACCTTTTGATGGCTTTAGAGGCTCAAATGGTGAAAAAGTGGACAAATGGGTCATGTGAATAAGGAAATGAGCTAGTGAGCACTTTTTGGGTGTTAACAGATTGCCCCCTGATGTGTGAGGGCAGGAGCTCATCGTATGGTCGATAGACATCATAGTTCTTTTGTCTTTTTCTGGGTTTTAGGGAAGAGAAGAGACCGATTGGAGACTGGATCCACGGCCCTTGGAAGCTGCAAAATAAACAATATTACATGGCCTCAATATGAATGAGGGATAAGCTTTGATAATGGATGAGGCGGGCATACCCATGCTCGTATCAAGACATATACATAACAATTAGTCCCAAGAAGGGGGACCTGAAAAATACATAAAAAATATGCTGGTACATCATAATGGTCCGTAGGGGACATTATTTTAGGATGTACTCATGATCATAACATGATTGATCTCAATAACTGATACACTAGAATAAAGCAACAACCGTTCTGAATAAGGTCTCAGAAGGGTTGATGAACTGCTGAAACGAAAGGTGTCCAACATCTGTAGGGACTCAATGACTGTGAGTCATCACTGAGAAGTACTTGTAACTGTATACTCGAGGGAGTATAAAACTGGGGTACATATGAATACTGTCGCCATGTGCAACTCGGATATCTATAGGAAAAATGTAACTGGTTGTTTCCATAAGTAGACTCTCAAATGTGGAAGAGTGAGGTGGTATCCGGGGTCTTCGACTAATAACTGAATGGACCAATACTCTGTGCAAGTCTCAATGATGCGATCAAGGTGTTGAAGTCAAGCATGTGAGAAACAACCATTTGGAGAGACACTAAGGACTCTTCTCGAAATGATTCGTAGGCACTCATCATAAATTGTGATGAGTTCAAGACACAGGGACCTCTAGGTCTATCCTCTGGAATAAATTTGGTTGTCATCAACAGAGGGAGACCGACAACTAACAAGGTAATGATGCTTCCTTGATAGGAGCACGAGGTGTGGAACTGAAGTGTGGTAGTACTGATGGTTGGATTGACATACTTGTGGGGATGGGAAGTAACTGGGGTCATAAAGTGGGTAGACTCAAACTTCCTTTGTTCAGAGTATGATGACATGGTTGACCTGGCAGCGTAGGGAAATGACTTGTAGGTGTGGGGATCATAGCTTTTAGGGACTGAAGGGTATGTATTGACTCTATGGGGGGTCAAGCTGTTGGGTGTTGTCGAGGGGTTCTCAGGGTGAGATATTGCAGAATACTCTGAACAAAGGCGACCAAAATGGGGAAGCTGCCATATGAGTAAACGTGATCTGTTGCGGCGCCAAGAAGCACCATTGGGTCCTTCTTCGTAGTTTTAATGAGCTCCAATAAGGGATTAAAGTGTGCTCTAAAATGGTACCGTCCTGTGGATTTTGTGAGCCCAGGAGTGTTCGTGCTCATGGGTGATTTCATTTTTAAGGAGTCTGGAAATGATAAGAAGACTCTGCAGTGGTTGTGAGTACTGTCTTGTTGGTTTTTATGAGCCCAGGATGGTGATTGCTCGTGGTCGCTTTCATGTTTAGAGAGTCTGAAAGTGGTAAGTGGACTCCATTGGTGTTCTTTTTCATAAGTTAGTCTCCAAGGCCCAAAAAAGCATAAAGTGATGCAAATTGAGAACTCTTCTAGCCGATGTGACTAGAGTATTCCTTTTTCGTAATTAGTCTACAAGGTCCGGAAAAGGGGTAAACTTATACTAGGTAGACGCCCTTTCAGATATGTTTAGCAAGCATGAAAGGAAGCAAGGTTTCTCGGCGATATTTTCATTATTTTAGGAGTCAGAAAAGAGCTTAACAGAAACTCCCTAAGTGCCTTTTTCGTAAAAGGGATTGCTCGGCTTGAAAAAGGGGTAAAATTATACCGAACAAAAAGGGATTGATGAGAGCGAGAAAAGGTGTCAAGCATCGTCATGAGTGCGGAATACTAAATCCGGTGACATAAATATTGTCAAAAAGGGGCAACGGCCAATGTGGCACGCAAACCAAGGCAACGAGGGGGCAATGAGAAAGAATGCCCAAAAAATCTAGGCATGAGATCAAGAAATGGTCTCAAGCTTCGTCATGAGTGCGGAAAACTAAATCCAGCAATATAAGACTTGTCAAAAATGGAGAACAGCCGATGTGGCATGCAAACCGAGGCGACAAGGGGGGCATAGGAAAAAATGCCCAAGCGTCATCTCAAGCGTCATCACGAGCACGAAAAACTGAATCCGGCTATATAAGACTCGTCAAAAACGGAGAACGGCCAATGTGGCATGCAAACCAAGGCGACAAGGGGGCACAAGAAAACATCCCCAAAAAATATGGGTGTGAGAGCGAGACATGATCTCAAGCGTCATCACGAGCACGGAAATATGAATCCGGCGAGGCAAATGGTGCGAAAAACGGAGGTCATAAGGACTCCGGAATGGTAAAAGCAAATAACTAGGTTAAAAAATGGTTGCAAATAAAGGTGATCCCACCAAGCCAAGGATGCAGTGGTGGGGAGAAATGATGACCCGCGGGGGAAGAATACTAGGTGTATCATATCAAATCAAATCTACAAGTGATATGTGACCTCAAAAATGGCTGAGATCACAAATGTGAAAAAGTGAGCAGGGTTAATGACCTGCCCCCATGCTATGTGCATGGGGTTTATGATTGTGGATCACATATGTGTTGGTTTGAACGATGGGCTCATTGAGGTGTTGAGATAGAGGTGATGGGGTAGGGTCAAAATGATTAATCATGCCCCCTATCCCAGGTTCGAGGTAATCTATTATGTCCTCGAACTCAAAGGTGTCAATGTGGTGCAGATGTTGTCTTAGAGAGGGATCAAGAGGGCATTGACCAACTACTGGAGGGGGGGTGTACCATGAGGCTGTGGGCCGTTGTGGCATACTGAAGTGATGATATGATGATGGGGGATTCCCCTTGTGGGGTGGATTCCCCCAGTATCTCCGATGAGAATCACGATGATGATGAGTAGGCAAGGTTTTGGGCCTACCCCCATGTTGTGGACATGTGGTTTCCTTGTCGATTTGAAAGGGTTGAACATGTGTGTCAACAAGATCAATGGAAGGGGCCAACCGGATAGAGGGGTATCCAGTGGAAATCGTGTAAATGGTGTTAATTTCTTCCAAGGAGGAAGATGGTGGGGGATGAATTTCCTCAATGAGAAGAGGGGATATTTCGAGGTCGACGTTATTCATCTCGTACAAGGCTGCTCTGTAATATGGGATATCAGGACAGTGATGTGAGTAATGGCCGTAAATACTGCATATCACACAAGGGTGGTTGGTACGCAGTGATTTATCATGAGGCTTGGTGTTTGGGTCGAGTTTGACAACCGGGATGTTGGGGTCATCGTCAAGCATTTGCATGTGTTCCTGTAATGTGGGTGATTGTGGACATTGATGAGTTGGATGGCCTAAATCATCACACAACGAGCATTTAGGAGGAGCACGAAACACGGGGGGAGGTTTAACTGCTTTGGGAGGAGGTACCGCAATGTATGGTTGTGGGCCTCTGCCCCTAGTGGGCTTGATAAGAGGAGGGGGATTCGTAGAAGATGAAGGGGTAGTGACACCGGGAGGTGGTTGAGTAGTAGTGACAATGGGTTGCACCGGTTGCAGGACGACATTCGGTGTTGGCGAGGGAACGGGAGGTGAAATATACCACACGGGTAATCCCAAGGTTAACCCAGGGAGACTAAGGGTAGCCATAACAGGAGCGCTTACTACGCCCGAGGGATGAAATAGAAAGGGGATTGTGTGGATGGGTATAACACCAACGTGACTAGGGACCAATGGTGGTTTAGGTAAGAAGGGCGGTTGATTGTTGAGTGGTTATGTATTATGGGACAGGGTGCATAGGTCAGATACTTCAAGCGCTGGTGATGGGGGTGGAATGGATTGGAATGTAGAAGTCATCGATGTGTCGGAGTAAAGTTCGAGTCCCAGGTAGGAAACAAACGAGGTAGTTGCACCACAAACAGGTTGTTCAACCATTGGGAGAACATTTTCGGGTTCATCGGGGGCCTTGGGATCGTAATAGGTGAGTTGGTTGACCTTGACCGCGCGTCCATCATGGGGGAACATCATGGTATGAAAAATGGATGAGGCAACCGCCTGCATGGAATACATGTTGCTACGACCAAGTAAGAGGTTATAATCAAGTTGGGCATTGATGACCTCTATGTCAATGAGCATGGTTTTACCAACCAGTTGAACGGGAACATTAGCTAACAGACCTTGGGGTTGAGCCGAATGACCGTCGTAGGCTCGCAACGCAGTGGTGGACTGCTGGAGAGTAGGGGATCCCAACTTTTTCCAAACAAATGTGGACATAACGCATGTAGAGGCACCTTCATCGATAATGCACCGATGGATGACAAGATTCCGAACGGAAACAAAAACTTGGAATGCTAAAGTGGAAGGCAGGCATGGTTCGGACTGGTCTAAATCGAATGCCATAAGTTGTGAATCATTGAGGTCAATAGCACCAATGGCAGAGAGCAAAGTATTGCATTGTGAAGGATATTTTTTTAAGACTTCTAAAGCAGACATGGCTGCGGGAGACTGGGCTAAGTCATCTACAATGTTGTAATTTGACGCAGCGCGAGCATTGGGGTTATTGTTGATGTGACGAAGTGGGAAGCGAGGTGCTTTAGAGGCGTGATCGAGTGGAACCGGAGGTATACGTAACATCTGATCAGTGGGATGAGCGTTAGTGTTTTTGTCGACGGGAGGGTCTTCAAGGGTGGAGCCATATTGGTTCCGACAGGTTTGGAGGTTGACATCAGTGGATAACATCATTAACAAGTGGTGGGTACCTTAATCGAACATGGGTTGATTAGGAGTGGCATAAGTGATCTGTTGTTGTGGTGGTGCGTTGCCTTGAGGGGCAGCCAACAGCTGAGTGTTCACTATGCCTTGGGTTGGTAGGGGGTTTTGCAGCACCAAAGGTTGCTGCTAAGGGGGGTGGGGGGTTTGGTGGTGCATGAGGAGTCGCTTGCCCTTGACGATGGGCATCATCAGTCCAAAGTTGTCGAGCTCGCTCCAAATGTGGGAAATCATGCGTGTAGTGGCCATAGACCCCGCAAATAGAACAAGGATGGTTTGTTCTGAGGTTATTATTTTTGGGCTGCTTGGGAAGATGATCCAGATTCTAGTTGGGAGGAGAAGCATTGTTATTATGTGGAGGATTGGGTGGTGGTAGACCTTGCTGATGTTGTTGGTTGTTTCCGCGGTTACGTCCTCTTCCACGGTTTTGTTGTCCACCCTGGTTGCGCTAGTTGTTTTGATGTTGGGGATGATTGTGTTGTGTGTACACTTACCCTTGAGCAATGGGAGGATTTTGATTTGTCGCAGGTGTGGGAGAAGGTTGCAGTGGATAATAAGTTGGTGGGGCTGGAGGTGGTCCAGTTACCTGCTGGGGTTGTTGGTAACCCTGAGCTATTGGAGGTGTTGGGTTAGCTATTGTAGCTTGCTGTGGGTAATACATCAGTTGTGGCAAGAACTGAGTTGGGTTCTGGGTAGCCAGTTGGTTATAGTATGTGGGTGGTACATATGCCGATGGCGCTTTCCCATAGCAATGTTGTGGACAAGAGGGTCCATGAGTGTGGTGAGTCTGATTCATTGGAGCGTAGGAAGTTGTCACTCCCGAATTAGATGTAGCGGGCCTAGAGAGGTCTGGGGCATTTATGGTGTTCACCATGCTAGAAGGTTTAATTTGAGGTGTGACCTGGCCAATAATACCATCAGCGGCATGTGATGCCCCCGGCGCGTCACCGCGTGAAGAATCGCCTCGTGGGGCGTCTGGTATGATGGTGTAGAGATAGCCTGATTGAGCATAAATTAGGTCGAATTGCTGAGCTTTTACGATAGTTTCTTCCTCTGACTAGGGTCGTTCGGAAGCGACATATTTTGCTATGAGGGGTAGGAGTGATTTAAGGAACCAGTCCAAAAATATACGGTCATCCAATTTAATCTTATAGAGGCTGCGACGCTTGCGCCACTCATGGATGTGGTCCGTGATGTGGGTAGCTATGTTTTGTCTGCAAGACAATAGTATTTCAACGCTTGCATCGTAACGTACGGTTAGCTAAAAAAATTGAAGGAAAGTAGAGGCGAGAGACGTAAAAGTATGGTGGGTCCCATGTGGTTGTTCGATGTACCACTTGGCTGCAGAGCCAGTGAACGTTCATTGCAATAGTCTTAGACGAATTGAGTCATCCACTATGGAGTTAGATGAACACCATAGGTGAAAAGACATTATGTGGTTTTGAGGGTCCTCCCCAGGTTTTCCTTCAAACTTGGGTATGTCCGAGGGGAGCTTTGTAGGCATGGTTGGCCATGTAGGGTTGTGCCTGATAGGATCGTTGGTTAACCTGGCTAAGTCTGGTAAGTTCATACTTGCCATGTAAGGTAAACTAGCAGATGGGTGTGGCGTAGTGACTGGGGCATAATTATTCATGGTGGCATTATGTAGTGCTCTAGTAGCCCCTAAGGGTATTCTAGGTATTGAAGGTATGTGTCCTCCAACTACTGTAGTTTGGTATGGACCAGCATTTCCAAGTGCAACATGGGTTACACCGGGGTTAGGAATAGTGCTAGGAATTCCTGGGATATGGGCTATGGTAATGACAGGTGGTTTGATTCCTATGTTTGGCATACCCATAATAGGAGGTAGTCCCGTGTTGGGCATACCTAAAGGTGGAGTGTCCCCCATATTAGGCATGCCTAGAGGGGTTGTTGTTACCATGGATGGCACGGTAGTAGAAGGGTTTGTGGATGTATCTCCAATAGTATTGGTAAAAAGCGGGTCATATTTTGTTCCATCCATGAGGTTGGTTGGTAATAATTCAGTAGGGTTTTCGGATTCATCCTCAGAATCAGATGTGAAGTGAGGCGTGTCAGAATCGGATGACTATATGTTTGGCCAATGATGTGTTGAGTCAAGGGATAAGGCTCGACGTCGGTGATGTGGAGATCCAAGTAGACTGAACTGAGGGGGTTCACCCTGAAGACGACGAGATCATCTAAAATTCTCAATGGTGAGAAATAAAAAAATTTCAGTGTAAGGTGGTGATGTAAAAAACTTGAAACCCTAATGCAACCAAGAGTGCAAAAAGGGGGAGTGAAAATAAAGGCTCTCAGGCCAAAAATCAACCTCAAAAGCACTTATTATAGCAGCTGTGCTATAATAAGTGGAGGGATGCAACAAAATTGGTCAAAATACCAACAGTCAAACAGTTTCTAGAAAAAAAAGGTGTTACTAGACCAAAGGTGGGTAATGCATCATGAAAACACCTAACTAGAAGTATTGTGAGTCAACAAACGATATCCTCTGCAAGGTGATGAAATCCAAGTTAGACAATATAGAGTGTTGAATCAATGGCTAGATATCCCCCTACTGGGAGGGACACCGAGTAGACAATCCTAAAGAATGGCAACTAGGATACCCCGTTCATGACACGTTCAGAAAAGGTGAATCTTCCCTTTGGTCCTTTACCGTAGTACCCCCATACAGGGATACCCCAAGAACTGCGAGAGGTAGCCTTCGGTTACTGAATGGATTTTGATATTCCACTCAGGCCTCCGGAACCAATCTGGTGACTTCAACCCTCCTAGGGGAGAGGCCCTCTGATAAACGGGTTGTGACTGTGCCAAAAAATACTAGGGGATTTTGGTTCCCTAATGGACAACAGCTATGTCTCAAATGTAATAAATGAGGCGTGTTATTGGAACACTTATCCCCTCAATTCTACCTAACTACAAAATTCTTTTAAGTGCTCCCCAAGTGGGGTTAAAAGTTGGTTGAGTTTAAGGTAAATTTTAAGGCTCAGTTTAAATTATGTGGTAGAGTGGGTGCAAGTGTGGTATTTAAACTGAAATTGATTTGCCTCGCTTGGGCGATTTTACAAATAAAAGAAAAGATGATTCTAGTTTTTGCAAAAAATAAAGGCGTTTTTGAAATGTAAATGCTTGAAAAACTATTCAAAAATAATGGATCTTTGAAATAATTTAAAGGGAAGCAAATAACATAAATATTTCAAGAAATAAATGGATCTCTTAAAAATTGCTTGAGCAAAGTATCGAGCAAATAAACAGTAAAACCTTGATCTAGATAAAATGCAGAAAAATCTCTCTTTCAATTTCTGAAAATTTTGTAAAAAGACTTTTTAAAGGAGCATTCTAAATAGTAAAAGATTTCTATGGCTGTAAAAATGCAGAAATTTTAATACTATAAAATATGCTAAATGGGCAGAAAATACAACAAAAAATATTTTTCAAAAAATTGGCCGAAGTAGAAAAACTTGCATCACGAGTTTCGGGAAAATAGCTGCGATGGGCCACGCAGGTTTCGGCCGCGAAGCCACATGGACTCCTGTCACACAGTCGTGATGGGCAGCGCAGGTTTCAGCCGCGAAGCCAGGATGTGCAGCACGGGTTTTCGTCACACAGTCGCGATGTGCAGCACGACAAATGGTCGCGAAGCCGCAATGTGCAGCGCGTAAATTGGTCGCGAAGCCACGGCGAGCAGCGCGGAAAAAAAGCTGCAAAGTTGCGATGAGCCATGCGACTGTCAGGAAAAAAACCGCAAGGAAAAAGCTGAAAACGGATGCCAAAAAATAAACCCGAAAATGAAAATTTCGGGCTATTAATGGAAATAGAATGGGCCAAGATCTAGAACAGCAATGGATCTGCTGTCTAGGATGGCATATCTATGAATTAAACTAACTAAAACTAACAAAAACTAAGATCTAAAGCAAAAAACTAAGATCTAAGTATTCGAAGCCAGCGGAGTCACCAAAAACTGTTTGCTTGGTTTTGCAACCAAGATTGAGTGCTATGGGCACCTATCAACAAGTGATAGCAATTTCAAATATTGAAAGCAAAAACAATTATTATAAATCTAACTCTAAACTAAACTAGCATGTGCATATAACAAATAAAATTTGTTGAAAACAATTCAAGAACAAGAAATAAAAAGAATGAGTATTATATTAAGACACCTCAAATGGTGAGGATTTGTGTTGAGCAACTTCCAAGGTGAATAGCTCCAAGATCCAAAGGTCTCTTCTCCAAGATAGCTACAATGGTCAAAATCTCATGAGAGATTTTGACAGCATGAGGATAGGATGATGGATGGATGGAAAGTGAGGAGCCCCTACCACCTTTTTATAGTATTTGGTGGTGGGGAATACCATTATGGTTTTGAGGAAACCAATGGTATTGACCAACATGGTTTAGGTACCTTTTCCCTCCTTTTTCCTTTTTTGAATATTTTGAATATTTTTATTCCCTTTTTAATATTTTTGGGAATTATGGACCCTTTTTAAGGGTTTTTTATGCTTTTTGAGGAAAAATATTCATTTTGAGTGGAAAAAGGGGTGTATTAAGGCATTTTGGTGACCTTTTGATGGCTTTAGAGGCTCAAATGGTGAAAAAGTGGACAAATGGGTCATGTGAATAAGGAAATGAGCTAGTGAGCACTTTTTGGGTGTTAACAGGTAGGGCACTCTTGGTTCGTCAAAACGTATGAGCGGGAACAACATAACTTGTTTTTGCAGGGAATGAAAAGGACAATTCAACAGATGGTGGCTGAATGTGATACCTGCCAATGCAATAAGGGTGAAACGACACTCCCTTCAGGATTTGTCAAACCCTTTCCCATACCTTATACACATAT
Source organism: Larix kaempferi (assembly GCA_027924585.1). Lineage (NCBI taxonomy): Eukaryota > Viridiplantae > Streptophyta > Pinopsida > Pinales > Pinaceae > Larix > Larix kaempferi. The sequence continues at coordinate 1,058,928 of BSBM01000642.1, read as the reverse complement.
TTGGACAAATATTTCTATGGATTTCATTGAAGGGCTCCCTAAATCTGGTGGGAAGACAGTGGTTTTGGTTGTGGTTGATCGCCTCTCCGAATATAGTCATTTTTGTGCTCTCATCCATCCCTATATAGCTTCCTCAGTCGCTCAATTTTTTCTGGAACAAATATTTCTCCTTCATGGAATCCCTTCTTCCATTGTCTCGGACTGTGATGCGACTTTCACCAGTCATTTTTGGCAAGAATTATTTTTCCAAACTTGCGCCAAACTGAAGATGAGTTCAGGGTATCACCCACAAACAGATGTTCAGACTAAAATTATCAATAAATGATTGGAAACTTATCTTCGTTCCTTCACCTATGAACACGAACATCAGTGGGAAAAGTGGCTCCCTCTAGCTGAATGGTGGTACAATACCTCTTACCACACTGCCTCTAAAATGACTCCATATGAATTAGTCTATGGTCAAGCACCGCCCGTTCTTCTTCCATACACCCCCAGCAGTTCACCAGTTGAGGCAGTTGACATGGTCCTTCGAAACCGTGATCAGATTCTTTGAATTTTGCGGGACAATCTTCACATGGAAATAAATCGCATGAAGCAACAAGTCGATTAGCACCATTCTGAGCGCACTTTTCAAGTAGGTGATATGGTTTTTCTTCATCTCCAGCCTTACAAGCAATCCTCCCTAAAACTCAAAGGGCGTCATAAGCTCGCTCCAAAGTTATATGGACCATATAATATTCTTCAGAAGATTGGGTCCATTGCTTATAAATTCAAACTTCCTCCTTCTTCATGCATTCATCCAGTATTTCATGTCTCTTATCTGAAGAAATTTATTGGCACCAACATTAGAGGACAAACTATTTTACCCAAACTAGATAACGAAGGATCCATCCTTTTGGAGCCGGAGGCCATCCCTAATAAGCGCACTCATCAGCTTCGCTCTCTCTCTATATCAGAGGTCTTAATTCAGTGGCACGACATGGAAATATGATACATGGGAACCACTCCTTCAGATTCAACAACAATTTCCACATCTCAAGCTTTGAGGAAAAAGCTTTTTCTAAGAGGGAGGGGATGTTAGGAACCCATGTCAACCCTTCTATTTACTTTTTAGTATATTGTTGTTGGATGCATATGCTTTGTAAGTCGTCCCGTAGTATTTGTTGATCCATACTTTGTATTATTGTTGTTGGATGCACATGCTTTGTAGGTCGTCCTGTAGTAATTGTTGATGCATAGTTTGTATTGGCCCATGGTTTATATTGGCACATGGTACTGACCCATGGTATTGGCACCTAGAATTAGTATATAAGTTTGTGTTGATACCAATGAAGGTACCATGAAGTTATTTTTTATTGAGCTTGCTCAAAGAAGGTTTCCCCCTCGAAGTGGCCTGCGATCAATAAAAATATTCTGTGATCTGATATATCGTGTATTTCATCAACTAATTGTTGCAGTTTCTTCACAGTTCACTAAACAAAGGATCTCACTATCCTAGAAAAGTATATAATAATATGAATTCTTGAAATATCATACCATATGGGATCTATATATTTTTCTCAAATTTCTACTTGGTTTCAGTACCCAACAAGTTATTCCTCAAAGTAATGAACAACAAATTTAAACGACTTCTAATCTCAAACTTGTAAATTGAAACAATGAAATTCACCAACAACAAACTGTTGAATTTAACACCAATATTTTTTGGGGTAAAGTGCTCTTGGAAAAACCCTAGAGGGAAAACTAGTTCACGAGAGAATTTTAATTTATGAGCCCACGAAAATTTTCTGAGTGTTATAGAAGTGGATAAACAACATTAAATGCATTGGAAATTGCCTACAAAATCATGCCCAAATCTTCAAAATTTGTCTCTAGCTCTCATCTCCTCAAAACATTTTCCCATCTAGTTGTACAACATGTACGACCCTATTTGTACTATCAGCAACAAAAAATTCATTGATTTATGTGCCCAGAAAACATGTTGTTCAACTCGTCAATTTTTGTGCCCTCGGTCTACTGTATTGCCCTAGAAAATCCTGCTCTTTCTCTTGGTTGTATGGACCTTGAACTATGTGCCATGAAATTAGTTGTATGGACCAGCAATTAATACATTGTACGACTAGCAAGAAATGATGTACTTTATCTTGGGATGTGTTCCTAGTCTCCTCTTTGAAAATCATGCACGTCACTCTCAATTGCTTTCTTCTCATCTTTTCTTCAACTCTCCAAAAAAACTCTCATTCAATGTGTCTCTCCCCTCTCCTTAGGTCTCATTTATAATTTCATTAATGACTCCTTAGCTAAATTTGGATCACAATGGTCAAGATTAAATCTTGGCCTCACTAGATCTATAGTTGTGGCTTAATCTTGCATTGAGATGACTTAAAACACTTAAGTCCATAAAATATTCTAAAAGTCACTTTAGTTATTAAAAATATAAAAGTATATTTATAAAATCACTTTATAAAGTGCTTACCTAGAGAGTGTCGCTCAGACACTTCCACATGCTAGACACCGCCAATGTGGAAGTACCTGTCTAAGCTACCTCACTCAAAAAATAATAGTCCCTCTAAATAAGGAAGGTACTTCTAGAAACTCCACCTAGATCTGTCTCCAACCCCTTCACTCTATATATTGTGGTAGCTACTCCCTCTGAACTAGAAAGCCTCTTTGCCACCTACACTATATCCTACATTTTGAATACCTATCCCTCCATTCCATGATTTGAGGAGTCTCCTCAAAATCCTCATCATCCAATTGAGTCATCTTGTACCAATTGACTCTCCTTACAGTAATGGAAAAACCCTCACAACCAACTCTCTATGGTATTAGAACGGACCCTGAATCCAAGATCCCCTTGGATGCTAACATAGGCCATCCCAGAAACCTACATAATCTCCCTTGTCTAACACCAAGCACTACTGATGTGTCTAGGGTATCTCCCTTGGGATATATAAGTACATGTCCATTCTAGGAAAAGACGCTATATCCCTCATCCCCCAAAGATGATACTGAGAGAAAACTAACCTTAATATCCAATATAAGAAACATCTCTACCACTTCTAGAGATCCTGTTTACTATAGATGGAATATCACCAATCCAACCCCCTTCACTGCATGCATGGTGTTGAATCCACTATCTATATAGAAGTCTAAATATGTCTTTGAAAAAATAAGGAACATTGACCTCATTCCCGTCATATAGTGAGATGAATGATAGTCCAAAACCCATACTCCAGTGTCCTCAAATATTTCACTGCCACTGTCTAAAATTCAAGAGACCATAGAAAATTCATTCTCAAACGTCGTAGAAAAGTCCTCAATCTCAACTGATGATGTTTATTATGCCTCATCGTTGTCCTTCTTCTTTTTGTTTGGACATTGAATCACATAGTGGCTAGTTTTGTGACAATAAAAGCATTTAATTTACTCATATATTTATATTGTTCACTTTTTGAGCTAGACCCACCACCAGGGCCTTTCTTGGGCCATTTATTTTTCTTTCATTTGAAAGCAAAATTATCCTCATCATCTCCATGCTATTGGCTTATTTCATTGGAGTTGACTCTTAGATCCTCATATATGAAATCATCCCAAATCCTAGTCCATGTAGTCCATGTAGTCCATGTAGGCATGTTCTCCCTAGAAATGATTGCATGCACAAAATCCCACCATGGTTGTGAGAAACCATTCAAGGAAGCTATAACCAACTCTGCATCATCCACTTTCTCACCAACAACACCCAACTCATCACGTATTTGTGAAATCCCTATAATGTATAATGTAACATTATCAATCTTTGTCATCTTAGTTTCTCCCTCAAAACCATTTTTCGGTTTGATTATTGTTTTGGTACAACTTCATCAAACATTTTGAATATCAAAGTAATTATTTTTATAGGTCACATGAGGCATAATATGGTCTTTCACTACATCAAGAAGAATATATTTTTCCTCCACATTCTTCTTGTTATAATCATCCAATGGATCAACATCACTTGGAATCATGAAAACTTACTTCATTATTTCCCATAACTCAAATTCCTCCAACAACAAGGTAATCCTATCCTTCCATGGAATGAAATTTGATCAACCCTCCATCCTATCCTCAAGTCACAAGCCAAATGTCAAAGACACACCCACTAGCCAACCAACAACAAGCCCAAATCTGCTAGGTGAAATAACCCAACAATACTCTTGCTTCCCCCTTGTGTCAAATATAGGGTTTCCCTATTCAAAGCTCTTATACAATCTAGATTTATCTCAAATATCAAGTTGGCTTCAATATCCAACACGTTATTCCTCAAATTAATGCACAAAAATTTAAATTACTTCTAATATGAAACTTGCAAACCGAAACACATGAAGTTCACCAACAACAAACCATGAAATTTAATACAGATAATTTTTGGGTAAAGTACCCCTCGAAAAACCTAAGAGGGAAAACCATTTTAAGAGAGAATTTTTATTTATGAGCCCATAGAAAATTTTTGAGTGTTGCAACAGTGAATAAGAAACTTTAAATGCACTGAAACTTTCTTAGAAATCGTGCCTAGCTCCTTGAAATTTGTGCCCAGCTAGTTGCATAGCCATGTATGGACTGCCAATAGTAGAAAATTCCTCGATTTTTGTTCATAGAGAACATGTTATTCATATCCGTTATTTTTGTTCCCTCGGTTTGCTATACGACCCTAAAAAATAATGCTCTTTTTCTCAACCATATGAACCTCAAACTCTATGCCAAGAAATCAATTTTATGGACTAGCAATTAATGAACTATACATCCAACAATAAATGATGTACTTTATCTTGGGATGTGTGCACAGTATCCTCTTGGGAAATGCATCCCCCTCTCATCTAATCTCTTCTCCTCTTTTCTTCAGCTCCCCAAAAACTCTCTCGTTCATTGTATCTCTACACTTTCCTTAAGTCTCTTTTATAATTTCATTAATGACTCTTCAACTACCTCTAGATCTCAATTTTCAAGATTAAATCTTGGCCTCACTAGATCTATGGTTGTGACTTAATCTCTCATTAAGATGACTTAAATGACTTAATTCGCTCAAATGTTCTAAAAGTCACTTTAGTCATTAAAAATATATAATTCATTTTATAAAATCACTTTATAAAGTGCTTACCTGGAGAGTGTTGCTTAGACACTTCCACATGCTAGACACCAACAATGTAAAAGTACATGTTCAAGCTACCTCCCTCAAAAGATAACATGATCATGATACAACTTAGAGAAAATGTATACGAGGTGGAGGTTCTAGAGGAGTACATGCCAATTTTTCCATAATCAACATAGCCAGGTTGAGTTTAGATAGTCAAAGGGAGATTGATGTAGATGATGAATATTTGGTGCAAGATAATGCTTCTATATCATGAAACATTATTTGGAATGGAAATGTTGAGAAACACCAACCTATTTCATCTAATAGAAATTATTTTAGGTACATGGATAGCTTATTAGAATTTGGTGTGAAAGGATGAAATGTATGATATCAAATTAACTTATATAATATATCATTATTATCTACAGAAATTTTGTATAACTCATAAAATCATGTTCTTGTAATATTGATGTTACTTTTTCATCGCCTCAATATGAGAGGACCTGTAGGAATAAACAACCCAAACTTAGAGTCAGTCTCAATATCTCATAAGTAAAAAATTGACTCAAAATAACACAACCTTTTTCTGTAAAAAGTAGCACTAATTAGGACAACCCTACAATATATGTATGTGAAATATTCCTGCACATGAGTAAACATTGAATATCTACACACAACACGATTGTATCCCAATACAATTGCACTACAGAGACATGTGAGATGTATACGATGTGGTCGCATTTAAGTGCAACTATCGACTAAATAGTATCGTGATACCAACATGTGGTTGAAGTGTGAATTTTCCATGTGAATTGATACTATCAAAGGGACACCCATGCAAGGTAGCATGGGAAACCCTTTCAAACCCACCTGACCCATTGACAACTCAAACAATTGATTATACAACCCAATCAACCCCCTAAGTTAAAAATTGACCAGACAAAAATAGAGAGGATGGGTTGAAGGCCTGCTTGGAACTTGTGGAATCGGAATATGATGGTTAAATATGCCAAAAACATAAAATTATCTCTAGTCAATTAACACATCACTTGGTACAAATGCTTTTGAAAAGTGGGCCCCACCCCTCTTTATAGTCACTTGAATTTATTTTTAAACAACCCATACAGACAATCCAGAGCTTTGTTTGACAAAACATTAACACCATCACGATCATCATCATGACCTCTTCAACATGGTACCATTTATTCCATTTTCTAGGAAATTTCATTTGGCGGCTATTTTTATAGCCATTACCCGAGTGTGTTATGTTTCTAGTTAATTTTCTCTACATTTTCCATACTTTTGTCATAATAAGTATTACGCTTGGGTATGTTCTTAATGTGTTTAGTATTATCACTAAGAAACAACTTATCATTTTACAATAATGGTGGATGGACTTCAATCATAGGTATATCATCTCAACCTGGCATATATGAAAAGTACTCCCTCTATTTACATTGCATTTATCCAATAAATCTCGTTGATAACCATCGGGTCCTAATTCTTGGTCATGGCATGCACCATTAATGTCATTACCAAAAGTATCATGTTCCCCCATGGATGTTTGCATCATTACAAACCCATCCACATTTTGGCACCCATGATGTCGAACCCTCCCAAGTCCGAAGAATTTGATCCGTCACCAATTTGTCCAAGCTGAAACCACATATCATCACATTGCATTATATTCATCTCATCCATCAGATTACTCGGCACATGTTATGATTATGATTCATAGATAACCTTTCATCCCCCAATGGGAAATATACCATTTATGTTCCTCTTCATATCATCACCCTTCAAGAAGACAACAATGTGCCCCCACCCTCTCAATAGACTAGTTCCACTCAATTATTCCTGCAAGAAGATTCTACATGGAAGTGATTCATGTGGAACATGTCTTCTCATTTGCACAAAACATTACATCATCATGAAAGTGACTCCCCAGCTCACTAAAAATGTGGAAATCTTGCCAATACAAATTGGTTCCCCAACCCACTCAAAACCATTGGAATCACACCCATAATTCTTTATGTACCAATAGTTTCCCAATCCAAAAAAAGTGTGGGAACCCCATCACATTATTCTTTTGGAAGAACCCCTTGGTGTCCCTTTAATTATGTACATTATTCGACCTAACCCCAACATTATCATTTTTTTCATTCACTTTATCACATCCGTATTTTGTCTTCGATAAATCCATTCATACGTATTTTATGTCCATGTATTACACTCTACATCGTCACTTCGTGAATTCTATCATCAGTCACTCATCCCTATTTACATCGATCAAGTGAATTCATGAGCCCCATGCTTACCAACCAATCTTGTGTTAAGTGTATCAGTCTCCCAGTTGATTACAAAATGATCTTTTTTCTTGAGATAAGGCTCTCATCTTATTAGATGCTTCAGCTCTCATCAACATTAGATCAACTCATTCTGATATTTACAATAGTTAAAGTTGTACCTTGGGGTCGCTTCTCATCCATATAAGGGATTACCTCAAACTAAATAGGGAGAGTCATTAGTGCTCCCTAACTTAGTAGTATCTCTTATGCTTAACGACAACAAATCTATCACATCAGGGGGAGTGGTATGTTCTAATGATAACAATGTTCACACTTTATGATTCATTGTAGTGACACATATGGTATAGTGAATTTCTTCCAAAAAAATCACCATTACTCAAGTCCCCCACCCCCATGGGATGTTCATGGTCATTAACAATTCTTCTTCTTCAGCACTAGTAACATCATTTCCAAGATTCATTTACTCATACAAGGATCAAATCCACCTTCATCCTTGCAATAACAACATCAAGAGTCGACTCCTAGGTCTTCTCTTATTATAATCTATTCTTACATATTTTCATGAGCATAGGTATGCATGTCTCATTTGTATAAAACACCATATATTCTTTACAAATTCAATTGTCATCACCAGTAACCTTCCCCCATGGTCAGGTCTTTTCACCCTCAAGTGCTTGATAACATATTAGAACATGGAGAGAAATAAATTTTTGGAACATTATAACCATCTCAACATTATTTTTTCATGCATGCATGCAATGCATGCATCTTGCATGCATGCAATGCATGCATCTTGCATGCATTCCATGCAATGGTAGGTGAGTCTTCTAGCATGTAGTCCATATTTTTGTCTCCCTAGAGATTAAAGTTTGTCATCATTAGCCCTTTTATCCAATCAAAGCACCTTTGTTATATCACTGAAGTCCGAATGTGCCCTCATGCATGATTTTAGGAGTCAATATAGTCAGTTCCATGATTTAGGGTGCCTTGTTCCCTTGATTACCTAGTAAGCTGACTGTTACACCTAGTTTCATTGCTAATGAGTGTAGGAATGCCGTTTTTAATCACTATTAGTCAGTTATGTAACTCCTTGGACTCTCCTTCCCTAATTTCTAGCCCCAATGATGCATTCATGCGCCAGTCCACTTCAGTTGACTAGCCATTCATTATTGGTGGCCACTAGACCTTATCGGGAGATGGTTCCAATGCTAATTAGGCCTGCCACTTGAGGTGAATTCGAATCCTATCAGAGGCTATCAAATTCATTCTATTGTAACATATTTTGATTACCATCTCATTGCTGAAGAATGCATCAACAAAAATTTTTCACATGTGTTTGATTTTTATGAGTGATTTGATTAGTGTTTTTTCCTAATTCTTCTCAATTAAAACATTGTGAAATTAGTGAGGTTTGTTCAAGCTTTGTGATCCATCTTGTGGAATTTCACATGGTATCAGAGATTGTGAGAGATTAGGATGAGCAATTTCTTTCATTAGTGCACCAGAAGCCACTAAGGTTTCCACAACAAATCCTGGTTCCATTGCATTCAAGCCATTGGAGAAATCCTTTGGAGTCTAGCAAGGTGTGAAGGACCCATATAATGTTCCTATTGTCATAATCAAAGCTCAATAGATTTAGTAACAATCCTTCAAGATAATTTTCCAATTTTTTTTGCAGTTTATTCCATCATCAAAAGCACATTCAGTCACCTACAATGGATCTATATTCAATTCCAAATATGACTCCCTTAAATTTATTTGAATGGAAGGATCAAATGGAGATCTTCATGCGCAACAAAGGTCTCTACAGGGTGCTCAAGGGTGTTGAAGTAGAACCAAATGGTGCATCAGATAAATACAAGTACTTGAATAATCTTGATGAAGGGTATGGTTTTCTACGTCTCAGCATCTCCAAGGATCTAATATTTCATCTATCCCGTCTGAAAAATCCCAAGGAGGTTTGGACAAAGCTCGAATCCTTATTTGGGAAGAAAGATTATTTGAGAGGGCATCAATTGGAGAATGAGATGATCTCTCTAAGCCCCAGCAGTTTCGAATCCATCACATAATTCTTCACTAAATTCAAGAACTTGGTTATGCAACTGAAGATGTGTACTATTGAGAAAAAGAATGATAGTCTTATTCTTTCTATTCTATCAAAACTGGGACCATACTATTATGTATTCATATCCACCTTCCAAATAGAAAAATTATCCATACCAAATCGAAAGATTCCCACTCTAGATGCATTCATCCTGTCTCTCACAAAGGAACGGGACTCAATTGGTGCAAATGGGAGTCATAAAACCATCAAGGGATCAAGATCTTGTTGTTGGAGAAGGAAAGAATGCAAATGGTCAGGGAAAGAAGAAAGGAAAGGAGAAGAAATAGTATGAGCAGAAGCAGAAGGAGTCTACCAAATAGTCAAAGGGAAATTTGAATTCTAAGAGAGGTAGTAAAAATAAAAAGGAGAAGACCAAATGTCCCTACTCCAACAAAGGGTTTCATCCTGGAAGTGCTTCCATAATGGTGTAGATAAAGTAGAATATAGTCACACCATGGTGACAGACAGATGTGGTTGAAGCTCAAAAGATTGGTTATTCACAAATCAGCAGTGGATAGTGTGGTCAGGACCCCAAAACGCTTAACAATTATCCAACTTATATCGCCCTTGATGGAAAACCGCCACGAGCAATTGGCAGCCTCAAAGCATTCCAGGGCCTTGAAAGTGGTGGGTCCACCTAATAAAGCTGCACTGACGGATTTCATATCTCGAGGAAGTTAGGAGGTAGTGTCGACGAATGCTCGAGATTCAGGATGATAAATTTGCTTGGAGTTTAACACTCCCAATACATCCCTGGAACAAAAACTACTACTTCCATGTGGAAGCTCCAGGATTGTTCAACAGCCTAAAAGTGATTTTTTGAACCACTTTTTTAGGGCCCTAAAACAGCTAAAAATCACCATAGTGGTTTTTCATGCTACAAACTGCCATGAAGATGGGCCATAGGAAGAGAGGGACCCACTCTTAAAGTTGCACCCACCTCACACAGATCTAGAGAAGTACTTAGTAGAGTATCGACGATCGCCTAAGCATCAGGTTGATAAAGTTGCTCGAAGTCTAACACTCCCAATACGTCCCTGGAACAAAAACCGCAACTTCGACGTGGCAGCTCCAGGATTGTTCAGGGGCCTAAAAGTGGTGTTTCTAAACTACTTTTTAGGTGTTCTGAAACCACTTGTCATTTATGATATATGGTTTATCGTTGTACTCCATCCTCTACATGGTTCAAAAAAGACTCCCTGAAAACGGTCTTGTCAGCCACCACCACCGGTCAGAAGCAACGTCTCTCAACACTCATTAGTGACACTACCTTCGTACAAGAGTAGTCTTCTCCCAGCATGCAAAATCCCGATGAGTGGCTGGGTAATCATTATTTAAGGACAACATGATTCTCAAGGAGCGAGCAAGTGAGGTTATAAATACTGAAACAGTTGTATGGTTTTAATCATTGAGTTCTTAAGCCTCAAAGGTCAGGTGCGCTAATCTTAATGTGTGAGTATACCAAAGCTATCAAGTGAAGCAACAAGGTTATGAGGTTTCAATGGCTCATTTTATTTCCAGCGGAAGCGCACAAGGAGCATTAAGGGCACATATGACCAGCATTCATGAGCAGCCTACAGATGCACATTCGCAGACAATTAGGAGGGAAAGGTTTGAAGTCTCAACCGATATGCCTAAGGAAACTTCAGTGGTTTAAAGGGAAATAGGCCTTCTGAATGCAAAAGCACGGAAGTCAAGGGCATGCCAGTCCCAGCAAAGGATGATCAAATTGTGAAGCGGTGGTACTTGAATGATTTTGATTGTTGAGAGAGATATCAGGTCCCATTTCACAACTCGATGACGTAGATGAACTTTCACCTTGTCGAAATCAAGGTTCAAGAGAAAAGGGATTAGATGGGGTAGAAGGGATAGATGATGAATTTTTTTATTAGCAAGACATAACAGTGAAGTGGCTGCATCAACATCTCCATGGCGCCAAAAATGTTTGATAGTTATCAAGCTCAGAACATCCCTAAAAGTAAAGAAGCATTGCTAATACGAGGTTGGCTTGGATTAGCAGGGCTTTTTTCATCTAGCAGGACGTACTGCTTCACCAGCATAATGGTACCCAATTGTAGTCATATATTAGCCAATATTAGTCAGTATGATTGTTTTTGTAACAGACTCTATTGGAAAGTACAAACATAATTGCATAAGTCGTTGGGCTGTAACAAATTATTTTTGTAAATCCTGTGAAGGCTATAAGGAAATGGCCAATGGTGGGCTCTTTTTGTAAGAATTATAACTTTTGATATCTTACAGTCTGATCAATATATAAGAAGAACCTCATTTTTCCCGATCTTGAGGTCTTGTGGATTCAAACTTTTGATATGTCTAGTTAGTATTCTTTCTCCTGTTAATTCATTTCTGTCATATTGTTCATGATTTATGAAGTTCATTCTAGTTTCAATACGAGTGTTGCAAGATTAAATCATTGTTCCTAAGATGATTATGGTGTGAAGTATTCATGTTAGGTTATTTTAGGATATTCCTATACTCCATCCTAGTCCTAGCAACATTTTCATTATTTTGTATTTTCAGTCATGCATGCACTTTTAGGGTTTGCATGCATTATTTAGGGTTTTCATGCATTTGCATGTATCCCAATCATCAGTCCCAGCACCTAACCATCAGTTAGCATCCCTCGGAGCTTCCTTCCACTCAGTTTCAGCCCTCCTAGAGCTTAGTGAGCCCTCCTTTCATCAACTAGTTGAGAAAGGCACCCTTCTTACCTACCACTTCAGTTTAGTTCAGTTATCTTCAGTCCCTTCCTTGATTTAAGAATTAACTGACTCTTAACTGACCTTAGCACTCCGATGGACCTCCAGTGAGAGTTGACTTCCCATTCTGACTCTAGCTAGCTCCTCATGCTCCCTCCACTGAGCCTCCTTCATTCAGTTAGTGTCTCCATGTGCCAGTTACAATCAGTTACACCTACCACACTCAGTTAGACTCAGTTTGACTGATGGTTGACAGTTAGTTGTGCATTGATGACTCCACCGATGATGAGATAGACTACTAGTTCTGCTCCAATGACACTCCAGTGATCTTTTGATCACTCCATGAAGGCTAATTCGAATTGCCACCTTAGGCATTCGAATCCTCATGCATTGTACTATTTATTTGTCCATATTGTGATTAATTAATTAGTGTGTGTGAAGTATTTTTTCTTCTATCCGAGTTCTACTGTATTATTATTTTGTTGCTCATTATACTGCATTGATCACTCTTCTTGTATTTTCTTGCTTAATCAATTACTTTCTTCTGAGGTATAAATCATCTCTTAGATCTGCTGTGAGGATTTTCACATGGTATCAGGGCGTGTTGAGAGTATTGTTTATCTCCATTCCTGAGAGTTTTTTGCAGTTTATTATCAAGATTTTGAGTGCAACAGTTTCTGCATTTTTGCAGCAGTAGCAGTTGTAGATATTCTCTATTGTTTTTGCAGGTCTTCTACAGCTTCAATGTATTCAGAAGAAATCTATCCTCCTTCTCCATTCAACCATGATCCTTGTTTTCCATTCAACTATGATGAATGGAAACCACTGATGATAGCACATTTGAAGAGAAATGGTCTCTTTGATTACTATTTTGAAAGATAGTTCGAATCCTCTGAAGAAGAGTATGACTAGTTAGTTGAAAGTGATAGAGCTATTATAGCCATGATGTTTGCTAAGCCTCAATGCATGTTATATGATCTCCCTGATATTTCATCACCAAAAGAGCTATGGGCTCACCTGGATGTAATATTTGGCAAACAGAATGAAGGGATTGGTCCAAACCCTTCCGCGAACAAGAAAAGTGATGCATTCACCCTCCTTGATGATCTCATTGATCATGAACCAATATCAAACACATCTCATATTGAAGTTGTCCACAAAGAAGAAGAACTTGCAGATTCTACACTCATGCTCCAAATTTCTTCTCTTTCTGTGCCAACTCAAATTCTAGATATTGTAGAATGTCCTAAATCCTCTCTTGCACCAGAGTTTGTTGGTTTGAATCATGATCACATGAATATTTCAAAGGTAAAATCAGCCATTGGAGGTAATGCATTCACTCTCCTCAAGTAATCACCTGTTATTTACTACTATATGATCATTATTTCATGCTTTTAGAAGGTTATTGAAGAATATGGCCGTTTCCATTTACTTGGGATAATTTCTCATGCATATGATGGTTTTGATCTCACCCCTACTGGTTCAAAGGAGATCTCAAGAAACCATTTATCAAGTATTAAATCTGATTTGGATTTCAAGCAATCATGTGATGGTCTTTTTGGCACAATCTCACCCATGATGGTTCGAAGGAGAAGAAAAAAGACTATCTACACATTCATAGATTTTATCCTACCTCAACTGATTCGAATCACAGGTTCAAGGATCATCCTCATACTATTGGATTTGTTCTCATCATATTCAATCTGAAGAGAAAGTACAAACACATGCTTTCTGAGCATGATCCACTTCTTCCAAAGAAGAATATACCTCCAGACATATGACCAAGCATCACACCTGCTTGAGTTTGGAGCATTTATTTTTGTGTGTGCCTTACAGTCTATTTTGAGTGGGGGTATTTTTCCCATGAGGTTTTTCTATTTCCTCGATTTATTGATTATTATTATTCATTGTATTGGGTGACCTTTGGTCTTAGTTACCAGGGCCCAGGATGGATTAAGGGGGGGTGTTAAGATATTCCTATACTCCATCCTAGTCCTAGCAGCATTTTCATTATTCGCATTTTCAGTCATGCATGCACGTTTAGGGTTTGCATGCATTATTTATGGTTTGCATGCATCCCAGTCATCAGTCCCAACACCTAGCCCTCAGTTAGCAGCCCCCGGAGCTTCCTTCCACTCAATTTCATCCCTCCTAGAGCTTATTGCGCCCTCGTTTCATCTACCAGTTGAGAAAGGTGCCCTTCTTACCTACCACTTCAGTTTAGTTCACTTATCTTCAGTTCCTTCCTTGATTTAAGGATTAACTGACTCTTAACTGACCTTAGCACATCGATGGACCTCCAGTGAGACTTGACTGCCCATTCTGACTCTAGTTAGATCCTCATGCACCCTCCATTGAGCCTCCTTCATTTAGTTGTTGTCTCCATGTGCCAGTTACAATCAGTTACACCTACCACACTCAGTTAGACTCAGTTCGACTGATGGTTGACAATTACTTGTGCATTGATGACTCCACCGATGACGAGATAGAATACTAGTTCTGCTCCGATGACACTCCAGTGATCTTTTGATCACTCCATGAAGGCTAATTCGAATTGCCACCTTAGGCATTCGAATCCTCATGCATTGTACTATTTATTTGTCCATATTGTGATTAATTAATTAGTGTGTGTGAAGTATTTTTGCTTCTATCCAAGTTCTACTGTATTATTATTATGTTTCTCATTATACTGCATTTATCACTCTTCTTCTATTTTCTTGCTTAATCAATTACTTTCTTGTGAGGTATACATCATCTCTTAGATCTGCTGTGAGGATTTTCACAGGTTATCTGGAAATAATATGTTCATATTGTTCAGGTTTAGTTATGTGATCATTTTTGTTAAAATACTGAATTCCTCCCTTGGGCTCAGTATGTTATTCTCAAACATAAGACAAAGATTTACTCTCTCTGAAGTACCTTTGTTTTGTGCCATTCCATTAACATCAATTCATTCAAATTCTTGTCATTGATATCATTAGAGATATTTTGAGGTCAAAAAATGGCCTCCTAAGAGATGTACTACAAAAATATGAGATATATTAAAATACTATGAATTGGGGGTTTTATGTGGTAGGTATATATGACAAGTCACCTCCCACACTATTTTCTATGCACAATATAAATAACCATGGTTGAGTTACTTTTTAAAATTCATTAGAAATAAAATTAATAAAATAGGTCTACATTGATGTGACTAAGATTCATTGTAAATTCCCACAAATTTATTGTCGTTTAGCATTTATTTGTCTTGAACTTGCAAATGAAATTAAATAATAAAAAATATTTTTAAGAGCTATTTTTTTAATTCTATGTTGACTTTTTATATTTAGTATTTTTCTCATGAATTTAATAATGTAATTTAATTGAGAATTTATTTACATATAAAATGTCAATAATATTATTATAATCCACATTGCATTATTATTATTATTATTATTATTTATTAAATCTATTATTATTCTTTATTAGTTTGACATTATGTTATTAAATAGAATGGAGTGAATATATAATTTAAAATTAAAAACATAAAAATGATAATATATTATTTTATAAAAAAATGTAAAAGGACTTTCTTTATGAATTAAGAGTACTTCACTTGAAAATGACAATAATATTATTTTATGAGAAAGTGTGAAAATACATTCATTATGAGTACTTTACTTGAAAATGACAATAATATTATTTTATGAAAAGACTATCATTATGAGTACTTTACTTTATGACTTAAAAGTACTTACACCACTACCTTGGTTAACTATGTGTTTTCATCCACCATAGAAAATTTGACAAATAAGCATTCTTAACTCATGCAATGCCACCTCACCAAGGGGGATGATGTTATTTACTAGAATGTGATTGGTTGTATTTTATAGTACATTTTCTTTGTTTTGAGGCCATTTTTTGACTTCAAAATTTCTCTAATGATTGAAATAATTCCCACATTATTCCAAGATCAACTATCTGTATTATTTTATGGTGAATGTGATTTTGATGAAGAAAAAGAACACAATAAATTTTATTGATGCCTAGGCACAGTTCTAAAAACAACCTTAGAACGTCTCTGGGACTAACACAAACCTTCCTTGAAATAATTTTCCAGTTTGAAGAATGGCTAGTGCATGATTCCCACCATGTTGAAGCAAAAAGATTACCAACTACTCCACCACAATATGTTGAACAAGATAGTGAATCATCTGCTCATGAAAGTTCAAAATATGATCCAGAAAGTGAATATGAGCACATGATAGATCCATATCCACAAGAACCTGAATATATAGCACCACAATATCCGACACCACTTCCAATATGGGAAGCAAAGAACATAGAATCTGTTGGTGATCTTGCTGGGGATCCACAAGATCCAAGAAGAACCAGATCTCAGTATCAAAGTGAAAATTTTCCACTCTCTCATATAGATCCCTTTATTCCATATAGATTCTTTTTGATGATTGGATTAGGTCCAAAAACCTCCTTTGAGGCCTCCCAATATCCAAGATGGATAACAACTATGGATGAAGAGAGGCAATCTCTTCAAAAAAATGAGATTTGGCAGCTTGTTTCTCTCCCTCTTAGAAGGAATCTTGTTCAGTGTAAGTGGGTATACATAACAAAGATGGGATCAAATGGAGTAACAAGAAAGTACAAGGCTCGCTTGGTTGCTAAATTATTCTCTCAATTCAATGGATTGACTATACAGAGACCTTCGCTCCAATTGCAAGGATGGACTCCATCCGTCTTGTTTTGGGTCTAGCTGCGTCCAAGCACTGGGAGGTGCATCACATGGATGTGAAGAGTTAATTTCTTAATGGATATATAGAGGAGGATATCTACATGAAGAAACCTAAAGGATACATTGATGATCCTTCATTGGTGTGCAGATCAAGTAAGTCTTTATATAGGCTCAAGCATGCTCTCCAAGCATGGTATGCAAACATGGACTCCTTTCTATTGTCACAAGGTTTTCATAGATGCAAGTTTGATTCAAATGTATACATGAGGCATGAGGGTAACTCTCTTCTCCTTATTGTCATGTATGTCGATGATTTGTTGATTATAGGGAGTCTCTCTTCATGCATTAGATCTATCAAAACAACCTTGCACAATGCCTTCCCTATGTCATATTTGGGACTTCCAAAGTAGTTTCTTGGTATTGAAGTCTCTCAGAGTGATTCAGGAATCAATATTGAAAATAAAAAGTATGCATCATATCTACTTGACAGGTTTCACATGACTGAATGAAAACTAGTAGCATTTCATTTTCTTTTAGGTGTTAGTCTCAAAGATGGTTCTTCTTCACCAGTGGTGGATAGTACCTAGTATCAACAATTGATCAAAAGTCTTTGTTTCTTACACATACTCACCCTTATCTATCCTATGCAATGAGTATTGTCTCTAGATACGTGCAAGAACCTCATGAGATTCACTGGAAGGAAGCCAAAAGGATCTTGCACTATGTGCAAGGGTCGAAGACCTTTGGTATTCATTATGCAGTTGGGTCTCCCTTGAACCTAGTTAGGTACACAGATTCATATTGGGATGGAGATAGCTCAGATCAGAAGTCTACATAAGGTTTTTTTTTTTTTCAGGTTTGGATCTGGTCCTATATTTTGGTCTAGTAAAAAGTAGACAACTCTTTCTCTTTCATCAACTGAGGCTGAGTACATAGGTGCTATAAATGTAACCACATAGTGCATCTGGTTGGAGGGAATCTTGTCAAAGTTTGGTATTCGCTATAGTATTCCACCAGTCATCTATTGTGACAATCAGAGTGTTATCAGGATTTCCACAGATCCAGTTCATATATAGAGGACCAAACAAAATGAGATACACATGCACTATATCCGAGGATTGGTGCATGATCATACCATCACACTGCTCTACTTCCCTTCAAAAGATCAAATTGTAGATATTTTCACCAAGAATTTTTCAGTGAAAATTTTCACTCATCTCTAATACCTTCTTGGGGTGAGTGATACCTTAGTTGATTAGATTTTTTACAGTCTATTTTGAGGGTGGGCTTTGTTCCCACGAGTTTTCCCTCTTTCCTCAATTATTTTAGATTGTTGTACGAGGTGACCATTGGTCTCAGTAACCAGATCCCTATTTTTCATTTATTTACTTATCTTTTTCCACATAATCAAGCTTAAAGGGGTGGGGTTTTGGAAAATTCTAATCATCTCAACATTATTTTTGCGTGCATGCATGCAATGCATGCATTCCATGCAGTAGTAGGTGAGTCTCCTAGAATATAGTCCTTATTCCCCCCCCCTAGAGCTTAACTTTGGTCATCATTATACCTCTTATCCACTTAGAGCTCCTTGTTTACCTCACTAAAGTCCAAAGGATTCCTCATGCATGACTTTAGGAGTCAGTACAGTCAATTCCATGATTTAGGGCACATTGTCCCCTTGATTACCTAGTTAAGTAACTGTTACACCTAGTTTCACTGCTACTGAGTATAGGAGTGCCCTTTTTTACCACTATCAGACAGTTATGTGCCTCCTTGTAGTATCCTTCCCTAATTTATATCCCGAATGGCTTTGTCATATGTCGGTCCACCTCAGTTGACTAGCCACTCATCACCAGTGGCCACTAGACCTTATCAGGAGATGGTTCCAATGCTAACTAATCCTGCCACTTGAGGTGAATTTGAATCCTATTAGAGGATATCAAATGCATTCTATTGTAACATATTTTTATTACCATCTCATTGTTGAAGAATGTATCAAAAACAGTTTTTCATCTGTGTTTTAGTTTTATGAGTGATTTGATTAGTGTTTCTTCCTATTTTTTATCAGTTAAAACATTGTGAAATTAGTGAGGTTTGTTCAAGCCTTGTGATCCATCCTATGGAATTTCATAGAAATGATGATTCATTTGGGCACTACAGTATCCTCCAAACCTCTTACATTAGGGGGCATCTGTTAGGACTTAAATCTTGCACATGTGCAAAATTTCAACTAATATTGCATAAAGGCGTCATCAACATATAGGATGCATTCCACCAAAAGACATCCTCATCAGATCCAAAATATTAATTGATTCTTAAAATTCCAAAGACAAATGGTATAGAGAATCATTTAACCAAAAGCACTAAACACCCATGCTAGATAGCAAGACATTCCTATTCAGTCACCCATGTGTACCTGCACAAAATTTACTTCAAAACCTATGCGACTGTCAAAACAAAGAAACCACTTCATTTTGTGATGCATTCACATCTCAAAATGGATCTCTTGGCTCCAAAATTTGAACGAGACACCTCACATGCTTGGGATTGTTCAATAGCGCCTTTGGTGTACCTGGAGAACCAGTTCAAAGGAAAGAGTGTTCACATTTGTATATAGATGTTTCTTCGCATCCATTTGGCCTATAAAAGGAATCAATGGGCGTGCATTCTTTACTAGAAAATCAGATAAGAGTTATGATGTTGGAATTGCATTCAGATCTCACCTTTCAATCCACTTCCTATATTTAGTTGGCATGCAAAAGATCCCTTGATTTCGTCCTATAAGAAGCAAGAGCTTCTCCATTATTCTATGTTATTTATCTTAATGAAATTGTGTGGATAAAAATGAACTCCCTAAGGGAAACTGTTGGATTCCCTTGAGGCCATCACCTCCTAGGTGACATCATTGTATTTAGTTGGACTATTGTTTAATTAACATATGGTTTGGCATACTTTTGTTCTATTTTATTTTTCTTAACACTTGTCCCATTTATTTCTTGTTAGTTTTGTTTTATTTCTTGTTTAGAGTTTGCATTTCCATTTGGATTTTGGGATACTAAAAATTTACAAACACAATATTGGGTCCTTGCTACAACCTCAAGGATTTTCTCTTAACAATGTGGGGGGAATACTCACTCTTGTGGTTACTTTTCGCAGAAAAGGCTTCTAGCCATTTTCAAAATAAAATATTTATTGAAGAAAAATAAATCCACTACAATTGCAAGAAATACCATTAATCATTAATTCAGACAGAAAAAGGAAAAAAAAAATCATTCCACTGCCAATTCGTAAAAGTTTATGTAGAAAATAATACACCTAGAGGAATCCTCAACAAAACAACCACCAACCATAGTTCAAGTAGAACTATGAAAGGGAATCAATAACCTAAAAAAATCATTCCACTGCCAATTCGTAAAAGTTTATGTAGAAAATAATACACCTAGAGGAATCTTCAACAAAACAACCACCAACCATAGTTCAAGTAGAACTAGGAAAGGGAATCAATAACCTTAAGCACAATCTCCATTCAGGAAACTCCATTTCAGTAAATTCATGGTTCATAGGCATAGATCCACCATAGTAAAATTTGTGGAAGATTCACTCTAATTATCAATTTAGTGGGTCGAATTTGGCAATTGGTATATGCATGCTAGGGAAGAAATGCATCACCAAATCGAATATAATTCCCCATGAGTTCTTAGTTTCATTGTTTGTCATGTGGCTATTGCACATAGGTCGAACCATTAATGTCGATTTGAGTAGCTCAGTCTTATGGAAGCACTTGATAGTTCATAGAGATAAATTCATGATTGTTTTAATTGGGCCATCATTTTGAAAATGTTAACCATCATGAACCATCCATTTGTTGTTGAAAAAAAACATGGATACACAAGATCTAACATTGCGAATGGATTTCAATTGATACTAATTGATATTTTCTTCCACAAGAGCCACACCGATCAACTATAAGTCATGACTATTGCTAAATAAAGGGTCGATCAAACAAAGCGCCAATCATGCCCTACCAAGTTTGAACATATCAAAATCATTGGCTAGATAGTTCATGTGATTTGAAGGTTGAAGGAAAGAATATTATATTAATATTTAACAAAGGAAGAATAGTAAATGAATACTATGAAGAGTAAAAATTAGGAAAGGTTATTAAGGGATATAAAAGAGACATAAAGTGTTGGAGCAGGTTTTTGGACTAGTTTTGGGAACTGCGCAGAAGGAGATGGACTGCGAGCTTGTCAGTCAATGGATTAGTGCATGCAAGAGGAAGAAGTTAGTTAGAAGTATTTTGGCACTTGTGTCCAAATTGAAAAGGGATCATCCCATTCTGAAATGTATAAATATGTAAGGGATATTTGGGTTAAGGGTTTTTCATTAATTACTTCTTTAGTAGTTGCTCTTATGCCATGTGATGCTATGATATTTCTGGGGATGTGACAGAGACTTGATGTGTAGTGCACAAGTTTTGCTAGACTACCCAAATGATAATAACATAAGAGAACCTGTTTTGGAGCATATATTTCATGTGTTTGATGTGATGGATGTTATGTTTATTGCACACATGTATGCTCCATTTCTTTTATTTGCTTTGAATATGTTATCAGATCCTATGAATATGATGTCTAGTTCTGTGTAGTAAGGTGAATGCATGGTAGATAAATAGGATGAATTCATTCTATCCCTTCAATGGTGTAGAATACTTGTTCATGTAGTCCCCATAGATGCCTCGGGTTATACTTCATATGCTTGCAGGTGATGTCGAAACGACCAGTATCTAGGGTTTTGTTGGTGAATTTACATTGTAATATGGTTCTTCATGCTAAACACCCGCAAATGGTTTCATTGCCAAGACCATGATCTATGACTGAAGGGAAGGTGGAGGTTAACTAATGGTTCCATGGAGGCCAACCAAGGAAGAGATACAAGAGCGGTTACGAGTGAAGGATTATGAATTTTCCAAAGATTGGAATAAGAACCCCAGGATCAACATAGAACACGGTGGTTATAGAAGTACATACACACAGATCTGGGTGATATTTTCTTTGGAAAGTTCCCTATAATTCTTGTTTAGTGGTTTTAAAGGTTATATGAACAGAACCCAACATTATTCATTGTGATACCAAGGAAATGGACCCCTCAACTAATCCAGCAAGTCAATTGTGTAAGTAACCCAATCTCACATGCAGTAGATTTTTGGTTGGATAGTGTATTGAAATATTATCTGATAGAGTTTTCCATAGTTTGTACCCAATCATATATTGCCACTTAGAGGGATTTCTTTAAGGGTATTCAAGAAATATATATGAATTCATTGTATGCTTGGGTCAAGATGTTTTTATGCAACAAAGGAACTATGATATTGGAATTAAATCACCCTAGTAGCTAAGCATCTCTATGCACATAGGAGAACTGGGTGATGACCAAAGGAAGGTCTGAGTAAATGAAGGAAAGAATGAAGAGCAGATGAGCTGAGAATGTTGATAGAAGAAGAATATGCAGTGACGGTATAAGATACTGGATTACTACGTAATGGAAAAGATTGTAGTAAGAGGATTGCAACTGAGATAGAGGAACAAAGCAGTAAGTTTGAAGAAAGCAACATCTACACAAGATTCCAGATCGAATGACTATTTTGCACAAAACAAGGAAAAATACCATCATCTATGCATAACAAAGAAATATAGGCATGCTAATTCCAGGATCTGCATTGAACCCATGACCTCGTGCATGTATATGAGCCATGAGGTAAGAAATGAAAATTTGTCACCTGCAGTTTGTAATAGTAGAAAAGGTAGCCATAGTAGTGGAAGTATTACGACAACTTGGAGTAAGTCAGCAATACCAAATTTGAGTGCTACTCAGGACACAATGGTAGGGGTAGACCCCACCTTCTGGATGCCTTTGGAAAGACGATCGAGGCCAGTGTTTGTTTGTCTGTGAGGAAATATGGAAAATGAAGCAAGTATAGGATATGTCTACAAAGATTGTGCAGCTGATAATAAAATTCAGAGATCGTGAATTGATCTGGTACATGAAGTATCAAACCACTACACAAGAAAAATGTTGGACAAAAACAAACAAGCCTTGTGAAAAGAATTCAATAAATAAAGTCTCAATCACAGTGCATTACAGAGATGAAAGAGATCCGAAAGATGGCGAATGAATTTGTATGGGAATTTTATCAAATATTCAAAGTATTGATGGATAAGATAACCTTCCAGGTCCAAGACAAGAAAAATAAGGAGTGGTTCATTGCAGAATTGTTACCACATATATGATTCCCCTTGACGCAGCAGAAAATTACATCATAGTAATATGGACTAGAGATTTCCATGAAGCTAGAAGCATCCCCTGTACGAGAGAGTAGCGCAACGATGGCTTAAGTTCAGTCATAGCTAGTAGCACCGATAATTCAATTGCAAGATATTACTAAAGGGAAGGAAAAGCGTGAAGAGATATGATGTAAAACCTATAGAAAGTAGTTTCATCATAAGAACGAGTGTCTATCCTATAGAGGGTATTTGGATATAGGAGCTCCAAATACTGTACCCACAGGAGGATGGGTATGGTGTGAGATATGTAGAGGGAATAATCCCCCTACTACTTGTCCTTCGCTACAGAAGTATGTAAACACTCCCAGAATTTTTTTTTCAAATTTTCATAAATCAGTGGGACATGATGAGAAGGATCATCACACACTAGATCTCATGATAGAACACACTTTATATGCATAGAAATTCAAAGGGGAAGATGGACTGGAAGGTGCAACACAACAGAATAACACTCAAAGGGACTATAATCAAGGAGGAAAAGGAGGATTAAGATGTCAAGGAGGAGGAGGATTTGGTAGAGGAAGAGGACCCATTATCTACTACAACTATGTCCAACAGTGAAATTCTGCATGGGATTGTCAGAACTCATGTATGACATGCACATGCTATAGACAATTAGACCATGCGACGGAAGATTGTCCAGTGCTAGTTGTGAAGTGGTAGGATAAAAGGAACTAGAACTAGAATTAAAACTAGAACCAAAACCAGAACTAGAATTAGAACCAAAATGTGTAGATGATTGAAGTAGAAGAGTGCGGCGACCAACCCACGATAGTGGTAATTGTGCATAGAGGAGATAGAATCAGATATGATGCGACCAATCCAAGAATTCAAATCGAACAATGGGTCAGAGAAGCTAAAAATCCAAAACCAACATTTGATCCTCAAAGGAAGAAGGCCACATACCAGCAATAAATGAAGAATTGAATAGGATATAGGGCATCGCCATCATGACCTATGTATGATAGACCGCCTATGTAAGACATGCCTCCAATCTATGAATATTCAATTCCAAAAACACTAGTTGAGAAGATAGGTACATTGAAAAGTTTCTTAAACAGTTGTTTGGAAGTGATAAAGGATGAGGATGCATTGAAGATGATGCATAGGATAATCAATCAGTGCATGCAATATAAAGAGGTTCATGTCATATAGAAAGCATTTAATTAGGTACAACAAAAGAGGAGGATGAATAGGGAATTTTATCTTAGTGTGCAAATTAGGGACTATGAAATGGACTTCAACATTTCATATCTAGGATCTAATGTGAATGTTCTTCCGAAGAATACATGGGATTTGATGGGTAAACCAAAGTTAGTATGGTAACCTATTTAGTTAAGACTTTCCAATTAGCACAAAATTGTTCCAATTGGAAGTTTGTCAAGAGTGTCGGTTGATATTGATGGAGTGCGCAGCAGAACATACTTTGAAGTTATTTAGATAGTGGATGACATTAAGTCTTATTGAACATTTATTGGTGTCTATTGGGCGTTAAAAAGAGGAAGATGATCTCTGAAGGAGAAAAATAAAGAGTTACTATGCCATTGGATCCTACAGAAGGAAGACGATATGTGGAATCAGTCGGAAATGTAGAATTGGAGAACCTCTACAATATGACTAGGAAGATAGAAGAATATGTGAACCCTACTGCTAATGGTATCCTCAATTTTCATAGTATCAGTTCTTGCACATTATAATTAGAAGAATTTTTTGATGAATGGATGTAAAGGATGCACAGAGTATCTACAAGGAGATGTGCGCACATCACTCGTGCATTGTAGTGGACCAGAACCAAGTCATGTGACCCTCTAAGGTATGATGGAATTACTAAGGGGTATTTCTTTGTGAAATAATTTGAAGTCCAGATAACAAAGCAACAAATACTGTTAGCATTAGATGTTGTGCTGAAAGCGACCCCTCCAATATCGGGAGCTTCTCATAAGGAGAAAATTAGTGATTGGACATAATGCAAATGACTGTTACAAGTCAGGTTTGGGACGGAGCATACCATGAGTGGTATACATGGATAAGTTCTATATTAGAAAATATTGTGCAGTACATCGCGACATGGAGTGTAGTTCCAAAGTAGGAATGGACACACTTATTTTTGCACACCCTGGACACCATTACAAGTGTTAAGATTCAATATGCTAAGACATAAAATATCAGCATTGCATTTCATTTAACAACAATAGCATATACAGGATAACTAAAGAAACAACAAGCACAACATAAACACAAGAGACACAGATTTATCCTGGGAAACCCTCATGGGGTGGAAAACCCAGTAAATCTTCCCCAATATAGATGACCAGCAAATACAAAGATGCAAAACCTAAACATGAGCAACTCCTCCTCCATAGAAGACCTCTCTCACACAAGTGCGCCACTCACAAGTGAATGAATGAGTGAGTTAGGTGAGGAACATCCTCCTCTACTTATACTTGTTCCCCGACTGACTTTTACAGAAGCTAGGTCGGCCCCAACTTAATTACTGGGTTAAACACCCCACTACAACTGACTGGGCCGACCCCTCTAGGGTGGTCTAATAACCCTTTGACCCACATAACACATACCGGGCCGACCCCCACTGGGGAAGTCTAATAACCCAAGTTACCACAATCCGACGGAGGAATAAACATCTCCGGATATACAATAAGATCTTCACGGAGGAATGAAACATCTCCAGAATAATAAAGTACAAAATATAATATTCTTAGAAGTTACAATATCTCAACACTCCCCCTTAATGAGGAGGATATTATAACAACATCTGCAGGAGCAAGGAGTCATCAACATCATACATGATACATCTATAAATCCTTGGAATCTTTCTCAACATCATCAGTAACTCAACCAGTTACTGGAATATCTTCAAGATCTTCAATACTGGAACATAGTCAATCAACATCATCAGTATTGAGTCTTCATCTTCTGTAGCACCCAAACAGCTACAGCATCATTAACATTATCATTTGGATCCTCACGATCATCAACATCGCCATCACACAATCATCAGCATCATCATCATACGATCATTAAGATCGTCATAACATGATTATCAGCATCGTCATCATACAATCAGCATCTAGATCATCTCGATCTACAACATCTGGATCATCTTGATCTACGGCATATGGATCATCTCGATCTACATCATCTGGATCATCTCGATCTACAGCATCTGGATCATCTCGATCTACAGCATCTGGATCATCATCTCGATCTACAACATCTGGATCATCATCTCGATGTACAACATCTGGATCATCATCTCGATCAACAACATACTCTGCAATACACACGATCATATTACAGGATGATCAATCTCGCTCTCTTTAGGACATAGGTCCATGGATGATACAATCTAGAACAAGTTCTAGGATGATCAATCCTAATCACGTACCTTTTGGACCGAGGTCCGGGGACGATCCAATCCTATCATGTACCTTTTGAACTGAGGTCCAGGGATGATCCAGTCCCATCAATCAATTCTCAGAGACCTCTATCTATGGCTCAATTCAAGGGACCATAAATCCAAGGGTGATCCAATCCCATCAATATATTCTTGGAGACCTCTGTCTATGGCTCAATTCAAGGGACCATAAATCCAGGGACGATCCAATCCCATCCTGTCCACTAGGGACTTCATTCTCGGAGACATCATGTCTACAACTCAATTCAAGGGACCATAAATCCAGGGATGATCCAATCCCATCCTATCAACTAGGGACTTCATTCTTGGAGACATCATGTCTACGACTCAATTCAAGGGACCATAAATCCAGGGATGATCCAATCCCATCCTGTCCACTAGGGACTTCATTCTCGAAGACATGTGTCTACGGCTCACTTTAGGACTGAAGTCCAGGGATGATCCAATCCCCACTTTTCCACTAAGTACTTCCTTTTCGAAGACATGTGTCTATGGCTCACTTTAAGACTGAAGTCCGGGGATGATCCAATCCCCACTTGTCCACTAAGGAATTCATTTTCGAAGACATGTGTCTACGGATCCTCTTAGAACATGTGTTCAAGGATGATGCAATCCCTCTTCTTTCTCGAAGACATATGTGTACGGATCCTTTTAGAACATGTGTTCAAGGATGATGCAATCCCCTAGTCAACTTAGACCCTGTCTAAGAACCATCCACCAATCTCTCTACTGGCATCATCAATATAGGTATCCTCATCAATACATGTAAGCATATCCTCGATACACGTATCCTCATCATTGATTTCACTATCGATGCAGGCAATCTCATCATCAATGTCTACATCACTCCCCCTTTCGAGGAGGGTCCTTCTGAACTACACCAAGCTTGTCTTGGAAATACTGAAACTTTACTCGAGGTAGAGGTTTGGTTAGTACATCGGTAACTTTTTCACTAGAGGTAGAGTTTTTTTTATTGCATCGATAACTTGTTCATCAGTACCTACAAATTTGAGCTTTATAGTTCTTTTCTGCACCATATCTCGTATATAGAAATATCAGATCTCTATGTGCTTTGACTTATCATCGAATCACTGGATTCTCTGCCATCTTGATACAACTCTGTTTGTCACACAGGATCATAGTGTGATCCATCTCTACGTTAAATAATCCTGATAATAGTTTCCGAAGCCATACTACTTCACAACTAGCAGAGTAAGCATCTATATATTCTACTTCGGTTGTGCTAAGAGCCATACAATCTGAATTCATGATCTCCAAAATAATATAGACCAAATTCTATCGTACCCTTCAAGTACCTAATCACATGCTTTGCAACTATCAAGTGAACTCGTCTAGGTTCCACTAGATACTATTTCAAGGTGTTTCATAGCAAAGCATATATCCGGCCAGGTATACGTCAGATACATCAATGACCCAATAATCTGTTTGTACAGAGTTACATCCACTAACTCTGATGAGTCATCAGCTAACAGCTTCAAGTCGGAACCCATGAGATTGGCCATGGCTTCACATTCCAACATATCAATTATTCTCAAGATTTCCATAGCATACTTTCCTGGGATGAGAAAGATTCCTTCTAATCCTTGCCATACTTCTAGACCTAGGAAGTAATGCATCAATCTAATATTTTTCATTTTCATTTCTGCAACCACCTTCTTCTTTCTTTTCATGATCTGTTTGTAAAAATAGATCATCCACATACAGTAATAGTATGACAGGTTCATCATTCGTAACGAATCAGCTTTACTTTTGGTAAATCCCAAGCTTATCAAGAAATTGTCAATTCTCCCTTTGTGACTGAACATTATTCACACTCTGCATTGAGTGATCTTCAGCATATCTATCTATGCCATCTCTCATCAGATGGGTCTACTGATATGAGCCTCAATATCATTTGAACTCTATGGTGAGTTCCTTCTTGCATCCATGTCATCTGTGTATAGAAACCATATTCAAACTTGTAGCAAAGGTTGAGATCCACATCACCCATGGTGATCATTAAGCTTATCAAATGACTATTGATCCTGAGTACCCATACAGAGCCTGATTCACACTTCTTCTTCAATTACACCATTATTAAGATAATGGTCTTATCTAGGCACTTGGAGTAAACATATCGTCATGATTCTCTTCCTCTTTCTAAGAGAATCTTCTAGCCACAAGTCTTCTATATTATGTTTGATTTGTAAATCTTCTTGTTGAACATCCATCACTTGTTCGATGTTCATCATTCTTCATGATCTTTCCTACAAATCAAAATTAAGTACATGATTAGTAATACTTCATAATCATCAAATCATGTTGACATGATAACCTATTATGTATACAGATACGATTTACATAGTTATGCTACTATCTTGACCAATACTTTGGCACAACAATTTTCCATATCCTGTATGCATATAGTGGCTATCTAGATGCCTTCCATCTCTACCAGAACATACTATTGAGAGTTTGCACAGCTCTCAGCATGTCAACAATGAGGTTTCATTCTAGACAAGCAACAATGGAATGTTTGTCCAACTTACCAATCATATGCATATTAGTAGTATACTGTTCAATGTTATATGAATGTTTACACTCAGCATGATATATTCTAGGAATACAAATATGCATACAACTATTACAAGCAATATCATTTACTATTTCAAATAACAACTCAAATACTTATCTTTTATGTTTGTGTGGTTGCCTCCCGCTTGATCTTCTATATGAATTTTGAACTTCTATTCATTTTTTACCACTATGCATGCTCAAGTGTGCACTAGTGTCATCCTCATGATCTCATACACAAACATACATTCATTAGTATAATCTCAATATTATCAAAACATTATAATTCTAAATAATCTTGAATATGTATAGTCATGCTCATAGATAATAAACATTAGTATTCAAGGTTTCAGGGAAGTCTTCTTTTATTCATGCATATTCTTATTTGATCATAGGACTCTTCTGGTTAGTTAAATCATCAATCAAGATAAGAGACATAATATGCATAAACCCTTGATTACTTACATTTCTAACTTTATGAATAAGCATAACCAATCATACCAAGTATACTAATATAAGGGATCCTAACACAAGCTAAGATTCTAACTTGATATAGGAAAACATACCTGGATTAGTATACCTACTTAGTTATGTCTAACATACCTAAACAATATCTTCTTTGTTCTCTTCAATGATTTAGAGATCCTGTGCTAGAACCTGCATAACTCATAGGTTAAGCATAATAGAACAAAGTCATACATACCTTGTAAGTAGAACTTCTATGTGATCAAGGATTATGGATGAGTCTTTGTCTTCATGTTGTCATGGTCATGGAACTTGATTTGTCTTTCGTGATGTACCTGTATCTTGTTAGCAGACAACATCAACCTCATACAACACCACAGTGCATTAGTACAATCATATAGCCCTAATCAATGAATGTCTTCTGTCATTCACATACATTTACTAGGGTGATAAGACAATTCTAACACTAATCAAGATTGTACTAATAAATAATATGAGGACAAACATGTTATGAACTTAATCAATAATCAGATTTCAAGACATACCTGTATCTTCTTAATTCATACCTATCGAGACTTCTTGTAGTCTTCTTATGTAAGGCCTTAGCCTCATCTCCCCCTAAAACTAGATTTGGAGATTGATTAGGTTTTTTTAGAGAAACCCTAAAAATTCAAACTTTGACTTTCACACTTTTGAATGTATGGAAGGATGTGTCTTGCTGAGTTGATCAAACTATCATACTTCAATTTTGAAATCTCCAAAATTTGACCCCTCAAAATTGCCTTCGAAACTTCTGGATCTTATGGATAGGATCCCAAACTAGGGTTTGATGAAGCCCACCCTTCTACCCAATCAAAAGGTTCGATCCAATGCTCTAAACTCTTATTTTTCTGAGGAGCTTCCAACCGTGGTCACAGACTTCAAGAATTCCAACTTTTGTTGAAGCCCTAATTTTTCATCTTTATAATCAAAATCCCGAACTGGGGTTTGATCAAGCTCGATCTTCTATCCAATCAAAAAATTCAATCTTGGTCTCTAAATTTCGATTTTTCTAAGTAGCATCCAGCCGTGGACTCTGATTCCAAAAATTCCAACTTTCTCTGAAACCCTAAATTCCTGAAGCCATGATTGAAGGTGCTCCTAAAATAATTTTGTTTTGACAGAAATATGTACCTGATTGTTTCTACTGTAACTCTGAACTTTTCAATCCACAGGGTCTAAACACTTTTTCTGTGGTATCCTAACCTGTCATCTTTCCATCCTGATAGGTTTGACCTCAATTGGATTTCTGAGAGAGAGTTATGCCAAGTGTCGCAACGTGGCCTATTTATGGGATAAAACAGGAGTGAGAACGTGTACAGTGTGCAACGTGTCACTGGTTCAACTTCGGCGTTTGAAAACGTTTCCTGAGATATTACAGTCTGTGTACTACTTATCAATGTTACGAAATTTCATTTGGAGCTTCCTATCCCAAGTTATGACCTTTTTTCCTATGTCACCTGATTATGACTGAGATTTGGAAGAGGCAGAAACCCTAACTTGTACTGATCATAACTCACAAAGTACAACGAATCTCAGGGTTTCCTTTGGACACAAGTTACATGGGGATTTCATATATGACCTGTAAACATTTTAGATCCTGAACCATCGCCAAAATGGATTTATAGAGAAAGTTCCATGATGACTTGTTTTTGCTATATAAAACCCTAACCTTGAAATTCGTTCAAGTGAAGCAAGTGTCGTAAGTGCCATACATTGCCTTCCTTTAGGTTATCTCTAATACCATGCTAATATTCAATATGCTAAGACAGAAAATATCAGCATTGCATTTCATTTCACAACAATAGCATATACAGGATCACTGAAGAAACAACAAGCACAGCATAAACACAAGAGACATAGATTTATCCTGGGAAACCCTCATGGGGTAGAAAACCCAGCAAATCTTCCTCAATATAGATGACCAGCAAATACAAAGATGCAAAACCTAAATATAAGCTCCTCCTCCTCCATATCAAACCTCTCTCACACAAGTGTGCCACTCACGAGTGAATGAATGAGTGAGTTAAGTGAGGAACATCCTCCTCTACTTATACTTGTTCCCCGACTGACTTTTATAGAAGCTAGGTTGGCCCCAACTTAATTACTGGTTTAAACACCCCACTACAATTGACTGGGCCAGCCCCTCTAGGGTGGTCTAATAACTCTTTGACCCACATAACACATACCGGGCCGACCCCCACTGGGGAAGTCTAATAACCCAAGTTACTGCAATCCGACGGAGGAATAACATCTCCGGATATACAATAAGATCTTCATGGAGGAATGAAACATCTCCGGAATAATAAAGTACAAATATAATATTCTTAGAAGTTACAATATCTCAACAAGGAATTTATATCTAGAGTTGGAAATGCATAGAGGCACATCAAACTAGGAGGAGATGACGCACAATTTCAAGGTAACCTTTAGTTTTGAAGATGAGTCTCATTTGGTGGACATAGTGTTACAAACTATCAAAGAAAAGATTTTTTCACCAAGCGTAGGACTCGGTAGGAGCCATAACTATATGTAGTTCACATAAATCATCTGTAACTATTGAGAAGATTTTGGAATGATATAAAATTGCTGAAGAAAACTAGGAGGATGATGACCCAATAAATGTGTGAATACTAGAGACTGAGGGAGAGCATGCAGTA
The DNA here is from genome assembly GCA_027924585.1 of Larix kaempferi. Lineage (NCBI taxonomy): Eukaryota > Viridiplantae > Streptophyta > Pinopsida > Pinales > Pinaceae > Larix > Larix kaempferi. The sequence continues at coordinate 1,026,432 of BSBM01000642.1, read as the reverse complement.
GAAGGGACATAGCTTGGATCTATTGATTATGCAAAGCCACTGAAGATGAAGAAGGTCAATATTGGTACAGAAGATAATCCCTAGTTCGCAAACATTTTGGACTACTGGAATGATGAAACAGTTGAAAATATTGATGATTTACTGCACAAATATCATGATTTTTTTCCAACTAAGTTTTCATAAATGAAGGGGATTGCTAGTGAGTTAGGAGAGATGATATACCTTTGAATCCCAATGCTAAACTAGTGAAGAAGAGACCATATTTCCTAAACGCGGTATACAAATAGAAAGTCGAGGCTAACATAAATAGGATGTTGGATGTTGGGATTATTGAACCTGTTGAAGAATCAAAATGGATTAGACCGGTGATGGTATAAGACAATAATACTAGAGGAATATGAATTTATGTGGATCTGGGAAAGTTAAATGACACCTGTGTGAATGATCTGTTCCCTACTTCATTCAATGATGAAGTGTTGGAAAATGTAGGAGGACAAGAAGCCTATTCATTCACTGATGGATTCTCGGGGTATCATCACATCAAAATTGTATTGGAGGATAGGCACAAGACAACCTTTGTGATAGAGTGGGGATGTTACCAGTATACTGTGATGCCATTCAATTTAATGAATGCACTAGCAATATTTTCTTGAGTGCTTGTTGTAGAATTCAATGAATTTATTCATAAATTTTTAGAATTCTATATGGATGATCGAATAGTATTCTGTCTATTGAAGAACCATATTGAAGTTTTTATCTTGATGTTGGATAGATTCAGACAGTTCCATATCTCCTTAAATTTGAATAAGTGGATATTTTTCACACCATTTGGTATTATGTTGGGACATGTATTTTGTAGGAAAGGATTGTTGGTGGATCCTGTGAAGATTCTTTTGGTTGTTGAGTTAGCACCACCTATTTCAGTGCGATAGTTTCTCACTACACTAGGGAATACAGGATATTATGGAAATTTTATAAAAGGGTATCCATATACCACATCCCCACTGGAAAATATATTGAAGAAGGATGTCAAGTTCTAATGGAGCTAAGAGTCTCAACAGAGCTTGGATGTCTTGAAGTAGAAACTAGTCACTAGGCCCATTCTGGTATTTCTAGACTAGAAAAAAGAATTCCATGTTCATGTGGATACATCATATTTGGCATTAGGAGTAGTCCTAGATCAACCAAGGGAAGGAGACTTGGATCATCCTATTGCATTTTCTAGTAGGAAGCTTTCAACTAGAGAAAAAAACTAGACTTTGCCGCAAAACCTGAAGGACTCACAATGGTATATGTGCTGCAGAAATTTAGGCATTATCTGTTGAGATCCTGTTTCAAGATGTACACTGATCATTCTATGTTATGATACTTAGTCAATAATCCATTGTTCGGGGGGAATATATGTAGATGATTGTTGTTATTTCAGGAATATGATTTCGAAGTCATCATGAAACCAAGCAAGTTGAATTCAGGGAGAAATGATTTGTCACAGATAACCTCAAGATAAGACGTAGGAAATATAGATGACAGTATACCAGATGCGCACTTGTTTACAGTTCATATGTTTGATTATTATTTCTCAAATATTGCATAGTTCTTTAGTACTAGACTATCTCCAATCGAGTACACGTTTGCATGGAAGAAGCAACTAGTAATCAAGGTAGCTAACTACTAGTTGATTGTAGGGACTTTGTATAATTTGGGAGAATACATGATTCTTCAATGATCTGTATTAGAACATGAAAGGCCTGTCGTATTGAAAGAGGCCCATGAAATAGTTTCAGGAGGAAACTAACCTTGGAAATCAACAACTCATAATATTTTGCACACACAACTCTGTTGGCCTATTCTGCATAAGGATGCTAACTAATTTTTTCAAACCTACAATCTCTACCAGTGAGTTGGGAAGCCATCTAGAAGAGATGAGATGCTGCTAATGCCACAAGTAACACTGAAGGCATTTGAAAAATTGGAAATGGATTTTGTTGGGCCAATTAATCCACCTACGAAGAGGTCGGAGAAAGATATATAATCACTGCAACAGATATTTGACCAGATGGGATGAAGCAAAACCTGTCAAGGATGGAAACTCACAGATAGCTACACAATTTCTATTTGAAAAGGCGGTTACAAGTTTTGTATGCCAAGAATTCTGATGAGTGGTCAGGGGACCCATTTCTTGAATAAGACAATTTTTGCTTTGAAAAAGCTGTTCCAGATGTACCACTAGAATATCACCCCTTATCATCCACAAGAAAATGAAACAGTTGAAGCATTTAACAACATCTTGGAGAGTACACTGACAAAGATTTGCAATGTAAATCAAGATGAATAGGACTTGAGGATTCCTGCAATATTATGGGAATACTGAATAACATGCAAGAAACTAACAAGATAGACACCATTCAGGATATTGTATTGGCAAGAGACAGTCATGCCTATGGAGTTCGTTGTGTCGAGTCTATGCATTGTTGCATTGAAAAATCTGATAGATTGTAGCACAATCGAAAGGAGATTGATAGAACTAATGGAGTTGGAGGAATACAAGTTCATCATGCTGAAGAATTTCATCAGTAGGTTAATAAAGTGTGTGAAAAGGCATGACATGACAAACATGTTAAGAAAAATATTTTCAATATTGGAGACCTAGTTTTGATGTACGACAACAAGTTTACGAAACACCCAAGTAAGTTCATAATGCATTGGTTGGGTCCTTATGTAATAAAATTTGTAACAAATGCAAAGGACATTTAGATATATAAACTAAATGGGGATCCATTATAAGGATTTGAAAATGGGAATCAACTGAAACTATATAGGGACAACCGTCCTTCTATGCAATAGTCAGAATAAGTTTGAGAAAAAAATGTTGCAGAGGAAAAGGAAAAGGCTGCAAAATAAATTATCGTGGAAGAAACACAGGGATAGAAGGATCACATGAAATAATACCAAGCACACAAAATTAATCCTAGGAGGAAAATCTAAGCAGTCATCTAATAAGGGCTTTAAAAGCATACATGATGGTTAAATGGTAGGGATGTGACATTATAAATGTAGAACATCACTATCAGGTTCTGGTCATACAAGCAAATCCAAAGTAAATTTAGACTAAAACAAGGTTAAGGTACATAGATCTAGGTCAACATTGAATGTAGAATTGGGAATGGATATAGAAAAGACAACTAAGAGAGGGATATAAAACAAAAGGTAAGGAAACAAAAGGAAATAATTCCTCAAGAACTGAGTCGAGCAGAGAAGAAGATAGAATAAATAGAGTTACATAGCTAAGAAAAGGGTGAAGTTAAATAAGTTTAGTACAGAGGAATGGGACCACCAAAAGTATCAACCTTCATTCCATGAAAGGTGTGCACCAAGAAGCCTTCCATTTTGATAGAGGAAGAAACACTCGTAGCATCAAGAGTAAGATCAAGAGCAGTAGTAGGAAAAAGAGCATTAGGATCCACACAAGCAAGTTTTACAAGGACATACACACCTCCAAGAAAGACGACTACAAATCCAATTGACCTGTCAAAGGTGCCAACATACACTCTGGAGACACCTATGCTTCGAAAGGAGGTAATGGTGGGGGGAACCTAGTGGGCGCTATGAAGAGTCTGAAGTACGTAGACCACAACATTTTAGATGCAAAAAAATTTCCAGACCTCAAAGCAGAAAACTATCTGAACACAAAGACCATTCCAGATTCACTGATCATTATAGTAGAGTGTCAGCAATGGGAAATAGGGTTGCAACAAATAGGCATATTGAATTTGCTCGATGGCCCGCAGTTTAGTAGAATCCTAGATATCAATACATGTGTACAACTGTTATTGACTTGCGTACGTGGGGGATTCATGTGACTGGACATGCTAGTTCCCATCGATAGCAGTCTTATTGCAGAGATAATAGTTCTTCCAACATCATGGGAGGACCCAACACTATTGTTCAAGAATAAGAAGCAAGACAAAAACTTTGCTATGATGGTCCTTCTTTACTATGATGGTCCAAGCTTGTCTCAGAAATACTAAAACTTTACTCGAGACAGAGGTTTGGTCAATATATCAACAACTTGTTCGTCAGTGCTCACATACTCGAGCTTGATAGCTCCTTTCTGCACCATATCCCATATATACAAATATCGGATCTATATGTGCTTTGAATTATCATGGAACACTGGATTCTCTATCATCTTGATACAACTCTGGTTGTCACACAAGATCACAGTGGGGTCCATCTCTAAGTCAAATAATCCTTATAACAATTTTCAAAGCCATACCACTTCACAACTAGCAAAGCAAGAAGCAATATATTCCGCTTCAGCTGTGTTGAGAGCCACACTAGACTACTTCCTTCTAAACCATGAGATCATGGTAGATCCCAGACAATAAAATCCTCCTGATCTGATCTTCATGTCTGATACACTTCGTGCCCAATCAGCATCTATGTAGCCATATAATCTGAAGTCATGATCTCCAAGATTACATAGACCAAAATCTATCGTACCCTTTAGGTACCTCATCACATGCTTTGAATCTATCAGGTGAACTCATCTAGGTTCCACTAGATACTAACTCAAGGTGTTCACGGCAAAGCATATATCTGGTCTGGTATTTGTCAAATACATCAATGACCCAATAATATGTCTGTACAAAGTCATATCCACTAACTCTGATGAGTCATCAGCTAACAACTTCAAGTTGGAATTCATGGGAGTGGCCATGGCTTTGCATTCCAACATGTCAAATCTCTTCAAGATTTCCACAGCATACTTTCCCTGGTTGAGAAAGATTCCTCTTGGGCCTTGCCATACTTCCAGACCTAGGAATTAGTGCATTAATCTGAGATCTTTCATCTCAAATTCTGACTAGAGCTTCTTCTTGCACTCGATAATCTGTTTCTCTTTTCCAGTCAGAAATAGATCATCCACATACAGCAACAATATGATAGGTTCATCATCCATAACTTTGAGATAAAGATTAGCATCAGCTTTACTCTTGGTAAAGCCCAAGATTGTCAAAAAACTATCAATTCTTCCATACCAAGCTCTAGGAGCTTGCTTCAACCCATACAAATCCTTCTTCAGTTTGAATACGTGGGTTCTTCTATATTCAACCTCAAATCCTTGTGGTTGTTCTATGTACACTTCCTCCTCAATCACACCATTCATGAAGGCTGTCTTCACATCCATCTGGTGTAATTCCCACTTCACCATGGATGCAAGTGCCACGATGGTTCTAATGGAAGTGTACCTTGCAACTGGTGCAAATGTTTCTTCATAGTCAATTCCCTCTTTCTGAGAGAATCCTATGACCACAAACCTTACTTATAATTTTCAATGCTGCCATCTACAGCATGCTTTATCTTGTATATCCATTTGGAGGATACCACACTCTTGTCCTTTGTCTTGGGAACTATATCCCAAACATCATTATTCATTATTGATTGGTATTCCTCTGTCATTTCCTCCACCCACTCTTTCTTATGAGATGCTTCTTCATAACTAGTGGGTTCTTGATCTACAAGATCACACATCAAGGCCACATAGTTGGAAAATGTCTTTGGTTTCTTGCTCACCCTAGTGGAGCCTTCGGGAGCTCCATACTTTTCTACTCCTAGTATAATGTCTCTTTCCCATGCTGGCTTTCTCTTCCCTGATATGTTCATGACAGGGGGTTCTTGTGGTTACATCATGTCATGTTCTTCAGGTGTTGTCTCTTCAGGGGTGGGTGCAGCTTCTGTAATTCTAGAAGGTGCATCTTCCTCATATACTTCTTCATACTGGCGCTTCCTAGATCTCTTGAGAACTGCCTCTTCATAAAATGTCACATCCCTACTTATTTCCATATGATGGAATCATGGGGCGTATATTCTGAATGCTTTGGATGCTTCACAATATCCAACAAATATTCCTTTCTTCCCAGAGGGATCTAACTTGGTCCTCTTTTATTTTGGAATGTGAATATATACTAGGCATCCAAATATCTTGAGGTGACTTACCTCAGGCTTCTTCCCTGTGAACACTTCTTCTGGGTTCTTGAAATCAAGAGCACTATGAGATAGTCTATTCTGCACATAGACTATTGTCACGGTTGCTTCAGCCCAAATATACATAGGTAGGTCTTGATCATGTATCATTGTTTTCACTGCTTCCATAATGGTTCTATTCTTTCTCTCTGCAACACCATTTTGTTGGGTATTATAGGGAGTGGTTAGCTCCGTCTTGATTCCAGTTTCTTTACAAAAGACTTCAAAATACTTTGAAGTATATTCTCCACCATTATCTGTCCTGAGTATCTTGATCTTCTTCTCTAAATGATTTTCTATCAAGGTTTTGAATTCCTTGAACTTTCCAAAGACTTCATCTTTTCCATTCAAGAAATATATCCAAGTCTTCCTTGAGTAGTCATCAATGAATGTAAGGTAATATTCATACCCACTCAATGTGGATGGCATTGGTCCACATACATCTAAATGAATCAATTCCAAAGTACTCTTAGTCTTTGTGTCACTCTTTGGAAATAGATTTTTGATATTCTTCCCTTTTGCACATCCTTTGCATGTGCCATTATGGTCAATATTTAGATCTAGTAGTCCTATGACTACCTTTCTCACATGAGGTAGTGGTTTGTAGTTAATGTGAGCAAGTCTCCTATGCCATAGATCACTTGGGCTAGTGGCTTCATGAACAAGGGCAGCTTCATGATGACCCTTGAGTTTGTATAGACCTCCTTCCTCTTCACCAATAACAATTGCATCCTCAATTGATTTTCCTTTGGACCACATGAGTACCTTTCCATCTATGAATGCAACCCTATAACCTTTCTTATCTAAGGCTGAGACAAAAGGTAAGTTCTTCTTCAAACCTGGTACATATAGGATTTCCTTCATCTTCAATGGAGTTCCAGAATCAAGCTTGTAGCTTGCTTCACCAAATCCCTTGATGGGATATTGATAGTCATCTCCTAGAGATACATTCTGTGGAGAGGTCTTTTCTTCTAGACTTGAGAGAGTCTTCTTTTATCCTGTCATGTGCTTTGAAGCACCACTATCAATGAGCCATGTATCTTCTCCAGGTGTTACTTACCCAGAAAATGCAAAGAATAGAACATATTCTTTTGCATCTTCTTCTTCTATTTTAGTTCTTTTCTTTTGAGGCCTTTCCTCTTCCTCTTCTCCACTATCATATTCTGCCAAATGTGCTTGATGTCTTTTGTGAAGATTCTTTTTCTTCTTCTTTGAAGGACAATTTATCGCAATGTGTCCCAGTTTGTGACAACTATAACATTGAACTAAGGAGGTGTCTTTCTGAACTTACTCCTCCTCTCCTTTTAAATCTGCGAGGAGGATGAGATTCCTTGTGACCATTCTTATTGGAGTTGAAATGACTCCTTCTTCTTTTGGTGTGGGTGGCCAAATCTTGGTCATATTCTTTGAGCAAAGCTTCTCTGTTGGCAACCCTAGCTTCTTCTTGAATGCAATCCTCCCATACCACATCAAACTTCATACTTTCTTTTCTTGCACACATGGTTTGGATGAATGAATCCCAAGGTCTAGAGAGACCATTGAGAGCAGTCATGACTAGTTCATCTTCATCAAGAGTGTCTCCAATGGCTTCTAGTTGTTCCTTAAATTGGGAGACTCTTGTGAAGTAATCTTGAATAGATTCTCCTTTACTCATTTTTGTACTCTTCAATTGAGTTCTCAAATTCATCTTTCTGTTTATGTTCCTTCCTTCATACATCCTACCTGGGGAATCATACATTTCCTTTGGAGTCATCTTGGATGCCACTTGGGGAATCAAGTGGTATTTGATAGAATAAAAAATTATTCTCTTTTCCCTAATCAAGTCCTTCTTATACTTCTCTTTGGCTTCATCTTCTTCAGGTTCTGCAACCTCATCCTTGATATATTGGGTAAGATCACTCTCTTCAAGAATGAGACCAATCCTATATTTCCATGCCCGAAAATTCTCTATACCCTCTAGCTTGTCTTCAAGCTTAGTGCTTGGAGCCATCTTATCCATGGGACCACAGAAATTGAAGTTTCTCAAAAGATACAATAACACTTACTAGGAGATGTGCTTGATTGGATTGAGATAACTGGTGAGCTCTACTTCTGGAAACTTCAACTTTTCACCCTTCAAATTTGATCAATAACTGCAACAAAATTTCTAGTTTTCTGGTCCAAAATCCAAACTAGGGTTTGACTTTCCTGAAGTTCTACCCACTCAAAAAGTTTGATCTAGGGCTCATTTGATTTTGAGGAGGGCTATTTAGCGATGCAATCGGATTCCAAAAATTCCAACTTTTGCAGAAACCCTAATTTTCACCGGGGGAGGAGAGAGAGGTATTTTCACCTTGTGAAAGATGTCCTATTTAGGCTAGCTCTGATACCATGTTAATTTTAGCATAATTTCATAAGCAAGACCACTGAAAGAAACACAATCACAAGATAGACAAATATTTACCCTGGGAAACCCTCATGGGGTAGAAAACCCAGCAAAGATTTCCTCAATATATATAATCAACCAATACAAGATGTAGTCCTCAACAAAAGCTCCTTCTCCTCCTATGCAGACCTCTCTCTCTCCTATGCACCAATCACAAGTGAGTGAATGAATGAGATAAATGAGGAACACACCTCCTCTATTTATACTCATGTTCTAACTGACTTTTCACCCTTATGGGACCGACCTCTCCTAAGAGAGTCTAATAACCCCTAAACAGCTAACTCAGGGCTGAACTCACATGGGAGATATAATAACCCTACTTACCACACTCTCTCGGAGGGATAAACAACTCTGGATATACAATAGGGTCTCCACGGAGGAATGGAACATCTACAGAATAATAAAGTACAATAGAATATTCTTAGAAGTTACAATATCTCAACACTGTCATGGAACACTGAGTTCTCTGACAACTTCACACAACTCTGGTTGTCACAATAGATATAAGTAGCATCCAATGGGATATCAAATAACTCAGACAGTAGCTTCCTAAGACGTATTGCCTCACAATTTTCTGAACAAGCTGCGACATACTCTGCTTCAACTATACTCAGTGCTACGCAGGACTACTTCCTGCTAAACTAGGAGATCACACCTGATCCCATATTGAAGTAGCATCCCGAGGTGCTCTTCCTATCTGTAGCACTACCTACCCAATCTGAATCAACATAACCCTCCAGGTTAAACTTTTGATTCACATCATACTTGAGCCCATAGTCAACTATACCCTTCAGGTACCTCAGAATATGATTTGCAACAATTATGTGAACATGTCTTGGATCTGTCAGGAACTGGCTCAAGGTGTTCACTCCAAAGCAAATATCTGGTCTCGTGTTCGTTAGGTACATCAAGGACCCAATCATTTGACGATACAACATGAAATCAACCATCTCTGATGAAGCATCACACAATAGCTTCAGGTTCGATGCCATAGGTGTGGCCATGGCCTTGTAGTCCATCATCCCAAACCGCTTCAAGATCTCTACTGCATACTTCCTTTGTCTAAGGAAAATTCCGTCTGCACTCTGCCACACCTACATACCTAGAAAGTAATGCATCATACCCAATTCCTTCAACTCAAACTCGGCAGCAAACTTCCTCTTCGTGTTGGCAATCAATCTATCCTCACCTGTCACAAACTGGTCATCCACATACAGTGGAAGTATTACTGGATTGCCTTCCTCAATGTTGTAGTAAAGGTTGGAATCCACTTTACTCTTGGTAAATCCCAAACTTGATAGGAATTTTTCTATCCTGCCATACCATGTCCTAGGTGCTTGCTTCAAGCCACACAAGGCTTTCTTCATTCTGCACACATATGACTTCGTATCATGTGTCTCAAAATCAAGTGGCTTCTCTACATACACTTCCTCTTCAAGTACACCATATCCATCTGGTGTAACTTCCACTTCATCACTGCATTCAGAGCAAGTATTGTTCTGATGGAAGTGTATCTGGCTACAGGAGCAAAAGTGTCTTCATAATCTATCCCCTCTTTCTGGGAGAAGCCACGAGCCACAAACCTTGCCTTGTATTTCTGTATGCAGCATACTTGATCTTGTAGATCCACTTGGAGGTCACAACAGACTTCCCTTCTGGTCTCAGGACCACATCCCAGACATCATTCTTCATGATCGACTTGGTAATACTCGATCATGGCATCCTTCTATTACTACATCCCAGATCATGGGAACTTTAGATTCTTCAATATATTCAATAGATAGTTTTCTCGAACTTTGTTGCTGGAACAAATGTTGTTGTCCTTCTTTTGTAGGTGATTGTACATGATCTTTCCTACAAGTCAAATTCAATTGCATGATTAGAAATTTCTCATAGTTTTCAAAAACAAATTCTTATGCATAAAGACATATGTCATACAATCATGCAATTATCTTAGCCAATGCTTCAATACAACATTTATCAATATCCTGTATTCACACGGTGACTTTCTAGATTCCTTCCATCTCTACTAGAACATTTGTTAGGAGTGTGCACAACTCCAACATGTTAGCAAAGAGGTTTCATTCTATATAAGTAGCAATGGAATGTTGTACAGTACCATAGGCCACTTACCCATTACTTGCATATTAGTAGTATCGTGTTCATTAATGAAACGTTTCTAATATGCATAATACATATCCTGAACCTAGGAACATAAGTATGTACATGACTGGAAAAAATCATTTAAGTAATCATATATACAAGAAATGACAATTCAAATACTTATCTTTGTTTGGTTGTAGGGTGGACTCCCTCTCAATATTTGCTTCCTTGCAGGAACTACTGGAGTGTGCTCCCTCTTGATCTTTGCTTCCTGGATTACCTGTCCTTGAACTTATATCCATCCTGGACCACTATGCATTCTTAAGTGTGCACTAGTGTCATCATTGTGTTATCCTCAAGATCTCATACATAACCATACATACATTAGTATAATCTAAATACTATCAAAACATTATGATCCTAAATAATCTTAACATGTATGGTCATGATCATTTCACACACAAGTAATTTATCACAAGCATTAGTATTCAAGTTTTCAAGGAGGACTTCTATTACTCATGCATATTCTTATTTGACCATAGGAGTCTTCTAGTTTGTCATATCATTAATCAAAGTAAGAAACATAATATGCATAAACCGTTGATTACTTAAACTACTAACTTCAAGAATAATCATTCATACAAAAGTATAAGATCTTAACACAAGGTAGGATTCTAACTTGATATAGGAAAAACATACCTGGTTATCATGTTCGCTAGTTATGTCTAACATACCCAAACAATGTCTTCTTGTTCTCTTCAATGACTTGTGCTTAGTAACCTGCATAACTCATAAGTTAACCATTGTAGAACCAAATTATACATACCTCGTAAGTAGAGCTTGTATGTGATCCATGAGTCTTTGTCTTCATATCACCATGGTCATATGTTCTTGATCTAGAACTTGATTTGTACCTTTCATGTTAGCAAACAACATCATCCTCATACAATACCACAGTGCATTAGTATAATCATAAGTGTCATAACCCTAATTAATGAATGTCTTCTATCATTCACATACATTCATACTTTTACTAGGGTGATAAGACAAGTCTAAAATTAATCAATATTGTACTAACCTCAATAATATGAAGACAAGAATATCATAACCTTAATCATGAAAATATTTCAAAAACATACCTGTATCTCCTCAAGTCATACCTGTTGAGATTGCTTGTAGCATTCTTATGTAAGGCCTTAGCCTCATCTCCCTTTGGAACTGAAATCTCTTCACTTATGCAGGTGTCTAATTCATTCTCTTCTAGGATTAACCCAATCCACTTTGATTTGCTGAAACCAGATCTGGAGTTGGGTTAGGGTTTGTTAGAGAAACCCTAAAAATTCAAGTTTTGAATTTCAAACTTTTGAATGGATGAAAATATGTGCCTTGTTGACCTGATCAAGCTAGTATACTTCAATTTTGAAATCTCCAAAATTTGACCCCTCAAAATTGCCTTTGAAACTTTCAGATCTTCTAGACAGGATCCCGAACTAGGGTTTGATAAAGCTTGGTCTTCTTCCCATCCAAGAGGTTCGATCTTATGTTCTAAACTTTAATTTTTCTGAGGAGCTTCCAGCTGTTGTCACAAATTTCAAAAATTCCAACTTTTGCAGAAGCCCTAATTTTCCACCTTTCCGATCAAAATCCTGAACTACGGTTTGATCAAGCCTGACCTTTTTCCCAACCAAAAAATTTGATCTTGGTCTCTAAATTTCGATTTTGATGAGGAGCATTCAGCTGTGGTCTCCGATTCCAAAAATTTCAACTTTCTCTGAAGCCCTAAATTCCCATAGCAGTGACAAGCCAAGAATGAAGGTGCTCATAATCCAATTCTGTTTTGACAGAAATATGCACCTTATTGTTTCTAGTGCATCTCTTAAATTTCAGATCCACAGGGTCTGAAACATTGACTTGTGTTATCCTCACTTGTCATCTTTCCAACCCCACAGATCTGACCTCAAATGGATTCTCTGAGAGAGAGTTATGACAAGTGTTGCAACGTGACCTATTTATGGGATAAAACAGTATAGAGAACTTTCACAAAGTGCCATGTGTCACTGGTTCAATTCTGGCCTCTGAAACTTTTACCTGTGAAACTACAGTCTGTGCTCTTACTGTCACTTTTTACATAATTTCATTTGGAGCTTCTTAGCCCAAGTTGGGACCTTTTTTCCTAAGTCACTTGTTTATGACTGAGATCTGGAAGAGGCAGAAACCCTAGATTGTACGGATCATAAAACATAAAGTATAGTGAATTAGATGCTGTGCTTCAAACAAAAGGTACATAGGGATGTTATATTCGACCTGTAAAATTTTTAGATCCTGAACCTTTACCAAAATGGATTTATAGTGAAAGTTCCAAGATGACTAGTTTTTGCTATATCAAGCCCTAGCTTCCAATTTATCGCAAGTGCAAAAGTGTTATAAATGCCATACCATGCCTTCCTTCAGGATAGCTCTGATACCATGTTAGTTTTTCATCATTTAATTCAATAGATCTAGGATCTTAACTGAAAAAACAACATGTACAACATATCAAGCATAACAAACAAGAGACAAGAGACACAAAACATTTCACTGGGGAAAACCAGGAAGGTGAAAAACCCCACAACTTTCTTAGAGATAGAATAAGCACCAATACAAAGATCACAAAGATCAAACCCAAGATATAGATGATTGCAGCTGCTACTCCTCCTCCACTAGTGTGCACTCCTCCTCTCTCTCACTAATGCAAAGTGAGTGAATGAGAGAATGTGTAAAATGAGAGAGACAAACTTTCTATTTATACACTACTTCACTTGTCTTTCAACTTTAACTAGGTCGGCCCCAACTTAACCACTTAAAATAATGTTGAGTGGGCCGACCTCCACTAGGGTGGTCTAATAACCCTTTAACCCACATGACTCATATAGGGCCGACCCCATCAAGGTGGTCTAATAACCCATTAAGTACAAGTTACGACACTTACAATATAACTTGCGACAATTGCAAGTACAACTAATGACACTTCCAATTGGAAGAATAATACATCTCCGTTGGGGATACAATAAAGTACAAACACAATATACAAGTGAATATCTTCTGAAGTTACAAATACATCAACAATTGGGTTGATGGAGTAGCTTGAGATAATATCACAAGGCCCAATTGATTTGAGCCTTCTAAGTTTTTATATCAAATATTTTTTAATAAATTGTCATTGTTCTTATTTACCTTAAACAACTTGAATTGATGGCTTGGCCTTCCTCCGATATTTAGCATAGTGTCCATACTCATGAAAGGATTTACATTTGACAGGAAGTTGTTCATAGTTCAATTTTTGGACATGTTTTTAATTATCTCAAGTCAAAGGGATGGCTTTTGGTAAGCAGTTTCTCAGATCTATCTCTACATGGATTCTTGCACATAAAAATATAGCACTTTTTGGGAAAAACATGTCTATGTATTTCCCAAGACTGTTCCATGTGCTTCTTACAAAATCTTCACCCCAACAATGTAGGGGTAGATGAGGCAAACATACACACAAATACAACTAAAGAAACATCAAGTTTAGGGTCAAAATCACATGTCTTTCACTTTAGGTACATTCCTCTTGAGCCAAAAAAAATATGAGTCATTTCTAAATACTAAATCTGTCTTCTTTGATTTGAAACAAAAAGGCATACAACCATCTACCATAGAAAAAGTGAGATAATTTTCCTTTTATCAATACTTGCCAATTCTTTTGTATGTGTCAATCCATATAACAAGGTGGGGGCCAAATACCTATAAGCTAACCTATTAGGCTGAGATTTGCCATTGAGAGAGCCATTTGGCACAAGGAAGAGATAAGGAGGCTTTTGTCAAGAATGTTTTCTAGCTTTATAGCGAATCAAAATGAGTGAGCCTTCTTGATAGATTTCTGCAATGAAATTGATGAGAGATCGAAAAATGACTTCATCTGGAATGTAACAGAAACAACCCCTTCAATTAATAACCATACTCACCAACTTCAACAACAACTCCTATATGAAAAGAAAGGGGCTCCTATATCATTTGCATCCACATGCTTAATGCACAATCCCAAACACTCAGGATTAACAAGAGATTATTTATATTTATTAAACAAAACATCAACAAACTATTTATTCTTCTGCTAATATCTAATAACACAACTATTTCCAACATTTAATAACACAATTAAAAACAGAATCAAATTGAAAGCTGACTGGTTCTCCTAGTGTACAAACTCAATTTTAAATTGAAAAGCTCTCACACATACAAATCAAATAAATGCAATGCGATTTTAGTGGATTAATTACAAGGCTGCCCGTCATTCCTGTAAAATACACAGAAATGAAACTCTTTCGTTGTATCGAAAGAAGCCAAGCGCTTTCCCAGCAGGGGGGCGGGGTCTCAACAGATCTACCATAACTTATTATGATAATAACCAGTTCTGTAATCGGATTTCACCACGCAACATTCCGAAAAGGGTTACAGGAAATACTGAAGTCTGTCGCATGTTTATCGTACTTTGTGCATCCTCTTTCAAGAATGAAATAATGCAACTAGTTGTACGTTTACATACTTTCGATAACCTTTTTCAAAACGTTTCTAGTTGGATTCGAAAACTATCAATCAACATTTGTTCACAGTTTTACTTTCAAAGAACCGGACATGCAATGCACCACCAATCAATTACTATCTATCTGAAAATATCTGAAATGCAATTGGATCCTACATTGAAAGCTGCAATTGTACGATGATGAATACCCAAAGTTTTCTGTAAAGGCACTGAGCATTAGATTCTCCAATGGCATTAAAGCATCACAATTCAGTTGCGGTTTTCCTAGATGAAAAAAATAAGGTATCTGTGTGTCAGCTGCAGGCTTTACTCAGAAATTGACACAGCACAGAATTCGTGGGCAGGTCGTATTAATCACTACAAACAAGTCCCGACTCCCGAGTTAGCACCTATATTGCTTTTCACAGATATTTTGCGTTTTCCATCAATGAATCTCTGGTTTGTTATTCACGCAAACGCAGGATTCAGACATCGCTGGCAAGAATCTTCAGAGCTGCTACTTCTAGTAATATAAAAATTCATTCACCCCTTTCTGTGGCTTGTATCCAATGCAGTTTGCTAATTAATTATTAATATTAGAACACTATGAATCCTGTAAAATGTTTCCTGAACATCAATTGCAGCATATTATTGCATGGAGAGTGGTTTTCTGCAATCCAGTATGCTGGGTCTGTTTGGTGTTTACACATAGCAATCTAATAAAATAAAAAAATATTAAGTATAACAATTATTCTTTTTCACTGTAACTTAAAGTTTCAAATAAATATATATGTATATTGTAACTAGCAATAACTACATTAATAATATGTATATTTTAATAAACTTTAATTAATTATTTTTATTTAATTAAAAAATATTAATACATTAATATTGTTTAATAATTTTAGTGAAATACATATTTTAATTGTTTGATTAATAAAATTGTTTAATTAAAGAATATTATAGTGTTCGCACGTCTTACCAAAACAATACTATTATTTTATAATAAGTAGTTAAACAATATTATTATAAAATAATTTAATTGGTAATATTGTTATTTAGTTAATGATAATATTAGTTATTAATGTTATCATGTCGTGCTCTAGTGGGACGACTAGAGTATACCTTTGGGAATAGGAAAGAGATTATGGATTGGGTTAATAAGTCTTAGACTTCGTTGGTGGGTTTAGCGCCTAGAGTCAATATCCCGATGAATCAGTGGATTATGTTCATCTTTCCAAATTCTGAATGTGTGAAGGATATTCTGGACTATATCTGGTTGTTCAAGGAGGGATCTCGGGTGTTGAAAAGATGGCACAGTGCCTTTGATCCACTTCGAGAAAGGAAATGTAGAAGACATATTTGGATGCTACTCCGAGGCTTCCCTATTGAGCCGTGGACATACAATATTTTTATTGGGTTGGAAAATAAAGTTGGCAAATTTATTCGACTTGACAAGAACTCTCTTTATGGTACTAACAGACACATTGCTAGAGTTATGGTGGAGTTCAATATGAGCCAGGGGCTTCCTGCTGAAGTAGATCTGATTTGGGGCTCGCATGTTTTCTGTCAAAGGTTGGATTATTTCAAATTGCCTTTTAGATGTTATGGCTGTAAGAATACGGGTCAAATGTTGTCCAAATGTCCCTATGTGCCTTCGGATCTACCGATCGACAATGATGCTGCGGATATCGTTTCTGCTTCTCTGGATTATTGTAAACCTAATTCTCGAAGGGCTGACCCTCAACAATTGTTCTCGAGTAAGTCCCCTCCTATTGGTACTACTCCCTATAATGGGGTGTCCAAAGCGGAATTGGACTTTTATTTAGATGTTGAGAAGTCTCTAGATCAAGGAATTTCAAAAGGTGAAATTATTTTAAATCTGGGTGTGCCCTCTTCTTCAAATAATATTCTCCTAGATTTGGTGTCGAGCCCTTCATTGGGGGGTATTCACGCCTGTAAACCAGGTTTTCCTTCTTCTTAAGTTGGCTTAGATAAGCCTCCTCAATCTGGGGATGATGCTGGTATTGATAAGTCTTGTGAGGGAGGGGTATCTACCTTAGAAGCAAAAGCCAATGTTTTTTCATTAGAAGAAAGCATTGTCTTAAAATATTGTGGCTATATCCCAAGCCTCACGGATTCGCGTATTACTCCATTAAAGGTCTACTCTAATCATCCATCCTTGCACTTAGATGTGCATCTTGTTCAGAGTATCCAATTCCAAAATGTCACAATTAGAAAAAAAAAAAGAAAAACATGCTTCTGTCTCCTCAGGAGGATGCTAAAGGTTATATTCCCCTTTCTACTAGACCAGATGCCTCTGCCAACAAGGCTGACTCCTCCTTCTCTACCAGGGCACTGAGAGCGGTGAAGCCCATTTCTCCTGTTGATTAATGTTGCTTTAATCCTTAAATGTGCGGGGTTTGGGTAAGGTTTTGAGGGCTAGGGCCTTATCTAAACTTTTCCAAGCTACTAGCAGAGGTATAATTCTTTTGCAGGAGACTATGTGTGAGGATTCAAAAGCCATTCTGAAAATCACTAATTTGCTCTCGGGATGGGAATTTGCAACTATCTCTGCTTGTGGTTTGTTGTCTTATCCAATTTAGTTAATAATATTATTAGTTAATCAAATAATTATT
This sequence comes from Larix kaempferi, assembly GCA_027924585.1. Lineage (NCBI taxonomy): Eukaryota > Viridiplantae > Streptophyta > Pinopsida > Pinales > Pinaceae > Larix > Larix kaempferi. The sequence goes on along the minus strand of BSBM01000642.1, from coordinate 1,008,698 downwards.
AGTTATTTAAATAATTATTTATTATATTATAATAATTAAACATAAGTAATTTATTAATATTGGAGATATGTATAATATTATGATGTATTCTGAAGATATTCAATATGATATATTTGACACATTAATGATGCGTTTATCCAATAATATTTTTTAATAAAATAATATTATTTAATTAAATAGTATTAATAATTAATTAAAAATAGTATTATTTAATTAAATAGTATTAATAATTAATTAAAAATAATACTATTTAATTAAATAGTATTAATAAAATTATATTATTGAATTAAATAGTAGTAATAAAATGATATTAATATGTAAAGTATTAAATATATCCAAAATGTTAATAAAGTAATATTGCTTAATTAATTAATGTATGATAATTAAATATTACATTTAAATACTTCAAAATTATTAATAAAGTAATATCAGTTATTTAATTATTGTATAGTAATTAAATATAATATTTAAATATGTGGAAAATATTAATAAATCAATATTATTTAAATAAATATCTATAATAATAAAATTAATTATCTATTATTATAATAAATTAATGAAATATAAAAATATAATTAATTTAGAAATCATTTTATTAAATTAAAATATTATATTGTAATATAGAAATAATAATAATAATAGACATAAAAATTATTATAAAAATAAAAAATATTATATTCATGGTATATAGAGATGTTAAAAATTAATGTAACGAATATAAATATAAAGTAATATATGTAGATAATATGTATATGGATAATAAAAACAAAAATATTATTATACTATAATTAATAAAACTAACATATTATAATTTAATTAAGAAAATATTATTAAATTATGATATTATAAGTATATAGTTTATAAATGCGGTTTTTTTCAACATATTAATAGGAATGTGTTAATTTAATATTAATATTTAATTATAATAATAATAATAATAATTTTAATATTATATAATGATTATTATATTTAATCATCATTTAATTTTATAAATAAGGTTATATCATTACAATATTCCTTAAACAATATTAAAATAATATCATTCAGTTATAATATTTTATTTTACTTTAGTAAATAAAATTAATGTAATAATGATACACAAATATATTAAAAACAAAGTATTAATACAATAATATTAATTAATTAATTTAAAATAATATAATGATAATATGTTTTAATTAATTATATTATATATTATATTTTACTATTATATGAATATGGTATTTAATTCAAATATTATTATTTAATTAAAAATAATAATATTTAACAATGATGTTATATTATAGTACAATAGAGATATATAGTATAATATTATATGATTATGGTATTTAATTAAATTTTTGATAATAAAATATTATTATTTAGTTAAAAATATTAATATTTAACAATAATATTATACTATATTATATAAAATTATTATATTGATCTCATGGATAGGGATACTAAAATTATTATAATCTAATTAAAAATAGATTTTAGAGTTGAATTATGTTGGATTAATTTATTCCTAAAGGGTTGTGCCACATTGCTTCATTGGTTAAGGGTTATGTCGCATTGTGACGTTGCATAAAACCCTTGCAAAGTGCCATAATGTAATAACCATGGAGAAATGTTGTAATTGAATGTAGCACTTGATGAACATTGCAATGTAAAAAAAATATTGCAAATCCTTCAAGGAACATCAAAAACCTGAATTTTAGGTAGTGATATAAACATGGAGGAATGTCACAATCCAACATAAAACGTAATGAAAGTCACAATGTGACAAAACCCTTGCAAAATGTTGCAATTCCATATAATCCTTGTTGAACATCATAACATGAAAAAATTATTGAGCAAATTCGCCAAAATGTTACATAACAATTGATTAATGTACCAACCAACGAATTCGACATAAACATCGCCATGTGACATAACCCCTGATGAATGTCATAATGCGACATAACCCTTTCAAAAACCTTCTACCAACATTAAAAAATTGAATTTCAGATTGTGACATAAACATGGAGGAATGCAGCAATCCAACATAACTTGATGAACGCCACAATGCGACAACACCTAAAATGTGACATAACAATGATTAATGTCCCAAGTCGAAAAAAAAAATTAAAATGTGACATAACAATGATTAATGTCCCAAGTCAAAAAAAAAATTAATATTTCGCTTAGCTTGCAAAACATTATAAGAAAATTAAATATTTGAACTTTAGATTGTGAAATAAACATGGAGAAATGTCACAATCCAACATAAAACTTGATGAATGCCACAATGTGGTAAAAGTTAAACTATGACATAACAATTGATTAATTACCAAACTAAGATAACCCTATAGTGTGTGACAAAACACTTGCAAAACCTTCTAGGAACATGAAAAATTGAATTTCAGATTGTGAGATAAACATGGAGGAATGTCACAATCCAACCCAAAACTTGATTAACGTCATAATGGGACAAAACCTAAAATATGACATAATAATTTTTTAATATCCCAAGCCAACATAACCTTGTAGTATGTGACAAAACCATTTTAAAACATTCTATTAAAAATAAAAAAAATGGAATTTTAGATTGTGACATAAACATGGAGATTTGTCGCAATCCAACTTAAAACTTGATAAATGTCACAATGCGACAAAACCTAAAATGTAACATAACAATTTTTTAATATCCCAAGCCAATATAACCCTATAGTATGGGACAAAACCCTTGCAAAACCTTCTAGGAACATTAAAAAATAAACTTCAGATTGTGGCATAAACATGGAGGAATGTCATGATCCAACATAAATCTTGATGAATGTCACAATGCGACAAAACCTAAAATGCGACATAACATGTTATTAATGTCTCAAGCCGACAAAACCCTATAGTATGTGACATAAACCTTGCAAAATTTGATAGGAACATTAGAAAGTTGAATTTCAGATTGTGACATAAACATTGAGGAATGTGATGAACATCGCAATGCGACAAAACCTAAAACGTGACATACCAATTGATTAATGTCCCAAGACAACATACATAAACCGTGACATACAAATTAGTGAATTTATGTTACATTGCATTTTTAACCTAAACGTGACAATGTGAAAAAACCCTTGCAAATAATTAGAATTCCATATAACACTTGTTAAACATCATTAAGTTGCTATAAATAAATATAGTAGATGTCATAATGCAACATAAATGTTATAATGCAACAAAACCATGGATGAATGTTGCAATCGAACATGGCACTTCATGAACATCACAATGTGACAAAACCCTTACAAAACCTTCAAGGAACATTGTAAAGTTGAATTTTAGATTGTGACATAAACATGGAGGAATGTCGCAATCAAACTTAAAACTCGATGAACGTCACATGCAACAAAACCTAAAATATGACATAACAATTTATTAATGTCCCAAGCTAACAAAGCCCTATAGTATGTGACAAATCCCTTGCAAAACCTTATAGGAACATTAAAAAAATGAATTTCAGATTGTGGCATAAACATGGAGGAATTCCATAATCCAACAAAAAATTTGATGATCGTCATAATGCAACAAAACCTAAAATGTGACATAACATTTGATTAATGTCCCAAGATGAAATAACCCTATATTTTGTGACATAACCCTTGAAAAAGATCATAAGAACATTAAAAAGTTGTATTTCAGATTGTGCTATAAACATTGAGGAATCTGATGAACGTCACAATGTGGCAAAACCTAAAATGTGACATAACAATTGATCAATGTCCCAAGACAACATACGAGAAATGTGAGATAAAAATTAATGAATTCATGTTGCATTGCCTTGTCAACCTAAACATGACAATGTGACAAAACCCTTGTAAATAATTACAATTCCATATAACTCTTGTTGAACATCATTAAGTTAATATAAATCAATAAAGTAGATGTCATAATGCAACCTAAATGTCACAATGCGACAAAACCATGGAGGAATGTCGCAATCAAACATGGCACTTGATGAACATCATAATATGACAAAACCCTTGCAAAACCTTAAACATGGAGGAATGTCGCAAGCGAACCTAAGGAATGTCGCAATGTGGAAAAACCCTTGTAAAACTTTCGAGGAACAATCTAAAGTTGATTTTTTGTTCTAGCAAATTCATCCTACAGATAGTTAAACTTACTTAGAGATTAAACTAGATTCAACTAAGTCTAATATAATACAACAAAGTAACAAGTTGGACCTTAAAATCCTAGATCTAATTCAATGTATGAAGATCAAATCACTAAGAGAGAAGAGAAGGTGTAACTTACCTTACATCACCCGATTGTCCTAGCTCCAGTTTCAAGCTTGATGTCCAAGATGTGAACCTATGTAAGAAAGAAAAAAACACAATATCTCCAAGTACCAAATACAATGATTAAGATCTAAATCATAATGAAACATATTATGAATCCAAACTTGTAAGAAACATAATATGGGAGAATAAGCCAAGTTATGTTAAGGTAGCTCAAAGAAGATGAATACAATGTTACCCTTGATGTCCAAGCAATAATGTCTCCTTCCAAGCCTTCCTCCTTGCTACCTATGCAAAACCTCCAAGAACATAGATTTGATTCCTCTATAGTTCTCCCCTTAGCTCATGGATGCCCTCTTTCTTATAGGATTCGAGAGGCTAACTACTAAGAAAGGAAGGTGGATCTAGGTGACTAAATGGTGGATCAAGGGATTGAAATAGGCCAAAGAGGGAGGATGAGTTAGGATTCGAGGGGAATCCCAATCCCAAAAAAATATCTTCGAAGGTAAGATCCAATTTCCAAGCCAAGGATTAGTTAAGGAATTTCCGTTCCCCATGCACTGAGTAAGGCACAAAAATGTTTTAATTTTCGCGCCCCTGTAGGCATGCAGGGTGCGAAAATGTTGAATTTTCACGCCTTGCACCACTAACAAGGTGCATAAATCATGCTAAAGTGTTCTCAAATGTGGTGGCATTTGGCTCAATGAGGTGGCATTCAACTAAGGTGAGTTGGATTTGTCTTCAAGGACTTGAAGGAATGCCAAGGAGGGGACCAACAAGGTAAAAGTAATGATCAAAATTTGTTAGGAGGTGGTGCCATTAGGTTCCACATGATGATACAACATGAAGACATGAAATGGCGCTAAAAATGAGACTTTGAGGTATAACAATTTTAGACTATGACATAAAAATTAATGAATTTATGTTGCATTGCATTGTCAACCTGAACATCATAATACGACAAAATGATTTCAAAGAATTTTAATTCCATATAAAAAATTGTATACATATTATGAATAACATTATTTTGCAATGCAACACTTGATACCACATTTTTTAAATCAATCCTTTGAAGGTATATTTCATATACATAATGCATAATTGAATTGGTTTAGATATGCTCATGTGTATTCATCTTGGTTTAAATATTGTCATGTATATTCATCTTGAAGATTCTAAATGTTAAATGGACTGAGCATCAATCTTTCTTAATAAGATAATTATTATATAATAGTAAATTGAAAAATATTTGTTTTATTTAAAATATTTAATTCAAGGCAATAACTAAAGTCCTAACTACTACATAACAAATATATCACATTTTAGGAAAATATGGGTTTTGTCACATTTTTAAAATCTTTGTGTGACATAAGCAATAATTAAAAATAACACATGTTATGATGTTCAACCCTTGTTTAACTTCATCCAACATAAGTAAAACATGATTATAATCAACAACATTGAAACAATTTAAACACTTGAAAAAATGTCACAATGCAATAGAAAAATTCTTGAATGTCATAATGCCACAAAGTCATTGCCAAAATGTAACCTAATGAAACATCATGTATGATGTTCATTGAGGAACTTAGCCAATTGGTCATTGTACCAAAATGACATTAAAGCATGACATAATCAAATCGTCATTAGTGAAATTTGATTAGAATGAACATGATTGCTCAATTTAATAATAAAGTAGAGTATAAACCATTATAAAAAAAGGTGTGACTTACCTTAGATCAGTCAGTTCTCCTAGCTCAAGTTCCAAGCTTGATGTCCAAGATGTGAACCTGTGTAAGCAAGGAAAAAAAAAATTATCTCCAAGTACCAAATACAATTATTAAGATCTAAATCCTAATGAAACATATCATGAATCAAAACTAGTAAGAAACATAATATGGGAGAATAAGCTAAGTTATATTAAGGTAGCTCAAAGAAGATGAATACACTGTTACCCTTGATGTCCAAGTAGTAATGTCTCCTTCCAAGTCTTCCTCCTTGATATATCTACAAAACATCCAAGACCATAGGTTTGATTCCTCCCAATTTCTCCCCTTAGCTCATGGATGGCCTCCTTCTTATATGATTTGGGAGGCCAACTACTAAGAGAGGAAGGTGGATCTAGGTGAGTAAATGGTGGATCAAGGGGTTGAACCAGGCTAAAGAGGGAGGATGAGTTAGGATTCGATGGGAATCCCAAGCCCAAGAAAATATATTTCAAGGTAAGATCCACTTTCCAAGCCAAGGATTAGTTAAGGAATTTACACACCCCATGCACTGAGCAAGGCGTGAAAATGTTGTAATTTTCCCGCCCCTGCAGGCATGCAGGGTGTGAAAATGTTGAATTTCCATGCCTTGCACCACTAGTAGGGCGGGAAAATCATGGTAAAGTGTTCTCAAATGAGGTGGCATTTGTCTCAATGAGTTCGCATTCGGATGAGGTGAGTTGGATTTGTCTCCAAGGACTCCAAGGAAGGCTAAGAAGAGGACCAACAAGGTAAAAGTAAGGATCAACACTTGCTAGAAGGTGGTGCCATTAGGTTTCGTATGGTCATACGACATGAAGAAATGAAATGGTGCTCAAACTGATACTTTGAGGTATAACAGATTCCCCCTAAAGTGTGAGGTCAGAGGGAAGTAGGGTAATATTTAGGGGCGAAATTTCGCCAATTGGCTATTTTTGGGACTTTTTTTCAAAAAATTAATTCACTATTTTGTCATTTTTAGTCTCTAATATCGCCTATATTTACATAAAATATGTTTTTTTATCATAATATTTGACAAAATTTACACATTTTAGTAGTAAATTGTAGGTTTTGTATTTAATATTCACCTACCTATCTATATCTATTTTTTTTCCAATCCAAAATAATCGCCTAGAATACTATACTTAAGTGTAATATTGTAATCCTTAAAAAATACCGTGGAGGGAAGTTGATGGCCGAAAAAATTTACAAATAAATGAGTCCATAGAGATAGCGGAAAGGAGGTTGGAGAGGAGTTGCAAGGAAACATCAACAATATGTCAAATAAGTCTGAGGCGGGCATACCCATGCTCTAAACAACTAGATTCAAAGCATGGATGGCAACCAATACATTGAAAATCCATGATAGAATTGACATGATACAGACTGAAGGAAAATCATGGCTACTAAGAACAAGCATAGATCCATGACAAGATAACGACACAACCATGACCAATACAATAGTGGATCTGTGTGATATTACATTGTTGGCTTAGTACTTTGTTCTTTAACTTTCTTGTACCGACCCAGGTTCTGCTCAATGATGGGGCCAACAATGCCACTTCTCCACTGTCCCTTTCGGAAATAACCTACGAGTAATATGAGGTCTCACCCGAGGAAAAGTTATGGGGTATTATAGAAGCAAGTTTCTGTAATCAGGTGATGCGTGGTTATGAAACTGGTTTGAGCGAAGTCCTCCCGAATTCTCATATACTTCATGGGTACTATGCACATACAGGACTGTGCACTTCGCAACTTGTACGATACAAGCAAACAACGTAACTTCATGACTATGATTCTAGGGAATCGCACATATCACATACTTCATTGACTTAGTGTTTACCCAAATAACTCATACATTCAATATGCTTAGAACTACTTGCACATTCAATTATACATGTTCAATACTTAACATATTATCCTCATCCACCATGCACATGAAAATACATATAAAAGCAATAACATATGTAAACATAAATATGAATGTTGACATAAGCATAAGTATACAAAATCACACTCATCCAATCGCATAACACACTTATTTACGTGGTTCACCCCTAGGATAGGAGCTAGGTCCATGGGAACTATTGTTTATATTAATGAGAAGGGTCAATAGTTCTAGTCTGCACACTCAGCTACATACTGTTTTCTCTACAATAGGCCTCTGTGCACTAAGCTGTAGATCCTCTTTCTCCCTTTTTGTTCTTACAATAAAACTGAGACCAAAAATGACCAGTGAAGATCAACAAAGACCAACAAAGATCAACTCTTGAGACCAACCCTTCCCTTACAAAATTTTCCTATTTATAGATCGTGCCTGAAGGTCATGTCTTTACAATGATTGTGGTCCAAAAACCCCATAGTAGCCAAAATCCCCCCAAAAAAGCGCGGTTACCCCGCTAATTTGGCCTGTCATAGTCGACAGCTACTTCACTTGTCTTCGACCACCTTTTTGTGTCGCTTCTGGCTCTAACGCCTCTTCTAAAATATGCAGTTTTGACTGCATAGCTCTCACTGCATTCTGGCATGTCCCTTTCCACCGCTCTGCTTCATCTATCGCTATCGGTCCATCATTCTGCTTCTAATGGTTTCTGCCGCTCTAGATTTCTTACTACTGCCTGTACTAAGCGATAGGTCGCTTTCCTCCAATTTCGCATCACTCCTCACCCTATTCCTGGGATTTTGCGGAGTGTCTTACCCAAAATATATATATATATATGGCATAGGAAAAAACATAAAGAAACAATCAAATAAGAAAAAGAAAGAAGCAAACATAAGAAAACAATTAAAAATGGGAAAAACCAAAAGAAGAACAAAAGAAAAAGAGACAAATATATGTAAAATATAAAGCAAATAAAATAAAATAAAAAACTTAGTAGAAAGAATGGTACACAAAATAAAACCAAACCTAAAAGAATAAGAACTAAAAATAAAGAAAAATAAATATAGATTATATATATCAAAAAAAACAATAAAAACAAGGGAAGGTGCTAAATGCAGAAAGTCCTTTCCTTCAGAATTTGAGTACAATGTAGCCTCCCAATTGGTTAGTTTTAATATTCAGTTCATAAGTAGTTGTTGGAGTAATGGACCCCAATATAGTGGGCAAGTGTTGTGATGTTCCCTTTTACCTAATTGTTAGCCAGGCTTTCATTCATCACGTACGTGTAGTAAGAGTTTCCCCATTTGTGTGTACCAATGAGTCTGATTCCTCAATGAATTTGTATAGCCTTGAACTAAAGGATGACTAAAAATACCTTGAATTGATGAAATGATAGTCATATCAGTTGTTCGGCGCTTCCTACCTACTAGATATCAAAATCAGGGAAAGAAAGAGCTCTCTCAACACAAAAGGGCTGTGGAATCTGGGTAGTTACCGAAAAAGGGTGGACTAGGAGTGGGAAGCCGAGCCACTTAATAGGAAGTCATTCAAAATATTTTGGATTTTCATTATTCTAAATATTTCAGTTTTTCATTTTATAACAATTAGTATTGGGGAGAACTTGAAGAGGGTTGGAATTCAGCAGACAAAGCAAAGTTAGATAAGGATGCTAGCATAAATGAATTCGTCGATGGACAGTGTACTATATGATCTACTAATGCCATTAATGCCAATAATTTACAAAATATTTGATGGAGCAATTGTTTTCTTATTACATATGCATTGATTATTCCCTGGATTTGACATTTCATATTCGATAAATACCAAATGTTCATATGACGTATCTAGATTTAATAATCTAATCCATATTAAAGAATTGAAAAAGGTGTGGCTGATATGGCTTCTATTCTCCTATGTATGTTTTTCATATATTCTAGCATTTTTTTATGATTTACCAAGTCCCATGGAAGGTCTTTCTTGTATGTTATACAACATAACTTTCCAATCATTGGAGTCAATAGTTGGTAGTGCATGGGACTCTTTTTGAATGCATACATCACAGAAGAGGGAACAAGAGCATGTACAAGAAGTATAAAAACCAACATGGTTAATATCACAAAGGAAGAATTAGACTTGGATAAAAACAAGAAGAGATTCATTAAGTTTTTATGAGGGTTAATAATAAAATTTCATTTAGAATTTTTGGTCTCAAAGCTCATGTTCCAACTATGCGATTGCACATTGAGTGAAATTGGCGAGTGGAAGGAAGAAAGAGACCCCATGCACCACATGTCAACGGGACGCATTCTGAGAATAGGTGGAAAACAGATAGAGAATACTGGTATGACGGGGGAATGCCAAACTCCAAGCAATATTAACGTGCAGTGGCAGAAGGACAAAGTAAAGCATAACAGAAGGCCAAATCTACAAAACTTGCTATGACAGCACATAGTGGAAGGGTTTTCTCAACAATTTAAACATTCAACACCGCACATGAGGAGAGGAGGTAGGCCAATCCTTCTAGTTGACTACAATGAAAGTAAAGACTCTGAAATTGAGAGAACCGCTTCCCGATATTCCAACAAAGACATCTATATAACTGGTTAGGGCCATGATGTAAGTGACTTTATATATTTCAAAATCGCTTCTCTAGAAGAATGGGATGAAGCTTAAACCAATTTGCATTCTAACACCATAAACTCTTTAGGGGCATTTTATGAATGTAATTTGAAAGTATATGTTAGGTAGAAATTTCCTTGTTGATATGCATCCATTGACCTCTACAATACGTAGTGGACTAGTGTAGTGCATTAACAGTGTCACAACTTATTTAAGAAGCATCCCTCTAGTTGTCATCCAGGAACAAATGCATAGCCAACAATAGCAAACAAATATCCAACAACATCATTTTCCTTGCAATTTCACCAAACGAACCAACCTCTTTAGAGCATGGAAGACTTCCTGGAAAAAGTATTCTTAATGCCTCCCTTGTTGGACGTAGCCAACATGAAATTTGTGTGATGGGAATACAATGACACCAACAGGTTCCATTGTTGTCTTTCAGGATAGGAGTCCAGGACTTGAACTCTCTGGAAAAAGACAGTCACACCGGTGAACATATGCAGTATCACAACTACAAAGCATCCAATTTATTAGCTTAAATGTTAAGGCAACATCCATTCAATCATCAACGACCAACCCAAGTTTCTCAAGGGATCAATGGAACCAATATGTCTCAGGGTCAATCCATGTTGTGCCTCCCTCAACATTGCAACACTAGCTTGTGGAGAAAACATGAGCGCAACCAAGCAAGAATCCAAAAGGTATGAGATCTATTGTTATTGCTTTCTTCCTCTGCCTGATAGTGATCATATTTGCGTGAAACCTGCCACCCAAAATCCACAAGGTTACAAGGTTTCATGCAACCTATGACTCAAATAGGCTTGGGTGAGTTAATGGAACTCTAACTTTCTTTCTCGTTGTTTGCAATGATAACACACAGTCATGCCTAGTGCATGAAGTTGTGATGTTAAGAATGTACCACTTATTTTCTCTACGAAATCTCCAAGCTATTAAACATTTAATGGTACCAAGTAATGTTAACTTCAATTTAGTATTAATCCACTTACTTGTATGTAATATGAGACAAACCACTTGAATCCACACATGAAAACGGAGGAAAACAGGGTAGGCTAACATAGTGGCTTTCAATATGAGGCCAAATAAGGCCTCTAAAATGTTGATTGCTCTATTTAGAAAAATGCAACAAAAAATTAGGATAAAATCCCTCCAAAGTAATGCTAAGAGTAACCAATTTCGCTTGGGATATTCCTATAGTCCCTGCAGCCGCGCGAGGCACAGACTAATATGAGAGGCAAATATGTAAATATATTGGATGAAATTTGGCAAAGGAAGAACATTTGACTCTTTTAGAACCAGCATAGATCCAAATCCTAGGCTCTATCAAGCGCCAAGAGGGATCAAATCTCCTGAGGTGCAAACCTCTCCTTGAATATCTCCTTGAGTGCAATACCTGAGCCACCTAATCCTAAGCTCTAAAGTCTCTAGTTTAAGTCTCATATTTACTTTTTACTTTGTATTATTCTTTTTTGTTTATGGACGACATAATATTTATTACTTTTTACTTTATATTATTCTTTTTTGTTTACTTTGTATTATTTTGTTACTTGGAAAACTCGACAAACACTCTAAAATCTCATTTTTACTTTTTACTTTGTATTAAAAGTAAAAACTAAAGTCTCTAGTTTAAGTCTCATACTTACTTTTTACTTTGTATTTTTTTTTTGGTTTATGACCAACATAATATTTATCACCTAATCCTAAGCTCTAAAGTCTCTAGTTTAAGTTTCATATTAACTTTTTACTTTGTATTATTCTTTTTTGTTTATGGCCGACATAATATTTATTACTTTTTACTTTGTATTTTTTTTTTATGGTCGAAAATATCAACAAACACTCGACTTACAAGATCTCCCTCATACAAATGTTAGACAAACACTAGACTTACAAGATCTCCATCATACAAATGTTATTTATGGCTGACAATATTGACAAACACTCGACCAACAAGATCTCCCTCATACTAGACTGTAGAGCGCCTCTCGATGCAATTAGAGAGAGGAAGAAGAAGTTTGTGGAACCTCTGGGTTTCCTCTTTTTCTTGGCTTGATTGAGATTATATGTAGTGTCCCTTTTTAATAAATTTGATAAAATTGAAAAAATTGCACTTTTTGGACAATTCAACCACGGGGGGCTCACATAGTGAACTTGTTACATAACACGATCGTTCGCATGATATTAAAGAATATCCATAATTTCACTAAATATTGGAAAATGCATCCTAAAATTTTATTGTTGAACCCCCCTCCCAATATGTCTTTCCAATTAAGAAAACCCCTAATTTCACTAGATATTGTAGGTATCTATTTTTATCAAACCATTTTTAACACCCCCTTTATATCATATTATCAAGTTGTAACAAACATGAGCCCTAACACATCTTGGTATAATCCAACAAGATGCTAAATAAACTAATGGTATAATGCCAATAATGATACCAATAGGATTGCAAGGGTGATTAATCAATTTGTGGCATTGGATAGTGGAAGACCCAACGAGATAGTACCGGGGAAGGAAAAATGTGTAAAAGAAAACCTAGTCAAGATATCAACATAACAAAGAATTTAAAAGACTAATATTCTAATAGTTAGTGCAATAATTAAAAAAGATAATAATTGTAGATGTTTCATGCCACATCTTGCCAATCTACCAATTTTATATCATGTAAATACAAGTATAGCCATAGAGAGCTCATTTTTTCTATAAGCTTAGTAAATTAAACTCCATAAAATGCAAAATTGAAACCCTTTCATGGATGGACTCCCCTACCTTCCTATCAAAACAAATATCATTGATGTTTGAACCTAATGAACATAGAAAAATTCCTCTTACTTTTCAATAACACCAAATGATCATGTGCATAGCTTGGATTTGGGTCATTCACAAGACCTAATGAATTGCCTCCACTTCCTCTACATTTATTCTTGCAATCAAGGGGATTAACAACATTTAGTGGGCCTTTTCTTGGGTTATATCTAGTTTTTTTAATCTTTACAGGAGAGGGAAAAATATCCATTGTTAGGTTTCAAGCATGCAATAGTTATAAAGATACACGGATGATGAAACTTATATGATACCATTTCATAGTAACGACAACACATAGAGTATGTAAATAAGGATTTAGATTTTCACCTATGTTTATGTTAGTTCCAATACAATATTAAGATAGATGCCTTGCATATAAGAATTGAAATTACAATTATGAATGTGCCAAATATAACTCAATCTAACAACTATTCCTAACTGATATTGTGAAAATATTAAAGAAGAATACAAAAAGTTGAAAGGCATAATTAATCTAGAAACATTGATCTAGCTTTTCTTGGTTCTAGTGAGCCAAGAAAGATTGATCTCACTTTTCTTGGTTGTTGTAGAGAAAGGTTTAATTGAATCTCAATACCCACCTAAACCCCAACCTAAATAATGAAGAGTTAGATCTTTTACTTGAATGCCTACAAAAAATACAATACAATTGTTCAAGTCCTGAACTCCCAATTAGCTACATATTTTAACTTAAAGATGAAAAACAATATAACATCAATTCAAACTAAGACTAAATAAGATATTAAATGAGGATTGCTAAAGGACAATAATCTAAAGAGACTTCCATTGATATTATCATTGGTACACTATTATCATATTTATCTAAAACTTATGATCATAAGCAATATCAAATAAAAATGGAGGGCCCTTAAGTTTTAGGTGGGTATGATTTCAGCCCATGATTCGAAGGTATGAATCCATCCCATGATTTGGAGGTTATTCCTCGGCATATCCAAATAAAATAACCCCCAATATTTATATTACTATGTCAAATTAAAAACCCCACTTGACCCCTTAATACGGGGAAGTATATTTTTGAGGTTTTTAAGAGTATTCAAACCCCCAATATGAATGGACATGATTTGATATTTCCTCACTAGTGAACCCCCTGTAAATTTGACCCTTAAACTAGTAATGACTCAAAAGCTTCCAAATGAATCCAAATGCTTATGAATTGGGTCTGAAGGTGCTTGAAAGGTATTAATACATAAAAATGAGGCTGATGGATGCTTGGAAACTCTCAAAAGACTTCTGCAACCTTCATTTACAATCAGGAGAAAATAGGGAAATTTACTAGTCAATTCGAGGTTCAAAACCCCCAAGGGTAGGGGACAAAAATGGATTCTCAAATGCAGTAAGACCAGGGATGATTTTAAGAAATCCCCCAAAATTTATATGTATAAAAAATGGGCGATTCTCCCCGATATATAGGAAAACTTGAAGGCGATTTTATCAATAATATAATATGTATATATAATTTTTTTGGAAAATCTTTCATTTCATTATATAATGCTATAAAATCGTGGCGAATATTTCACTAAATTATAAGATATTGTAAAATCTTGGCGAATATTTCACTTAATTATAAAAAATTGTAAAAACTTGGCGAATCATTCACTGGTTTATAAAATATAGTAAAATTTGCAAATCTTTTATCAATAAGACTCAATCTTTTGATTATGTAGATTACTAAGGTAGTGCAACAAAATAACATACACCGGAGCTCAACTCTGGAATCTCTCGACTCCTAGACTCTCGAGTGAACAAGTGTATGAAGGATGAGAGGATGGATTTATTTATTGTTAAATTTTCATAATTTACTTCAATCTGATCTAGGATCTTAACTAAGAGAACAACATGTACAGCAAATATACAACATATCAATCATGGACACAGTAATGCAAGCACACAAGAGACACAGAGTTTACTTGGGGAAAACCATAAAGGTGAAAAACCCTAATAACTTCCTTAGAGATAGATAGAGCAATGATACAACCAGAATACAAGAGATAGTCTTCTCCTAGCAGCAGAGCCTCCTCCTCCACAAGTGCGCCACTCTCCCAAGTGTGAGTGAGAGAATAGAATGTGTAAAATGAGAGAGACACAATCTCTATTTATACACTAACTTGACTTGACCTTTACTCAACTAGGTCAGCCTCAACTTAACCACTTAACATAATGCTGACTAGGCCGACCCCCACTAGGGTGGTCTAATACCCCTTTGATCCACATGGCCGACCCCCAATAGGGTGGTCTAATAACCCTTTGACCCACATGACTTATACAGGGCCGACCCCAACAAGGTGGTCTAATAACCCATCAAGTATAAGTTACGACACTTACAATATAAATTAAGACACTTCCGTATAGAGGAATAATAACATCTCTATATGAATACAACCACTTCCGTATAGAGGAATAATAACATCTCTATAGGAATACAATATACACATATGTGAAATACATTCCGAAGTTACATATACATCAACACTCCCTCTTAACTAGGAAGGTATTTCTCGACACAGGTCTTCTAGCACAAGTCATCTTCTCTGGATCATCATCACTGGATAATCGTCATCGAATCATCATCATCATAACTGCTGCTACTATCTCAATCAATCTCTGAATCTACTCGTCATAGGAAGTGTCAAGCACTCTAATTGCAGATAATTAAATATCAAACACACAGAGCGTATGAAATTTATTGTCAACCCGAGAAAGTCTTTTTATTTCAAAGGACAAGTGCACAATATATGCTTAAACACAAAACCATTAGAAGTGAATACTTTTATCTTCTATCATCCATATTCATCCCAAGAATCTCTGCAATCCCAATTGCCTTCTAACTGCTATACTACAATTCTTTTCTATTATGCATCAAAAAGAAATGGTATCAGATCTAATCAACAATTGCAAGAAGGAAATCTCATCCGCATTCTAAAATAATCAACTGTCTAATCTAATCAAGCTGGGAATCATAAAGCATGACCTGCACATTACTCTAGAATTTTAATGAAGGAGATTGAAACAACTGTTCTAAGAAACTGAATTGCAGAATATAAATCAATCAACACATAACAGGAAAGCTAAATTGTAAGAGATCCTGGGATTACGTTTCTGCTGTAGGATGAACACGGCAGTGTGAACAGAAATTGAAGTGTGTAAAACAAACCTGACTCAGTCGACTGTTATTTGATACCATTCACCAATCTCACGGAAATATAATCGTTACTAAGAAATCCACACAATAAATATTGCTGCTGCATACAAAAGAAAGAACAAAATATCACACAACAAGAAAGATGAAATCCTAAATTAACACAGCAATCTCTGTGGAAGACGGGCCCAGTCTTCACACAGAGACGCTGGTCGAACAACACTCTCTTTAACTCAGAAGTAACTCCTTATATTAACAGAAGAATGAGTACACAGTTTCCGCTCGGTTGCTAATACAAGATAAATTAATTGTTTGCTGTCCAACCCCTCGGTCGAGGCAATCCCACATATTTATACATACAATTTGCAACATCTAAACCTATAATTGGGCAGCCATGAAGATCTCTGATCTTCAGGCGCCCTAAATAATCTAGCTGTTACAATGCATGGCAGAACTGAAATATCCAAATATGAGGGGAGTTATTAACTGTCCCAAGAGTGGCGGTCCTTCCAGCTCACAGCTGGATTCGAGCAGCGACATACTTAAGATAGCACTTTATGTTACAGCTGCCCTGCCACGACTGTGCCTTGATTGATGATTTGAGCCCCAAGGAACCTTCTACAAGCAATGGACGTCCCTTCCTCCATGACTTGTTCAGCTCCGATCTTCCTGCAGTCTATTTGTCTTACTACCTTCATAAATCGCATCATGTTAGCACAAATTAAGAGATGCACAGCTTTAATCATCACAATCATCAGTATTAATACAATAAAACAATAATCGGCCATACCTTGGTAAATTGGGGAATAAGATAAGGACAATAAGTCGAATTGCCAAGGTAATTGGTGTGAGACAAGGGAAGGGAAGATGATAAATGATGGTCAAAAAGGGCCAATTCTGGGCTCAACATCTCCCCCCAACCACCCTGTTGCATGTCCTCATGCAACAACCTGCATCTAAATCTTGAACTGAGCTCTGTCCAGGAGAGAGGAAGGAATGTAGGTAAATCAGGCACCTCATCTACCTTTTTGAAAAAGCTTCTATGAGCAACCCGGCATCTTCCAACTTCACTGTTTCCCTTCCACTGCTTCTTGCTGATATCTGAGAATGCACTTGGTGTGGTGGGAATCTTTCTGCAGTTCTCTTATGCTATGCCTGGGGAAGTTGAAAAGACACCCTCAATCTGAATCCAACTCAATGACACCTGTAGGAGGTGGAAGCACTGGTTCTTGTGGGACAGTGTCTTCCAGCGCATCTAATGTTAACAGGAGAGTTGCTGGTTCTTGTGTAACAGCAACATCCCTTAACCCATCTTCAGCAGCTACCTTCATTGCTTTTGGAGACACTGGTTCTTGTGTAACAGTATCTTCTTTGTCATTCTGCTGCCGAGATTGAATATCCTTTTCAATTTGCAGCTCCTCCTCCAAGATTTCAGTGTCACCTGAGCATGGTGTCTGTACCTGTTCATTGTCACTCCACTGTGTGTCAGGGATGATATCCACTCCCAGGTTATCTCCCAGCTGTAATTCAGGAGTTTTTGTTGCAGCCTCCTCTTCCAAGATTTCAGTGTCACCTGAGCATGGTGTCTGTACCTGTTCATTGTCACTCCACTGTGTATCAGGGATGATATCCACTCCCAGGTTATCTCCCAGCTGTAATTCAGGAGTTTTTGTTGCAGCCTCCAAGGATGTTGGTTCTTGTGTAACAACATCCTGGCTTACCTCTTCATCCTTTTTCTGCTGCATCTCCTCTTCTATGAGTTCCGTATCATGGGAGCTCTCTGGGGTTACAACCCAGAGTTCATCATTGAATGCCAAAGTATCCTCTGTCTCAGCTTCTCCTACTGTCTGCTCAGCCGGTTGGATAGTCCTATTCAGGATTGCTGGTTCTTGTGTTGCAGCATCCTGTTCCAACTTATCACTGTCCTGCCTTTCCGTTTCTTCTTCTAAAATTATTGTGTCCTGGAAACGTTCTGGGGTTACAGCACAAAATTTTTCACTATCCTCCAGAGTATCCTTCGGCTCCATGATCTCTGTATCAAGGGAACATTCTGGAGTCTCACCATATTCTTTTATAAGCTCCAGAGCATCCTTCATTTCCCGTTCTTCTCCCATCTGTTCTATGATTTCTATGTTGTGGGAGCATTTTGGGATTGCCATACATTCCTCATAAATTTCCAGGGCATCCTCCACTCCATGTTCTTCTCCCATCTGTTCTATGACTTTTGCATCATGGGAAGTGGCAGCTGCAGCAAGGATGTTTAAAGGTGCTGGTTCTTGTGTAACAGCACCTTCTTTCTCCACTGCTTTCCCTTCTGTGGCTACAGGCTGTTGTGCTGAATAGGTGCTAAGTAAAATTTTATGGCCTGCTTCCTCAAAGATCTCCCCACAGGTGGGGCAGAGTATTCGCTCATCCTTTTCTCCAGCTCCAGCAGAAGCTGATTCCTCCACTTGGTCTGCAGCCTCTATTAATGTATACATCTTTCTTCCACCCTGCTTTCTACAGATTTCCTTCCATGTTTCCAGCTCCTTTCTAAGTGCTTGGAGGTCCTCTTTCAGCATTGCATTCTCATACAAGAGTCCCTCAATTTCAGGTTCTTCCTCCACTGGCCTTTGTGGAGCATCCCTCGGTTTTGGTGTAAGGATTGGTGGTTCAACCTGTGTTTCTAAGGTTGCCCATTTTGTTCTAGCTGCCTCTGCTGCTGTGATTGATCGAGTTCGTTTCCTTCTGATTGGTGCCACTAAATCAAACTCATTGGTGGCCCTCTTCCTTTTTTGTGGCGTTTTCTTTTGTGACTTTCCTTTTTGTGATGTTTCTTCTTGTGGAGCTGGAATATAGGGGGGCAAAACTGAAGTTAAAGGAATATTTCCCTGCCCCTCATGCTGTTCTTCTTCAATCACAGCTGCTCCTCCTGCCCACTCCGGTGAAGACTCGATTGTGACCAGCTCAATATCTTCTTCCATTGCTCTGGCTCCGTCATCTTCAGGTTCCATTGTCGCAGCATTTGATGCTGCTCCAATTTCACCTTCTACTGTCGGAGCTGCCCTGTTATCTAGGTTTTCCGCGAGGGTTTCATCTACATTGTCACCTGACGGCTCTGTTTGTGCTTCCCCTCGCTCTCCTTCAAATGCAGTGTCATCCCCCACTGGTTCTGCTTGTGCTGGGGATTCATATACTTCAAATGGCTCTGCCTGTGCCCCTGTTTGTTCTTCCTCTGTGGTTTTATCCACCCCGGATGGTCCTGCCTGTGCCCCCTGTTGTTCTTCTTCCGTTTCATCCCTCCCGGATGGTCCTGCCTGTGCCCCCTGTTGTTCTTCTTCCGTTTCATCCCTCCCCCCAACTTCACTGGAGGAACTCCGGTCCTCCTGTTGTGGCGGAACCGGTATTTGCTGTAATGGAATGACCCTCAAGGGAACAGGTTGCTGTGGTCGGGTAATGAATTGCTGCCATGTTATATTATGTTGGGCCAGGGTTCTTACAATAATTAACTTAATAAGGCCATGGTGGGTGAGGGAGGATAATGGGTGCTTTGCAGATTGAACAAATGTTGCCATATGGCGCAAGTCGTGCAATAGATAAAATGGAATATTCAACAAAATGCCATGACGGAGATGAGAAAGCAAAGGAAGTTCAGAGTTGTACATAGTTTGGTATCTACCTTCGCAGGTAATGTACTTCTTGAGGAAGACAGCAACCTGGTCCCATGGCTGCGGAAATGACTTCAGTGCAATCCCTCTCCTGGATGCTTCAACTTGCTCCCCTGGAAGTAAAAATTCTTCCCGTGCAACCGTTGCAGGGACTCGACGGTTAAACCAAGGTTTTCCCACCATCGGGATAGCTGTAACCTCGGATATAATGACCTCAGAAACATCTATACACAGCCCCCACACCGTGGAGTGTGTTTTAGTAAGATTCAAGGCAAATTGCAGGGCTGCATCCCGATCAAATCCATCCAATCGTTCAAAGAACTCGACCCAGCCAGCAGCTTGAAAAATGGCCAGAACTTGCAGATTCCGTCTAAGTTCCCTGGTATTGAAAGGTTCATGGCGAACTGGAATGCCCATGGTCCTGGCTGCAAGATGAAATTGCTGTTCGACAGAGTACAGGATGCCAGAATGGAAGCTGCAGCACAGAGAATGCACGAATCGTTGAGCGGAGACGTTGAGCGAATGAACTAATTCGGAAAGTTAAGCGCAGAGAAGAGTTTAAAATTTTCATGCCGAATTGGGGAGGGTGGCAGTTATTAGTATTACGCCGTACGAGGGAAAGGTTTAATCAGGTATAAATGGTGGTACGAGTGAAGGTACGGCCAATCTCGTTTAAATGATATCAATATTTAATCACGTGATAAATGAAAGCCATACCTCATAAAACTGTGCGTCGGAAGGCTGCGGAAACTGGTGGAGCATGCAGTTGGTGACGTCACGGAGCCGGAAGCGTGCACAGTCAGACGTGGGATCATGACGAATCGGATAAGGCACTGATTTCCTTCGCCGGTAAAACACAAGGCGTCGCATCCTCCGGGTTAAAATAATGAGTTCGCCGGCAGGACTGGGATGAATCAGCATCATAATTAGCAGGTTGAACAATCCTTCTGTTAACACGGGAGTTACCATTGCAAGTTGCCAAAGAAATGATCACACGGCCTATGAAAAAGCTTGTTGCAGCTGGCAGGAAAGAAGTTACAGCCACCGGAAAAGAATTCACGGCAGCCGGAAAAAGATTTACGATATCAGGGAAAATTACGGCTGTCACGGGAAAGTTTTACGGCGGCGGGAAAAAAACTTACAGCTGGCGGGAAAAGATTTTACGATTATGGGAAATATGTCGCAGCCGCTGGAAAGAAATGGCAGCTACGTGGAAATGATGTGGAAGTGACTTGGTCAATGAGGTGGCAGCCGCCGAGAAATAAGGTGGCAGCCGGGAAAGAAAAAAAAAAATAAGGTAGCAGCCGTCGGGAAATGATGTGGCGGCTGCGGAAAAAAGATGTTGCAGCCGCCGAAGTTACAGCCGCCGAAATTGCAGCTGTCGGAAAAGATTTGACGGTGGACGGAAAAAGGACATTACGGCTACCGGGAAGTGAAATGGCCGTGGCTGGTAAATGGAGTGGCAGCTGCGGAAAATGAGATGGCAGCCGTGGGAGATGAGGTGGCAATAGCTGGTGAATGAGGTGGCAACCATGGGGACGATGAGGTGGCAGCCGCGGAAACTGGAGTTGCAGCCGCCGATGTTGCAGCCACCGATGTTGCAGCCACTAATGTTGCAGCCACCGATGTTGCAGCCGCTAATGTTGCAGCCACCGATGTTGCAGCCGCTAATGTTGCAGCCATCGATGTTGCAGCTGTCGGAAAAGATTGACGGCTGACGGAAAAGGGAATTATGGCTACCGGGAAAAGGATAATATGGTTGCCGGAAAACGATATACAGCTGCTGGAAAATATGTTGCAGCTGCCGAAAAATATGTTGCAGCTGTCGAATTTTTTTTTATTTTTTTATTTTTTTTTTTTAACTTAAGAACAGCACGGGGAGATTTTCATTACGGGCCCAAACTGATCGTTCTCCCGGCGCTTCCCTGAAAATTTTTTAAAAGACAACAGCAAACAAAGAGATCAAATGCAAAGAGAAAGAAAACGACAACTATACGTTACAGCAAGAAATTATTTATGTACAGCAAATATAATTTTCAGTTTAAGATTTGGCAAAGGTAGAGAAATGTTCCTGCTCTGGTGCCAATTGGTAGTTTGGATCAGCAGCAATCTGTGAAATGAATGCATCTTTCGAAATGGGCTTCCGATACAGTCGCAGTCTGTGGCCATTAGCAAGTAATGGTATACGGTTTTCATCAATGGTGACCAGGCGAACAGTGCCGTTGTCAAATACCCTGTCAACCAAATATGGACCCAGCCATCTTGTGCGTAATTTCCCTTTGAAATCCTTCTTGAATCTGGAGTCGTATAATAGTGCCCAGTCTCCTTCACGGAAGATTTTCTTTTTGATGAATCAGTCATGCCAATTAGATCTCTGTTGCTGAAGCAGCACAGTCTGGTCTACCGCGGCTAACCGTTTCTCATCCAATTCATTTAATTGATTCAATCTTCTTTTCTGGGATTCTGTTACATCCAGGTTCATTTCAATGGCTGTTTTCAGGGTCTTGATCTCAAATTCAATTGGAAAGATGGCACTCTTTCCATACACCAGATCATAGGGAGAAAAGCCCATGGTGTTGTGCCAAGTCGTGCGATATGCCCACAGTGCTTCTGGAAGTCTGTCAACCCAATCCCTTCGATGGCTTTTAACTGTTTTAGTAAGGATTGCTTCGATAACTTTATTAGTGCTTTCCACCTGACCATTGGCCTGGGGATGATAAGGTGAAGCTATCTTGTGCTGCACATGATACTTCCGGAGCAAGGATTCAAATTGGTGTGAAATAAATTGTGGTCCCCCATCGGTAACTACTTCCTTTGGTACTCCAAAACGGGTAAAAACTTCACTGTACAGGAAATCAATCACCGCCTGGTCATTTGCCTTGGCCACAGCTACAGCTTCTACCCACTTAGTCATGTAATCTGTACACACCAGGATGTAAACCTTCTGTTTGGAAGGAGGGTTGATAGGACCAACAAAGTCCAATGCCCATCTATCAAACGGTTCTAGTACCACTTGGGGCTGTAAAGGAATCTGATCTGTCTTATTAGGTTGGCCCATCCTTTGGCAGCTGTCACAGGACTGAACATATCTTTTAGCATCTCTGAACAGTGTCGGCCAATAATAGCCCATCCGCAACGCCTTATGCCCTGTTCTTTTGTCTGCAAAGTGTCCTCCGCAAGGTTCATCGTGACAGGCCTTCAGTATATGAAAGATCTCATCTTCCCTTACACATCTTCTAATTTCAAGATCAGGTCCGGTGTAAAAGAGATGGCCTTTGAGCCAACAATACCTGGCACTTTGCTGAATAATTTTTCTTTTCTCTTGTTTAGACATATGTGGCGGAAGCTTCCCTGCAACCAAATAATTAGCAACGTCTGCATACCAGGGTGAATGAGCTGAGAGTGCGAATAAATGTTCATCCGGGAAAGCATCCTCAACAGGTGCACTGTCATCATTGTTAGTAAATCGTGATAAAAAATCAGCAACAACATTTTCTTTTCCAGGTTTATCTATAATAGTAATATCAAATTCCTGTAATAATAAAAGCCACCTGGTTACTCTGGCATTAGTGACAGGTTTATTCATTAAATACTTAATGGCAGAGTGGTCAGTATGCACGAATGTAGGATACCCAGTAATGTAATGCCGAAACTTATTAATAGAATAAACAATAGCAAGGAATTCTTTTTCAGTAACAGTATAATTTAGTTCAGCAGGGGCTAAGTTTTTACTAACATAATAAATAGCATAAGGTACTTGACCATCCTGCTGTCCTAGTACTGCTCCAATGGCGGTATCAGAAGCATCTGAAGAAATGTGGAAAGGTATGGTCCAATTAGGTCCCCTCAAAATAGGGGCTGTGGACAGTTTCTCTTTAAGCTTATCAAATGCTGTCTGGCATGCTGTACTCCATACAAACTGTGCGTCCTTCATTAACAATGAAAACAAAGGAGAAGCAAGTTTGGAGAAGTTTTCTATGAATCTCCTGTAATACCCAGCATGTCCCAGAAAACTTCGCACCTCTTTCTGAGTTGAAGGAGTTGGTATATTCTTTATCACCTTAATTTTTGAAGGATCCACTTGAATACCATCAGTAGAGATGAAATGTCCTAATACCACTCCCTCACTCATCATCATGTTGCATTTTTCAGTGCTTAGTGAGAGGCGAGCCTGTTCACAGCGAATTAAAACTTTCTTCAAATTTTCCAGTGCTTCCTCAAAATCCCTGCCATAAGGAGTAAAATCATCCATAAAAACTTCCATGCTATCATTAACCAATTCAGAAAATATGCCAATCACAGCTCTTTGGAACGTTGCAGGTGCATTGCACAATCCAAAGGGAAGCACCCTGTAGGCGAACGTTCCCCAAGGGCAAGTGAAGGTGGTCTTATCCTGATCCTCTGGAGAAATCTGAATTTGATTGTACCTGCTGAACCCATCCAGGAAGGAGAAAAACTTCTTCCCAGATAGGGTATCAAGTACCTGGTCAATAAAGGGCAGAGGAAAATGATCCTTTTGTGTAGCTTTGTTCAGCTCCCTATAATCGACACAGACTCTCCATTTACCATTTTTCTTGGGTACAATTACAAGTGGGGAAACCCACTCACTGTCTGAGATAGGATAGATGAATCCTGCTTCCAAGAGTTTCTGGATTTCTTCCTTCACTATATCCCTCAGATTGGGGTTCATGCGTCGTTGAGGTTGACATACAGGTCGGGAGTCGTTTTTAATATAAATATGATGAGTGCACAGACTAGAAGGAATACCCTTCATGTCGGTATACTCCCAGGCGAATGCCCCCTTACGTTCCTTCAAGAGATTGGTTAGGCGCTTTTGTTCTTCTGAGGAGAGACCGGGATTGATGTTCAAAGTTCTTCCAGGCTCTACCTCAATAGGAATGCTTCTCGAGTTTTTCAATACTGGGATTATGTTTGTGTCATTGGCTAGTGCTTCCTCCGTAAGCTGTTCCTGTTCTTCTTTACCGAGGGTACTGTTCAGGAGTTGATAAACTTCCTTGTCTACTGAAGCAGGTTCGCTAATGAAATTATTAATGGCATCGTCTTCTGTTTCGTTTTTGAAGGTTAGTGCCTTCCCTATTGTTAGTAATGGCTGAACATCTTCCTCTTCTTCCTGTTCTATCCAAAGGGAGGTTTCAGTTTCTAGACTCGGCCGTGCTGGAGGGTACAGGGTGAGGTTTTTGGTTTCCATGCCATCAGATATAGTCATAGATCCTGATCGACAGCTGATGCAAGCATCAGCTGTAGCCAACCAGGGCCTCCCCAGAATCAATGGATGTCCCCCCAGCTGTGATTTTGGTTGTAATACCAGAAAGTCGGCAGGGTATTCCCATGAGTCTACTGAAATAACAAGGTCGTCCAAAATCCCTTCGGGTCTGATGGTGGATCTGTCTGCCAATTCTAAGATAGTAGGGGTCGGTCTAATATTGGTGAATCCGAGCTTCTTTACAGTCTCCATCGTTATAACATTGATCGCAGCTCCTAAATCTACTAGTACGTTGGGTATCTGCGTTTGTCCTATGTGTACAGTGACAGTAGGATTGCCGGGATCCTCATACTTGGTTATAGGGGTTTTTCCAGTCATTAAAGCGGATAAATTCCCTATAACATGAACAGTAGGAGGATCTCTGGGTTTCCTTCCCGGTCTTTTAGTGCACAGATCCCGAACAGTTCTAGCATAGATAGGTACATCTTGAAGAGCTTGTAAAAGGGGAATCTTAACATAAAGGTTCTTCAATTCTCCTAGGAGATTGAACTGAGGTTGCCCCCCTCTTTGTGGCAGCATCAATCTCTCAGGGTAAGGTGGTTGCCTTACCAACTGGGTAGGCTGCGTGTTATCCACTTCATCGTTTAATGTTTCAGCCCTCCCATCTGAGGGATGCTCAGCATCTTCAGTGATAGGAACCGGATCAAATGGATGCTGGGAACTCTCTCCTTTGTCATACACAGTTGGTGGAATATTTTCTGCAGTTACACGTTCTACTATCTTTCCAGACCGTAAGCGAATATCATTACAAGGTACAGGGGAGAGAGAGTAGGCCGGCATATTGAGAGCTTCCAATTGCTGGACTGTTTTATTATTTGGGTTAGGGTTAGGTTGGGCAGGCAGCTGAGGCCATATTGGTATGTTAGGCACAGGATTATTTTGCAGCTGCAGCTGCGACTGCTGAGGTGGGTATTGAAGATATTGATGAAATTGAGGATATGGAGGATATGGTAACTGTTGAGGTGGAGGTGGTTGAGGAAACTGGTTCCCAGGATGGAAGTTCCTCCATCCAGGAGACCATGAAGTAGGTTGGTGTGGAGGCTGTGTCCAAGGACTCCATGAATTATAACCTTGCATCGCAGGTTGAGGGGAATTCCACTGAGCATAATTTGAAGGGAATTGTGTATTCACATTTTGCATATTAGTATTCCAATTATTCAAATTATTCAAAAATGGAAATGAGTCGGGAGACATACCTTGATTCCGGGGCTGCCAGGGTTTCTTCTGTGCAATGAAGTAGGCTGAATCCACCTCTGGAGTTGATGCCTGCAGAACATCCTTCACTTGGGGCAACGTGGGGAATTCTTTCATATCATGGTTCAGCTCGCACAGCTGACACACTTGTACTTTGTCAAGAGGGCATTCTTTCAGTGGATGAGTCTTTCTACATCGGGGACAAAACACACCTAGTGTGAGATCCTCCACTGCCTGTCTTTGCTTGGCCTTCAAGACGTCAATCTCTGAAGAGATAGAGCTCATCATTTCTGTTTTAAAATTTTCAAGAAGAT
Source organism: Larix kaempferi (assembly GCA_027924585.1). NCBI lineage: Eukaryota > Viridiplantae > Streptophyta > Pinopsida > Pinales > Pinaceae > Larix > Larix kaempferi. The sequence continues at coordinate 981,750 of BSBM01000642.1, read as the reverse complement.
TGCCTATCTCTGCCCGTGTAGCTCCCCCATTGGATGACTTCTGAGTTCTGTCAAAGACATCACGTTCCATCTTATCTCGTTTATTCTGCTTATTATGCCTAGAAGATCCCCTGGAGTATCTCTTACATAATTCCACAATTGTCTCAAAGGGTTCTTTAGAGATATCTCCCTTCCCTAATAAATTTAGCATGTCTAAACAATCGTCCCTGATCCCTCGAAGCAGGATTATCTTAAGCACATCTAGTCCCATGTTCGTATGTCCAGCTCTCTGCACATTGTACAGCAACCTCTCTACAAAATCCTCCAAGCTTTCATCCTCCTTCTGTACCATCTTGAATAACTCCTCCCTTTTGTCCCTGGTGTTGCAATATTCTTGATATTTTTCCAGGAACACTTGCTTCATCTTGTTCCAATTAGCAACAGTTCCTCCCCCAAGGCTCATGAACCAACGTAATGCATTGTCCTTCAGGGTGGCAGGAAAAAGCTTCAACTTTTGAGCATCTGTGACATAATCATAGCTGCGACAGAGGATATCGAATTCAAACAGGAATTCGTCTGGATCTTCTGCCGCCCTGCCATGGAAGCGGGGTAACACCGATGGTGAGATATTTTTCATAGGAGCTGTCCCCTCTAGCTGCTGTATTGGGAATTGCAATGTAGCCATAGTCTCTGGCGGGGAATTATCTTCATGATGGTATTGTACCACTGCTTCTTCCTCTTCGTTCTCATGTCTATTACTCATCTTTTCTTCTGTATCTTCTCCTTCGTTTGTTCCTTTGTTCTTTACCTCAGTTGTAACAGCTGCGTATTCTTCGGTTGTAACAGCTGCGTATTCTTCGGTTGTAACAGCTGCGTATTCTTCGGTTGCAACAGCTGAATCAGCTGTTACTTCTTTAGCAGGAGTATATGCAGGAATCACAGCTGCTCCTGTATCTTTCACTGTAGATCCTGATGCTAACGCTCCAGGATCAGCAGGGCCTCTTTTGATAGGAGTCTCCTGTTGACGAGATCTGACAGCTGAATCAGTTTTGTCAACAAGGTCGTCAATGAATGTTCTTCTGCCCAGCGGTGGACCTCGACCACGACCCGAACCACCTGTACTGTTAGTAATTTGTGGGGTTTTGGGGGTCGGGAGGTGATCGCGTTTTACCCCCCTCGTATTCATGCGAAGCAGATCATTTCAAAATCAACCAAAAGACTGACTAAAAGCAATTATCAGATCAACTAATGACTAGTGTTTAATTTTCATCCTTCCCCGGCAACGGCGCCAAAATGTCAAGCACTCTAATTGCAGATAATTAAATATCAAACACACAGAGCGTATGAAATTTATTGTCAACCCGAGAAAGTCTTTTTATTTCAAAGGACAAGTGCACAATATATGCTTAAACACAAAACCATTAGAAGTGAATACTTTTATCTTCTATCATCCATATTCATCCCAAGAATCTCTGCAATCCCAATTGCCTTCTAACTGATATACTACAATTCTTTTCTATTATGCATCAAAAAGAAATGGTATCAGATCTAATCAACAATTGCAAGAAGGAAATCTCATCCGCATTCTAAAATAATCAATTGTCTAATCTAATCAAGCTGGGAATCATAAAGCATGACCTGCACATTACTCTAGAATTTTAATGAAGGAGATTGAAACAACTGTTCTAAGAAACTGAATTGCAGAATATAAATCAATCAACACATAACAGGAAAGCTAAATTGTAAGAGCTCCTGGGATTACGTTTCAGCTGTAGGATGAACACGGCAGTGTGAACAGAAATTGAAGTGTGTAAAACAAACCTGACTCAGTCGACTGTTATTTGATACCATTCACCAATCTCACGGAAATATAATCGTTACTAAGAAATCCACACAATAAATATTGCTGCTGCGTACAAAAGAAAGAACAAAATATCACACAACAAGAAAGATGAAATCCTAAATTAACACAGCAATCTCTGTGGAAGACGGGCCCAGTCTTCACACAGAGACGCTGGTCGAACAACACTCTCTTTAACTCAGAAGTAACTCCTTATATTAACAGAAGAATGAGTACACAGTTTCCGCTCGGTTTCTAATACAAGATAAATTAATTGTTTGCTGTCCAACCCCTCGGTTGAGGCAATCCCACATATTTATACATACAATTTGCAACATCTAAACCTATAATTGGGCAGCCATGAAGATCTCTGATCTTCAGGCGCCCTAAATAATCTAGCTGTTACAATGCGTGGCAGAACTGAAATATCCAAATATGAGGGGAGTTATTAACTGTCCCAAGAGTGGCGGTCCTTCCAGCTCACAGCTGGATTCGAGCAGCGACATACTTAAGATAGCACTTTATGTTACAGCTGCCCTGCCACGACTGTGCCTTGATTGACGATTTGAGCCCCAAGGAACCTTCTACAAGCAATGGACGTCCCTTCCTCCATGACTTGTTCAGCTCCGATCTTCCTGCAGTCTATTTGTCTTACTATCTTCATAAATCACATCATGTTAGCACAAATTAAGAGATGCACAGCTTTAATCATCACAATCATAAGTATTAATACAATAAAACAATAATCGGCCATACCTTGGTAAATTGGGGAATAAGATAAGGACAATAAGTCAAATTGCCAAGGTAATTGGTGTGAGACAAGGGAAGGGAAGATGATAAATGATGGTCAAAAAGGGCCAATTCTGGGCTCAACAGGAAGTTCCACAGAGCCAGTCCTTTTTCATACTGGATGTAGGCCCACCAACTATAAGTATTCTTCATCACTGTCCATACTGTGGAATCCTCAGGACTTATTATGTGCGTTACAAAACCTGGCTGCATCATCCCAGGCTATTACAAGCACAAAGCTCTACCTGTCGGATCTCCCAGGAGCACATTACATGTGACCCATCACAAAAAATGGTTGAAGCATCCCAGGATGTTACGAGCGCACAGCTCTACCTGTCAGATCTCCCAGGAGCACATTACATGTGATCTCACCACAAAACCTGGCTAAAGCATCCTAGGCTGTTACGAGCACACAGCTCTACCTGTCAGATCTCCCAGGAGCACATTACATGTGGTACACCACAAAACCTGGCTGAAGCATCTGAGGCCTTTTTCATCCTGTCCAGATCTCCCAGGAGCAAATTACATGTGGTCATGGCAAAACCTGGATGAAGCATCTGAGGCCTTTTTCATCCTATCCAGATCTCCCAGGAGAAAATTACATGCCATAGGACAAAACCTCGCAAGAGCATCTCAGGATGTTACAGGTACAAAACTCTGACCTGAAGATCTCCCAGGGCACAAATTACATGTCCTCCCAGAGCAATGTCTCGAAAGAGAATCACAGGCTGTTACGGGTACACAACTCCGACCTATAGGATCTCCCAGACATGCTCATCTGCACAAGCTGATCCACAGCCATAGAGTATCATCCTGATACTCACCATACATCATCCTGATGTACACATGATCATCCTGATCATCATCACTGCATCATCCTGATGCATGTCATCTGGAGAAGCTTGTCATCCACGATCATCCTGATCATACAATGCATCCACCTGATGCATACCAAGTATCAACCTGATACATATCACCATACATAGTGTATCCACCTGATACATAGATACATGATCCACACAATGTATCCATCAACATACATGATCTACCTGATCATACCTGATATATATCAACATACATGATCTACCTGATCATACAATGTATCCACCTGATACATATATAGATACATGGTCCAAGCATCCAACATGATGCATATACAAAACATATAAATGATACAACTGATCATATCCAGCATCCTCCTGATGCATATACAGAGTAGTAACTGGAGCATCGTCCTGATGCTCATCATCTAGCGCTTACATCCATAGCCATGTGAAGGATCCTCCTTCCAACATGCTTGGAATGGCTTCTGCAAATGTGTCCATCACTTCTTCCTCGAAGTGTCATCAATCTGAAGAACACCAAGCCTCTCCCTGAAGTACTCGAAATTCACCCTGGCTAGTGGCTTCGTCAGCACATCCACAATCTGCTCGTCTATCGCAATGTACAGGAGCTTCACAGCTCCTCTCTGCACCATATCCCTGATATAGTGATATTTGATCTCTATGTGTTTTGACCTGTCATGAAACACTGGGTTCTTGGACAGCTTCACACAACTCTAGTTATCACAAAATATACCAATAGCATCCAACGGGACATCAAATAACTCAGACAATAGCTTCTGAAGCCATACTGCCTCACAACTATTTGAACATGCTACAACATACTCTGCCTTAGTTGTACTCAGTGCTATGCAGGACTGCTTCCTACTGAACCAAGAGATCTCACCTGATCCCATACTGAAGCAACATCCATATGTGCTCTTCCTATCTGTAGCCCAATCTGAATCAACATAACCCTGCAGGTTAAACTTTTGATTCGCTTCATACTTGAGCCCATAATCCACTGTACCCTTCAGGTACCTCAGAACATGCTTTACAGCAACTAGGTGAACACTCCCTAGATCCATCAGGAACTAGCTCAATGTGTTCACCGCAAAGCAAATATCCAATCATCTGACGATACATAGAGACATCAACCGGATCAGATGAAGCATCAGATAGAATCTTCAAGTTCGATGCCATAGGTTTGGCCATGGCCTTGTAGTCCATCATCCCGAACCTCTTCAGGATCTCTACTGCATACTTCCCTTGTCCAAGGAAGATTCCATCTGCACTCTGCCACACCTCCATATCTAGAAAGTGGTGCATCATACCCAAGTTCTGCACATATATGACTCCCTGTCATGTGTCTCAGAACCAAGTGGCTACTCCACATACACTTCCTCTTCAACTACACCATTCAAGAAAGTTGTCTTGAAATTTATCTGGTGTATCTTCCCTTTCATCACTGTAGCCAGAGCAAGTACAGATCTAATTCAAGTGAATCTGGATACAGGAGCAAAAGTCTCTATGCTACCACCTGCATCATGCTTGATCTTGTATATCCTCTTGGAATTCACTACAGACTACCCTTTGGGACTGCATCCCAAACATCTTCATGATCGACTGGTACTCCTCGATCATGGCATTCTTCCCAAATCCTGGGAACTTCAATATCTTCAATATTTTCAATAGATAACTTTGTTGTTGAACAAATGTTGTAGTCCTTCTTTTGTAGGTGATGGTATACGATCTTTCCTACACAAGAAGTTAAATTGCATGATTAGAGAACATCTCATAGTTTTCAGAACAAATTCTTACACATAAAGAAATATGTCACACAGTCATGCAATTATCTTAGCCAATGCTTCAATACAACATTTATCCATATTCCGTAATTTTCTAGATGCCTTCCAATCTCTACCAGAACATTGTTAAGAGTGTGCACAACTCCTAACATGTCAGCATAGAGGTTTCATTCTAGATAAGTAGCAATGGAATGTTGTACAGTGCCATAGGCCACTTACCCATCAAATGCATATTAGTAGTATACTGTTCATTAATGCAATCATTCTAATATGCACAATACATATCCTAATTCTAGTAACATAAGCCTATACATCATTGAACAATTTTATTTAAACAAACAAATATGTAAGGAATGGTAATTAAAATACTTATCTTTGTTTGTTTGTTGGGTGGACTCCCTCTAAGTATTTGCTTCCTTGCAGGAGCTGCTGAAGTAGCTTCTTCTACACCTTTCTGTTGTGGAATGCAGAAGGATGGTCAACTTCCTCTGGATATCTACATCCTTGCAAAAACTACTGGAGTGAGCTCCCTCTTGATCTTTTCTTCCTGGATTACTTGTCCTTGAACTTATATTCATTCTCGATCCCTATGCATGCTTGTTAGTATCATCATTGTGTTATTCTCTAGGTCTCATACATAATCAAACATTCATTAGTATAATCTTAATGTTATCAAAACATAATAATCTCAAGCATGTATAGTCAGGATCATTTCAAACACATATAATAAACATTAGTATTCAAGGTTTCGGGGAAGTCTTCTTTTACTCATACATATTCTTATTTGATCATAGGACTCTTCTAGTTAGTTAAATCATCAATAAAGATAAGAGATATAATATGCATAAAACCCATGATTACTCAAACCTGTACCTTCATGATTCTTCTAGTTAGTCATATCATCAATTATGGTAAGAAACATAATATGCATACAACCATGACTATTCAAACCTATGACTTCATGAATAATCATTATCAACAACACAAAAGTATAAGATCCTAACACAAGGTAGGATTCTATCTTGATATAGGAAAAACATACCTACATAATGTCTTCTGGTTCTCTTCAATGACTTGTGCTAGTAACCTACATGTCTCATAAGTTATCCATTGTAGGACCAAGTTATACATAACTTGTAAGTAGATCTTCTAAGCGATCCATGACAATGGATGAATCTTTGTCCTCATGTCATCATGATCATATGTTCTTGAACCAGAACATGATTTATCTTTCTTGATGTACCTTTCATGTTAGCAGACAACATAAACCTCATACAACATCACAATGCATTAGTACAATCATAAGTGTCAACACCCTAATCAATGAATATATTCTATCGTGCATTCATAATTTTATTAAGGTGATACGACAAGTCTAGATTTAATCAAGATTGTACTAACCGTAATAATATGAAGACAAATATACGATAAACTTCATCATGAACAAATCTCGAAACATACCTGGATAAGTCATACCTGTCGATATTGCTTGTAATATTCTTATGTAAGGCCTTAGCCTCATCTCCCTCTGAAACAGGAACTTCTTCACTTATGTAGGTGACCAATCCATCTTCTTCTAGGATTAACCCAATCCACTTGATTTGCAAGAACTGGATTTGGAGCTGGATTAGGGTTTGTCAGAGAAACCCAAAAAATTCAAACTTTGAATTTGAAACTTCCGAAAGGATAGAAATATACGCCTTGATGAGCTGATCAAGCTGGTATATTTAGAATTTGAAAACTGCAAAGTTTCACTCCTCAATTTTGCCTTTGAAACTTCCAGATTCACTGGACGTGACCCCAAATTGGGGTTTGATGAAGTCCACTCTTCTTCCCAATCAAAAGGTTTGATCCAAACCTCTAAGCTTCTATTTTTATGAGGAGCTTCCAGCCGTGGTCACAGATTTCAAAAATTCCCATTTTTGCAGAAGCCCTAATTTTCCACTTTTTCGATCAAAGTCCCGAACTAGGGTCTGATCAAGCTCGGCCTTCTACCCAACCAAAAATTCTGATCTTGGTCTCTAAATTTTGATTTTGATGAGTAGCATTCAGCCGTGGTCTCCGATTACAAAAATTCCAACTTTATCCAAAACCCTAAATTCCGGAAGCCATGAATGAAGGTGCTCAAAAATAATTTTGTTTTGACATAAATATGTACCTGATTGTTTCTGGTGTAACTCTGAACTTTTCGATCCACAGGGTCTGAAACATTTTCCTGAGATAGCCCGACCTGTCATATTTCCATCTCGACAGGTCTGACGTCAATTGGATTCTCTGAGAGAGAGATTTATGCCAAGTGTCACAACGTGACCTGTTTATGGGATAATACAGGAGAGCGAACTTGTACGGCGTGCCACGTGTCACTGGTTCAACTTCGGCCTTTGAAAAATTGTCCTGAGATAGTACAGTCTGTGTACTACCTGTCACTATTTACGAAATTTGATTTGGAGCTTCCTAGCCCAAGTTATGATCTTTTTCCCAAGGTCACCGGATTTTGACTCAGATCTAGAAGAGACAGAAACCCTATATTGTACAGATCATAAATCACAAAGTACAATGAATTAGAGTTTTCCTTTGGACACAGGGTACATGGGGATCTGATATTTGACCTGTAAAAGTTTCAGATCTGAAAACTTTGCCAAAATGGATTTATAGTGAAAGTTCTACGATGACTGGCTTTTGCTATATCAAGCCCTAGCATCGTAAGTGCAACAAGTGTCATACATGCCATATCATGCCTTCTTTCAGGCTAGCTCTGATACCATGTTAAATTTTCAAAATTAATTCAATCTGATCTAGGATCTTAACTGAGAGAACAACATGTACAGCAAATCTACAACATATCAATCATGGACACAATAATGCAAGCACACAAGAGACACGGAGTTTACTTGGGGAAAACCATAAAGGTCAAAAACCCCAATAACTTTCTCAGAAATAGATAGAGCAATGATACAACCAGAATACAAGAGAGAGTCTTCTCCTAGCAGCAGAGCCTCCTCCTCCACAAGTGCGTCACTCTCCCAAGTGTGAGTGAGAGAATAGAATGTGTAAAATGAGAGTGACACACTCTCTATTTGTACACTAACTTGACTTGACCTTTACTCAACTAGGTCGGCCTCAACTTAACCACTTAACATAATGCTGACTAGGCCGACCCCCACTAGGGTGGTCTAATACCCCTTTGACCCACATGGCCGACCCCAAATAGGGTGGTCTAATAACCCTTTTACCCACATGACTTATACAGGGCCGACCCCAACAAGGTGGTCTAATAACCCATCAAGTAGAAGTTACGACACTTACAATATAAATGACGACACTTCCGTATAGAGGAATAATAACATCTCTATAGGAATACAACCACTTCCATATAGAGGAATAATAACATCTCCATAGCAATACAATATACATATATGTGAAATACATTCCAAAGTTACATATACATCAACATTTATACATTTCACAAGCAGTATTTGATCACTCACAACTAGAAGGTGTCAACAAAACATGACTGCACTAACTAGATTCAGGGCAAGTATGGACTCTACTTGTTATCTCGTCCCTTAATGGTCCAATGGATATGTGGGGTCATGAATCTTGACATGCCAACAAATTGATAGAATTAAGTGAATATCCTAGTAGTGGGCTACTTCCTTTATATAGAGAGATAGTTATTGGACCAATTCCAAGCTTCCAACCAATCTTCTCACCAAAATTTCTTCTCTTTGGTGTCGAATGGTAGGAGAGTTGCATATTTGTTAATGAATACTTAAAATGGCTCAATCCACACAATTTTTCCTCGGCAAGTGATAACCTCGCCCATCATTCTTTTAAAATGTCCCAACACCATAAAAGCATCCATAAATTGATAAATAACAACCCCATGCACTTCTAAATTCACCCAGTGACGAGAATAATGCCCCATGCACTTCTAAACTCATGCAGTGATGAGAAACGTGCCCCAAACACTTCAATACTTGCCTCGGACACTTAAAATTCTCCCAAAGATGATAAAAATGCCCTAAGCACTTCAATATTTTCTTAGGCACTTCTAAATTCTCCTAAGGATGATAAAACTCCCCATGCACTTCAATAATTTCCCCAAGCACTTCAAAATTGCCCCCAGGCACTTCAATACTTGCCCCATGCACTTCTAAATTGACCCAATGATGATAGAAACACCCCATGCACTTCAATACTTGCCTCAACCACTTCAAAATTCTCCCAACGATGATAAAAACGCCCAAACACTTCAATATTTTTCCCTGGCACTTCAAAATTCTTGTAACAAAGATAAAAACGCCCCCATCCACTTCCATATTTGTGCAGGCACTTAATTACTTGCCCTGGACACTTCAAAATTTGTCCAATGATGATAAAGATTCCCTAGGCACTTCAATACTTGCCCTAGGTAAGGTAGAAAAACACCCGACAATGATATAATCACCCAGGCAATCACAAAAATGCCCCAGTACAAACAAATTTTCCTTGGCATGTGATAACTTTGGGCATCACTGTTTTAAAACGTCCCAACACTATAAATGCATCCTTACATTGATAAACAACAATCCCATGCACTTCTAAATTCACCAAGTGATGAGAAAAATGCCCCATGCACTTCAAAATTCACCCATTGACAAGAAAAACACCCCATGCACTTCACAATTCACCAATTGACAAGAAAAATGCCCCAGGCACTTCAATACTTGCCACGGGCACTTCAAAATTCACTAAAATATGATAAAAATTCCCTAAGCACTTCAATATTTTCCCCAAAGCACTTCAAAATTGCCCCTAGGCACTTCAAAATTCTCCGAAAGATGATAAAAATGCCCTAAGCACTTCAATATTTTCCCCAAGCACTTCAAAACTGCCCCCGGGCACTTCAATACTTGCTCCATGCACTTCTAAATTGACCCAATGATGATAGAAACATCCCATGCACTTCAATACTTGCCTCGACCACTTCAAAATTCTCCCAACGATGATAAAAACGCCCATACACTCCAATATTTCCCCAGGCACTTGAAAATTCTCGCAACGAAGATAAAAACACCCCCGTCCACTTCCATGTTTGCCTAGGCACTTCATTACATGCCCTAGACACTTCGAAATTCATCCAATGATGATAAAGATGCCCTAGGCACTTCAATACTTGCCCTAGGAATGGGAGAAAAACGCCCGACAACGATATAATCACCCAGGCAATCACAAAAATGCCCCAGTACACACAAATTTGCCTCGGCATGTGATAACTTTGGCCATCACTGTTTTAAAATGTGATGGCTACAATGTTGTGTCGCAAACATATAATCACTGCAACACTGAGTTGCAAATTCCACAACTTTGAGTTGTAGGTCATCAATTCCCATAATTGTATGTTGCATGGGTTCTACTTCATGCAATTTTGGGTTTTCCACCTGTAAATTTGTGCACTTCCTAGGTTATAATTCTTTTCTACTATGACCTATAATTGCATGACCATCACTTGTGCTATATGATGGACTCTCTATTGACTACATTTTGCACATAGACCCCCATTGGAAAGAAAATTTTATAAAATCTCAAGTTCAAAACTTTAGTGTTAGCACCAAGAAAAGTTAATATTCAAGGTATCTTTGTGGCTCACAAAGCATTTGGAAACCCTACGAAACCATCAAGCACATTTGAGTTGGTAGGGTAATTCCTTTCAAATTATCATTTCTTTGAATGACCACTACATTTAGTGGTTTCCCTTGGTTCTCTTTGAAGGAAAAGCTCTCACCGGATCCCCTTAGTTTTCACCAAAGTAACTTTTTCAAAAGTGCATTATGCAAGCCAATGACCTTTTATGATGGCAAATCCCATCACTAGAAGACTCAAGCATCTCTAAATGTTGAATTTTGGCTCTTTATCACTTTAGATTGTTAGAGATTTCATTGCAAAAGGGTCATTTCTAAAAAAAGGTGTCCCAATGCATTAGCATGGTGGAAACATTGGAAGTGAAATCCCTTCATGGAGTATAAACCAACATAGGGTTATCAATGGCTTGATGCTAAGCCTAAGGTAGATGCCAAGATTAACAAGCTTTGGTGACTTCGCTCTAAACAATCTGCATGGCTCTTGCCACACTCAACAAGCTTTGGAGACTTCACTCTAAGCAATCTACATGTCTCTTTCAACTTCACTCCATATGCAAATCTTTCATTGAGCCTAAAAACATTGATTTTTTCCACTTTGACTCTAGACAACCTTCCTCTTTCCTGAAAACTAAAATATCTGAGATTTCCACAGCACAAGTGCCCCATTTGTTACAAACATGAGAATGTTAAAGCATCGTTTTTGGTAACTATACATTTTCTAATGCAATGTGGGAATCGATTGCAACCTTGTGTGATCAATACCTTACAAGCTCTGTTACTTAGAACATCATTATCATCATTATTCCTATGGGCCAATGAATGTATTTTTAAATACACATTTCATTCATTTCACCAACTATGATGAGATATTATATGTTTAAATCTATGCTCACAAATCTAGATCCATGCTAAGAAGGTGGAGGTGCCAATGGCACATCTATTGCAGTGGATTTCTAGGGGAAGACCACATGCACTTATGAAACAAATCCCCTAGAAGTGCATTCTCTTGTTGACTCGACACATTCAAATAGGTCTAGTAGCTCAACCTAAGGACAAGGAAGGAAGGAAAAGCATATATCACATGTTTCAACAAGATCAATAAAAATTTTGCCATTAATCCACCCCACAATGAGTAAGAAAATAATTTAAAAGCATCCACAAACCTTGAAGGAAATACATATAACTGGTTCATGCGATGGACATGAAAAACTAATGGTATCTATCTAGGTAGAGAAAAATATTCCAAGGTATATCCTTGGCATATGGGAACCGCAAAAATATTCCTGTAAGGATTTCTTCATCTTATGAGAAAGATGATGATCTAGTTGTTCTCATCAACGGTCATTTTTACAGTCTATTGGGTTCTCTAGGAGCTGGTGATTGTGCTTCATTAGTCATGTGTGGAACCCTTGTTGGAAGTGTTACTTCTCATTATTGATTATGACCGGGTGCCACCTCATCTAATTGTTTTTCTTTTAAGTGGTGTGAAAGAGCCTTTTCTGTTGGCATCTCGTGGATTTATAAAGACACATAAATGGAGTGAAACAATTGGAGCTTTTATCAATGTGGAAGCATCTAGCACATGAAGAGTTGATTTCGTTTGTCAATTTGGTCCTGGATCATGGACTTCTTTGGTCTAGACCAAGTCAACAATTTATCCTATGTCACACAGTGTAGCACGGGATATTTTTACACTGATTCTCCAAATATCTGCTTAGGACTATGGGGACACCCTAGGATTTGATATTATATACATCATTGGAGGCTATTTCTATCGCACTGGATATGACAGGTTGGATAATACTCTACTGGGAAGCATACAAGATTGAACGAGAGATCATGTCCATGTCAATGCTCAGGAAACTAGAATAAAAGATATAAATATTCTATTAGAGTGCTTGTTATCTATGGAAGAAGAAATGGCATCCTTAAATGAACTCCTAATAGGTTGTAGTTTCAGATCTGGAGGAGATAGGGTATGTACACCTCCGTAGACTTACAGCTATAGAGGTGCACAAAGAGATATGGTGTCACTCAAGATGCAAATCATTTTTTAAAGTGCAAAGAGGAAAGGTTTGCACCAAGGAGGATTTGATCCATCTCCTTGGTAGATCCAGAGTTAAGATGGATTTATACTGATAATAAAAAATAAAATTAAAAACTAATTTCCTGCACATCAAGTAACTTGAAAGTAAGTGTATAATAAAAAAACCAGAACTAATGTCGAGCATATTGCCTTCAGGCTCTATTTACTTGAATTTTTCTTTTATGGTATAGTGATAAAATAAATTGAGCAACCCATACTAAGGAAAACAAAAGTTCACACAATTAAAAGAAGCAAAACATGATCTAATATAATCAACTATGAATCGAGCAAATAAACTAGCTATCCAAATGACAACATCAAACATACTGAAATAGTTTCCAAATAACAGCCACAAGCATGGCTCATAAACTCAGCACAAGAAATGGGACTGCCCTTTGTGAATTCATAGACATGCTACTCTGAAAGATCACAACAGCCTTGGTACATATCCACTACAAAGGTGTTCAATGAATTGAGAAAGATGCCACGAACTGGGAAAAAATTAACAAGCTGTATTTGAAAATTGTAGAGAATCAACTCCCACTTCTACACAAATTTTTATCCCGCACAAATGTGTTCACGACATTTTGCACAATTATCTAACATTGATAATGCACTCCACTGGGATCTTGAATCCTTGCTTCCATTAATATCAATGGGAGTTACAATTTTCTTAAATTCTTAAATATGTTATCTATGGCACTTATTTGAGCTATCTAAATAATCACAGTTAAACAACTTTTGGCCATCAACCTGTAGTTAAAACTACGATTGCACATCAATATGCATGATAAAGTGAACAAATAGATTGTATTTTGTCCAATTATTTTCAATTTTACAATGGTGATGGCCACTAACGTCACATACCTTCTACCCCTTGTTTAATGCATACTAAAATAAGCATTATAATGAAATCAATGGTTTTAACCTTCCCTCGAAACATGTATTGCAAAAATAAATCAGAAATTCAAAGCATCCTATCTTCCATTGAAAGGAATACCATCTATGTCCACTACACTAAACACTTATACACTACACTAAACACTCATATAAGTGGATAATGTCAGCAGGAGATTTTCAAGTAAAAATTCAATGTAGCATCTCGGAACAATCCTAGATGAACACAATATGAAGGAACAATTAGAGACCACAGAATTTATGTGGACATAAAGTAATGTATAGGATTGGACTAAGCCTCAAATAACAAGATATAGTTTTCAACAATAGTGCTAGGAATAAAACTGAACCTCTATATGGGAATAAGAAAACTAATATCAATGAAAACTCACAAAAAGATCGGAAGGGTAGTAGTTCAAGTAACCCATTAAAGAATACATTGAAGTAACACATTAAACAATATATAATATCAAGCACTTTTGCATATATTTATGAAAACACTTTGAAAAGTCAAGTACAATGACTCTCCAACTCTAAAGCATAAAATTACTGGAAGTACTATTCTCAAATTAGACAACATAAACAAACTCAACTACAATTAGTCTCCAAGAACTCAACATAAATGTATAAGTACTAGCTATCTTCAACTTGACAACATAAAGAACTACATCTTTTCCAAATACTTGAAAGGTCATTATATGAAAAATTTCAATGTCTCTTTTAAATGTGGCATCCATATAGCTTATTTTTCGAATGGAAGAAGAATGTTGTTCATGAATTTAAAAATATTAACATTAGCATCTTCAAGACTAAGCTTTACTTCATGGGCCATTAAAAGTGAATGAATATGTCCATGATTAGCAACTTCATTGTTGTATGGATAAAAAATTTAACTTTATCACCTTGATTGAATTGTCTTTTTGATAATGAGCATTGTAAAACAAATCATATACAAAGATATTAGAAATAAGATATTGCAATTATAGTCTAAAAGTGCATATTTGCACCATTTGCTCTGGTACTTCAGTTGAGTTACTATGAATTTCATGAGGCCAAACAGTTTGATCCTTTTACAATCTCTGGAAGGGAATATTTTGCCAATCCCTTTCATCAAATAGCCCATCCTCTACCTTTTGCATTGAATATTCATCCTTCTCCTCTTTCATGCTCTATTTCTCTGGAACACTAATCTATTTTCCTGGTAGATGACGAAAGTTATCATAGGTACATAGAATCCTAGAACTCTGGTGACACTGTCTCTTGATCAAATGATGAACTTAGGTTCTCAGAAATATAATATTGGTAATATGCACTCTATAGTTGAAGGATCCCTTTCACTTTGGAGTTATGCAGCTTAACTATCTTATGAAAAGATTCTTATGATCCAACTTTGACTGATATTTAAATCTTACAGTTGTTAAAACACAAGGTGAAGGTTACAAATGTATCCTTGCAAAGATTACTTTTTTATTTTTCCACAATTGAGAGAATGGTGGAATGAAACACCATTTGCTCCAGCTCTTCAATTGAGTTAATATGAATGTCAGAAGGGAAGCTTTTTCCAATCACTTTCATCAAATAGCGCATCATGATCCAGCATTGAAGCTTCAACCTATTATCCTCTTTAATGCTCTGTTTCACTAGAACTCGGATCTATTTTCCTTCTAGATGGCCAAATTTATCAAAGTGTCTTCTCTAACAAATTTATGCTAGTCTGCAGTCTTCATCATAGCTTTCAGGATGGACTTCGAGTGGATCTGATCCATGTGGTCATGCATGGAAAGGAATCTACTACTAAGGATCTACTGCAAAAGAAATCAAAATTTCTTGGCTAGGATTGACAAGATGCTTGGGATTCCAGCTATCAATCCTTTCTTCCTTGACGAATTCAGATATAAGCAACTTGAATATTCAAATCCCCTTCCCCTTTCAACTTCCTCCCAACATCTCATACCTAAACCTTGCTGACAATGTCCTCAGAGATGCACTACCTTACTCAATTTTAGGAATTAATTATTCAATTATTTGGATCTTCCTTCAACAGTTTTGCACAAGATCTTCCATCAAGTTTCAGCTCACTATCAAATCACTCTATCCTACATGTGCAGAATATTCAACTAACAAGGCCTATTGATGTACTTGGAATCCTTCCTCTGATAGATCTCTATTTAAAATAATCATTGTATTGGATGGATTCCAAATGATTTTTAGTCTATAGCACAGTCCTTTCTCCTCCATCCCCACATTTCCATCCACCTCCACCCTCTCACATCCCTGTAAGTGGTCATAAAGTGAGTAGAAGGCCACTTCATAAATCCCTTGGTTCAGAGAGTTCATCTGCTCATCCTAAGCTCCAGAGCAATGATAAAATTGGTCTTACTACTGAGGCATTAGCAGGAATGTGATTCCAAGCATCTTATCATGGAGGTCTCCCAAAAAAAAGGAATGATGAAGAGAGGTTTAATGGTGGTGTCTCTTCGAGCCCTCTCTCTATTTTCATGCTCCAAAGGAGAGCTCAAAGCATAAATTAAAGGTATCACCCCCTGAGATCATGCTTAAGCCTCCTTCAGAATGTCACAAAATTAATGGTGACAGGGTTTGAGAGGAAGTATACCAGCAATAGGGATAAAATCCCAATTACTACAATAGCATATTCTATTACATATTTACAGCTGGAAACAAATATCTTCCGTCAAGAAAATCTTATTGGCGAGAATGCTCTTGGACCTTTTTACAAAGTTGAGTTCTCTAATGGAAATATTTTGGTAGTGAAAAAATCGACAGCTTAACATTGTTTGTATAGACATATGAATACTTTCTTGATGTAGTTTCAAACATATCACATCTACAACATGTGAATATCATTGAACTTGTGGGCTACCGTGTAGAGCATGGGCAACACCTCCTTGTTTATGAATATTTTGGCAATGTAATTCTCCATGATATCTTACACTTTATTGATGACAGTTGAAAGAGATTGACAAGATGCTTGGGATTCCTTCTCTCCTTTTGGCATGTATTTATTTTAATAGTTGATTCTTCACTACTCTTTCTACATGAAAATTTCTACTAGAAAACCTTCTAACTTGAAAAACAATTGTGCTAATGTTCAATGAAGAGCTTGTTTATGTACAAAATTTCTTACTATAATCAGTGAATGCAACCTGGTGATGTAAAATCAAATGTCCAATGGAACCAAGAAAGTAGTTGATTGAATGAATAAGCCTTATTCATGCATTTAGTAAACACGGGAAACAACAATATGAATAATTGTGATCCAGATTAAAAATGCAACTCATGCTTATAGTTTTGGAACACTATTCCTACAAGGCTAAAACCACTTCACATCTGAACCAATGTTGATTCCAAATAGGATCATCAAGAAGATGAGAAAAAGAATTTTGAAAGTCTAGTTTAGACAAAGTTTTTTCCCACTTTTCATGATAGTCTTTGTTCAAAACTCAAGACAAACTCAAAGGAATGTGCAAGAGTTTATCACATATTCAAGATGATAATAAATATCTAAAACTAAATATCAATGCTCAATAACTCATGCAAGACCTGCAATTAAAATAAGTAAACTGTACAACAATCTTCTTTTGATGATGAACATAAGAAAAAGGCTACAGAAATATACAGAGAGAAAGAAACTATGGAAAAACTTAAGAAGATTCCAAAACAAATGACAAGTTATGAAAATAGAGTGATGAATCCTTCAAGTGGGCCTCATGGTATTCTGTAAACTAAATGGCCCCATAGAACTACAAGAATCTCTCAACCTTTTATTGCAAAAATTACCAACAACCTTGCCAATACCTCTCAATGTGCTTTTAATCCTCTCACATGACAAATCTCTCCATATTTTTTTGTAATTAATTTCTCAAAATAAAATAGAAAAAGAGAGTTTATTTCTATTTATTCTCCAACCATTCCAGCTATGGTAATAGTCTTCCAACTACTACAGCTTTTGAAAAAATTGTGCAGAAAAATCCAGGGTACAAAAAGCTGAGCTTAATCATTTAAGGCAAAGTCTATTGATGTATAGCTAGTCATCATGAAACTTGTGGTCAAGAATCTTTTGAAATTGATTTCATGTATTTTTCTAGCTAAAGATAGTGAGTCAAGATCTCTAAAAGTTAATTGGAGGTTGAGATGGATAGTAAGCATCTATGAATTAGCCTCATGGAAACAAAGGACATTTCTGTTGCATTTTATTTCCAGAATCGTTGAAGCTCATACAATGTTCTTCGACTGACTTGTCCCATGAACCTGTTTTTCATGAAGTTCGTGGTATATGTGAGAGCCTTTAAAAGGCGTAACTATAAGGAACTCTTATTTCATAGAGTAAAGCCATTCTGTAGCTGAGTTGAGTTCAAAGCCACTGTAAACTATTTGTAAACCCATCGTATTATGTGCATTTAGTTGATGGCGGTGTTGAAACAATAACATAGTTTGTGGTGTAACTATAGCATATTTTAATGTGAGTCTAGCAAACTTTTACAATTTCATGGTGGGTCCTCCCCTTAGTGATAGACTATATCTGAAGACAAAAATCTTGGGTGAGAATTCTACTGTAATACATCAATGCAATATTCTATAATTCTATTAAAACCTCTATGAATGTGCTCAAACTCATTGACAGATTTGTTGTACAAAGGCACTCAAAACCTTGATTGAGGCACTTGTATTCCGGAAGCTTTTGATCCAATAGAGAATGATTTAATGGAGAAACCTGTTGCTGGTATTTATTTTGTGACTAGTTTTTATTTCCCATCCAATTACCAGTCATTAGCAGCTGCTCCACATGCTATCATCAATGGTTAGTTCTAGCTATTGCAACTTATTATTCTTTCCCATAAGATGAAAAAGTTGATTATTTGAAATATCCATGCAAGTTTGCAATTGTCACTGCCCCAATTGCTACTACTAAAAAAGTTGCTCCTACTATAGCTTCTCCAAAGAAGGAAACCCAAACCAGAAAAGGAGTCTGATGAGGATATAGGTTTTTAGTCTGTTTTGTTAGATTGCATATCACAAATCAAAATAAAAATAGAAAAGTAATGTCAGTAAATTGAGTGGGCTTAATTGTTAAAAACAAGTGTTTCCTTCTTAGGGATCACAAGTTCAAATCAATATAGGTTAGCTTATGTACAAGTCCATAAACTAAGCACTCAAATTGTTGTTCAAATGGAGTAGGAACACCAACAGAAAAAATAGAAAGGGAGGTTGTAAGATGCAAAAAGGGACATAAAGCCAAAGGTTCCCGTCAATGTAGAATTGAAGGGATATATATCTGATGTAATGACAACTAATAATCACAGTAAAATGGAAATCAATAAATGATCTAGAAATTAATGATGGAAAAACTTAGTGTGGACTAATTGGAACTTCCTTAGAGCATGATGTATGCAATTTTTCTCATCAAAAGAGTGAAAGCCAAGGGAAAAGAAAAAGGACATAATCTAAGAGAAGAGCCAAGAAATTCTAGTTGTAGAAGCTATTTCAAGATGCTACAATATATTCCTATGTGACTGTTGTTTCTTAGACATAGACATACACACAATACGTCTCACAGAGAAGAAGGGGAAGGGGAAGGCTGAGTAAACAAGTATACTCGCCCGCAACCAATCAAGCATTATGTTAATAGATACAGTGCCTTACTGCTTAAACAAGGGAATAGAAATGAAGGGACTGGAAAGAATAAGAGGATTTTTACAATCCAATGCTAGAAAAATCCAAGAAATATGCACTGACTTCAGTCCAACAAAGGCCCGGGACTCTATTCTCAAAATAATTTGGTTCTGTGAAACTATATACAATTCATAAGAGGAATGAATGAAAAGGAAGATCGTAGCGAGGTACCCTAGAAACTATATACACATTCACAAGAGAAATGAATGAAAATAATGCTTGTAACCAGGTACCCTACGACATGAAGACAAAAATTGACCAGGGAAATAATGTGTGGCCCTAACCAAAACAGAATACAATTCCACTGAAGAAAACAAAATAGACCGACATAAATATCAGAGAACAAATTTCAAATTGTTCTACTGACCACATTTCAGAGGAAAAAAATTGTGCTCACAGAAATGTGTTCTAACATCAAGCAGAGACCAATCAGGACCTCAAATTCAAAACTTCCTGAGTGGTGAGATGAGGTTAAGTGCAAGCCCTAGATAACTTTCACAGCATCTCATAACGTGGCAGCTTAGCAAAATGGCTGCAGTAAGTTACCATAGGCAGCGTTTCCAAACAAATAAAAATTCCAACATCCCACAACAGGTAAGGGCCTCGAGGTAAATTGGATTTTTGCATGTTCTGAATGGCCTCAAGATAAATTGGATTTTTGCATGTTCCGAAAAAGCCTTTCTCAACCCCAACACTCAATGGAAAGGGATGTCATGGAAAGAATAAAAAAGTGCAGTTCATGAAAAAGGCAATGTGATAAAATAATTATTTCAGCTCTACGTGTAAAAAGAAGCCAACAGAAAATGGTAATGACTATGTAGAATGTTTGGAAGGACCAATGCATTCAAACAAAAAACAATTGCTCAATTTCCATAACCATACTGCACAGTACGTTATATCAAAGGCACCAACAAAATTTGAGGAATGTACCCAGCAAGCTTTCTCATGGAGGTGTGAAGATTTGTGTCTGGATTTGATTGCTAAACTGAACATTGCAAGAATGTGTAAATTTCATTTTCCTTCAACGACCACAACTTTTCCTTCTTCAAGATACATTGAAATCGCTTGAAGAAACATGAATACGGTGTAAATTTGGACAATCAGCAATTTCAGGCATTGGATGGAAAGAAACACATGGAAATGTAAAACAAACTAAATCTTTTGAAAGTGCACTGGTATTGGAACTAGAACAGGAATATATATGCATCCCCATACACAGGGAGTGCAAAAAAAGTTGGCAGAGTAGAAGCCCACAATTTTGACACTAACTGCATCCATGTGATCTCTTTTGAACTAGGAAATGTACATTCTAAAAAATGTGTTGTCAAGGGGGTTTGCCAAACATATGATAAGAGACATGGGGATAGTTATGGCTAACTAGTAGTACCTAGTTCTCTCGGATTCAGACCTTGTTCTCACACAATACTCTTATCATCATGAAACCATAATGTGGACAATCATCATGAAGTCATTACACCCTTGATTCGTGGACCTTGACAGGATCAGACTCCCTGTGTTCCATGGAATAGGTGGGGATGATGCTGAGTAGCACTAGTTAATATGTGAGGCCATATGGATAGTGAACAAGGTGATAGACGATGCACTGAAGATCATGCAACTGGAAATTGCCTTCAAGGATTGCACATTGCAGTGGTATATGAAGTACAAGGGGTCAATGTCCCTATGGTCCAAGTGAGGACTTTGGATTATATTAGTAAATATTTTATTTAGGGAATTTAAAAATCCTAAGTCAGAGTATCAGTGTGTGTTAGAGCTGAAGGAGATCAAGAAAAGGGTTGGATAAACTATTTGGGATTATGGCCATAGGTTCAAGGACTTGCTAGGCAATTTTACATTCAAACTTTCAGAGGTCTAGCATTGGGAATGAATACCACTAAGCTGTAACCAAGAAGACAAATCCAATTTCAAAAAGAGCAATCAATTGGCTGAGCATTAAATCCTACGATAGCCACAACAATCTACGAATATTAGCATAGATTTGTTGTGTATCTTGACCCCAGGGTTCACATTGATTCTTTCAAGGGTGTACATGATCAAATGCATTACTATTTTTTCTTGTAGGAGGTACAATAATAATATAATGAAATACTAGAAGAATAAGTTATACATAGTTGCAATATTACTTTTGGAGTTTATATGGTTCCAGCTACAAGATTTGCACCTAGAACCTCCAAAACCTGTAACTGACCTCCAAAAGATGGCTCAGGAACCTTTCAAAACTAGACACTGTCTCAAGATAGGGCATAAAAATATGAATGTGATGCTCCCAAGGTAAACATCCACATCACTATGAACTTGTAGAAACTAAATGTTGCCACAGTTGAAGGCATGGAAAGATGTAGTGGAATCCAAAAGCTGAAAGCTACTAGTAAAACACTCCAAATGAATTTCAACTAATCTCAAATTTGGGAGATGAATGCTCGTTTATCTATTCATATGCTGGATAAAAATACATCAAAGATTGGCTATCCATGTTGCCACATCAAAAGCATGGAAAGATTTATCTTGTGGAAAATCTAGCCAACAAGCAAACACAAGTAGAATCTTGTGGACAATTTAGCCAGCAAGCTTTCAAGGTTGAAGGTGAAATTCCTGAATTGCATTGAAATGTCAATTCTGGGAAGAATTTCAATAGATGTAGGATTTTTATCCCACTAGCTCCATAAGGGTTACAAAGGATTGCATCTTCTCACCACCTTTTTTTGAACCATAAGAGTTAACAGAGTTACCATCGAAAGAGTTAACAGGACAAGCCAGCCAGGTTAAGGGAAGTCACGTACTATAAAGAAGTACCCTTCTTCTATGTGTCTTCTACCTACCGTTTTAGTATATTTTATCACCATTTACATTACACCCTTGATTCGTGGACCTTGACAGGATCAGACTCCCTGTGTTCCATGGAATAGGTGGGGATGATGTTGAGTAGCACTAGTTAATATGTGAGGCCATATGGATAGTGAACAAGGTGATAGACGATGCAATGAAGATCATGCAACTGGAAACCGCCTGCAAGGATTTCACATTGCAGTGGTATATGAAGTACAAGGGTCAATGTCCCTGTGGGCCAAGTGAGGACTTTGGATTATATTAGTAAATATTTTATTTAGGTAATTTAAAAATCTGAAATCAGAGTAGTAGTGTGTGTTAGAGCTAAAGGAGATCAAGCAAAGGGTTGGATAAACTATTTGGGATTATGGCCATAGGTTCAAGGACTTCCTAGGCAATTTTACATTCAAACTTTCGGAGGTCTAGCACTGGGAATGAATACCACTAAGCTGTAAACAAGAAGACAAATCCAATTTCAAAAAGAGTAATCAGTTGCCTGAGCATTAAATCCTACGATAGCCACAACAAATAGGGGCATTCAACGCAACCTTAAACAACTTTAGTAACCATCAAAAAAATGAAAACTATTATGGTGTTATACATCCCTCGCACTCTATTGTATTACCTCACACTCTATTCGGGTGGCAGTAAAAAAAATGGCTGGCAGTAAAGATATAAAAAACAGGCAGTATGGCTCCTCGCTATTGAATATATGGCAAATCAAACCCAAACCTCTACTCTAGAGGTATCTGCATACAGGGACGGGGATGAATGCTGGTTGTCTGGCGCTTTCAAACCAAAAACTAGATCTGAAAGCACTACAATCCAAAACCAAATTCTATTGATCATACCTGCACTTTTGAGCATGGACGATGTACGTGACTGCACTTCTAAGTTTTTATGACGGACGTGATTGCAAGCCTGGACAACGGACTTGACTACACTTCTGAGATTGGACGATGGACAGAGCCTCATCTTGGAAAGTCCTGAAATTCTGAATAAGCTCCAAAAAGCCCTAGTGCCAAGAGCGTGCAACTCCCAAATAACCCAAATTGAAACACCCAATTGCCAAATTGAAACATTATTCACCTATGAAATTAGATTTTGTCATTATATAGGACGAAATTGTTACCTTTCTAGCCCCATTTCCACAATTTATGGACGAATTTCTCCAAATAAATTCTCCACAGGGAAAATCGAGGGGCGATAACAGTTGTATTTTGGATTTACTAGCAAAATCGATATTCGAGCTCCCATTTCCACAATTTATGGACGAATTTCTCCAAATAAATTCTCCAAAAGGAAAATCGAGGGGCGATAAGAGTGGTATTTTGGATTTACCAACAAAATCGAGGGTGAAATTGCAAGTATTAATCTCCATGGCCAGAAATCCGGAGGCGAATGAGGTATTCATAGCACAATTTACTGATTTCGATGGGGGAATGAAAGGAATTTACAGAATTTCTGGGGGGCGAAATCCGATTTCGGGGCCTCTCCTTCCATATATGAAGGGGCTATTTCCATATTAAACATTATTTTCTAAATAAAAGATGGATGAATTAATTAAAATTTTGAGAATAAAAATTCGCCCACCAAATTTTCTAAGTCCTTCTAATTTCGCCAATTGGCTAAAATTCGCCCCTAAAATCATCCCTGAGTAAGACCCTACCATATTTAAGAACAAATACATGGAATTGTTAAAGTACTTCAATGGGGTCCCAAATGAATCATTAATCAGTTCCTAAAGGTTGCTTCAACTCCCATAAATAAGAGGCTTGTGGACATGTCTTCACCTAGGGGGAAATGATAGAAAACTTAAACATTTGCTATGAAATTCGAGATTTATGTTCCAAAGGATTATGTAATGTATATGAAAATTATTTAGGACATTAATGAATCTCCATAAATCATGAAAATTACAGATATGAATTGATACAAGTCGAAATAAAGCAACTCCAAGCTTTCATAACAAGTTATGAGGAAAATGGCACCATTTAAACATTGTTTGGTATTTTGACATAGTTTCAGTTGGTATTTCGAACTGAGGATATTATGAACAAAAAATACAAAGTAAATACATCATATTACAAATAAATGGGTCCACAATATCTCCCCCAAAGATATCAACATCTCATTAATTTCGCCCTTCCTCTCAGAGCCAAAATATGAAGAGAAAAGCGAGAAAGGCGTGGAAACAAGTTGAAGAAGAGAATTTCAGGAACATCCCTATAGCTTCAACCTACAACAAATGAATCCATTGTAGCTCCAAATGAAAGGTTTGAATGGCCTCTCCAATTTCCAATTAATATCTTTCACCCTCGAAATTGGTACTAAGACAAACACTCCACAAGCATGGACAAGCTATGCTCTCCCATATGCAAAATCAGAAATGATCATAAGATACTCTCCTTCTTTGTTCTTGACTTTTATAAACTTCCAAAGACCTCCTTAGCTCAAATTATATCTATGAGATTCATGCCAACTCGAATTGGGAAGAGATTCCAATATGTGCCACTTGTCCCTCCATTCCTAGCCTCCACCTTCACTCAATTCGAATGAATGACTTTTTGGCTGCCCTAACTCCTTTATGCACCCTCTCTGAGGCTATTTTTAGCCCTAACATGTCATATATGTTAGATGTCAGCAATCCGTTCTGATTTGTGTCGTAAATGTCTAGCATCTTCATCATTGTTGTCATAGAAGATAGGGAATCTAGCCCAATTGTCTAAATATCTCTCAAATGCCTCTTCCTCTTCCATGGAAGTTACTCTTCTACTCAAATTAGACCTTCATTGAGTCATGCAATGTATATTGACCTTCCAATTCCCCAAGAACATTAGACTCCACTTTGGATTCGAATAGGTGAGAATAGGATGCCATGTGGCATGAGGAATCTAGCTTTGTGTGGGTCCCACACCACCAATGTGTCTCCATGACCAAGTGCCACCTTATTTTCCTATCATAAATATTTATTTAACCCATTTCAATATATTTATGTCAAGATAATGTCCATTTGAGGTTTTATAGTCTCCTTATTCCAAATCTAATGTTTCCACCCCAACCTAGGAAACTAGTAGATTGGTGGAATTTTCTCTTTTGAGATTTATTTGAATGGAAACATTGCAGTCCTCCCCACCCAAGATTTCTTGTCCTCGAGCAATTTCGAACATGGTGTTGAAGGACATTATTTATTTCTAAAAAATTTCTTCCAAAACTTTCTTTCCCCAATTTTTTTTTGAAACCAATGAGACAAAAAATTATTCGAGGTTCCCATTGCTTGTATTGCACTCCAACCATTAGGAGTGCTCTCCAACCCATGCCATTAGGAAAGAGAATTCCCGAATCTCATTTCCTTGTATGCATTCTTCCAATCATGATAAGTACAAAATATAGATCATAAAAGTACATAGAAACATAATAAAAATGTACATCAAGGAGGTGCCTCATCAAATAATCATGAAAGTGCTTATACCTTCAAGCAAGTAGACCACCATTTTCCAAGTGCATACAAGCATCAAGTGACCAATCAAATCTCCTCCAATGAAATAGGTGAGGATCCCATGTCCTATAATGCTACTCCAAAAAGATGTAGGATGCATCAAAATGATCATCCATGCATTCTTTCATCCAAGAAGTGAATGAAGAATCTCCACTAAAATATGAACCAAGTAGGGAGCAAAGAAAAAAGTGAGCCTTCAAGGGTCTCACATAAGTGCCATTTATGCATCCATGGATATATGTATCATCAATAAATAACAAGGGATATTATTTCCAATAAACATTTTCCCCAATCATATATATCTTCACCCAAGTAGTTAATCAAGTTCCTCAAACATCAATTGAACTAAGCAAGGAGCAAGGAAATTCATGAGTCTTCAAGTGACTCAAGTGAACATCATAAGTGCATCCATGAAGATATGTATCAGAATAAGGTAAAAAAGGATGCTGATGCAAATGTAAATAATGAGGTTCTCTAGTCATTCCATCATCAAAAAGAGAGGTAGGAGTTTCACACTCCTCATGTGGCACCAGAAAAAAAAAAAAATTCACCCATACTTCATTAGGATGAATGCTGCAAAATAGGGAAGTGTAAGATGTAGGACAATGAACCAACTCACCCAAATGATCAGAATATGCAAAAGTGTCATCATTTTTAGGCTCCATAAGGGTAGGATCATGCACATCCCTCGAAAGGGAAAAAATTTCCTCTTCCTATACTGCTTCTTCTACTTCACCAATTTCAGAACTAGGTGGCTCATGGGTCTCCTCCTTTCGCTCCTTCAAGCAAGCTGATGCATTTTTCCACTTGGTTTCCTTAAGATAAATATATTTGGAATCTCTTTTCGAAGAAAACCCAAAAACTCTCTTCAAGTAGGAAATACAAGCATTCCCTGAAGCTTCAGATATTTCACTGCTCTTTTCACTCACACACATGATTTTCTCTCCAAGGTCTTTTGCAAGAAAGGCATAGACCTTTCTTCACTAACTCCACATCTTCATTTTTGGACCTATTTTCAAACACACAATCAACAAAAGTTTTCAAAATGAATGGACTTTTGTGTATCTCCCTTGTACACATCAAGATATGCATGATATTGTTCGGGCAAGGTTTTACATGTTGCTCTAAATCTTTGTAATTCACTCATAGAATTATCCTTTGGTAGCATGACACACTCATATTCATCAGATTCAAAGTCATAAGAATAACCCTCATTCCTTATAAAATTGTAAGAAGTGTTGCATGTTGGCACCTCGTCCTAATACCATTCACAATCTTCTTCATATTGCTCAGAAGCATTGTACTCATAGGATTCATCATAATAGTAAGACATCGCTGCAATTTATTATTCAATGTAAGATATTAATTCAAAGGTGTAATGAACATGCTCTGATACAACTTGTAGTGTCCCTTTTTAATAAATTTGGTAAAATAGGAAAAATTGCACTTTTTGGGCAATTCGACCCTTAGACTAGTAATGACTCAAATGCTTGCAAATGGCTCCAAATGCTTCTGAATCCAGTCTAAAGGTATTTGAAAGGTATTAAGACATAAGAATTAGGTTTATGGATGCTTGGAAACTCTCAAAAGACTTCTAAAACCTTCATTTACAATAGGGAGAAAATAGGGAAATTTACTACTCAATTCAAGGTTCAAAACCCCCAAGGGTAGGGGACAAAAATGTCTTCTCAAATGTAGTAAGACCATACAAAATTTCAGAAAAAAGATGTGGAATTGTTAAAGGACTTCAATGGGGTCCCAAATGCATCACTAATCAGTTGCTAACATCTACTGCAACTCTCATAAATTAGAGGTTTGGGGACATGTCTTCACGTAGGGGGAAATGATAGAAAACTTCACCATTTTCTATGAAATTCGAGATTTATGTTCCAAAGGCTTAGGTAATGTATATGAAACTTATTCAGGACATTAAGGACTCTCCATACATCATAAAAATTATAGATATGAACTTATACAAGTCGAAATAAAGCAACTTCAAGCTTTCATAACAAGATATGAGGAAAATGGCACCATTTATATATTGTTTGGTATTTTGACATAGTTTCACTTGGTATTTAGACCTTGGGATATTCTGAACAACAAATACAGAGTAAATACATCAGATTAAAAATAAATGTGGCCACAATAGCTCTCCCAAAGAGATCAGAATCTCACGAAGTGCGCCCTTCCTCCAAGAGCCAAAATATGAAGAGAAAAGTGAGAAATGTGTGGAAACAAGTTGAAGAAGAGAATGTCATGAGCAGCCATGTAGTGTGAACCTGCAACAAATGAATCCATTGCAGCTCCATATGGAAGGTCTGAATGGCCTCTCCAATTTCCAATTAGGATCGGAATCTTTCACCATCGAAATTGGTACTAAGGAAATAGAGTAAACACTCCACATGCATGGACAAGCTATGCTCTCCAATATGAAAAATGAGAAATGATCAAAAGCTACTATCCTTCTTTGTTCTTGACTTTTTAAACTTCCAAAGACCTCCTTAGCTTGAATTCCATCCATGAGATTCATGCCAACTTGAATTGGGAAGCGATTACAATGTGTGCCACTTGGCCCTCCATTCCTAGCCTCCTCCTTCACTCAATTCGAATGGATGACTCTTTGGCTACCCTGACTCCCTTATGCTCCCTCTTGGAAGCTATTTTTAGCCCTGACATGTCATGTATGTCAGGTGTCAACAATCAGGTTTGATTTGTGTCATAAGTATCATAGAATCTTCATCATTGTTTTCATAGAAGCTAGGGAATCTAGCCCAGGTGTCTCAATATCTCTCAAATGCCTCTTCCTCTTCCATGGAAGTCATTATTCCACTCCAATTCGACCTTCATTGAGTCATGCAAAGTATATTGACCTTCCAACTCTCTAAGAGCATTAGAATCCACTTTGGATTTGAATGGATGAGAATATGATTCCATGTGGCATGACGAATCTAGCTTTGTGTGGGTCCCACACCACCAATGTGTTGATGTATTTGTAACTTCAGAAGATATTCACTTGTATATTACATTTGTAATTATTGTATATCCAATAGAGATGTATTATTCCTCTGATTGGAAGTGTCGTCATTTGTATTTGCAAGTGTCGCAAGTTACATTGTAAGTGTCATCATTTCTTTTGATGGGTTATTAGACCACCAGTGAGGGGTCGGACCTAGTTAGGTCATGTGGTTGGGTTATTAGACTTGAGTAGCAAGTTGGCCCCAGTGATTTATTGGAAGGTCAAGTCATTGTATAAATAGAGAGGTTGTGTCTCTCATTTGATTCATTCACTCACTTCTCAAGCTCGCATAGCTAAGAGAGAAAGTGTCGCACATGTGGAGGAGGAGGAGCATCTGCTAGAGACATCTTATTGGGTTTGATCCTTGTGATCTTGTATTGGGGCTTATTCTATCTCTGAGGAAGTTGTGGGATTTTTCACCTTCTTTGTTTTCCCCAATGAAACTTTGTGTCTCTTGTGTGCTTGCATGATTTTGTTTATGCTTGATATGCTATAGATATGTTGTACATGTTATTCTCTTAGAGATCCTAATGACAGTGGAATGAAATTATAGAAAAATTAACATGGTATCAAAGCTGACCTAAGAAGAAGGAACTGTGCAGCTGTGGAAGCTAAGGATTCTTAATATTTGGGTTTCTCTCCATAGATCATCAAAGGTAGGAGGCTAGATTGACTCTCCTAGCAATGGCACATCTTTTTGTCGAGACATAATTCAATTCTAAGCATTTTTCAGTTTTTTACCTAAAAATTAGGGTTTTTGCAAAAATTGAAATTTATTAAATCTGAGACTAGGGCTAGAAGATCCTCTAAAAAATTGAATTTTAGAGCTTTGGATAGAAATTTTTGGTTGGGTGAAGCTCTGGAAAAATCAAACCCTAATTCAGGGTCATGTCAAGTGAATCCAGAAGTTTCAAAATAAATTTTGAGTTGTGAAACTTTGCAGAATTCAAAATCTGAGTATACCAGCTTGATCAGCTCAACAAGGTGCATCATTCTATCCCTTCAGAAGTTTGAAATTCAAATTTTTAATTTGTAGGGTTTCTCAGACAAACCCTAATCCAACTCCAGATCTAGTTTTTCAGCAATCAAGTGGTAAGACCTAAAACTTTATATTTCTATTTGAAGTACTCTTTAAGATGTTTCACCACACCAAGCTTGAAGATAATCTTGAAGGGGTTGATAATTTCTGAGCCTGGAAATATAAGATTGGGTTAATCCTAGAAGAGAATGAGTTGGACAAGTACATAAAGGAAGAGGTTCCAGTTTCAGAGGGAGATGAGGCTAAGGCCTTACACAAGAAGAACGTGGTCAAATCCAAGAGAGTCATTGTTGATTCTATTAAGGACCATCTCATTCTCCATGTGTCTTTCCTAAAGACACCTAAGGATATGTTTGACTCTTTGACTAAGTTGTTTGAAGGAAATAACATAAATCGGAAGATGACTCTGCGAAACCAATTAAAAGGAGTAAAGATACAGAATGGAGAGACCATACAATATTACTTCTCCAAGGTCTCTCAAATCAAGGAACAACTTGAAGTTGTGGATGAAGTAGTGGAGAATAGAGAAATAGTCATGACCACATTGAATGGCCTACCCAGCTCATGGGGCTTCTTCATCCAAGAAATCTGTACAAGAAGGAAATTGATCCCTTTCAGTAGACTGTGGGAGGAATGTTCACAAGAAGAAGCTAGGCTTGTGGCCCGAGAAGAAAAGATGGGAAATGAAGACCAAGCTCTCACAGCACACACCAAGAAAGGTAAGTCGACGAGGGAGCAATCTTATCACACGAGAGCTCCACACCACCATCAAAGAGATAAGAAAAAATTAAGATGTTTTACATGCAATGAGAAGGGACACTTTGCCTCAGATTGTCCTAAGAACAAAAAGAACAACAACAACAACTTCAACAAGAAGAAGAAGGGCAGCAGGAAGAGATATCGTGCTCATGCTGCAGAGGATGATGAACCTACCAAGAAGAAGACTAGAGTAGAAAGTGATGACTCATCAAATGAATATGAATATGTTCTAATCTCTGCTCTCATGGGTACTATCTCTCATGGATGTAATGATTGGCTTATTGATAGTGGGGCTTCCAAACACATGCCTAGGTTTAAATAATCCTTTGTAGATCTATCTGAACATGAGTCACCTCATCAAGTGAAACTTGGGGATGACTATCAATATCCTATCAAAGGAAGTGGTGAATCCTCCTACAAACTAGACTCTGGGAAGTCTTTAAAGATG
Source organism: Larix kaempferi (assembly GCA_027924585.1). Taxonomy (NCBI): domain Eukaryota; kingdom Viridiplantae; phylum Streptophyta; class Pinopsida; order Pinales; family Pinaceae; genus Larix; species Larix kaempferi. Next base: position 950,607 of record BSBM01000642.1, on the reverse strand, counting down.
AAAGATGTTCTATATGTACCTGGGCTCAAGAAGAATCTCCTATCCATATCATCTTTGGATGAAAAAGGGATTAGAGTTGCATTTATGGATGGCCAAGTACTCATGTGGCCAAAGGCTAAGACCATAGATGATGCAGTAGTGATTGGAGAGCAAAAGGGAGGATTGTACAAATTGAAGGGACAACCTGAACATGCCATGGTACATGAATCCATGGAGCCAAGTGAACTTTGGCATAGAAGGCTTTCTCATGTGCACTATAGGGAACTACCAATTGCAAGCAAAGTAGTAGAAGGTCTTCCTGAAATCCATTCTAAGCATAAAGGTGATTGCAAAGGATGTGCAAAAGGGAAGAACACAAAGAAAGCATTTCCAAGCAATGAAAGCAAAGCAAAAGGAATCTTGGAAATTATCCACTCCGATGTATGCGGTCCGATGTCATCCAGTTCTCTGAGTGGGTATGTATACTATGTTTCCTTCATTGATTATTTCTCTAGGAAGACTTGGGTTTATTTCTTGAAGAACAAAAGATGAAGTATTCAACAAATTCAAGGAATTCAAAGCCTTGATAGAAAGCCACACTAAAAAGAAGTTCAATACCTTTAAATCCAACAATGGCGAAGAATTCACTTCAGAAGACTTCGATAAGCTATGCAGTGATTCAAGGATTAAGAGGGAGTTGACCACTCCTTACAATCCACATCATAATGGAGTTGTAGAAAGGAAGCAAAGATTGAGAGGGAGTCCACCCAACAAACAAACAAAGATAAGTATTTGAATTGTCATTTCTTGTATATCTGATTGTTTAAATAATATTGTTCAATGATGTATATACTTATGTTCCTAGACTTAGGTTGTGTATTATGCATATTAGAATAATTGCATTAATGAACAGTATACTACTAATATGCATTTGATGGGTAAGTAGCCTATGGCACTGTACAACATTCCATTGCTACTTATCTAGAATGAAATCTCTTTGCTGGCATGTTGGGATTTGTGCACACTCTTAACAATGTTCTGGTAGAGATGGAAGGCATCTAGAAATTTACGGGATATGGATAAATGTTGTATTGAAGCATTGGCTAAAATAATTGCATGACTGTATGACATATTTTTTTATGTGTAAGATTTTTTTATGAAAACTATGAGAAGTTTCTAATCATGCAATTGAATTTGACTTGTAGGAAAGATCGTGTACAATCACCTACAAAAGAAGGACTACAACATTTGTTCCAACAATGAAGTTCAATAAAACTATCTATTGAAGATATTCAAGAATCTGAAGTTCCCAGGATCCGGGATGCAGTAATGGAAGAATCCCATGATCGAGGAGTACCAGTCGATCATGAAGAGTGATGTTTGGGATGTGATCCCAAGTCCTGCAGGGAAGTCTATTGTGACTTCCAAGTGGATCTATAAGATCAAGCATGTTGCAGATGGTATCATAGAGAAATACAAGGCGAGGTTTGTAGCTCATGGCTTCTCCCAAAAGGAGGGAATAGACTATGAAGAGACTTTTGCTCCTGTGGCTAGATACACTTCCATCATAATAGTACTTGCTCTAGTTGTAATGATGAAGTGGAAGATACACTAGATGGATGTCAAGACAACTTTCTTGAATGGTGTAGTCGAAGAGGAAGTGTATGTGGAGTAGCCACTCGGTTTTGAGACACATGGCAGGGAGTCATATGCGTGCAGGTTGAAGAAAGCCTTGTATGGATTGAAGCAAGCTCCTAGGACTTGGTATGGTAGGATGGACAGCTTCCTATCCAGTTTGGGCTTTACCAAGAGTAAAGCAAATTCTAACCTTTACTAGAAGGTTGAGGAAGGCAATCCTCTGATACTACTACTATATATAGATGACTTGTTTGTGACAGTTGAGGATGGGTTGATTGCCGACATGAAGAGGAAGCTTGCTGCCGAGTTCGAGATGAAGGAATTGGGGATGATGCACTACTTTCTAGGTATGGAGGTGTGGTAGAGTGCAGATGGGATCTTTCTTGGACAAGGGAAGTATGCAGTAGAGATCCTGAAGCGGTTTGGGATGATGGACTGCAAGGCTATGGCCACACTTATGGCATCGAACCTGAAGCTTCTGTGTGATGCTTCATCTGATCCAGTTGATGTCACTATGTATCATTAGATGATTGGGTCCTTGATGTACATGACAAACACGAGACCAGATATTTGCTTTGCGCTGAACACCGTGAGACAGTTTCTGACAGATCCTAGACATGTTCACCTGATTGTTGTAAAGCATATTCTGAGGTACCTGAAGGGTACGGTTGATTATGGAATCAAGTATGATGCGAATCAAAAGTTTAACCTAGAGGGTTATGTTGATTCAGATTGGGCAGGCAGTTCTGCAAATAGGAAGAGCACTTCTGGGTGCTACTTTAGTATGGGATCAGGTTTGATCTCTTGGTTTAGTAGGAAGCAGTCCTACATAGCACTAAGTAAAGCCGAAGCAAAGTATGTTGTTTCTTGTTTGGCTAGTTGTGAGGAAGTATGGATTAGGAATCTACTATCCAAGTTATTTGATCTCCCATTGGATGCTACTAGTATCTTTTGTAATAACCAGAGTTGTGTGAAGCTGTCTGAGAACCCGGTGTTCCATGACAAGTCGAAGCACATCAAGATCAAATATAACTATATCAAGAATATGGTGCAGAGAGGAGAGGTAAAGCTCCTGTATGTTGCGACGGATGAGCAGGTTGCAGATGTGTTGACGAAACCACTAGCTAGAGTGAATTTTGAGTACTTCAGAGAGAGGCTTGATGTTCTTCAAATTGAATATACTTCGAGGAAGAAGTGATGGGACACATTTGCAGGAGCCATTCCAAGGATGGTGAGAGGAGGATCCTTCCCATGGCTGTGGATGTAAGCGATGTGTGATGAGCATCAGGACGATGCTCCAGTTATTGCTTTGTATATGCATCAGTTGGATGCTTTGTATGATCAGTTGGATCATGTATATGTATATGCATCAGCTGGATGCTTTGTAAGGATTCATCCTTACATATCTATCATACTTGATAATATATATTTATTTATAATTGAATTTATGAATATTACATAGGACCGACTAATATTAAATATGGCCCTATGGGAATAGACATGTCTATTGATCAATAGACATGTCATTTAATAATAATTGATTAATTATCCTAATCTAATAATAAATACATTCGTAATAACCAATTAGGTTTATTACAAGTCATCTCGCTCTGAAAAGATTCATCCATGAATCTTCTATGAGCGTGTTGTAGCTAGAATTCTTGCCACGAATAATGGTGCCATGGTTTTAGAAGTCCTTGAAATAATTGGTCTCATTTCCATTCAAATCTTATCATGCTTATGATTCTGTAGATGAACGCATAACAACTAATCAACGTATATTTTGGATCTGCTAATCTGACGGTGTTCCTTTGCTCTTCTAATTTTATGTGGATCTTTGATAATTCTACATGTTTTGATATGGTTTTTCTTATCTGTAGGGGCAACTATTAGTAATGTACTTACTTCTTTGTTTGACAGGTTTGTCATTAGTTTCTCCCTGGGATCCTTTCCATCTTGAGATTCTCGAATATATTGACTTGCGACAATTTGTAGAACTTTTTCTTTTTCAAGTGTCACCTTATCTTCAAAGTTTCCTTCTTTACTAGGATCCTTTTTGGTTTTTTATATTTTCATCACTGTATCGTTCTACAACTTCAATTCTCTCATAATTACTGTTAACTTTGACTTTATTGACTTCATTGACTTCTACGCCATTATCATTTTCTTTACAATTGATATTGACATTGTGATTGTCAATATCATCTTGATCTTTCATATCCTTGTCTTCTACCTCTTCTATTTTATCGTCCTTATCATCAACTTCCTTAACAAGTCCTTGTTCTGGAGTTTTATTAGACAATTTTACAAGTTTTTTAGCTGAAGTGTTAATGTGCCTTACTTCCCTACCTTGTAAGAAGCCACAACGAACTTCCGGTAGGCATGCATACTTTTTACTAAGTATCGCATTTTGAGGTTTGTAGTTGGGATGTCTTTTCTTATCCCACTCGGTGTCTGGTGGTATGGATCTTTTGTGAGGGGGGGTATAAGGAGTCGGTCGGCCAGGCTTCCTTTCCTTCCTAGAGGTAGTAGTGATTTTATATTCATCCCTACTTGAAAATGTAGGAATAGCAATAGCCCCTTGTTCCTCTTGACTTGGTAAATAGAGAGTCATAGTTACTTTTTATGTCGTGGGTGTAGATCCCAACACTTCTTGACCTGAGAACTCGGAAGTCATAATAACTTCTTCCTTTCTGGTCATAGTCCCTTCTTCTGTCGTGAATGTCAATGTAGACCCCAGCTCTACTTGACCTAAGAACTTGGGAGTCAACATAGCTTCTTCCTTTATGATAGGAGTCCCTTCTTCTGACATGGGTGTAGATGCAGCATTCAACTTTTCTTGACCGAGGAATTCGGAAGTCACTGTACCTTTTTCTTGATGTGTTATTGTCAACTTCAATTCCTTAACTAATTTGACAATGTCTTCATATCCGTTTTTTATTTCTTCATGTTGGTTTCTTTTTATTTCTTTAGCCTCGATCTTTTTTATATCTTCGACTTCAATTCTTTTATCTCTTTTAGGTTTGTGGAATGGGCTAATGATGATCTTATTAAATTATGGGAACATAGTGGTTCCACTTTAAGAATATTCCAAAAGGAATTTGAAAAATTTAACTATTGAAAAATAATAATGATAATTATTATTAAAAATTAATAATAATATTATAAATATATTTTCAATAGCTTGAAGGTTTAAGTAATAATTATTAATATTCAAAATATAATAATAATAATAATAATAATAATAATTATTATTATTATTATGGATTAGGGTTTTAACCCTAGGCCACGGTGGAAGGTAGCCTTAGTTTGAGGGAACGCTGGTGTGGTGAGAAAAACTTTGGATGAATGAGTGAGAGTGTGAGGATCAAGTGGAGATGGAAGGTCACACTGTAGGATGGACGCAGAGGGTGCAGGTCGCAAGGGTGGATGGAGCTGGCACGGAGGGGTTGGAGATGCGTGGGGGACGAGGACGGATGACTGGCAGCAGGGTAGGCATGGGAGCTGCATGGGATGACTGGCAGTAGGGTAGGCGTGGGAGCTGCGTGGGAGGAGTGAGCATGGCGTGGAAGGGAGCAGTGAGTGGGTGGCGACCGGGGAGAGTGGGCGATGGGGATTATGGGAGGAGGAGGGAACTGGACGGTGGTGGGATTGGGAGAGTGGAGGCAGCGATGGTGGGAGAACTATGCAGGAAGTTGCACGGAGGGGTTGGAGATGTGTGGGGGATGAGGACGGATGAGGATACAATGATGGAAATGGAGAAGAGGGGTGGAGCAGCGCGGGGGTGGAATGAAGAAGAGGAGCATGGAGCGAACGTGGGGAGAGGGTGTTGAAATGAAAGAGTGTGGATGAGGGAGTGTGGAATGTGAGTGATGGATGAGATGAGAGGAATGAAGGTGCCTAGGATGAATGCTGAGATCTTGAACATGAGCAAGAGCCTAAAGCTCCAATAACACTTGTAAGGATTCATCATTACATATTTATCATACTTGATAATATATATTTATTTATAATTGAATTTATGAATATTACATAGGAACAACCGATATTAAATATGGCCCTACGAGAATAGACATGTCTATTGATCAATAGACATGTCATTTAATAATAATTGATTAATTATCCTAATCTAATAATAAATACATTCGCAATAACCAATTAGGTTTATTACATGCTTTGTATGATCAGTTGGATCATGTATACGTGTATCCATCAGGACGATGCAGTGACGATGATCAAGATGATCATGTGTGATGAGTATTAGGAAGATGCTCTGGATGAAATGCATCAGGACGATGCAGTGACGATGATCAGGATGATCATGTGTTATGAGTATCAGGACGATGCTCTGGATGACATGCATCAGGACGATGCAGTGACGATGATCAAGATGATCATGTGTGATGAGTATCAGGACGATGCTATGGATGACATGCATCAGGACGATGCAGTGATGATGATCAGGATGATCATGTACATCAGGATGATGCATGGTGAGTATCAGGTTGATACTCTATGGTCGTGGACAGGGTGTGCAGATGAGCATATAATCTTGCCCTGGGATATTTGCAGATATGCTTGCGAGGTTTTTCCTATGGCATGTAATAGTTCCCAGGGAGATCTGGCAAATGATGTTTCGAGGTTTTGCTCAGGGAGGACATATAATATCTCCCTGGGAGATCCGATAGGTTGAGCAGTATGCTCGTAATCAATCCTGAGATGCTCTTTCAAGGTTTTGTCCTATTGCATATAATATTTCCCTAGGAGATCTGATAGATTGAGTAGTATGCTCGTAATCAGTCCTAGGATGCTCTTTCAATATTTTTCTATGACCACATGTAATATTGCCTTGGGAGATCCAATAGGTTGAGCAATACGCTCGTAATCAGTCCTAGGATGCTCTTTCGAGGTTTTGTGGTGACCACATGTAATATTTCCCTGGGAGATCTTGTCAGTTGTGCTTAGGCACATAAAGGATCCTGGGATACTCTTTCGAGGTTTTGTGGTGGGGTCACATGTAATATTTCCCTGAGAGATCTTGTCGGTCATGCTTAGGCACATAAAGGATCCTAGGATACTCTTTCGAGGTTTTGTGACGCACGTAATAAGTCCTGAGGATTCCACAGTATGGCTAGTGTTGATGAAGACCTATAGGAGGCTAGGCCTACATCCAGCATGAAAAAGGGATGGCTCTGTAGAACTTTCTATGACGAGAAGAATTATGAGATAGCCCAGTGTTCGAGATGTCAAGTACAGCAGCAGTGATGATGATGATGATGCTCCGTGATCCAGTGATGATGATCCAGCTCCAGAATCTAAGACTTGTGCCAATATGTATTGATGACCTGTGTCTAGAGAATACCTTCCTAGTTAAGAGGGAGTGTTGATGTATTTGTAACTTCGGAAGATATTCACTTGTAAATTACATGTGTACTTTATTGTATATCCAATAGAGATGTATTATTCCTTTGATTGGAAGTGTCGTCATTTGTATTTGCAAGTGTAGCAAGTTACATTGTAAGTGGCGTTATATATATTGATGGGTTATTAGACCACAAGTGAGGGGTCGGCCCTAGTTAGTTCATGTGATTGGGGTATTAGACTTGAGTAGCAAGTTAGCCCCAGTGATTTATTGCTAGGTCAAGTCAATGTATAAATAGAGAGGTTGTGTCTCTCATTTGATTCATTCACTCACTTCTCAAGCTCGCATAGCTAAGAGAGAAAGTGGCGCACATGTGGAGGAGGAGGAGCATCTGCTAGAGACATCTTATTGGGTTTGATCCTTGTGATCTTGTATTGGGGCTTATTCTATCTCTGAGGAAGTTGTGGGGTTTTTCACCTTCTTGGTTTTCTCCGATGAAACTCTGTGTCTCTTATGTGCTTGCATGATTGTGTTTATGATTGATATGCTATAGATATGTTGTACATGTTATTCTCTTAGAGATCCTAATGATAATGGAATGAAATTATCGAAAAATTAACACAATGTGTCTCCATGATCAAGTACCACCTTATTTTCCTATCATAAATATTTACTTAACCCCTTTCAATATATTTATGTCAAGCTAATGTTTATTTGGGGTTTTATAGTCTCCTTATTCCAAATCTAATGTTTCCACCCCAACCTAAGAAACTAGTAAATTGATGAAATTTTCTCTTTTAAGATTTATTTGAATGGGCACATTACAATATATTTAATGATATGCCAACATGCCGAATAAAAATAGAGAGAGAAGCCATTTGGGCTTGCGTCTTTGTGAGTTCCTAGGCTCCATATGTCCTTTATTGTTTCACTCTCTTCTATGCCTTTTGCATAGTTCCACATTTTCTTCATCCTTTACGATTTTTGGGATTTTGTCTAACATAATCCTTATTGACTCAACCTCATATTCTTATCCACAACACAATTTTTTGGTTTGCGCATGGGCTGCCTATTGAGGATTAACAAGAGATTGTTCATATTTATTAAACAAAACATTATCAACCTATTTATTCTTCTTTTAACATTCTATAACACAACTATTTCTAACATATAATAACACAATTAAAAACAGAATCAAATGAATGCTGACTCGTTTTCCTAAAGCTCAGTCTGCAAACTAAATTTTAAATTGAAAAGCCTCTCACATATACAAATCAAATCAATGCGATTTTAGTGGATTAATTACAAAAGGCTTCGCTTCATTCCTGTAAAATATACAAAAAGGAAACTCCTTCAATTTATGGAAAGAAGCCAGGCGCTTTCGCAGGTGGGGGACCTCAACGGATCTCTCTCATAATTTAATATGATAACCAGTTCGGTAATCGGATTCAACCGCGCAACATTCCGAAAAGGGTTGCAGGAAATACAGAAATTTGTCGCATGATTATCGTACTTTGTGCAACCTCTTACAAGAATGAAATAATGCAACTAGTTGTACGAACCCTTTTCAAAATGTTTATAGTTGGAATAGAAAACTATCAAACAACATTTGTTCACAGTTTTACATTCAAAGAACCGGACATGCAATGCACCACCAATCAATTACTATCTATCTGAAAGTATCTAAATTGCAATTGGATCCAAAGTTAATGAATACCGAAAGTTTTCTGTAAAGGCACTACTGAGCATTAGATTCTCTACACTCACTCAGAATTCAGTTGGCTTACAAAGCAGCGTCCACGCTTTTTCTAGATGAATAAAAGAAGGTATCTGTGTGTAAGCTGCAGGCTTTACTCAGAAGCTGTCACAACACAGAACTCGTGGGCCGGCCGTATTAATCACTACAAACTACTAATAGATGTAGTTCCAGTCCCCACTCCCGAGTTAGTACGTATATTGCTTTTCCCAGATATTTTGCGTTTTCCATAAAATATCTGTGTAAGTGAATCCTCCAATGCCGGATGAGTCTTTGATTTATTATTCAGGATGCAGACATCGCTGGAAAGAATCTTCAGAGCTGCTACTTCCAATAATATAAAAATTCATTCAACGCTTTCTGTGGCTTGTATCAACTGCACTTTAGTAGAAAACCTGCAAAAGCTTTCTTCAGCATGAATTGCATATTATTGGAGAGGCCGCTTTTACAGTCCACTACGCTAGAGAAGTAATTATCTGATAACTTGGTTTTTGTATGTAATATTTTAATAAAATTAGCACAGCAACAAGTAAAGTGGTCTAGCCATAAGCTAAGCAAATCATTTAGCTTTGTGGAGATATCTGACTGTTAAACAAAGATTATACATTAAACTAAAACATAAAGCAAATACTATTTAATAAACATATCTATATGATATGCATGGATAATGACAGAGAACCCATTTAACTAAAAGAAAGCAAAATAAAGTAACATATAAGTTATTTGTGACACTTAACTTGTGACCTATCCGTGTTCACCAAACACATGTTAAGTGGTTGTTATAGTAATAAAATGATAAATATAAAGATTACTATTTCTACTCTAACTTAAAGTTCAAAACAAAGATGTATTATTTCAAGTAATTAAAATTAATTTGGCTTTGCTAGTAATAAAATATTAAATATAAAGATTACTATGTATACTCTAACTAACTTAAAGTTCAAAACAAAGATGTATTATTTCAAATAATTAAAACTTAAATAAGTAATAAAACTTAAATTTAAACTTCAAAACAAAGATATATTATTCGAATTAATTAAAACTAAAACAATGAATGAATCTTACATATTTTTTGCTATGCATATGGGATGTCATATATTTACATCCATAGGTTTATTTATTTTGAGGATTATTTTCACTCACTCTGTTACTAACTCTTGTTGATGTAGTGTCTCATTTTTCTTTAGACTATGGTTAGTTAGATTTTTTTTTTTTTTTAAATGTGATCAGAAATTACCATATTCGGTGATGTATGCCTTGGCATTAAAACATAAACTAGGTATATTTATGCAAAAATTGAATACCTCATTAATTTCCTTATGAATAAGATTAACTATTATGAATTATGATGCAATGCAATTGATATTACTATCTATGAAAATAATAGATGTAAATGTATTTTATGCATTATAGGTTGGATGCTTTGACGGGTTGAAAATTGTGACAAGGTAAGCACAGGGGTGGTTGATGCAAGGTTGCGTCAATGCTGCAAGGAATCTGAATCGAGTCAAAAAATGATATCAAGTTACATTATATGTCAATGAATTGATTTTAATGTTATAAATGGAGCTATTTGATGCGTGTGAGTTGTTGCGTGCATGTACAAGATCATGATTGCCAATCGATCCGCACATAGCTAATGGGGTTGTGGGGTTGTATCGGGGTGACATATACTAACATGACTAGCAATTATTTGTATGCACTCGGTTGAAAAGCATTTGAGGCTTTTACCACAAAATCCATGTTGCCATGAGAGTAGGATATGGATTTGATCACTCACGAGGGGTGTCGGCCTTATTTCGTATTAATCATAGGCCTCTCAACATGGTAGACATGAATGAGCTAGAAAGGTCTCAACCATCATACCAATTCATCACTATAGGAAATAGGATATTTGAAGTGCATGAAAATGTTTATGGAACCTTTGCTACACCCATGGTAATGTAACTAAAAAAATAACACTTTTGTAGAAAAAATATTCAATTAAAATAAAATAAAGAGGGTTGTAAATAATTTTTAATTAGATATGAAATGCATGAGTGGCATTTAACGAAATAGAGAAATATAAATTATCAATTTGGAATATCATGTGCATAAAAAGAAAGAATGATAAAACAATTAGTGAACTCAAGCACACACAAAGTTATGAGAAAAGTGAGGATCAAGGGAACATCTAAGAGTGAACGCATAAAATATATATAAGTAATTATCGGAAGCTTCAACTTAATCCTTATGACATATAGTTTTTTTTAACAATGCATAGTATGACTTGTGCAGTAAAACTATTTGCATAGTAAAACCTAAGCAGTAAGAACCATGATAGAGGAAGTGCGAACTATGGTTCTCCTAAATCATTTAAGATAATAATTACTAATGTTTTTAGTGTAGGAAATTCGATATCCAATTCCTTATCCAAAAAAAACATGGTATTTAGATTAACACAACCTATGCTTTTTCAAGCATAAATACCATTAATGCAAGGAATATTAACAAATCCAAATCTAAGCTTCGACATAAATATAACTCCTACAAGGTTGGCATATGAAATATGTTTATATTAATTAATTAAACAATATTAAATCTGACATAAATAAAACATATAAATATGCACCCATATCAATACCAACAATTTATTATTTTTAGTAAATATCAATAGTGAACCAAAATAACTTTTGGTTTCGAGAGTGAACTATGACTTAGTGAGCTTAGACGAGTGAGCTGTGAGAGAGTGAACTATGGCAGAGTGAACTACGATGGAGTGAACTGTGTAACAAAGTGAACTGTGATGGATTGAACTGAGTGAACTATGACGGAGTGAACTGTGAAGTGTGCACTGCCATAGAGTGAACTATGACAGATTGAACTATGGTTGAAAATGAACTTCCCACTATGAAATTCCTTAGATAATTTTTTTTTTCATAGGAAAAAAACAACTTTTATTAAGCAAAAGTTGTATCCAAAGATACCATGGAAGGCAAGTTGCATGTACATACAAAAAACCTGTAATAGTCTGATAAAGAAGTTTAACAGAAAATCATCCATACGGGTTCATAGAGATCTACATTATACAATAAATGGGAAAAACATCAGCGATCATAAACAAACATCATACATAAGCCAGGGAATACATCTCCCTAAGAGAACCATCCCAAAAGTCCTTGACAAGTAAGATACCATCCATTTCCCCCAGAGCAAGTTTCGAGAGATTATCAGCCTCAACATTGTATTCACAGTAAATATGACAAAATTTAATATGCGCAAACCAACCGATGAGAGAGAGCAAACGGTGCAGCCAACCATCCAGTTGAATAGAGGATAGGCTATGGTCTCCCTTGGCCCAAGAAATGATACAAAGCGAATCTCCAAAAATATTCAGCGAAGTAATACCAATAGATTTAGAAAAATAAAGGAGACCCCATAATGCTAAAAGTTTAGACCTGGTGTTAGTTCCCATGCCTGCACCCATCTGAAGCTAAAAAACCTGATGTTGAGATACCTTTAAGAGCATGCTAGCTCCACATAAATCCTCTTGGGCAGTGCCATCAAAATATCTGATAGGGAAACAATAATCATTCTCCAAATGAGGAGGCACACATCTAGGAGTCTTGACCAGTGATGTCCTAAGCGGCTGGAAGTAGCGAGTAATTTGAGCACAAAGTAGAGCCAACTGAGTGCTTGGAAAATGAGCCAGTTGCAAGATTTCCACCATTCCCAAATCATGACATATAACAGGGAAATGTCATAGGCATGGGCCAAGGACCATAAATGAAAATTTTCCACCAACGAGCTACCAGTCCATGGAAATATAAAATATAAGGAATCTTGAAGGAAATACCACAACTTCCTGAATATAATGCAACCACCAAACAGGTGATCCACATCTCCCCCGTCATTTCGACATATTGCACAGATCCCCAGTCCTTGAAAGACTCTGTTACAGACATTGTTCCAGGTAAGGACTTTATTATTAATTGTCAACCACACAAAGCACTGTATTTTAAGCAGACACTTAACCTTCTAGAACAACATTGACCGTCCCTGCCATTGGGCACCAAATTCATCAACCATAAGTCGCGAATACGCCAACCGCACTGTGAGAATGCCAGAGTGATCATTGTACCCCCAGCAGATGACATATTCCTCCAGAGAGAGTGAGATACCAACATGAATAAGTTTTTTAACAAAATCGTCCCATAAGTTCTGAAGGTGAGGTTCTAATTCCAGCTCAACAGCCGACAACCAACCAAGTATGTCAACATCCAAGGCTCTGCAAGCCTATTTGATAACATAAATATTATGTTCATGCAGTCGCATGATAAGTTTCATGTTCAAACAATAATGCTCCCCAAGACCAGCGATTGGGTCTGAATGAAGGAAAACTTGGGTACACCTATCGACCTTCTAGCAAATACTAGCATTTATGATAGGAAAGGCCTTCATGAAACTACTCCAAAGATATGAACCTTGAGTCTTCCTCTTACCATTTCGGAGCCATAGTGGGAGTGAAAGTCTCTGAAGATATCTAGCTTTAATAGATTTTCCCCACAACCCAAAATCATGCAAGATCCTCCAACATGACTTTGCACAGAGAGAGATATTGAAATACCAGATATAATTAATCCCCAACCATTCAGAGCCTTGGGACGAGCTAAGAAGTCCCAAGAACATAAATTCCATTTGTGGGAACCGTCAGCACCATTCCAGAGGAATCCAGAAAACATTTTGCTAATGGCCACAATGATTTTCATAGGAATGATGAAATGTGAAAACCAAAAGACAAGGGTGCTCTGTAGGACCGAGCATAAGAGCATAAGGCGACCGCTCAACGATAGATATCTATAAGACCAGCCATTAATTATCCTCTATATCTTATTGAGAAGCCACCCCCAATCCAAAGATGAGTATCCTGTCAGTTTCAAAAAGTATCCAAGATACCTAAATCCCTCACTTAAATCCTTCATCTGATAGGGGAACAAGTAGTTGATATGATCTATGAGCTCAGGGTCTGTGCAATGATATATAAAAGCATACTTAGTAGAACTAATTTCCAATCTTACAGCATTACAAAAAAATTTAGTGAGAACAGAAAACTAGATCCATTCCCCGATAATTCCTAAACCAAATAATAAGACATCATCCACATAAAGCAAATGCGTAATATAGTGTGCAAGAGCCACTTTGATACCATTGATGTGTCCTAAGGGCCTAGCATCGTGAATAAGAAGCCTTAAACCTTTGATGGCCAATATAAATAAGTAGGGAGATAAAGGGAAGCCTTGTCGTAAACCCCTGTCATCCTAAAAATAATCAAACAGAGATGCATTCACCAGGACGGAATAATTCGCCATGGAGACACAAGACATAATCCAATTTGTCATTTCCAAGGGCAGACTGATCTGGATTAAGATAAAATGCAAATAATTCCAGACAATCATATCGTAGGCCTTCACCAAGTTCAGTTTAAGAACAAAGGCCTCATATTTCTTTTGATAAATAGAGTGTAGGACCTCCTGGGAAAGACCCACTGCATTTAACAGTTGGAGATTATGAATGAACCCGGACTGTTCAGCAGAGATCCCAATCTCCAGGTAGGGTTTGATTTGTTTAACAATGATTTTTAAAATGACTTTGTACAATAGATTACACAAGGATATGGGTCGATAATATCCATAAACCTCATATGTATCTATATTCAGTATGAGGGTAATGTATGTCGCATTGAGATTGGATAGAATATAGGCCATGGTTCTAGATTCCTCGACAGCAGCAGTGATTTTAGGTCCCAACAAGGAGAAGAAATGTAGGAATAATTCGACTGTCCACACATCGGGGCCCAGTGATTTATATTTAGAGAACAACTTCAAATTATTAAGGATCTTAGCTTCAGTGACCGGATGCTTAATGGTCGATCCAGCTTCTTCATCAAAAATCCTGGGAAACAGCTTAATTATACGCAGCTGATCTGCTAAACCAGTAGAGGAATTCTCACGATAAATATCTTGGAAGAGTCGAACCACAGCCTCACTCAGCTGAGTCTTATCGTGAATAACCTGACCATGATCCCCAATGATGTCCCAGATAGAATTATTTAGCCGACGTTGATTAGTAAAGTGGTGGAAAAACTTAGTATTACTATCCCCTGCCTTGAACCAAGTCGCATGACTCTTCTGTCTCCATGTTTCTTCTTGTAACCCTAAGAGCCTGAATTTTTTTCCTTCCATAGATCGAAGTAGGTCCATCTTACCGAGATCAAAGAGCTTATCATCCATCAGCTAAGATAAATCTTGAATGTCCTTATCAAGATCAATTAGTCGCTTCTCATTTACTAGTTTCTTTTGTTTCTCCCAAGTACAAACCTCCTTTCAGAGCAGACCAAGATTTCTAGTCATAGTAAAGAGAGGGGTGCCAACACAAGAACTAGCAGAAGCTTCCCAGGTCTCCTGAACAAAGGTATCAAAAGTGGGATCTTCAAGCCAAATATGATTAAACTTGAACGGAAAAATTCCCAAATTACAGTCAAAATCCAGTTGTAGAGAGATACCTTTATGCTTAGAGTAACCGGTAGCATAAGACTAGGAGCGGTACCTTCGAATAGAGTAGCAGAGGTCATTGACCATGAAGAAATGGTCCAGGCATTTGGCAATGCCATCACTACCGAACCTACCATTAGACCAAGTAGGCATAAGCTTGGGCGGCACCACATCCTGAAGCTTGGCATCATAAAAAATGTTAGCTAAATAATCAACAAGAGGATCCATTGCCCTACGAAATAAAGGAAACAAGGTAATATTAGTTTCATAGTTATAAATTCCCCCGAAAATATAATTTCAACATATTCCTTTTTAGCTTACTAATTGCGAATATGAATTATCCTAAAAGTGAGAAGTGGGGTTTCCCTAAATAAAACAGGAAAAACTTACTATTTACTGCGACAAAACTACAAAGTTGGGGTTTCCATATATTACTTAGGAAATACGTTACCAAACTTCCTCAACATAAAAATTATTTGGCATATTGTATTGCATATTTAATATTAATTCAACTCATTACCAATTCCACTTATAATTGGTTCATGGTTTTTATAAAACAATCAAAGTTGTACTTAGACTTCTTTGAAAAAATACAAAGCCCTTAGAATTAGAAATTTTCATCCCATGGTTTTCAAACAACAATACCACTTAAAACCAAACACCTAAAAACATGACTTAACACGTGGTTATGTTTACAAATTAAATAGCAAATTAGGAAATAAATATTTACTCTTATTTGGAGATTCCACATAATCATTTAGTCTTTTCCAAATAAACCAAATCAGCCTCTAGTTTAATCAAAACAACTTATGGTTTACAAATTTCGCAACACTATAAGCAAGTTTAACAAATAGTTTTGTTTCCAACTTACCTGTCAATAGAAATTAGGACATCGGCATTTACTACGAAGTAAAAACTTATTTGGTACTCATTTCAAACATATCATTTGAACATTTAGGAATTATTTTCCTCCAACCATATGAAAAGTAAGAATATAATCTTTTATGAAATAATTGTATAAATTGTTAGAAAAACGGGATCCCGGAGAAATAACAATAAACAATATGAAAATATAAATCACATAAAACACATTACAAGAGAGACACCAATATCATGTGGTTAAACCAATATGGGCTACGTCCACACCGAAATTTTCAATCCTTATTATTATACCATCCAACAAATGAAGAGATACAACCTACAACACTTCCGCTACAACTTCATCTTCACTCTCTTACAGTCTCTCTCACACAATCATAGATCTTTACAATGCTACAATACACAACCGTATAATAATGTCTTCCTTTTATAGAGCAATTACCATGGGAAAATACTATGGAACACCCAATACCATGGGCCCATAAATCACCCATTATTAACCAAGTCATGACTATGAAATTACAACATTTTACAAGGCATTTTTCTGAAATTTTCGCTACAGGGGCACTACCTCTGAACCCCGGCCAGGGGGGGAATCCCAAACTAGTCACTACCCCCACTGGACCCCCCATTGTGACTATTTTTGGGGTAAATATACCCCAAACCCCATCATCATGGGATGGGATCCAGACATGGCTGAAACACAACCTCTGAATAAGGAAGATCGAGCTCCATAACCCACAATATCCCACTTGGAGAGTGATCACAACAACTCCACCATTGTTGCACTTGCTCGACTATGCTATGAACCTTGGATCTAGAAAATTTCTCATATTTACCTTCACTCTTGAAGGCCAACTGAAACCGAGCAGGAACTATGTTTCTCTTTAGTTACCACCATTGTCAACATGTCTGCAAGATTCTAGCTAGTGTGTATCTTTTCCAGCTTGAACAATTCATCTTCCATAACAAACTGTATGAAATGGTACTTGAGTTGTATATGTTTAGTATTAGAATGGAAGGATGAGTTATTTTCAAGATGAATGACACTCTAACTGCCATTGTACAACCTATTATTCTCTTGCTTCTTACCCAGTTCCTCCATGAACCTCTATAACCAAATCACCTCTTTAGTAGCCTTTATAGCAATAGCATACTCTGCTTCTGTTGTTGAAAGTGAAACAAACTTTTGTCGTTTTTAAATCTAGCTTACTATTGTTCCCCCTACAATAAAGACATAACCTGTGGTGCAAATCTCGTTTTCTTTATCACTTTCCATATTTGCATCAACATATCCCTGTAGAACAATGTGTGAACCTCCAAAACATAATGCATGGATGGTAGTACCTCGCAAATAACTAAGAATCCAATGTACTTCCTTCCAATGTTCTTTACATGTATTTTTCATATACCTACTCACAACTCCCACTGCGTGTGCAATATCTGGTCTTGTGCACACCATGGCATACATAAAGCTGCCAACTGGTGATGAATAGGGAACCCTGGACATGTAATCTATCTCTTCCTGTGTCTTGGGACACATCTCCTTACTTAGTTTGAAATGGATGGACAAAGGTGTACTAACTGGCTTTTCATTCTGCATTATAAACCTCTGCAACACCTTTTTAATGTACTCACCCTGATATAATGTCAATCTATGATTTTTCATGTCTCTTGTTATTCTCATACCAAGGATTTGCTTTGCAGCATCCAAATATTTCATTGCAAATGAATTAGATAAATTCCTTTTGAGCACATTTATATCCTGCATGTTAGACCCTGCAACAAGCATGTCATCCACATACAATAAAAATATAATATATCTTCCATTTTCTAGCCTCTTTAATTAAACAAAGTGTTCAGAATCCAATTTACTAGAACTTTGTTAGGTCATAAACCTATCAAATTTCAAATACCACTTCCTTGGATCTTGCCTCAGGCCATACAAGCTCTTCTTCAACTTACATACCAAATTTTCCTTCCCTTTGACCTCATACCCTTGTGGCTACTATATATAAATATCTTCCTCAAAATCCCCATGGATAAAGGTTGTTTTTACATCTAACTGTTCAATATGAAAATATTCTATCGCCATTAGACTTAAAACAGTTCTAATTGAATTCATTTTAACAACATGAGAGAATATTTCATCAAAATATATACCTTTCTTATGTGCCAACCCCTTTACAACAAGTCTTTCCTTGTACCGCTTCTTTCCTCCATCTTCTTCCTTCAACATGTAAACCGATTTATTCTACAATGCTCTTTTATAAGAAGGCAACTGAACCAAATCCCAAGTCTGGTTGCTTACCAATGAGTCCATCTCCTCATTCATTCCTTGCTCCCACTTCTTTCTAGTTTCCACCTGCATTGCTTCTTCATAAAATTCTGGCTCACCAGAATCAGTCATCAATAAATAATACAGTGAAGGAGAGAATCATTTAGGGGGTCTACTTAACTTGGTAGCAAGGATAATTTTAGGGGCTAAATTTAGCGCATGGGCTATTTTTCCATGTTTTTTTTCAAAAAAAGATTTGCCAATTTGCATTTTTTGAAGCCCCATTTCGCCCAATTTTGATTGGGTAAACTTCTTTCACTCTAAAAATTGCCAAATTATTATATAAACTAAATAAAATCCTTAGAAATTGAAATAATTTTAGAAAAATATCAAAAAATATTTTATAGTTGACATTTTAAGAATTGGTAAGATTCGCCAAGGTTTATACACTTTTAAATAAGTATGGGTCCTTAAAAGTATCTGTTCCTGGTAGATCTTCTAACACTTGTAGGAGTTCGAGGTATCTAGTACTGTTCTTGATTGTTGGAACCTTTGGAACTTCATTTTCTTTGATTTCATCAAACACTTTGTAATCTGTGTTTTCTTTTTCCTGTTTCTTTCCTTGCAACTAATATTTATACATGACATTTTCATTGAATACCACATCTCTACTCCTAATGATTTTTTTGTTTTCATAATCCCATAAGCGATAACCAATATCATCAACCCTGTATCCAATAATGGTACATTTGTTGGATTTAGCCTCAAGATTTGTTCTATTTTCTTTATCAATATGGACAAATACTTCACAACCAAAATTTCTCAGAAAAGAGTATTTTACCTTTTTACCTGTCCATCCCTCCTCTGAAATACCACCATCCAAAGTACTTGAAGACACTATGTTTATTAAGTAAACAATAGTATCTACATCATCTGCCAAAAACTGTAAGGGAAACCCTACATGCAATCTCATACACCTTACACACTCCATGATTGTTATGTTCATCCTTTCTGGCACACCATTTTCTTGTGGTGTTCCTGGGACTGTCTTCTCTCTACGAATCCCATGGTATGAATAGTAACTATCAAACTCCTTGCCACAGTATTCACCTCCATTATCATATCTGAGACACATCAACATTTTTCCTGTCTCATTCTCAACCAAAGCTTTCCATTTCTTAAAAGTATCAAACAAATCATATTTCTGTCTAATGCAGTAAACCCAAGTTTTTCTAGGTGCATCATCAATCAAAGTAATATAATAACAAGAGCCACCAAGAGATTCTACCTGAGTCGTTCCCCATACATTTGTATGTACAAGATCTAACTTTTCACTCTTCTTTTGTTTCCCAACCCTAAGAAATCTGACTCTCTTTTGTTTTCCATAAACACAGTTCTCACAGAATTCCAAACTTACCTTCTTCATATCTGGAAACAACTTCCTTAGGTGGAGAATCTGCGTCCCCTTCTCACTCATGTGGCCAAGCCTACAATGCCACAATGTTGTATCTATTTCTGTGGAAACAAAAGATATAGAACAATCAGTATTATGTGGACATAAATACAACGTACGTATCATTTCTCTTTTTTCTAGCACCATTGATCCTTTAGTTACCTTCTACCATTTTTTTCCAAATGTAGATAAACAACCACCATCTCCCAACTACCCTATTGAGATCATATTTATTTTCATAGAAGGAATATTCCTTACATATTTCAACATCCATTCACCATTCTTTAAATTTAACCGTACCTTACCCATTCCAACAATTTTACATGGTTCATCATCACCCAATAAAACATGTCTGAAATCGCCTGCAACATAATCATGAAAGAATTTCCTATGGGGTGTAGCATGACATGAAGCCCCTAAATCTACTACCCATTAATCACTAATATTATCTAATGTAAGAATCATATCATCTTGTAACACATCGCCTACTACATTTTCTTCCTGAGTAGTCTTTTGCTTCCCATCTCCTTTCTTCTTTAGAGATCTACAGTCTATCTTAAGATGTCCTTTCTTTCCAAAGTTCCAGCACTCTATCTTTCCCAATTTGGACTTGGATATTCCCTTCCTAGACTTGTTGTGATTACTTAGGTTCTTTCCTATCTCCCTTTATCTTCGCCTTCTCTCCATAGTCAATGCATTACTTGATGTCTCACTTGTGCTTTTCCTTCGCATTTTCTCGCTAAGAATAACACCAACAACATTACCAAATTTCAAAGTGTTTGAACCAAAGACAGAGTTACTTAATCTCATGACCAAGCCGTTATAACTTTCTTCCAGTGAACACAATATTATAAGAGCCCTAACCTCATCATCAAACTTCACTTTTACAGAACTTAGTTGATGTGTAATCATATTAAATTCATTTAAATGATCAGCAACGGATCCACCTTCTGACATCTTCATATTAAATAAAGGCTTCATTAGAAATGCGTTGTTCGAGGCCGAGGGTTTTTCATACAACTTACCTAATGCACCCATTAGACCCTCTGTTGTCTTTTCTTTTCAAATATTGAAAACAACTGACGAAGCTAGGAACAACAATATTGTTCCCAATGCCTCTCTGTCAAGAACATCCCATTATTTGTCCTTCATAGTCACCGATTGTTTTGCTTTTCCTCCCAATAGTAGGAATATATCCTTTTGGTATAGCTAGTCCTCAATTTGCATATTCCATAACTGATAGTTTGGGCCATTATATTTCTCGACCTTAAACTTTCCTTCTTCCACCACTACCCCAAATCGAACTAGGAAAACTTCTTTCCTGTGAGTTTATATTCCAAATAGACCTTTGGCTAAAGACCAATTGTTAGAAAAAAAAGATCGCAGAGCAATAAAAATAAACAAGATGAAAATATAAATCACATAAAAGACAATACAAGAGAGACACCAATATAACATGGTTCACCCAAGATGAGCTACGTCCACACCGAAATTTCCAATCCTTATTATTATACCATGTTGAAGGGATACAACCTACAACACTTCTGCTGCAACTTCCTCTTCACTCTCTCACACGATCAAAGATATTTACAATGCTACAATACACAACCCTATTACAATTCCTTCCTTTCAAAGAGTGATTACCATGGGAAAATACTATGAAACACCCAATACCATGGGCCCATAAATCACCCATTATTGACGAAGTCATGACTATGAAATTACAAAATTTTACAAGGATTTTTTTTGGAAATTTTTTTCGCAGGGGCACTGCCCCTGAACTCCCACCATGGGGGGTGGGGGGGGAACTAGTCTTCACCCCCCCTATACCCCCCATGACGACTACTTTTGGGGGCAAATCCCCCCTAACCCCCACCCCCCGTCATGGGCTGGGATCCAAACATGGCTGAAACCCCTCTGAATAAGGAAGATCAGGCTCGACAACCAACATAAATAACCATTTCACTTAAATCTTTTGAAGTTTGCAGTAAAACATGTCTTTTAACTCAAGAGCTACGTAGTAAGAACATGACTACACAACTAATTAGCAATTTAGCACATTCCTTTGCAATAAAATTTAACTATTTGCAAATAATGATGCAACTTAATAAAATTTAACAAAATGAATAAGATTCATACTTATTTATCCATTCATAATAGTTTTCTTTCATTAAAATCTTCGACATAATTTCAATAAACATTTCAATTATAAACCCAAAAATTAAATTCAAAACCATGGAAATTTTTTATCACAAATTATTATTGAAAGTTAATAACGCCATTCTCATGAAATAAACTTATGTGTTGAAGACTTGAATTGGAAACTAGTTGTGTGAGTTCCACACTACACCCAACCATAGGGATTTCTACTCATTAATCCCTAAGCAGAACACCACCCTCGAGCTGAGACTTGTGCACTCACCAGACAGACTTCTCACCAATTCCAGGTTTTTCTGAGCATTTCCTCAGTTGGCAAACAAGATTTACTGGTTTGTTACCAAATCCATGCAATCTATTCAATCCATTCTCTAATATTCGTTCTAACTAGAACCAGATTGAAACCCATCCTTGCATCTGTGCTTAGAATTCCACTAAAATAATTTGTTACACCATTTCCATTTCACAGGTGCAACTAGAGGAAAAACAAGATGAATTTATCAACAAATTAACTCACAGGTTCAGGGATTAATTTCAGTTTTCATTCTGGGATAATAATTGTCTCTCATGTTCTCTTAGACATACCCAGACATGGTAAATTATATCTGAATTCCAACTTCCACTACCTTCACACATAATGCTTACCATTATTTTTCCCTATCCATGCATAATTCAAGCATGCAATTTGGAACCATGTGGTTTCTCTCTCTCTCCCCACTTAGTCATAATTAAATAATAATTATGATTTTAAAAATATATTATAAATTCATTTAAATGGGGTTAAGACTTAGGAAAAAATTTAGGGGCTTAAATATTTAACTAGTTCATAACATGGTTTCCCACGTAAGACATCTAAGCCCCTTACTATCTCTGGTGAATACACAAGTCCCTGATCTTTCCAGCATACTACCTCAGCACAACCAGTTGTGCATTTTTAGTATTAATATTTACAAAGTACAAATTGTTTATCCTTATAGGGATTCATAGTTAGTATTCACATCTTGACATCATCATACTATGGGTTTAAAACCAGGGGTGTTATATTCCCCTCCCCCTTAAAGTCTACACCATCCTTAGTGTTTAATGCTTATAGATATTAATATAATGCTTACATACATCAAAATTTCAGAACTCTGCAATGTTTTCCTTGCACTTTTTCTTTCAAGTTGTTTCTTCAAAGATGAATTAGGTCCACCAAACTATCACATACTTCATCATGTTGTTTCTGTTGATGGAAACAAGAGATTGTCCCACTTCTATTTATCTTTTAGAACAACCGCAACCAGCTTCCAACATAAGTTTTTTCCTCTAAAATCAATTACCAAACATTGAGTAGGCCAACATAATAAAAATGATTCATCTCATTTACTTAAATGACCAACATTTTCAAGCTTTACTCAAAAGGATTTCGTGCATGTCATGCTTAACTCAACATTTGTAGATAGATGAATCGAATCATCTTTATTTATTTGTACAGAAATTTAACTATTTCGGCATTCATTGTTTATCTAAACAAAATAAATATAACAGTTTTAGTTTTAAGATGCATTTTCAACAAAATAAATAAAACAATTTCAGCTATAGCATGTATTTTTAACACTTTATTTTCCTAGAAAGAAATAACATCAGTAAAAAGAGAAGAGTAAGAGTTCCCCCTCTTTGTCTAGTCGAATCTAGAGTTTCACATTAACTGTGTATTTCCTGCTCCTTCGCCACCTTCTCTTTGAACTGCAAGTGCTCAATTTGCATAGCCTTCATCTAGGTTGGTATCCACATTACCTACCCCACACAACACCAGGAAAGTATTCTTTCCTCTACTGCTATTCAGTGTTTGCGTAAAAGGATTACCCAAACCTTGTTCATCTTCGAGCTAAGACACTTCATATTTGAAATATATCCATATGACTTACAACCTGAGGTGCTCCCCATGGTTTGCTCAAAGGATTCTTAGCTATCATGATCATCATATATACCACATCATCAATCACTTTTAGTGTATTATTATTAGGTTTATTTGTTAAACCGGGTGCCTCCCTTCTCGTCTGGATATTGCTAGTAGGTGAGGATTTTTATTAATTTATAATTGTTTTATTAATTTATTATATTGTGTCAACCTTTACTACAACACCAACTTGAAAAGTATTATTCTCTTTCAGAGAAGTCACATTCTCAATGCAATTGGCCGAAGGAAACCCATCCTCAGCTTGCATAAATTTAATCAAATGAATCATATTCTCAATGCAATCGGCCAAAGGAAACTCATACTTAGCTTGCATAACTTTAATCAGAGGAACCATATCCTCATTGCAATCGACCAAATGAAAATCATCCTTGGATTGCATAGTTTCTTCTTCTTTATCTTTGCTTCTTTCTTCACTTCTCTTCTTCAATATGAAAGCAACAAGTTGCATATATACCTGATAAACAAAAAATCGCTAGAAAAGCTCATCAGTATCATAGTTTTATCAAAATGTATTATCATAAAGCAAAAAACATATCATTTTACACGACCGAATTCTTGTCACTGAAACACCAAGAATGCATCCATTCCTTTAAGGTGTAATCAATGTCGACAACCTGGTCATAACACAACACCAATAATGCGTCCATTTCCTTCAGGTGTGTTCCATTTCGGTTGGACTTGTAGCTTAAGTATATTTTCAAAATAAAAACATTTTCTGCATATTATCTCCTATAAAAATTCTTTTCAATATTAAATCAAGGGTAGAGTGAAAATATCTCCCTTCTTTTTCAAGGCTTGAGATTTTTTTTTTATTTCTTTATTTGTGCCACATTCTTCAATCAAACATGATGAAGAACCTCTTTGATGACCCCAAAGAACTCTAATATTGCAATCTATTTCTCTCCATCCTAAGTTTTAGTTTTGCAATTCATTCTCTGCATCACTTACATGTAATAACATTAGATACATACAAATAAACCATATCATATGACTGCAGTTAACAACCAGTAACAAGTTATAAGCAACTAACAACTTTACCAGATAACAACAATTAACAGTTTTATAATCAACTAACAACTTATCTCAGTTAGCAACATATTCTTAGTTTTAACTTTTCATAAGTTGGCATAAGCATAGAAGTATTAAAAATTTATTTACAACTCACACAAAGACGATGAACAATAATTCAAGCATTCAGACCTACACTGAGACATGTGAGTACACTAGTCTTATTAAGAAAACCTTCAACATAATTCAAACACTTACTATTGTTTCGAAGTCTCTTACATATTTAATATTGCAATTTAAATATATAATTTTGCAATCACACTAATTGCCACTAAATAAAAACATTCCAATATTATATCAACATAAACCATTCTTGCATAGATGGACTTAGGGATAGTCCCAACCAAAGAATTTAGCTAGATGTCTAATATGGCCATCTACAATCAAACTTAACACAAACTAAGCATAAGCTTGAATTAGTCACCAAGGATTACAGCATAAGCCAAACACAAGTCACATACTATCATCAAACACTAAGACACATGCCATACACAGGCCACTAACAGTCACCAAATACTGAACATGACAAAAACACTTTGTCAAATAGACATACACTATTTGGCATTTAACATACCATTCAGTAACCCATACATAACAAACCAAAAAATTTATATAGAGATACCACTTCAAATGCATATACTAATCTGCACTCATACTCAACGAGCTTGATAATTCTAACTGAGCATAATATCATAAAAATGATTCTTTAATAATAAGTTAAAAGTGCAATGCAGTGCATGCATATACAAATCATGCATTTTCCAACACCTATTGGACCTGAATAAACTAGTCATGCATAACTATGATGTCGAATCATTTACTTTAGGCAATAAATTTCAAAATTTAATGACAAATGCAACCAATCAATCACTCGGTCTGCATATTCATACACCTTGACTACAATTTATTAGGATGAATATCCATGATCATCCTGCTCAATTTTTATCTCACTATGACATGACATAATCGAAATAAGCATCAACATGCTTAGCATACTCGTTCATCAACATGCTCTAAGAATACCGAAGACACACACCAACTAGTTATCAAGCATTCAAGCATTTAACTAATCACTGAAAACCATTTGACATGTCCCAACCTACTACTGGTTGGATACTTGAGGGAACATAGGAGTACAAGAAATACAAACAATGCTCATAAAATTAAGACTAGTCCAACTTGCCCCAAACAGGAAAATAGATAAGCATTTTTATAAATTTAAATGTAATTACTAAGCAATTAATATGACCCCGCAGGTTATGCAACCTATGCATACCACACTGGTCTAATCTATCAAGTTATAACTTACCTGAAAGCACCTGTGAGTTCCATCCATCCCCATAGCCTTCGCCTTCACCTACGAATGCCGCCCATTGCAGTCTCCTTGGATCGGCATTCTATTTGGAGGAAGGTTAGTTACTAATTAATAGGCGGGAATGTATACCTTCTTACTAGTGGATGAGCACCATAAGTGGAAATACATCACATGATTATATGGATCTTATCCTTCAAACTAAAGGTAGATAAATTCCTCGGTCAGTGTGCATAGAGCCAAAGAACGTCATATTCCCATCCGATGAAATCACTAAAGGTGCGAAGCAGCTCACGCACTTGGATATTAATGTGGGAATGTTACCCATTCAAGGACTACATGATCTACATATGCAAGTTGTAGAAGAAATTAAAGATGGAGATATGATCTCATACAACCAACATCTGAAGCTAGAAGAAATTTATAAAGAGTTGGGGAATGAATGCAGAGTGAAGACCAATGAGCTAGCAAATACTCATGAGAAGCAAAAAAAGCTGAAGAAGGCCATAGTTGAAGTCTGTATGAAGATCCCAGACTTTGAAGAACAACCTGAAGTGGAAGCGACCATTGTTAATATTGGTGTTGTAGTAGACAATATAAAAGAAAAACTAGAAGATATGGAGATTGGTTACAAAGAAAAACTCAAAGACTTAGAGTCTAGGAAACAACCTGGCACTCCGCCAGAAGTAAAAGAAGCAAGAGTTGAAGAAATGAAGACTTAAACCGAGAACATCTCCGCGGAAGTTGCAAGATGTCAAGATTTGCTAGAATAAGTGACTAAGTCATCGGCCATGCTGCAAGAAGACCCGGACTTACAAAAAATTCAGGATGAAGTCCAAACGAAGCAAAAGTACCTCGACACAATGAACAGGACTATGAAGGATTTTCCGCCAAGACAAAGAATAAAGAAGTTCGTAGAGACAAAGGAGCTTCAAAAATTATTAAAGGCATTAAGGGAAAAGGAAGTTGAAACCTCAGCGAAGTTACAACCTATGCAAGAAGAGGCATTGGCACTCTTTGAAGAGAGCAAGATGAAGCAGGAAGAGCTTCACATGACAGAGAGTATGGTGAAGGACCAAATGTAAGAACCAATATCTGTGATGTTGCTCGACACAATGAAAGAGTATGAGCAGGAGACTAAGGAGGCTTTTGCGAAGCTGAGCGCAACATATCAATAGTTTGCAATGAAGATGAACACCCCAAGTGCTGTGAAGTCAAAGAAGCCCAGTCGAGCCAAAAGTAAGTGTTCGGGTCCTGTCGGGCATAGCCCAAGTAAAGGAAGTTTTGGACGCAAAAGTACAGTTAGGCGAGGCCTGACATTGACCAGATTTGGAGACAAGCGACTCCACAAATCTTGGGAAGAGGGTATGGAGCAAAGTGTAGTCGAGAAGAAAGGACATGTTCCCCTAGTAAAGACGAAGTATTAAGGACAACCAGAAGTGGTTGAAGCAGTTAAAGGCCGAGCGACTACCTGAATGCTACAGTAGCAGAAAGTAAAGAAGCAGAATGGTGTAAAGGACACGCCACTATAGAATTCAGAACTGCACTACCAAAGAAAGTGTCAGAGTTAGAAGAAGCGGTGTCGAAGGGACAACGAAGTTAAATCTTAGCATTGTCTACAGGAGAACCACATGGAGTTTTTTGGTTTTGGGTACTATGGGGGTTGGCCCATAGTTATTGTAATATGTGATCTTCAAGCACATCTATAAGTAAGGGTATTTTTGTATGAGGAAGGGTTCCAACATCAGATGGTTGTTGGTTTTGGGTTGATTTTTAGATCTAGACTGAGAGAGAACAAACTCTACAGTTGAGTGTGTAGAGATATGATTGTAGAGAAGAGTCTGCAGCTGAGTGCGCAAACTAGAACTGTTACCCTTATAGGTAATATAAGAACAGTTCATGTGGACATAGCTCCCTCCTGGGGGTGAGCCATGTAAATCATGTGTTATGTATGAGTTTATGGCATGTGTTGTACAAAAGTTATGATGTGTTTATGTATTTTATTTAATATGTATGAGAATGGAAATAATATGTTAATTAAATGCAATACAAGTGAATGAAGGTTGCGAAGTAACACTGAGTATAATGAATGCGTAGTTATAAGAGTAAAGACAACAGTGATTCAACATAGTCCTATAGGTTGTTGGTAACTGTGAAGTGCAAAGTCATCTGTTTATATTTTCACGTTAAGTATATGCTAAGGAAGGAATGTGTTACAAGGTAGTTAACCACGTCCTCACATCACCATGGTTGCAGAAACTTGATCCTATAACCCTCCATATTCGGTTCGAGTGAGACTTCATAATGTTTACAAGTTGATGCAGAAAGGGCCAATGAAAGGGGTTTTGTTTTTGCTTCAAATAACTTTGTCGAACCCGGGTCATCCCAAGCAGACCAACAGGGTATGAGGATTAATGCCCACATCGGTGCATATGATATGGATTCCATCATTCTATATCTAGGATCTAATGTGAATATCCTAACCAATCAAACATGGGAAGCGATGGGGAAGACATAGCTGGTATGGTCCCATGTGCAGCTCCATTTAGCAAATCAGATCAAAGTTACAGCAATTGGTCAGTTGCCTCATCTACCACTTGAGGTAGAAGGATTGAAGGCATATGTAGATTTTGATTTCATAGAGACAATTTATAACACTAGTCCATATCCTACGTTGTTGGGGATAGATTGAGCGATGGAAAATCAGGCAGTTATCAATTTCAAGTAAAGAACGATGTATTTTGAGAATAGTGACATGAGGGACATCGCTCCAATTGATCCACTTGAAGGATAGAGATATGTTGAACCAATGAGAGACGAGCTAACCAAAGGATGGGAAAACATCTATAATATCTCAGAAGATTACATCAATCCCACCGCCAATGGAGAATTGGGGTGGCGAAGTATAATTTCAACGTCATCAAATTCCAATGAGGCTCTAGAGAATTGAGAACATATATTGCATGAGGTATCATTCAGGAAGTGCACGCGTATCACTCAATCACTACGATGGGTTGCGACAAAAGTATGTGATATACCAACATACGAAGGATTTCCTAACCTGGCAAGCTTCATCAATGAGTTTGAAGACAAAGTCTCAGAACCATAGCACCTGCTAGCATTAGATGAAGCATTGAAGGCCACTCAAGCAAGGTGGTGGGGTGCACACAAGTCAACAATAACAAACTAGAAACAATGTCAATGACTAATGGAAGTAAGATTTGGGGAAAATGAATGCTACCAAGGAAATAAGTACAATGGAAGGTCCAAGGGATCATCTGGGAAAATGTTAGGCTACATGGGGAGTGAGGCCAAAGACAGAATGGGTCCATGCATTCATCCACACGTTAGACAAATTACCGCGAATATGGTACGTCTTAGTAGAGCTGAGACAAGGAACAACCACGTGGGAGGATCTAACCATTAGCTTCAGTCGCACATTCAGTTTTGCCGATGAGAATCCTCTAATTGATGGTGCGCTACAGGTAATCTACAAAAATATATTTGAGAAATCCAACTGAAAGGACAATGGGACCACAATGGAATGCAACACAAAAGACGATGATGGAATGTTACAATGTTTCGAGAGGACCCAAAGATGACGAATATCCTAGAGCTGTCTATGTTCCAGAATCAAAAGGAATTCATGAGGTTGAAGCACCAGATATGCCATTCGACAGATTCAAGGAACCATTGAAAATTAAGAAAGTAAATATTGGCTCATTAGAGAATCCAAATTTTGCAAGTATTGGAGACTATTGGGACGACAAACAATCGGGAATGTCACCGAATTATTGAATGAATTTCAATATTTATTCCCAACAAAGTTTTCTGAGACGAAGGGAATTTCCTTGGATTTGGAAAAGATGTAGATCGCCCATAAACCCTATGCTAAGCCAATGAAACAACGACCATATAGATTGAATCCCAGATACAAAGAACGAGTGAAGGCTGGGTTAGAGCATATGGTGGATGTAGGGATCATTGAACCTGTTGAAGAGTCAGAATGGATCAGGACGATGGTCGTCCATGACAAAAAGACTATCGAAATATGGATCTGCATCTACTTAAGGAATTTCAACGATGCATGCCTTCATGATCCATTCCCCACTTCATTTACCGACGAAGTACTTGAAGGTGTCGGAGGACAGGAAGTATATTCATTCACAGATGGGTTCTCGGGATATCACCAGATCAAGATTGCGAAAGAAGATCGACACAAAAACACCTTTGTAACAGAGTGGGGATGCTTTCAGTACATATTAATGCCATTTGGTCTCAAGAAATCCCCTGCAATTTTCTAAATATTAGTTGTTGCTGCTTTCAAAGATTTTATTCACAAGTTCTTGGGAGTGTATATGGATGACTAGACTATGTATGGACTGGTTAAAGACCATGTCGAGAGCCCCAGGATGATGCTGGAAAGATGTTGAA
The DNA here is from genome assembly GCA_027924585.1 of Larix kaempferi. NCBI lineage: Eukaryota > Viridiplantae > Streptophyta > Pinopsida > Pinales > Pinaceae > Larix > Larix kaempferi. The sequence goes on along the minus strand of BSBM01000642.1, from coordinate 919,798 downwards.
AACATCAAATCTCTTTGAATTTGAAGAAATGTATCTTTTACATGCCATTTGGCATCTTGTTGGGACATATTGTCTGCAAGGAAAGTATGTTAGTTGACCCAGCCAAGATTGTGATCATTGTCGACTTACCAACACCTACGATAGTAAAGCAGCTGAGGGCACATTGGACCATACCAGATATTATAGAAAGTTCATAAAGGGGTATGCGGCAATCACTGCACCCATGGATAAGCTATTGAAGAAAGATGCAAAGTTTGAATGGAATGGTGAATGTCAGAAGAGACTCAACATATTGAAGGAAAATATGGTTGCAAAACCAATTTTAGCCTTCCTCGACTGGAAGAAAGAATTCCATGTCCACGTAGATGCTTCATCAGTCCCGATGGGGGTAATATTGGCCCAACTTGGAGAATGCTCGATCGACCATTCTATCTTGTTTGCTAGTCGAAATTTGTTCCCCCAGTTGACATTACAACCTTTTGACAAATGGGAAGTAGAATTTGTGGGAACCGTTAACCCACGAGGTAAGAGGAAGGGAGCGAGGTATATCATTACTGCGACAAACTACCTAACAATATGGGCCGAAGCAGCACCAATGAAATATTGCACAACTACGACAACAACAAGATTTATTTTCAACAATGTGGTCACCAGGTTTGGGTGTCCAAAAATGTTGATGAGCGACCAAGGTACACATTTTGTAAATCAAACCATCAAATCAATGACTAAGGAGTTTCCGATTCAACATAGAAGAAGCACTCCATACCACCCACAGGCAAATGGAGCAGTTGAAGTGCTGAATAAAATTTTGGAGCATGCTCTCACTAAGGTGTGCAATACAAGCTGTGACGACTGGGAATTGAAGATTCCCATGGTATTATGGGCCTATAGAACGATGTGTGAAATATTGACAGGACAGACTCCCTTCAAGCTGGTATATGGACAGGAAGCAGTAATTCCTATGGAGTACATTGTCCCAAGTCTGCACATAGCAGTAGCAATAGGCATGAGTGACGATGGGGCGATTGAAGAAAGGCTGGCACAATTGCTACAACTAGAAGAAGATCACTTCATTGTGGGATTCCAGGAGCAAGTGGAAAAATACCGACAGAAGGTTTGCATGATCAACATATATAGCAGAATAAATTTCAGCGTGGAGACATGGTACTCCTGTATGATAGTAATTTTGCAAAACATCCACGTAAGCTCCAAATGCATTGGCTTTTTCCATATGTCATAAATTTTATTACTAATGGGGGCACACTTCAATTGAAAAGATGGATGGAACAGTTTTGACGAGCTTAGTGAATGGGATCTGGATAAATCCCTATCAGGATAGCTCGACACACCTCGACTAAAGAAGATAAGAAAAAAAAACTGATGAAACAGGTACAACGTGGAGTTTGGGATTCCATTAATAGCATTGGGACAAAGTTTGAGTTCATACAACAAAGTTGGAATCCATATTCCTGGCGATGAAACAACAACAAAGTTTGGGACCTGTCCACACCGCGAAGTGCAAACTAGTCATATAGGGAAATAAATGCAGTAGTTAAGACGTGGGGGACGACGATGCAAGTGGACGAAGATGCATTTAATGTTGCATCATTGCATCGGATTTGGAAAATCAACGGAGGATTGGGTAAATCAAAGATAGATTTGGGTAATCACTGTCGAAATGATTCAATGGGTATAAAAGGATGTGCAGGGAAACATTCGACCCATTGCGCATTGTGAGTGTTTAAATTGAAGATCACTGCAGAAACCAGAGAGTGAAGCTAAGAAGAGTTGTAGTTGATGAGTTACGATGGCCCACGTAATATGCAACACCAGTAATAATGAACCACCCAAGGCAATGGAACCAATCGTGGAAGAACAACTAGAGATTGCATCTGCACTGGCTCGGGTATTTCATAAGAAAAGAAGTGTCGACCGGTCAGCCGATATAGAAAGAAGATCAAAAGATACCCGTAGCTCGAAAAAAGAGGAATCCATAGGAGCAGAAGTGGGCACTTTGGGTGCCGCAGGATAAGAGACAACAACAGCAAGAGGAAGGGCCAAGTAGCAGCATGGTCTGACCACAACGGACATTCCAGGCTATGTACCATGAATGAGAGAAGGGGATTTACCGATAATATTGGGGAAGAATAAAAAGTATACTATAGTAGAAAGAGCGACACCAAAGGGTGTCCACATTACTAGCGGAGTGTTGCAGCAGTTGCACAAGCTACAATACAACGACCACGATATTCTAGCGTATCTGGAGTGCAACCAACGGGCATTGATCGACAAAGTCCACAAATATGGAGGCCCAATCAATAGGAAAACAATGCAATGGGCAGTAGGATTACACCAATCAGGATTGTTGTCAATCATCCACATGCCACACTTTGGGCGTTCAATGGAGGTGAAGTCATCCAGCAAGCAATTGCTTGTATGCTTCCACAGGGGCTACTTACGACATGACACAAAGATCCCCATTGATATGGATATTATTGCATGAATTACTAGATTTCCCAAGATAGGGGTAGTTCCATCGTAGTACTTCTAGGAAAAAGACAACGACAAAAATTTGGCTACAAAAATGAAAGCTAATTATAGGGTGGAGAAAAACACCCAGGGGTACCTAGTCCACACGATCAATGACCGAGTTGTTAGGCTCACAATGAAATTGTTAGCCATTAAAATAGTGCGGAAGAACTGCCCCAACTAGTGCACAACAGGGGTAATCGTATCAACGGAGCAATGTGTGGCTAGAATTCAGATGAACTAGTCACTCTTTCTGTTAAATGCATTGATGGAGGACACAGTTGTAGCACAAGAGAAGGGTAAGCCATTCAGTTACTCATGGATCTTGCTACTAATCGCTCTAGTCGCGTGGATGGAGCCACTACAATATCAAAGCATAAGCTAAAGTGTTCTGAGGGGCACGATATCAGAAATTATGGGCACTAAATGAGAAGGAAAGGTAGCGCGACAACAAGATCCAATTTTACATCTACCTAGAAGAGATGCATATGAAAGCAGTAAAAATCCCGTAAGTGACAGAGGTCACAACAAGAAAGCATCGGTGAATTGCGAGGATCGTTGTGGGGCCACAAGAAATCTTCCTGCAAGCACATGGAGATTCTGAGAAGCAATGGTTAACTACATAGTATAAGCTGACCGAAGAAGAGTTGGACGCCATAGTAGAAGAATGGCCAAATGAGTGGAAGACCCTGATCGGTGATGACCAACTGTCGGACACAGAGGATGGGAAGCTGACAGATGCACCAAATAAGTAGACAGAGACAAAATATTCAGACGATGAAGATGAAGGCAGGGATGAACCATCAGGAAATGAAAGTCATGATGTATCAACTGAGACTCCGACAGATTCAGAGGTGGAGGCACAACAACAAGAACTACACAAAAAGAGGAGAATGGAGAAAGGAGAAGGGAGAACCACTGCTAGTCTCCCTAATCAACAAATGAAAATACTGCTCGACAGAATGGACAGTGATGCCGAAAAAAATAAAACGAAGGTGATGCAACACAGAACTGAATATTTTCACCAAGTGTCGTAGTTATTGCAGACACTGAGCACTCCGATTATGGAGACAAGGGTGCAGCCAGGGCTTGTAGAGCCAAGTCAATCAGAATTGTGATGGGTTGGGATTGATATCGGCACTCAGTGGCAGATCATACAGGTGCTACCTAGTGTGATCACTAAAGGAAACAAAGAGTTAGATGCCGCACTTCAAGGACAAGATACGATAAGTATCGATCTCAACATGTTTCCTATGATTATGCTTGATCGCACCCCACGTTGTGGTTAGCAAAGAAATTAATGAGCGAGAAGCATCGACACATTATCAAATGATCAACTACAAAAGGAAGGAAAGAGATGTCGAAGCATAGATTGCACGAATCCGCAAAGAAAAGGAGGCAATAATGAATGAAAGGACAAAAGCGATGGAGGATAGGAGGAGATTGGAACTTGCCATCTCCATGGAATGCGAGGTTGCATCTAAAATAGCCAAAGAGATTATCACCGAGGATAAGGAATTGAGGTTGGGTGTAGTTATTGCAGATCTTCACAAAGCCAATGAGGAGCTACAAATAAAGGTGGCACCAAGCACACCACCAGAGCAAGTGGAGGTGAGAAAGAGCACTATTGAGGATGTTGCGACAGAGATCATGGAATTGGAGAAGGCGACGCAACACATTGCAGAGGAGGTCTCACAATTTTGGGGAAGTCTCATACAAGACGAGCAATTGCACCAATTGAACGTCCAACTCGGTGAGGCAGAGGCACAGTTAGAAACATTTAGGGGCTCGCTAAAGGCGATTCCTCTACTTGCGTAGATGACTAAAGTGACATAATTGAAGGAATTGGAGCACCAATTCAACAGGGAACGAACCAGACAGCAGAGGAGAACAACACAGTTGGATGAGTTGTAGTTGAAAGTGGAGCAGCTGAAAATTGAAGCTATGCCAGTATTGTCCTAGATAAAAGAAAATTTATAGAAAGCACAGCAGTCTTGAAGCGAGCATCCAATGGAGCAGGAGGTTGAATACTTCATAATGCTTAAAGTTGCAGCAAGGGAATACGTCGAAAAAATCCAAGCAGCATATGAAGAATTCAAGAAATAGGTGAACACACCAGCACTGTCCAAATGAAGTGGTTGGAGGGAAAGCCAGAAGTTTGTGTTGGGGGCCTGTTGGCACGGGGATAAGTCGTAGAATTTTTGGTACAACTAGCGACAAAGGGGTCAACGACAAGGGTAAAGGACCAGTCGCGGAGCGCAACAAGGAGATTAAAGCAGAAGTAAAGCGGACGAAGCAAAGTCATTAGTTAATTAGTTAGTTAGTTAATGGGTCACTTTGTGAAGTGGACCAAGTTTGTAACAGCCAGTGAAGCTATAAATGTGCCGAATTATTCATATTGATGTGAAAATGTAGATATGCATATAAAAAAAAAAAAATAGAAAAAAAGAAAGAAAGTGGACAAGGAAGTATGCACCTGAATTAGAGATCACAAATGATTGATGAAGATTCCCTAGCAGCAGATGCTAATTTAATTTAAATTTCACGGAAGAGATTCACAAAGGGTTTTCACCTTAGAGATTCACTGAATGTTTCACCACAAGTTTCACCAAGGGTTCTTTTCACCGAAGGTTTCACCACATAATGCCCATAAAGTTTAGTGAAGGTTTTCACCGCAAAATATCCAGAACTTCACAAAAGGTGTAACCGCGAATATTAACTTTCACTGAAGAGCTTCACCGAGGGTTTTCACGGGTTTTTCACCGCAGAGAATTACTGAAGGTTTTCACCTCATAATATCCAAAACTTCATCGTAGTTTCAACAAAGGTTTAACCGCAAATATTAACTTTCACTTAAGAAATTTACTGAAGGTTTTTCACCGCAGAGATTTCATCATATTTTACCTCATAATCATATTCTAATTATGATTATGATCATTATTTAAAAGAAAAATATTATCATTTTATAATTATTATTAAAATATTAAAATGTTATTCAAAATTTTATATAAAATTTAAATTAAATTAATTTTTAAAAATATTTTAATACATTTATATTAAAAAATTAAAGTTTAAATAATATTTGAAATGTAAATTAAATTAATTTTTAAAAATATTCTTTTAGAAATAAAATAGTTTATTTATATTAAAAAGTAATGTATAAAATGACATAAAAACATACATATCCAATCTTTAATACTTTTTATGTTTAAAGGGATTTGCAACATTCACATATAAGTATTTTCCAAAATTAACATAATTTTATTTTAAAAAAAATCTAAATAATATTTTTCCTCTTCTAATGTTAGATAGATTAAATAGATTTTAGTGGTTAATCACCATTGTCATTATCATCAATAATTAACTATTTAAATATCACATAAAAAATAATTTAATCTTAATTTGTTTTAAATCATAATTCATAAAATAAAATTTAATATTAAAATAAAAGTTATAAACTATAATAAATTATTATAGTTTTAAAATAAAAATCTTAAAGTTTGATAAATCAAAGTTGGTCTCAATAACGTTAAACATCGTCATTATCATAATTTATTTGAAAATATTTAACTTTTAAAATTGTGAAAGAATAATTTATAATAATTTATTCAAAAATATATATAAAACAAATTTAACTTTGAAAACTGTAAAATCCTGATTTATAATAATTTATTTAAAAAACATTAAAATATTTAAATTGTTCGAAAGATATAAAACAAATTGAACTTTGAAAGAATAATTGTTCCAAAGGTGTTCAAAGGAATAGAAAACAACCATCTGTTGAGGACGGGGAGAGAGGAGCTAGGTTAACAAACATGGTCGAACCCTAGCCATCAGAGGGCCGCCGACAGCCTGCTATTGTCAGGCTTTGGCGACTGTAACTCTGACAAGCGGTGTAGCAATGTGGCGGTTCACATGTCTCGATCACTATGCCCTTAGCATTGGATTATGTGTTTTTTCTTGCTTAGTGTTTAAACCCTAGTTTTTACTATTGTTTATTGCACCTGTTACCTGCTTCATTTTATTGTGCTTTCGTTTTACATGCAATGGCTAACTATGATGATCAGCTGGATTATTCATTTGACCCGTCAGATGAAATGCCTATCTAGACCCAGCCATCTGGCGCTGGGTGGCATGATGTGGCTTATAATGTAGGGTGCGGTTTGGACGGTCTCTTAGCTACTGAGAATCAGTTGGATTTGGGGTTTTCACCATCAAATTACCTTGCACTTTCACCAGGCTCTTTGCCGTTGAATGCTCCAACACCTAGTATTCCATCGGTTTCTCCCTTGAAGGAAGTTGTGACATCTCTTTGGTTCTCTGACCAGGTGATAAAGGCCATCGAGGGCTCGGTGCCCGGTGGAACAGGCCCTATTTCTGCAATCAGTGGGTTCTATTGAAAAGATAGTATCAACATCCCCTCTTCGGACTCACTCTCTGGCTTGAACTCTACAGAGACTCGAGAAGGCGCGGGATTGGGGTTATTGGAGATTCACGAACAATGTGGTTTTTCTAGACCTTGTGTGGGCTCTGGTACCAGTTTTGAAGATTAAGGAGGACGTTCTTCGGATGATACAACACAAATAGCGAAGTGCGGCAGGAAATGTTGTCTAAAACTGAGCAGAACGAAATATAACTATGCACTTGGGGAAGATATTGAGTGGCATCAATTGGTCAAGATGACCAGTATCACCCTGGTTGGTAAGGCACTGGGAAGATCTCTCTTCATACCATTGAGGCTTGGGTGGCAGAACATTGGGTTGCAGAATTGGGCTATCCCCCTGAGGTTGTTGAATTAACTAGAAACTGGTTTGCTTTCAACTTTCATAATGAGGAACATGCTAAGTGGGTTCTAAATTCCAGCTAGAGTTGGGACCATTGCCCGGTTATGATTAATCCCTAGCATCCAATGTTTGATGCTAGCCGTGAACGCTTGGATTTAGTCCCACTTTGGGTTCGGCTACGTGGCTTACCTCTTCATTACTTGTCAGAGGGGCATTTCAGAGGTATTGGTAACATGATTGGTACTTATCTGGATGGTGACTATAGTTTCCTACAAACCCGTCAGAGGAATATTGCTCGCATTTTGGTCAATTTAAATATCAAGGATGGGTTGGCACCAGATGTTACTCTTAGCTGGGGACCCTATGTATATGTGCAGAAATTGGACTATGAAAATGTTCCTTTTACATGCCGTCGTTTCCATGCCTATGGCCATCCGGTTGCTGAGTGCAAACTACCTTTACGGAGGAAAAATGGTAGTAGTCACAAATATTCTATTGTTGTGGAGGCTCCTACTCATGTTGAAACTCCATTATCAGAACCCTCCCATACTGTGGTACTGGATGTTGTCACGAAGCATGGAAATCTTCGGACCTTGGAAGTTCCTCATTCTACAGGCCTTTCTTTATCAGAACCCTATACTAATGCAGAAGTGACTGGAGGCTTATATCGAGATCCGGTTAAGGCTGCATCACAAGGGGATAAATCGGTACTTGTACCAGCACCTATTGAGTTACCTCAACCAACTTCCTTCTCGAGCCCAGGGACTTCAACTATGGGTATTCCTCCTTCCATAAATCCCCTTTCCTTTCATTTTGTTATTAAAAACTTTGCTTTGGAAAATCCGGACTGGTTAGAGGCCTTAAAAAACTTGAATATCTCCCCTGCTATGGAATTGGTAGAACCTTCATGTATTTCTCCTGATCCCCCATCTTCTCTTCAAACCCCTCCAAATCATGGTGTGATGCTAATTGACCTACCCCCTGAACCTGATCCCACCCCTGTAGAAGTCCCGTCTTCCTCTTCCCCTACCCCCTCCTCAGACTCTGGTTATTTTTTACGATCCCTTACTAAAGTTTCCCTAGGAGTGTTGGGTGCTGGGGTCTGTAAAACAGGTAAAAGTAGAGGCAGGAAGTCTCATCTATCTAAAGCTCAATCCAAGGCCAAGATGGACCTGCTGGAAGGAAAACATGTGACTATTGATTGGGCACTTAGAGCGGTGCGTGCCCAGAAGAGGGGGCGTTAATGAAAGTTATGTATTTTAACTGTCGGGGTCTGGCTGGTCCCCATAAAAGATCATCACCCCATAGAGTGGTATCTCTTGAACACCTGGATATCAGTATACTTCAAGAAACTTTGGGTGTTGGCGAGGTGATTAAATCGTTGTTAGAAAGTTGGTTTGGTGGCTAGACCTTTGCTACCTTGGATGCTCGTGACCGGTCTAGCGGTCAGGCTATTGGTTGGAATACAAGAACGGTGTTGTGTCATAACCTGTGGGGGATGGAATCTGCTTTGGGAATGTCCTACTCGTCTCTTGATTTTGGTGAACTTTTCACTGTGGTAAATGTTTATGGTCCATATTTGAACCGGATCCATTTCTGGGATTCTCTTCTCTTAAATCCTTTGTTATAGGAAGGAAACCTTATTCTCGGAGGTGATTTGAATTTTTCACTTGGCCCGGCAGAAGTTTGGGGCAGCATAGCTCGGTCAGACCTCTTGTATAATTATTTCACTCACAAGTTGGTCACCAATAATCTGCTGGACAACCAATAATCTGTTGGACATTGAGCCCTCTCTACTTAAGCCTACTTGGAGGAATAACAGAACTGGAGAAAACAGAGTTGAGAAACGCTTGGATCGTTTTTTGGTGTCTAACTCTTTTGTGGATAGAAACTACCTCTTGAGGTAGTGGGTAGGCTCTGGGGGATCATCTGACCACTTCCCTGTTTTTCTAGAAATCCGTGATGGACCTTCAAAACCAGTCGGGCCACTTAAGTTCAATAAAATCTGGTTAAAAGATGAGACCTTCATTGACCTTGTTGGCTCTCTTTGGGTACCTTTTAATCCTAGGGATGCCCTCTCCGCCTCACATCAACTTTCTTCTAATATCAAAAGAATTAAAGGGCCGGTTAAGGTATGGGCTTATGAAAAGAATAAAAGAGATGACAGAGATTTGAAGTCGATTGAACTAGAGTTGCAGTCTTTATATGATTCTGGATCTGGGGGCCTAGGATCTATGGAAGAAAAAGCACATCTAGTATCATTGGAAGGTAGGAGGAACACGCTATTATTGGAAAAAGAGGAAACATGGCGTTTGAAAAGCAGGGCGATATGGCTAACAACTGGCGATGAGAACACAAAATTCTTTCATGCATATGCAAAAGGAAGAAAGGTGTCTAATACCATTTGGAGCGTCGAGGACTCAATGGGGGATTCCCAAACCTCCTTTGATAGTATGGCTGGTGTGGGGGTAAATCATTTCCAGACACTTTTTAAATCCCATGCACAAGCTAACATTGTGGAAATAGTCAAAATGGCACAACTTTTTCCCTAGTTTGTGGAAGAGGAATATAATCACTCCTTGATGGCAATTGTCACAGAAGAAGAGCTGAAGGGAGTCCTACAGAGCTTTCAAAAAGACAAAAGTCCGGGACCGGATGGATGGACCATTGAATTTCTTTTGGCACTATTTGAGCTTATTGGGAATGATCTCTTGCAGATGGTTGAAGATACAAGAATCTCTGGGTAGATTCCAGCTGCCCTAAACTCTAACTTTATTGCCCTAATCCCTAAAACTGATAACTCTTCCTCTTTAAGTGATTTCAGACCCATCTCTTTGTGCAACTGTGTATATAAGGTTGTATCCAAAATTATTGCCAGGCGGCTTAAAATTATTCTGTCCAAGCATATCTCTACGGAACAAGTTGGGTTTCTGGAAGGGCGACAAATCCATGAGGCTATTGGAGTAGCACAAGAGGGCATTCATAGTATGAAATCAAGGAAAATCAAAGGAGCAATAATCAAGATTGATTTTTTAAAAGCATACGACAAGGTGAGTTGGTTGTATATTCATTTACTTCTTACTCATCTGGGATTTGTTGTGGACTTTATCAGGTGGATTATGAGCTGTATTTCTACGGTTTCATTTGTGGTTCTCATAAATGGGGCAGCCTCTCCTTTCTTTCGTTCGGAAAGAGGCCTGCATCAGGGTTGTCCATTATCACCTTTACTTTCCTATTGGTAGCAGAAGGGTTAAGTAAGGCACTGAAAAAAGCTTGTAGGGATGGCACCCTCCAGGGTATTCAAGTGGCTCCGGACTTATTTATATCACATCTACTTTTCGTGGATGATATTCTCATTTTCTATTCTGGCTCGATAGGGTACATTGAAACACTCCATGGCATCTTCCAACTCTTCTCTCAAGCTACTGGTATGGAGATAAATGATAGGAAATCCACCTTATCGACTCATTTGCTTAGTGAATATGAGATCATGGCTATACGAAGGATATTTCCTTATACATTATTATGCCTTGATGTTGGTTTCTGCTACGTTGGGTTCCACTTAAAACCAAATGCATATACAAAACGGGATTGGAACTGGCTTATTGAGAAAATTCACAAGCAGTTGAAGGTATGGAGCCACAAGTGGCTTTTGAGAGCAGGAAGACTGGTCCTGGTGAAATCAGTTTTAGAGGCCATTCTGGTGTATTGGATGTCCCTCTCTTGGATCCCCAAAGGGACGTTGGAAAAAGATCGTAAATTATTCTTTCGTTTTCTTTGGAGTGGTAAAGGAGACTTTGTTTCCCCATGGGTTCGTTGGCAGAGAATTGCTATCCCTAAGGCTCTAGGGGGTTGGGGTCTGAAAAACATTCATCTTTTCTCAAAATCCCTGGCAGCTAAAGGGGTTTGGAGAATGTTAAAATCCGATAGCCTTTGGACAAGAGTTGTCATCCAAAAATACATTGACCCTACATCAGTTATGGATTGGGTTCAGAATCTGATTAAGTCTCACCGTGGTGGTTCTGTTATCTAGAAAGCTGTAACAAAATCTTTTTTTGTGGTTGGAGACCTTCTGGCTTGGAATATTGGGAATGGACAGGCTCTTCGGGTTGGGGAAGATCCCTGGTTTGGGAGTGAAGGCAGACACATTTTATCAGATGGACTGATTGCATCTCTCCGGGAGATAGGTATAACTTACCTATCCCAACTTGCTTTTTGAGATATGGTCCACCCATGGAATCAATCGTGGATAGATGCAGACACTTTGGAGCTTTCTGTGGAGGAACATGATGAATTGAGAATTTATTACAGAGCACTCATACTTTCTCAAATTCACATTCGCAATAGGGAGGACTGTTTGGTATGGGAAGGGGCTCCAAGTGGGGTGTTTTCACCAAAGAATGGATACATCAACGTGAGTCATTTTATAAATCCACGTGAATTGGTTTGGTGGTGGAAACCAATCTGGAAGTTAAATTTCCCTATGAAACACCGATTATTCATGTGGAATGTCCTCGAAAATTCAATTCCTACCTGGGGTTTTTACAAAGAAAGAACAGGGTTGGGCCGGGGTGGTGCATATTGTGTAAAGCAAATGAGGAAACCGGTATTCACTTATTTCTCCATTGTCCATACACGGTGCAGATCTGGGCAGAATGCTCCAGAATTTCAAATGTTCAGTTTAACTGGGAAGGGAATACGTTGCTACTGGCTTGGTCACAGTGGTGTAAGGATCCAATCGGCATCTCCTTCAAAGCCCTTCCTCTAATGGTGGCCTGGGGGATTTGGCTGGCACGGAATAGCATGATATTCAATGATAAACCCTGTACATCGGCGGTCTCGGCCATACTAATTTGTGGCTTCATAACGGCCTATCCTCAACATATCAAAGTTGCGAACCAAAGAACTGTTCTTGATCTTGACATCGACCACTCGATTTCATGGGGTTTCTACGATGGCTCTGCTCAGGAGAACATTTGTGGGGGTGGGGTTGTTCTACATCTTTCTTTAACCCACTCTTATCATCTTTTTGGGGGTCTGGGGGAGGGTGGGAACAATTTTGCTGAAATCATGAGCCTTAAGCTTCTTCTCATTTTTGCCATTGAGACTGGTTGTCAAAATTTAAATGTGTATGGAGATTCTATGAATGCCACAAATTGGACACTTGGCACACAACAATGCAGAGACCTTAGACTTGCAAACATCCTTTAGGACATTCAAGAACTAAAGCTTTCATTTTTACACTTTTCTTGTAGACATGTTTTCAGGGAGAATAACAAGGAGGCAGACAAGGCTTCTAAGATTGGCAGGGACCTGGCAATGGGGGTGTGGAAAGTAAATGAATACCGTGATGGGACTCTATATGAGTACTATCATAGACCCTTCGTTGATGAATTGGCATTCCAAGAGCAGTAGCGATGATACTACAAAATTTTGGAAAAGATTATCAGTTTTTTTTTTGTGACGACAGGTTGAAGACTTATTATTACTCTTTAAAAGTTCCTTTTTGGTAAATCAAGAGACTCGGCGAGCCCCCAGGTATAAATTTTCTGTTCTTTTTGTGGACTTATATTTGGTGATGATGAACACACTTGACTGATGTACTGAATATCCTACTCTTTATAGTACTTGATTGTCCTTAAATGGATACCCGCATGCATATTTGCATATACAGAATGTAATTTTGTTCACCTCTGCTGAAATAAAATTACGCATTGTTTTTTTGAAAAAAAAAAAATTAACTTTGAAAATTGTGAAGTCATTATATATAATAATTTAATTGAAAAACAGTAAAGTTATACATATATATAATATTTGATTTGATTATAATAATTTGTTTAAAAAATATTTAAATTATTTGAAAGATATAAAACAAATTGAACTTTAAAAATTGTGAAGTCATTATATATAATAATTTATTTGAAAAACATTAAAGTTATTCGTATATATATAATATTTGATTTGTAAGCTATATTTTCTTATGAAAAAATATAATATTTGATTTGAAAAACATTAAAGTTATTTAATTATTAGTATATAAAAAATTAAATTTTTAAAGTATGAATAAAGACGTATTATATTTAATTTTGGAAAGATTATATCTACTTTCTAAAAATACGTTAACAATCCTTTGACTATCATGTGAATAAAACCATATTATAATATCAAAAAGACTTTAATTTACTTGTTTAAATGAAAGGGGGTTAATTATTAAAGTTATTTGTATTGTTTGAAAGATATATAACAAATTGAGAATTAAAAATCGTAAAGTGGTGATCTATAATAATTTATTTGAAAGATATTAAAGTTATTTATAAATAATAATTTATTTGAAAAACTTTAAAATTATTCATATATAAAAATTAAAAAAGATTACATCTAAACAAATATTATATAAAAAAAGGATTATATCTATTTTGAAAATATGTTAACAATCATTTCACTATCACGTGATTATAATATAAAAGGGATTTGAATTAATAGTTTAAATAAAAAATCGCCCATTATTGTAACATCGAACCCAGACTTATGTTCTACGGCGCCTTCGCCCGCATGCGTGCGCCAGTTACTCTTACTCGTGAAAAAAAAACATCCATGAAATTAATCATACGAAAACTGGATCGCTAGACTATGGAAAGAAAAGAGGGAAAAAATTATAGAGGGACATAAAGTTATCGAATGTGACTAGTGGTTCATTATTTTAAAAGGCATGAAAATATCTTATATGATGTCTCCATCCAAAAAAATATCACTGCAATTAAAAAAAATGAAGCTTACGTCTTAAAAAAACAAGGTAAACTTGTGAGAGCTATTATATATAAAGTTGTGAAGTGCCACCTTAATGTATCGAAAGCAAACATGGTTTTCTAATAATTAAAATAAAAGTGCATACGTCATTGCTGAGGTAATTGGGAATTTATAATGATGCCAATTGACATTCAGTGCATCATGTATTTTCAATCCGCCAAAGAGATTTAAAAGCCAAAGTAATTTAATATATTGTTTTATATTTTATGTTTTTATAAAAAAAAAATTCAATCCGCCAAATAGATTTAAAAGCCAAAGTAATTTAATATATTGTTTTATATTTTATGTTTTTATAAAAAAAAAATCAATCCGCCAAAGAGATTTAAAAGCCAAAGTAATTTAATATATTTTTTTATATTTTATGTTTTTATAAAAAAAGAATTCTGAGTGAATCATTAAGGTTTTTAATAGTAAATATTTGCTCTTGCTTTTGTTTTTATTAAATATGTAATATATTTGATGTTGTATAATTCTTTATTTTCAATTTTCCTTATAATATAAAATGTTGTAAATCTCTCCACCCTTTGTTTTCCGTTTTTCGATATAGTATGGAAGTTATATATTTTTATTTGGAAGTCAACGAGTTTCATTATGTTTATGTTTTTAGTAATGTATTTTCTATTCTGTGAAAAGTGGGAGACTGAGAAAAGACGCGATATAAGACTTTCTTTTTTTCACTCGTCGCGATATAAGACTTTGTAAACATTATTGGAAATGTCATTATCAAACCGAAAAGATGGTCAGGCTCTAAATCTGAAGATTTTTAAAAGATTATCATGATACTAAGTTTAGGTGATTTAAAAAAATATTTAACAAGAGTTATGGTTGGTGGTTATTAGAATGAAATAGTAACAACTGTCGGGCTAAATATTGTAGATGAATGTGACATGCAAGGATAAAATAGAATCTGATTTTATAATCCAAAAAGCAGTTAGGAACTATGTTCCAAATTTAATATTTGGAAGGAATGTTCAAATACATTATTTTATCCCAAAGCCGTCATCGCAGCCAAAAAAAGAATTCTATCCACTGAGAGTCCACTATTATGTATTCCAGTAAACCTTAGAAAAATATATTGTCCGTAGACTTGTTTGAATGGTTTGTAGATTAATTGATAGACGGACTAACGAATCTTTCAATAGTTAAAATGACAAAACAATAGACAACTGGTGTATTTTGGTTGAGAGAATGTCTTATTCGAATTTCTTTATCATCTTCGAATCTGATGGAAGGCGACAGCAATTATCCAAAACAATACACTACCCAAAACTATACACTGTTTTTTTTCATTAAAATAAATAAATAAAAATACAGCATGCATGAAAACTAAGGGAAATTTACTCTGTTTTTTTCATTAATTTATATAGAGTTCAAACTATTACAAAATGTATAGCTGGGTCTTTACAATGTATCAAATACATAAGATTACAATGTATCAAATACATGAGAGAAGATAGCATGATCATAAAGCTATGTCTCCTTGGTATATATAAATTAGACAAAGGTTACAATTATAATTCTAGCCGACCATACAAGTAAGTTAAGGTCCTAGCCAACAAATAAATATAATATGAATATCACAATATATAAGACTTAACACCTGTAAAATAACTATCAATTTATCCAAACAATTTAAAACCATTAATTTTGGAATAAATTATCTAAAATCCAGTTGTTCCTAATACATATCTCAAAATCATATTTCCAACTTGTCAATGTGAGCTCTTGGGTGTCTCGATAAACCTTGAGATTAAGTTAACAACCTACTTCAAATCTCATCTTGTAAATATAAGGTACATTAAGCTACCAACTAGGGTTTTTATTGGAACCTTTATTTTCCTTGCTAAGTTTGGTACCTATAGTAATTGGTGTTGGTGTGGATTTACAATTCATCATCCTAAATTCCTTTAGCACATCATATTGAACAACTTCAATGTCCATAAAATATCCCATAAGCCTCAAATATGTCATTTATATTTCATTTATATTTCCTTTTTCATGGTTGTTTTAAATGTATAGACACTACAACAACAAAAAACTATAAACTTTAGATATATCTTAATTCTAAAAATCTACAGAATATGAAATTGGAAATCTATTTCATTGTTTCTCATAAATTAAATATTGCTAAAAAGATTAGCCATGTAGCCAACTCAGAAATTGTGTATATTTTAAATTCAAATTATAAAGATACGTCTGAGTTTATATATTCTTCAAGAGGGAAGTTTACAAAATACCAAACAAAATGGCATCATTTCCAACTAATTTTCTACACACCTATAAATCGAAATGTATTAAATCATGTTTGCAATTTCGATTTACACTTACTTTAGATTATTAAGTCTCCAAATTACATTTTAACGTTGAATAATAATAAAGCATAGGGCAATATCTAGTTCAAACTAGGAATACACAATTTCCACCATGAATCATTAAGAATATCCATTTAATTTTTTATTCAAAGAAATCCTAACACCAATAAAGCAAGTTTCGACAACTATAAGGTAATATGCAAACCTTCAGAAGGCAATAACAGACCCATAAGACGATTTCTTTGTAGAAACATAATAACATAACAAATAGAGAAGGATTGAAAAGGATAAATATCAAGCTCATCTGCTCCAGCTATTGCATCATGTCTAGCTTGAAAGAGATTCCCTCTAAAAGAGCTCTTTTATATGTTCCTCGGTGAATGAGGGTTGTTAAAGAAGAAAGTTGAGAGGAGTAGGGAAATTGGTTTCATCATTAACTTCATGTAGACTTGCCAAGTGTCACTCAAGGTCTCTTTAATTGAGAAGCAACACAATAATAACATATAACATTATTCAATCGAATACAAGACAATAAATATACAATTATATAGCATACCTTCAATGTTTAAGTATCCCTTCTCTAAGGCTAAGAAATTAATGCTATCACGACACATTTGAAAATAATTAACAAAAAAGACCTATTCAATTATAGAATTTGACAAGTATGATACCTATAATGTTCCATTTTGGGTCAAATGCTAGTATTTTTTAAAGTAAATATACAACTTCAACAACCATGTCATCCGGTTCCTAAACACAAGGTTGCTAAGGAAACTATGATTGATGTATCTTCCATCATTTTCACTCTATGAAGATCCTAAATCAGAGTTATCTTGTGAACCAATTAACTATTAAGAAAGTGAAAGAAAACTAAATCAACATGTGAATATTTAATATAGATAGAGAAACCTCTTCCATTCAATATCTCAAATGGTTATCAATCAAATAATAATATTTCAATTGTATACTTTCCCATGCTCTTTAAAGAATGAGAGAATAAACTAGCATTTACTTTAGTGATGAGCCTTAATTGCTATGCATAATTTTTACCATGAAACAAGAGCTCCCACTTCAGTATCTCCATAATAATGTGTCATGTCCCCTCATTGATGTACACTGGATTTAGTTCTTAACCCAATCAATCCCTTGGGTTGAGGAGAAAGTTTCATACACTTGGGGTAAATTTTGAAAGATAAGGCATTAGTTAATTAGGCGTTGATTAATTTTACTTCCTTAAGTTTGAGATGGACTTGATAAAAGTTATTTTTCAGAAATAAATATTTATCTCGATGAAATAAAGTGGATAATGATCAACAAGTGAGCATTAGAGGATAAAATTTGACCAAGAGATAGCTTGCATAAGAAAAAAAACTAAAAGCAGTTAAAGCTAGGAAAGCAGGAAAAATAAAGGAAAAGATGGCACGAGAAGAAAAACAGTAAAGCTCAGGAAAAACAGAATAAAGCAAAAAAACAGACAAAAGCAGAAAGAAGGATAAGGCAAAAAAGTAGGTAAAAGCAGGAAAATGATAAAAACCAGGATAAGCCAGAAAAGTAGGAAAAACAGTCAAAAGCAAAAAAACAGGATAGAAAAGAAAAAGCAGGATAAAGCAAAGCAAAAAGAAAATCCTGAAATCAAGCTATCCTTATCCACTCCATGAGAGTGCATTAGCCTAGTTGACTTGCTCAACAAGTCACCTCAAGTCTATAAAAGAAGGAGTGTGCACCACTTGCCCATTTTTTGACAATTGAAGAATTGAATTGAGAGTTATTTTTCTTCTTTGATTTGGGATATGTACCCTTAGTCCAAGCTGGGAGATGTGGGCTAGTGCAAGCTAATGAGGGTCACTTTTGGCGCATTAGATGCAATAGAAAACTGAAAAATTAGGCATCCCTCAACTTACTTGGATTTTTTGAGATACTTACGCAAAATCTCTTACATTGAGTAAAAAAGATGAAATGTAGGAAATTGAATCACGTTTATGAATATATAACTTTTATGTATTGAAAATTTGCATAGCTATGTCAAGTTTCATTTTTCCTAACAAACACTTTTTATTTTTTAGGCAAATGATAAGGTATATGTTTTTTTGGGTGCAGCCTTTGACAGCCTAAATGATGGAATCAAGCTACAAAAATGGGCATGCATGTAGAGAACATATAGCACTAGTGCGTCATCACCATCAACATCTTCATCACCCTCCTCCTCATCATCTTCATCACCATCAACATCTTCATCATCATCACCATCTTCAACATCATCACCATCATCATCATCATCAACATCTTCATCATCATTGTCATCTCTAGGTTCGTCATCAATATCTCCATCATCATCATCATCATATTCATCATCATCATCATCATTATCTTCATCACCATCACCATCATCATCAACATATTCATTATCATCACCATCATCATCAACAACAACATCTTCATCGTCATTGTCATCTCCCCCTTCCTCATCAACATCTCCATCATCATCATCTTCTTCATCATCATCATCATCATCATCTTCATCACCATCACTATCATCATCAACACCATCACATTCACCATCATCATCATCATCAACATCTTCATCATCATTGTCATCTCTAGGTTCCTCATCAACATCTCCATCATCATCACTTTCTTCATCATCATCATCTTCATCAGCATCAGCATCACCATCATCAACAACATCTTCATCATCATCACCATCATCATCATCATCATTGTCATCTCTCTGTTCCTCATCAACACCTCCATATCATCATCATCATCATCTTCATTACCATCACCATCACCATCACCACCACCATCATCCTCATCATCGCCATCATCATCATCATCAACATCTTCATCATCATTGTCATCTCTAGGTTCCTCATCAACATCTCCATCATCCTCATCTTCTTCATCGTCATCGTCATCATCATATTCATCACCATCACCATCATCATCAACATCTTCACTCAGCATCACCATCATCATCATCATCATCATCAACAACATCTTCATCATCATTGTCATCTCCCCCTTCCTCATCAACATCTCCATCATCATCATCATCTTCATCACCATCACCATCATCATCAACGTCTTCATCATCATCACCATCATCAACATCCTCATCATTGTTAGATTTTAAGCATCAATTCAATATGATTTAGGATCTTATCTGAGAGAATAACATGTACGGCATATCAATCACAAGAAGCAATCACAAGAGACAATAGACACATATAGTTTCCTTGGGGAAAACCAATAAGGTGAAAAACCCCACAACTTCCTCAGAGATAGAAAGAGCAATGATACAACCCAAATACAAG
Organism: Larix kaempferi; assembly: GCA_027924585.1. Classification (NCBI taxonomy): domain Eukaryota; kingdom Viridiplantae; phylum Streptophyta; class Pinopsida; order Pinales; family Pinaceae; genus Larix; species Larix kaempferi. The sequence continues at coordinate 900,052 of BSBM01000642.1, read as the reverse complement.
ATATAGTTCTCCTAGCAGCTTCTCCTCCTTCCTCACTTGTGCGCCACTCTCCAATGAGTGTATGAGTGAATAAGTGAGTGATCAAATAGAGTGCCTCTCGCACTCTATTTATACATGAATTGACTTTCCTAATAAACTAGCAGGGCCGACTTGTCTAAGACAGTCTAATAAGCCATGGTTAACTTAACTCAGGGATGACCCCACACTTGGTGGTCTAATAACCCATCACATGCAAGTTGAGACACTTGTCAATACAAATGACGACACTTCCGTATAGAGGAATAATACCATCTCTATAGGAGTACAATATACATATGTGAAATACATTTCGAAGTTACAAATACATCAACACTCCCTCTTAACTAGGAAGGTATTTATCGACGCAGATCTTCTAGCACAAGTCTTCTTCTCTAGATCATCGTCATCGAATCATCGTCATCGTCACTGCTGCTACTATCTCAATCAATCTCTAACCTACTCGTCATAGGAAGTTCTACAGAGCCAGCCATTTTTCATGCTGAATGTAGGCCTAGCCTCCATGTAGGTCTTAATCATCTCTGCGAGCAAGCCATCAAGTAGGTACACCTCAGGACTGATTACACTGCCTTTACAAAACCTGCAAGATATCTCAGCACTGATCATATGCCACCGCAAAACCTGCAAGAGCATCTTAGGACTGATTATATGCCTCTGAAGAACCTGTGTACCCTATTGTTACATCATCATCTTCAGATCACCTCATAGTCCATGAAGCACCACCCAGATGCACATCACACAGCACTTACACTCACCGGCATGGGAAGACACACTTCAAACATCCATGAAAGGCTCAGCACTTATATCAACGACCATGGTAAGACAAACTTCAACCATGTCAGAATGGCTCTAGCCCTTACATCAACAACCATGGCAAGACAAACTTCAACCATGTCGGAATGGCTCATGTGCATCTGTGTCTCCGGACTCATCACTTCCCCTTGGAAGGAATCTCGATCTGAAGTACACCAAGCCTCTCTCTGAAGTAATCAAACTTAACTCTGGCCAGCAACTTTGTCAATACATCGGCTATCTGCTCGTTCGTCACAACATACAGGAGCTTCACTGCTCCTCTTTGCACCATATCCCTGATATAGTGATACTTGATCTCAATGTGCTTCGTCTTGTCATGGAACACTGGGTTCTCTGACAACTTCACACAACTCTGGTTGTCGCAATATATACAAGTAGCACTCAACTGGAGATCAAACAAATCAGACAATAGCTTCCTAATCCATACTACCTCACAACTAGCCGAACAAGCTCTGACATATTCTACTTCGGCTGTACTTAGTGCCACACAGGACTGCTTCCTGCTAAACCAAGAGATCATACCAGATCCCATACTGAAGCAGCACCCCGAAGTGCTCTTCCAATCAATGGCACTTCCTGCCAATTCCGAATGAACATAACCCTCCAAGTTAAACTTTTAATTTGCCTCATACTTGATCCCATAGTCAGCTGTATGCTGCAGGTACCTCAGGATATGCTTTGCATCTATTGGGTGAACATGTCTCGGATCTGTCAAATACTGGCTCAAGGTGTTCACCGTAAAGCAGATGTCTGGTCTCATATTCGTCAGGTACATCAAGGACCCAATCATCTGACGATACATCGTGGCATCAACCGGCTCAGATGAAGCATCACACATAAGCTTTAGGTTCGATGCCATAGGTGTGGCCATGGCCTTGTAGTCCATCAACCTGAACCTCTTCAGAATCTCTATTGCATACTTCCCTTGTCCAAGGAGGATTCCATATGCACTCTGCCACAACTCCACACCTAGAAAATAGTGCATCATTCCCAAGTCCTTCATCTCGAACTCAGCATCAAGCTTCTTCTTCATGTTGACAATCAATCTATCCTCACCTGTAACAAACAAGTCATCCACATACAATAGTAGTATCATTGGACTACCTTCCTCAACCTTGTAGTAAAGGTTGGAGTCCACTTTACTCTTAGTAAATCCCAAACTGGATAGGAAGCCATCTATCTTGTCGTACCAGCTCCTGAGTGCCTGTTTCAAACCATACAGGGCTTTCTTCAGTTTGCACACATGAGTCCCTCTGTCATGTGTCTCAAACCCGAGTGGATGCTCCACATACACTTCCTCTTCAACTACACCATTCAAGAAGGATATCTTGACATCCATATGGTGTACCTTCCATTTCATCACTGCAACCAGAGTAAGTACTGATCTAATGGAAGTGTATCTGGCCATAGGAGCAAAAGTCTCTTCATAATAAATCCCTTCTTTCTGGGAGAAGCCACAAGCTACAAACCTTGCTTTATATTTCTCTATGCTACCATCTGCAGCATGCTTGATCTTATAGATCCACTTGGAAGTCACAATAGACTTCTCTTCTGGTCTTGGGACCACATCCCAAACATCATTCTTCATTATCGACTGGTATTCCTTGATCATGGCATTCTTCCATTACTGCATTATGTATCCTGGGAACTTTAGATTATTCAACATCTTCAATAGCTAGATTTCTTTAAACTTTGTTGCTGGAACAAATGTTGTAGTCCTTCTTTTTTAGGTGATTGTACACGATCTTTCCTACAATTCAAATTCAATTGCATGATTAGAAACTTCTCATAGTTTACAGAACAAAGTATTACACATAAAGACATATGTCATATAGTCATGCAATTATCTTAGCCAATGCTTCAATACAACATTTATCCATATCTCGTAACTTTCTAGATGCCTTCCATCTATACCATAACATTTGTTAAGAGTGTGCACAACTCCCAACATGTCAATAAAGAGGTTTCATTCTAGATAAGTAGCAATGGAATGTTGTACAGTGCCATAGGCCACCTACCCATCATATGCATATTAGTAGTATACTGTTCATTAATGCAATTATTCTAATATGCAGAATTCAAAACCTAAGTCTAGGAACATAAGTATATACATCATTGAACAATATTATTTAAACACTCAGATATAAAGGAAGTGACAATTCAAAATACTTATCTTTGTTTGTTTGTTGGGTGGATTCCCTCTAAATCTTTGCTTCCTTGCAGGAGCTGCTGGAGTCCTATTCTGATGTAGCTTCTTCTACTCCTTTCTGTTGTGAATTGTAAGGAGTGGTAAACTCCCTGCATAGATTCTTGAAGTCTACTAAAGTGAATTCTCCACTATTGTTGGATCTAAAGGTCTTTATCTTCTTTTTAATGTGGTTTTCTATCAAGGCTTTGAATTCCTTGAAATTGCTGAATACCTCATCTTTGTTCTTCAAGAAATAAACCCAAGTCTTCCTAGAGAAATCATCAATGAAAGAAACATAGTATACATACCCACTCAAAGAACTAGATGACATTGGACTGCATACATCGGAGTGGATAATTTCCAAGATTCCTTATGCCTTGTTTTCACTTCTTGGAAATTCCTTCTTTGTGTTTTTTCCCTTTGCACAACCTTTGCAAATGCCTTCATGTTTTGTCTGGATTTCATGAAGACCTTCCACTACTTTGCTTACAATTGGTAGTGCCCTGTAGTGCATGTGCGCAAGCCTTCTATGCCAAAGTTCACTTGGCTCTACTGAGTCATGAACCAAGGCTTGTTCTAGTTGGCCCTTCAGTTTGTATAAACATCCCTCTTGCTCTCCAAACACCATTGCATCATCTATAGTTTTACCCTTTGGCCACATTAGGACATGGCCATCTATAAATGCAACTCTCATGCCTTTTGCATCCAATGCAGATATGGAAAGTAGGTTCTTCTTGAGACCTAGAACATATAGTAGATCTTTCATCTTCATAGACTTTCCAGAGTCTATCTTATAGGAGGCTTCACCACTTCCTTTTATGCGATACTGGTAGTCATCCCTAAGTTTCACCTTGTGAGGTGATTCATGTTCAGATAGATTCATAAAGGATTCCTTGAATCCTGTCATATGTTTGGAAGCCCCACTGTCTATAAGCCAATCATTGCTTCCATGGGTAATGGTACTCGTGAGGGTAGAAATTAGAACATACTCTTCATCACTTGAAGAGTTTTCAATTTCTTCTCTAGCCTTCTTCGTAAGAGGTTCATCATCCTCAGCAGCATGAGCATGATGTCTTTTCTTGTTGTTCTTCTTTTTGTTCTTAGGACAATTTCTGTAAATGTGTCCCATTTCATCACAAGTATAACAACGGATAGTGGACATGTTTTTCTTGAAATTACCCTTCTGCTGGTGACGTCTTTTTTTCTTACCATGGTGGTGAGTCTTCTTGTAACCATGCCTCTTGGAGTGTGTTGTGAGAGCTCGGTATTCATTCCCCATCTTCTCTTCTCGAGGTATAATTCTAGCTTCTTCCTGTGAGCATTATTCCCATAGCCTACTAAATGAGATAAGTTTCTTTCTAGCACAAATTCCTGGGATGAAGGAATCCCATGACCTAGGAAGGCCATTAAGAGTGGTCAATACCACTTCTCCATTCTTGATATATTCTCCCATAGCTTCAAGTTGTTCTTTTATCTGGGAGACCCTTGAGAAATAAGACTGCATAGTCTCCACATTCTAGATCTTCATATTCTTCAATTGATTCATCAAGGTCATCTTCCGATTTATGTTCTTCCCTTCAAATAGCTTGGTCAGTGAATCAAACATCTCCTTGGGTGTCTTTAGAGATGACACATGTGGTATGAGATGGTCTTTGATAGAATCAGCAATGGTCCTCTTTTCCATGACCAAGTTCTTCTTATGTAAGGCCTTAGCCCCTTCTTCCTATGGGACAAGGACTTCTTCATTTATGTAGGTGTCCAATTCATTTTCTTCTAGGATTAACCCAATCCTATACTTCCATGCTCGGAAGTTATCGGACCCTTCAAGCTTATCCTCAAGCTTGGTGTGGTGAGACATCTTAAAGAGTACTTCAAATGGAAATAGAAAAAGGTTTAGGTCTTACCACTTAATTTGCAGAAATCTGGATCTGGAGCTAGATTAGGGTTTGTTAGAGAAACCCTAAAAATTCAAACATTGAATTTAAAACTTCTGAAAGGATAGAAAGATGCACCTTGATGAGCTGATCAAGCTGGTATACTCAGAATTTGAAAACTGCAAAGTTTCACCCCTCAAATTTGCTTTTCAATCTTCTGGATTCACTAGGGAGGACCTTGAATTAGGGTTTGAGTTTTCTGGAACTTCATCCAACCAAAAAGTTCGATCCAAAGCTCTAAAATTTGATTTTTTCAAGGAGCTTCCATCTTTGGTCTCCAATTTCATAAATTCCACTTTTTGTGGAAACCCTAATTTTTAGGGAAAAACCTGAAAGTACTCATAATTGAATTCTGATTGGACAAAAAGATGAACCTTGCTGAGGAGAGTCAATCTAGCCTCCTACCTTTCAAGAGATGTGGAGAGAAACCCAAAAAACCAGAAGCCCTAGCTTCCGCAACTACACAGTGTCTTCTTCTTAGGTTAGCTATGATACCATGTTAGATTTTAAGCATCAATTCAATATGATATAGGATCTTATATGAGAGAATAACATGTACATCATATCAATAACAAGAAACAATCACAAGAGACGATAGACACACAGAGTTTCCTTGGGGAAAACCAATAAGGTGAAAAACCCCACAACTTCCTCAGAGATAGAAATAACAATGATACAACCCAAGTACAAGAGATAGTTCTCCTAGCAGCTTCTCCTCCTTCCTCACTTGTGCGCCACTCTCCAATGAGTGTATGAGTGAATAAGTGAGTGATAAAATAGAGTGCCCCCCGCAGTCTATTTATACATGACTTGACTTGCCTAATAAACTAGCAGGGCCAACTTGTCCGGCTAAGATAGTCTAATAGCCCATAGTTAACTTAACTCAGGACTGACCCCACACTTGGTGGTCTAATAACCCATCACATGCAAGTTGCGACACTTGCGACACTTGTCAATACAAATGACGACACTTCTATATAGAGGAATAATACTATCTCTATAGGAGTACAATATACATATGTGAAATACATTCCAAAGTTACAAATACATCAACAATCACCATTGTCATCTTCCCCTTCCTCGTCAACATCTACATCATCATCATCTTCATAATCATCATCTTCATCATCATCATCATCATCATCTTCATCACCATCACCATCATCGTAAACATCTTCACCATCTTAACCATCATCATCATCATCAACAACAACAACATCTTCATCATCATTGTCATCTCTAGGCTCCTCATCAACATCTCCATCATCATCATCTTCTTCATCATCATCATCTTCATCACCACCACCACCATCATCATCACAATCATCATCATCATCATCTTCATCATCTTCATCATCAGATAAACATCTCCATCATCATCATCTTCTTCTTCATCATCATCGTCATCATCATCTTCATCACCATCACCATCACCATCATCATCAACATCTTCATCATCATCACCATCATCATCATCATCAACACCTTCATCATCATTGTCATCTCTAGGATCCTCATCAACATCTCCATCATCATCATCTTCTTCATCATCATCATCTTCATCACCATCATCATAATCATCAACATCTTCATCATTATCACCACCATCATCATCATCAACATCTCCATCATCATCATCATCATCATCATCTTATATCCAAAATTAGAGAAGCTCCATATGATGATGAAGACGATTTAGATGATGCAGATGAAGATGAAGATGATGATGGAGATAATGATGATGATGATGATGATGATCATCATCATCATCCTCATCCTCATCCTCATCCTCATCCTCATCCTCGTGTTCCTTTTCATCATCATTGTCATCTCCCCCTTCCCCATCAACATCTCCATCATCATCATCTTCTTCATCACCATCATCATCATCCTCATACCCTCATCATCATATTCAACATCTTCATCATCATCACCATCATATTCATCTTCATCAACATCATCATCTTTGTCATCTTCATCTGCATCATCTTCATTGTCATCACCCTCCTCCTCGTCATCATCTTGTGCACTTATGCACTTAGGGATTAATGTTTAGAAAAGGGTCTAAAGGCCTTTATGGGGGAGGGGCTCTAGGAACAAGGTAAGAGAGAGGGGGCAGGGGGGAGGGCTAAAGGCACAAAGGGTTAGTGATTAAGGGATAAGAAGGGAGAGAATGCTATAGGGAGGGATAATGACAAAGATAAAGAGAAGGTGGAGAGATGGAGAGTGGGGTGGTAGGGACATGTATGGAGTAAGGGAGATAAAGAAACATATAGGGAGGGATGTAGAGAGAATGAGGGACGGATATTTAGAAAGAGATAGGGGTTATCTAGGGATTATTGGGAGAGAGTTAGGGGGTTATAGAGAGAAACATTTATATATATGCATGAAAATAAGGTAACACTAAAAACATTTGTTTTCTTTTAATTTTATTCGTTGCCTTAGCCGTGTAAATTGATTTTAGATTTACAAAACATGTACGCATTCTATAACTATATAACAAATACACGTTTTGTAGTTATATAATGCGTACGCGTTATGTTTACCTATCCTACATGTCTAATGACATGTCAAGCTCGGGTTTTACCATACCGAGTGCTATGTCGCAGAAACGCATTATATTTTTATGTAACGTGATCATGTTTTCAAAAACTAGGATTGCATCTAAAAGGTCCCTCATCTTCTTGCACACACCCATGTGACCCTGATTCTTCTAACAGGATTATGATATCCATCCCTCATCACTGATTTTATTGCAGGTCCTGAATTCTGATCCAGTGAATTTCGAGCATATTTACAGAGATTGAGAAGCGTCTCATTCAGAATCCTGATGATTTCTAGTCTTTCTCAGATGGAGAATTCTTTCTCTTATGTATTTATTTCTTGAGACTTTTATGAGATGTGTTTCATATTTTGATGGATGTCATTAATGTAATTTTTAACCTCTAAATTCCATTATGTATATTGAATAAAGAGAAGTCTAAGTTGTATATCAATTTCATGCACCTAGTCTAGATTGCCATGGAAAATAACTAATTTTCAGTATTTGAGAAATAGATGAACGTATACAGCTCCAATTTGATTTATTTAAGTTGATTATATCACTTAACATGTCAATCAACTCATTCCATGTTTGAAACCAAGAATTCATAGCCTTCTCCACCTGTTTGGGAAACCCTGAAGTTGAACTAGTTGTGTAATCCCTTGAGAAAATTGTGTTTCTTTTCTTTTGAAAACTCATTAAAAATTCCTCTAACTTGTTGATGCAACCTCAAAATAATATTTTACAGTCAATTAATGTTTTTAAGCCTTCTTGAGTTAAAATCCTTCACCATTGGTTCTCAGGTAGTGCCAAGTTGAAGATCTAGTTTGCATATGCTGGGGTGCCAAGAAACCTTGGAGTCGACTTCAACCTAGCTTATTTTTGAAACATAAATGGTCCTAGTACATTGTGCAAAGGATATGTTATATATAATGATCCTAATTCCTTCCATAGTTTTTTGAAATTACCTTCCTACAGCTAGTTAAGTCACTAGCTTTCATTGTTTTTCCTTAAGTCTTGTAAGAGAGTCAATTAATGTACAATCAAATCTGATTGGTGCATTATAGTGGTATTAGAGCATGGTTCTCCAAACCTGATCTTGGTATTCTTCTATGATTCCTAAAATAAATTCAGATCCAAATAATAAAGATCCTATGACAGAGGAAGAAGGAGAAGAAGAAGTTAATTCCACTTAAGGGAAGATTCAAGGAGAATCAGAGATGTTTCACAATGAATAAAAGGATGAGTTCTGGATATTTGTTCAAATCAAGATGAAAGGTATGCAATATATCTCACACAACATCATACAGTCTGGGAAAGAGACAAGAGAATTCCCTGCTAATCATTTGGGAAACAAGGATGGTGAAGGGAGTAGCTATGGTTCGTAACATGGAGAAAGGAGGATGCCTAGTGGTTCTATTTTATCAAAGAATCAGACTCACAATCACCCTGATGAATTCAAGATGGAGTCTCACTACAGAGAAATGCCTACTATGCCCAAATTCACTTAATAGAAAAGGACCAACCTGAAGTTCGAGATGAAGACCTTGCTTGATGGGAGGATAAATATGTTGAATACCTTACACTAAATGAAGAATGTAGAAGAGCTTTTCCATTCAAATATTTTTGTGATGCTTAGTACAATACCAATCCAAGAGGAAGCTTTCAGATGCCTAATCAAAATTATGAGTTGAAGAATGCTATTGGTAATGTTTCTCTACCATAATTTGATGGCTCATCAAAGTGAACTTCTAGTTCTTGGATCCACAAGCTAGACACCTATTTTTATTTGAATCCAATGGATGAGAGAGATGCCATCAAGATGGATACTCTACACTTGGATGGTGAAGCCAATGATTGGTGGTTTCATCGCATGAAGACATTTGGACATGATCAAGTGACCACTTATGAAGAATTCACAAGAAGATTGGCTGAAAGATTTGAAAGAAGAGACCCTGAAATAACTTTTAGAGAGCTAGCGCATGCGAAGCAGACTGGAACTCATGAAGCCTACATCTCTGAGTTGCAGAATTTGGTTGTGATGGTCACTGATATCTCTAAATCTCCCTTGATCCTCTTGTTCATTGAAGGATTAGCATAGCCTTTAAAATACTTGGTGAAGGCCTACAAACCCTCTACCTTGAAAGATGCACTGAATAGAACAAGAGATTTGCAAGATGTTATTTCGAAGGACAAGATTTCCTCGTAGAACTATTGTTCCTTCTCAATTTAGGACTCAAATTGGGCCACCCATGAAGATTCCTTCTGTAAATTTCAGGAGGGACAATTTCTCCCAAGATCGGGATGAATTGAGAAGAAGAAAGTTGTGTTTCACCTGTCAGGAACCATGGGTTTCAGGACACAAGTGTGCTAAGGGGAAAGTGCACTATATTGAATTCTATTCATAGAGTGAAGCCGAGGAGGAAGAAGAAGAGGTCCCAGTAGATGCAGAAGTGGCCTATGAGACTGCTGAAGAAGAGCCTCCATCAGAGGTTAGCAAAATTGCAGTATTGTCAGTAGTGCCTCACTTCCATAATCTCAAATTCAAAGGAATGGTCCAAGGGAAATCAATCACTATGTTGGTGGATGGAGGAGAAACACATAACTTCATTGATTCATCTTTGGTGGAAAGAAGAAAGTTTCCTACTGAGAAGTTCAAAGGATTCATTGTCATAATCCCAAGTAATCATTATATGGAATGTTCTAGATGGATTCCTAAATTGAAAGTCATTGTAGGAGATTACACTGTGACAAATAACTTTTATGTTGTGAATGTGGCTTATACTAATATGGTTTTTGGAGTACAATGGTTGTATTCTATTGGGAAGCACACCATAGACACCAAATTCCCTGAGATGAGATTCCAAGATGAAGGTGGAAACGAGTTAGTGTTGAGGGGGTTCAACACCTACCCAAACCAAGTAGTGTCTGTGCATAGTATGAGATCCATATTGAGGCATCGAGACATTGAATGGGATGAAAAGTGTCTAATCACTACTGAAGGAACCTCTTTGGAGGTAACGTAGTATCCGGAAGACATTCAGAAGTTGCTCCAAAAGCATGAGAAGGTGTTTGGGTACCTTCCTCATGTTAGGCCACCTAATAGAGGAGTGGAGCATAGAATAGAATTGGAGATAGGCACATCACCTATCAAATTCCATCCTTACAAGCATCCAAAGAGATTTAAGGATGAGATAGAGAAAACCATCAAAGAACTGGTTGAGTTGGGATTCATCAGACCGAGCTCAAGCCGTTTTGCATCTTTTGTAGTCCTTGTCAAGAAGAAAGATGGGACGATGCGCATTTGTACAGACTACAAAGTCCTCAACAAAGAGACCATCAAGAACATATATCCTATTCCAAGGATTGATGAACTAATGGATGAACTACATGGAGACAAATACTTTTCAAAGATTGACCTTCGTTGCGGTTACCATCAAATCAGAATGCTGGAGGAGGACGTCCAGAAGACAACCTTACGATGTCATTATGGACATTTTGAGTTCTTAGTTATTCCCTTTGGCCTAACTAATGCACCAACAAACTTTCAATCTTGCATGAACAAAATGTTTAACAAGTAGCTCTGTAAGTTTTTCTTGTTTTATTTGATGATACTCTGATTTATAGTAGGACTTGGGAGGAGCATTTGCATCATTTGGACACCGTGCTAACTATCTTGGCAGATCAATCTTTTTATGCTAAACTATCCAAATGTGAATTTGGAATTACTGAGATTTTTTTATCTTGGTCATGTGATTGGGCAAGAAGGGGTTAAGGTTCACATGGAGAAGATCCAAGCAATTCTAGATTGGCCAAGCCCAAGAATTATTACTGAATTGAGGGGGTTCATTGGTTTGTGTACATATTACCGAAAGTTTGTCAAAGGGTTTTCAAAGTTGTCATTTCCATTGATAGATCTCACTAAGAAATGAGCCTTTAGTGGGTCAGAGGAAGTTGAACAAGCATTCAATAGAATGAAAGAGGTAATGAGTAGTTGTCATGCTCTAACCTTCCCATATTTTTCTCAACCTTTTGTTCTTGAATGTGATGCCTCAACAAAATGGGATTGGAGTTGTCTTCATGCAAATCAAGCATCCCATAGCCTTTGAAAGTAGAAAGTTGCAGCCCCAAGAGAGGCTATACTCAGTTTATGACAAGGAGATGCTAGCAAGTGCAATCTGAGTTTTGTTAATGTAAAACTAAAAGACAGATGATAAGCCCTCTTTTCCTTCTAGCCAAAGGGGTGTTTTTTGTGCTTGATTTCTGGAGAGCTAGAAGGTCTAGAGGGAGCTGGTAGTCATGCTTTTTTTAAGCTCCAGAATGGTGGACAAAATATTGTTTTGTAACTCTTCTATGATAATATAATGTGATACTTATTGAAAAAAAAAATTAAATATCAAATAAAAGATCATTTTAATTTTAAAAATTAGAAAAATGATAATCCATAAAACAATTTTAAAAAAATGGGAAGTATAATGCATAATAATTTATTGGAAAGATATAAAACAAATTTAACTTTGAAAATTGTGAAGTCATAATCTATAATAATTTATTTGGGAAAAAAAATATTTGTATATAAAAATTAATAATTTTATAATTTTTCAACAACAATCAGAACGGATTATATCTAATTTTTTAAAGTATCAATCTTTTGAATATCGGATTATATTTAAAAATATAAATTCTTTCAATATCGTGCGAAGATCCAAAAATCCATATTATAAAATATGAGGAAGGTTTTAAATTACTCGTTTACATGAAAAATGGTTCATTATTGTACCATCCATGAAATTAATCATACGCAAACTGGTAATTAGTTATTATAGCAGCCGTTAGACCATGATACAGCGTACTACTATTTATTGTTTAAAACAGAAGTAAATTATCGAATGGGAACAGTCGTTCGTTATTTTATTTTAAAAGGCATGAAATTATCATATAAAAAGAATATAACAGCAATTAAAAAATGAAGCTGACCTCTTTAAAAAACAAGGTAAAGTTATGCGTGCTATTATATTTAAATTTGTGAATAAAACCACATTTAAATATCCAAAGCAAACATGGTTTTCTAATAATTAAAAAAAAAAAAAACATGCAATGCGTCATAGCTGAGCGAATTGGGAATTTATAACGATGCCAATTGACATTAACATTCACTGCATCATGTATTTTCTATTTTCTATTAGACAAAGAGAATAAGACAAAGTAACTTAATATATTTTATATTTGTTATAAAATGAGTTAATCTTTATATGTGAGTGAATCATTATAATTTATTTTTATTTTATGAAAATAGCTTTCTTTATGAAAAATATTTTTTATTAAATATATAATATGTGATTTGTAGACTTCTTTATTTTCAATTTTCACTATAATATAAATAATATATTATGTTATGTTGTAAAGCTTTTTGCTCTTTGTTTTCAATATAATATCCCAATTATATATTTTGATGTGAGAGTCAAACAGTTTCATTTTGAATTCAATATTTTTATGTTCTTCATTTATTTATTTTTTTAAATGTTTATAATATATTATGTTATGTTGTAAATCTTTTTGCTCTTTGTTTTCAATATAATATCCAAAATATATATTTTTATTTGAGAGTCAACGAATTTTTGAATTTAATATGTTCATGTTGTTAATTAATTTATTTTTTAATGTATTTTTTTATTCTCTGAAAAGAGTGAGAGAGAAAAGAAGCGATATAAAACATAGTGAAGTTTGTGAAAATGTCGTTATCAAACTGAAATCATTATTAATAAAAATATCTTAAAAAGAATTAAGGATGGCAATTAATAAAATGAAACATTGAATATGGTAGGGCTAAATATTGTAAATCAATGTGAATTGCAAGGTCAACTTAGAATCTGAATTTTAAACTTAAAAAATAAGTTAGAAACTATATGTTTGAAATTTAATATTTTGGAAGGAATGTCAAAAACATTATTTTATCCCAAAACGGCATATATTTTAGATGCCAAGATCATATTCATCGCAGCCAAAAAAAAAAATCGATCTACTCAAAGTCGACTATTATGTATTTCAGTAAACGTTACAAAAATATATTGTCCGTAGGTTTGTTTGTAGATTAATTGGTCTTTGGAACAATTGCTTGATATCACTATAACTGTTACACATTGACAATATTTTCAAACTAAAAAATGCCCAAATTCCTTTTATGAAATTCAAAGTTTTTTTTGGTAGGTGAATATGTCGGCTCTTTTTCATCTTCTTATCTGCTGGTAGCGGGTATGTGCTGGTTTATTTTATAAAAAACGTGTTTATTGTTGCATCCTACTATTCACTGACCAAATACAACAATACTCAGCCCAACCAAAGTGCTTGACATGTTCCAAATGTGGCCTCCAAGTATCCTGACACTGGGTTGATAACACTATCAACAACCACTCTATGGTCATGCAAAATGTGTATACTTTATGGAGCACGCTCTTTTTTCCTTGGAAAAAAAACATTCGGTTGATTATTTGATGTCCGGCTCAAAATGGAAAACTGTATAAAACAATAAATTTATAGTAATCAAATGTCTTGAGCATGAATAAATTTAATGTCCCCATTCAAATAAATTTCAAAAGAGGAAATTCCACCAATCTACTAGTTTCCTAGGTTGGGGTGGAAACATTGGGATTTTGAATAAGGGAGCTAATAAACCCCAAATGGACATTAGATTGACATAAATATATTAAAAGGGGTTAAATCAATATTTATGATAGGAAAATAAGGTGGCACTTGGTCATGGAGACACATTGATAGTGGGGGACCCACACACAGCTAGATTTCTCATGCCACATGGCATTCTATTCTCACCCATTCGAATCCAAGGTGGAGTCTAATGATCTTGGGGAGTTGGAAGGTCAATATACTTGGCATGACTCAATGAGGGTCGAATTGGAGTGGAAGAGTAACTCCCATGGAAGAGGAAAAGGCATTTTGGAGCTAGTGGGACACTTGGACTAGATTCCCTAGCTCTATGACAACAATGATGAAGATGCTATGACACCTATGACACAAATTAGACCTGAATGCTGACATCTGACATATATGACATGTCAAGGCTAAAAATATCCTCCGAGAAGGTGCCCAAGTGAGTTATGGCATCCAAAGATACACCAATTCGAATTTGGTGAAGGAGGAGGCTAGAATTGGAAGGACAAGTGGCATACTTGGGAATCACTTCCCAAATTGAGTTGACATGAATCTCATGAATGTAATTCGAATTTGGGAAGCCTTAAGAAGTTTATCAAATTCAGGAACAAAGAAGAATACCAGCTTTTGATCATTTTACATTGTGCATTTTGCATTTGGAGAGAAGAGCTAGTAGAGAGCTAGTCTACTTGCCTTAGCACCAATTTAGAGGGTGAAAGATTCCCATCCTAGATGGAAATTGGAGAGGCCACTCAGACCTTTCATTTGGATCTGCAATGGAGTCTTTAGTTACAGGTTGAAGCTACAGGAGAGCTCGTGGTTCATTCAGCTACAACTCATTCTTGCATCTCTTTCACATTTTATTGCATATTTGGGCTCCTGGAGGAATTACGCCCTTGGTGAGATGTTGATCATTTTGTGAGAGTCCAAGAATCTCAATTTCTTTATATTCTGATATATATACTCTGTGTTTACTTCTCATAAGACTCTCGGGTCGAAATACCAAGTGAAGTTATGTAAAAATACCAAACAATGCATACATTATGCCATTTCCCCTAGATCTTGTTATTGGAGTTTGAAGAGACATTATTTCGAGTTGTATCAATTATTCTTTGTGATTTTTGTTATGTGTGGAGTGTTATTAAAGTTTTGAAGAAGTTTCATTATCAGTGCACAAGTCCTTGGCACCTAAAATTCGAATTTCACAACACATGGTGAAAATTACTAGCTTTTCCCCCTATGTGAAATCTTGCATATAAACATATGATTTAATTGAGTTTTAGAATGCCATAAGAAATAATTAAGGATACCTTGGGGATATCATTAAATCCACTTACCAGTACCATACCTCTGTTCAGAAATTTGGAAGGGTTTAACAGCATTTGCGACTTCATCTTTGTCCACTACCCTTGGGGGTTTTGAAGCTTGAAATTGCTAGTAACTTTACCTACTTTGTCCATATTGTAAATGAATGTTGCGGAAGTGTTTTAAGGGTTATTAAGACTCCATCAGCCTCAATTATATGTCTTAATACCTTTCAAATACTTTCAGAACCAATTTGGAATCATTTGGAGTCATTTGGAAGCAGTAATGTCAATACTAGTCTAAGGGTCGGATTGCTCAAAATTGTCAATTTTTCCTAATTTGTGCGAATTCTTAAAAAGGGACACTACAAGTGGTATCAAATCATGGTCCTTGCACCTGATGTGGATGACTATTCACAAAAAATAAGTCAAATAAATCATCCCCTACCCTTAGAAACTGAAACAGAAAGTACTTTGGTGAAAGGGAAGAAGTAGGAGAAGAAGTGCATTCTTTGGTAAGCACGAGTAAAAATGAGAAAGGAACCTTAGAGGAGAATGAGGAGCTTAGAAAATTCCTAAAACCATTCTTTGAAGACATGAGAAAACAACAAATGCAACGGTTCGAATTGTTGGCTAGTCAATTTGGAAGCAAATTGGCAATAGGAGGGAGCAGTGGTTCTCCTTTTGAGAAAAAAGAAGGCAATGGATGAAAGAATTTATGTCACAAATGAGGAACCTCATGTAATGGTGGAACATGATGTAAATGGTGATATGCAGGTGCTTGAATATGCTACACTCAAACAAGAATAAAGACAAGCACATGTCTTTGTTCAGAGGGATTATGAGTTGTCTCATGGAGAGAGTTGCAAAGCCTTGAAGGAGGCACATGATCTCACAATAGTTGGACTAGCCAATTATGGAGAAGATGAATTAAATATTTCGATGGGTAAGAGTTGTAAATACTTAAGGTTGGTTCATAATTCCTCACCCCCTGCTTCTTTTTCAACCACATCAATTGGGTATGAAGATTGGGTGAAAGGTTTTTTTTTCTAATGGTTCCACATGAGGGGTATGAAACTCCTACCTCTCATTTTGATGATAACATAACTAGAGAACCTTATTATTTACATTGGAATAAAAATCCTTTGTTATTTATTGATGATACACATATCCATGGATGCATAAATGGTACTTATGTGAGCCCCTTGAAGGCTCATTGTTTTCTTTGCTCCCAACTTGGTTCAGATTTTAGTAGAGATTTTTCATTCACTTTTTGGATGAAAAAATACATGGATGATTATTTTGACTCATGTTACATATTTTTGGAGCAGCATTATAGGACATGGGATACTCACCTATGTCATTGGAGCAGATTTGATTGGTCACTTGATGCTTGTATGCACCTGGCAAATGGTGGTCTACTTACTTGGAGGTACAAGCACTTTCATGATTCTTTGATGAGGCACCTCCTTGATGTACATTTTTATTTTTTTGTCATGTACTTTGATGATCTATATTTTGTACTTATAATGTTTGGAAGAAGGCATACAAGGAAATGGGATATAGTTATTCTCGTGCCTGATGGTATGGGTTGGAGAGCACTCCTAATTGCTGGAGTTCAATACAAGCAATGAGACCCTGGAATAATTTTAGTCTCATTGGTTTCAAAAAATTTCTTTGGAAAGAAAGCGGGTTCTTCAACATCCATGTTCGAATTGCTTGAGTAGAAGCAATATTGGGTGGGGAGGACTGTAATGTCCCTATTAAAATAAATTTCAAAAGAGGAAATTCCACCAATCTACTAGTTTCCTAGGTTTGGGTGGAAACATTGGGATTCTGAATAAGGGAGCTAATAAAACCCAAATGGACATTATATTGACATAAATATATTAAAAGGGGTTAGATCAATATTTATGATAGGAAAATAAGGTGGAACTTGGTCATGGAGACACATTGGTGGTGTGGGACCCACCCACAACTAGCTTCCTCATGCCACATGGCATTCTATTCTCCCCCATTTGAATCCAAGGTGGAGTCTAATGATCTTGGGGATTTGGAAGGTCAATATACTTGGCATGAATCAATGAAGGTCGAATTGGAGTGGAAGAGTAACTCCCATGGAAGAGGAAGAGGCATTTTGGAGCTACTGGGACACTTCGACTAGATTCCCTAGCTCTATGACAATAATGATGAAGATGCTATGACACATATGACACAAATTAGACCTGAATGCTGACATATGACATATATGACATGTTAGGGCTAAAAATAGCCTCCAAGAAGGCGCCCAAGTGAGTTATGGTAGCTAAAGAGATTCCAATTCGAATTTGGTGAAGGAGGAGGCTAGAATTGGAAGGACAAGTGGCATACTTGGGAATCGCTTCCCAAATTGAGTTGGCATGAATATCATGGATGGAATTCAAATTGGGGAAGCCTTGGGAAGTTTATAAAATTCAAGAACAAAGAAGAAGACCATATTTTGATCATTTTACATTTTGTATTTTGCATTTGGAGAGGAGAGCTAGTAGAGAGCTAGTCTACTTGCCTTAGCACCAATTTCAAGTGTGAAAGATTCTCATACTAATTGGAAATTGGAGAGGCCACTTAGACTTTTCATTTGGAGTTGAAATGGATTCTTTAGTTACAGGCTCAATCTACAGGAGATCTTGTGGTTCATTCAGCTACAACTCATTCTTGAATCTCTTTCACATTTTATTGCATATTTGGGCTGCTGGAGGAATTGTGCCCTTGGTGAGATGTTGATCACTTATGAGAGTCGAAGAATATCCATTTATTTGTATTCTAATATATATACTATGTATTTAATCTTCATAATACTCTCAAGTCGAAATACCAATTGAATTTATGTAAAAATACCAAACAATGCATGAATGATGCCATTTCCCTAGATCTTGTTATCGGAGTTTGAAGAGACATTATTTCTACTTGTATCAGTTATTCTCTATGATTTTGTTGATTTATGGAGTTTTATTAAAGTTTGGAAGAAGTTTCATTATCAGTGCACAAGTCCTTGGCACCTAAAAATCGAATTTTACAACACATGGTGAAAATTACTAGCTTTTCCCCCTAAGTGAAATCTTGCATATAAACATATGATTTAATTGAGTTTTAGAAGACTATAAGAACTAATTAAGGATACCTTGGGTAAATAATTAAATCCACTTATCAGTACCATACCTCTATTCAGAAATTTGGAAGGGTTTAACAACATTTGAGAATTCATCTTTGTCCACTACCCTTGGGGGTTTTGAAGCTCGAAATTGCTAGTAACTTTTCCTACATTGTACAGATTGTAATTGAATGTTGAAATAGTGGTTTAAGGGTTTTTAAGCATCCATCAAACTCAGTTATATGTCTTAATACCTTTCAAATACTTTCAAAACCAATTTGGAAGCATTTGGAGTCATTTGGAAGCAGTAGTGTCAAGACTAGTCTAAGGGTCGAATTGGTCAAAATTGACATTTTTTCCTAATTTGTGCAAATTATTAAAAACGGAAACTACAATAAATAAAATTAATAATAGATTATACAATATGAGATAAGACAAGTTGATATCATCTTAAAACTAAGTTTCTTTGGTGTGTGCATAGAGAGAGAGAGAGAGAGAGAGAGAGAGAATTACAATTGTAGTTGATCATATATTTACAATTAAGTTCCTATATAACTAATAAAAATAATTATTAGAACATTATTACACCTTAGGACCTTATTCATACATTAATTTGATGATTAACTGGTCCAAAATAAGGTTAATGATGACAATCCAAGGTTGTTAGAAGTTATATGGGGAAATTATGACACAATCCACCACTTATGGGCCAAAATCTAGTCAAACTAGCTATTAGGTGCCCTATTTATTGCCACCTCTAGCATTTATTGCCACCACTTGATAAAAGGTGCCATGTTTCCTTATTTTAAGGAAACTGTCTTTGACTAGAGGCGTCCATGCATTGTATGTGGACATTTTGTCTATTTTGGCCTATTCTTGGCCACCTACACTCCACCAAATCCTAACCATCACATGTGTGACCATAATTAATTCCCTCCCATGCCTACACAACATTCATATTGACAATTCCTAGCTGTTATAGGTGATTTGGGAGCCTATTGGTCAACCTAGGGGGGATTGGGGTCCAACGTAAAGTAGCTACTTGTAGTTTCCTCCAAAGGAAAACAAATTCTTCCAAATGCTATATAAATGTATTCAAAACTCATTTTTGGGTTGGAAAGCTATAATAAACATGTTATTGATCATTTGTGTTCTAGTTTTTTATCATTTGTGGCTGGTTTTTGATCATTTGTGTGTCTAGAATTGTTTTACAGTATTTTCTTGCATACTTAGCCAAATTTCTTGATTGTGAGGTAATATTTATCTAGTAGATCCTGCTATGACTTAGATTTCACATGGTATCAGAGCTATTGGAGCTTCTATTCCAACCAAGACTACTTCAGAAGTGTACCAGAAGGAGTAGAGAAACCAAAAAAGTCCCCAGGGCCATTACCTTGAATCCATTGGAGAAATCCTTTGGATTCTACCTAGGGTGTAACACTCTCTTGAATGTTCCTTCGATCAATGTGAGGTTCGAATTGGCTAGTTAGGATCCCCTCCAGAGGGATTGAGAGTTTTCATTGTAGGTACACAATGCTCTTTGTCACCTATGCGCAAACTACAAAATGGAGTAGTCTCATGTCTTGCTCACTCCATTCAACTATTTTGAGTGGAAGGTCGAAATGGTGATCCATCTAATATCCCTAGGTCTCTTCAAAGTGACCATGGGGACAAAAACTGAGCCAAATTCTACAGTAGAGATGTCCAAGTTCTTCAACATAATGGATGAAGCTTTTGCATGCTTTGTCTCAGCATTTCAAGAGACCTCTTGTTTCACATTGATAGTATCACAACTCCAAATGAAGTATGGCTCAATATTGAGTCATTGTTTTGGAAGACTTATGAGATGAGAGGCAACCAACTTGAGAATGAGTTGATCTTATTGATCCCAAGCAATTTTGAATCTATCCAATACTTCTTCACCATGTTCAAATCCTTGGTCTTGCAGATCAAGCAATGTGGCATTGATAAGAAGGATGAACATTTGGTTTTGTCCATTCTTTCGAAGTTGGGTCCTGAGTACTCAGTGTTTGTTTCTACATTTCACTCCACAAAGCTTAGAGTTCGAAACTGGAAGATTCCATCTCTAGTAGATTCCATGGATATTCTCACTCAAGAACAAGATAAACTGGTTCTAATGGGTTCCATTAAGCAAAAGGACCAATTTCTTGTAGCTATCGATTCAAAGCAAGCAAGAGTAAATCAAACTCCCAAGGGTTCAAAACACCAAGAGAAGAAGAAAGACAAGGAGAGGCATAAATATTCTGATGGGGATTCTAACCCCTTGAAGGAGAAAGGTGAGAATAAAGAGAATACGAAATGCACTTAATGTCAAAAGGGTTGGCACCCTGAAAGTGCATGCATGAAGAAAACCATTGATATGATGATCCATCTCCTCTAGAAGAATAATATTCCTCTTCCAAAAAGTTAAAATAAGAAGGAGGGTTTTTTTGAAGACAAGGACAGGTTCCATGCATTGATTGCTAGTACCTTAGGATATTCCTCTTTCATCATAGATTCAGGTTCCTCAAGGCACATGGCTTCTGCAAGAGATTATTTCTATTCTCTTTCACCTTACAGTGGTCCTTCCATTCTCATGGGTGATGATTCAAAGATCCCAATGAGAAGCATTGGGAAGATCATCTTAGAAAATGGGTACTTCATTAATGTACTGTATGTGCCTGATCTTGCAGCAAATATCCTCTCTGTTTACCAAATGACCCACACTGGTTCATCTAAGAGACTGATTTCACTCAAGATGATGTGGGAATTTATGAAGTTTCTAAAGGCAAAGTGGTCTCAGTTTGTGTTACATATCATGAGTCAAGAATGTACAAGTTCTCTCACTTTCTTGAGTACTCCTCTCCAAATTCACTTCTTTCAGATGCTAATGAAGTCAACAAACTTTGGCTTGATAGGTTTGGACACCTCAACTATAGATATCTTCAAGCATTGGGCAAATAAGACATGGTTGAAGGACTTCCAACCATCATATTTTCCAAAGGCACTTGCAAAGGGTGGATTATTGGGAAGCATGTAGAGCGCAAGTATGAGAAGGGGAAGGAAAGGAGAGCTACTCATCATCTTGGTTTGGTCCATTCATATGTGATAGGACCTCTTCCTACACCTTCCTATGGAAAATAAAAGTATGTCCTAACATTCATTGATGATTTCTCAAGATATTGTTGGGTGTTCTTTCTCAAGCAAAAATATGAAGTCTTCCAATCATTCAAAGTTTTCAAAGCCTCTGTGGATAACTTCAATGGGAGGAAGATAAAGGTGTTAAGGACTTATAGTGGAAAGGAATATGTCAATAAGGACCTGCAGCATCTATGTGAATAATATGGCATTCAAATGCAACATTTTTTTCCTTACACACCCCAACAGAATGGTGTGGCAGAGCGCATGAATAGAGCATTGAAGGAAATGACTACATGCATGATGGAGGCTAAGTCTTTATATCCAAAACTATCAGTTTAAGCCATTAATTGTGTTTCATATCTTCATAACAAAGCACCACACAAATCCATGCAAGGAATGACTCCATTTGAGGCTTGGATGGGACACAAGCCTGATGTGTCTCAGTTCAGGGTGTTTGGCTCAAGAGCATGGGATAGAATACCTCCAGAGAAGAGAAAGGCCTTACAGCCCAAAATCAAGGAGTCTATCATGGTTGGATATGAATAATATACAAAGGTATACAATCTATTTTACCCATCATCTCATAAAAAATTCATTGAGAGGAGTGCTCATTTCGAAGAAGAGCCCATGCATGCAACAGAACAAGGAGAAGGGGAATGCTCAAACCCCCTACCTAAAGAGGATGTAGGTGATGATTCATACTTTGATATTTCTTATTCTGATGTTGAGGATGAAGATAATGACATGCATGTAGATCATGAACTAGATTCAAGGCCCAAGTGGGCTGAGAAAACAATACAAGCAACTCGTGAACTTGTAGGTGATCCACACGAACCTAGGAAGACCAAATCATAGTTTCACAATGCATTGTCTTCTTGTGATACATATATTCAAGGGAGATGTTTTATTATGGTTGGATCTGATACACATTCATATGAAGAAGCATAAAAATATCCAATATTCAAAACATCCATGCAAGAAGAGATGAACTCCCTCCGTGACAATGAAACTTGGGAATTGGTCCCTCTTCCTTCCAAGAGGAAATTGGTTCAATGCAAGTGGGTGTATAGGACCTGGATGGCCTATGATGGTTCTGATCTAAAGTATAAGGCCATATTGGTGGCTAAATGCTTCTCTCAAGTCCATGGAGTGGACTATAGATATACATTTTCACCCGTGTCAAAGATGGACTCAATCAGGCTAGTTTTGGCCATTGCATCTTCCAAGCGATGGGAGGTTCATCAGATGGATGTAAAGAGTGCATTTATTCATGGGTATCTTGATGAGGAGATATATATGAAGCAGACTAAAGGCTTCATTGCAGATCCAACACTTGTTTTCAAGTTTAATAAGTCCCTATATGGTCTCAAGCAAGCTCCTAGAGCTTGGTATGCCAAGATGGAAAATTTTATGCTATGACAAGGCTTTGAGAGATGTAAATCTGATCCAAATGTTTACATGCAGCATGCTAGTGATCTGATTTTTATTATTTTATTGTATGTTAATGATCTATCTATCACTGTTATTTTCATCCACGAACTAGGTTCAGTTAAAGTTGCATTACACAGTGCATTTTCAATGTCATATCTAGGATTGTTGAAACAATTTTTGGGTTTGGATATTGATCAAATTGTTGATGGGATCGATGTTTCTCAACCAAGATATGCTTCAGATATGTTGTTGAAGTTCAATATGTATGAATGAAAGGATTCTAAGTTCCCATTCCTTTCAAGAGTTAAGCTCCATGAGTGGGGTTCTTCACCATTGCTTGGCAGTTCACTGTATAGACAACCAGTTGGGAGCTTGTTGTATCTCACACACTCTTGACCAGATTTGTCTTATGTTGTAAAAGTTGTTGTCAAACACATGAAAGAGCCTCATGAGTTCCATTCGAAGGCTACCAAAATGATCTTGCATTATGTGCAAGGTACCAAGCAGTTCAAGATACACTATGTAGCTAGTTCATCACTTGAACTAGTTGGATTTACTAATTCTGATTGGGATGGAGATAGAACTGATCAGAAGTCTACTTATGGTTATGTGTTTATGATTGCACATGGTCCCATTTGTTGGACTATTAAGAAGCAACACATTATTTCCTTATCACTAGCTGAGGCCGAATACAGGGGAGCAATGAATGCAGCTATACAATGTGTGTGGTTGCAAGGAAATCTTGGAGAGTTTGGATTTGTGTTTGATTCACCCACAATCATTTGGTGTGATAATGAAAGTAAAATCAAGATCTCCACTGATCCAGTACAGAGCCAAAGGACCAAGCACACAGACATTCACATGCACTACATTCGATGCTTGGTGCATGACCATATTATTGCCTTGCAATATTGCCCATCTACTGAGCAAATTGTTGATATCTTCACCAAGAGTTTCACTGAGAAGACTTTAACTTACCTTAGATCACTCCTTGGGGTGAGTGATGCATGGTGAAGACTGGATTATTTTCCAGATTTTTTTCATGTCCATTTTAGAGGGGAGGTTTTATTTCCCATGTGGTTTTCCTCCTTACCTTGGTTACATGGACTAATAAATTTTTTGTTGTAAAATGTGACTTGAACCTTAGTTTCCAAGGCCTTATTTTTGTTTTGGCTACATAATTTTAGCTTATGGGGGGGTGTTAGAACATTATTACACCTTAGGACCTTATTCATATATTAATTTGATGATTAACTGGTCCAAAATAAGGTTAATTATGACAATCCAAGGTTGTTAGAAGTTAGTTGGGGCAATTATGACACAATCGACCACTTTTGGGCCAAAATCTAGTCAAACTAGCTGTTAGGTGCCCTATTTATTTCCACCTCCATCATATATTGCAACCACTAGAGCAAAGGTGCCCTATTTCCATGTTTTAAGGAAATTGTCTTTGACTAGAGGTTCCCATCCATTGTATGTGGACATTTTGTCCCTTTTTGGTTGTTTTGGCCTATCCTTGGCCACCTACACTCCACCAAATCCTAAACACCACATCCGTGACCATCATTAATGCCCTCCCATGCCTACCCAATGTGCATATTGACAATTCGTATCTGTTAGAGGTGATTTGAGAGCCTATTCGTCAAACTAGGGGGGATTGGGGTCCAATGTAAGCTAGCCACTTGTAGTTGCCTCCAAAGGAAAATGAATTCTTCCAAATTCTATATAAATGTATTCACAGCTCATTTCTGGGTTGGACAGTTATAATAAACCTGCTATTTGATCATTTGTGTGTCCAGAATTCTTTTTACACTATTTTCACTATTTTCTTGCATACTTAGCCAAATTTCTTGATTGTGAGGTAATATTTAGCTATTAGATCCTACTGTGACTTAGATTTCACAATAATACTAATATATCAATATAAATGTAATGTCACAATATATAAGGCTTAACGCTTGCAAAATCACTATCAATTATCCAAGCAAATTAAAATCATAATATTTCAAATCCAGTTGTTCCTTATACATATCTAAAAATCATTTTTCCAAGTTGCCAATGTGAATGTGAGCTCTTGGGTGTCTCCATCAACCTTGATATTAAGTTGACAACATACATCAAATCTTGTCTTGTAGCTATAAGGTACATTAGGCTGTCCATTAGGTTTTTAAATAATGTAGAGTCATAATTGGAACACACATTTTCCTTGATAAGTTTGTTACATGTAGAGATTGGTGTTGGTGTTGGTTTACAATTCATGATCCCAAATATCTTTAGCACATTGTTGGCATACTTAAAATATCAAATTAAAATTCCATGATGAGATTGAACAACTTCAATGTCCATAAAATATCTCATAAGCCTCAAATTTATCATTTCAAATTCCTTTATCGTGACTTCTTTAAATGCATCTTTGGAAACAATTTCTATAAAAATAAGATCATCAACATATAGGCAAACAATGATGATTTTTCCTTACTCATTTACCTTCATATACAATGTGGGCTCATTGTTTCTTCTGTGGAACCTGTCATTGATCATATATGCATCAATTGTGTTGTAGCATGCTCTAGGTGCTTGTTTTAGCCCACAAAGATCCTTATTCAACTTGTATACCTTGTCTTTATCTCCTTGGAATTCATATCTAGGTGGCTACTTCACATATTCTTCTTCTAATGAGCCATTCAAGAATGTTGATTTGGCATCCATTTGGAAAAAATTACAATTGTTTTGAGTTTCAAATGCTAAGAGAAGCCTAACTATGTCCATCCTTACATTTGGTGCAAATGTTTCATGATAGTCATCTCCATTCTTCTATGCACAACCTTTTCCCACTAATCTTACTTTGTGCTTTGCACTTTCGCCATATGCATTAAACTTTATCTTATGGACCATTTTACTCCTATAAAATATTTTCCTTTAGGTAGGTCTACTAGCTTCCATGTATCATTTTTCTTTATGGATTCATTTTCCTCATCCATGGCCTTAATCCAATTTTCATCTTTATTATTTTCTTTAGAAAATATAGGATTACATGAAAATGATGAAAAATCTAAGTGTAAATCTAGAAGTTCTCCCCGATCATAGATTTCTTTTAAACTCCTTGTTTTCTTACCTCTAATCCTATATCTTAGAGCACATGGAGTAGGATCAGATTCACTACCTAGTTGAAAACTAGGAGTAGAATGAAATCCAAGGCTTGATGGTCCACCTTGTTCAAGATTTCTTAGTGTTCCCATTACTATTAATTGTCTCTTCAAGAGTTTTTTGTTGGAGTGTTTACTATTGGTGCTTGTGCTTGCTTTTTTCTTTATACTCCTTGTTCTTCGACTTCATATTTTATATAAAGTATTTCTCTCATTGTAATTGACAGATGAATGGTGACATCCAAAGCTTCGTCTTCTTCTTTAAATTCTATATCCCTACTGATTGTTTATTTCTTAATCTCTTAAATGAAGTGCACTAGAATTCTTGCTACTCCAAGACATTTGTGAAATTATGTCTTTGACACTTTTTATGACACATATATTCAAGATATACATAGAGCATGCTACTTCTTCTACCCAATACTCATTTGACAAATGTTTTGCATTCAACATACCACTAGCCATGTCCCTCACTTTTCTTTTATTCAATTCAACTATGGTGTATATCTTGTAGCGAATTGTTGTTTGACTCCATGGGATTTGCAAAATTTCAGAAAATATGTCAAATTATATTCCCCCTCTATCTGATCTGAGAACTATAATGTGCTTTCCACTTTCGTTTTTGTCTGGTGCTTTCAATTTTTTAAGAGGAGGTGTTATCGTAGATATAACTAGCTAAGTTTATGTTAACTAACTTATTCACCGTGATAGTATACTTATCTAGTAACCTAATAGATCTAGTTTGCAAAGTTGGCAAGCCAACAAATTACAAGGTGTCCTATCGTTTTTTATAAATTTGTGTGACCTCATGTATTACAACAATATAATAATATAGATTTTTATTATTGTCTTCTTTATCATATTGACGTTTTATCTATGATCTAGGTTCCTTATTTTCTACTATTTTGCACTTTTCAGTAAAACTATCTTCACAACTCGTTTATTCCATATGATTGGTATCCTAGTGGATTTATTCCATGTCATTGGTATTAGAGTTTATTTCCTATTACAAAGTTCTGCGCTCACTTGAAAGTTCAAATTTCATGGTGTCCAATGAGAGATCAAGTAATACTAACCATTAAGAATGGACTCATAAAGTTTTACATAGTAACTAAGAAAAATATCAACAAATGAAATTAAATAAATATTAAATGAAAATGGTCATTATATCTTATCAATAAAATATTTCAAATAATATTATAATATAAATTATTATATTTTTTAAAAATCAAATGAATAATAAATAATCTTCAAAATAAGAAATTGTTGAATGAATAATAATTAATATTTATATATTAAATTAGAAAATATGAATCTACTTTTTAAAGAACAAAAATAAGGGGCAATGGAAAGTGCTCATTATATGAAAAATAGTTTGTAATTAGAAAACTGAAAATAAAACTATTTTAAAGAGTTTTTAATATTAATAAAGAAATAATGAATAAACACTATATGGTTTAGATTTAATGTGTTAATTTAATTAGTTAGTTCTAAATTTATTAAAAATATAAAAAATATGAGTTTAGTAACTTTTAATTTAATTAAGATTATTATTTAAAAGAAAAATATTATAATGTTATGGAAAATTGAAAAGTTATTTTCTAAAATAAATATATTATAATATTTTATTTAAAATATAATTATTATAAATTTGATAATGATGGTGGTTTTTAAGATCAAATTTGGTATATTGAACTTTAAGGGAATAGATAATATATAAAATATTTGATTTATTTTAAGAGATTATTTCTATACTAAAAAAACTTAAGGAGGAGCATTTTTAGCTTGCCATAGTTTTGAGGAGTTAGATAGTTAGAACGATCAGTATTAGAGCAAAGATTATGGAGCTGATATCTAATGTGGGTGTAGGAAGGGCATTCTATGAGAAAGTGATTTCATCTTCAATGCTCATAGACTAGCAAAGATGGTAAAACCTATCGTACCACAATGTTTTATGGGTTGTCTAGCGCACAGGTTCACTATGAAGCTCATGAGATTTTGTTCTAATCTTGAGAATATTGATTTTTTTCTTTAAGCTCATTAAGCTCATTAAGATAGAATGATAATTTTGATCTTCAATATTAGAGTTAATGATCTCTTTATAATAACATACTTTTATTTTAACCTCTAAATCTTCCTTGCACCACATTTTTTCTTTGAATGTAGAGGTCATAGTATTTTTAATGTTATCGATATTTTTCAAAGTGACAGTTTCATCAATCCTCCAATAATTTAACCAAGTTGTTGCATCATTAGGACACCCCCACTTGAGGCATAGGTTGTTTTGACTGGAGTTAAAAGAAATTTTAGGAAGTCGATGTTCTCCTATATTGTTTAATTTGTGCTTGTACATTAAAAATATAATCATATCTAATCATAGTCATGCTTTCAATGGGAGAGAGCCCAAATTTTAAGAGGATAATAAGATGGGGTGTATTGCTCTTAATTTTAAGATTATAAGTAAAAAGAATGCTTCTGGATTTGTTCAATTCTTCTTCAATATTCTTTGGAAATGTTGCATCTCTAAAGAAGAATATGATATAATATATTATATTATATTCTTTACAACAATATAATATAATGGGAGTGCCCATCATTTTAAAGAGGAATTTCTTTATATTCCAGGTCAATTTACAAATATTATTAAAATTTTAAATTTTAATATTAATAAAGAAAGAATTTCTTTATATCCCACATTACAAGATTGGTCAATTTACAAATATTATTAAAATTTTAAATTTAAATATTAATAAAGAAACCATAGATAAACACTATATGGTTTAGATTTAATTTGTTAATTTAATTAGTGAATTCTAAATATTACAATGTTAATGTTATTGAAAGTGTCAATGTTATCATTTAAATTAAATATATTATAATATTTTATTTAAAATATAAATATTATAAATTTACAATGTTATTAAAAGTTTAAATGTTATGTAGAATTAATTTGTATAAATATATATTTTTAAGTTATTAGTCTTAGATATTATATTAATAACAATAAACAATGGAAAATATTAAAAAAAAATAAATTTAAAAGCTTTTATAAATAGTAATTTCAATTTCTATTTATCAAAATTATTATATCTAATATTTTTATATTAAATTTAACTATAATTGTTAACAATATAAATATAAAAATAACTTAATATATTTATATTCAAAATATGACTAAGCACAATTCTCTTTCGAAACATTAAAGAAAGCATTGGCTTCTACACCCCTCATCTCCCCATTAGAATTTGACAAATATTTTATCCTCTATATATTGTTGTCATCTTCCACTCTAGTGGGCGTCCTAGTCCAACAAGATAAATATCACAATGAACGTGTCATTCAATACACTAGCAAAATATTAGTGGAACCAACACTCAAATACACTCATGATGAGAAGCTCGCACTTGTAATCCTCTCAGTGCAGAAATTGTGCCATTACATCTTACTCCACAAAAATACGGTGATCGCAGAATTCAATCCAATGTAGTACACTCATTAATGGTGAGTTTTCAAGATGGATTTTTAGTCTTCATTAATTCAACCTTTATTTTGTTATCCCTAAAATAAAAAAATATTTGGCCCTTGTTGAGCTTATCATTGATCTCCTGGATTCTGCTCTAGGAGAACCTGTAAATGACAAATTACCTTATCAGCATCTTTTCAGCATAGCTAGTGATGATCCACTGTATGGTGATATCCTGACTTATATTTGAACTCAAAAAATCATCACCCACTTGTCCCGTGATGATCATTGACGCATATGCATCAAGCCCCCAAATATATCCTCCTAAGAGATGTCTTATGTCGTCGCAAGGTCGACACTATCCTAGAATGTTGCTTGTCACATGAGGAGGCTGAATAGGTCCTAAATGAATGCAACAATGCGGCCCAAGGGGGTCACCTATAAGGGTTGGATATCTCCCAAAAAATACTCTATGTAGGATTTTTTTTCCATCACTATTAAGGATTGTGTGTATGGTGTCAAAAGGTGTGCTAATTGTCAGGTGTTTTCCTGCAAAACACGAGCACCCCCTGCCCCTCTCCACCCAATAATCATAGATGGCCCATTTTGAAAATGGGGAATTGATTTCATGGAGTGTTACTCGGCCTCAACACAAGGTCACAAATACATCGTAGTAGTAGTCGATTACTTCACTAAATGGGTTGGAGGAATGACTACATTTGATTGCACCAACACTACCACCGCATGATTCTTCTTCAATCACATTATATCATGCCTTGGAGTTCGGAAGAAGTCAGTCTCTGATAATGGAAACCATTTCCACAATCAAACTTTCAAGGAGTTCACTCTTGTTAGGATTGGAGCATGAATTCTCTACATATTATCATCCTCATGCTAATGAAAAATTCAAAGCCGTGAACAAAGTTCTCAAAACCATGCTTCAATGCACAGTCAATATGAACAAATCTAATTATCACCATATGTTATTTCCCACTTTATAGGCATACCGATCCTTGGTTAAAACTGCCATAAGATTTACCCCATTCCACCTTGCCGATGGAGTAGAAACACTATTACCTATTGAGTGGCAGATGCCTACACTCCAATCAACTATAGAGTTGTTACACAATACCCCATATCCCGAGTAGTGGTTGTTTACTTTCGAACACCTTGATGAATAAAAATGGGACTCACTAGAAATAAAATGAGGCTATGAATTTTCTCTCCAAATATCACTATGAATTCCAAGTGTGACTTCACACCTTTAGCAAGGGAGACTTTGTTCTTGTTTTCAATTCCAAAAAAGACGCCAAACCTAGAACGGGTCAATTTGTATTTAAATGGATATGGACCTTTGTTGTAAATCAATTCCTTCCCAAAGGGTTGTATACCTTGATAGGTCCTGAAGGAATAACCCTCAACAAACATGTCAATGGGTTGTACCTAAAATTATTATTTCCATAACAACACACACACAACATAGGTGCGCTATTCCATTAGGACCCACACAAGTCTAAGGAATATGATTCGTTTGAAATGGTCAACCTATATTTCATCATTTTATTGTTGTGCATTTACTCCCCCACCTATAGTAGTTGATGCCATCATATTCCTCGAAATATGTTACGATCAAGAATCATAGTTAACTAACCATACCTCCATGATTAATTTACCATCTGCACTCTCCATCATATCATTTCCCCCATGAAAACAATAATGGGTCCCCACCCTTTGAAGAAGCCAATTCTATTCAGTTCTTCCCATAGGAACAATATACATAGAATTGATTCATTGGGCACTTGTATCCATGTTTGAAAAACAACCCTCACATCATCATGGAAAAATTTCCCTAACCCACTCAAAACTTTGGGAACTCCACTCATCATCAAATTGATTCCCCGATTCACACAAAACCGTGGGAATCCCACCTATCATCAAATTGGTCCCCATACACATTCAAAATCGTCAAGACCCCAACAATTATTATTTATGTACAAACAATTCCGTGAGCCACAAAAAATTGTTGGAAACCTTGATTCTTTTGGCAACAACACTCGGTCACCTTTGATCGATGTACTTGAGTCTCTCTCTCCCTAGCATATTCAATTTTGTTTATCACCATTACCCTTAGTATCATGCCTCCAATAAAGCCCTTAATCTGCAGTTTCTCTCCCTTTATTACACTCTGTACCTCTCTTTTAAGAATGTTTCGATTAGTTACTCCCCAAGTTTACATAGATAAAAGGAAGTTATGAGCCCCATTCTTATCATCTAGTCTTATGTAAGGTATGTTAGTTGTTCATTTGGTTACAAAATGATCTTGGTTCTCTAGATAAGACCCTTATCTTATCATGTACTCCACCTCTCATCCACATCAAATCACCATATTCTGAGAGTTGCAATATTTGTAGTTGTACCTTGGGATCCCTTTCAATTAATATAAGGGGTCGCCTTGAACTAGTTAGGGAGGCTCGTTAGTTCCCCCTAACTTAGTGGTCTCCCCTATGCTTGACATCAACACATCTATCCCATCAGGGGGAGTTGTATGTTTCAAAGGTAAGAATGTTCACATTTACAAATCATGGTAGTAGCACATCTGGTACATTGAGGTGCCCCATTCAACATATTCACCAGTACTATGCCCCCCCTGGGATTAACAATATCATCATCGATTTCTCTTCTTCGACACCAATAGCATCATTTCTAGGCTCATCTACTCTTACCTGGATTGAATTTTCCTTCGTTCATGTACCAGTAGTATTATGAGTTGACCCCTCAGTCTTCTTTCATTGTAGTCATCTTGAAATATTTTCATGAGCATGGGTATTCCCACCTCATTTGTATAAAACATCATTATTCGTTACAGTTTCATCGGTCCTCACCTAGAATCTTTCCCCGGAGAGGAACTTTACATGCACACTTGGTTCACAACTTATAATAAAAAGAGAAAACAAAATAAATGATGATGCATTATGATCTCTACAGCTCCCTCTAAACCTCATACACCAGGGGGAATATGTTAATGCTTAAATTTCACACACATGTGGAATTTTATCTATTCTTGCAGTAAGACATCATCAACATAGAGCATGCAGCACACCGAATACATTCTCATCGGATATAGAAAGTAGTATGAGTCTAGAAATGCTGAAAGTAGTCAAAATAAGAGGTCACACAGGTAAATCTACATTATCTTATGCTACAATGAGTGTTATCATCTATGTACCCACGAAATCCTCACACACATTTTCCTTTGAGATCCATGCAACTATAAAAAAACAGCAGCATCTCAACCACCCTCCCTACATTGAAGGCTTATGAAATATTCCTCACCAACAAAAACTTTTGAATTTTTATCTTCAAACATCGAACAATCCACTTTGTGTACTTTGGATCTAGTTCTTGAAATGAAGGAGTTCACACTTGGCGCTAGATGTTTCTTGGCCACCTCTTGGGCTATAAAAGGAAGCGATGGGAATGCATATAAGTAGAGAAAATTAGAGCAAGGTTATGCTGTTGGAATTGCGTTGAGACTTCCTCATAGTTCACCTTTTCCTACACCTATTGGAATTCCCCAAGCTCCTTTGCCACCTTCCTCCGAGGGGTAAGTGGTTCTCTTATTTTCTCTCCAAGTTATTTAGCATTTAGTGTGGACAAAAAGGAACTTCCTAAGGAATATTGTTGGATTCCATTGAATCTTGCACCTCCCAGCTGACACTACATGTAACAAGATTGATCATTGGGAAATTTAAACTGGTTCTAGCATCTTGTTGTTGTGGTGGTTTTTATATCTTCACCCTATTTGTTTATTTTCATGTCATTTCTTTTATGTTTCTTTGTTTTTCTAACAAGACCTTACATGATCAATTTGGATTCATCACTTTTGATTTAGTAACACAATACTGGGCCCTGGTAGAAACCTCTAAGGATTTCACCCCCTCAAGTGGGAAGATATGCACACCTTTGAGCTATTTTTCCCACAACAGACTCAACAATAAAGGAGTACCTTGAAAATATTAGAGTATAGAAGAAATAAACGTATCAAAGAGAAGGGTGAAAGCAAAGCGTCGATTTCTACCTCACATTTGGATTAATTCCTTTTGAGTGAGGTTGCTTACTTGTCATCACCTGATTTGCAAGAAAAAATGAATATTCCACGTCCAAGAGAAAAATCAGAACTTCAAGGGAACTCTCTCGTAGATATGAAGTTAATGTCACCGAGACCATGATCATGGAGACATAGTAAGAGTGAATGTTTCCTTCTTTCTACAGAGAATATTTATTCTACAATAGAGATCATATGCTGCACTATTCCACTGCTTTCTTCATGAAGCTTCATCATTTTATGCCAAAAGGAAACCCTCCAGCTAAAGAAATTATCCATTCTGGAAGAGAACTAGCATGTGGTGGTTTTCTCCACTTCTATTAATAACTACTCTCCTTTCATGTCATTTCCATTAGTATATCTTAATGGTGGTTCAGTTAATTAGGAACTGTAATTGAAATTGTCTCCACCAGACGATTAACCTATAGTTAAAAACCCTAAAGATGGAGTATTCAATCCCTTTCTTCTATTTTCTTTATTATATGCAGTGGTCAACACTTGACCCCAACACCTTAGTGAATCCTCCTATTATGAATAGGAAATATTTTCCTTCCTTTTATTAATATAGTCTTTATATGTGTGTGTACTAAATATACATATGCAATGAGTATATACATGAAAGTTATTTTCCATTGCATAGCATTCATATATATATTGAGAATATATATGAATGTTATTTTCCATTACATAATAAATCCTGCTACAATAGGATTTGACTTCCCATAAATATGAGTAGATTCTCAACAAACAATTATGCCAATGGTTAAAACATTCCCTCTTTTCTGATATAACTATATATATACACATTCATTGGTATTAGATGAGATTCATTCCTAGAGAAAAGGATATGAGGTTGTTAGCTTCATTATTTTTATGGAATACCTAACTAAATAATTAATGTACCTATACATAATTTTCCTTATCATAGGAACATAACAAGGATTTGCATGGCATGGTAATACAAGCGAGTTCTATTAACAATAGTATGAGCTCACTTTATGCTTCCAAGCAAATGATAGTTCATTCATTGACCTATGTGAATGAAGTGTTGTTTCACAACACTTTAAAAGCTAAGATTAAACTTAGGTTAACACCTATAGGGTTTTAGGAAATTAAGTGAACATCAACAATTCATTTTCCTTCCAGTACCTAAGAAACCATGATGACAACCCATCATCATCAATTGGATTCCTATGGCTTCCTAGTCATTAACCTGTCCCCCTTGTGGATATCGTTTTCCTCATTGTTTCATTGCCTTGCACAATTCTAGGATTGGGATTCTTTTAGCATTCAATAATTTTTTTTTACATCATACTTTCAATATTACCATGCTTTATCTAGCACATGGTTGTACAATAAAATCAACGTGCTAACTAATGCTACAATTTTCACTGGTTGGGCCTTGGCCTTGAGCTCCTCACTAAGAACTAATAGATAGTGGCATTTACATCCTTGTATTTAAATTACTACAATAAAGGTAAATAAAAATGTATATTACAATATAATTGAGCAATAATTGATCACTAATTGATTCAAATCTTTGTTTACTCTATTCCTACAAAGAGCTATATACACTTGTATTATGTATATGAAGCTCAAATAAGTTCCAATGAAATATATTTTTCATAGTGCCTCGAAACTATTACATCAACATCAAGGAGGTTGGCCATCTAATACTAGAGAAAGGTTTCTTTACATTTATCATCCTTTAGCTACTTGTTCAAATTTCAAACCACCATATCATGGGATGTTGGAGTACTACATTTGAACAATTGATATCAAAGTGAAAGTTTCCATGGCTTGAGGATAGGATGATAGATCCACTATGATAACAAAAAATAAATGTCCCTTCACTTAATAAAGTTAAGTATTACTAAACTTGAATTGGAGTTTCACTTTTCAAACAATATGTTTATAATTTTTCATTACATAGACAACATGTAGCTTATCATGCTTCAATTCAGGATGTGAAAACTAAGAGGATCAAAATTCACATGTAGAAACACTTGAAATTTGGATTAAAAAATGAAAAACCTCAGAGACTTATTCTACATCTGAGAGTGTTTACAAAAAAAAAAATCCAAGATGCCTTTGGAATTCTCATTTGGGTTGGAACATAGGAACCAATTGTTGAAAACAAACAATCATATAACAGGCCATGAAAAGAATTGGGACAACTATGAAAACAATGTGGGACTGCTATGAACAAAATCATAAATGAATAGGACCGTGATGATCAAAAACTCGTAAGCAACCAATGAAGACCTCCCAAGCCACAACGAAAATATTGTTTCCTAACTGATCGAGGTATTATAAATGTTTCCCTAGTATCAAACTACCCTGAAACTTATTTTAAGAATCTTGAATCCATCCCGTGAACATTTTAATATCTATCCCATGTTTGTTCTCATAGAAATTCATGCCTATATCCCAAACCCAAATTGGGATTTCCAAAGGCATCTTGGAAATCTCCTTGGGATATAAACACTTCGGCACACATAATGGGAATCTACGGTTTCTCATCTTTCACTCTGATGTTCAAGTATTGTTACCACTTAATAGATTTGTCTAGATTAATAGTGACCAAGTATAAATAAGAAATCATATGAACAAAATAAACAAATGATCAATTCAATGAAAAAATGCTATTTAAATGATAGTGGAAATATTGTAATGATTGGAAACCTGATTGATGAAGAATGCATGGAAAATTTCTTTTAAAGGAAAACCGTCAAAAAAATACTCAACAATACTTACAAATGTGAAGACAACATCAAAGAGATAGTCAAATGCATTATTTATTCCACCAAACCTCGATTATATATGTCATAGGATTACATTGTAGGACTAAAAAGCTTGTTCTAATTCATGCATATTAAAAAAATACTATGTCTTATCAATCAATTGGCATATGATGCAATTCCCTTTTCTTTGAAGAATATGATCTTAAATTGAGATTGAAATCTGAATCATCACATAGGATTGGATTGCCAAGAAAACTCTATTTAAATGCCAAACCCTTGAATGTGTTTGGAATCGAGTGAGATAATTTAATTCCATAAAATTCCAAATATAATTTAATTCCAATCTTATAACTTAGTTCATTGTGTTAATTTAATTCCATTAAATACTGAATATAATGGAACTAAAAGAGAAATATCTAGACAAAATAAGTACACAATTAAACAATATATACCCAAGGAAAACCCACAATGGGGAAAAACCCAACAACAAATGAGGCCCATGCCTTCTTCTTCATATAAAAATGCAAATACAAAGCAAAGGACAATATCTATGGAATTACCTATGACTTTGTGGCCATAATGGCTATTATATGATCTCCTATATCCTCTGTTATGTTATAATATCAAATCCCATGTTTCTTTCTCAACTATGGAGCAACACAATAACATCAAAATAATGGAACCCCTTCTTATGCTAATGACCTGGTATTTAACATAGCCTGATAGTTGTCTACGGTTAATAATAGGGTTTTTTCATGCCCTAACTCCTTATTAAAGTTAGGGTTTTGGAATGTCTATAATGTTCTTCAAATTCCACACATGAATATCTCCAAATATGTGAGAAATCAGAGTTGACATGGAATCCACTTGGTACCATGGTGGTAAACTGGGTAGGTAAACTTATGAGAGGCGTAACTTCTTCATACGAACCTTGATTGAGGAAATTCTTGTATCGTTGGAAAGGTATTGGTGTGTAGAATGAAAAAAATTTAGACAAATGATTTTGTCTTCCAAAAAATAACATTTATGCCCTCAAAATGGCCCTATAGGGTTTCAAAAAAAAATTTGACCACAAATATGAAAAGTGAGAGCTACCCCTAAAATGGGTCCTGCAAGTCAATTCATCCAATATTCTAACCCCAGAATCTAAAAATAGATGAAAAAGTATATACTGATATATTTTAGATCACACCTACCCATTTTGGGATGTTTTTGGTCCACAAAATATTTTATTGAATGAGGTAAGGAAAATTTTCCTCTACCTTCTCCTTGCAGTACCATTTAGCCTTGCTTGGAAGTTTTCCTTTCAACCCCACCTTCAATAGTTCATATTGTCCCTTCCTGGTGGTTCTAGATTTCTTATGCAACACTATTTCTTCTAATAACTCTTCCTGAGCCTCTGGTGCTAATTCCTCTATAGAAGGTAAGACCTGCTTAGGTGCATGATCCAACATGGAAGGTTCTTAGAGTTTCATACTTTCCACATTCATTATAGAGTAAATGTGCATGTATGGGGGTAGAGTAAGTATGTATAAATTATCCCCCATGTTCTCCACTACCTATAGAGGGGCATACCTTATATCCCTAATCAACTTACTAGGACCCTGTAGTGTTTCCTTGTTCAGATAAAACCATACTCTGTCTCTCACTTTGAATGATTTTTCAACGTTGTGTTGGTCATGCCTAGCCTTGTATTTTTCCTCTGACTTCTCCAATGCATCCCATACTTGCAAATGGATCTACCTAAATATATTATCAATGAAATGTTCATCTCTTAATTCTTTACAAGTGGTTTCTTCCCTCAATACTATTTGTTTTCAATAAACAACATCTTTACGAGAAGGTGGCAAGTATCTAAAACAAGTTTCAAAACATGACTTACTAATAGAAGTGTGGACTGTTCTCTTATAAGAGTGTTGAATGTAGATCAAGTTTCCATCACATGTTTTCAGATGCTTTCGATTGTAACCCTTCAAAAGCTACACAAAATTATTTTTGACTGCATATGTCTACCCATTTGTTTGTGGATGGAATGTTGTACATCTCTTAAACTTTGTGTCCATTTTCTCCGAAAGTGTAGTCCAGAAGGCACTAAGAAATTTTGTATCCCTCCCTGAGATGATGCTCCAGGGTATCCCAAATTGCACCCAAACCTTTTCAAATAACATCTTTACTTAATATTTTCCTTTGATGGTATTTTTACAAGGAATAAGAATGCACATCTTTTTGGATCTGTCAACTACCACAAATAAATAGTCACGTCCCTTCCTAGTGGTTGGAATACCACCCACAAAATCCATGGAGATGCTCTCCTATGGTATCAGAGGAATAGGTAAGGGATGGTATAGACCTTGATCCCTATTATTGGGATTGAATGTACAAAAAATTATGCATCCTCTAATAATCCAAGCTACATCTTGCATTCTAGGTCAATAACATTCCTCTATAAGATTGCAACTACATTCCCTACATCAAAATGCACTGTAACTTTGGAGGTATGTGCCTCTCTGATAAGCTCCAATATTTTCCCTTTAGGGACATAGAACTTGTCCAGCTTGTAGATTAAACCATCATGGAGGTGACATTTAGCCTTGTTGTCACCATTTTCTACATGGATTTGGCCTTGTAGCTGTTGAAATGCCTCCTTGAAGTCCCCATATTCTGTGAATTCCTCCTTATATGCATCATGGGTGAAAGGAGCCATATGCTTAAGAGTTCCCAAAGATGTAATATTGGTTTTAGGTAGTCCCAAGAGCATGTCTACTACCTTTTTTGTGTTTTATTTCATGTACTTGATGATTAAATGGAATTGTTGTAAGAATCACATCCACTTATAATGTTTGTTCTGTTGTAGCTTACTTTGGGATTGCAAATACTGCAGTGGTTGACGATAAGTGTGAACAATGGTCTCCTTTCCAATCATATAGTGGTTCCACTTCTTAACATCTTGAACCAAGGCATACAATTCTTTATCATATCTAGTGTAGTTTAGGATGCTACCACGAAACATTTCAGAATGATAGCATACTAGCCTCCCTGCTTGCATCAAAACCACTCCCATATCATACCCACATGCATCTCTTTCTAATTCAAAGGACTTATGCAAATCATACAATGCGAGAACTAGTGCTTGATTAATCTTTCGCTTGATCTCTTCAAAGGATTTATGTTGATTCTTCCGCCATTGGAACTCCTTACTACTAGATTTTATGGCATGGACGGGTGTGACCCAATCGAAAAAGGACGTTAAAAACATCCAAAGGTATTGTGTCGCCCCTAAAAATATCCTAAATTTAGTGACAATTGTAGTAGTATGCCAATTAGTCATGGTCTCTATCTTTGTAGGACCAATCTTAAGTTCTCCTCCACCAATAACATAACCCAAATACACCAAATACTGCTGAACAATTTCACATTTCATAATGTTTTCCAGCAGTTGATGTTTTTTAAAGTTCTCGAACACCTGCTTGATATGTGATATATGATATTCTCAGTAACACTATTAACCAATATTTAATCTAGATATACTATAACAAGCGAATCTAAGAAAGCACATAATACATCATTCATGAAACACATAAATGTAGTTGGTGCATTGCATATACCAAACAACATTACTAACCATTCATATATATCTTGCCTAGTTTTGAAGGTAGTATTCTAAACATCTTCTTCCTTCACTTGCACCTAGTGGTATCCCGATTTGAGATCCAGCTTGGTGAAGTGCTTGGCCAACCACAATTGGTCCAACAGAAAATTGGACCTAGGAAAAGGGTACTAATTCTTGAGTGTGATATTGTTCAATGCTCTGTGGTCGATGCACATCCTCCAAGTCGCATCCTTCTTGGGTACTTATTTGAGTATAGGTGACCCACAAAGTGAGGTGCTTCATTGGATCATGCCCTCTCCAACAACGGATACAACTGCTTCTTCACTTCATCTACTTCGATGATAGGATTTCTATATATCCCAATGTTCAACATTGGAGAATCTGGTAATAGTTATATTTCATGCTCCACCTCCCTATTAGGAGGTAACCCCGTAGGATCCTAGAACACTTCTCTATATGCCTACAAATTTTTCTCTAATAGGATTTTTTTTCTCTTTGGTACATCCCTCCAAGGATTCCTTCACTTTTACGAATTCAGGTTCTTGTTGATTTTGACTTAAGAAAATCAATGAAAACCTCCTGCTTGAACTAATTATCTTTTTCACTTGGTTGGAACTTACCAAAGAGATCTTCAATTTACCTCTGTCTACATTAATAATGAAGGATTTCCTATCCTTGATCAAGAATTATTGGTTGTATTTCCTCATTAATATTTCATCCCTCATCTACATGTAGGCGCTTCTGAACACTAGACCACAAATGTCTAGGGGTACGATGTCTACCTCCACTTCATCAACACACTATGCACTTATGGAAAACTTGATCTTGCACTGCTTTGTGACTCTGAGTTCTACATCCTTATTTACCCATCCCAGTAGACAGGGACTGTGATGATCATGCACTTCCAATCCAAGATTACGTACCAGATCCTCTAATATGAGGTTTACATGTGAGCCATAATCAATTAGAGAATCGATATTGGTCTTCTTGACCTGGATATTGATATGGATGAGTTTTGTAATCTCTTTCTCTTCCTTAGGGTGAAGGATACTTAGATTCACCTCCTTCTACACTATAGTACAAATAATATTATCATCCACATCTGATTTGTATTCTAAATCATTTCCTGAATCCATGGATACAAGGTACTTCTTATTGGAATCGTTGTTGCAGTTCTTGGTGTTCAACTATGGATCTATCTTCTAACAGTTTTCTTAAATGTTACCATCAAAGTTACAATGGTTGCAAAGGTTTTTTGGATCCTTTCATTTATGTTCCATGGCTATAGTCTCTTATCCTTTAAATTGTACTTCTTCTTCCCCTGCTTGGTAGCATATTGGATCTCTTTCTTTTTTAAACCATTTGGCTATCCTTTATTATAGCCTATGTTTTACAAATATTGTTCTTGTACACATACCGCATTAATTGAATTGGGATTGAAGAGAATCACTTTCCTCCATATGTGTCTATGTAAACCCCTCGGATACTTGAGGAGTACATCTCAGTTCTTCGGTGAGATACCCAGCACGATAGCCATCTTCCTAAACTCGTTGGTGTATTCTTGCACACTCTTCTCCTACCTTTTCTTGAAGTATTTCCAATGGATCCATTGGTCCTCTACATACCCAATAGTGTATAAATGGCACTTGATGAGGGTTTTAAATTCCTCCCACTTAGTTGTTGGTGGATCATGCTCTAGCCTAAGTGATTTAATGTGGATTTCCCACCTGGTTATTGCATAGCCTTCTAACTTTAGTCGAGAAAATGGGATCTTTTGATCCCCGACTATTTGATGGATACTAAAATAAACTTGTAGATGTTGTAACCAATGATTTAGTTTTAGAGCATCGATATCACTTTGATATGGCTTGATGTGGACCTTTGCTTCCATCTAAAGGAGAGACTGGGAAGGAATATTTGTACTGGAACTCGGCTACACTTTCTCGATCTCTTTCATCTGCTTTTTTTCAATGTCACTTTTGTATTACAATTTCCCATATGATATGAAATCTAAGTTAGAGATTCCAGAATCCCTAAAAGATATGAACATGCTCTCTAGAGCTTCCATGAGGAATGACATATTGCATGAGATGTTGGAAAATTGTGTTTCTAGTGTTGAAAATCATTGCTCACAATATTCCATCACTCGTTGATTAGACTCATCCACTATGGCTAGGGTTTGAATACTTTTTTTTCTCCAATTACTAGATCCTACGACTACCCACAAAACCCAAAGAAAAAATGCTCTGATACCAATATGAACCATAAATTGGCATGGATATTCAACTATATCATTTTGTCACAATGGATCTTAGAACGTCGATCATTGTGTTAATTTAATTCCATAAAATATTGAATATAATATAAATGAAAGAGAAATAACTAGAGAAAATAAGTACACAATACACACAATAATACACCAAAAAAACACACTATGGGAAAAACCCAACAAAAAATGAGGACTATGCCTTTCTCTTCATATCAAAATGAAAATACAAAGGAAATGATACTCTCTATGGAGTTACCTATGAATCTGCAACCATAATGACTACTATAGAATCTCCTATCTCCTTTTTTCTTCTATAATATCCACTCCCATGTTGTTTTCTTAGCTATGCAATAATACAATAACATTGAAATTGCCAGAGTTATAGATCTAGCTAAACTAGCTTACCTATCTTAGCAATCAATAACATATCAAAGTAAATAAGAACAAAAAGATAATAAGGAAAAGAATACACGAGACATACGTGGTTCACCCAATTGGGCTGCATCCACGGGAAGGTTGTCTTCTATTATCTCCTTCAATCTTACAAGAAAGCAACTACAAATAACCCCAATACAATATAGAAGAGACTTTGTGAGCACAATAGAATGTGTTGTAATAGTATGATCAATTTTTCACTGTATCACTGTATGAATGAGGTGACTCCCTTGACCCTATTATATACCAAAGGATGTGGATGAATTATTCTCACATATTGCATGTTGGATAATATAATTCTCCATAGTAACATATCTTTATATAACAATGGATATCAAGAGTATACTTTACAATAATGAATATGGGATATAATGTATTACTCTTTTACATAATATTGTGGATAACTTCTGACATAATACAAAGACATTATTACCTTCCAAGGAATATAATATATTCTAGCACTCCCCCTTAATAATGCCTGGGAGAAAAGCTCTCACTTACAATCAGGAAGGAAGGATTCATTACTTCTCCCCCTTGATGAAAACTTCCAGAATATCCATAAGATGCCAATAAGAAGAACACTTCAGTTAATGGAATTTGATGAAGAATAACATTTTCACTGAATAATGGAATTGCAAACGAACCAGGTTGTATGATGAAATACCAACAATAAGATTCTCATATCTAAAGAGAATCCTTTATGGCTACTAGATCCAATGGTAAAAATCCAAGAAGATGTGACACAATCCAACAACAAGGTGCCCATATCTAAAGAGAAGCTGTCATGGCTACTAGATCCGCAAGATGCCTAGATCACCACAAGAATCATCACAACCATAACTGATAGCCGAAGAACTATGAAATAACATCCACACCAGTGTATAGATACCTTCTGATGGTTGATACAACAAAACATGTGGCTAAGAACACCACAACAATGTACAAATTACCCAGATGGCCAATATACATGTGGATAGCAGACATTCTTCCAATCAAGGTGTAATATAAATATTTGCAGAAGATCTCAAACATCGAAGAAACAAGACCCCAATGGTCTATACATCGAAAATGATATCATATAGATGAACATCATGACTTTAACAGTAGAATATGGTGCTTCATTATTTATGGAATAAGGTGAAAACAAAGATAAAAAATTAATATGCTCAGGAAGGAAGTATAGAAACCAGCTTCTCACAACTTTTCACATAAACAGATAACTTATCTGCACACAAGAACTTCCAAGATTAAAGCATACACAGATAATAAAACAAAATTGCTCATATATAAATGAAAATGCTTATACACCAAAGGTTAGCAAACATCATATAAAAAGATGGCAACATAATATGATCAAATAAAAGATTAACTTGACTTACTCACAATGAAGTTACTTTTACACAATAAGTGTCAATGACAACATGTATAAATAGTGAGCAATAAAATAGCTCACATAAGATTTGCAAATATGAGATTTCTCTTATAAAATTGATCAAGAATATATAGATTTATTTCATGCTATTACTTCTATGGAAGATCATAAAACATTATTCCATGAAGAGTGCTCTAATTACATGTTACAACAGGAGTAGCAACTCATATATCATGTTAAAAATAATATAGGAATGTGTCTATGCGATTGCTTCTATGCAAATATTAAAAAAAATAAAAAAATATGAACAAAATAAACATGACATGATTATAAATCAACAAGATTAAACATGATCAACAAAGAAAAGAACAAACTTAGTCATTAAGCATCTTTATTAAAATATTAAGCATTAGATGGTTTATGTCTATCATCATGAAAAAATACTAAAGATCCATGCCCTTAAAAAATGCCAATGCTTCCATATAAGAATGTGAGACAAATATATACCAAGAAAGATAGATAATCTCTTAAAAAATAGGATTAGAAGCAAAACCCAAATGCAAAAAAGACAAGAGAAAAAAAAAGGTGAATAACAAAAAACTATAACACTTTTACCGTTCTGACTTAAAAAA
The DNA here is from genome assembly GCA_027924585.1 of Larix kaempferi. Taxonomy (NCBI): domain Eukaryota; kingdom Viridiplantae; phylum Streptophyta; class Pinopsida; order Pinales; family Pinaceae; genus Larix; species Larix kaempferi. The sequence goes on along the minus strand of BSBM01000642.1, from coordinate 855,091 downwards.
CAGTAAAAAACAAAAACTTTAATTACAACCCTTTTGAAAAAGTGCAAAGAAAATTTACTCGTGGGTCTGCCACAGTGAACTCGCGATTAGTCGTGGGTGTTTGCACGAAAAGGTCGCGGTTAGATCTGAAACTCGTGAGTTTATGTACAGTGAAGTCGCGGTTATGCCGAAGCACCTGCAGGTCTCTGCAAAGGAGGGTTGCGGGTATACTGAAGTAAGTGCGAGTTTACAATAGAGCAGAAGCGAGTATGTCGTAGCACACACGGGTATGTACACTGAAAGTCACAGGTCTGAAGTATACTCGTGGGTTTATAGTAAGGAAAGTCATAGTTACATGCACTGTCTGTGAAGTAAAAGTCGTGAATGTCTAATTTTAGGCCGAAAACAGTGCCAATTAATGCACTAACAGAAACATGCACAAAGTATACCAAACTTGGACAAAAAAACTAGATCTGAAAACCAGAAGATAGATCTCCTTGAGAAGAATCCAAAAATCATATAAATCTACAGAAAAAACATCAAGAGACCCTTGAAAATTTTCTGCAAAAATCTATACAACAAAGTTAGGGTCATTAAAAAAAATGCAGAGTCATGCCCAGATATGAAGAGAATCCTAATGGCTACCAAATAGAAAGAAAATATACAAGAATAAAGAATTCCCAGATGATAAAAGTTATTGATTGAAAGCTATAGAAGGTGCTAGATCATAGAAACCAGCTCGGATACCATGTCAGAGTTATAGATCTATCCAAACTAGCTTACCTATCTTAGCAATCAATAACATATCAAAGTAAATAAGAACAGAAAGATAACAAGGAAAATAATACACCATATATAGATGGTTCACTCAATTGGGCTACGTCCATGGGAATGTTGTCTTCTATTATCTCTAGAAATCTCCTTCAATCGTACAAGAGAGAAACCACAAATAACCCCAATACAATATAGCAAAGAGTTTGTGAGCACAATACAATGTGTTGTAATAGTATGATGAGTTGTTCACTATATCACTCTATGAATGAGGTGACTCCCTTGACCCTATTATATACCAAGAGATGTGGAGGTATTATTCTCACATATTTCATGTGGGATAATATAATTCTCTTCTTCCTTCGCCTACCTTCTGAGCTACTGCTAGAATCCTCCAATTCACTATCAATAGAGCTATCGTTAGAGGAAAGAGGTTCAGAACATGAATCAAGTCTTTTCCGTTTCTTTTTACCCGTATCCTTAGATATCTCATTTAATTTAAATAATAAAGCATCATTGATATCTTCTTGTGTTCTCATTACTAGTTCATGATTAGTTTTAAAACTTTGGAGATTTTCTTGTAAATCTCTTATTGTTTACAAAATCTCATCTAAGTTGTTGTTAAAGTTATTATTGTGATTTTGATCTTCATCATTAAGTTCCACCCAAATAGGTGTGGTAGGGGATTGTCTTCCAACCATTTTCCTGCAATTTAGTAAAACAATTTTCTTGTATACCATTAAGAAGAATAAGATACGTGCATGTTAGTTTTCTCAAATTATAAATGGAAAAAATAAGGTTGAGTGTTGTTACCAAAGCTCTGATACCACATTGTAATAAACCCAAAATACACTAAAATTTGGAAAAATTAAAAACTTGATGAAGACTACCATACTTAGGAATTTATTCAATTTTTTTTTATAAATGCGATGCATATCCTTTTTGCATATAAATATTGGATATATTAATTCAAGTAAACTTACATAACTTACAAGCTCGCATATGTATGATCAATAACATAACTTCAAAATCCTTTTTCCTCAACATATATGGATAATGTAATTCTACAAATTATGATGCATATCATTGTCTAAGTAATATAGAGTATACAAATTCTTTTCTCCTATAAATATATAGGCGTGAATTGGCTTTTTGCTACATCCTAAATCACAAGTACTCGAAGTATAATTGTAACAACAATTTAAAATATAAAGATATAACTAAAGAATATTTCTAATACATATATTCATATATATGTTTTTAACCATTTTCCTTATCTATTTCATGATATACAATTTCTTATAGAAACCAATTACACATCAAGGATATAAATTAAATTGCAATCGCTAATTTATATTCACATATGTATATTTTCATAAATAATAAATACGCCCCATTTAATAAATGTTAACAATGAATAACTTCTTCCTATTTCAAATCAGTGGATTTATATAACATTTGTACTCTCCTATACGAATAGGATTAAAACTAATATATCCCAAGATATGAATTCTATCCTATTATTCTATGACTTGTAATCACATTTCCTTGGTAACAGTTTATGTATTCATTATTGTGATTATACAACCCAATATATTCAAATAAGCCAAGGTATCAAACATTTTAATATATAAATTATAATATATCTGCTGTGCTATCCCATGACAAGTAAATTCGTTAATATTAAGAGCAAAACAAAAAGGTAACTTTAGAATTCATGTATTCTATGCAATCCTCCACGTAATTACTTAATTCATAAATTAAAACCCTGCTTTCATAAATTACCCTGAATTCATTTAATCACTGCTTTCATAAATTAAAATGGCGTTATGCAAAAATGACAGACTTTAAATCTCTATACCGAGAAATGATATAAATATATAACCCTGTGTAAACCACAAAGATCGATTATCGATCCATCAGTCTAGCGTCTATTATGATATTAAAAAGAATCTGATCTATCAATCCGCAAAGAAGTAAGGGTTCGATAAAGATTTAATCTGTGTGTAAATATTTAGTGAAAAATATATATGTATAACCTCTGTGAAACCCACAGAAACTTAATTAAATTTATTAAAAGAACCAACATTCGAATATATAAAATCTCATGATAAAGAATCCCACATTTAAATAATAACACGAGAACCTCATATTAATTAATTTATCTATTACCATGCAATGACTGAATTGAATTTCTGTGAATATATATCTAGAAACTAAAACCATTATAACAATAACCTTATAATAATAACCTTATAATAATAATTGTGGTTCTTGTCTAGTTGCTGAGCTTTTACCTTGGATTTGATTGGTACAAAATCTCTTGCTTGCTATACACTTGTTCATTGTCTTATGGTGGTGTCCCCTCTTTCAGTTGATTGCTGCAAGTGTCTTTCTTTTTATTAATAATTGAAATAATAATTGTTGTGCAAATATTCACTCACATCACATGTGAGTATTTGAGTTTCATAACTCCTTTTACAAATTAATAATTTTTTTGAAAGTATTTCAAAAAATACTTAATCGAAAATAAATCAAAATGTCTTGAGGTATTACATACCTGATGATATGACAAACCTTAGGAGGAAATTAGGGCAATGGATAATCAATGTTGTGCATTGTATGTGGAATAACTAATAGTTATGAAAAATTGCAAGGAATAAGAATGTTGTGGAAAATGAAACTAAAGAAGTAACTTGGGAGTTAAATGATGCCACGTGGAGGCACCATGAACATGTTTGAAGAAATGGATTTGTTTTTCATTGTATATATATTGTTGATGATGCACCAAAGATGGTGCATAAATTAAGGGGGAGTGTTAAGAGCTTAATTAATTTCACCTACCTTGTCATGAGTTTTATCACCATCATGCATCATCATCGGCAATATTAACACAATTTGCACCTTATCCATCCATATGACTTGAACAATATGAAAGAAAACTAAAACAAACGTCTACTTTTGACCTTTCAAACATTGGTTTCCCCTTTTACCAAAATAAGGGCGATCAAACCAAGATTGTTGTTCCTTTATCCATTAAAGGAGTGTGACTGACCGCCCATCTTCCCTCAAAAGTAGCAACCCAATCCAAGGGAAGTAGTAGTTTAAAAGTAATGATATAAATGGTTTAGGATGACTAAATGCAATGTAAATATGTATAATGATATTTAATATATAATCTATAATAGTTGCATATGAAGAAGGATTAAGAAGATATCGGGGGTTGTGATTCCATAAGTGAGGGAAGAGAAAAGAAGACTACGGAAGAGATGGCCCTATTGACTTATTAACCAAAGTCATTATCCCTACTTGAAAACCTTAGATAGTGGGTTTATCCTAAGGTCCCTAAAGCCATGTTTATAACAGGGGGTTAATTAGGCTTTAGTGGTTATGTTATCCTAATCTAGGATTAGAAGGGGGAAAGTGGGCTCCTCACGAGTGATACATTGCATGTTTTCACCATGCCTATAAAAAAATTGGAATTGAGTTGACAATATCATTCTAGCCATCATCTCTTACCATCCCGAATGGTGGAATAGAAGAAGAAAACTAGAGAAACCATACTTTCTCATGTCAATTACACGAGGAAACTGATGCTAAATATGGGTGAGGTTCCCTTATGAGAGGAACCTAGCCTATAGCTGTGATCCCTAGAGTCTCAGCATGGATATTCTCTAGTCGACATATGTTAGAGCACTAGAGGGAAATGAGATAGCCCTAGGGACTTCATGCAGAGAAGGGCATCCCATTCCTTGTGTTGTGTAAGTCAATCTGAGAGGAGTGCTCATGGATTGGGATGATAATTTTGGAGGGGTTTTCGATACTAGAGGGTGGTATGAGTTGGAAGAGTAGAAGGATTGGCGAGATTCATGCTTGTGGGATAATAGCCCCTTCTCGGCTTTGTCCTCTATCATGGAGAGAAATAATGTGGCAGAGTGCCTATGACTAGAAGGGACACCCATTACTTGTATCAAGATGGAGGAATATCATCTTTAAACGATAAGTTTCTCAAATTGTGTGTATGAATTCCATGGTTGATATTTTATATTATGTATTTGTTTAAATTAATGTTTATGAAAATTTCTATGTGCATGGATTTAATGGTCATGGTATGGATGCATTCATGGTAGGAATTCTTGCATATTTGAGAATGGGTATTTTAGTTAATTGATTGTTATATTCTCACTTCTGATGTTAAAATTAGTTGTATAGAAAGTTAATGGAAAATTTGAAATCAGTATCCAAGGTACATTTTATCTATGGAATTGAGTACCCCATAGCCCAGGTTGTGCTTATAGGATTCCAAACTTATGTGACAACTCATGTAGATATTTTTTAGGTGTCACTAGGATCTATCCCCATAATGTATCTAGCCTTGTCTTGCAATCCCTTGTACGTAGCCACTTTGGAGTGTTTATTTCTTAGGATTGTTTGGAATTTTTGTCACCTTTATCTTGTACCTCTATACTTCTTACGTTTTTTATGACATCCATTTCTGTCATATTCTCCACCATATTCAACATTGTCGAGGGGATGGTTTGGAATGATTTCCCAAGTGATTTTTCTTCACCATTTTGATCGAAATCATCCTTATTCCCAATGAGACTCATACATAGAACCAATTTCTATATTGACTCGATAGTTGCAGCAGCCAACGACCCATGCACTCTAACAAGATAGATTGGCATCCATATGTACACTCAATTTATGGTGTTTTTCTCGATTGTACATGAGTTCCTAATCATCTTTTTTGTGGAGGGACTCATTTCATAGGATCAATGTCTTTTGGGGGAATGGTGCACATGCGATTTGCATTACTACGGGACTTTAAAATTTTCTACTTGTAGTTATTTGTAGGCCTTTCTTCATATTCAACTATAGGTCATTTTTGGTGTTTGTTTTTCTTTTGGGGAGGAGTTTTTATCTTATAGGTTTTTATCTTTTTCTTCTCTTATTAAACTTTTGTACTTGGGTTCCTAAATAGACCTCATTGTTGGGACCAAATTCTCTTATGTTTATTCCCTACATTTATCTTAAGGATGGTGTTACGGTACATGTAGCTAATTAATCTTAAGTAGGCTATCTTACCCATAGGGTGGTATTCTTATCTGCTAGGATGGTACACCTAATTTGCAAGGTTGTAAAACTAATAAATTTTGAAGTGTCCTCTCCCATTTTTTTATAAATTTGGGTGAACTCTGGTATTTTTTTAAACATGAATTATTATCTTTGTATTGGAAAAGGATGAATAAATTCAGCAAAGCCTTACAAAAATGCCTCTTTAAAAGTTCAAAGATTCAAGAGATATGGTCTCCAAAACTAAATTGACATATCTAATCATCCAAATGAAGAACACATACTTCCAAAAAACTTAACACCCTATACTACTATATATTTTCACATATTGTCTGACTAACAGAATACAAAAGCATAACATAAAAGGAACAATTAACTACTGGAGTCACTATTTGTTCACTATGCATAGCTAATTTCTTAATTATTTTCACTGCCATATCTATTAGCTTCATCAGCTGTAGACTCATCTTCATTATCATCCTTTGCATCATAGGAGTCAACCTTCATTTTTTCATCACATTCATCCTCTTTATAAGTCTCATCATCTTTATCAAAGTCGTCCTCTGGAACGAAATTAACTTCATAATCTGCATCTTGGTCGATGCCTATTATATGGAAAAACATGTTCTCTTAACCATTATTTTTGACAGAGTTAGCATGAATATTCTCTGAGTCTTCTTTCACTGGATAAAGAACAAAATTACCATCACCATTTCTAACAATATAATTCTCATCAATTTTGGAGAAATTCCCACCTATTAAATCATCATCCTTTGACACTGTAGCCTCTATTTCACTCACTTTATTTTTGGAATCCTTAACTGTTGTTTGCATCCTAGAAAACTGGGCTTCCATACTGCTATTAAAATCTCCTGATAAAGATATTCAATTTTATCCAACCTATTTTCTAACACCCGTGCATGCGCTATTAACTAGTGGACAACTTCAAACATCCATTCCATCCTATCTTTCATCCATTTTAGGTGGGTTCTAAAGTCATGAATACTAGCATTTGCAACATTAACTTGGTCTGGGAGAGCCTCAAGCCACTTCTCTATATCCATATTGTTAATGTCTCCAATATTCCAACCCCTTTTGAAGAACCCAAAAAATTATAGGAAAATATTCTCTATAGCAGAGGATTTACACTCAAATAGACCAAAAATGATAGAAACATAAGAAGGAATCCCATTGTCTTCCCCTCTAACCAAGCATAATATAATTTCAGCCCCACCCATCCCTAACCCGAAGTTTCCTCAAAAAATTGAAAGACCAATATCCCACTGTTGGCTGCTTTTTCGACAGACATAGGTTTTAATGAGGCGCAGCAGCAAAACCCCTCGGCGCACTGGCCCTCTCGGCAACGAGCTGCGCAGCAGCTCGAGGTCTCACCCGAAGTGGCTATGGGGGGCTAAGGAATCAGGATTCCTTAACCTAAGCGACGCGGAGACTGCGATCTTCTCCCTCTCTTTCCCCCTGAGAGGATTCCTCAAAGCGGAACGTCTTACTCTTCCGCCGACTTCTCAATGCAACAGCGCTGAAGTTCCCACTTACCAGCCTAGCTGCGCGGTATCTCTGCTTCTGCGCACGAGGCAAGCACCCTCTGCATCGGTATTCTATGTATCGTTTCTGCTTGCGCGCCCAACGCAGCAACACACTCCTCAGTCGCCGCAGCGACAACGTTCTACAGATTCCTTCGACACTTGACGATTATAACTACCAAGGAAGCTTTGAGAACTTACTTAACATATTCATAAAGATAACGCAATGTTCATGTATACACAGATAGTGAACTAAAACATGCAATCACACCACATAGCATCATAACACGAGAATTCGGTAGTTCACCTCCACGGGGAAACCACGTCCACGGGAAGGGTATCTTATATTAATCAGAAAAGGAATTACACAATATGTTGAGCACACAGCTGCAGCCTTAGATCTTTCCAGGAAACTCCACGCACACAGCTGGGAGCCCTTCTCTCGATCTAGTCTCTTCCTATACAGAGATTACAATAGTTCAGACGTCGACTCAGACTGTCTGCAACTCAGTGACTGGCTAACCTATCTCAAATAGCTAGCTTACGTCTAACTCTTGTCTTCTAACACACAATAGAAAACAATCAACAACCAACCTTTCTCCCTTACAATTACACATATATATAGGTGGCCATGACGGTCGCACCTTTACAAAACTATGGGCTTTTCCCAGCAGTATTCCCCAAAAACCCTAACCACGGACATGGCTAGGTGTACTGTAGGCGCCGCTTACAGTCACGTCGCCGCTTCCTGTAGGTTCCGTGACATTCGACGCAGATTGCGGGTATGGGCGCCACTTCTTCATTCACTGCTCTTTGTCCTTCGTCTTCAATGCTTTGGTCCGTTGCTCTTCCTTGATCAAAGCAACCATAACTTCTGTACTTAGCCTTAATGAGGGTAGCTGAGCCCTCTCTTCTATCGCTTCATTTATTGTGGTAGCTGAGCTTTCTATTCAGCCACATTTATTCTCCTTTGACGTGTGCACACGAGCTCCGCGAATTCCGGTCCATAATCTGCGCTGAGCTCATCCATCTGGCACCGTACTGCGCACCGTTTACTTCTGCCCAAAAATTGGTGTTTATTCAAAATTAGCACTTTCCCTTCAACACTTGTGCTTTTTTCCTCAAAATTCGCAGCTTTACCATAGCTGCGGCCTAGGCTCCAACAGGCCCCTAACACTTACTTGTGTCTCTCCCTCGAGCCACTCGCACTAGCGTGTGGTCGCTTTACTTGCGCATCTACTTTTGCTTGGGTCTTAGCAAATGTTTTCTTCCACTGCGCAATAGGGGAGTCCATTTCATCGACGCACTCCACAGCTGTCTACACCATTTCGACAGTGGCTTCGTCTTCAGTGATGCCATCAACCGTCTGTTGAGATTCTGCAATTTCTTTAATCTTTGCCTCGTCTTGGGCGGAAAGTTCAGCATACTCATCCATAAATGGCTGAATGTTGTTGGTGAGTTTAGCATCTTCATTCCTGAGCTTGTGCAGTTGCTTTTGTATTCTGTGCACTTCGCTCATTTTCCTCATTTTTGCTAAGCCTTCTAATGCCTTAGCTTCTTCAGTTAGAACAGTTAGGGACTATTCTGCGGCTTGTACCTGTTCTAAAAGACCGACTTTGAAAGGGAGCTTCTCAAGCTCAGTCCAAGCCTCCATAGCTTGGGTCATCAGGTTCTCGGCTTCTTCTACTCTGCTCTTCATTTGTGTGGAAGTTTTGCGCAGTGCTTCAAATTGTTCCTGCCTATCATCCGTAGAGTGCACTGCAACACGAGCTTCTAACTCGACGATCTGCATTCTATGGTCTTCTGCCATAGCAACTATTTCTTGCTCTAGGTTTTTCACCCTTCCACCAATAATTTGAACTTTCTCAACCAGAGGAAGGTCTGGTTGAGTCTTGCAGGCCGGCAGCTCCTGGGCAATTTCATCAACTACGTTTCTTATCCCAGTGTCTTGTGCCTCATAAAGTGCAAGTTTCTCAGAGATGTTCTTATAGCCTACCTTCAGCTCTATCTCCTGCGATTGCAGTTTTTGGTTTGCATGGAATGTGGAGAGCTCTCTAGCTCTCAGCTCGATAGAGACCTTCTCTTGCACTAACTGTAATGTTTCTATCGGAATCAAAGACAAATTTACTTCAATGGGGCCAACTGCGCTTACCTGTAGTGCAGCCAAAGGATCCGGAAGTGTCATGCTTGTAGTCGGGATGTGCACGACAGTATGCCTTTCTGCAAGTACTTCAACTCGCTCAGTACTTGTGGTTGCTTGTGGCGCCTGCGAAATAGATGTTGGCGCATGGGTCTGCGCAACTCTTCCTGCGAGACCTTTTAATTCCACGAACTGCAGATCCAGAGCACTTCTGATGTGAGCGTGCGCAGTCCGCAGCTCGCGAAATTTCTCTTTCAAGTACTGGTCGATCCCCAAGGGAATGGCCTCAGAGGGATGCGACACCTTTTGCTTCTTGGTCGTTGGTTCTGTTGAACCTTCATTACTTCTTTGCTCAGGGGCTTCCTTGCCCTTATCCTTCTCTTGCGCACCAGGAGGTGGCATCGTGGATGCGATTTCGGCGGCCTCCCTCCATTCATCCGACCAAGACTTGATAGTTTCTTCAACATCTTCAGTGGTCATCCTGTAAAGGCCTACGGCCCATTCTTCTTGAATGCCGCAAGGGCGGAGGTAAATTTCATGCAAGTTGGCGGAAAAAACCAACTTCCCTTCATATATTTTTGCTATCTCCTCACTCAGCCTCGACATTTCCTGAATGGTATTTTTGAGGAGGTGGTATTATTCACAAAATACAACGCGGTTCATCTTGCGCTTCGCGGGATTATTAGAGTCCCAGAGGTTGACATAGCACATGCCTGCAACCTCTCCTGCGCGGCGCGGAAGGAACTGAGTGTTGGGGGGCTCCTTCCACCCGACCAATGCGCATAAAATTAAAAGCCAAGAAAAATGGAACAACTGACCGGGGGTGTCTTGGACGTTCCGACAGTCTTCCAATAAAGAATTGAGGAGGAAGAGAGACCAATTGTACTGTTCTCCCTCTGCAGCTGCGATAGCGAGCTCCACGACAGCTCCAGTGACTTCTTTAGGTCTGCACTTTGTGAGAAGTCTGCCTGCAAGCAGACTGCCGGTGAATCTAAGTGCTTCATCCTCAACGATAGTGAGGCCATAAGCCCGACCTCCTCTTGTCAATTTGTATTTCTGCACCAACTGTGCAGCCAATTTTCTATCTTTGTCCTTTCCAACAAAATGAATATTGGGGTCCTTACCAACCTTAGACAGGCCGGTATTGCGATGAATCAAGTCGACGTTCAAGTCGATTGGCCTCCCCAGCCAAAGGTAACCACCATGAACGCAGGATAGCAGTGCCTTAACAACTGCATTGACTTCATTGCTACGCCCGAAGTGCGGTAGCTTCAACAAGTTCAACAGTCCAGACTTCTCTAAATTTGCTGCGAATTCCTTCGGGACGAATTCATCAACCTTTCTGGTGGGATTGTGGACTACCGTCAGATAGCAATCTGGCGCAAACTGAGGATATGTTCTGTAGTCGCCCAAGTTGAAATCGGAAAACTTAACCAGTGGAAGGTGTCCAAGCAGGGACCCTTCTTGTCGCACGCCTTCCGGCAGTGGTGGCAGCGGAATCGGATATTTTGCATTCTTCGGAATATGCACCTCTGATGCATCATCTGGACGCGGCGGAATGTAATTCACCATAGTGGCCAACGGCTCTAGAACGGGCTCGTCCGGCTGCTGCGGATGAGATGCCCTCATTCCTGGAGATTGTCTGGGATCAGTCCAACCAGGGTGCGTGTAAGCCGAGGTCGTCACCAGGGTAGTCATGCCGAAATCTAAGCCTCTGTGCTTAAATTGATGAATAATTTCTTCAGTGGACAGGTTCTCCATCGTGAACCGGTATAGACAACAAGGACTTGAATAGACAAATGGTGGAACAGCGTAGGATATGAATACTGAAAAAAATGGAAGCACTCTGCACAACTTGGCTCTGAAAACAATAACTTAGATTCTCAAACAAGACTATGCAACTCGAGAAAAGTAACCCGAAAATATACAAGTGCGGGGTATTTATAGCTAAAGGCGGTATTAAATGCGGGCAAGTGGGGTTACTAGCTGTAGATGCCTATGCATGAGTTGACAAGCCCCCTACCCACGCTCTTCTGCGGTGCATTAATTGTGATGGACGGGTTCTGACAGCCTTCCGGGGGAAGCTAAAGCTTTCGGCACATGATATAAATGCGAATCTTCGGGAGATCAAGCCGACTCTGTCAGAGTGGATACAATTAAATGGCGAGCTTATCCTTCATTAATATTCAAAGTGGCTATAGGACTACTGTAATTCAAATTTTTCAGTGGGTCATTTCAGCATAGGTAACTATGCATATAGAGGGGTCCACAACGAGAACTCCTCAAGCGGCAACTTTGACACAGGGAACTCCGCAAGAGCGACGGTTTGACGAGACGGAAGAACACTTCGCAAGAGCGCAAAAATAGGGTTGCTCAAAACAAACTTTATTGACATGCGCGGATGTTTCCAAGAACTGCGCGGGAAGCCAGAGACTGAAAGTGTCTCGCGACTTCCATGTAGACTGTGATAATGCGATGCCTCTTTCAACTACACTGGACATCTGCACTACTTTAGCAATGTATTAAGTCGACAGGGCGGAGTGGCCGTTGCGATAAAGCTTGAGCCGACTCCCGTTGATCATTGTAGGTAGCAATTCTCCATTAAGCTTCGCAAGCTGAACTGCTACTCCTTCTGTTATCTTTATGACCCGAAAAGGGCCTAACCAATGTACACGAAACTTGCCTAGAAACTTGATGAATTTACTATCATAGAGGAGTACCAAGTCTCCTTTTTCAAAGTGTTTATTCTTAATATGCCTGTCATGCCAAGCTTTCTGTCTTGCCTTCTATACTTGTTGATGGAATCCGGCTAAAAGTCTATCTTCTTCTAAGGCAAGAAATTGTGAGAGTCTTTCACTCATAGTATCAGTATCTTCCATTTCTGTAATTTGCGCAATTTTGAGACTGGGAACAATGTATTCCATGGGCATAATTGCTTCTTGTCCATACACCAAATTGAAAGGTGTGTGGCCTGTTAGTTTCTTGCATGTGGTTCTGTAAGCCCATAATACAGCTGTGACTCTAAGGTCCCAATCATCTCTTTGTTGATTACAACTCTTCGTCAGGGCATTCTCGAGAATCTTATTGAATGCCTCCACCGTACCATTAGCTTGAGGGTGGTAGGGTGTACTCTTATGATGACTAATGTGGAATTCTTAAGTAAGGGCCTCTATAGTCTCATTCAAGAAATGTGTACCCTGATCACTCATTAGAATTAGTGGACATCCAAACCCAGTGATAATGTTCTAAAAAATGAACTGCGCGGCAGTGACAGCGTCGCAGTTCTTAACTGGCTTAGCCTCAGCCCATCTAGTGAGGTATTCAGTAGCTGTAATGATGTATCTTGCGCCGGTTCTTTTTCCTGGTGGGTTGATAGGTCCTACAAAATCAATGGCCCATTTATCAAAAGCACGCAGTGTTATCTGGGGTCTTAGCGGCATTTCATCTCTCCTTGAAGGTTTTACTGTTCGCTGGCACACATCGCAACATTTGCAGAATTCCTTAGTATCCTTGTGCAATGTTGGCCACCAAAGACCTGCGGCTAAGATCTTCTGCGCAGTCGGCTTTCCTGCGAAATGGCCTCCTGCGGTTCCTGAGTGCGCTTCTGCGATGATGGAGTTCTTCTCATGCAGTAGGATACATCTGCGCAAGACTTCATCGGGGCCCAGCTTATGAATCTGGCCTGCTATCAAAGTGAAGTCTACGGCTTTGACAACAAGTTGCTTCTTCTACTGGATTGTAAACTCAACTGGCACTTGTCCGGTAGTGAGAAACTCAAGAATATCGGAATAGTATTCATCTGCTGCTTGAACAAAAAACAGCTGCGCATCGGGTAGATTGTCCTCCAGATTTGTAGGTTCCTCGCCTGACTCTATCCTAGATAAGTGGTCAGGTCCTGCATTCAATCTACCTAGCTTGACAATAACCTCAAAATCATACTCTTGGAAGAGCAGTAGCCATCTGCAAATTCTTCCCCTTAACACTGGCTTATTGACCAAGTATTTCAAAGCAGAATGGTTAGTATACATTTTAAAATGTGCGCCCAATAAGTAGTGTCTGAACTTCTGTAGGGCATACACCATAGCTAGTTCTTCTCTTTCTGTAGTGGTGTAGTTCTTCTCGGCTGTGGACAGCTTTCTGCTGGAGTAAGCAATGGGGTGGTCAATACCTCGTTCTCCCGGTTGTGTAAGCACAACCCCCAATGATATGGAAGAAGCATCTACATGAACATGAAAGGGTTTTCTCCAGTCTGGGAAAACTAGAATAGGCGCAGTGATCATCTTTTATTTAAGTGTATCCAAGCTCTGTTGGCATTCTTCCGTCCATTGGAACTTCGAATCCTTTTTCAGCAATCTTTCCATAGGTGCAGTGATCTTTGCATAACCTTTGATAAATTTCATGTAATACCCTGTATGTCCCAATGTAGTGCACAATTGTTTGACTGAGTTGGGCGCAGGTAAATTAGCAATGATGGCAACCTTCGCAGGATCCATCAGGAGTCCTTGTCTGCATACAATATGACCCAACAAAATACCAAAAGGAGCACAGAAGATACATTTTTTCAAGTTAAGGGAAATTTGATACTGTCTACATTTTTCTAACATCATGCGCAGATTCCCTATATGGTTCTTTAGTAAACCAAACATAGTCCAGTCATCAAAATAGACCTCTAGAAACTTATGAATGAATTCTTTAAATACAGCAACAACGACTCGAGAGAAGATAGCAGGAGCATTTTTGAGACCAAAGGGCATTATCGTATACTGGAATGAGCCCCATTCAGTCGCAAAAGTGGTCTTATGGTGGTCGTCTGGATGGATTCTGATCTGATGGTATCCCGAAAAGCCATCGGTGAAGGAGTAAGCCTCTTGTCCTCCAACATTATCAAGCACCTCGTCTGTAAAGGGAGTAGGAAATGGATCATGCGCTGATGCATCATTCAGCTTGCGCAAGTCCACGCAGATTCTTATTTCGCCTTTTTTCTTCTTCTCTTGTACCACCATACGACTAATCCAATCACTTTCCTCTACTGGATCAATAAAACCTGCTGTGAGCATCTTATCAATTTCTTCTTTAACCTTTTCTTTATATCGCGGATTCAATCTGTACGGGCGCTGTTTTACAGGCTTGGAGTCTGCTTTCAGAGGTATGCGCATCACTCCTAAATCTCCTAGGATGCCTTTCATTTCTGTGAACTTAGTGGGAAAGATATCTTGGTAGTCACGTAATAAATCTGAAATATGCCCAACAGTTTCATCATCCCAATAATCTCCTATAGAAGCAAACTTGGGTTCGGCTTCTGTACCAATGTTAATCTTTTTGAGCTTGATGTGTTCTGTAATGGCAGGGATATCAAGCTGAGGACCTTAAACATTGCTCATCCCTTCTGATTCTGGAATATTGATGTTGCGAGGATCATCCTCCTCTTCTTCAATAGTGAAATGATAGCATTCCAGGGCATGTTCTATCTGGACAGCCCAATCTGGTTGGGAATATTCTGGTAATGGACATGGTTCAAATACCTTCTTTTTAATACACTTTAAAGCGTGGTCGATGCTCGGATGTTCTGACTCAAAGCTGAAGGTAAGTTGAAAACTTTCTATCATAAGAGGCCAAGTGATAGTGCCTTTGCGCAATTCTGTTTTAGTGTACCAGTTCCTTGGAACTGTATCCAATGTGTGGATGAATATGTGAACCCACTCATCTTCTGGAATATGTGACCATTGCTGAATACATGCTTCAACGTGTGACCTGGGGTCACTCTGTCCATCATATTTGTGCAACACTTCTGCTGTAGTTTCCTGAAATCTACGCAGTATCAATCTGCGACAGTCTTGCCATGTGTGAATATTTTCTTTATGCGCACCCCACCATCTTGCAGGTGTAGCGCGCAGTTCTATATCCAGTGCTTGTATGCGCTGCTCATCTAGAATCTGTTGTTCATATGTATGTATGAATTTACTTACTTCAGTTAAACCATCAAAAATTGGAGTGTCAGTCAATTCTGTGCCAATCCATCGAATGGATTTAGTCATCATGGTGCAATGCCTTGCAGAAACCTCATGTAAGCGATTCTGCCAGTTTTCCAATCCTGCTTCTGAATCTGATGTGCACGAACTATCGCATCGCCAGCTGATATGGCCGTCTGTTGTGGGATTGACATAGTCACTCTGACTAGCAGTCATCTGATACAAACTTTCCATGTGGTGCACTTCTTCTTCTGCCCGAATGGGTTCAATATACCTTGGTCCTTGAATGGGATCAAGCGGTGCAATGACCCTAGTCTGGTCATCCTCAAAGGTCATCTGTCTTTTCTTCAAATTAATGACAGCCAAATTATCAAATGCCCAGTCTATGCCTAAAAGTGCTGGGTAAGGTCTACTATCATCCAGAATTTTGATTACTTCAAAGTCTGCAGAACTTCTTACTCCCTCAATATCAATAGGTACATTGGGTAATTTGCCCAATGGAGAGACTCATTGCTGATTCGCGAGTCTTAGCTGGATAGGAGATCTTGTAAGCTGAGGGCTACCCATCTGTTCCCATGTCTGCATGGTGAGAACATTAACTTCCAAGCCCAAGTCTAAAATGACTTCGTCCATTTCAAATGCTCCAATCTACGCTGTGAGCCTCATCTCTTTTCTAGTTCTAGTATGACTCCCAATCTGGTGAACAACATGTTGTGGTGTGTTCATCGAAGCAGATTGTTGACACTTATCCAATAGGTGTTGAAGTTCCATAGTTTCTTTTTCATTGCACAACAACTTTAAGCAGTTTCTCAGGAAAGCATGGACACTGCCTAGTGCATCTTCATCATCAAGCCTTCCAGATGTAGTGGCTTGTTCCTATACCAGGTTCTCTTGTCTTAGCACTTCCGATCTGGTATCATTATGCGAAATTGCGACAGAACTTGAAGCTCTCAGGTCTGAGAAATACTCTTGAGCTTGCTTGAATGCTTCTTTCTTCTTCTGCAGGTCAAGCGGGGATGATTTAATATTAGCGCGGTGCACCCATTGCATCGCTTGCTTTCCAGTTCCCAACTCTGGCGCACCAGTGGTTGCTCCACTGCGCGTTACTATATTAACTGTAGGATCTGTTTCTCTTTTTTCTGCTCCAATTAGCTGAATATTCTGATTGACCTGTGGCGTCTTTGCTTGCATATTAGCCATCAACTGAGGGCATTCTTCAATGACATGATCATAAGATTTACAATATCTGCAGATGGTTGTAGGATTTTGGCAATCCCTTGCAAAATGACCTTGAGCTCCGCAATTATAACAAGTTATTTGTCCTCTTCCTCGACCAAAATTTGTTGCGCGTCCGCGGCCCCTATAATTTCCTGCTCGGTCGTTGCGAGTTTGGTCATACTGTGGACCGACTGTGGGTCCTTGTGCCTCTGACTGTACTCTATAAACATCATGTTTTCTTTGCATCATAAGATCATATACTCTGCAATTGTTCTCATCATGGCCTACTGATTTACAGAAATTACAATATAGATTCTTTGGAGTTAGTACGTATTTCTGTAACAAGTGACATTCTTGTGGTCTGTGACCTCTAGTTCTACAGATTTCACACCAAGGCCCCTGTGCTTGTGGTAAAGGGTTAGGTGCTCCAGTTGCAATATACTCTATGAAAACGGGACAATGGTCCTTTGAATGACATTGCGCTTTACATTTTGTACACCAAATTTATTCCTTAACATCCTTTCCTTTCTTAATATCATGCACTTGCAAGGTTAGGTTTGCTAATTGGTTCTGCAACTGCGCAACATCGTTGCTTGTTCCAGAAATTGGTGAAGCTTCTAGTTTCATATCCATCTCTAGAGCTTGTTCCTGCGTAGTGAGATTCTGTTGCATAAGAGGAAGTCTAATGTGTGGAAGCAGCGCAGCAATGAACCATTCCTTATGTTGCTGCGGTGCAAACTCAAAGCTTACTTGATCTATCAAGGCTTTGAACTTCTGGTCAAAGTCCCATACTGACTCTATAGGTAATTGTTTTATGTCTTTGAGCTCTGTTATACACTGTGATTTTGATTTAGGTTTCTTGAATTCTCTAATCATAGCATTTCTTACATCAGCAAGCGTTCTATTCTGTGCTGCTGAGTATTTCATGAACCACGTTAAGGCTCTTTCTCTTAGTGTGGTTGCTAACTGAACCAGCTTGACAGCATCATCATTGATTTGCTTAATTGTCCAAATGGCTTCACATAGGAACCAGTGCTGCTCAGGGTCTTCTATCCTTGTTCCTCTAAAAGTTGGTAGCTTCATGTCATCACCCATCCTTCTTGCGCTAGGTTGAGGTGGAGGTGTTGTAGCACTACCTCCGGGATGGTTAGACAACGGTGGTGCTGAGGTACTAGAAGTACCGTGTGGGCTACTAGAAGGTGTTACTGCGGGGTTATACTGATCCTTGTCTGTCTTTTGCGGTGTAAAAGGGTGATAAGGGATATGAGCACTCCCTTGTCTCTCTATATGGCTTGCTCTAAGAACTTGACTATCTTCTGGGCTAGACTCAAAAGAATGTTGGTCAAGGCCTACTTTATACCGTTTTCCACTACGAGTGCAACCAATAATTTCAGGATCACTATCAGAATCTGCGGACATTACTTGTCTATGCTATTCATCGGAAGCTATGCATAGTTTTCCTTTTTCATACAGAAGCATTTTAATCCATAAGTTCAGAGAATTTAAGAACTTACCTCTGTGCGCTTGGAAGAATCTCCTCTCAGCTTCGCTGAAACTCTTTCTCGTATCTACTGCAAACTCGGTGATGAAGCCTTCCAGCAGACTATTCAACCAAAAGTCTACTGCGCGGGACACAAAATTATCTACCCGCTTCAAATTAGTGACTAGCTCAGGCGTCCAAGCGACAGATCGATGAACATGCACGGTGGGTCTAGTATCTGCTAACTTGGCTACCCACGCATGCAACTCAAGTGCAAATGTGACAAAGAAAATTTCGTGAAGGTCAGTATAGATATACTTCTGCAACCAGTCTTCTGTCTGAAGCCTAGAGCTTCTATTTTCTTGTCCAGCGAACTCTCTAGCCTTTAAATCAAACCAGTCTTGAATTTCTTTAGCTGTAGGATTCCAGTAGCACATTGCCTTCAAGGTAATAGGGTCAAAGCCAACGATAGAACCATTTGTTGGCTTCAGTAGTCGTAAGGCAACAAAACCATTTGTTGTCTTATCTCACATGTCGCCGGAATAATAAGTCGCAAGGCAACGGAACAATTTGTTGGCTCCTTCTTTCTCTGAGTTTCGCATCAATATCGCGCATCACTGAAATAACAAGTCTCACAGTAACAAGTCACAAGGCAACGGAACCATTTGTTGGCTACTTTTTGGACAGACCCGGGTTTTAATGAGGCGTAGCAACAAAACCCCTTGGCGCACTGGCCCTCTCGGCAACGAGCTATGCAGCAGCTCGAGGTCTCACCTGAAGTGGCTATGGGGGGCTAAGGAATCAGGCTTGCTTAACCTAGGCGACGCGGAGACTGCGATATTCTCCCTCTCTTTCCCCTTGAGAGGATTCCTCAAAGCGGAACGTCTTACTCTTCCGCCGACTTCTCAATGCAACAGCGTTGAAGTTCCCACTTACCAGCCTAGCTGCGCGGTATCTCTGCTTCTGCGCACGAGGCAAGCACCCTCTGCATCGGTATTCTATGTATCGTTTCTGCTTGCGCTCCCAGCGCAGCAACACACTCCTCAGTCGCCGCAGTGACAGCGTTCTACAGATTCCTTCGACACTTGACGATTATAACTACCAAGGAAGCTTTGAGAACTTACTTAACATATTCATAAAGATAACACAATGTTCATGTATACATAGATAGTGAAATAAAACATGCAATCACACCACATAGCATCATAACACGAGAATTCGGTAGTTCACCTCCACGGGGAAACCACGTCCACGGGAAGGGTATCTTATATTAATCAGAAAAGGAATTACACAATATGCTACGCACACAGCTGCAGCCTTAGATCTTTCCAGGAAACTCCACGCACACAGCTGGGAGCCCTTATCTCGATCTAGTCTCTTCCTCTACAGAGATTACAATAGTTCAGACGTCGACTCAGACTGTCTGCAACTCAGTGACTGGCTAACCTATCTCAAACAGCTAGCTTACGTCTAACTCTTGTCTTCTAACACACAATAGAAAACAATCAACAACCAACCTTTCTCCCTTACAGTTACACATATATATAGGTGGCCATGACGGTCGCACCTTTACAAAACTGTGGGCCTTTCCCAGCAGTATTCCCCAAAAACCCTAACCACGGACATGGCTAGGTGTACTGTAGGCGTCGCTTGCAGTCACGTCGCCGCTTCCTGCAGGTTCCGTGACTTTCGACGCAGATTGCGGGTATGGGCACCGCTTCTTCATTCACTGCTCTTTGTCCTTCGCCTTCAATGCTTTGGTCCGTTGCTCTTCCTTGATCAGAGCAACCATAACTTCTGTACTTAGCCTTAATGAGGGTAGCTAAGCCCTCTCTTCCGTCGCTTCATTTATTGTGGTAGCTGAGCTTTCTATTCAACCACATTCATTCTCCTTTGACGTGTGCGCGTGAGCTCCGCGAATTTCGGTCCATAATCTGCGCTGAGCTCATCCATCTGGCACCGTACTGCGCACCGTTTACTTCTGCCCAAAAATTGGTGTTTATTCAAAATTAGCACTTTCCCTTCAACACTTGTGCTTTTTCCCTCAAAATTCGCAGCTTTACCATAGCTACGGCCTAGGCTCCAACACCCACACTTGCCAAATGAAAGCAAGAGCAGAGCCGAAATGGATTACCTGGAAATGAAGAATGACCAATTGAATGGTACACCTATCTCCTTGATCTAAGGAGAAGGAAAATGAACCAGCATCCCCTACCACCATTCCAAAAGAGCAAATCATGAACACTGAAGAGAAGAAACCTTTAAAGCTCTTCAAATTCCAAATCTTCACGGAGAGGAAACACATTAACATCGTTGAACCTCCACACATAGGAATTTGATCAGTGCCAAACCCAATGTACCAACTCACCATCATGATCTTACTAGCACAATTAATATTTCTAACATCATCACCTTCAAGAGTATTACGAAGAGACACCTTCCACTTAAAACTCTCAACATGACAAGAAAGATGTCAAGGAGACTTATGGTAATCTCCAACCTTAAATAGAACTCTAATAGCATAAGAATATCCATAATCCAAAATTGTTGTATAGGGCCTCCATTAATGGATAAGCTTCCTTCATAGAGGCGACAAGCTTTGTTTGCAAAGCTATATGTTATTTTATTCAGTGATATGTTAACATAAAAAAAATTGATCGATTGGAATTGAGGAATAATTTCCATGATACGATTACAAAGATGACCATCAATAGTGTTTGTTATTTAATGACGGTTTCTAGTATGAGACAGAATGACCGTAGAATCCACGATCACAACTAAGGAATGAATTCCTTCCTTTATAAACAACTTTAATCCCAGAAACAATGAAAAGGATTCCACCTGATTATTAGTTCATGTCCCTAATCCACATGCAAAAGTTTTAACTATATTACCTCTAGGGTCAAATACCACCCCTCCAGCACCTTCCTCCTTGTAGATGACCTATTGTATTACAAGAATATAATAATATATAATTTTATCATTGTCCTTTTTATTATGCCAAGGTTTATCTATGATCCAAATTGATCCCAAATATGTACAATTTTATACATTTGTGCAAAACTTTCTTTACAAGTGGATTTATTCCATGTCATTGATATCACAATGGATTTATTCCATATCATTAGTATTAGAGTTTTGTAACTATTACAGAGTTTTTTCCAAACATGGAAATTTAGATTTATTGGCCTCTTCTTACTCTTGACTAATGACCAATAGTTTAGAATGGACTCATAAACTTTAAAATTGGTAAAAAAATAAAAAGTAACCATCGATGAAGCTAAATAAATATTAAATAAAAATAATAACTATAATTTAAAAATAAATAATTTAAACAATATTATAATATAAATAATTATAGAAAATATTTGGCTAAATATTAATTTAAATTATAAATAATACTATTAAAAAATCATAAAAATTAATTAATGATAACTATGATAACTATTTATATATTATTAGGAAATGGTGAATATACTCTAAAAAGAGAGGTATACGTGAAAAATAGTTACTAATTTATTAATAAATGATAACTTTTTATATATTATTAGGAAATGGTGAATATACTCTAAAAAGATAGAGATAAGTGAAAAATATTCATTATATGAAAAATAGTTTCTAATTAGAAACTAGAAACTGAAGTTTTAAAAGAAGGTTTTAATAGTAATAAAAAGATCGTGGATAAATACTATATTGTTAAAATTTAATTTCATAATTCTCAAGATAATATATTATAATAATAAAATTTAGAATTATTATTTTTTAAATTTAAAAAAATAAAAAATAATAATGTATTAATATTATTTTTTTTAAATATAAATTTTCATAATTATAATTTAAAATAGAAATATTATGATAATATTATTAATAATTTGATTATTATTAAAACGATTATATTGTTATTTAAAATTTTATAGAAATATTATGTAAAATTCAAATTAAATTAATTTTTAAAAATAATAATATTATAATAAAATGATATATTTATATTCAAACATATATATTGAGTGGAATGGACTTTAGGAGGGGATTCCTTTGTTTCCATGAATCAAGGCAAGGAGGATGCAACACCTAACATGGGTGAGGAGACATGAGGTGAAGCATCGAGAAAGATAGAGTAGGATGGGACATGTCTTGTGCCTGCAAGTTAAGGTAGAATAGGAGTTGGGCATGCAAAGAGATTTGACAAAGATTATGAGTAGTGTAACTTCAAGATAATTTCCTTCATCATCTTCACAATTTTGATGGACACTCCACTCACGTTGGGAAAGGGAGGGAGGAGAATGATGATTGAATACAAAATTGAAAAGGATAAGGGTAGCATAAATCATGGTAGGAAGTCAAACTATCCTCCCTTTGACTAGGCCACTTACAATTCTTGTGAGTTGAGACACGAGGCTGTTATATCAAAATTGCTCTAATGCTAAAATAAACTAAGTTAGAATATAAGGGGTTGGGTATTTGGTGTGTCAAGCTCTGGTGAAGAAGGACAAGGATATGCAACAAAAGATGGGGCCACAAATTCTTAACGCAGGGACTTCTCGAACTCTTGACACCAAATATGTTAAAATGTATATTGGGAAATGAAGTCATTGCTTAGAAAGCTCTCTTGGATAGCAGAGAGAAGCGCAAGGAGATTCTGCTTCAAATAGATGAACTTTAGGACCAAGTCAAAAGGCTAGATACCAAGCTCAAATTGCTTGGTAAAAGTACAATCGGTGTGGAATTCATTGAAAAAGCACTAGCAACTATGGAATGTTCTTATTTCCAAGTTCCATAAACACCCATGCTATTAGTTTCTAATGATGAACATGCTCTTCTTTATGTTATCTCTTTCTTTTTTATCTTGAATTATATTAGTTATATTTTCAGTTATTTTAGATATTATATAAAGACAAGTTAAAAAGTTCGTTTTATAAAAAGAAATAATGCCAGTAGGTTATTGTTGATTTATAATGATAATATTATGGTTTTGTCTATGTAGTATTATGTTTAATTTTTAAATACGGTTTTCATGTGGCACATTAGTCATCTAAACTTCTACACCTTTTTAACTAATTAAACATAAATTATATATATATATATATATATATATATATAATATCAAATTAATTTCAAAAATATTCATTTAAGAATAAAATAATATATTTATTTTCAAAAAAAATATTATATAAAATGGCAAACAATCATTCATATATACATAACATGAAAGACATATCAACCTTAACTTTCTATTTACCAAATATATAATTTTCATTATGGATATTTA
The DNA here is from genome assembly GCA_027924585.1 of Larix kaempferi. NCBI lineage: Eukaryota > Viridiplantae > Streptophyta > Pinopsida > Pinales > Pinaceae > Larix > Larix kaempferi. The sequence goes on along the minus strand of BSBM01000642.1, from coordinate 831,648 downwards.
ATGCTGGGTGATAAATATTTTTGTATATGTAGAGATATATTTACCAAATATATAATTTTCATTATGCATATTTAATGCTGGGTGATAAATATTTTTGTATATGTAGAGATATATTTACCAAATATATAATTTTCATTATGCATATTTAATGCTGGGTGATAAATATTTTTGTATATATAGAGATATAACATTTATAGATCAAATAACTTTAATATAGAAAGATATAGAAGTGAGAAGCATAATCTTCAATATTTTATTTGAAAGATATAGAAGTTGTTTGTATGTGAAAATTAAAATATAGAAAAAAATATTTGAAACATTAATAAAAAATTATATTTAATTGTGCAACATTAAAAAGTGTGAACCATAATCTCCAATATTTATTTGAAAGATATAAAAGTTATTTATATGTAAAAATTAAAATATAGAAGAAATATTTGAAGCATTAATAAAAACTTATATTTAATTGTGCAACATTAATTAGCAAGGATTATAGTTCATTTTCTAATTTAAAAAATATAAAGCAGATAATATGAGAAACATAGTATTATTTGAAAAAAAAAAACATTAAATGATAGTGTTTCATTATTTTAAAGGCATGACAATATCTTATAACATATGGTTTTAATTAAAAAAAATAAGAGTAAGTTATAAGATAGATTTTCAGATTATGTTTTTATAATTTGATGGTGTGATTTATTGTTTAAATTGCAATTTTGCTTCCATAAATAAATTTAGTGTCTTTAATTATTTTTAAAACATTTTAATTATACAATTCTAATAATCTAAAATCAACATTTTTACCCTTTTTAAGATTTTAACAAAAAAAATTAATATAATTAATGAATATTTTAACTTACACCAAAAGAATATGACTGCAATTAAAAATAATGACGTTCTGGTAAAGTTACCCATGCTACTATATTTAAATTTGTGAAGAACCACATTTGCGCATCCAAAGAAAACATTGTTTATGGTAATAAAAAATAAAAAGCGGATGCGTCAGCGGTGACGGTATTGGCATCTTCATATCATATATTTATAATGAGGCCGATTGACAATCACTGCATCATGTATTTTCAATCAGCCAATGAGATTAAGACAACTTAACCTAATATAATGTTATAAATTTCCGAAGAGAAAATAGAGACAATGTAATCGAATCATTTATATTTTATATTTAAGATTAAGACAAGGTAATCTTATATTTTTATATTTAAGATTAAGTAAAAGTAATTTAATATAATTTTTTATATTTGTTGTTTGTTATAAGAAATTTAGTTATATTCTATAAATCAGTTAATCATTTTTTAAATGTAAATAGCTTTGTAGCATACAGCATCTGAGGAATGCAATTTTTTAACTAATAAAATTATGGGTTTTTTTTAAATAACTTTTTACGTTTGTTTTCGTTAAATATATATTATCATTAAATCTATTGTTATTATATGTGACTTTTATTGCTATTAAATATATAATATGTAATGGTGTAGATTTTTTTATTCTGTATTTTTAATTTTCAAAAGGTGTAAATTTCTTTACTCTTTGTTTTTAAATTTTCAATATTATATGAAAACCATATATTTATATTTGGGAGTCAACAAGTCTCATTTTAGAGTCAATATGTTTTATTCTTAATGTATTTTTTAATATTTATTTTAAATGCATTTTCCTTATTCCGTGAAAAGTGGGAGACACGATCCAGAAAAGAAAATGAAACTTTGTAAACATCATGAAGTTATTGAAAATGTCGTTATCAAACTGGAAAAATGATCACGCTCAGAATCTTAAGATTATGAAGGATTATTATGACATTGAGTTTAGTTAGTTGAGAAAAATATCTTTAAAAAAGAGTTATGGATGTTGATTAATGAAATGAAATAGTAAAGATTGTCGGGCTAAATATTTTAGAGCAATTTGATTTGCAAGGATAACTTAGAATTTGAATATTATACTTCAGAATGCAGTCCGGGAACTATGTTCCAAATTTAATATTTTTTTAAAGAGTGTTCAAAAACATTATTTAAATGCAATGTTTCACATATGTATTTTAGATGCGTTCAGATTGAAGCCTATGCCCTATACCTTAAAGGATTGGGATTGGCTTATACTAAAATGTGAGTATATAATAATGAACTGGAGTCATTGAGGTTTTGTAAAGGAGGGAAACTAATCTTGATTAAGTTTGTTTTGGAGTTTATATCGGTGTGTTGGATGTCATTTTGGATCCCACTTGGTGTTTTAGAAAAGATAAGAAAACTGTGCTATAAGTTTCTTTGGTTTGCAAAATCTGATAATCAAGTTTTTGGCTCTTCCAAAGAAATTTGGGGGATAGGGTTTCAAGATTCTGGGACTTTCCTCAAATGCCCTCACATTATTAACAGGTAATATATCCCTCTACTCTTGTTGATTGGATCCGTAGACCCATAAAATTCTCAAGGAAAGTATCTTTATGCTGGAAAGCGGTACTAAAGGATTTTGATATTATTGGCTCGAGTCTATCCTAGAAGGTACGGGACAAGACCTCAATGAGACTGGGAGCTGATCCTTGGGTTGGAGGTAGGCATAGATTTTTTCTTCTAGTTAATATAGTCAATATCCTCAAGTCAAATGGTTTTTACTTTCTAAATAATATTGTAGATCATGCTCAGACTACATTCAAAGGAAAAGGTTGGCTGCAAGCAGAGGAAGGGGGTTTGACTGGAAATGATACTGAAATATGGAAAGGTTATATATCTAACCTTAGGAAATGCAATGTAAGGTTAACAAACTGCAATGATAAGTTGGTTTGGATGTTTTTGCATACATGCTTATATAATCCAAAAACAGGTTATAACTGTCTGATCCAAGACAAAGTAACTGAGCATGTTTGGTGGTGGAGATCTGTATAGAGGGATAATTGTCCCTTAAAATCTAGAATCTTCATGTGGTTTCTTTTGTCAAATAAGTACTAACTTGGGATATACCACAAAGGAAAAAAAACAGAAGGTCCAAGAAGATGTTATCTTTGCAAATTAGAGGAGGAGACAAATTTTTATATTGCAGTGGCTTGCTTTTATACTCAGGTAGATTGGAAAGAGATTGAAACTCGAAGAAAATTACCAAATATCTGGCATGCTGAGTCTATTGAAACCTGTCTTTTGAACTGGAATAAAAATTACTTGGTCTCGGAGTGTAAATCATTGCCTCTGATTGTTGTATGTAGAATTTGGCTAGCAAGATATGCTAGTTTTTTTTAAGACGAGAACTATAATTCCCTTTCAGTGTCCTTATAAAAGTTTGGGGATACTTAGTTTCTTCCCACAGGAAAAAGTGGAGTTAAAGATCAATCATGTAGTAGAGGAGGAAATAGATGAAAACCTTCCTTGGGCTTATTTTTATGGTGCAACATTGGGAGAGCCTCATAACTGTGGAGCGGGAGGCATACTTTTCCTATCTAAGCAACATTGGATCAGATTCAAAGATGGACTTGGTCAAGGTAAAAACAATTTTGCAGAATTAAGTGTTATCAAACTTTTGTTGTGGTTGGCAATTGAACATGTAAAGGATATACAAATTTTTGGAGACTCTCACCTTACTGTTAATTGGATAACTGAGGACTACAAACTTCAATCTCTTCATTTGGTATCTCTTTTGGATGGCGTATTAAGACTAAAATACCTCCTAGGATTAGTAAGAATCAAGCACATCTTCTGTGAAAGAAATGGAAATGTTGATATACTTGCAAAAGATGGTGCTCTTATGGCTGAAGGAATTTGGCCTATATCTGAATTTGAAAATTCTACCACAACTGAATATCAACATGATCCAATTGGTGACATAGATGATACTATAATATTGTGAAGTCTGTATAATGATAAGTCTCTTATTATGATATAGGAAAGATACTTGTATATCTCAATACAAGCAGTATATCTAATCTGATTTTGTTAGATAGAATGTCTCTTCTTTTTTTGAAGTATATTGATTTAGTGAAAGTTTCTCATCTTGACTTATATAGTCAAGACTTTGTTTTATAATCTTGTATGATCTTGAAAATCTATGAAGCTTATTGATACAATTTCTGAAGGAGTTTTCAAAATACCGAAACAAGAAATTTAGCTTTCTTTTTTTATGAATTTTACCTCTTTTAAGTATGAAGGCTATGTCTTGTTAAAGACTAGCTCTATTAAATCAAGATATGCTCATGATCTTACATGCTGGAATCTGAAATTTGTAATTGTTTTTTAAGTAATATAGTCATGAATTTTTTCTGCAGAAAAAAACATATTTTAGATGCGATGATGATATTCATCATAGCCAAAACAATTTCGATCTACGCAGTCATTATTATGTAGGCACTATTATGTATTTAATTAAGTATTACAAAAAATCATGTTATTTGGAAATGGTTTTGTAGATTAATAATAATTTGCTTTTAAGATTACAGTGAAGCCAGACACCAATTTAGGATAGGAGATCCTTTTGTTTGTTATTGAGATTGTGTAGAAAAAAATGAGAGTTTTATGAACGTTATTTAGGGTCTAGTTTGATATTCTTCAACCCTTCAATATTGGGTGTTATCATTGATGGGTTCTTCTTGAACTTGGAATTTGGGGCTTTTTCAACCCTTAACTAGGGGGCTTAATTGATTTTTTATTAAATCCTTGGTTGGGGTTGTTTGTCGAGGGTATGTAGCGAGGTCTAGTTAATTTCCTCTTGTGTCGTTGATTTGTGGACCTTGATTGGTGCCATGATTCATCACGACAATTGAGGTCCTCTTGAATACTTGATTAGGGACATAAGTTGGGTTCCTCTTAAACCTTTTCTTCGAGGCTTTGAGTAGGTTCCTCGATTGGGGGCCTCCATAAGGGGGTTTAATTCATCCTAAACCTTTGGTTCAAGGATTTCAATAGGTGCCTCAATTGAGGGGATCCATAAGGGGGGTCAATTGAGTTCATGTTGAAAACTCTTAGTTGAGGGACTCAATTGAGTTCATGTTGTTGAACATTCTTTGTTGAGGGACTCAATTAAGATCCTCTTTAATGGTTAGTAAGGTATTTTACAAGAATCCTAATTTCATACCTTCATGGAAAAACTTATTTGGAAGACTTAATTAGGTTCTCTCCAACATTTCAAAATACTTCTAAAACCACAACTAACCGCATCCAAAAAGATAACTAGTGGCATTAAAATTTTGAATTGAAAAGTTTCTCTCACACATAAAATTCAATCCAACAAACATACAGTTCATTGTTTTTTCGATTAGTGACTTGGTTGCGTGCATTAGTGCTTCTTCAATGTCATTCTAGTAAAATTTTAAAAAGATACAAATCAATTCGATTTTTTTATTAGTTACTAGCATGTCTACATCGTTGTTTATTCAATGTAATTCCTCTAAAATTTAAAAGGAAAACTGACTTCATGGTATCGAAAGAAGCGGGGTGTTTTATACGGTGGGGATTCCCACTGCTCCAATATTTTGTTGGATTCTAGTAATCTATTATTTTGTTGGATTCTAGTAATCTATTTATAAACCTGGGTGATTTTGAAGTAATTCATTTCACTCAATTCTTGTTTTTGCCTATGTCTAACTTAATTTTAAATAAGTGTATAATGCAAAGTTATTTATTTTTATAAATATGAAAAAGCCTATAATATTTATAATTATTGATATAATTTATATTGATACAAGATTGTTGTGTAATTATATGATATATATAATATAACCATTTAAAGTAATTTACTTTCATTTATTAATATGTCTTTTTATAATGTACATAAATTTAAATAATAAAATAAATAATATCCTTTGAGTTTTCATGGAACCCTATGTCACAATTTTGTATTTTTTGGAACTCTATGTCACAATTTTGAATCTTGAAGTACGTTTTGTACTGCAAATATGAGTCCATCATTAGGAGAAAGGGTTCTCAAGGAAACTTTATTGAATGGATACTTATTAATAATGATGAGGGTGACTATAATTAATTTAATTATGTCAGCCATAAATTATTAATGGCACCCATTTCTCTTCAAGATATGGATTAGCAGCTTCCCAAAGTTACTCAGAATAAGCACATCATCTCTGTTGAGGTTTGGGGTGCTCTTCTATCTCAACATCCTAACGAATTTGTATTTTGTTATAATTGTCTTCTATTGCGATTACCTTTGTTTCATCAATACAAATGTGGTGGTTGGATTCTTGAGAGTGCTCTGTTAAGTATGACGTCTTGGATCAACAATGGATGATGTCCAAACAATGCTCTTTTATTCTAACCTTCACTAAGAAATCAGCCTCACTAATATACATCGTCCCTCAAGAACATGGAATTGAATACACTCCTCTCTTTTTTCTAGGATCAATGCTATCTTTATCCTTTTCCAATATGTTCCTCAAGGAGTGATCTGTAATCGATATTCCATTGGAACAGTTCATCACAATGTATCATATGACATTGTTATTTTGATTAGCTTATTTACATTAAATTGTTAAAATCTATAACTGTAAGGAAAATAAGTAGAGAAAATAAATAAACAATCCACACAAATATCACAAGATTTACGTTGGCAAAACCATTTATGGGAAAAATGCATCCAACAGTAAGTACTATGCCTTGCTCTTCATATTAAATGTAAATACAAAGGAAATGGTACTCTCTATAGAGTTACCTATGACTTTGCGGCTATAATGGCTATTGCATGTTATCCTACTCCCGCTATTATGCTCTAATATCCACTCCCTTGTTGTTTTTCAATTATGAAACAATACAATAACATCAGAAGAATGGACCCCTTCCGTTCCTAATGGCTCGGTATTTAACATATCTTGATAGTCATCTAGGGTTAATTTTATGGTTTTTCATGCCCCAACTCTTGATTAGGTTTAGGGTTTTGGACCTTCTAGAATTTTCTTGAAATCCTACACATGACTAGCTCTGCATGTGTGATAAATGAGCGCTGACATGGAATCCACTCGATACCATGGTGGTCAACTAGATATCTCAAATTGTGGGAGGCATAACTTCCTCATTCGAACTTTGTTTGAGGCGATTCTTGGACCGTTGGAAAGGTCTCAGAGAGTAGAAGCATCTAAAGGGGCATTCCATTAGCAATGATCTTTTGACCCTCCAAAAGGTCATTTAGATCCTCAAGCATGCCCCAGAAGGTTTTGGACCCCAAATATGCCAAGTGAGACCTCCCCTAAAATGGACCATGAAAACCAATTCATCCAATCGTTCCACCCAGAATCCACCAAAATATATGAAAAATTATATATTGATCCATTTCAGATCACACCTCCTTATTTTGAGAGGCTTTTGGTCCCCAAAATCTATAGTTGAATGAGATGAGGAAAATTTTCCTCTACCTTGTCCTTGGGGTACAATTTAACCTTGTATGGAAGTTGTCATTTCAACCCCACCTACCAGAGTACATAATACCCTCTGCTGGTTGTTCTGGAATTCTTCTGCAAAACTATGTCTTTTGCTAACTCTTCCTGAGCCTCTGGTGATAAGTCCTCTACAAAAGGTGAGACCTTCTCGGGTTCTTGGTCCAACATGGAAGGTTCATAGAGTTTCATATTTTCCACATTCACTACTAAGTAAATATGCATATGTGGGGGTAGAATAAGTATGTAGGCATTGTTGTTGGTGTTTTCACACTAGCACGTGCCAACAAGAACCTACTAAGGGTTACATTAGATTTAGTAGAGTTTCAAAGGATAACAAGAAAATAAACAAAATAGAAATTAAAAGTAACTAATTTAACTAGGCATGCAACAATTGAAATAAATTTAAACTAATATTTTTGTGCATTATTCATTAAACAAATAGACACAAACAATATCATATAAATATTAAAGAATGCTTTTCATTAATTAAAAATAGATTTTAAAGAGAACCGGGATCACCTATAAGTTACAGTAGTTGGGGGGGCCTGCGATTTTCCGATGGAGGGTCCGCTTTGTCTCCTAAAATTCCACATTTCTCCAGCTACACGTCACGTATGCAATCTCCAACAAGGTGAGAATGGAACACGGGAGGGGATTTGGTTCTCAGGGATATTTTCTTAGAGTAACAACATGAGCAACGTATGGAGAATTGATGTTGAGTGATGGACCTTGATGGTTCATTTATAGGCACGATGGATAGCTCTAGGATAAGGATAAGGCTTTGCGTTTCAAATTTTGATTTTTGGCTTTTGATTTTTTATTTTTTATTTTTTATTTTTGGATTTTTCTTTGTTTTTTTATTGTCTTTGATTTTGTTCCTTTCACCTTTTTTATTCTTTTTCCAAATTGGGATATCATAGGTGTTGCTCCAAGTTTTTTCTTTTTGTTGAGTGATAAAAATGAGAAACATCCAAAAACAAGTCAAGGGATAAGTTGCTAGTATTTGACATAATTGAGCAAATTAATTTTGTAAAATGGCCATTTTTATGTGCAACTTTGCATTTTTAGTTTTACCAAGGTAATAATAGTGGATATGGAATGTGGTAATGATGTATAGGTGTGACGGGGATAATGACAAGGTAGGTGGAAAAAATTTAGGTTTCAATAGATTTCCCCCTGATGTGTGAGGTCGGGATCTCATCGTATGTCTGACATACATCATGGGATATTATTTTCTAGTGTAATGATGGCATGGAGAATCAGGGTTGCGTCGGAGTCAACTCACCCTTCAATGGGACTACAAGGGCCCTTACCTGCATATACAATACCCAATATGAATGAGGTACATATAATCTCAAATATATGGATGTGGTGGGAATTCCCATGTCTCAAACTAAAACCTGGATGGAGGCCCAAAGAGGGCCTAATTAATATATTTATAATTACTATGTATATCATAATCATCCAAGATAGACTTAAATATAGATTGTAATCATGGTCCAACCAAGGTTGACATGAAGAACTTGGACAGGAAGAATGGCATTCTGATGGAATGTTGAAACAAAATAACTAATGCACTATCGGATCTGAAGGGATCCAACATCTATAATGACTCAAACAACTGAGAGTCTAAATACAACTAGTACAATGAACTGCATTTGAAACTAGATACATAAGGAAGCATGTAACTGGAGGGATTTAAAACATTGTCACCAACACAACCTGGATATATCAGAAAACAAAATGTCATGGGGTTTCCATAAAGACTCACCAATGGACTAGTGTTAAGGGACATCAGAGGTCTTTGAACAAATAAAATGTTGGCTCTATATATTTTCTTTAAGCTTTTCCAAGATAGACCCAGGTTCTGCGCGGTTCAGGGAACCAACAAAACCCCTTTTCACCGTCTCTTTTGGAAACAGTCTGCGAGCGAGATGAGGTCTCACCCGAGGCGAAGTTATGGGGAGGTTGCAGAATCAAGTTTCCACAACCGGGTGATGCGCACTTCAACATAATGGTGGACTACGCGAAGTTCACCTACTTCACGGTTGATACTTAGGCTATCGCGCATCCAGGGACTGCACGATACCAGACTGAGTACTTAACAATAGGATAGCGCAACTGAGGACTGCGCTTGCTCTTCAATACTCGCACAACTTCAATAGACCTAACTTAATTCTAACTTAGGCATTCAACAAGCATATTAGACTGTAAACCTTGCAAATTTATACAACACAATGATCTTCAACGTAACTGCGCAATTCCAGTGCTGCGCTTCAGGGAATCGCACAATACAGACTTAGTTGGATTAAGTGTTTACCGAATCAACTTATGCATTCATCTTACTTAGAACTACTTGAATCCTATCATTCATTCTTCTGGGGAATATACGTGAAAGCAAAGGTACATTTACTCATAAACAAGAATTTAACCGTTCATCGAAAGCAAATACACATATGCAAACACATATTCAATTGCATAACAAAAGGATTTAACATGGTTCACCCCCAGGATGGGAGCTACATCCGCAGGAGCTGTTGATTATATTATCAATGGGAAAGGTTCAACAGTTCCAGTCTGCTCAGCTGCAGACTCTCTTCTCTCTCAGTAGGTCTCTGTGCACACAAATCCAGAGCCTTTTTACATTCAGTCTCTCAATAGAGATTAATATTCAACATACATCAATCAAAATCAAACCCTTTACCTTACAAAATATGCCCTTATATAGATCGTGCCCTTAGATCACATCTGTTACAATGCAGTGGGCCAAAACCCTAAGGTTCCCCAAAACTGGTGTGGTTACCCGCTAACCAGGACTGTTAAGCTCTGATAGCGACTCGTCATCGTGGCCATCCTTCTACGCGTGATCACGTCGCTTTCATCCCCTCTGTCGAGCACATACCGACGGGTCGCTTTCATCCCATCATTCCTTCTCTAACAGCTTCATACGACCAGTTCACGTAGTGTTGCATTTTCTCATGTGATCGATCGCTTTACTTCTTCGCCATGCCCTACCCTCCTGCTGGGAATGACGGAGTATCTCAACCAAAATAGACCAACGATTGGTCTCACCAGAATTTATACCATTTTCCATCCAAAACTCTGCCTTGCTGGATCTTCGCGGAGCTGGCACTTCGCAGCGCTGTATCTCTGCGGCACAGTTACTTCACGACGTTGTCTCTCTTACTCTGTCGACGTTGTGCTGTGCTTTATCCTCGCAGATCCCAAAATTGGCTTACTTGGGCCAGGTCCAACAGGCCCCTAACACTTACATGTGGCTCGTCCCCGAGCCACTCTCAATACATTCGTCGGGCTTCGCTTCTCCTTGTTGAGCGATCTTCGCTGTAAATTCTTCGTAAGTTGTGCCTAGCTTCGCAACAGTGTCTTTGGATTCTTGCTCAACTGCCTTAATAGTTTTTACCAACTCTATCGAAAGGTCTTCCTTAGCCTGTTCTTGTACCATGGCCTCCGATGCGCAGAGTTCTTACAACTTCTCTTCAATTTGTTGCAAGATTGCAAAAGTTTCTTCCTCGAGGGGCTTTCTCTTTGTCGAAGTTTAAGCCTCCCTTTATTTCAACACTTCAAGTTCCTTCTTTAGTTCTTTGACTTATGCAAATCGATGGAGTCTCTCTATTGCTGGCAGGGTTTTCATCTATGCATTTAGAGCATCTAGCTCTATTTGTGTCTGTTGTACACTTGTTTGAACCTGCAGCAGCTGAGGGTCTTCTTGGAGTGTGGTCCAAACTCTCGTCACTTCATCCAACAAATTTTGGCACTTATCTATTTCACTGGATTCCTTCACTTCTGGTGCTCTAAGTTATGTCTCATTCGGTGGTGTCTTCGAGAGATTATGTTCTTCCAAGGTAGAAAGCTTCTCTTTATAGTCTATCTCCATGTCTGGCATTTCAGCTTTAAGATTTCTCACTACCGAACCAATATTAACGATAGTGTCCATGAACTCTGCCTACTCGTCACATTCTGGTATCTCTATGTAGACCGAAGCAACAATCTGCTCAATTCTGCGGCACTGCTCATGCGCACTTTCAAGCTCCTTAGCCTTCTGCTCATATTCTTCTTGTAATTGCTTATAATTTGCCTCTAGGTTCTCGTGTTAGCTCATAATCACCATATCCATGTCGTGGATTTCCTCGACAACTTGCAAGTGTATATTATGTAGGACTTCTAATGGTAGCATGGAAATATCAATATCCACATGCGGTAATGTCTTCGCGCCTTGACTTAATTCAGCACTCGATAAAATTACACCGAATGGGTCTATGTGGATAATGTGTGGTTGTGGCGCCATAGTTAAATCTAAGGGCTTTGTATTCTACTGAGGTGCTGCACCGAATCTTCCCTCTGATTCGGAATCACAAATCAAGTCTTTCTGGACTTGTTCCATCGTCTCTACTATGCCTTGCAAGGTTGTGAGATTCTGCTTGAGACTCGCTTGAATTTCCTCATTTTTAGTGTCTTTTAGGGCAAGCGCTTCTTCTATAAATGAGCTAACCCTTCCCGCGATGATCTCATAATCATCATCATGTAACTGCGCTTCAGATGGCAGCTTTGTTTCTTTCTGCTTCTTCTTCTGCACTTTATTTGGTACTGATCTTTCTAACTCCTTTCTCTTTTCTCCTAGTGTACTCTAAACTTCATTGGCTCCTTTGTCTTTCTCTTCGCCGGTTTCTTCGATGATCTTTACTAGTTTTTGAACACTTTCATCTGAATCATATTCGATGATCATCGGTCCCTCGACCTTCCATTCATCTATTCATTCCTTCATGATTAGATCAATACCCGCTTCATCTAGGAGGTAGTTCCCTTGGAACCATTCTGGGTTCTTTTCATGTGCCTTTTCTGAAATATAAATGGAATGCATGTCAGCTCAAAAATTTAAAGTGTGGATATACTTGAATGTTACCTTTTTGGAGATGCGCAGTGTGCGAATCATGACATTGCACAGCTACTCGTATTATGTCAGGAATACTTCATTTGACGTGCATTGTTGTTCTATCTTTAGAGTTTCCCAGAGATTTGCATATCTGGGTCCTCGACAATCTTGAATGAGAGCGGTCAAACTGACATAGTGCTTTGGCTCCTTCCTGCCAACAAAGGAAATTATCACCATCAACCAACTATAATGAAAGGTTATGCTAATTTTCTGAGTGTCACAGACATCATCAAGGAACTCATTTAGCAAATACTGACACCAGTTAAACCTTACTCCATGCGTTGTCTTCACGGCGAGGTGAATTTCTCCTACTGGTCCTTATGTTGGTCTTGCCTTCCGCAAGACTTTTCCTCCAAGCAGTTGTACTAAAAACCACCTAGCATCATCTTTTAGGTCGTCTGTGACGAATCCCTATATCCCTTTGAGAATGTTGAATTCTTCCTTCATCTATGCGGAGACTTCTTTATCTATGGTTTTTCTCTCAAAAAATGTTTTAAGTTCGTCGCCCCACTTGCTTAGACCTGTGATCCTATGGATCAAGTCTATGTTGATATCCACATTTCTGTCCATCCACAGGTAGCCTTGGTGTGTGTGCAATATCAGTGTGCGCACCACCGCGTTGAGTTCAGGACTCCTGTCGAAGTGTGGGATGCGGAGCAGGTTAAGAAGTCTAGAGTCCACAACCTCGGAGAGCCATCTCTGCACTACCAACAGTGGATTGTTCTTCACATCCATCTTTCGGCACATATATCTATCTGGTTGGAATTGAGGGTATTTAGGCTCGTCTGGGTCCTTTTTCTATTGCAGTAAGTTGAAATCCTCAAAATGACAATATGTGATCTTCCCTAGCATATTTTCTTGTTGTTTCACATGTTTGGATATAGGTGGAAGCGATATCTCATACTTTGCATTTTTGGAAATCTTTATGGTTGGTGCATCTGGTGCGTGCGGAGAAATATATGCTGGTCTTAGGTATATGGGAATTTCCTGGTCTGCTGGTGGAGTTTTCTTTATCTTAGAGTCCATTACCTTCGGCTTTACTGTTTCCACTGCAGGATCCTTTCCCTTCGAATGCATGCTTGCTATAGGATGGCATGGTGATCGGCATGAACCTTGGCCTTCATCTGTAACAGTCTTCTTGGAAGGGGTTTTCATCAACCCTTCAATCCTAGTTTTCTTAAAGATGCGCATCTCTTCGTCTATAGATGACTATTCAGACATTCACTCGCAGCACGAATATGAAACTCGGGAGCTCTATGAATTATCTGTAATACTTAGCTTGAAAATTGTGGTAACCGAATTACTATGCAAATGTCGGTATTTATAGGCACTGGAGGCCTTACCCGCATCCTTTAACGGTTAGATTAGCATTGAATGTCATGACCGTTAGCCAAATTCACCCAGGATCTTGGTCCTTTCCTTCCTTAACTGCTTTAGAACGGCTATTATTTTGTTCAATGCTCAAGCGACGTCGGAAAAACCACTGTATAACGGCTAGTTTTCAGTTCTAACCGCTATTTTGAGGTGTTGCATCGAATTGCGTGTATGGGTCGGTTATTTTGAGGTGTTACATCGAACTGTGCGGTGCTACTTTTCTTCATACTAGTCTTCGCATCCATCCTGTTTCTTTTGATCTGCGCGGCTGCATTTTGAACTTCGCAATTGCGTGCTTCTACTTCTCTTTTTTTTTCTCTGCACAGCTTCACTGAAGGTTCTGCGAAGTAGGACTATCTCTGTAAGGTTTTAGTCTACTTCCATTGATTAAACCATGTATATTTTATCCGGCTAATGTGGCTAACTGAACTGCGCCACCGTCAGTAACATGCATAACAGTATATGGCCCCAACCAATGCACTTTAAATTTCCCAGGAAATTTCATAAACTTATTATCATACAGGAGGACAAGGTCTCCTACCTGGAATATTGTGCACTTAATATGGCAATCATGCCATGCTTTTTCTCTGTCCTTCTGCACTTTCTAGTGAAAACCTGCAATGAAGCGATCTTCCTCCAAACCAACCAAGTGTAGAAGTCTTTCTTGCAGTGTCTCTTCATCTGCCATGTCTGTGAATGCAGCAATTATTAATCTTCGTACAATATACTCCATCGGCATCATAGCTTCCTATCCATAGACCAATCTGAAAGGTGTATGGCCTACCAGTTTCTTACAAGTTGTTCGGTATGCCCATAATACAGTTGGAATGCGTAGATCCCAATCATCTCTGTTTGTATTGCATACTTTGGTCAGCGCATTCTCCAACACCTTGTTGATAGCCTGAACAGTTCCATTTTCATGTGGATGATATGGCGTGCTCCTCTGATGATGGATCTGAAATTCTTCAGTTAGGGCTGCAATTGTCTTATTCAAAAAATGAGTTCCTTGATCACTCATTAAAATCTTTGGGCATCCAAATCTGGTTAGGATATCCTCAAAGATGAACTGCGCGACAGTAATTGCACTTCAGTCCTTCACTGGTTTAGATTCTTCCCATCTGGTAAGATAATGCGTCGCGGTGATAATGTATCTCACACCAGTTCTCTTCCCTGGTTGGTTAATAGGTCCCACAAAATCAATAACCCATTTGTCAAATGCCTGTAAAGTCAATTGTGGTCTTAATGGCATTTCGTCTCTGCGTGACAGCTTTCCTGTACTCTCGAAAACATCACAACTGCAGCAATGTTACTTTGAATCTTTGTGTAGTGTTGGCCACCATATCCCACCTCTTAGTGTCTTCTGCGCAGTGGCTCTTCCTGCGTAGTGACCTCCAAAGACACCTAAATGTGCCTCAGCCAATATAAATGGCTTCTCATCTCTAACACGCATCTTCGCGGCACTTCATCTGGTCCCAACTTGTATAACTAGTCTGCAATGATAGTGAAGTCTGCATCTTTAACTACTAGCTACTTCTTCTGCTGCGCAATGAACTCTATTGGTGCAAATCTCATAGTCAAGAAGTCTACAATTTCCTTATAATACTCATCTATGATCTTTATGTAAAATAAATGCGCGTCAGGTAGATTGTCTTCAATATTAGTGGGTGCTTCTCCTGACTCAATCCTTGAGAGATGGTCAGGTCCTAGGTTTAGTCTTCCTAGCTTAACAATAATCTAAAAGTCATATTCCTCGAAAAGAAACAACCACCTGCAAATTCTTCCCCCTAACATTGGCTTATTGACCAGATACTTTAAAGTTGAATGGTCAGTGTACATGGAGAAGTGCGCACCCAGCAAATAGTGCCTAAATTTCTATAGTGTGTAGACCATAGTTAGACCCTCTCTTTCTGTGGTCGTGCAGTTCTTTTCGGCAAAAGATAGCTTTCGACTTGAAAATGAAATGGGATGATCAATGCCCCCTTCACCTAGTTGAACGAGCACAATGCCCAACGCTATAAATGAAGCATCAACATGTACGTGGAATGGTTTATTCCAATCTAGAGAAACAAGGATAGGCGCAGTTACCATTTTCTCCTTTAGTATGTCCAATCCTTTCTCGCATTCTGCATTCCAGATGAACTACGCTTCTTTCTTCAGAAGTTTCTCCATTGGCGCGGTTATCTGCGCATAACCCTTGATGAATTTTATGTAATATCTGGTATGTCCCAAAGTTGTGCGAAGTTGCTTTACTGAGTTCGGTGCAGGTAAATATACAATCACTGTGATCTTCGCAGGATCAACCATCAGACCTTGCTTGCACACAATGTGTCCCAGTAGGATACCATAGGGTACACAGAAAATACATTTCTTCAAATTCAAGGAGATTTGATGTTTCCTGACCTTAGCTAACATTATTCTGAGGTTCTCATAATGGTTCTTCAACAAACCAAATACAATCCAATCATCAAAATAGACTTTTAAAAATTTATGGATAAAATCTTTGAATGCAGCCAAAACAACTCTAGAAAAAATAGTAGGTGCATTCTTCAATCCAAATGGCATAATTGTATACTGATATGATCCCCATTCAATAGAAAAAGTGGTATTATGCATGTCTGTTGAGTCTATTCTAATTTGATGGTACCTAGAGAATCCATCAGTAATGAGTAGGCCTCATTTCCTCCAAAATTGTCCAATACTTCATCTGTAAATGGAGTAGGAAATGGATAATGTAAGGATGCATCATTCAACTTCCTCAGATCTACACAGATTTTGATTTCTCCTTTAGTCTTTTTGTCCTAGAGAACCATAGGGATTATCCACTCGGATTCTTCGCTCACTAATCCATGCATCGAGCATCTTGTCTAGTTTTGCCTTCACTCTTTCATTGTATCTTGGATTCAGTCTATAAGGCCTCTGTCTGATAGGATTCACACCTTGCTTGAGAGGTATCTTCATCACTCCCAAGCCACCCAAAATGCCTTTCATTTCAGCGAACTTCGTTGGAAATAAATCCTGATACTCATGTAGAAGGTATACGATCTACGCGAACGTTTCATCATCCCAGTAGTCCCCAATAGATGCGAACTTTGGATCTTCACTTGTGCCAATATTAACCTTTTTCGTCTTGACAGGGCCGCTCATGTCTAGAATTTCTAATGGAGGTCCCTCTACGTCGTGTACACCCGCTGACTCATGTATATTAACATTGTGCAGATCCTCCTCATCACTTTGCTCTGCATCTTCTTCATATTCAACGAGGTTATAACATTCAAGGGCATATTCTATCATTTTTGCCCACTTTGGTTGTAGGTTCACAGGTACCTTGACATCTTCAAATATCTTGTCTTTGATGGCCTCTAATGCCTCGTTTGTACTTGGACATTCCTCTTTGAATATCGTTTCTTTGATAACCTAGAAAGACTCATTTATGCTTATACAATCATCTTCAAAGCTGAAGTTTCTCTGGAAATTCGTAGTTAAAATAGACCAATTTGTGGTTCCTCTGCAAAGCTCTACGTCTGTGTACCAATTCTTTGGAATCTTCTCTAGTGTGTGCACAAACATATGAGCCCATTATGTCTGTGGTCTGTTTATCCATGCTTGTGAGTCTCTATGTGATCCCTTGGATCGATTTGTCCATTATACTTGTGCATTGTCAGCGCAACTTTCTCTGCGAATCTTATTTGCATCATATGCTTGCACTATTCCCATGTGGTCGGAGTGTTCTTATGCACGACCCACCATCTGGCAGGTGTAGCACACAGTGCTATATCCAACGCTGGTATGCAATGTTCAGCTGAAACTGATACAACATGTTCTTAAAAAAAGGTATAGATGTTGGCTGAACCATCATAAGTGGGGAATGGACTTACCTATGTTCCAATCCAGTGCAGTGATTTGGTGATCTGTGCACATTTTCTTACAGACACTTCATGCAATCTGCTTTGCCAGTTCTCTAGTCCTGCGTCGGAGTCTGATACACAAGAACTGTCGCATCGCCAACTAAGCATTCCATCAGTTGTAGGATTGATGGGGTCAACGTGGTTTGCTGTCATCTTATAGATGTGATCAAGGTCATGAGATCTACATTCTTCTCTGATCGGCTCAGTGTATCTCGATCCTTGTAAAGGGTCCAAGGGCACGATGACCCTGATATCCGCCCCTTCAAATATCATATGTTTTTTCTTCAAGTCGATGATCGCATGGTTATTCACGGCCCAATCTATCCCTAGTAGTGCTAGATAAGGTTGACTATCATCTACAATTTCAATAACCTGTAAGTTTGCATGAATTCGCACTCCATCGATGTCAACGAGAACATTCGCTAATCTTCCAAAGGGTATGACCTTCCGCTGGTGTGCCAATCTCAACTGTATGGGTGACCATGACAACTTTGGTTTCCCCATCTTCTCCCATGTCTGCTTGGTCAATACATTCACTTCAGATCCTAAATCAAGGATGATCTCATCCATCTCATAATCTCCAATCTACTCGTTCAGTCGCATTTCTCTTTCGGTTCTTTTGTGGCCCTTGATATGGTGAACCACTATGTTTGCTTCATTTGATAGATTGTACTTCTCATAATGACTTAACAGGCTCTGTAATTCTGCTAAGGCATTCTCATGCTTTAATATCTTCAGGAAGCTCTGTAACAACTGCGCAACAGGTCTTATCAAGTCTGTCGCAATTCGTGTATGGTCATATGAGGTTGGCATATCTTTTATCGGTGAAGTCTCAGTTCGCAATTTGATTCTTGGACTTACAGGTGTTGGTTCCTTCAAAGTTTCCCGTGCTTCTGCGAATACTTCTTTGCTCCGTTCTAGATTGAAAGAAGGTGCTTTCCCAGTTGCTTTTCTAATCCAAACCCCATCAGTAGGTATCCGGTTGGTGTGGTGCTCTCCAGAAGTCGAGGCTTCTGATTCTTTATCCCTTCCTATTGCAACACCACTTCGCGTTACAACATTGATGTTTGGATCTCTTTTCTCTATTGCGATCATCTGAACATTCGGGTTTGGTGCTTCTATTCTTATCTCCTGCATATTTTCTTGCAATATTGGGCATGCTTCAATAACACGGTCATAATATTTACAGTATCTACATGTAGTACAGGGATTGGTACAGTCTCTAGATAGATGACCAGGCTAAGCGCAATTATAACAGATCATCTGACCTCTTCCTCTTCTTGGGCCAGTATTTCTTCCTTTTCCTCGGAATCCACCACGGCCTCTATATGCACCTTGATCACACTGCGCATTATCATGGTTTTGCGGTGTTTCTTCTTGAACTCTATAAACATCGTGCTTCCTTTCTTTCATCAGGTCATATGCTCTACAGTTGGAATCATCATGCCCAACTGATTTACAGAAATTGCAATACAAATTCTTGGGTGCTCTCACATACTTTTAGATCAAATAACAATCCTCAGGTCGATGTCCTCTACATCAACAGATTTCACACCACGGTCCTTGCTGTTGATTTAGTGGATTTGGTGCTCAACTATCAATGTAATCTTTGAAGACTGTACAGTGTTCTTTTGAGTGTCCCTCTGCTTTACATTTTGTACACCAGATTTCTTCTATGACTTCCTTTCCTTTCTTAATGTCCCGGAGTTGTAAGGTTAGAGTCGCTAACTGGTTCTGGATCTGGATCATTCTTTGGCTTGTTTCTCCTATTAGCGAAACCTCTAGCTTCATCGTGATGTCTAAGGCTTCTATCTGCGCTGCAACCTTCTATTGCATCAACGACAGTATGATATGTGGCAACAGCGCAGCTATGAACCACTCTTGGTGCTATTGCGGTGCGATGTCAAAGCTTACTTGGTCTAACAATGCATTAAACTTCTGGTCAAATTCCCATAATGACTCAGTTGTTTTCTGCTGAATCTCTTTTAGCTCTGTTATACATTGTGATTCAAACTTCGATTTCTTGAACTCTCTTAAGAGGGCAGCCTTAATATCCGGTAGCGTTCTATTCTGTCCGACAGAATATTTCATAAACCAAGTTAAGGCTCTGTCCCTAAATGTACTGATGAGTTATGCGTACTTAACAACATCATCTTGGACTTGCTTAACGTTCCACACGGCTCACATAGAAACCAATGTTGCGCAGGGTCTTCGAGACCCGTTCCTTTAAATATCAACAGTTTTATGTCGTTAGTCATTCTCCTTCTAGGTGGTACAGTGTTCGACACAGTGTTTTGTACGGTGTTAGGGATGTTACTGCATGGAATGTTCTGAGTACTCACTCATGTGGTGTTACTAGTATTGACAACTAAAGGGTTCTTAATATTAGGAGGCGCAGTGTTCTGAACTAGCGGATTCTGAGGGGTAATGGGCTGATAGGTAGCTACACGAGGAGTTTCGCTATCAGGCTCAACTTGGAACTCAATTTCTGTAGGGAGTTCATGTTCTTTAGAGTTCTTTTCTGTACTAACCTTATATCTTTTACCACTTCTTAATACATGACTATCTTCTTCTGTATCACTTTAAGTATTATCGACCATTACAGACTCAAAACAACTATGTATCTTACTGCATTCTTAAAACTCCTTTTCAGCTAAAAGCATTTTGATATATAAACTCAGATTGTTGAGGTACTTACCTTTGAATCCTTTGAAGAACTCGGCCTCTGCTGCACTATAGGACTTCAACGTGTCCACAATGAACTCTATCACGAAGCCCTCTAGTATGCTATCAACCCAAAAGTCGACTGCCCATGAGAGTGTAATATCTACTGCTTTGAGCCTCTAAATAAGCTCTGGGTTCCACTCGGTAGGTGCTCCTTGGAAACACTCCTTTCGGCCTGCGAGTCTTGATAACCATTCGTGCAACTCATTTCCAAAGGTTGCGAAGAAATTTTCGTGAATGTACTTCCACAAATATTTATGTAGCCACTCGATGTCAGATAGATGCGGATGTCTATTCTCCTTTCTGGCAAAATCCCTTTCTGTCTTGTCCACCCAATTCCATATTTCTGTTTTCTCAGGATTCCAATTTTCAGTGCTCATCACCAGTTCAAGCGCGGCAACATAACCATTTGTTGGCTCTATATATGTTCTTTAAGATTTTCCAAGATAGAACCAAGTTCTGCACGGTTCAGGGAACCAACAAAACCCCTTGTTGCCAGCCCTTTCGGAAATAGTCTGCGAGCAGGCTTAGGTCTCACCCAAGGTGAAGTTATGGGGAGGTTGCGGAATCAAGTTTCCACAGTCGGGTGATGCGCGCTTCAACAGATTTCTAAACTGCACGAAATTCACCTACTTCACGGTTGATACTTAGGCTATCACGCATCTAGGGACTGCGCGATACTGGACTAAGTGCTTAAGAACAGGATAGTGCTACTGAGGACTGTGCGGCCTCTTCAATACTCGCACAACTTCAACATACCTAACTTAATTCTAACTTAGGCATTCAACAAGCATATTAGACTGTAAACCTTGCAAATTTATACAACACAATGATCTTCAACGTAACTGCGCACTCCGGTGCTGCACTTCAGAGAATCGCACTATAGAGACTTAGCTAGCTTAAGTGTTTACCCAATCAACTTATGCATTCATCTTAATTAGAACTACTTGCATCCAACATTCATCCATATGCATTCAACACTTAGCGTATTATTCCTATCATTCATTCTTTTGGGGAATATACATGAAAGAAAATGTACATTTACTCTTAAACAGGAATTTAACCATTCATCAAAAGCAAATACACAGATGCAAACACATATTCAATCGCATAACACAAGGATTTAACGTGTTTCAACGCCAGGATGAGAGCTACTTCCACATGAACTGTTGATTATATTATCAATGGGAAGGGTTCAACAGTTCCAGTCTGTGCACTTAGTTGCAGACTCTCTTCTCTCTCAGTAGGTCTCTATGCACACAGCTGCAGAGCCTTTTTATATTCAGTCTCTCAACAGATATCAATATTCAACATACATAAAAATAAACCTAACCCTTTCCCTTAAAAAATATGCCCTTATATAGATTGTGCCCTTAGGTCAGGCCTGTTACAAGGCAATGGGCCAAAACCCTAAGGTTCCCAAAAAATGGTGCAGTTACCTCGCTAACCAGGACTGTTAGGCTCTGATAGCGACTCGTCGCCATGGCCATCCTTCTGCATGTGGTCACATTGCTTTCAACCCCTCTGTCAAGCGCATGCCGACAAGTCGCTTTCATCCCGTCATTCCTTCTCTAACGGCTTCATGCAGCCGGTTTACGTAGTGCTGCCTTTGCTCGTGTGACCGGTCGCTTTCCTTCTTCGCCACTCCTTACCCGCCTGCTAGGAATCACATAGTATCTTAACCAAAATAGAAGGCCGATGGGTCTCACCGGAATTTATACTGTTTTCCGTCCAAAACTCTTCCTTGCTGGATCTTCCTAGAGCTGGCACTTCACAGCGCTATATCTCCGCAACACAGTAACTTCGCGGTGTTGGCTCTCTTACTCTGCCGATGCTGTGCTACGCTATTTCCTCACAGCTACCAAAACAAACTTGTCCAAAATTGGCTTACCTGGGCTAGGCCCAACATAAAAAAGGAACCATCAACCTTTATGAATCTCATTGGTGTGATAATGCAGCTAACGTGAGCATGTGAGAAACAACCATTCCAAAGGGAATTGAGGCATCCCTTCAAGTGGTCCAAGGGGCTTATCAATGAGGGTTATGAGGATAGGGTATAGGATTCCTTTGGGTCTATCCTCTGGAATGAATGTGCTGATGTACGAAAAGGGAGACCTACAACTAGCAAGGAAATGATGTTTCCTTGACAAACGCTCAAGGGATACAAGCAAAGAGTGATAGAACTAGACATGGGACTAAGACACCAGTAGGAGATATAAGGGAAACTGAGTAATTGACACCCAAAATTCCTTTGTTCAGAGTCTGATATCATGGATGAGCTGACAACATATGTGAAATTAATCTTCAGAAGGGACACAATTGGGATACAAGGAACTATGACTACAATGGGGCACAATCAAAGAGGGGGTGTACTAATGACATCAAGGTTACTCCAAGGGTGACTCATCACAAAATACTATGAACAAAGGAAACTATGGATGCTACTGCAAAGAAGGGACTATATGTGATCTATAGAGGTGCTAAGAATCACCATTTGTAAATGGATTCTCCGATGCGTGGGGCATAAAGCATACTGTGGATTTGAACTTCACAATCATAGCTTCCCAAATGAATGGGCATCTAGAAAAAAGAGGTGCTTAAAAGCATCGTTGAATCATGGTTGGTGAGAAAGAAGGCCACCTCAGTAATATAAAATGATAGGCAATGAGGTAAGTGTCCAATGAACTGATTAGATGGTTCAACTGGGTAAATGATTGAAGCAGGGGTTTTGATAAAGAGTGGAACACTTGTGGTAGCCTCCTTACTGTACGATGAATGGAAACACAATAACGTCATTTTGTAGTATGGATGGAGTGGAGGGATCATGAATATGCAATGTAGATCATCAAAATGACTTTAGTGAACATAAATGTGAGAGTCCATAGGGTAAGCCAATGAGTATTTATGATAGATTAATATGAAGTTTGGTGTGACTCAGAGACTACAAGGAATCCCAAACCTATGGAAATTGCAATTGCATGGGTACCAAACGACAAAGGGCACTAAATGGTCACCCATGTAAGGTA
Organism: Larix kaempferi; assembly: GCA_027924585.1. NCBI lineage: Eukaryota > Viridiplantae > Streptophyta > Pinopsida > Pinales > Pinaceae > Larix > Larix kaempferi. Next base: position 808,296 of record BSBM01000642.1, on the reverse strand, counting down.
GGTTCTAATTGTTGGGTAAGGGCGAATGTAAGGGTGGATGGGCTTGCCCACTTACTTGAACATAGTGGGGGTTCCAACAAGTATAAAATGGGATAAATAACGTTGATGCGTATAATATTCTACAAGGGTGATTACATATATGCCATTTTGAAGTTTTATACCTATAGAGAGAAATTATTGACTAAAACAAGTAGATGTCAACGCAACCTGAACATGTACACGTGTAAATGATACTCGGGGGTAAATATGATTTTGGAAATAACATCTAGTGTACAAGTTCATAAAATAACTACTTACATGAGTGTCAAAACCCATAAATTTCGAAAAATTTAAATTTTTTTAATAGCAAGTAATATTAATAAATGCATTCATTGATCTGTTTGATTTGTTACATGATCTTAAAAGTGTCTGAATGATCTGTTGTTATACTTAGATTTCATTATAAGTTTCTTTACCGTTGCTGATTGTTTTTCTGCTTTTCAACCACAAGGGGGAGTTGTCATAGCAGACTGGGCTTACTTAGCTTCCGAGCTAATGCATCAAATTGTCTTTCTCTTACAGATATACAGGTAAAGTATGGGTCACTGCAAATAATCTTTAAAGCATTATAATTTCATTTAACTGTACCAAATCATTCAGTAAAAGTCTAACATGCTAGACAGGTTGTCAAGTGTTTAAAGGTAGAAATCCCTTCCGGTGATATTCATGTAATCTTACTGATAGAGAGTTGGAATTTACATGAGAATATGATAGCTATTGTTCTTGATCAAAATGACTTAAGTATCCCTATGGAGTATTGTTTCCTTGATATTATTATTGTGTTGCAATAATATCTCTTATCTAGCACTGTATAATGTCACTGGATTAAGATATTCAGACCACTTTTACTTATCTGTTGTTACTGTATGATACCAAGTTAAATAGACTTGAATTATAATTTCGATTTACAACTTGAATGCACAGGAAACATCTGATACAAGTCTTCTCTTATCATTTTAGGGGTTTAGCATTGATTATAAACTACTTCTATTTGTAAGATCAACGGTTGATAAATTTTGTAAGCACCTTCAGGCTTAGTCCTAAATCATCATGATTGATTTCATTTATGATATTTTCAGACTATACTGTCACCAAGTGTGGTTATAATAAATCACCTAAATCTGCCTGACATACAATCACTTTAACATCCTTGTACTTCTTGGGTAAGAAGAGTAACAAGTCTATTCATTATTACAAAGAATTCAAGGACTTATTTAAGAAGCTAAGAATATAGTAATAACAACAATTATTACTCCATTCTACACCTCAATGTCTTATAGACTTATTAGAAATGTTTTATCTGTTGTCTTCCACAAGGGACTAGGGTATAGGGCAAATGGTGAAGAGTTTTTATGGAACACTTCATAGCTAACATATTAACCATATTGTTTCAACCATTCTAAATAAAAATCATTTCCTTTTTGTCTTAAATTACCTTCACGACTGAAAATTCTAACGATAATTGAATTGCAAGGTTTAATAGAACAAGCTTTTAAAGACTTCTATGTATTACTTGATGCATTGTTCTAACATGGATATGATGGCAGGTTTTACTTTATGGGTTCACGACCACCATGGGATATCTATCCTATGAATATCCTAGGATCTTGGTGTACCATGCTATGATTTTTAATTGAAAATAAACAATTGAAACACAACGAGGAACTATGGAACGTAGACCCACTGCATGGGAATATTAAAACGCTACGTGGATGTTTGGGAGCCAAGTGTTGATGGTATAAATCCGTTGACTAACCCTACCTTATCATTTTCCCTTTGCCTTCGGACTTGGTCTCTCGACGAACCCTCCTGGTCCGGTCTCCATTGTTACATTGTGCTAGCAGCTCACATGCTGCCTCAAACCTTCGTATTTGTTCATGGCATTGTCTGGGAGTCATTTTTTTTGCTGTTTGGCAGCTGTGAGGTTGTTATGACCTAGGGTTTATCTTTTTGCTACCCGAATTAACCCTGTCGCGGCTTCCATCGTCTGCAATGTTCTTAGTTTGGTTTTGTTTAAGCTTCTCGGATGGATGATAACCCATTGCTTCTGGTAACTCGTTCTCTTGTGCAAATGCTGGGGCTTATCCTTCTTCGTCTCGTGGCTATCAGTCTATCTACTATATTTGCACTCCATTTGCAACACCGGTAAGCTACAGAAATTCCATCTTAGTTTTCTGATTACAAGAAATTGTTTTATTTTTAAGAATAAAAATTTGTAACTGATTCGTATTTTGTTATATGCAAGTGTTGGCTACTTATGAAGGTGTAAACGACACAACCTTCGGCGCTTTGCACTTACCGGGTAAGCCTGGTTTCACCATGGCTTTTCCTCCTTGCTAGTTGTTAGAGTGTTTAGGGTTTTGGTTTTGGGAAGAATAACTCTGTGACTATCTCCGCTTTGTTAAGTCTTGTAACTGCTTGTCACCACAAGTTTCTTGACAGATTTAACCCTGTGTTGTAAAGGGAATGTTATGGCTTCGGTCAAGATTGTAATTACTAGCTTTGCTTTCGTGTTGAAAGACTTCTGTAGATAAAATACTGTGAGAATATAGATAGATGGTAAGAGTAGTGAGTCTACCTGTTGATGAGGTTACGGCTTCCATACAACTGTTTTCCTATTCTAAAATCTGAATTGGTTCAGGGTTTCTGCCAGGTGTTTTGATAATATAAAATATTATAAAGCTCTACTGTATCTTTGAGCTTGTTTAACGCGTATAATTTTCTTATTTATCTGTCTTTATAAATGCTTATTTATGAATCTAAGCTGCGGCCTTAGGTGAATTTCGTTGTCTGCAACCTTTATATTTATTTTATTTAAAAACAAATACTGGGAGGATAGGGTTCCACTCGACCTCCACAGTCGTGGTTTGTTTTAGTTGTTTAGTTTATTGTTGTGATTATAACTCTGGCGGGAATTAGAGTTAAGTGAAAGTTAAAACATAAATAATAAAAACTCGATACTGAGTTGAATATGGATTTGTTGTTCCTGTGGTTTGTATAGACGATAACTAGGTTATTTTAAACTGTTAAAGTCTTTAGGTTAAGGAGTTGTGAACCTGTGAACTGAGATTTCCTCTCGTTTGATTAAACTGGGCTGTTAGGGTTTGATAATACGTTTTTGTTATGAATTTTCCTGTGTAATTGAACTTTGATAATAAGACATATTAATAATCTCCTTATATATTTGAGCTAGTGTATGGCGTGAATTTAGAATCTAAGTTTTTAAAATCACTTATACAGTGAACCTGAGCTACGGCCGTAGGTAATATTGTTGTCTTAAGTTCTAATAATTTCTTATTTCAACAAGCTGAAAATTTGGGGTTCGGTTCGAGCTCCACAGTCAAGATTTTGTTTATTTTCTTGCTCTGCTATTACGATTAGGATTCTGTGGAAAGCTGGAAGTTTAAGGGAAGATAGTACTATTCTGTTTAAGCTCGATGTCGAGCTAGATATTGTCCTGTTACTTCTTTTGTTTTTAAAACCATAACTAGTTTATATACTGTTACTACATTCTGTGTGATGAATTTCTATATTTTTATAAATGCTTCTTTTAAAAAAATGGGCTGCGGCCATAAATGAAATCGATGCCTTAATTATTAGAATTTAATTTGCTAGTAATATCTGGAATGATAGGGTTTTAAATCGATAGTTATGATTTGTTTAAATGACTATTATGTCAATAGGAAAATGACTCTGTCGATACTGTGAGTCAAGTGAAGAATATAACTAAAAGTTTTGAACTCTATAATGAGCTAATAATACTGTTCTGTTAATTCGAATACGATTTTGTTGGTACATGAAAGTTTAAGGAAAGATAATACTGTATTGTTCAAGTTTACTATTGTTCCTATTATTGTTTATTTATTTTCTTATAATATACAGAGTACTATTACTTTATAAGTGAACTTGCTTATCTATTCAACAAATATAATTAATTAGGTTTATAAATATAACTATAAACTATTACATAAAGTATTAATATTTACTACATAAATTGTACATTAATAGTAATATAACAAAAATATTACAACATACTAACGATACAGAAAAACACAGTAACTCTTAAAATCTTATGACTGATATTCTGAGATATTAAATTCACCAAACTAATTAATTACTCCTCAGACATATTAATAATAAACACAACATACATTCATTCATCTCTAATAAACATAAAAGAATAAATAGCAGAACCTGTTTCTGTGGACAACAACAGCAATGGGAGGCTGTTCCTCCCTACCAACTCCTGGAGAGTTCCCAGACAGCACTTCTCAGGACCCCCGAGCTTGCTCTGGTCTCCCTGGTTGGAACTAGGTGCAACAGAATAATTCACTCAGCCCAAACAGCTATACTGGAACCAAGTTACTGCAGCCTTCCTCTCAAACAACTCCCTTACTGTATATTTCCCTCTTCCTCAATGGGACTTTTGAATAACATTCACCTGAATGTATTCTCCCTCCAGAACAATTCGAACCCTCAGCTCAGTTCATTGAGTACTATTTAAAAGATTGCCTAGGTCTTTGTTGGGTTAACTGTCATTAATGAGCCACCTGCTCAGATTCCACTTTCTTGGGGAATCATGACCCCAAATATAGGGAAGTTGCCACCTGCAAATTAGGAAGTGTTTGAGGATGCTGCCACTTGTCTTTTGCCTTTCCACCTAGTTCCATCCACCAGTTTGACCAGTAACCTCTTTTAACAGCTCTCCCATGCTGTTGTCTCCATAATTTATTTATTAATAATAAAATATTCTGAATTACATTCCATTTCTAGTGACTCTGCTGAGTCATCAATTCCTACTTAGCATTAAATTTAACATAATGTCTCAGGAATATAATAAAATAATTACATAATTTTTACAAAATTGGGGTATGTGACAATGAGGGCACACAAATCGAGGTTGTCTGAAAATGGCCCAAAAAGAGTTTGGTGATCATGAAAAATGCTTTCCATAATCACAAAGAGCACGGAATGCTAATTCCAATGGCACAAAAGGAATAAAAAACGGACGTTCTATGACTCTTATATACATTTATACATATGGACATGGATGTGACACTTTATATTTTTTGAGCCCCTTTATTTTATGAGGGGTGTGATGTTGATTTACATGTGTATGCAAAATGATATGAAATGAAAATGTATGGTTTTGTTTCATTGTTACTAATGATTAATGTGCAACTCTCGAATATCATTATTCATTTGATTTGCAATAATGTTGAAACACATGGGGACATGAATGAACATAATGGATTCAAAAGGTCTAACTAATTTTTTAGTGCATGGGAACGTTCTAAAGAGGCAAGGATTGCATACCTATTAATAATTATTCAATTATGCAACAAGTAGTTGGGAATCGAGGTAAACATGAAGGTGACGAATACTCATGTGTACAACATCAGTCAAGAGACCAATCATAACATCCTATTCTTCCTAGTTATTTATGGTTGTACCTAAGCACGCACCACTAATGTGAATGAGGGCATGTGACGAGGAATAAAGTACCCATGCAACCAAGGCGAGAGTTGGATAGTATCAATTCGAACGTCAACATAACTGACTTACATGGTGGGGTAAGGATCCATCTGATAAGGCCAAGGAAAGAAACAATGAGGCCCTTTTTTGAAAAAAGGATGACACAAAAAGGGGAAAGCTATAGTACAATGAGTAGAAAGTTCAGTCAAGTTAAGAATACAATCTCTTGAGATATAACCCACTATGGGGGTTCTACAAGAGGCGACCTTCTGAATCGGCAAGGATGTATTCCCTCTTACCGAGATAGTGTTTGACAATGTATTGTCCCTTCCACATAGATTCAAACCTTCCCTTTCCATGTTTATCATGGGTTTAGTCATAAATAGGGACTAGGTCACCTCCTTGAAGGTGCGAGAGTGGACATGAGAGTCATAATGGGATTTTGATTGATGCTTCGTAGCTTCAATCCTCTGGATTTACACATGATGATCTTCATCAACTTTTTCAAGCGTTAACAAGTGTTGTTCCATAGGAGATTTATTTGGAAACAGCTCGACGACGAGGTGCAGGGACAGGGTTTGGCCCTCGATTGGTACGACTGATTCCACTCCATGCACGAGGTGGAAAGGAGTGAATCCCATCATGGTTTTTCATTGATGTACGATAGGCCCAAAGGGATGGAAAGAACATATGATTCCAATTGGATTTGTGTTTATCCACTGTCCCTTGGAGCATGGTTTTTAGGATTTTGTTGAGGAACTCCACCTATCCATTTCCCTGAGGGTTATAGGAGGAGGAGAATTGGTGTTCAAATGTTAAAGGGTAATATAGTTCTTTCTAGATGACATCCTCAAAATGAGAACCGTGGTCAGACACTAGTTGGAGCGGTACAACAAACTGAGTGATAACATGGTTAAAAAAGAAACACGCCATGGTTTCAACGATACAATTAAAGGTCGGCATGAACTTATCCCACTTGGTGAAGTAGTCAATGGCCAAAATTATGTACTTATGGCCACCATCCAATTGGGGATTTAATTCCATAAAGTCAATGGCCCATTTGTAAAAAGGGCCAATAGTGACCAACAGATGAAGTGGCGTAGGAGGGGTTCTCTTCTTTAGGGAAAAAAGATGGCAATTGCGGTAGTATTTGACTACCTCAATGCAATCAGAAAATAAGGTTTGCCATAAATAACGGGCATGGAAGAATTTTTGGGTAGTGAGAATCCCAGGGAGATGATCGCCGCAAGCTCTACTATCACAGTTGTTTAGGACTTGTTCAGATTCTACATGAGTGAGACATCACCGCAAATTGGTTTCGACCCATCAACGATAAAGGACATCACCAATGAGTAAATAACGACGGGATTGTTGAAAGATGCAACGATGCTCTTCACAGCTAAGGTGATGTCTAAATTTCTAGGTGTGTAGATAAACCAAGATGTCTCCGTACCAAGGATCATCAGACCAAATTGTGAACAAATCCTCATCAGGTAGATGATCAATGATAAGGGGGCACAACATACTTAGATGGTAAGTCTGTGATGAGTTGTGCAAAATCGAAGGACATGGTGCTCTTGGGAGTTACAAACTCAAGGTCACATGCTTACATGATAATGATCCATTTAGTGATGTGACCTTGAATAAGCCATCAATTTAGGAGATACAACATTGGGTTTGAATAAGATGCTACTTTGGTTCGACTCATAAGAATGTAATGGTGTAGCTTTTGAACCGAAAAAATGATGGAAACGACCCACTTCTCCTCACGAGGATAACGGAGTGGGGAACCAAACAGGTTCAGAATGACATAGTAGATGACGTGATCTTGACAAGCAGTGTCTTCTAAAACTAGAAATCCAGTGACGACATATTCGGATGCCGAAATGTAAAGGATAAATCCTTCGTGAAATTTGGTGGAGAGATCAAAGGAACGGAAGTCACATCCTTCTTTAACCCATCGAAGGTTGATTGCTCTTGTTTCTCCCAAACAAAAGGAACATTGGTTCATAGTAGACACAAAAATCTGTGTATGATCATTGCTTAGTGTGGAATAAAATTGCGTAAAAAATTGGCCTTACCCTAGAGACTCGGCAATTGGCACAAAGTTCACAAAGGGGGAAGGTTGAGGATTGCTTGAACCTTCAAGGGATAAAAAAACAATCCCTTTCTAGGAAACAATGAATCCCAGTAGTCGGCTCTTAGGTACACAAAAAATAGACATGAGAGGGTTCAAGTGGATGTTGTACTTTCTACATCGAAGAAACACTTGGAGGAGGTCCACCAAGTGTTGCGAGTGCTTTTTGGATCGTGAAGTAAGGTCATCCAAGTATACAAGGATAATGTGAACCAATTCATGGAAACGATATGACATGGTGCACTGAAAGGTGGCACCATCATTTTTCATCCCAAATAGCATGACTCGTTAGGAAAATGTGCCCCAACGTGTGGTAATGGAATTCTTGTACTGATCCTGTTTACGGATTTGAATCTGGTTGTAACCCAAAAAACTATCCATAAAGGATAAGACATCATGTTTTTCACAAGCGTCGATGATTTGATCAATAAAAAGGGGTGGGAAAGTTTCTTTTTGGATAGGATAGATTCAAATCATGAAAATCAATACAAACATGAATGGTGCCTTGTTTTTGTTCATGGGGACTAGGTTTGATACCATGATAGTATAATAAATTTGATAAATGAATCATGATTTGCTCAGTTTTTCAATCACATACTTGTTGGATGAAGATTTTGAGGGGTGGATAGGCCTTTGTTTTTTACGAACTGGTGCCTCATCAGGCCATGTATCAATGTGATGTTTGAAAATGGCAAGATCTAGGCTAGGAATTTCAGTGTATGACCAAGCAAATACATCATGAAATTTCGGGAAGAGCATTTTCTATGTAGAAATCTCTTCAGGGGTGCAATTGGAACCTATTGTGATATTTTATGTGACACTAGGTTTGACTGAGATATCCACTAAGATGGTGGGAGAAATGCTTTCCATATTCCCTTCTTTGAATATGTTAGGAGATGGGATTGGATTATTTAACCAATCAAATTTCCTGTGAGGTATAAAATATTTTTAATCGATGGAGAATTGGTATGAAGATGTGCACGAACGAGCTGATTTGTTAAGAATAAAGTCCACATGATGGTTCATATCATCGCAAGGAAAGTCAGGTTCTGTGAGCATTTGTAGAATATCTTCGTCACTTTGAAAGGTTCAATTTTCCAATTCATGGGATCCTGACTCTGTTGAATGCGTAAGGGCATCACGAGATACTTCAGGAAGTTCACTGGACAATGAGATGAAACAAATGGTTTTTGTCTCGCTTGAAGAAGTAGATGGAGGGTGAACCTCTTTGATGACTATGACTTGGGAATTTACAGAGAGTCGACACAAGTCAATGAGTATCGATCAATACTCGGGAAGATCAGGGACATTGTGTGAGTAATGTTCATGGAGACTAGATACTGCACAAGCATGGTTGGTGTGCAATATATTCTTACGCATCTTGGTGCTAGGAAGAAGAATGACTGGAATGTTTTCGTTAGTTTCATCGTCCAACGTCTAGATATGAGAGCAAAAAATAGGCAACTCCAGAGAGTTTTGGGTAGTGTGACCAAAAAGATCTAAAAAAAACAAGGTGAAGGTGCTCGAGCTAAAGAAGTAGGGGGAGGGTTCACGACTTTGTTAAGATTTGTCGACCGTGTTGCATTCGTTTATTTTACCCAAACTTTATTCTTAGGGGAAGGGGATGGGGTAGTGGTTTCTTCATTCGAGGCTCCAAGAGGAGAATGATTGGAAGTACCAATAGGATATATAGGCTTCAAAACTACATGTGGAGTGGGATGTGGATTGGATGGGGAGGCATAATGTCAAACCCATAAGGTTAAGAGCTACCATTACTAGTGTTCTCATGATTCTAAAAGGTGGAAACAAAAAGTGCATTTGTTGAATAGATGTGGCTCCCCATTGGTTCCTAGGTAGATAACTGTGAGACATGGCAGGTTGAGATGGGGTTGATCCCGAGATGCAATTTTACTTGAAGAGATAGTGTAAGGCTTTGATATTTACACTTTTTTGGGGGGGGCAGGTAGAGCCTAAAAAGTTCCAATCATGGGATCATCTTGAAATATGTCAATCCCCATGCATGTAAAAGTTTGGATGGACACAGTGATAGGACTACTAGCGATCATAGGAAAGACATTTTTCGAACAAGAAAACACCTTGGGTTCATAATAAGTGAACTTGTCCAACTTGACGATCTTCCCATCATGAGGGAACAATGATAAGTAAAAAAAATAATGATGCGATGGATTTCATTGTCTACATGTAGCTTCATCCAAGGAGGAGGTTGTAATCAGTGTTAGTGTTGACTACCTCAATGTATATTAAGACTATTTTTCCAACTAAATCTACATGGACATTCGGGAGAGGTCCCTCAGGTTAAGCTTCGCGACCATCATAAGCCGGTAAAGTCATGAGAAGCAAATCCAATTTTTGGGCTCTCATATTTTTCTAAATGTGATTTGACATGATGCAAGTAGAGGCACCTTCATTGATAATGCATCAATAAATCACCTGGTTGCAGACAGTCATTGGGACATGGAAGGCTATCGAAGAGGAAATGTATAGCTCCACTTGATCAAAGTCAAAAGTCATCAAAATTGAGTCAAAGGAATCGATCTCACCTAGTGCTGATAGTAAGGCTTTATCTTGCACAGGGAAGTTTCAAAGAACTTCCAGAGTTGAAATGGAAGTGGGGGATTGTGCTAAGTCATCCACAATGCTATAGTTAGGAGAAGCTCTACCATTGGGATTGTTTGCAATGTGACACAAAGGAAATCTAGGGACCTTAGGGATCGCATTTATAGGTGGTTTGGGAAAGTGCAAAGTGTCATCAACCAGAGTGGTTTATCTTCCCATATCAATAGTGGATGACTTAATGGTTGAAATGTACTGGCTTCATCACGTGTGAAGGTTTACTTTAGTGGACATCACAAGAAGGTGCTGGACCCCAGAGTGAGATTGTTGACTTGACAAAGATGGTTGGGGTGGGTAAGAAACCAGAGGTTGTCCTATTACCATTACCTGGTGAGGGGAGGAGTTTTACAAAAATGCAGGTTCCATTTTAGTGGGATTAGGTAATGGTGGATTTTCTTTCCCTTATGGGGTAGCAGTCACTTCGCATTGGTTCACATCATTCCATTGTTGGTATGCCTAAGTTAAATGAGGATAGTGATGGGTATAATGCCCATACACATCGCAGAAAGAACACAAATGCTTAGTCCGTAGTTGATTATTTTTTTCCTTTTTAGGAGGCTTGTTAGGGTCATTATCTGTGGGTTTTTCTCCAGTATAATAAGGTGATTTGGTGGGTTGGTTTCCACCTCCCTACCATTGATTGTTTCCTTTATTCTTTCCCCAATTAATTTTCTTGGGATACGCTTGTTAAGTATTGGGCATAGCTTGGGAATGTATGTTTTGCTGAGCGTACACTTGTCCCCGAGGGAAACAAGTAACAATAGGGTGTGGCTGCAGTAGAGCAGCTAGCGGAGGGCCAGGAAAATGATAGTATGGGTTCATGATCGGAGGGGCCACAAAAGTAGTAGAAGAATCGCCATACATGGTACCACTACAAGAGGGCTCGTCAACATGGGGAGATGATGCAAGAGTTGAGTAAGAGGTAGTCATTCTTGAATGGGATGAAGCGCATGAGAAATAAGGGCCATAACTCGAAGTGGCAATAGGGCGCTAATGGGGGTGCACAATGTTTGGTATAGTTCCATACACATAACCATTCACTAGGGGAGGGTAAGGTATGTATAGATTGGGTCTAGATGCTATAGTGGAAATGACACCATACGCTATGTGGGATGCCCCCAGTGGGTCTCTCTAGGATGATGGCATATAGATACCCAAACTGTGCATATATCAAATCAAGCTGTTCAGATTTGAGGATAGCCTCTTCCTTCTTTTGGGGTAGTTCAAAGGCCACATCTTCGACAATTGCTAGGAGTAGGGATTTCAGAAATAAATCTAAAAATATCATGTTGTTGAGTTCGATCTTGCACAAACTCCAATACCTACACCACTCGTGAATATGGTCAGTGATTTGAGTAACAGAGTTCTTTCAACAAGAGAGGAGTATTTCTACATCGTCATCATAATGGATGGGAAACTAGAAGAACTATAGGAAAGTGGAATCTAAGTACACTAAATTGGGATGTGTTATGTGAGGTTGGTCAATATACCACTTGGAAGTAGCACTAGAAATATTTCTCTAAAAGAAGTGGAGTTGGATAGAATCATACATGATGATGTTTGACGATCACCATAGGTGAAATGACATGATATGATTTCAGGGGTCTTCCCCATCCTTCTCTTCGAACTTTGGAATATTTGAGGGGAGTTTGGTTGGCATAAGGGGCCAATTAGGATCATGGCATATCAGCTCATTGGTCAGCCTTGTCAAATTAGGGAGGTTGATTCTATCCATAAATGAGATGCTTGCATTCATGGGGCCTCTCGGTGGAGGATTTCCCTGAGGAGTATTCCCAGGGGGAGGGGGAGGGGGAGGGGGAGGGTTCCCTACAGGGAGGTTCCTTGGTGGAGGTTTCCCTAGTGGGAGGTTCCTTAGAGGAGCAGGAAGGTTCTCCAGAGGGAACCCCAAATTCACAACTCCGGAAAAATTACTCATCTGACTTCCGTAATCTCCAATCCGGCTTGCAGGAGTCGGAAGTCGGAACACCAAATTCACAACTACGAGAGAATTACACCTCTGAATTTCGCATTCCACAATCCGGCTTGCGGGAGTTGGAAGGCGGAACTATAAATCACAACTACGATAGAATTACGCCTTCGACTTTTGCATTCTGCAATCCGGCTTGCGGGAGTCAGAAATTTGAAACCACAACATGTAACTCTAAATAAATCACTCCTTCGACTTCTACAATCCGCAATGCGGGTTTGGAAAGTCTAAAGTCAGCCATACGCCCCTGTTACTGCCAACTTCTCAGGCCGATATCTTTCTCATATTAAGTCATTTTTGTAGAAATTTGGTACCATTGGAAAGCTCTCAGGGAGCCCTATGCAACTACATGATCCTCAGACACACCCGAGGACTCTAATTATGTTTTTCTTCCAACCAAAAATGTGGCCCCATACTTCATCAAGGCCTATTTACCACTCTGTAAGCGATCTTATACTACTATGTCATGGCCCTTCCCTTCATCTAATCCACATCGGGAACATGAACACCACACGAGGGTGTCTATTTCTTCCCTAAGGCAATGCCTAACAGTCCAGGCTTTCTAGGCCTTCACAAGACTTAGCCTTATTCATCAATGAATAAATTCATATAAATACAAACACCGATGTGAATATGCATACTCAATTAAACATCGTGGAATGAAACATTGTCCATACACATATAAGGGAATGCATTAGCACATTTCTCCCAGGAGGAATGATGAAACAACCTATAGGGAATTATTCCTCCTCTCATGTTATGCACAGGCTTATGCTCACTAACTCAATATAATCTTTTCATTCCCATTAACATGAACAATTAAGCATTTAGAACACAAAATGAACATGTTATAAATCACATAAAACACTTATCTTCTTATTGAAATCTCCAAGAAAGTGGATATGGACTGCAACGTTCCAACCCAACCGTAGGTCTCTGCCCAACCTGTATTCTTTCAACACTCAGAGACCACCCCCTAGTTGGGGCTATGTATCCAGTAAGGAGGAACTAACAAGCTCACAGACAGTTATGGCACAGTCATTCATGGTCATCCAACACACAGCTGGATCTATCAAGAAAGTGGGGAGGAAAGGAATACGTTTCCTAAGCCAATGAGCTCAACCACAAAGCTACAGGAATATCCAATTGGCTTCAGACAGTCCAGGAACCCCCATCACCGCCACTCTCAACCTAAGTAAGGTCCCCTTCTCTGCTACATAGTCCCTCGGGCACCCTTTCTTCAGCGCTAACCTGGGCAGGTATGGATGGTCCCAACTTCTAAACCTGGGATAAATGGGCCATCACTGGCTCTACCATGAAAGATGACCATGGGTCTCTCTCCCACTGCAATCCACTCTCGAATCTTCTCAACGTTGCAACCGAAAGGCTCTGTCCCGCAACCGGGTTCTCGATTATCAGATCTGGGTTTTCCCATCGGTTTTTGGGCGTCTCACACTCTCAAATTTTCCCCAGAGTTCAGGTCGATGGGTCCCCCGTTGGATTTAACTTTCCACACGAATTTCTGGGCAATCTTGGGAATTCCAAACACGGCTTCATCCCAAGTCACGATTTTATGGTTCTACCTTGCTGCTGGGCCTGTGTCCTCCATCCAAACTCATGCTTTCCTCCCCCCTTCATGAAATGGGGATGAGGGAAAACGAATTCCCATGAGATGGAGTGGCTTATGGGACAAGCAAAACAAATCCCATACCCTACCTTACGAATTTCAAGGTTGCCCATCCTCCATCACTCTCATGAGTTGATTTCTTCAACCACTTCCTTACAACAGAATTAAATTTTAGAAAGGAAATTCAAATGGGTTCTCAAGATGACATATGCCAGCCTAGGGTTCAAACCCACAACCCTCTCACCTCTCTCTAGTGGATACACATAGCCCTCTCATTTAGTTGCATCCATAGCCAACCCCTTGGTATTTTTATTTGCATTATAATCATCTACATGTTTTTACAATTTACATGGCTTACTAGTACATGGATAGCATAATTTGAAATACCAGACTAAGCATTCACTAGTGGGCCCTTGGCCTTGAGCTCCATGCTCGGAATCATACATCACATATATACAATGTTTACATTACAAGCCAATACATCTGAATGGTCAAAATGGGGGTATTACAAGTTGGATTCCTCTCGGTGCTTGATAGATCCGGGTATAAGATGGATCTTTGTTAGTTAATTGCACCAAGAGGAGCTAGGTACTCTACACCCTTGTATGGGGGAGATGTTGTAACGTAAAGTAACACTACATTACGCAAAATAAAAAATACTTAAAAAAATACATATTGTCTCATAAAATAGAAATTTGTGAAAATTAATTTAAAAAATCCATGTAGGCCTAGAAAATTTCTATCAACCCGAATCTATCAAGAAAGAGAGAGATCAAATTTCTTAAGTATAAGATTAAAAATAATTACTTCAATGGGATCCCTCTTGGTGCTTGATAGATCCGGGTTTATGATGGACCTATGCTAGTTAATAGGCCAATTCATGGCTAAATCCTCACTTATGAATATTGAGGAGATGTAATAAGGCTTATACATTCTTACTCTGCATATGCACAAAATAATGTTGATTCCATCCATGAAGCTCTCTTCCACAAATCTAAAAGAGTTTGCAAAGAAGTGGCATGCCTCCTCGGGCGTCCACGGATGAGGAATGTTGGAATCTATCTCAATTTTTTTGCATATAACAACTACATTGGAGCTTCAAGTTTCACTTCTTAAGACCCTTGATATACAACGAAGAGTCTTCTTAAGACCCTTGATATCCAACGAAGTGTCTCAACCTCTTACTGTTTTCCTACTTGCTATTTGCTGGATAATGGGATTGGTCACGTCCATGGAGCCTAGAGATGATAATATACCAACAAATACAACATTGAAGTTCAGGGAGCGTCTTTTCAAAATAAAATAAAAATCAATGAGCATTTACTGGAAAAGCTAGTTCCAGGTCTGGTGGACTAGTTCGACGGCACTTTCCTTATAATGATAACTCAACGAAGATCCTCAAAGGGAGTTGATCATGGCCCTTCCCACCCAACAAGTCAATTGTCCATATTTCGATCTTGTTACCGTCTGTGATAGAGGCACTGGCTCCATATTACTGAAAAAAATAACTTTTTGTCAAATTCCATACTACTGAAAAAAATATCTGTGTTGCCACAAAGAGATGCCGGATTTGTCTACTACTAAATGATGCAAAACAAATGGTCTCGCCAGAGATATTAAAACTCAGCTAAGGTGTGCCATAGATAAAGGAGGAACACAGATTTGTTTTGTTAGATTTGCAGAAGCTTGGCAAAAGTGATTGGAAAGGAATAATACAGAACTTTGTAATAACATGAGCACCTACAGAAGTAGCTAGTCATGCACAAAAACATTTTATTCAACATTGAAATATGAAAAGGATAAGAATGATACTCCATGACACCTTATGGCGCAAGAGATGAGGTACCACATATGCATGAAATGGTTATGATGGGCTCTGGTGAGCATTGGAGTAGAAATCTATAACTGCCTTCGACTACTCTTGTATATCTGCTATGAAAATCTGGAGGAAAACTGGTTGCCCACAAATTTGAACAAGATTATTATATTAGTTTCTAATAATTTCTATTGGTATCAATTCTATGCTTATTTATACTTCCGTGGTACTGGTCTTTCATGTACGAAAATTCTGAACAATTTGAATTTATCTAATATTAGGTGTATGTAAAATAAGAATATATTGGAAAATTGAATTTTGAATGAATTTTGAAAAAACAATTTTGAAATACCACATTTTAATTATTCAATGACTATAAAATGTAAATAACATTCAATTTCATACTTTCTTATGAAAATAATTATTACTAACTTGTTGTTATCTCTCACACTCTCTATTAGAGTACATTGAGATTTTATATTTTTGTTTTTAAAAAATAATTTTGATTGTAAATAATAACTCTTGAAATAAAACAATGATTTTAAATACACATTTATGATATATCAGTATATTTGATTAAAAGTATTATTCATATCAAAAGTATACTTCTTTTACTTCTATCAGTATTGGATTTTTTAGTTATGTATTATTTTTCCGGTACTAAATTGTGTTCATATCCATATTGATACTCGAATTATGTTACTATAGTTTATACTTGAATATATATAAATAAATAACACATTTGAGGAAGTAATTAAGAAAACACAAATATTTGGAGAAAATTTTATAAACTTGCTCATACCAGAAACAAATAAACCTGTTGCAGAAATAATATAATAGATGAAATAGTTGATGAAGTAATGAAGGAAATATATGCGGCTCAAGGAAAGTTTCATAAATCTTCATTTATTTCAAAATTTATAGAACAACTGGAGCACTAAGAAATAGTGACACAAATAGAAAGGTTTTTACGATTACAACTTGTTCTTTAATGCCTTGGAGGGATTGAGTCTTGTGATAGAAGGTTTGATGATCTGTAGTATAGATATATGTAGTTTGCTTTTGCATTTTGGTATTCAATTGAAATTGATTTTAGTTGATTTTGGTTGAATATGGTAAATTCATATTTAGAGTAAAGGATATATGTGAAACACAATAAGAAATCTTCATAGTTTTTTACATTCTTCCATCTTTAGGTGAAAGATTATCTAAAAATTCTGTTAACTATTTCTTAAATCTAAGTAACAGGAAAATATAGTGGTATAGGTATAAATGATGTGCGCTGAAAGATTAAAAGATGACAATAGAGGGGACTGCTACACCCCAGTTGAAACGAAGAATGATGGATCGAAATCTATGTGACTAGAGTCAGGGAGTTTTTGTTTCCAATGGAGAAAAATCTCTTTTATTTAGTATTCCGTAGTTCGTTTAAGAGCATTGTTTTGAAGAGGCTAATTGTCGTATTCATTCTCTTTATTTTAAGTTTCTTCATTTTTGTAAAAATATTAATTGTGAATCATGTTTATTTTGTAGTCATTTGAAAAAACTAAAGGAGAATTAAGAAATAATTATTGAAGCAAAAGGAGTTCGAAGTGCGGATAAACAAAGCTAACCAGGACTTCATTGAAAACGCTAAATCATGCGAATGAAGATTAATCATTCTTTTACAAAGGAAAACAAAGCCAAAAAGGCAACGAATCTAACCAAATTGGTATAAGTGAGAACAAATTCACACAACTTTAAAATGTGCAGTTATAGAAACGGAAGAGACCCAAACATATGAGGAGTTAGATTTTATTTTATTTTAGCAGCCCATGGCTCTTGCCCAAATCCATGTGTGGGTACATGTTTTCAATTTCAAAATTAATAGGATTTTCCAAAAGAAAACTCATCCCTTGTCAAAAATTAAACATAAAAGCTTTGACCGTGAGGGAGAAATATCGGCTTATGATCATGTTATTTAGCCGTTTTGTGATTGTATGACTAATAACGTTATTGTTGAGAAATATTGTATGACTCAGTTCGTGGGAGAATTTTTAAATGCTTTTGAAAATTATAACTACAGGGGAACTTTGGGAAGAATTCTAGAGTATTCGTAAGGGAGAAGAATAATATGAAGATGAACCCATGAAAAGAGTTTCGCATGTTTATTTTCAATTCTTTGATGAGGATAGAACTCCTTAGGGAGAATATCTAAAGGCATACTCTACCGTCCTTCGTACTGTGTTGTTGAAAGAATAATGTCTAAAAATAAAGGAAGAATGAAGTCAGATCTTAGTTCAGGAAACATGAGTTTGATAATGGGGCATCCTCTCATCCTGAAATCCCTCTGGGTGGTTTGACATTGTATTCTCATATTGAAGTTCCTCCTGCTAATAAAGTGACTAATAAATATATTCAAGTTATGTCTAAAGATCCTGATCAAGAAGACCCTTAGGGAGAGGAATATTTCTTTGTAAATTTTGAGAAAGATGCGATTGAAGATTCAAGACACTTTGATATTTCTTCTTCCATGGGTGATCTGGGAGATTGCAAAAGTATATATTAATTTTCCCATTATCAATGAGCTTCTAATCCAACTAGCTGTAAGTAGTTAACTGTATGATGAATTAATACTTTCAACCATTCAACTGTTTGGAAATCAATTATTTGGTTTGACGTGACACTTATACATTTTCATAGACATGAATGGCTCCACTGGTTCTATGATTTTACTTGGTTTATGTTCTGCTCAATAGCATAGGAGTAGGAATAGTTAGTTAACTTTGCTTTATGTTTTCTATTTTGCTGCATATTATTCATTTCATTTCTTGTGTTCTAATTAGGATAATATGTATTTTTTTATTTCAATAAACTTAGCCATGAATTGAGATTGAGGTCCAATCTGCAATAAAATGATACATTTGTTCTTATTAAGTTTGAATTTCTCAAAAGGACAAGAGGTTGATAAAGATTGATATGCTTTTATTGGATAAAGTAATTCTTTGAAACAAGTTATCTTCCAGTTCCAAGACAATTCGTAGAAGAGTTCATCGGGGAAGTGTTTTCTAAATTTTATAATCCATTGAATATATTTTTTTGTGAATTTGGCATCTTATTATCAATTCGTCATTGTGAAAATTTGTTTAATCAATAGAAGAAATAAATTGAGAAGGAGGTGAAAACATAACTATGAAATACCTTAGACCCAAAACTCATCCCATCAGTGCCTTATTTGAACATTTGTGTCTAAAGGGAATCATATCCAAGCAAAATTTTAGGGGAAAAATTTAGCCCAATATGCGCTAATTTTTTAAGTATTTTTTCCAAAAAATATTTTTCCATTTTCCATTTTCTTTTTAATGTGGTTCACGTAAATTTCACAGGATTACATTTTTTCACTCCAAAACCCATATAAAATACTTAGAAATTTGAATATTTTTTTACAAATATCACCAAGCATTTTATGGTTGGAAATTTGATAATTAGTAAGATTCACCAAGGTTTCTATGCTTTAAAAAAAATTATGAATTTTAAAATTTTCCCTAATCATATCTATTAATCGGTATATTATATATTTTTAAAGAGATACTAAATAATGAATAGGTTTATATACATGATATCAACTAAAAAATAATTGGGAAAAATTCACACCAGACAGATAGAACAAAAAAAATAGAAAATCTGGTTTAAAATTGGCAATCAATGGTGGTCCAAAATAAAAAATATTAATAACTTTTGTGAATGAAAAAGGAACATGTATGGACCATGAAATTCAATTGAGTGAACTTTGGATTTTCTTTTTTAATGTTCTATCGCTCTTTGTATTGTTTTCTTTCTTTTCATTTTCCTTAAGCTTTTCTCTTTCACCTAAATTAATGGGGAATGCTAAATAAAATTATTTTGATCCTCTCACTGAATTTGCATGCTTACTTTCCAATTATCACTGCCAAACCTTATACTTATATTTTCAATTTGAAAAGATTTTCTTTGGAACATGAAATTTTGAGTTTTGATTTTGATTAATGATCCTATACCCGCACAATCGAGATAGATTGATTTTCAAAGTTTGAATTCTAAGCTTATGCCCAGTTTCCATTGGAATCAATTTAATACTAAGAGGGGGGTGAATTAGTACTAGCATAGTTATTAGCATATTTTAACCTTCTTTAACAGATTAAACTTTACTTAATTCATCATCAGTTATGCATAAGTAAATTTACATACACCACATCATCAACACATGACACAGAATTTTCATGAGCAAACCCAAATGGGAGAAAACCACATAATGCTTCTTTATAGTATGAAAGAATACATTAAATAAAGCACCAACTTTCTGTGTTTACCAGCACTAACTGGAAGGAAGATCCATCCCCCTGAGGTTTCTCCAACACCAACTGGAAGGAGGCATTGACCCCTTGTCGATTTATCTTGAAGCCACCAAATTGAAGGAAGCTGCAAATCCCTGTCTCCTTGTTGTTTACAGGCACCAACTTGAAGAAAGCTCCAACTCCATGTCTCCTTTCCTCGTTCGACCGCCGTGATGTCTGATATATTTTACTTTCTTGCTCTCCTTCAACTCTGTGCACTTCTTCAGGTCTTCTGGTAATAATTATCCTATGCGCAACTTTCATATGCATGCTATTCTCTATTACTGCACTGCATACCCCACTTGATGTCCCAATCTTCTCATTTCACACTTCTGTTGATGACTACTAGGATTGTGTGATTTGTTGATATTGTAGTCTATGCTTTCTAGATCAACGTTCTTCTTTACGTGACTGCAATATTCAATTGATATTGTGCTTTCTATTGATGATATGTTGTACTGAAAAGAAGCACCAGTAAGGGCGGTAACTGTGCACCTTATTATGTGTCTATTTTGACTAAGAGTTGTAGTTCTTCAAACGATATGCGACCTCCTGTGCACCAAATGATTGGTCCATTCAGTATAACACACTTTTCTCATATCATCTTCATCATGATGCACTTGTATGACTCTGCTGCTATTCTGCTACTGTGCATCAAATGTAATCTTCAACTTCACACACTTTCACTTCAGTGCACCTGCATCACAAGACATCTACGTAATATCCGATATCTATCAATTATTTCTTTGCGATTCTATCATTTCAGCTTCTATGACTATCGGCATGTTGATTGCGATAGATTCCTTCAAGATATCCAACACTTGCACATTCTTCGGTATTTATTCCTTTCAGTGTTCATGCAATTGTAATAGACATACGACGTCATTCTGCGCACCATCAAAACCTTGTTCTGCTCCATGTGCACATCCAGCTCTTCGCTAGATCATTATGTTCTATCTACAAGCCCCTTGATTTCCTGAAAAAAAAAACTAAAACTTGCATTCTTACTTCTTTGCTTCACAAATTACTTCCATGCACACATTTAAGTCTCCAACTTGCATCTCTATTTATACATGTCCTACAAGCATAGTATGTTTGCAAGTCAATCGTGGCATCTCTTCTTCCAAACTTCATGGATCGTGCATATGCCATGTGTCATCATCTGCGCTGCTGATGTGTAATATATGATTTATCAAGTGCCCTTAGGATCCACAAATTAGTGGGAATTTGCACCTCAGTGATGTATCATTACGCTCTAGATGTACCATTGCATTCTGGTATGTGCGCAATCTTTCTCCTTGTCCATGATATTTTTGTTTCAATGATGTTTGTTGTACCATCCCTTGCGGGTAATGCGCCCTTGTGTTATTACAAACTAGCATAGTCTGTGCATTCTCCTACTTCTGCTTAGTGGGTTTGTGACCCATACTCGTCATTGCATTTGGGTGATGCGCTTTTGTTGTATTGAAACTTTATGGAAAATGCGCACATTCCTACATTTCATTTGTGGGACTTTGACCTCTTCCTTATTCATGCCTATCGGACTTGCGCACTTGTTGTTCATCGGCTATGGTATTTTTCCATTGTGTTCTTCAACTGACCATACCCATTTAGGAACTTGTGCACTTATCACCCCCTGAAGGCATCTTATGATTTTCTATGCTTGTGCGTTTCCAAGATTGTTCATCCATCTGTTATTCCTTTGCTCCGACACACTCCTAAGTGTCAAGCAAGCAACACATAGACTTGCTAACTTGCTTGTCCCTTTGGTCCAATCATCTTCTTGGAAGTTTGGGTACTTGTATCATTGTCCAACCAACTCCTTTGTATTTTATGACATGGTAGAGTATGATTTTTTAGACTTAATGAATGCGCAAGGACTTCATGATGTAGAGTACATTTCTTCTGTTCCTTCTTGAATTGTATCATCATGGAGTATCCTTTTGGATCTGTATGAATGTCATCTTATGTACTTCTTCAGAATGGCTCATGTACACTGTCTTCTTTATATCTTATGCATGAATCCACCTCTTAGATATACTCCAAAGTTGCATGCTTAATAGATAAGATTCAAGACATTGTAAACATATTCAAATAGAATTGATGCAGTAACTATATATACTTTTTTTAGATTGGAGTCCATGTATGTTCAGTCATCTTGCACATATATACTTCTTGTACTCTTCAGATGTTTATGCTTTTAGATATATTACAAAGTTTCATATATGTCACCTTCACTTCTTGTGCATATGATTCTAATGTTCAAGCTTTCTTCATCATGTGCAGTAGACTTACTCAAAGTGCCTTCTTCATATTTCTTCTAGACTGTTGTACACACTTTGACTTGTGCTGATATCAATGACTCATACTGAATCAGTTGACATCCTCTTTGACATTGGATGATGGTCAAACACTTGACATCATATTTAGTTGACATCAATGACAATCAATGCTCAACAATATCCTCCTTTCACATTTATGTGAACACCTTATGAAGCTATTCTTGATTTTATTTGAGTTGTGTGCTTCATCTATGTTCCGGTACTAGTGCTCCCCCTATATATGTGCTCCCCTTGAATTATTTGGGATTTTTTGCGTAGATCATATCTATAAGACTTCATGTTTCACATTTGCTTCATACTTCATGCTCTGTTATTTTGATGTATATAGTCCTCAAGACATCATACTATTTCACGTCTGCTCAAGACTTCATACTCTTTCACATATGCTTCATACTTTATAGTCCTCAAGACTTCATGATCTTTCACGTCTGCTTCATGCTTTTCTTATATCCTTTATAGCTTCAACCACTTCCTGCATTTCTACTTAGCTTCATCATCTTCATACATTTATCTCTCAGCTTCATCGGCTTCATGCATTTCTTCTTGGCTTCATTAGATTCATGCATTTCTCCCCCTTTGACATCAATGGAAAAGAGGTCCATTGTGCTTTTAGAATTCTTCTTTTGTGCGTTGAGCCTTCTCCATTCTAATCGTAGGATCATTCTCCCTTTTCTTTATGCTTTATTCTTTTGCAGAGATTCTGCTTGAACTATATATTTCCTAATCTGTAACCTCATTTTTGCGCAAGCAACCTTTTCTTCTAGTTCTTTTTCCTTAGATATTAGGATTGTTTCTATTTGTTCATAGACAGATTCGAGTCCTTATATACTATTGTTGATAACCTCTTTTATTTCATCTTGTAGTTCTAGAAAAGATTATGTAAGCATGTACGCTTCTTCTTGAAATGGTCAGATCCTTTCAGTCAAATTTTGTTGTTCCTCTCCGAGCATGTTAATTTTTGGCTGCAGCTTTCTAAATTCTTGCATTTTCTCTTGTTTCTCACTAGCTGATAAATTTACTATACAATCAAGAATTTCCTGAACTAATTCTTGGGCAATGCAAAACTTCTTATTCACTTCTTTTAGCTACTCATTTTCACATGGGTTTGTCCACGTATGGGTACTTTCATCATGCATCTATACACATTTCAAATTCAACACCTTGATGTCTTTTAATGCAACATTAACCCTTTCAATTGCCTTCTCTTATTCTTCCCTTATTTCCGGAGGTGTTTTAGTTTCTTGCGAAAGTTCTCTGACTCTCACCTGCAATCATCAAATGATTTCAATCACTTTTGATAACTTTTCTTCTAGAGAAGCATTCTCAATTCCTTGAACCTTTGGGAGTGAAATGAACACTTTCTCTACTGATTTCTGTAACTTTGAGACACCTTGTTTTTCCTCTTCTACCTCCTATCTCAGAGTGTCACTTATTGTGACTGCTTCTTTCGTCATAATTACTTCCTTTTTTTCTTTTTTTTCACATTCTTCCTTCACTTTCCGACATTCATCCTTCATGACCTCTTTTTCATTCTATCTTTTGTGCAAGTCTAATGTAAAAAATTCATATCTTTTACTGATATATTGTATAGAAGATGTGTGAAGCACATGTAATTAATTTACAGACATCGGAGCTAAGAATAACTCAATATGACTTACCAAATCTTGTGATTCTTGAGTGGAGAGTCTTAGTGTTGTTCGTGGAATTTTCACACTCTGGTGAGGTAGGGGTTCCTGTATGTCATTATGCACCTATGAGTCATTTGAATGAGATTTACTTTCATTGCTATTTTTGGTAGCTTGAATCTGGTGGTGTAGATCTGTAAACCCATCATCCATTTTCAACAAGATATATACCTATTGTGACGGCAAGATCTTCAATTTCATTCTTTGTTCCCACATGCTCTATGGCTTCTATACCATTTATGATCTCTATGCCTATTCTATTCAGATCATGCGTAGTAAGGATAATGGTTGGATTGGGCTTAGAGGCTTTCCTTTTCTTTCTTTCCAATCCTTCTGCATGCTTGGTTTCTTATTCGAGTGGTTTCCTCCATTACTCATCCCATTCCTATATTATCTGTGCAATATCATTTTCATAACACATGAACTTGGTCTCCAACCATCGCCTGCTTGGATCTCTTTTATAGCTTCAACAAAAGTGTAGTGGAGTCCATGTTTTAAGAACATATACCCTTGAACTTCTCAAAAATATTGGGCCATATGCGAGGAGTTTCCTACAAGATATGCTTAATTTCCTCACAATAAACATAGAAGTTCATATTATTGATTTCATGTCTTTAGTTATTGGATTTTTCCTACATGTTTGCAAAACTGCCCCCTAAGAAGGGTTTTCGATTTCTATCAGTGAACTAGCTTCCTTATGGTTCTTTCTAACCAATAAAATAAATGAAAATTAGTATCCAAGAGTATCGAAATGGTTTACCTCTTTCTTGACCTTCCATGCAGTCTTCAAGAAAATCATTTAGCATAACAGTTGCCCAATTCATCTGAGAACCTTCTAAGCACTTATCTGTCGCTACGATGATTGTTGCTGATACTTGGTCTTGATGCCCTTTTCAAAATATCTTGGAGACGAGTATTTTAACAATGAATTTTACGACTGGATTGTTGATCTAAGAAAAAAAAAACCACTGCTACCTCTTTGAGTTCCATATTTGTCAGTCATTATTTTCCCAAGTCCCTTTTTGTCAATAAGGAGACTTACATATTCTCCATAGGCTAGTAAACCAGTTATCAACTCAATTAGGGAAACACCAATCGGTATAGCTCTATTGAGCCATAGGTATTCGCTATGAAGTTGATATAACACCAACTTTGCGCAGATTATTGCATAGTCAGAATTTCCAAAGTAATGAATTTCCAGCAGGTTCAGAATTCCCGACTTGGATAATCCAATGGCCCAATCCTGGAGCACCATTTCACCTATTTCACTTGCTTCATATATTGTATTTTGGAAATTTCTTAATGTTTCTAATGTCGTATTCTATAAATATGACCTAGTCTATTTCTCCATATATGTTTTCTGCAATGGAGGCTCCTTCAAATTCCGTTCTGTCAGGAAGCTTCATGTTTTCCATTTTAGTTAGAGTAAAAATTGGATCATCCAATCTTCATTAGGGTTCATATTGACAATAATCCTGAATAGCTGATGTTGTGTCTACACCATTGTTCTTTTGTTTCCTCTCGGATTCCATGATTTCAAACTTTTGAGTTTTCACATATGGTTTTCTTGCAGCAGTTTTTGTCAATGGGCAATAGGGTTCTTACCAGAAACCTTCATGATTTTTTAAATACTGATAGCATTAATGATATGCATATTTCCCTTGATTCTGTCCAACCTTGAGACATTGGAAAGTTTCCTAGAAAGTTTAGATACAATAAAATTTCTTCACTCATTTATGAAGTTGTTGTTTGAGTAATTAATGTCATTTTTGCCATTGTTCCACTAAGTCATTAATGTTCCTCTTTATTGTTGCAGTTGCATGTGTGTCCTACTACAATATATCTAACTGACGATAAGTCAGTTTTGTGTAGAGCTGGAGACAAACTTGTCTCCCGGGTCCATCCATTCATTAAAAGGATCTCTTGGTGCACTATTAGAGTTCTTATTCTTCTTTATCCAAACCCTTTTATAGTATTGAATTTTTCTTTGACCTTCATAGATGTTGCCTTCAACCTTTGATTATGATTCTTTTCCAGTCTTCTTTATCCATAACTTCACAGTCTTTCTTCATATTTCACAATCCAGTCCCTTGTATCCTATCTTGTTCCACTTGTAGCATTTTATATTGTTGCAGTCTTTTCCAATGTGTCTAGTCATTGTACATTTCCAACACTGAGTAGGTTTGCGCAGATTCATTCCTTTTGTTTGCGTAGTGTACAAACTCACCCGTTTTAGTTGTGCAGTTTCCTTCACACTTTGTCCATATTTATCTTTGAAACCTATGCCAGATCTGTCATGTGGAGATCTCTATTTGTTGAGAATTTCATTCAATACTTCAGTGCTTTTGCGAATCTTTCTCTCATGATGGCTTGATTCTGTAACCTTTTCAGTTCTTGCTCTTTGGCTTGTAAGATAGTATGATGTTCATCAATTTGTTTCTCATATTCCAAGTTTCTTTCTTTGAGCGAGATCACCTCTTATTGAAGATGATTTTGATTGCCACATTGTTCCTGTAGCTGATATTTCAATGACATAATTTCCTTGTCCTTTTCTTCCTTTTCTGTTGTGACCTTTTCAAATTATTTCTTGAGAGGAGTGATATATTTTTCAAGCTTATGATTTTCTGCAGTTAACCTTTTCAGTTTGTTTTCCAAGGTTTTGTTCCTTTGCTTTTCATTTTGACTGGTATCTCTAACTTCTTGGAGCTCATAGGTGAGAGCAGTTACCAATTCCTTAGATTCGGCTTCCTTCCCTTCACACATATTTAAAGTCCTTGTTGCAATCTTCTTGACATATTCTATTGTCTTTCTCTTTGCATGGATAATATCCCATGCTTCTACAACATAGGGATTGTCTAAGAAGTCATTTTCCTATAAAAATGGTGTTTCACTTAGATAGCCTTCCTTTCACATAACTACGCACTCATCTATCTTCCAAATGTTAATATGTTACTGAAGAAATCGACTCTTCTACCAATTGTTGGAATCGATTTAATACTGAGAGGGGGGTGAATCAGTATTAGCGCAGTTATTAGCATATTTTTACCTTCTTTAACATATTAAACTTTACTTAACATTCATCATCAGTTATGCATCAGTAAATTTACATACACCACATGATCAACACATGACACACAAAATTTTCATGTGGAAACCCAAACAAGAGGAATCCACAAAATGCTTCTTTATTGTATGAAGGAATACATTCAAGAAAGCACCAATTTTCTGTGTTTACAAGAACCAACTCGAAGGATGCTCCAAACCGCTGAGTTTTCTCCAGCACCAACTGGAAGGAGGCACCGACCCTTGTCGCTTTGTTTTGCAAGAACCAACTTGAAGGAATTTGTGTCGACTCCCTAACTCCTTGTTGTTTAGAGGAACCTGTGATATTTTAGGATTAGGATCACTCAACAGTAGCAGACCTCACTAGAATTCACTCATGAAGTGCAGAAATAAGAAGAAGAAATGGAGATTCAATAATCACTCATACATAAGAAATGTTAAAAAATGTTGTATCATACATCAGCTCTAAGCCGAAACTCTGTAAAATGAATAATAACTGCATACAATCAAAATGTATTCGAATGCCTCTAAGGTCATTCGAGTTCTCCTCAAAGTGTGGATTGGATAGCATTGGAGACATCATCCAAACCAGTGGCAGTAGTCCCAAAAGTCAAATAGTCAGTCAAATGAGTCTAACTGAGTGCATGGGCACAGATGTAGGGAAGGAGACTCCAATGTGGGTGCATGAGGAGCTATCAGTAGTCAGAATAGCTGATCTAGTCTCTCTGGAGGTCTATCTAAGTGGTTCAGTCAGTTAAACTAGCAATCAATCCCCAAAACAAGGAATAGATCCACTAATCATGGAACTAACTGAAGTAACGCCTAAATAGGTGGAAGAAGGCGCACTTGTTCTCCGATGATGAAAACAAGGGTGCATCAGTGGCTAGGAGGGATGAAACTGAGCAGAAACAGGCTCCCCGGAGCTGCAAAATAAGGACTAGGTGCTGGGAGATTACCATACTAATGACTGAATGCATGCAATTGCATGCAGATGACTGGATGCATGCAGACATGCAAAATACAAAAATGATGGTGAGAATATTCCAACACCCCCCCCCAGCAAGCTATACTATGAGGAACAACTTAAATGGTAGTGCCCTGGTAACTGAAACCAAAGGTCACCTCGTACAACAATCGAAATAAAAAAAGTGAGGAAAGAAGGAAAACCCAGTGGGAAGAAATCCCTTCCCCCCAAAATAGACTGTGGTAGGATGACCAATCATGTACATCACTCACCCCAAATGGCAAGTGGACTTCTCCACCGAAGAATGATCTATCGACAAGAAATGGATCAGTAATGTGAGAAGGATGAAACCTTCCATTCTGAAAATCAGATATTGTCCTCCTCGGATCAAGTGGATCTCCAACAAGATCTCTGACAAATCTAAGAGTAGTGGTTACCCATCTAGGGAGAGGAGGATCATCAAGTGTGATATCATCAGGTTCTTGTGGATCTGGATCTTCCATTCGCTCATCTTCACTGATAGGTGCTAGATCTTAAGGTTCTTGTGGATCTTGATCTACCATTCGCTCTTCATCCTCTTCACTGTAATACTCTAAATCTGAACTATAATGTGATGAATATTTGCTCTCTTGGAGCTCATCAAGCAGTGGAGGTGTGGTAGGAAAGCTCTCTTTCTCAACAGGATGAGCATCATGAAGAGGCCATTCCTCAAACTATACTCTCCTTTCAAGGAATGTGGTCATAGTAGAAGGATCAAAAACCTTGTAGGCCTTTGCATTCAATGCATAACCCACCATGATACACTCTCTGCTTTGTGGATCTAGGGCTCTCCTTTTCTCATTTGGAATCCTTTCCCATGCTCTAGATCCAAACACTCTAAGATGAGACACATGAGGTTTGTATCCCATCCATGCTTCGAAAGGAGTCGTATTTTTGAGTCCTTTGTGAGTAACTCTGTTCTGAAGATAGGTGGCACAGTTGATGGCTTCTTCCCAAAGACTAGGGTGAAACCCTTTCGAATTTAGCATGCAGGTGACCATCTCTTTCAATGTTATGTTCTTCCTTTTAGCAACACCATTCTGTTGTGGTGTATCGGGGACAGTATGTTGCATCTCAATGCCCTCTTTAGCAGAAAAGGTTTGAAAGTCACCCTTGATGTACTCACCTCCATTATCAGTGCGAATGGCCTTGATCTTCCTATCGAAAAACTTTTCTGTAGAAGACTTGAAAAACTTAAAGAATCCAAATACTTCTAACTTTAATCTGAGAAAGTATACCCATGTAAATCTTGAATAATCGTCGATAAAAGTAAGAATATACCTTTCCTTGTTCAAAGATAGATCAGGAAATGGCCCTGTAACATCACTATGGATTAGATCTAGAGTATGAGAGGCTCTCCTTGCCTTCCCCTTCTAAAATTTCTTTTTAGGATGCTTGCCAATAAAACAACCATGACAGTTTCCATTGGAAAACTTGATCTTGGGAAGCCATTCAACCATCTCTTTAGTATGCATGTATTGCAAGTATTGAAAGTTAAGATGCCCAAATATTTCATCCCACAATCTACTCTCTTCATTGGCATTAGTGTGAAGAGCAGTCTTGTTTCAGAGAGGTAAGAAGTGGGAGAACTCATACAATTTCGACTTATGATTAGCAACACCTTTTGCAATGGTAGAACCTAATACCATGTCCTGAATTTCGACCTCATTTGGAGAGAAGATCGCCCTATTGGGCTCTCTAGTATGGGTCATTTGATATAATGAAAGTAGATTAGCAATGAGAGTTCGGACATAGAGTACATCCAATAAGTATCCATGATCTAGTTTGATTCTTCCAACCCCCTCAGAGGAGACCTCAGAATCATTCCTCAACATAATGGATAGTCCAACAGTAGCTTCGAATCCAGTGAAGAGATTCTTGGAGGAAGACATGTGTCTTGATGCTCTAGAATCTATGATGAAGGAGGATTCAGTTGATGCACCATCCATGAGGGCATGGCATCTCTCTTTGTTCTCAGATCCATATGGTTCACTCTCTTTCTTTCTAGCACATGCAGGTACTAGAAGATTATTTTTTTCAAGAAGTGAATCCATGAGATCCATGGTATTCTTCATACATGGGCTCTCGAGTTGATATCCTCGATTATAGTATGTGCACTTGGATTTTCCCTGTTGATCTTGCTTGTCCTTCTTAGGATTCGAGGCTCCATTTGACTGTATGAGAGCCTCCTTCTTCTTTGGGTCATTCGACTTTCTATCGAAAAAAATTTGTTTTCCTTTTCCATTTGCTCTCCTTGACTCGGTAGCTACAAGAGATGAATCCAATTTGGCTTGTATCACCCCCATGTGCACTAGCTTCTCCTCCTCAAGAGTTAGAGATTGGATGAAGTCTTCAAGTGAAGGGAACTTCCATTTTGGAATGGACAACTTTGCTAAGTGGAAGATTGAAAAAAACACTGAATAATCAGGGCCTAACTTCGACAAAATGGAAAGAATCAATTTTTTTTCTTCCTTCTCAATCCCATACCTCTTCAACTATGAAATCAAGTTCTTGAATTTGTTGAGAAACTTAGTGATAGTTTCAAAACTGCTTGGGCTCAAGGAGATGAGCTCATTTTCTAGTTTATGCCCCTTCAAATCATCTTTCTGGCCAAGGAGGGATTTGATCTTGTCCCAAACCTCCTTTCGAGTCTTCAAATCGATAACATAAAAGTGCAAATATTTAGAAATGCTAAGTAGCAGCAGTCCTACTGCTTCATCAAGCTTGTCTAAGTACTTGGATTTCTCTAATGCACCAATGGGCTCAACTGCAGAGCCATTCACAACTCTGGAAAGACTCTTTGACTTCAAGAAGATGTCCATTTTTTCCTTCCATTCGAAGTAGTTGAATGAGTTCAACTTGAGATCCATGATACTGAAGAATTTGAAGCTGAAAGAGGGAGATTCCTGCAAAACAAATGAGAATTATGAAAAGAAGATCTACTGCAATTCGAATTGAACACTTCCTTAGGACACTAAGCACATGTGAATGGGTCCTTCACACCTGGCCAGACCTCACTGGATTTATCTAGTGAATTCAAGGAAATAACACCAGGATTTGTTGTGGAAACCCAGAGGCTTCTGGTGCTCAATGAAAGACAGCTTCTTAAGGAATTATTGCAACTGCTGAAACTATTATTGTTGCAATTTGAATAGCTGCTGTCATCTCTGATACCATGAGATATTTTAGGATTAGGATCACTCAACAGTAGCATACCTCACTAGAATTCACTCATGAAGTGCAGAAAGAAGAAGAAGAAATGGAGATTCAATCATCACTCATACGCACGAAATGACAAAAACTATTGTATCATACATCAACTGTAAGCTGGCACTCTATAAAATGAATAATAACTGAATACAATCAAAATGGATTCGAATGCCTCTAATTTCATTCGAATTCTCCTCAAAGTGTTGCTTGGATAGCATTGGAGACATCATCCAAACCAATGCCAGTAGTCACAAAAGTCAAATAGCCAGTCAAATGAGTCTAACTGAGTGCATGGGCACTTATGTAGGGAAGGAGACTCCAATGTGGGCGGTTGAGGAGATGTCAATAGTTAGAATAGTTGATCTAGTCTCTCTGGAGGTCTATCTAAGTGGTTCAGTTAATTAAACTAGCAATCAATCCCCAAAACAAGGAACATATCCACTAATCATGGAACTAACTGAAGTAACTCCTAAATAGGTGGAAGAAGGTGCACTTGTTCTCCAATGATGAAAAAAAGGGCGCATCAGTGGCTAGGAGGGATAAAACTGAGGAGAAACAGGCTCCTGGGAGCTGTAAAATAAGGACTAGGTGCTGGGAGAATACCATACTGATGACTTGCTGCATGCACATGACTGGATGCATGCAAAATTGCATGCAAGCATGAAAAATTGCATGCAAGCATGAAAAATACAAAAAATTATGCTGAGAATATTCCAATAGAACCAACCTGAAGAAATCTCCAACTCCCTGTCTCCTTTCCCTGTCCGACCACCGTGATGTCTGATATATTTTACCAACTTTTTTAGCTCTTCTGGTAATGATTCTATTGGGCGCAACTTTCATATTAAGACTATTTTTTGTTACTCTAATGCATAAACCACTTGACTTGTCAATCTTCTCATTTCACACTTCTATTGATGACTACTAGGATTGTGTGCTTTGCTAATGTTGGAGTATGCGCTTTCTAGATCAACATTCTTCTTTACATGACTGCAATATTCAACTAATACTGTGCTTTCTATTGATGATATGTTGTATTGAAAAAAAGCAGCACTAATAGTGGTAACTCTGCACCTTATAATGTGTTCGTTCTGAATAAAAGATGTATTTCTTCAGACAATCTGCGACCTCTTGTGCATCAAATGATTGGTCCCTTCAATATAACGCACTTGTCTCAGATTATTTGCATCATGATGTGCTTGTATGACTATGTTGTTGTTATGTTGTTGCGCATCAAATGTAATCTTCAACTTCACACACTCACTTCAATTCATCTGCATCAGCAAGACATATGCACAATATCTGATATCTATCACTTATGTCTTTGTGCTTCTGTCTTATCAACTTATGTTACTTTCAGCGTGTTGATTGTGATAGATTCCTTCAAGATATCCAGCACTTGCACATTCTTCAGTATTTATTCCTTTCAACATTTGTGCAATTGTCACAGACTTACGACACCATTCCACACACAATCAAAACTTTGTTCTTCTACATGTGTGCATCGGCCTCTTCGCTAGATCATTCTATCCTGTCCACAATCCCCTTAATCCCCCGAAAAACAAACTAAAACGTAAAGTATTACTTCTCTGCATCACAACTTACTTCCATGCTCACAGTTCATTCTCCAACTTGCATCTATATTTATACATGTCCTACAAGGATAGCATGTTTGCAAGTCGGTCGTGGCATCTCTTCTTCCATACTTCACGGATCGTGCATATGTCACGTGTCATCATCTGCGCTATTGATGTGTCATCTCTGATGTATCAAGCACCCTTAGGATCCACAGCTTAGTGGGACTTTGTACCTAAGTGATCTACTATTTCACCCTAGATGTACCATTGCATTATGGTATGTGCACAATCTTTCACCTTGTTCATGATCTTTGTTGTTTCAATGATGTTTGTTGTACCATCCCTTGTGGGTAATGCAACCTTGTGTTATTACAAACTAGCATAGTCTACGCATTCTCCTGCTTATGCTCAGTGGGTTTATGACCCATACTTATCATTTCATTTGGGTGATGCACTTTTGTTGTATTGAAACTTTACGGAAACTATGCACATGCCTACATTTCATTTTTGGTACTTTGACATCTACATTTTTCCTACTTGTGGGACTTTCACACTTGTTGTTGGTCGGATATGGTATTCTTCCATTATGGCCTTCAATCGATCATACCCATTTAGGAACTTGTGGACTTATCACCACTTGAAGGCATCTTCTTATTTGTTGTGCTTGATACTTACGAGATTGTTCATCCATGTATTGTTCCTTTCCTTCAGCGCACTCCCAACTATCAACCAAGCAACACATAGTCTTGCTAGCTTGCTTGTCTATTTGGTCCAATAATCTTCTTGGAATTTTTGGAACTTGTGTCATTGTCCAACCAAATCCTTTGTATTTTCTCACATGGTAGAGTACGATTTGATGGACTCAATGTCTATGCAAGGACTTCATGATGTAGAGTATGTATTCCTTGTGTTCCTTCGTGAACTATATAATCAGAGTATCCTTTTGGATCCGTATGAAGTGTCATATTATGTACTTCTTCATAATGGCTCATTTATATTGTCTTCTTGATATCTTCTACATGAATAAACCTCTTAGATATACTCCAAAGTTGCATGCTTAACGCATCTTTGATTCACATATTTGATTATAGATAAGCTTCGAGACGTAAATATCTTCATATATAATGGATGCAGTAACTAGATATACTTTTTCATATTGACATCCATGTTTGTTCAGTCATCTTTCACATATATACTTCTTGTCCTCTTCAGATGTTTATGCTTTTGGATATATTCCAAAGTTGCATTTACGTCACCTTCACTTCTTGCACATATGATTATGATGTTCAAGCTTTCTTCATCATGCGCAGTAGACTTCCTCAACGTGGCTTATTCATATTTCTACTGGATTGTTGTATCCACTTTCACTTGTGTTGATACCAATGACTCATAATGAATTGGTTGGAATCTCTTTGAGATTGGATGATCATGAAACACTTGATATCATCTTTACTTGACATCAATGACAATCAATAATAAACAATTTCTTTTCTTATAACGATTGGGGAGTTATTGATTTTGGGTTGTTAACGATGGAACCCTAGGATGAACAAAATGTACAAGTCTAGATTTCTTTGAAATGTAGCATATAGAGAAATCATTATAAATTTTGATCTATATCATGTGTGTTTTTTCATGGAGGAATTCTCATCTGGTTCAAGGGATTAAAAATGTAAAACATTAATATGTGTGACTAGGTTCCATCTGTGTATTCTTTGCATGCTACATCCACCTTGCACACTTAAAAGAATGTCCTCCTATGCTTTGTAAAGGTGTTCACATAGGTACAACCACATCTGACTGTGCCTGTAAATCAAACACTAAGTCTAGATGTCATCTCGTGGATTTAAGAGGCTTTTGGATCTGCTTCCCTTACGTGTGAATAAAAGGATAATAAAATGAATATATATATATATATATACTCTTCTATGAGAGAAAACTAAATATTTTGATGCCATCACATGAATTTAATAGGATTCTAAGTCTAGTCCCCCACCCATCAATTCTTAAAAGAAAGGGAATATGCATCCATATATTCTTCTTGAAGAAAAGATGGATTGGGACAAGAGCATTCAGGTAAAGATAAGTTCAAGCAGTAACTTTGTCGAGACTATAGATGTCTGTTCATAGTAATCTATGCCTATGTGTGAAATCTAACTCATGGTAGGAACAACTAGCTAAATACTACCTCACAATCAATAAATTTGACTAAACATGCAAGAATTAGTGTAAAAGAAGCATTATGGACACACAAATGATCAAATTACAGACACAAATGATCAAATGGCAGGTTTATTATTATTAACTGTCCAACCCAGAAATGAGTTGTGATCACCATTATATAACATTTGGGAAAAACCGTGATCCTTTAGATGCATCAGTAGTGGCTACAAGTGGCTAGCTTACATTGGACCTCAATCCCCCCTATGTTGACCAATAGGCTCCCAAATCACCTTAAACAGTCACGAATTTTCAATATGAACATGGTGTAGGCATGGGAAGGAATTAATGATGGTGTCACATGAGTGGTGGAGGATTTGGTGGAGTGTAGGTGGCCAAGGATAGGCCAAAACAACCAAAAAGGGGCCAAAATGTCCACATACAATGCATGGGAGCCTCAGTCAAAGCCATATTGGAAATTCAAGGGATAAGGGAATGCCTCTCTCAGGTAGTGGCAATAAATGAGGGATATGGCAATAAATGAGTGCGTCTAACTGCCAGCTTGACTAGATTTTGGCCCAGAAGTGGTGGATTGTGCCATAAATGCCCCGAATAACTTCTAACAACCTTGGATTATCATCATTAACCATAGTTTGGACCAACTAATCACCATATTAATGTGATACTATGGTCCTAAGTTGTAATAATGTTCTAATACCCCCCCCTTAAACTAGACTTATGTAGCTAATAATAAAAAATTAGGCCTTGACAACTAAGGCTCAAGTCACCTCTTACAGCAACAATTTTTATTAGTCCATGTAAGCAAGGTAGGGAGGAAAACCACATGGGAAATAAAACCTCCCCTCTAAACTGGACATGAAATACACCAAAATAAACTGAAATTCTCCAAAACTCAAGTAGGTGTGAACTTGATCAGATATCTAGACGAACCTTCTTCTTTGGGAGAAGTGGATGTTGCTCCCATGCTTGGATCAGATGCTTGATCTCTGCAACTGTGGAAGAAAGCGCAAGTAGGCACTCTTCATACTTGATCATAATACCAAATGTGGCCAAAGAAAATCCAAATGAGACTTGATGAGCCTGAGAATCAATCCCAAGTGAACGGTAGTGTCCTCCATCTTATGCGCAACTATGAGAACAAGTGCCAATCATAATCATGTAGTGGGTAGGAAGCATGACAGTGAGAGAAAATGCAACAACTGACTGATGATCCTCAAAATTTGAATGCGAAGACGCATGCGAGAACAAAGGGGTTTGGAGATCAACTCTAAATACTTGTAGATGGTCCAAATGCTTGAACTTTGAACCATATGAACCTTGATGTGCTTGAGACTTAAACCCAAGCAAATGCATGTTGTCTCCATCTTCAACAGTAGCTTGAGGAAGTGTGCATGTGACCATGTAGGAAGTGAGAGGAGGCATGGGACCAAGGAGTGTGAATGCATGAACTCCATAATCTTATCTAGATTCCAAAATATCCAAGGAACCACAATCTTGTACATCAGAAAACTCATAAGAAGAATGCTTATCTTCTAGAGCAATCACTGATAGATAATCCTCAATAGAAGAAGTATGATAGGAGAACAATGACTGGAGAGAGAGATTTCTTCTTCAACAATGGAAGCTCCATCTGTTGTATCTTCATCATTAGCAGCAACATCTTGTGCAATATATGATGTCTCTTCACATTCTACTTTATAACATGTAGAGGAAGCATTCGAATCAAAGAGATATGTACGAACATGAACTTATGTTGAAGATTTTTCCATTTGATCTTCATGAACAACTTCATAAAAGAGAGTAGAGGCCGAGACATTAGGAGGGAGAGCACATGTTGAGGTGTCCATAAGCTCACTCCACGCACCATTCTTCTGCTTATCAAGAGCCTTGTTCAAGTTGGACCATACCTCAAAGGGATAGTCTACATAACCAATCAAGTAGTGCATACTTGGATACATGGCTAGACACATAGCTTCAAATGCTCTGTCACGGTCATTTAGCCAATGATTTTTCTCTTCATAAGAATCCGATTCACTCTTAGCACCAATGGACACATCGTAGATACCTTGTCTCCTAATATATGCACACATTTTAGGCTTCCACTCAACAAAATTGAATGGAGTAAGAAGAAGAACTTTTGAATCCATGTAGAAGTTGTTGTACCTGCAAAATAAACACTCAATCGCTCAGGAGAGGATCCTAAATAGCTAATTCGAACCCTGCATTGATAGGAGGCATATTCGAGAGCATGTCACACCCTTGGTAGGCTCCAAAGGATTGCTCCAATGGCTTCACTGCAATGGCCCCAGGGACTTCTGTGGTTGCTCCACTATTTCTAGTGCACTTCTGAAGCAGTCTTGGTTCGACTAGAAGCTCCAATAGCTCTGATACCATGTGAAATATAACTCACAGTAGGATCTACTAGTTAAACATTACCTCACAAATCAAGAAATTTGACTAAGTATGCAAGAATTAGTCTAAAAGAAGCATTATGGACAAACAAATGATCAAATTATAGACACGAATTATCAAATAAAAGGTTTATTATTAGTTTTCCAACCTAGAAATGATTTGTGATCATCATTATATAACATTTGGGAAAAATCATGAGCCTTTGGAGGCATTGGTAGTGGCTACAAGTGGCTATCTTACATTAAACCTCAAACCCCCCTAGGTTGACCAATAGGCTCCCAAATCTCCTCAAACAATCATGAATTGTCAATATGAACATTGGATAGGAATGGGAAGGCATTAATGATGGTGTCACATGAGTGGTGGAGGATTTGGTGGAGTGAGGTGGCCAAGGATAGGCCAAAAAAACCAAAAAGGGACCAAAATGTCCACATACAATGCATGGGTTCCTTAGTCAAAGCTAGATCCACAATTGAGGGGATAAGGTCTCGCCTCTCTCAAGTAGTGGTAATAAATGAGGGAGGTGGCAATAAATGAGGGTGCCTAACTGCCAGTTTGACTAGATTTTGGCCCAGAAGTGGTGGATTGTGCCATAAATTCCCCAACTAACTTCTAACAACCTTGGATTATCATCATTAACCATATTTTGGACCAAATAATCACCAGATTAATGTGATACTATGGTACTAATGTGTAATAACGGTCTAACAGTATGGAAGTAGAGATTCTTTGGGACATGAGCATCCAGGTAAAATGGATTGGAAAAGGAAACATTTTCGATGCTATGGATGCCTGCTGGCAGTAGTGAAATTCCATGAGAACTTTACATTCATACTCCAATGCATGTCAGTCTTCAAAGTATCTTTAAAAGAAAGCGATAACTAGTTCCCATAGCATGTCATTGTTTGTTGTGTCCGCAACAACTCCCCCTTCATTTTTGACCAAAATAAAAGAGCCCCAATTTAATTTCTAGAAACTCCTACATGTTTCACTACCATATCCTACTTTCATATTTTTAAGTACTAGTTTGAAGACCTGTTCTTAAAAAATCAATTATCTTCTAATGGTGGTCACATATCAATTTAATCATTTAATTGCTCGGTTTTCTTTTATTTGTTTGATACCATTGGTGTTGTTGACTCTTCATTTACCTTCCAAGCATATACTTATACCAATTCTTGATGTCTTTTATGCTCTTCTGAACAATGCTTACCTGGATCCTCCAATGTTCTCATGTTTAAAAACTATGATGATTGAGTTCATGCTTGCCCCTTGCATAAAGGTTGGTTTTCATTGATGTTTGATGTTTTCTGCATACTCCTTGTAATCAGTGGTTCACATCAAACCCGATTATGCGTGTTGTTTGCAATCACCCGATACATTTGAAAGTAAAGAGGAGTTTGGGTTAACTTGATTGGTGATCGATGTTTCATATCAATTGCATTTTCTTATTTTCTCCTACCCAGCATTACATACAAACTCTTATAATCCTTCCATAATTGTTTTATTTATCTAGCTAAGTCTATTTTGACTGTACACATCTTGGCTAAATTTCAATTACAATGCTTGATTTGCTGAACTTGATACATTGGCATATTAAAATAAATTGTCTAGAAAGGTTATCGTGATAAACTCAACCTATTCCAGAGAAGAGAATGTATAAATTATGGTAGGCGAGATGACAGATCCTAATCTAAGTGAAACATCACTTTTTATGAAGCCCATGTATTAATTTAAAAATTCTTTTATGAAATGCTCCTCATTAAAGAAGTTGATTAATTTTCTCCTTAACTTAGGATTATTGAATTTTATTAAAATTGGAATATGATACCTATAAACATGATAAGGAAAATGAATTATTTTGAAACAAGCCAATGTTACTTAGTTATCTATTTGGCCTAAATTAATCTAAAAATGTTTCACTGAAAATGTTTCACTATAATACCTATAAACATGATAAGGAGGATTATTGAATTTGATTAAAATTGGAATATGATACCTATAAACATGATAAGGAGGATTAATTATTTTGAAACAAGCCAATGTTACTTAGTTATTTATTTGGCCTAAATTAATCTGAAAATGCAATGAGGA
The DNA here is from genome assembly GCA_027924585.1 of Larix kaempferi. NCBI lineage: Eukaryota > Viridiplantae > Streptophyta > Pinopsida > Pinales > Pinaceae > Larix > Larix kaempferi. Next base: position 768,662 of record BSBM01000642.1, on the reverse strand, counting down.
TCTTTGATATTGTTTGATAATATAAGTTATAATGTCATGATTTTAGAAGCAATATGGAGAAAGGAATAAAACTTTAATAAGTAAAAATGATGAAAATGAGAATAATAAAACATTTTTACCACACATCACTATTCTAATTCACTTTTTTCTTTTATATGGCAGGCTATAAAAATTCTATAGGGTTTGAATCTCAAGAGTTCAATGGTCAACAATACCCCAATGAGTCCATTGGAGAAATGATATCAACAATGTTTCTCATGCACCATTTAAAAACTACGATGATAGAACCCCGATGGAAAATCCCGACTGGCGATGGAATTTTAGAGTGAACTCGAATGCAACAATTTTGAAACCCCGATGATAGAGTCTGATATAAAAGATCTGATGAGAATACCCCAATGAAATGGTAACCTCCATGAGTCCATCGGAAAAATGGTTGCAACGAAATTTTTAAAAAACCTCAATGGAAAAGGTTGATATAATGGGGTGATAGAATGCAACAATTGCAAAACCGTGAAAACATGGAGCCGTATAAAGGTTTTGATGGAAAGACCTCGATCGAAAAAATTCCCATACACAATGACAAATTCTGATCAGGTAGATAGACTTCATAGAGATCTGCACAATTCCATAACATTGGTTCAAATGTTGCTTGGGCCAATTAACATGCCAATTCATGCACCAAAGTTTTCGCTTGTGAGGAAATGGAACAAGGATTATCCATTCTTACTCTATGCATATGTACGGAATAATGTTGACTTCATTCAGGAAACTCTCAATGACAAACCTAAAAGATTTTGTAGAGTAGTGGTGTGTATGTTAACACGTAAATCTAGTCCACATGCGACATTTCCACAAATTTCACAGTAAAGCATGATCGAAATATAGCATGCGGCCCACTGAAGGAATCCTCATCAAATCCAAGAAGCAGCCTGAGTCAAAATTACACAAGAATAGTAAAAACCTACAATTGCATAGGTACATGTCTGTTAACTCGCGTTATCGCGTGTATTATCAGAATTGCAGCCATGCAACCAGCATGGCTAATCCTTCAATATCCACGTGACTGATGGAACATCGGAACCACAACAACCCATGGTGCATTGAAGGCTCATAAAATCCCCATTACCTTCAAGAATTTGGATTTGGCCTCCCCATGTACATGGGTTCATTGAATGGTCTCCCTTTGTGTACTTTGGGGCCAAATAATGGAGTTAATGGGTTCACACTTGGATCTAGTTGTTTCTTGGCCACCTATTGGCTTGTAAAAGGAATCCATGGGCATGCATCTAAGCAGGAGAAACAAAGAGAAAGGTTATGTTGTTGGAATTGTGTTTGATCTCCCTTATAGCTCACCTCTTCCCTCTTCTTTAGCATTTACCAAGCTCCTTTGCCACCTTCTTTCAAGGAGCAAGAGTTTTCTCATTTGTTCTTCAAGCCACTTAGCATCTAGTGTGGACTAAATAGACCTCCCTAAGCAGGATTTTAAGCCTCCATTGCAGTTGAAATCTCCAAGGTGTTGTACATGCTTGACCATTGGGTAATACAAAGTGGTTTGGCATCCTTTGGTTGTTGAAGTTTGCATCTCTACCCGTCTTGTTTTTTGTTTTATTTCATTTTGATTTCTTTTGTTTATCTATTTCCAGTAACAACCACTTATAGGATCAGTTGGAGCACTCACCCGCCACAAAGAGGCACCTAATACTGAGGCCTTGTTGCAACCTACAAGGCCTTTCCCCTCACAAAGTGGGAAGGATTCACTCTTGTAATTTTTTTTTCCACAACAGTGTTTCCTCGGGCATCCACAGATGAAGAATGTTGGAATCTCTCTCAATTTTTTGCATATAAAAGCCACATTGGACATTCAAGTTTAACTTATAAACATGTTTGATATCTAACAAAGTGTCTCGACCTCTTGGTTTCCACTTGCTTTTTATATGCTAGATACTGGGATTGAAGAGTTTTTTCAATAGAGAAATACTTTTAGATGGTCACATCCATGGAGCATAGAGATGGTAATATATCAATGGATAAAACATTGAAGGTCAAGGAGCATCTTTTCAAAAATAAAATCCCAATAAGCATTTACTGAAAAACTGGTTTAAGGTTTGGTCTACTAGTTCGATGGGTAGGTTCCTTATAAATGTAACTCGTTGAAGTTACTCAAAGGAATTTGATTATGTCCCTTCCCACCCAACAAGTCAATTGTCCAAATTTCAATCTTGTTATCATTTGTGATCGAGGAACTTGGAGGATAGCTTTTTAATTTTCACTATCAAATGGTGTAAATTTCTTTCTTTATTTATTATTTTAATGTAATATAGAAATTATCCATTTTTATTATTATGTGATTTTATTAAATATATAATATATGACATTATCAATATCTTTATTCTTTATTTTTTATTTTCACTATCAAAGGGTGCAAATTTCTTTATCAAATGGTGTAAATTTCTTTCTTTATTTACTATTTTAATATAGTATATAAATTATATATTTTTATTTAGGAGCAAACAAGTTTTATTTTAGAGTCAACATATTTATGTTTTCAATGTTATTTTGTGTAAATGTATTTGCTGAATTGAGTTCATGTTGAATATCCTTGATTGAGAGACTCAATTCAGATCTTCTTGAATTCTTAGTGAGGCACTTTACTCTAAATGAGGACTTTAATGAGGACTTTAATGAAGAAATTTAATTAGGTTTCTCTCAAATAAATTTTAGATTTTTCACATTTAATTATAATTTAAATATGTTTAATTATTTTGTGGTTTTATTGAATATAAAGTAATTTATTGTTCTGAAAATTTTTATAACATATTATTGTATTTTGTGTTGAAATTTTTTATAACATATTATAAATTTATGGTATAGTCTAAATATTTTAGGGTTTGTATTTTGTGTTGAATTTATTAGAAATATATCTTTTATAAATTTAAACCCATGAACACCAATTTATTAAATAAAACCTCTTATTTGTGGAACAAAAATTCCCCCTATATATAAAAATCTAACTTATCTAACTTAAAAAAGAAAGAAATATTCTTGATAGTTAGTTCGACTCAATCTACAGCAGGATAGTATATTTACTTACTAACTTAATACACCTAATTTGTAAAGTTGACAAAGCTAAGGACTCTCTAATACTCTACAGGAGGATAGCATATTAATATCTAGTTAGTCGCTTCCTTGGCAAGGGACTCTTTAAATCGTTTCGGATTATTAATATTATTTTATTATTGTCCTCTTTATCATGTTGAGGTTTATCCAAGATCTTTTGATTGATCCCGAGTGTTTCTTTGCCACGCTTTTTTTTAAGTCACCATATAAATCTATGTTTTTGTTTTTTTCTCGTGTACATCATTCAGAGCGTAGCCTAAGATCTGTGTGCAGTCACTAACTGTGTACTGGTGTACTGGTTCCTCTATCACATGGGCAATCTGTGAGGACTCAGAAGTCAAGATTTGTGTAGATATTGTAGAGAGATGGGGTGTTCACTTTTTATAGAAGACGACCTCTCTACAAATAGCGTCTCCCTGAGTTGCAGATCATGGCTCATTCCCCAACAAACGGCCTCTATCTATCAAATGATGAATCTGAAGATGGGCATGAATCTCTGAGTGGTCGCTTTCCGATCCTAACATCAAATCTACATCAAATGTTCATGTTTTGATTCCTGATCTATGTCATTGTATTGTGGTCGCTATAGTATAGGAGTGTGTCTATGTCGAGGTCTCTCAGCCACTGGGATCAAGATCTCTGTCGAGGTTTCAGAGAGAAGAGTAGCCTCTTGATAAAGTCTGCAGTGTCAGTGCTCCTCCATTAGGATCGTAGCATGTTGGCACGCTAGATGTATGATGCTGTTCGAATTGTTCATATTCTCATTTAGCGTCTTCTAATGTCACACTCTTTTACTTGATTAAGTAATCTATAATGGTTATATTCAGAAGAGATAAAGAACGGTTAGAATAATTTTTGTAATTAATCTATAATTTGGGCCACACATGTAAATAATTAAAATGTGTGTGCTATCATTTAATTAAGCCTAAATATAGTGATCTAATTAATAATTGATTAATTGGCTTAAGGGTATAATTGTCATGAGATTATTGTGTAGATACCATTAGATAATTATTATTTCTATGAGGGCCGGAAATATAATTGTGATAAAATTAAAACTGCTCTAGCGGTTATTGTGAACTGCCTTAGCGGTTTATAAATAGGGTTATGGTCCCCATTCTACCATTACGCATTCCAATTTCTGAAAATCCTCTCACAGAGAAGTTGACACAGAATCTAGTGGCTAGAATTGGAAGACCATCTCAAAGGGTTCTGCTCCTGTAAGGTTTCTCCTTCAATGGATTCAGGTATGCTTCCGCTATTAATTTTCTACTCATTGTTTTAATCAGAAGATTCCAGTATATATAAATTAGGGTTTTCATTTTATGATATTAACAAGTGGTATCAGAGCCTACTTCTTGATTAATTCTTTGAGTTATTAATTTAATATATATATATTTGTCAATGGATTCAGTGGATCATTTTGATAAAGTCAATAGAAATCGATTGTATTAATATAAAATATACATAAATACATTTGGAAATTTTCCTACTTTCTGTGCTTTTAGCTATTTTTTCTATAAGAGTATACATAGATACATTCATTGGTTAAGAAGAGAGGTGCAGAAAAAAATTGTAGTTGAAGTCAAAAGTATTACCTTTCCAATTGATTTATCTTAGAAATTTTTTCTGGGAATAGTAGGTGATGATTCTGTTAAAGTTTCAAATATATATATATATGTATATGAGTATAAAACGCCTTTATCCCTTGCTGCTGCAATATTTATCATGTTCTTATAATAATATATTAAGTTTTAATTTAATTTTTGTATTAAATAAATTTTTTCTTGGTTTGGCACAGTTATTGTATTTAGTATATAATTATTGATCAAAACTGTGAATTTGAATTTGAATTTGATTTTTTTATTACTATTATTATTATTATTTAAAAGCATTTTATGATATTAATATTTAAGTTATTGATCTAGCATTTTAAATAGGCTAATTAAAGCGGAAAATCACCAAAGTGACATCTTTCGTGTAGATTAGTCTGTTCGGGGTGTTAGATATTTGTGTGTATGTGATTCATGCGGGTATTGACTGGCCCAAAGGAAAGTTAATATTTGGTCAAATTGCATACATACCTGTGGTGATAAATATGTGATGATTATAAAGGTAACTTAATGTGAATAATAAATCAATCCAAAGATAGATTCATTATTTGACATAACTTATTATCAATGTTTGATCACTACAACAAGAGTACCACTTACAGTTAATATTACTGTCCAAAGACTTGATATTAATGTTGTGCTAGGTATCTTGAAATGTCATAATTTGTTTTTAAATTTAAAGATTATGTGTTTAATTGCTTATTTTATGTGAACATGATGGTTTATTTGATTCATTTTATTTTGTTCTCTATTCAGCTTTTATATCAACTACTTCTATATCTGCCAACATCAATAATGTCCCTATGTTAAATGGAACTAATTTTAAGGACTGGAAAGAGAATATGATGATTCTCTTAGGCTGCATGGATATAGATTTAGCCTTGAGAATGCCCAAACCCGATGAACTCAACGAGGATAGTACTCAAGAGGATGAGGTTTATTGGGGTAAGTGGGAACGTTCAAATAGGCTAAGTCTTATGATCATGAAGCGCGGCATTCCAGAAGCTTTCAGGGGTGCGGTAACCAATGAGGTTACTAATGCCAGTGACTTCCTTGCAGAAATTCAGAAACGTTTTGCCAAAAACGATAAGGCTGAAACAAGCACGCTTTTAGAAAGCTTGATTTCAATGAAGTACAAAAGCAAGGGTAATGTTCGGGAGTACATCATGGAGATGTCTCATCTTGCTTCAAAACTTAAGGCTTTGAAACTCGAGTTATCTGATGATTTCCTCGTGCATTTGGTTCTCATCTCTCTTCCTGCACAATTTAATCAATTCAAGGTCAGTTATAACTGTCAAAAGGATAAATGGAATCTTAATGAGCTCATTTCATTTTGTGTGCAAGAGGAAGAGAGATTGAAGCAAGACAAGACCGAAAGTGCTCATCTGGCTAGCACTTCCAAGGATAAGGGCAAACGAAAGAATAAGGATAATAAGGTTGCTACTTCTAAGGGTCCAGAACAAAAGAAACAGAAAGTTGAGGTAACATGTTTCTTCTGTAATAAGCCTGGACATACTAAGAAGGAATGTACCAAGTATGCTGCTTGGCGCATTAAGAAAGGTATATTTCTTACTTTGGTCTGTTCTGAAGTTAATTTAGCTTCAGTATCTAGAAACACATGGTGGTTAGATTCTGGTGCTACTACTCACATTTGTGTTTCTATGCAGGGTTGCCTGAGTTACCGAAAATCAAGTGATGCTGAAAGATGCATCTATGTCGGAGATGGTCAGTCGGTAGAAGTAGAGGCAATAGGGCACTTTAGATTATTATTGAAATCTGGTTATTTTTTGGATCTAATAGATACTTTTGTTGTACCGTCTTTCAGACGGAATTTAATTTCAGTTTCTGTTTTGGACAAATCAGGTTATTGTTGTTCATTTGGAAACAATAAATTTACATTATCTATTAATTCAAATGTTGTTGGAACCGGTTTACTTAATGTTTATGATAATCTATATTTGTTGGAAACTGTTCCGTCCTATAATGAAACCTTGCATGTGGAATCACGAGGTACAAAGCGTAAATTGAATAAAGATAATTCGGCTTCATTGTGGCACAAACGCCTAGGTCATATCTCTAAATCTAGAGTTGAGCGACTTGTGTCCGATGGGATTTTGGAATCACTTGACTTTTCAGATTTTGATATTTGTGTTGAGTGTATTAAAGGAAAACAGACCAAAACAAAGAAATTAGGTGCCAATAGAGCTACAGACGTCTTAGAATTAATTCATACAGATATCTGTGGACCATACCCTACGTCATCTTGGAATGGTCAACAATACTTTATAACATTCATAGATGACTATTAAAGATATGGCTACCTATTTCTTATACATGAGAATCACAATTATTGGACGTGTTCAAAACATTTAAAGCAGAAGTTGAGTTACAACTCAACAAAAGAATAAAGAGCGTCAGATCTGACCGTGGTGGTGAATACTATGGTAGATATGACGGATCAGGTGAACAACATCCAGGACCATTTGCTAAATACCTAGAGGAATGTGGGATCGTCCCTCAATACACCATGCCAGGATCACCTAGCATGAATGGTGTAGCAGAAAGACGAAACCGAACTCTTAAGGACTTGGTAAGGAGCATGATTAGTCATTCTACTTTACCCGAAAAACTCTGGGGTGAAGCACTCAAAACGGCAGCTTATATCCTAAATCGGGTGCCAACTAAAGCGGCTGCTAAAACGCCTTATGATCTTTGGACGGGTCGAAATCCTAGTTTAAAGCATTTTCATATTTGGGGATGTCCAGCTGAAGCGAGACCTTATAAGCCTCATGAAAAGAAACTGGACTCTAAAACAGTTAGCAGCTACTTTATTGGCTATGCAGAGCGATCAAGGGGTTCTAAATTTTATGATCCTGCTATTAGGTCAATTTTTGAGACGGGAACTACAACATTTTTTGAGGATGTTGAGTTTGGGGGGAGAAATCAGGCTAGGAATATTGTCCTTGAGGAGGAAGAGGGATCTACTATTGCTTTTGATAATGTACAGGTTTCACTACCTATCATTGATCAAGAAGTAAATTTGGATCCTCAACCAACAGACAATATTGTTCAACCCTTAATTGCAAATGAGGACATTGCTCCTGAAGAACAAACTCAACAACCTCAAGAAAATATGCCATTAAGGAGATCCACTAGAGAGAGGAGAAGTGCAATTTCGGACGATTATATCGTATATCTCCAGGAACGTGAGGTAGAAAGTGGAATGATGGAAGATGATCCAATCAACTTCCAGCAAGCCATGAAAAGTTCCAACTCTCAGAAATGGATTGAAGCCATGAATGAAGAGTACAAATCTATGCAAGACAATAAAGTTTGGAAACTTGTCCCATTACCAGTTGGTACGAATCCCATTGGTTGTAAATGGATATTTAAAACCAAGCGGGATTCAAATGGTAATGTAGAAAGATATAAAGCACGTCTTGTAGCTAAAGGCTTTACTCAAAAAGAAGGAATTGACTTCAAAGAGACCTTCTCTCTAGTTTCTACGAAGGACTCTTTCAGGATAATCATGGCACTAGTTGCACATTATGATCTTGAGTTACATCAAATGAATGTTAAAATAGCGTTTCTCAATGGTGACATTGATGAAACAATTTATATGGTACAACCAGAAAATTTTGTGTCCGAAGACTCAAAGAATATGGTTTGTAAATTAACTAAATCCATTTATGGGCTCAAGCAAGCTTCTCGTCAGTGGTACTTCAAGTTTCATCAAATTATTGTCTCATGTGGTTTTGAGGCAAATCTTATGGATGAATGTGTGTATCACAAATTCAGTGGGAGTAAGTATATTTTCCTGGTTTTATATGTCGATGACATATTGCTAGCCACAAATGATATTAGCATATTGCATGACACCAAGAGATTTTTATCAAAACATTTTGAGATGAAAGATCTTGGTGATGCCTCCTTTGTCTTAGGAATCCAGATACACCGAGATCGTTCTAGGGGTATTTTAGGATTGTCACAAAGGACCTATATTGATAAAGTCCTCCAAAGGTATGGCATGCAAAATAGCAAACCAGGTGATACCCCTGTCACTAAAGGAGACAAATTCAGTCTTAATCAATGCCCTAAAAATAGTTTAGAAAGTCAAGAAATGCAGAAGATTCCTTACGCTTCGGCTGTGGGGAGTCTAATGTATGCTCAGGTATGTACACGTCCGGATATTGCGTACATTGTTGGCATGTTAGGAAGATATCTAAGTAACCCTGGAATGGATCATTGGAGAGCAGCCAAGAGGGTTATGAGATATTTACAGAGAACAAAAGAGTACATGCTTACATATAGGAGATCGGATCAGTTAGAGATCATTGGGTATTCCGACTTCGACTTTGCTGGATGCCAAGACAGCAGAAGATCCACATCAGGCTATATTTATCTGTTGGCTGGTGGAGCAATTTCATGGAGGTCTGCCAAACAGACACTCATAACTTCAGCCACCATGGAAGCAGAGTTTGTAGCATGTTATGGGGCATCCAATCAAGGAATATGGCTACGAAATTTTGTCACTGGGCTGCGTGTTCTGGATGGTATTGAAAGACCACTGAAGATATTTTGTGACAATAAATCAGCAGTTTTATATTCCAATAACAACAGGAGTTCTACAAAATCAAAATACATTGATATCAAGTTCCTAGTTGTAAAAGAAAAAGTACAGAGTGGACAGATATCCATAGAGCATATTGGAACAAACTCCATGATAGCGGATCCGCTTACAAAGGGATTACCACCCAAGGTCTTTCATGAGCACACTGCTCATATGGGTGTTGTCTCATTTGAGGATATCCAAATTTAGTGGGAGTTTATATTATTCATTGTATATTGTTCTATGTTATGTTTAGACTTTATCTATACATTTGGATTGTGTTCTGTAGAAATAAAGTATTCATTTTATTGCACTCTGTTAAATTATGCTAAAGATTTGATCTTAATAAAGTTAAGTAGGACCAGTTGGAAATAGGAATGAATAGATCACATTGCATGTAATTTCCATGCTATGCACTCATGATTGATCTATGTCATTTAGCTGTGCAGATATATGTGACCATTGATTGGTCTAGTAACGATTGATGTAACAAAGGCCACCTTGATCCTATGTCAGTATAGTTAATGGACGAGATTGTTCGGATATACCCTAAGGACATGATAGCAAATTTTGAGCTCATAAGGTTAAGCACATTTATTTGATTACATATGCATGTGGCCTAGTGGGAGATTGTTAGAATAATTTTTGTAATTAATCTATAATTTGGGCCACACATGTAAATAATTAAAATGTGTGTGCTATCATTTAATTAAGCCTAAATATAGTGATCTAATTAATAATTGATTAATTGACTTAAGGGTATAATTGTCATGAGATTATTGTGTAGATACCATTAGATAATTATTATTTCTATGAGGGGCGGAAATATAATTGTGATAAAATTAAAACTGCTCTAGCGGTTATTGTGAACTGCCCTAGCGGTTTATAAATAGGGTTATGGTCCCCATTCTACCATTACGCATTCCAATTTCTGAAAATCCTCTCACAGAGAAGTTGACACAGAATCTAGTGGCTAGAATTGGAAGACCATCTCAAAGGGTTCTCCTCCTGTAAGGTTTCTCCTTCAATGGATTCAGGTATGCTTCCGCTATTAATTTTCTACTCATTGTTTTAATCAGAAGATTCCAGTATATATAAATTAGAGTTTTCATTTTATGATATTAACAAGAACATCTATCAATAATGTTTTTTGTTTAAAAAATTAACTTCCCTTCTTCATCTAATTTTGGCAGTTTTGTGTGCACTTACATAGTATATCCCAAAACCTTTCCAAGAAAAATACATCAAAAACCTTATGAATACAGGAGGAAGGCAAATCTAACTCATAGGCCACTTCTCCAATCTTAGGAATAATCATGTACCATCTGTAAATTTTTCGAGATAATTTTGCATTATTCTTTTGTTTAAGAGTAGATTGATTAGAAGGTTGTAGTTCCAAATATACCCAATCACCCTCTTCAACTTGTCTTTTACTTCTGTGTTGATCCACTTGTTGCTTCATCTTATTATGGGCCATATGAAAGTTTTCTCTAAGGATTTGCAAAGTTTCTTTAATGGTTTCCATGTGTGTATCGATAGTTGTGATACCGAATGCTATGCACCAAATTCCCCAAAAGAGCATCAAATAACCAAGAAAAAATTATCCACAAAGAAAATAGATGAATAACCAATCTCTTTGAGGAGGAAACCTCCTTATACAATATACTAAATACACAAAAAATGATGATATAATTATACAAATGAATCTCCTTTATTATAAATCGGACAAGAAGTGATCATTATGCAACCTAACATTGAGTTGACCTAACCATAACTAATATAATAGTAATAAATTACTGTTAAGAACTTAACATCATTTCCATCCATACCTATAGCTTCAAGTTGGTATCAAAGCTGCCAACTTGATCCACTTATTTTAGAACCCTCCTCTACCACTGAACCTTCTTGCATATCAGATCCACCATTCTTAATCCAACCACCAATCTGCTAAAAACCTAGGAATCATCTCTCGAATTAGGGATGTGAGCCACATGCAAGGCCCCTCATGCATTGACCCACCATCCATCTTAGCCTAAGTCAAGGAGAGACTCCATCAGAAAGAAGAGATTAGTTTAAAGCCTACAAACAACCCACAAGCTATATATTAGAGTCGTGGTGCATGAGAGGGCCACTACAAGAGAATTCAAACATGTTAAATGTCGAGGAGATCTAACCACACTTTGGGCTCAACGGTAGCCATCTATGTGGAAGACAAATTCCCATAGTTTGTTATTTCGATTGTGGTAGTAGAATGCAAAAGCACGATCGAATTTAACAAGAGGTTCTGAGGAAGTGGTGCCATAGAAGGTTCCGTGGAGAATCCGTGAGGCTAAAGGGAAGCCCCGAGAAGGACTTGTTACCATGGATTAAGTTCATTCGCATGCCAAGTTTGAAGAGAGGCTTGCCTTGAGTCAAAAGAAGGATACCTACTCAATGAAGGGATGAGAAGGTCAACTCCCTACATGAGCAAATAGAGCTCTGGGCAAAAGTGAGTGCCATGTCTCAAAAAAAGATAGGTCAAGCCTATAGAGATAGGGTGAATCCCATGAAAAAGAGGAATAAAAGGCCCATACCTTGAGATAAAAGGGAGTGTAGAGAGGATGCATGTGGAGAGGAAAAGGACAGAGGGTTAAAGCCTGTGGTAACACCGGGAGAAGAGGAGAAGAAGCTCAACAAAAAGACCTTAGCAGCAACAACCTTAATGGAAGAAAATCAAAGTAAAGGGTATTAATTTTAAGGAGTTCCCATGATAAATTTGTAAGTCTCACCGAGACAAGTGTTGAAGTGTCATTAAACTCTTGCTAAAATCATGAAAGAGAGAGCATATTAAGGCTTTTGAAATACCAAAGTTCTTAGAGGCATTAAATTGTAACCTCTATGAAACTTCATGAGAATTAATTGTAAAGCCTATTGAGATACCTCTATAAAGAATAATTGCTTGTGTTTGTGCATTTAGTATAGGTACTGTCTTTTGTGGATTTAGGGGTCTATAGTGTCCAAGTTTGTTTGTGTGATGTTTAATTTTTGTTGTGGGGTTTAAAAAAGTTGTATGTATTAATGGGTCGTCACTTTAATTGATACTTAAAGGTTGAGCTTGTTGTGTCACTGATCCTATTGATGTTAAAGAATTTAGTAGTGACAACTTGAGAATGTGTCGAATTTGATAAAGGAGGTGAAGTTCCTATTTTAAGTTTTGAACAAAGAGAAGGGGGTTGAGTTGTAGCTTACCACCCATGTATTTGGAGCAATCGACAACCTAATTGAACTTGTAATGTGCGAGTGCTTAAGTGCTAACCACTTGTGTATTTGAAGTAAATTGTTGATAGAAAGAGAGCTAGAAGTTTATTTGTGAGGAAGATTGTTGGAAAGAAGAGGAAACCTTATGAAGGCTAAGAAGACAAATTGGATCCACAAAGAAGAAGTGAGTGCAAAAAAACCCTTGAAGAGGATGAGAATAAACTTTAAGGAGGTTGACTTGAAGGTCAGACAATTGAGAAGATTTGTAGTTAGAAAAAGAAAGAGATGGGTTGCAAAACTAGAGTAAAAGGTGAAAAAAGAAAGCCTTATAAATATGAAGTTGTAAGAGATATCTGTGAAGGATTAAGGATATTCCTCAAGAATATAGAATTACATGAAGTAACCAAGAATCTAGACATATGATTAAATTTTAGAATAAGGGAAGCTATAAAGGTCTTTAAAAATTATGATGAAAAGGAAAATGCTACTCATAGTGATGAAATTAAAATTGTTCCTTAGGAACTGTACAAGAAAAGGAGTATCATAAGATAGGTATCTAGAATGAAGATTATGGTTTATGAATATCTCATAGAAGATGAGGTGAAATTTGATAATATTGTCTAGATGATCTTGTTGAAGCATTGGCTTGTAAGCTAAAAGTTGAAGTTGAAAATGGACAACAACTAGTTCACAATGTTTGTCATTGTTGAGAATCTCATGAGACAATTTGTGAAAATGAAGATGATGTAGTTGATCAAGCTAGTAGTTTTCTTGATTTTATAAATTGATAAGATGAATTATCACAAGGGGAAGTAGTAGAATCCCTGACCTATAGTGAATACCTCAAGGAAGAGTACAATAATGAAGAATCTAAGAAAGAAGAGATCATGAAGAGAATTCCCATGGAGGAAATTTATCAGTTTGATAATATTAATTTACTTTTTATTGGGAAAGTACAATGAAGGAAGAATAAAACATTTATGATGTTGTAGAACTTGAAAGAGAAATTGAGGACAAAGTTGAAAATGAAGAATGTTACAACCATGTATAAGTTGCACGCAAAGAAGAAAGAAACTATGTTAAAGCTGCATATGAAAAAAAAACCATTTTGTTGTTGTAGGTGAAGAAGAGAACATTGATGTTGACCTTGAAAATAAATTTGATGAACTTGATGAAGATCATGAAAATTTGGAGAAAAATCTTGATGCTAAAGCGAAGTTGAAGAACATGACGTTGAAGAAAATTTTGCAAAATAAATAATATAGCTTATAAGGAGGCTTTGAAACTGGCATTTATGCATGTGGATGCACAAACAAAAGAGGCTAAATTAAAAATGAGGTGAGATATGATGAAGAGGAATTCCTTAATCACGAAGAAGTGGTTGAAATAAAAAAAAAGAAGATGAAATGGATTTAGTCCAATGACTGGAGAGGAGGACCTATTTGTGGTTGTAAGTAATGAGGAAGGAAAACTTGAAATTGTTGACATTTTAAGTGCACATTGGGTATATGATGCAAAGAATGAATGTGAGGAGTATTTGCATGAAAAGGAGGTCGATTGTGAGGATGGACACATTTATTCTGAAGATGAAGTTTCTGCTAAATTCTAGAAGTGGCTAAAGAAGAGAACGAGAAGGAGATCCATATTTTTTACTAATAAAGTGTTTGCCTATGAATGTGTAGATATTGAAGAAAACCAATAAGTTGCAAGAGAACAAGTTGAAGAGAATATTAAAAATAAATTTAAAGAAGATGAAAAAAAATTTGGAATTAGCATAAGCAAATAAAGAAAATTTGATCAAAATAGAAGAGATAAAAGGTTAATGGTTGATGAAGATGTAAGCGACATTAAGGAAACAATGGAAGGAAAATTGAATAAGAATCATGAAAAAATCCATACAATGCTAAATCAAATATCTAATATTATGTATGCAAGTGCTAAAATAAGTTGTAGTGTTAGTTTGAATAACTATCTCCCACCCTCATTGTAAATGTGTGTGAGGGTTAAGTAATTGCACAATATTCCCATCGTCTATGTAATGACAAATTAATGTGCTTCAAATTTGTGGCATTTCACCAACCCAAATCATTGTGGCTCGTATCACCATATTTTGGAGCCTTTGGTTTGTCATTTTTAAATAGTCTATTCCAATCCAAAATCTTTTCAGCAATCTTAAAATCGTTGTAATATAAAACTTATTTTTTTTATAAAATCAATTTTATTCCTCCTAAGAATTGTTTTCTTGGAAGCCTATGCCTCCAAAATATAATATATAAAATGACACAAAAACATACATACTCAACATTAAATATATCTTAACCTGACCTTCCATTTCTAAGTACTAAGCATATAATTTTGTACATCTATATTTAATATGAGTCTATATTTAATACTGAGTGATACATATTTGTATACGTATATAATATATAAGATGCACGACTATCACAAAACAAAATACCCAGCATTAAATACATGACAACCTCAACTGCTAATAATTTTGATCGTGTGTTTACCAAGTATATAATTATATATAAGGATGCACAACTTTCACAAATCATACCAAAAATGATCAGAACAATGACGAGCCATTTGAATATTAAATAAATGATAAATTTAACTTTAGAATATGGGAAGTCATGATCCATAAAACCATGAGCAGCATTTTAAATATCAAATCAAGGGTAAATTTAACATAAAAAATGAGGATAGTTGTGATTTATAATAATTTATTTAAAAACTGTAAAAGTTGTTTGTATGGGAAATTACGAGATGTTTGTAATACTTTAACTTTCACTCGAGATGTCTGTAATACTTGAATTTAACTGAAAAATTGCAACATTGATGAAAAATGATTATATTTGATTTTAAAAATATAAACTGTTAGGTATCACGTGAAGATCCAAACAACTTCCATCTCACATAGTTTAGTTTAGTTTCTTTTAACTCAAGAGGTAAATGGTAATACAAAACTCCTTTAGTGGACTCTATTGTCCTGAAAAATCAGTGTAAGGTTTATTTTCTCGACCCACAAATAGGTGATGTGTTCGAGACGTAATAATATTAGTACAATAGTCACATGAAAGGTTTCACGCGCACATGTATTACAATATTGATATGCACATTAGCCTTGAGATTTTGTTGTCAAAATTTATATTGTTTAGGAATTGTACTGGCCTTAGGGCTTATGCCTTATAAAGAAAAGACATAGGTAACAGGTTAAAAAGTATCAGATACTTTGGTTCTCTATTTCATCATGTAGATATGAGGTACATTGTTGGTGTCGCGTCCCCCATTTTGACCTTTATAATATTTTGGGCTATAATGTAAATAATGTATGCATATTATGTATGATTCCTAGCGTGGAACTCAAGGCCAAGGCCCCGCTAGTGAAAGCTCGACCTTTAAGAGGCAAGTTTTTGAAATTATGCTACCCATGTGCTAGAGAACCATAGGAATTGTAAATATGCATTTTAATATAAATGCCCACAACTAGCTATGCAATGCAACAAGAGATGGGGGCATGATATTACAAGGAATTGGAAAGAGGATATTCAAACCCTTTAGCCAATTGAGTCAAGCCAAGTGTCAGCGAGAGAACCCATGAACCCTCAACTACCCATGTTGACTTTTGTACCCAATCATTGATTTATCCCAAGAGTTGGTTGAGGTAGTTAATGCCTTGGGGAATGGGAGGTATGGCCGTCCAAATTCGAGTATAGACAAGCCACCCTGCATGGAAAAACGTGTTTGGCTTCTTGGGCAAAAAAAGAGCCATGAATTGCTCCCCAAGCCATTACCCATCAACCAGCTTTGCTCTCCCACGAGTTTAAAGCTTCCTGGGCATTTTCCTCCATAAATTTCCTGTGTTTACCTTCGTTTTCCTAGTGGGGAAGGGCGCTTTTGTTGTGGCTAATAGTGGGGAAGGGAGGGAAAACGATTTGGGGTTCAATTGAAGCCGTTTTGGCCCACTGAATGCTTATACATCTGTGGGAGAAATCGATTTTCTTCCCTGGGGTTGATTCCCTCTTCCCACAATCCGTTTTTGGTATGCCTAGGTTGTGGGGAAAACCCATAGACCCTATTCTGTGAATCCATGGTTGAATTGTGTATCCATGCCAGTTTTGAGCTACTGTGTGTAAAAGAATGTTGGGGTTGAGATGGGTATCCATTGCTTTGGGCGTGCAGGGTTTGAAAGTCCCAAGTTCCTTGTAGATATCATGCCCAGCTCGGGGGTGGTCTCTCAGTGCTAAAATAATACAGGCTGGGCAGAGACCTACGGTTGGGAGGAACGTTGCAGCAACACAGCTAGTTGTTGGGACAACATTACATCAAGATGAATATTTTCTTATGTAATTACTTCTGCAAATGTATTAATTTGTTGGCTGTGTTAAATTGAATGGCATCATGTAATGTGTAGATGAGGTTTTCATTCCGCTGTGCATGTTTAATTAATTAACATCTGCACACATGTATTTCTTTGCTTTAAAATCTAATGTATGGGCTGAGTTTACGTAAAATCCCCAAGATTTGCCATCATGTTCCCTTACACGAATTGGATAGATAGGTGGGTGCGTGATAGTTGGCATCCCCGAGACAGCTGTGTTTTAAATCAAAATCACGGAGTCCATAAGGAGGAGCAGGGCGACACACGACATACATAGATGGATTGGCATAAAATAAGTTGTCAAATGTAGATCAATTAGCAACCAGAAGTTCTAAAGACTATAAAGCTTATAAGTTCATTTATAAGAAGAATGCTAATTTTTAATAATATATGATTTTGTTTTTTAATATTTATTATATTTATATTTATCATGTGTATATATATAATAATTTATTATTATTATTATTATATAGATTTTTGTTATAAATTCTATATTTAAATTTAATTATCATGTTTTAGAATTTTGTTAAAAATAATTTTCATAAAATAAGCAACAGTTAAGGTTGACCAATTAAGATGTACTCTCCATTTTATTTATATATAGTTTTATTATTATCTTTCTTTATAATGTTTTAATTTTATTTTATGTATTGAAGTTATACTAATTTATTTGACGCGCAAATGGCCTTATAATTCCAACCCTAACTCCCAAGTGTTTCTTTGCCAAACTTTTTCAAGTCGTCATATTAATCTCTCTGTTTGCTCCAGTGCTTGTTTTTGTTTTTTTCTCGTGTACAATCTGAACTGTGTGTGCCTACTAAGTGTGTACTGGCTCCTCTATCACATGGGCAATCTGTGAGGACTCAGAAGTCAAGATTTGTGTAGATATTGTAGAGAGATTGGGTGTTCACTTTTTTCTATAGAAGACGGCCTCTCCACAAATAGCGCCTCCGTGAGTTGCAGATCATGGCTCATTCCCCAACACATGGCCTATCAAATGATGAATCTGAATCTGAAGATGGGCATGAATCTCTCAGAACATCAAATCTACATCAAATGTTCATGTTTTGATTGCTGATCTATGTCATTGTATTGTGGTCGCTATATTATAGGAGTGTGTCTCCATGTTATTATAACAATGGGTCTCTCAGCCAGTGGGATCAAGATCTCTGTCGAGGTTTCAGAGAGAAGAGTAGCCTCTTGATAAAGTCTGCAGTGTCAGTGCTCCCCCATTCGGATCGTAGCATGTTGGCACGGGATCGAGACTATCCTTGATAATTGTACTGGCTCTATAGATCAATTGCTTCTTGTTTTGCATCTCTCAGATTGTGGCTCAATTATTGAAGCTATTACACACAGTCCTTTCTTACAACAACAATTCCTCCTTCAAATTTATTTTTATGAAGATAGTGGTTGCCATGTCACAGCTTGGCCTCCCTTGTGGTTGGGAGGTCTCTCGTAGCCTACAGTGTTGAGGTTGAATGTTGCTCTAGGGTTTGTGGATAGTGGTCTTTAACATGCAGCGAATCTATAAATAAAAATATTGGTGGTTGGATTTTTTAGCTGAGCCAAACCTCTTCATGGAAGCATAGTCTTCGATTCATATATAATTGTTTAGGATGGTGGAGTTCGCCCATGCCATATGAGAAATAGATTAGATTGAGGTGTTAATCTTTTGGTTGGTTGCCATTTCTACCGAGAGTTTAGGTTTTTTAGGTTTTATGGATTGTATATTCTTTTTCAATATAGTTTTTTTCACGTAATTTTTCAATGAAGTTTTTATTTTTTATATGTTTAAAGTGCTGTGAGCATTTCACTTTTTTTTTAACAAGTGGTTGCAAACCACACAAATTTGGTTTTTTGAGATTAAATGTGTAATGACTACTCATTATACATGGGTACCTACTATAGCTTTGTTTGTAAAAATCTATATGGAAGATCATTGTCTATGATTGGTTTTATTTATGGTGCCTCTCATTCTTCACCTTTGAGCAGTGGATTGTATGTCACTCATGTATATAATTTTAGAGTGTTTCCAAGTATCTATCTCAATAATGTGACTAGCCTTGGTTGGTAGTCATTTAGAGCTAGCCACTTTGCAGTGTTTCTTACTTAGGATTATTTGGCATCATTGCCACCTTTAGCATGTATCTTGATACTTGTTGCATCACTTGTAACCTTCCTTGAGTAGTTATTTTTCATCATTTTGATGAGATCAACCCTCTTCAATGTGTGCCTCATACATAACACCAATTCCTATTTTCAATCGATAGTTGCAATGGCTAGTGACACATGCACTCTAATGATATGGATTCACATCCAAAGGAACACCCAATTTATGGTGTGTTTTCTCAATTGCGCATGGGTACCGAATGAGTCATTTTGTGCTTGGACTCATTTTAGAGGATCAATGTCTTTTGGGGGATTGATGCACATCCAATTCTCATTAGCCCAGGAAAATGAAATTTTCTTCTTAGAGTTATTTGTGGGCTCTACTTTAGATTCAACTCTAGAGCCTTTCTAGTGTCTCTCTTTTAGGGAGGTGTTTTTATCATATGTTTTTTTTTTCTCCACTCATGGGACTTTTGTACTTCAGTACCTAAACAAACCTTGTTATGAGAACCCAATTTTTATTATGTTTACCTACTAATTTTTTCTTACCCGGAATTGTTAGTGTACATATGACTAGTTAAGCTTATGTGGACTAGCTTATCCACCATGTTGGTATGCTTATCTACTAGCTTAGTACACCTAGTTTGCAAGGTTGGAAAGCCAACAAATTATGAGGTGTCCTATCCGTTTTTTTATAAATTCGAGTGAACTCCTATATTACAACAATATAGTAACATCAATTTTTATTATTATCTTTCTTTATCATGTTGAGGTTTATCTATACTCCAAGTTGATCGTGAATTTCTACAATTTTACACATTTATGTAGAACTATCTTCATAAGTGGATTTGTTCCATATCACTGGTATTAACGTTCCTTACATATAACTAAGTTCTATCCTCAGCTCCTCACTTGAAAGATCACATTTGTGGTCTCTTCTCACTTATCACTAATCACAACCATTTAGAATGGATCCATAAAATTGTAAATAGTAAATAAAAGAAAAATATCAATTAAGTATACAATGAAAGTAATCATTATAACTTAGAAATAAAATAGTTCAAATAATCTTATAATATAATTAATTATAGAAAATATCATATTAGAGATTAATTTAAATGAATAAATTTTCATATTAAAAACAAAATAAAAATGGTCAAATATAAAATTAATAAAAAATAATTATTTATATATTAAATTATAAAATGATGAATATGAAAAAGAAAATACAAAAATGAGAGATGGTGATGGGAGGGAGAGGACTTAGGGTTTCGCCAAAGATGGAGGTTTTCTGATGGTTACTGATGGCCGCCGCCGGCCATCATTTTTGGTTCTGACATGACTCTACTAGTTGTCAAGGGGCAGGAGGACATGTTGGGTTGATAGAACTTTGATCAGCGTGTAGGGTGGATGTTACGACAGGCGTTTACGTCTTGTTTTTCGACATTAACCTATTGTTTAGGTTTTTTTGCTGAACTTTCATCCCACCGTTACTACTTTGGGTTTTACTGTGGTAATTCTTCTACTAGATGACAGGTTTTGATGAGCTAGTGGACTACTCATTTGACCCTTCAGAGGGGGAGAAGATTTGGTCTCAGACACCTGGCTTAGGGTGGAATGATGTGGCGGAAGTTGGATTGCAGGACCGTGTTGGGTCTTCAAATGGGGCAGTGAAGTAGGGGCTCAATTTTTCTTAGTCCGTTTTTCTGGTTTAGTCTTTGGTATCTGATATTTTTTCGACGGATCCGCTTCCTAGGGTTTCCATTGTTTCTCCTTTACGGGAGGTGGTTGCCCCATTTTGGTCCTCGACTTAGGAGGTTCATGCTTTGGAGGGTTTTGATGGTCGTGTCGGTGGTAGCATCTCGGAAGTTGTTTTGAATTCAGGGGCGGTCGACCCTCCATTTGCTCTGGCAGAACCATTGTATTCTAGACAGAGGGTTCAAGGGTCTTTGGAAGGTGTTGTAATGGGTTGTTTGGGGGCTCAAGAACGGTGTGGGTTTTCCAGTCCACTGGTGGGCTCATGAACTAGCTTGGATGAGTCGGGAGGTCATTCATCAGAGGATGCAAATAACCCAGTGAAGTGTGGACGGGGGCGGTGGCTGAAGCTGAGCCGTAACAAGTACAATTATGCCCTTGGAGAGGACATAGAGTGGCACCAGCTTCTCAAGATGATGGATATTACTTTGGTGGGGAAGGCTTTAGGTCATTCCTTCTCACTGCACACCACTGAGGTGTGGTCTGCTAAACACTGGTCCCAATATATTGGTTATGCCCTTGAGGTGGTGGAACTGTCGCGAACTCATTTGCCTTTAATTTCTAGAATGCGGAACACGTCAGTGGGTTCTCTCACGTAACTGGAGCTGGGACCATTTCCCTGTTATGCTCGAGCCTTGACGCCCAATGTTTGATGCTAGCCGTGAAAGACTAGATTTGGTCCCCATTTGGGTCCATCTACCTAGGCTACCCTTACATTATTGGTCTGAAAGACATTTTAGAGGCATCCGGGACCTTATTGGAACATATTTGGAGGGTGATTATAGCTTTGAGAGTCTCGACAGTGGAAAGTGGCTCGCATTTTGGTCAATTTGAACATTCGGGATGGTCTAGACACGAATGTCACTCTTATTTGGGGGTCATTTTCTTATGTTCAGAAGCTGGATTATAAAAATGTCCCTTTTCGATGTCGGTGATGCCATGCTAATGGCCATCCGGTGGCAGAGTGCAAGCTGCCTTTCAGGAATCAGAAAGGAGGTGTTCCAGCTAAATCGCAGGGGTGTGTGGCTCCTCCTCCCGTAGGGCATACTTCCCCGTTTCATTCTCAGTCTAAGCAAAAAGGGTCTGGAAGCGCTCATGGAGAGGTTCGGGGATTGTCGATGGTGGAAGAACAACATAATACCAATGTTGATACTAACGATGAAGGTCCTTCAGCTCCCCATCTTCCATTGGTGACTCCAACTGCGGGTATTTCTCTTCCTACCAACTCTCATTCCATTAATTTTGTTTTAAATAATTTCACACTGGATAAGTTGGATTCGGTGGAGGCTCTTAATAACTTGAAAATCACTTCCTCATCTGCTCCAGTGAAAACCCCACTTATTGAACTCCATGCTATCAGTTTAGAGGAGATTTCTGTTGCTCTGGTTATAACTCCCATTCCTGAACTACCCCGTGAGGAGGATGCAGAACCCTCCTCTCCCCATGATTCTTCAGATTTAGGTTATTTCCTTCAGTCTACCTTGAAAGGTGCTTCAGGAGGATTAGATGTTGGGGAGGGAATCACTCTTAAAGGTCATGGAAGGAAATCCTTTCTTTCCAAGGCTCAATTCAAAGCGAAATTGGATCTCATGGAAGGTAAATAGATGACTGTTCATAGGGCGCTTAGAGCGGTGCATGCCCTGAAAAAGGGTCGTTGATGAAGGTCATGTCATTTAATTGTCGAGGTCTGGCTGGTCCCCATTAAAGATCAGCACTTCGGAGAGTGGTACCTCTTGTACACCCAGATATAATTCCTCTTTAAGAAACTATGGGTGACGGTGATTTGGTAAAGACTTCATTGGAGAGTTGGTTCAGTGGTTGGTTGTTTATTACTTTGGATGCTCGTGGTTGTTCAGGTGGTCTAGCAATTGGCTGGAATGTCAGAACTGTTAAGATACATACTTTGTGTGGGATGGATTCTGTTATGGGAATCTCCTATTCGGCTCTTGACATTGGTGAGGTTTTTTCTATGGTTAATGTTTATGGTCCTTATAATAACCACGTCCCTTTTTGGGACTCTCTTCTCCAAAACTCCTTATTACAGGTGGGGGATTTCTTGTTGGGGGGAGATCTAAATTTTTCTTTGGGTCCGGATGAAGTCTGGGGTCCTAGAGCTCGTTCTGACCCACTAACCAGGTTTTTTACTCAAAAGATTATGACCAGCAATTTGATTGATATTGAACCCAACAAGCTCAAGCCTACATGGTGGAATAACCAGGCAAATTATAATCATGTGGCGAAGCGTTTGGACAGATTCTTGGTTTCTGATTCTTTTATGGACATATTTTTTCTCATAAGGCAGTGGGTGGACTCGGGGGGGTTCTCTGATCACTTTCCTATTTTTATTGAACTACGTCCTGGACCTAATAAACCTTCTGGTCCTTTGAAGTTCAACAAGGTGTGGCTGAATGATGAGTCCTTTTCTAATCTGGTACACTCCTTGTGGATCCCCTTCAACCCTCGGTTTGAGGGTTTGGCCCCTGTTGTTGCAGCAACACCCCTCCCCAAAATTTTGTACATGTTGGGGCCCCTCCTATATTTTTGTAGAAAATTTGCTTGAGAAGCCATCCCAGCCGTCAGCTCTGTTTTCAACATAAAATTTTGCTTCCCTGCTGAACAGCTTGCCGTCAATCCTTCCATGTTCTCCCCATTGAGCCAAAAGATGACTTAGTTTTTGCCCAAACGTTTTGGGGTAATCCGGACATTGTCCCGAAGCGGCGGAAGTCAGACGTCCAACCTTTCCGAAAGGAGGGCTTAGATTTTCTTTGCCGAAAGCAGCGGAAGCCACTGGGTAAGACCACCCGAAACGGCGGGAGCTTTCGCCCAAACCTTCCGCAACCACGGAGAAATTCGAGTTGTTCTCTCGAAACGGCGGAACGACTCAACAAAGCCACCCGAAACGGCGGAAGCCATTCGGATAAACTCGCCGAAATAACACAAGGGAATTCATCATTTGCTTCCGAAGTAAAAGACTTGGAAAACTTTCAATCGTTGCTTCTGCGGAATGGTTCAAGCTCCGAAACGACTTAGCTCCCGAAACGGCGGGACTCATTTCGCTTTAGTCTCCCGAAAAGGACTCAGATTTCCTTCCGAGTAGAAAATGCAGGAACAAAGGACTTAAAGATTTTTTAGTTTCAACCTTCCGCAACGGCGGGGAGATTAAGTGAGCCCTCCCGAAACGTCGGGAGTTTTCGTTGAACCCTTCCGCAACGGCGGGAGCTTTCGTAAAATCCTTCCGCAACGGCGGGGGAATTCAGGGAATCCTTCCGAAACAGCGGAAGCCTCCGCGATATCTTCCCAAAGAAACTAAGCGGAAACGTTTGATGAAACCCTTCCGAAAACGGCGGAAGCCATCCCCATAAGTCCCGCGGAGGAATTCACGATTGCCTTCCGAAACCATGAAAAGGACGTGGATTTTTCTCAAGAAACTGTCGCGGAGGCCTTCAGCCGTTGCTCCCGAAACGCGGAAGCCTTCAGGCTACCCTTCCGAAACAGCGGAAGCCAATCGCTTAACCCGCTCGGCAAAAGGATTCCGAAACGACCCCGGGCGAATGTGCAAAAAAAAAAAAATATAAGTTTTGCTTCCGAAACGGCGGAAGCCATTCCCAAATGCTTTCCGAAACTAGCGGGAGCCTTCGCCAAACCTTCCCGAAGATCAACAAGACTTCAAAATTCTGGATCGCGGAAGCTTTCGCAAAAGTCTTCCGAAAATACCGGGAGCATTCGCTATATCGTTCCGAAAGAGCGGAAGCTTTGGCGTTACCCGTCCGCTACGCGGCGGTCTCTCGCGGAAGGCTTCGAGTTTCCTTTCCGCATTAAGCCCCGAAACGTCGGAAGCTTTCACTGAACCTTTCCGCAACGGCGGATGCAATTCGCGAACTGGCCCCGCAAGTGACGGTCGCACGGAAACCAAGGTGCATTGACGTGACCGCTACGCGCGGCGAATTTAAACCCCGTTTTAACCACGCCACCTACCCAATTAAATGCTCACACGTGCCCTTTCTTTATAAAATACGGTGGGGGGAGCTCGACCAATACACCATTATTCTGAACCGGCCAGCGACGTGTGATACCGTGCAAATCGCTCCAGCTCACCTCGCGCACCCGTGCTCGCAGCCACCTTGCTCAAGCAATCCCCACGGTGCCAGGTAGGATCTTAACCCTGATTTTCACCACTGAGTTGTCCTTCTGGGGAAAATATTGGGTTTTAGTGGGATTGTGACGGGCAAAACACCCGTCAAGGGCTATGTTTTGCCCGTCAGGAACAGTAAACGGAGTTTTCATTTTTCAAAATTGTCATAGGCCTTCATGAAAACGTTAATTTTTTATTTGCTAGTGGTGGGTGCGGGCGGTTAACCATGCCCTGTTTTGTTTTAAACCCCGGGCCGCGCCCCTCGTCGTGGGTTAAGTTGTCGAAACCCTACGGGCCTTCCATGTCCTGGACCGTTAACTCGGAATTGGAACCCTGGGCCCTTTTCAGTAAGCCCCAGCCTCTACACGCGAAGCCGAAACCCGTAAACGTTTAAGCCACAAGAGCCAAAACTTGAAGCCGCAGCCGCCCTAGCTCTCCCCATCAGCATATCCCCGGCGCCGTTACCTTCGCTCGGACTAAAATATCCCGTATTGACTCGGTGAGTGGCCGCGCGTGACGATAGCATTCAAAGCCCTCCCCGAGTCAACCCGCGTCTTCCCCGCCATCGACCTCTCCAACCGCAGCCATAACGAACTACATCCCCTTCCGCGAGGCGGAACCGGAAGCCAATTGCTCCCGCGAATCGCCTATCGGCCCAATAAAACCAATAGCTTCCGCAACATAACTTATACCATACCCGTCTTTTAAGAGCTTCAAATGTTTCAATGTGTGTCTTATGATTAAAATAATGTTTTGCTTCCTTAATATTTGCTTCCTTGATTTATCTCATTAAAACGATGTTGCTCTCGGCTAAAACCATACAACCTGTTGCTCAAACTCATGATGAATTGTATATGGATGTTATCAGGGATAATTCAAGATGCCGAAACCCAGTAAGAAGAAGGCGAAGATGACAGAAAAGAAACCTGCTCCTCCTAAGATTGAAACCTCGCTCCAGGACACCAGGTGCACCACTGGTGTCCCCCCAGAAATCAGATGGGATGACATATACAGGATGATCAGGGACCAAGAGATCCCAGATATGTTGCTGGAAGAGGCACCGATCTATCAAAATATCAGAGCCTCAGGCATAACTAGAGCCGCTACCCGCCCTGAGCTATTCCCCTGTGCTGAAGTGATCGGGTGGATTCTCCAACATGCAGATGCTGATGGGAGAGTGATAAATGACAGCAGGAAAGTGGCTATTGCTTCGTTTCAACCCGCATATGTTGCGGCGGCCTACAGGTTTCCCCGTGTCCAACAAGCTCTGACTGATGAATGGTTGGGCCAGATGGATAACGTCGAGATGGCCAAGAAGCTATTGAGGGGAGGGAAGCATTTGAGAAAGAAGGGAAATGACGAATATGACGTGCAGAATCTGAGGGCCCCTTACAGATTGATCGCTTTAATGCTATGCAGAATATTCGGCATGCCGGATGGCACAGTATACAAGATTCAGTGGGTCCCTATCATTCACTATGTGGCATTTCAGGGGACAGTGTTTGACTGGGCCACTATCTTGTCAGATAGTCTGGCCTCAATGATAAGTGCTGCTAAACCTGGGCTGGCCTCGAAGAAGGCTGAATTCTTCATGTCCTCATACCTGATAGATTGTATCTTGGCCAAGATAGAGTTCCCCGGATTGGGGTTTATATGGGATAGGGCCACAACCCCGGTCTACACCGCATTCAAGATGTTATGGGCTCAGAATTACAAGCCCAGCTACAAACTCATCTGTGAGGGGTTCATCATGCCCCTATACGAGAAAATGTTCAAGGAAGAACCAAGTTGCCTGTCACAAAACGCTTTGGAAGTCCTTGAGGATTATGGGGACTTCTACTTTTCAGAACAAGGTACCTACTTGAGAATGTTCGGAGGGACTAAGCCCCCATACATATTGCCGCAGTATGCCACAGACTATGTGGTGCTCAAGGAAGCAGTAAGACAACTCTTCTTGGATGGGATTGGAGCATTCCTCCACAAGCTACACAAGGCTTCCTTTCCCCCCCTACCTTTCTTCATAGGTGCTTACAAGTTTTCAGGGGTGGCCTCTGCCGACGAATTTGTTCAAGAGTTGAGGGCCTTCCATTTCGGTGAGGTCATCTTCCACAGGAACGACAGAAAGGGTAAAGTGGCCGAGCATTGCAAGGGGAACTATGCTAATTTCGAATACTCCCACTACCCCGATGCCGAGGAGGAAGCATTCAGAGGCATCAGCAACATGACTGAGCTAAGGATCTGTCGCCAAAGTACTGGAGCGAGCTCTAGCTCAACCAAAGCCCAGAAGACCACCCAGCAAAAGGAGAAAGAAGCCAAGGATGCCCGGGCTCAGGAAGAGCTCAGATTAAGAGAAGAGGCAAGGTTGCAAAAGGAAGCCGAGGAGGCAAGAAAGCTACGAGAGGCTGAGAATGAAAGACTGCGGAAGGAGGCTGAAGAAGCCCAAAAGCAGAAAGAAGCAGAAATTGAGCAAGCTGAAGCAAGGAAGAAGGCGGAGGAAGAATTGAAGGCAAGAGAAGATGCCCAGGTAGGTGGGTCCGGTGCGCAGGACATGGAGATAGACACCTCTCAGGCAGGTGGCTCTAGTACCCAAAGGGAAGGGACAGACCCCGCTCAGGAAGTCCAGACCCCACCTATGGAAGAAGACATAGACATCATAAACCGACCAATTGTACCGTACACTCCATCTGGGAAGCGTACGGTGTCCAAATGGAATGAGTTTGTCTATGACAAGAAAAGAAAAACAATGGTCCTCCAATCAGAAGAAAGGATTAAAAGTCCTTTCCATGACGACATAGTTACCCACCGAGAGGTCGCTGTCATGCAGAACACAGATGCGGATCCCATTGCCATGGCCTCCGCAGTTATAGCGACAGCACAAGCATCATTTGCCAATGTAGGGGTTATAGTCAAAGAAAATATATTGACAAAGAAAAGAGCACGTACCCTGCAGCGAAACGTGGCTAATGAGCAAGCTCAAAGAGACCTGGCAGTGAACAAGTATAATTGCTTGTACGCTGAGCACAAGGAGTTGGCAAACAAGTACAGCTACCTGGAGGAGGAAAAGGACTATCTAGCACTCCAAATAATGATTGCAGAAGCAGAGAAGAGTGGAGCAGAAGAAAAGGCTTCCCAGCTAGAAACAGACAAGCAGGCATTAGCTGAGCGTTTAGAGCAAGCGGAAAGCAGAACCTTGGACATGTCCCCCTTCCACGAGCTGTCATGCAATATACTACAGCAAGTGCATGGCTCTCAAGAGCTAATCACTGATGAGGTGTGCAAACTCAAGGCCATGACGGTTAGGCTAAAGGAGGTGAATGCGGAAGCCCACAGGCTCAAGGCTAAGAATACCCGTGTCAAAGCAAATGTCATAAGTCAGATGGCATGGAGGGAAGGGAAAGGAGGTTTCCCCCCGCATCTTCCTTTCAAGACCGTGGAAGATTTTAATGAAGATATAGCCTTGTTGGAGTTTGGCCGGAACTGTGCCAATAAGCTGATGGCCAGTGTGCAGAAGACCACAGATAGAATCAACAACCTGTACCAAAAGCTCAAAGGAGTCCATGATAACTGCTCATTAAGTTTCCCTCGGACCCTAGAAGACTTCCCGGGAAAAGAGCAGCGGTTATCTCAACTGAAAGAAGAGCTAGGCGTCCAGATGGAGTATGTGAAAAGCATTGATGTCCTTGCCATGGATGATCTCCAACATTACATCGGTTCATCAACACTTCACAACCATCTGCTGAAGGAAACATATCAAGTTGCTGAAGCAGAAGTACAAAGCATTAAAATAGAGCTCGGGAAGAATGTAACTTCTCAGAAAATCCTGTTTCCTGCTGCAGCAAACATAATCATAAGGGATACAGGTGTGTGGCACAGTTACATAGAAGAGGAGGTCAGGAAAGCTGCAGCAGCAGCAGAAGCATCAGTAGACCCGGCAGCCCCTCTCCCAGCAGCCTCTTCCCCAACAATGGCAGAAATTCTGGCCAGTCCCATTCCCCCTTCCCAATTAGGAGCAGCATCAGCAGGGGAGTCGAGGACCTCTTCCCAGGCAGCATCAGTGACCATCAACTTGGGCGACCCTTTGCCAGGAGAAGCTCACGCACAGGAATGAAGAAGCTGAATTCAGTGAGCCACTCTTTTCAGCCAGACACGTGCCCAGCAGGGAACGCTTTGAGTTTAGCAAATTTTCTGTTATATGTAAGGCGTAAGCTGTGGGACAGCTGTCCATATTTTTTTTGTCAAAATATTTTTGTGGCCATTTTTGGTAATCGATTATATTAGAAATCCCTGTAAATGACAAAGAGGGGATGCTAGGTGTCGGCCCAGAGGGCAAATTTTGTAACTATAAATAGGAGCCTAGAAGAGATAAGAAGGACTTTTGGCAGGGAATGAAAATTTTGGGGGCAAATGATATGAGCTATCTTGTATCGGCTCTGTAAATTGAATTTTTCTAATAGAAGCCACGGGAGATGAACGTTTTGCTTGGAATGTTGGGTTGCTTTATGTTGGACTATTCTAATGACTGCAATTCTGCAATGTGAGATCATTCTTGACTGCTGAATTATTTCTTTGCATTAATGATTTTGCTCTCGTCTACGCATGCGTTCTCTCTATTTTTTGTGAACAATGAAGTGTATTGCAGTGAATTTCTTTGTCTGGATCGAATAGCTAACTGTTCTTTCTCCCGGGTAATCCATGTGGTTCATTGTTCATGATTTTAAATTGCTCCTTGCAGGGATCTTTTAGTTTGATTCTAGTTTCGTTGCATCTAGATCCGTTTCTTTATTCTTGTTGTGTAGATTAAATAATTTCGATTTCTTCTGTTCATAAGCAATAGACACGTTCTGTAAGTCTCATTTCAGATCTGTTTCTTTATCCTTTAACGTTCCTCTGTTTTTCTGAGCAATAGATGCGTTCCATTTTGAATGAGAAGCTATCTTCTCAAGATACTCATCTTACTGTAGCTTTGACCGTGAGAAATAATAGCTAACTGTTCTTTGCTTACGATAACTGTTACAGCTGATTGCTCCCCTTAAGCGTGTTCCCCTGCAGGGATAGATAGGCGTGTTCTTGTTTTTCTAAATTTAGATGTGTTTCAGTTGCATCTAGACTAAGTATAATTTAGGCATATGCATCTCATATAAAACACATAAAATCCAAAAGAAAGGTGGATCGGGCCATAACCGGTAAAATCGGATTTAAAGTCCAAAACCACGGTTGCCGGAACCGCTAACCGGACGGATTCCCTACACCAAACGGGAGATATTCTAATTGGGACCGTCTCTCGGGGAGAATCCCTTTCTGATTGATGCTACGATATCCGGGGCATCAACAGTTTTTGGCGCTAGAAGGAGGGCCTGAAGTGCATGGCTGATAGAGGAAGATCTTCCACGGTCATAGATAACACTGAAAACCCGCTTGAAGAAAACTTTTCAAACAGCCCAGATCTTGGATTAACAAACCAAGAACACCTCATTTCTGACCCTGAGCCTCAGGAAGCTTTGTACGCTGTTCCTTTTGCAGAAATAGAGGACTTGAGAAGACATACTAGATCCTACGTTAGACAGCTAGGTGGTTTAAACGCTGTCAACTTCCTCCCTAAGAAAACTACACCCAGAAAGGAGCCGCAATACACCCGTGATTCGATCCTTGTTCAGAGTTTTGAAGAACTGGTAAATCTGACGTTGGAAGAAATCTCCGGCACTCTTAACAAGACAGACCAAGAAAATCCCGAAGAAGGTACCACTCCCAAAAGTACTCCACAAGATTCACCCTGCAATTCTCCACCAGGGTCTCCACGTCCAAACCCGAACATGGCTGTACCTTCCTGGAGAGCAAGGGGAGCGCTGAACCTAGCTGGACCATTCCATAATCTCCCTAAAAATCCAGAAAAGGTCTTGCCTAAGTACGATCCAGGGAAAGCCATCTCGGCGGAGGATCACCTCAAGAGTTTTTACCTAGCTCTGAACCTTTTAAATGTACAACATGAAGACGTAGTCTGCAGGTTGTTTCCGTACACATTCGAGCCTAAGGTATCATCTTGGTATTTTAGCCTTCAACCCAGCTCAATCTCTAGTTGGGAAGATTTCGAAAAGTGTTTCCTTAAGAAGTACGGGAACCAAAAGACTGTCGCCACACTTATGAAAGAACTCCTATCCATGAGAATGGAGAAGAAGGAAAAGGTTCAAGACTTTAATCAAAGATTCACAACGCTGTTAAATAACTTTAGTGAAACTAACAAACCCATAGAAGAATCCTTGATCGAATACTACACAACAGCTCTTGAAGGTCCAATCGCAATGTTTGTAAAACGATCCAAGAAAACGACCCTGATAGAGAATTTTGAGGAAGCTCGAAAGGTAGAGGAAGAGGCTGATAGCATTACTAAACACGCCTTAGATGTGGAAACAAAACCAGCAGCTAGCAAGAAACCTTTGCTCCTTACGAGAGGTAAGGAAGAGCCATCTACGGATATGGAAAATATAGTTAAAATGATGCAAAAATTATCTAACAAAATCGTAGATCTCGAGAAAGACAAGGCTGCCAGTACAGCTAGGAAACCTTTTAAGCCATTCTACAAAAGAAGGGAAGACGGGGAACAGTCTCATCCACCAGTGAACACTGCCCCTGTTTTAAATTTGAATGAGATTGGTATGGAAAATTTCTGCACCTTTCACCAAGAACCACACTCGGAGAAGAGCTGCCCACAATGGATCAATTCCATGAGCTTGGTCATGAACCAAATGTTAGATTCTCAGATCCCAGACCAGGATATTCCTCCAGAGGAGTCAGGCCCTGAGTTAGAGGAACCAACCCCGGACACTACTATGGTATTGTGGGATTGGATACCTATGACTGAATTAGTAGAAGAAGATCACGCAGACAGCGCTCCCTCTACCATAAATATTGCTACTCGCAGCAAGGGCCCGATTGCAGATCCTGTCCCAGCCACCTCTTCCCATAAGCCTAAGATTTCGAAGGATCCGCCTAGGAGGCATATACCAATCATTGCGCCACAGCCCAAAGTAAACCAGACAGCTGCCAAACAGCCAAGCGCTGACAACACAGTTCAACCACCTAAAGTCACGATGAGCAAAACCGATCAGCCAAGTCGAATTGGGAGTGAATCCGATATAGGGTATGACATTATCGAAGATATCAAGAAAGTTAAAGCAAACGTATCAATATTTGACATGTGTAGCCTGCCCCATCAACGAGACAAGCTACTGCATGTTTTACAACCAAAACCCAGCGCTACATTAACAGATTCTCAAGACAATCCTGAAATTAACGAGGCTAGCATCGGTGGGAAATCCAAATCCCAAACATTGCCATTTCTGCTGACATTCGAAATTTTTAATCACAATGTTCATAACTGTCTGGTAGACTCCGGAGCTTCCTCAAACGTTATGCCACTGTCAATTTGTAAGAAGATTAATGGGCAGCCCGTACCATCTCCAGCTCAAATCATACAATTAGACAGGACCGCTGTCAAGGTTATAGGGGAGATGAAAGATGTTCTAATTAGACTGTCAGCCGACCCTAGAGTCTGTCAATTTATTGACATAATGGTGGTCGATATCCCTGAAGCTTATGGGCTGATTCTGAGTAGGGATTGGTCTACCAAGCTGAGTGGCTACTTTGCTACCGATTGGTCTCATCTATGGCTTCCTTATCAGAACAGGCAGAATCAGATTAAAGTTCTTAGGGAACCCCATATGAAACAAAACGTAACCCAGCTAGAAGAAAAAAATGAGGCTGTGGCTTTCTCTTCCTCGGTCCTGGGAAATTACTTCTTAGAAATAGATCCGGGCAACTATCAAGCTGAAACTTTTTGCCGTGAATCAGACAAACAGTCCGATCTCCTTCATTTCTCTCGGACTGATGAGGTTGATTGTAACATAGTCAATTTAGTTGCTAACATAGACCACAAAGAAACTAACTTAGTTGAATCTAAAGATACCTTTTGGACATTATACTTTGATGGCTCTAAAACTCTGGAAGGATCCGGAGCCGGTTGTGTTCTGATGGATCCAAAGAAGAACAAGTATTTTTTGTCTTGTAGATTAGAATTCGATTGCACTAACAATACCGCTGAATATGAAGCTTTGGTGCATGGTTTAAAGAAGGCCATTGGCTTAAATGTTAAGTACCTGAAGGTTTTTGGTGACTCCGAGATAGTAGTCAGACAGGTAAGGGACACCATTCATTGCCTCTCACCGCACTTGAAAGGTTACCAGGCTGAGGTATGGGATTTAATCATGTATTTTGACGCTTTCAATATAAAATCAATTCCTAGGTTGCAAAATTCTGCTGCCGATTTGTTAGCAACATCTGCTTCTAGATTGGTGCCGACAAATAATAAATGCTCGATTGAATTGATTTTCAGGCCTTCCATTCCCGATAACATCACAAACTTCAGAATCTTCGATGATGATGAGCAGATCATCAGCTTCCTGACAAACGAAGACAGTTTTCAAGGAGCCACAATAGATGAGGAAGAACATGATGCTGATTTGATGAAGAAGGAAGAGGAGAAAGGAAATTTCATGCCAAAAGGGGTAAGGTCCCTCGAAATGCTCTTCGATCTTCAAAATAAATTCAAAAGACCAGCTAATACCAAAACTAACAGCTCATCAATGCAACATGAGTCGGTTAATTTGGGTACCGAGGCAGAACCAAAATTTGTCAACCTTGGCAAATGCTGTTCACCAGGATAAAGAGAAAGGTTCATTAAGTTGTTTAAACAGTACAAGGATGTTTTTGCATGGACCTATGAAGATCTGAAGACATATGACGTTCGCATCATTCATCATGTTATACCAATGAAAGCGGGTGTCAAACCATTTCAGCAGCAGTTAAGAAAGATGCATCCCACTCTTGAACCGCTGATCCAAAAGGAATTAAAGAAACTCCTGGACGCGAAGATAATCTTCAAAGTTAGGCATTCCGAATGGGTTGCAAACTTGGTTCCCGTGAGGAAGAAATCAGGAGAGATTAGGCTATGTGTAGATTTCAGAAATTTAAACAAAGCCTCAGATAAAGACAACTACCCCGTACCTTCAATGGAGCAAATCCTACAAATGGTGTCTGGATCTGAATTGTTTTCTCTCCTCGATGGTTTCTCTGGCTATAATCAAGTGTTAGTAGCCGAAGAAGATCGTCTCAAGACTACCTTCAGGACTAAGTGGGGGACGTTCGCTTACAGGAGAATGCCATTTGGTCTGATAAATGCTGGAGCTACATTCCAAAGGGCGATGGATATTGCCTTCCGAGGATTGAGTGGGCAATGCGTTGTTGTCTACTTGGATGATGTGACAGTCTTTTCGAAGAAAAAGGAAGATCATGTTGTTCATTTGAGGCACATCTTTGACCGTTGCCGGAAGTATGGTATTTCTTTGAATCCCAAGAAGAGCGTGTTTGCTGTACCCGAAGGTAAGCTCTTGGGTCATGTCATCTCCAAAGGGGGAGTGTCAATCGACCAAGAAAGGGTCCAAGCTATTAATAAAATCCCAATGCCCCACAACAAAAAATCTATGCAGTCTTTTATGGGCACCATCAATTTTGTCCGCAGATTTGTTCCGGATTTTGCACAAATCGTTAAGCCATTGCAGCAGATGGTTAAACAAAGCACACAATTCAAGTGGACAGATTTGGAGAAGGACACATTTAGAGATATCAAGGCGGCTGTAGCTAAAGCTCCTTCCTTAAGAAGTCCAGATTTTGATAAAGATTTCATCTTGTATACCTTCGCTTCGGATGACTCTCTCGCAGCTGTACTCACGCAAAAGGTGGAGTTGGGGGACGAATACCCAATTTCGTTTATGAGCACTGGTCTGCAAGGGGCTGAGCTGAATTACCCCGTAGTTGACAAGCATGCCTACGCAGTCTTCAAAGCAGTCAAGCAGTTTAGGCCATACATTTTGAAGAACAGAACTAAAGTCATAGTTCCCCATCTAGCTGTTAGATCCCTGTTCGTTCAAAAGGAATTGGGAGAGAGGAGAGGGAACTGGGTCACAGCTCTGCAGGAGTATGATTTGGAATTTAAACCTGCTACAATCATCAAAGGACAAGGTCTGTGCAAGTTACTGGCGGGAAACTCGACTAATGAAGAGCAATATTGGAAGAACGAAGCCGAGCTCAATTCG
Organism: Larix kaempferi; assembly: GCA_027924585.1. Lineage (NCBI taxonomy): Eukaryota > Viridiplantae > Streptophyta > Pinopsida > Pinales > Pinaceae > Larix > Larix kaempferi. The sequence continues at coordinate 733,555 of BSBM01000642.1, read as the reverse complement.
GTTGAGGTATGCCATATCTTCACAGCTCCCCAGTCGTGGTATAGAGATCTAGTGCACTATTTACAGCAGGGATATCTACCCGAGCACTGGAATTCTAAACAAAGAAGGGCACTCCGTTTGAAATCAGCACCCTATCAGATCATTGATGGGATTCTCTTCAGAAAGAATTATGATGGAGTCCTTCTGAGGTGTTTGGAAAAGGAGGATGCGAACAAAGTTGTCAAAGAATTGCATGATGGCCCAGCAGGTGGCCATTATTCAGGAGAGACGACAGCGCACAAGATACTGAGAGCTGGATATTACTGGCCCACCCTGTTTCGAGATGCCCACACATACGCACGAAACTGTGATGTCTGTCAAAGAAGCGCTGGGAAGTTACCTAAGGCCGCAGGCCCATTGCAGCCGGTCATCATCTCCGAACCTTTTGAGCAATGGGGCATAGATGTTATCGGAGAAATAAATCCAAATTCTTCATTACAGCACCGATACATTCTGACGGCTACCGACTACTTCACCAGGTGGACGGAGGCCATCCCGCTGCGCAAGATCAATGAAGACGCAGTTATCAGCTTCTTGAAAGAGAACATCATAACCAGGTTTGGGGTTCCAATTTCCCTTGTTTTTGATAATGCTACTTATTTTTCATCTTGCAAGATAAATGAATTTGTTTATGAATGGGTAATTAAGTTGCATTATTCAGCCAATTACTACCCTCAGGGAAACGGATTAGCTGAATCCTCAAACAAGAATCTGATTCGAATCCTTAAGAAAACTGTGATAGAAAACCAGAGAAGTTGGCATGTGGCTCTCCCAAACGCCTTATGGGCAGATAGGGTAACCCCGAAGAATGCTTTAGGTGTCTCCCCTTTCACCCTTGTCTATGGCAAGGAAGCCATACTTCCCCCAAACATCTTGCTGCCATCCTTGCAATTGTCCCAAGCCTCTCAGGGTTCTGGTAGCCAAGCCTTACAATCCAGGATAAACACCCTGCTTCGATTAGAAGAAGCCCGACACAAAGCTAAAGACCGATTTCATCAACACCAGGACTTAGTTAAGAGATGGTTCGACAAAAGGAAATCCGGCAAGAGGGACTTTGAAGTTGGGGATTTAGTCCTGAAATGGGACCATAATCACGAAGGCAAAGGAATGCATACGAAATTTCAACATCTATGGGTAGGCCCGTACCAAATTTCTGCAAAATTGGGCCCATCCACTTATAAATTGACAAATCTCGAGGGAGAGGAAGTAGCCCTTCCACTCAATGGCCTCGCCCTGAAACAATACTTCGCGTGAGTCTCCTTGGAACTTCCTGTACATAAATAAAGTTGTCTGTTCGCTTTCGCTTTTAGCTGTTTTATTTTTTCGGCCATGTTGTTTCCTGTTTTGTTATTTGAACTTTTCAATAGGTTTTTTGTTTTCTGAAGCACCCTTTTGTTGAGTCTCCCGCTGAAGGCAGCTCCCTCAAAGAAAAAACTCGCAACCCATGAGTCCGGAACCCTGCTCAGTAAACTCGGTCTGCTGTGCTCTCGCTGAAATATTCAAGAGGGGGGAAGCCTACCCTGCTAGTCACATTAACCCTTTTCAATAGCAGAGACCCATGGCCATCTTCACTACTATCATTGGGCTCCACCCACTCTCACACTTTAAAGGCATCTCAAGAAGGTTACCCAAGTTGGACCCATGGAAAGTGGCACCTCTCGAGGACATGGGGTATTGAAATGACTCCGTGCTGCTGATTTAAAAGCCAAAATGGCCTACATCCAAGAGTCTGTTTTCCAGGGATTCTCGCCTCAATTAAAGCATGGCTGAGACAAAAGCAAAAGAGACATGCAAAACCTAAAAAAAAAAAATATATCCCGTAAAGACTCAGCTCAAAATGGGCTCCTCTCCGTCCGTGAAGTTTGATAAAATCAAATCAATAAAATTCTAACTTACACAAAAGGACACTATGGATTGAGGAGTCCAAATCAAAGATCTGTCCAAAAGAAAATATCCCTGGAAGGCTCAAACAGCTAAGCTGTCCAAAGTACACGCATCCCGAAGGGTGCCAGCAGCATGGGAATGAGGAACAAGAACAATAATGTCCATGAGAAAGTGTTGCAAATCCTGTGGAGTCCGGCAGTAGTGACCATTTGAGGGATAACCCTCCTAAAATGAATCTCATATGCTGGCCCTCTGAGAGTGGTGAAGATGCCTCGGTCAAAGCTCCCCTTTTCCCCAATGGCTAGCAGGAAAAGTGCTCCTTTCCCCGCATGAGTCTAAAATGCTCAGCTGAATAATGCACCCGAGACGGAGGTTTTAATGGGGTTCCGGACCATGTAGGGTATTTCTTCAGAGATCTGTGTTCGCCAGCGACTCGCCATTGTTGTTGCAGCAACACCCCTCCCCAAAATTTTGTACATGTTGGGGCCCCTCCTATATTTTTGTAGAAAATTTGCTTGAGAAGCCATCCCAGCCGTCAGCTCTGTTTTCAACATAAAATTTTGCTTCCCTGCTGAACAGCTTGCCGTCAATCCTTCCATGTTCTCCCCATTGAGCCAAAAGATGACTTAGTTTTTGCCCAAACGTTTTGGGGTAATCCGGACATTGTCCCGAAGCGGCGGAAGTCAGACGTCCAACCTTTCCGAAAGGAGGGCTTAGATTTTCTTTGCCGAAAGCAGCGGAAGCTACTGGGTAAGACCACCCGAAACGGCGGGAGCTTTCGCCCAAACCTTCCGCAACCACAGAGAAATTCGAGTTGTTCTCTCGAAACGGCGGAACGACTCAACAAAGCCACCCGAAACGGCGGAAGCCATTCGGATAAACTCGCCGAAATAACACAAGGGAATTCATCATTTGCTTCCGAAGTAAAAGACTTGGAAAACTTTCAATCGTTGCTTCTGCGGAACGGTTCAAGCTCCGAAACGACTTAGCTCCCGAAACGGCGGGACTCATTTCGCTTTAGTCTCCCGAAAAGGACTCAGATTTCCTTCCGAGTAGAAAATGCGGGAACAAAGGACTTAAAGATTTTTTAGTTTCAACCTTCCGCAACGGCGGGGAGATTAAGTGAGCCCTCCCGAAACGTCGGGAGTTTTCGTTGAACCCTTCCGCAATGGCGGGAGCTTTTGTAAAATCCTTCCGCAACGGCGGGGGAATTCAGGGAATCCTTCCGAAACAGCAGAAGCCTCCGCGATATCTTCCCAAAGAAACTAAGTGGAAACGTTTGATGAAACCCTTCCGAAAACGGCGGAAGCCATCCCCATAAGTCCCGCGGAGGAATTCACGATTGCCTTCCGAAACCATGAAAAGGACGTGGATTTTTCTCAAGAAACTGTCGCGGAGGCCTTCAGCCTTTGCTCCCGAAACGCGGAAGCCTTCAGGCTACCCTTCCGAAACAGCGGAAGCCAATCGCTTAACCCGCTCGGCAAAAGGATTCCGAAACGACCCCGGGCGAATGTGCAAAAAAAAAAAATATAAGTTTTGCTTCCGAAACGGCGGAAGCCATTCCCAAATGCTTTCCGAAACTAGCGGGAGCCTTCGCCAAACCTTCCCGAAGATCAACAAGACTTCAAAATTCTGGATCGCGGAAGCTTTCGCAAAAGTCTTCCGAAAATACCGGGAGCATTCGCTATATCGTTCCGAAAGAGCGGAAGCTTTGGCGTTACCCGTCCGCTACGCGGCGGTCTCTCGCGGAAGGCTTCGAGTTTCCTTTCCGCATTAAGCCCCGAAACGTCGGAAGCTTTCACTGAACCTTTCCGAAACGGCGGATGCAATTCGCGAACTGGCCCCGCAAGTGACGGTCGCACGGAAACCAAGGTGCGTTGACGTGACCGCTACGCGCGACAAATTTAAACCCCGTTTTAACCACGCCACCTACCCAATTAAATGCTCACACGTGCCCTTTCTTTATAAAATACGGTGGGGGGGGCTCGACCAATACACCATTGTTCTGAACCGGCCAGCGACGTGTGATACCGTGCAAATCGCTCCAGCTCACCTCGCGCACCCGTGCTCGCAGCCACCTTGCTCAAGCAATCCCCACGGTGCCAGGTAGGATCTTAACCCTGATTTTCACCACTGAGTTGTCCTTCTGGGGAAAATATTGGGTTTTAGTGGGATTGTGACGGGCAAAACACCCGTCAAGGGCTATGTTTTGCCCGTCAGGAACAGTAAACGGAGTTTTCATTTTTCAAAATTGTCATAGGCCTTCATGAAAACGTTAATTTTTTATTTGCTAGTGGTGGGTGCGGGCGGTTAACCATGCCCTGTTTTGTTTTAAAACCCCGGGCCGCGCCCCTCGTCGTGGGTTAAGTTGTCGAAACCCTACGGGCCTTCCATGTCCTAGACCGTTAACTCGGAATTGGAACCCTGGGCCCTTTTCAGTAAGCCCCAGCCTCTACACGCGAAGCCGAAACCCGTAAACGTTTAAGCCACAAGAGCCAAAACTTGAAGCCGCAGCCGCCCTAGCTCTCCCCATCAGCATATCCCCGGCGCCGTTACCTTCGCTCGGACTAAAATATCCCGTATTGACTCGGCGAGTGGCCGCGCGTGACGATAGCATTCAAAGCCCTCCCCGAGTCAACCCGCGTCTTCCCCGCCATCGACCTCTCCAACCGCAGCCATAACGAACTACATCCCCTTCCGTGAGGCGGAACCGGAAGCCAATTGCTCCCGCGAATCGCCTATCGGCCCAATAAAACCAATAGCTTCCGCAACATAACTTATCCCATACCCGTCTTTTAAGAGCTTCAAATGTTTCAATGTGTGTCTTATGATTAAAATAATGTTTTGCTTCCTTAATATTTGCTTCCTTGATTTATCTCATTAAAACGATGTTGCTCTCGGCTAAAACCATACAACCTGTTGCTCAAACTCATGATGAATTGTATATGGATGTTATCAGGGATAATTCAAGATGCCGAAACCCAGTAAGAAGAAGGCGAAGATGACAGAAAAGAAACCTGCTCCTCCTAAGATTGAAACCTCGCTCCAGGACACCAGGTGCACCACTGGTGTCCCCCCAGAAATCAGATGGGATGACATATACAGGATGATCAGGGACCAAGAGATCCCAGATATGTTGCTGGAAGAGGCACCGATCTATCAAAATATCAGAGCCTCAGGCATAACTAGAGCCGCTACCCGCCCTGAGCTATTCCCCTGTGCTGAAGTGATCGGGTGGATTCTCCAACATGCAGATGCTGATGGGAGAGTGATAAATGACAGCAGGAAAGTGGCTATTGCTTCGTTTCAACCCGCATATGTTGCGGCGGCCTACAGGTTTCCCCGTGTCCAACAAGCTCTGACTGATGAATGGTTGGGCCAGATGGATAACGTCGAGATGGCCAAGAAGCTATTGAGGGGAGGGAAGCATTTGAGAAAGAAGGGAAATGACGAATATGACGTGCAGAATCTGAGGGCCCCTTACAGATTGATCGCTTTAATGCTATGCAGAATATTCGGCATGCCGGATGGCACAGTATACAAGATTCAGTGGGTCCCTATCATTCACTATGTGGCATTTCAGGGGACAGTGTTTGACTGGGCCACTATCTTGTCAGATAGTCTGGCCTCAATGATAAGTGTTGCTAAACCCGGGCTGGCCTCGAAGAAGGCTGAATTCTTCATGTCCTCATACCTGATAGATTGTATCTTGGCCAAGATAGAGTTCCCCGGATTGGGGTGTATATGGGATAGGGCCACAACCCCGGTCTACACCGCATTCAAGATGTTGTGGGCTCAGAATTACAAGCCCAGCTACAAACTCATCTGTGAGGGGTTCATCATGCCCCTATACGAGAAAATGTTCAAGGAAGAACCAAGTTGCCTGTCACAAAACGCTTTGGAAGTCCTTGAGGATTATGGGGACTTCTACTTTTCAGAACAAGGTACCTACTTGAGAATGTTCGGAGGGACTAATCCCCCATACATATTGCCGCAGTATGCCACAGACTATGTGGTGCTCAAGGAAGCAGTAAGACAACTCTTCTTGGATGGGATTGGAGCATTCCTCCACAAGCTACACAAGGCTTCCTTTCCCCCCCTACCTTTCTGCATAGGTGCTTACAAGTTTTCAGGGGTGGCCTCTGCCGACGAATTTGTTCAAGAGTTGAGGGCCTTCCATTTCGGTGAGGTCATCTTCCACAGGAACGACAGAAAGGGTAAAGTGGTCGAGCATTGCAAGGGGAACTATGCTAATTTCGAATACTCCCACTACCCCGATGCCGAGGAGGAAGCATTCAGAGGCATCAGCAACATGACTGAGCTAAGGATCTGTCGCCAAAGTACTGGAGCGAGCTCTAGCTCAACCAAAGCCCAGAAGACCATCCAGCAAAAGGAGAAAGAAGCCAAGGATGCCCGGGCTCAGGAAGAGCTCAGATTAAGAGAAGAGGCAAGGTTGCAAAAGGAAGCCGAGGAGGCAAGAAAGCTACGAGAGGCTGAGAATGAAAGACTGCGGAAGGAGGCTGAAGAAGCCCAAAAGCAGAAAGAAGCAGAAATTGAGCAAGCTGAAGCAAGGAAGAAGGCAGAGGAAGAATTGAAGGCAAGAGAAGATGCCCAGGTAGGTGGGTCCGGTGCGCAGGACATGGAGATAGACACCTCTCAGGCAGGTGGCTCTAGTACCCAAAGGGAAGGGACAGACCCCGCTCAGGAAGTCCGGACCCCACCTATGGAAGAAGACATAGACATCATAAACCGACCAATTGTACCGTACACTCCATCTGGGAAGCGTACGGTGTCCAAATGGAATGAGTTTGTCTATGACAAGAAAAGAAAAACAATGGTCCTCCAATCAGAAGAAAGGATTAAAAGTCCTTTCCATGACGACATAGTTACCCACCGAGAGGTCGCTGTCATGCAGAACACAGATGCGGATCCCATTGCCATGGCCTCCGCAGTTATAGCGACAGCACAAGCATCATTTGCCAATGTAGGGGTTATAGTCAAAGAAAATATATTGACAAAGAAAAGAGCACGTACCCTGCAGCGAAACGTGGCTAATGAGCAAGCTCAAAGAGACCTGGCAGTGAACAAGTATAATTGCTTGTACGCTGAGCACAAGGAGTTGGAAAACAAGTACAGCTACCTGGAGGAGGAAAAGGACCAGCTAGCACTCCAAATAATGATTGCAGAAGCAGAGAAGAGTGGAGCAGAAGAAAAGGCTTCCCAGCTAGAAACAGACAAGCAGGCATTAGCTGAGCGTTTAGAGCAAGCGGAAAGCAGAACCTTGGACATGTCCCCCTTCCACGAGCTGTCATGCAATATACTACAGCAAGTGCATGGCTCTCAAGAGCTAATCACTGATGAGGTGTGCAAACTCAAGGCCATGACGGTTAGGCTAAAGGAGGTGAATGCGGAAGCCCACAGGCTCAAGGCTAAGAATACCCGTGTCAAAGCAAATGTCATAAGTCAGATGGCATGGAGGGAAGGGAAAGGAGGTTTCCCCCCGCATCTTCCTTTCAAGACCGTGGAAGATTTTAATGAAGATATAGCCTTGTTGGAGTTTGGCCGGAACTGTGCCAATAAGCTGATGGCCAGTGTGCAGAAGACCACAGATAGAATCAACAACCTGTACCAAAAGCTCAAAGGAGTCCATGATAACTGCTCATTAAGTTTCCCTCGGACCCTAGAAGACTTCCCGGGAAAAGAGCAGCGGTTATCTCAACTGAAAGAAGAGCTAGGCGTCCAGATGGAGTATGTGAAAAGCATTGATGTCCTTGCCATGGATGATCTCCAACATTACATCGGTTCATCAACACTTCACAACCATCTGCTGAAGGAAACATATCAAGTTGCTGAAGCAGAAGTACAAAGCATTAAAATAGAGCTCGGGAAGAATGTAACTTCTCAGAAAATCCTGTTTCCTGCTGCAGCAAACATAATCATAAGGGATACAGGTGTGTGGAACAGTTACATAGAAGAGGAGGTCAGGAAAGCTGCAGCAGCAGCAGAAGCATCAGTAGACTCGGCAGCCCCTCTCCCAGCAGCCTCTTCCCCAACAATGGCAGAAATTCTGGCCAGTCCCATTCCCCCTTCCCAATTAGGAGCAGCATCAGCAGGGGAGTCGAGGACCTCTTCCCAGGCAGCATCAGTGACCATCAACTTGGGCGACCCTTTGCCAGGAGAAGCTCACGCACAGGAATGAAGAAGCTGAATTCAGTGAGCCACTCTTTTCAGCCAGACACGTGCCCAGCAGGGAACGCTTTGAGTTTAGCAAATTTTCTGTTATATGTAAGGCGTAAGCTGTGGGACAGCTGTCCATATTTTTTTTGTCAAAATATTTTTGTGGCCATTTTTGGTAATCGATTATATTAGAAATCCCTGTAAATGACAGAGAGGGGATGCTAGGTGTCGGCCCAGAGGGCAAATTTTGTAACTATAAATAGGAGCCTAGAAGAGATAAGAAGGACTTTTGGCAGGGAATGAAAATTTTGGGGGCAAATGATAGGAGCTATCTTGTATCGGCTCTGTAAATTGAATTTTTCTAATAGAAGCCACGGGAGATGAACGTTTTGCTTGGAATGTTGGGTTGCTTTATGTTGGACTATTCTAATGACTGCAATTCTGCAATGTGAGATCATTCTTGACTGCTGAATTATTTCTTTGCATTAATGATTTTGCTCTCGTCTACGCATGCGTTCTCTCTATTTTTTGTGAACAATGAAGTGTATTGCAGTGAATTTCTTTGTCTGGATCGAATAGCTAACTGTTCTTTCTCCCGGGTAATCCATGTGGTTCATTGTTCATGATTTTAAATTGCTCCTTGCAGGGATCTTTTAGTTTGATTCTAGTTTCGTTGCATCTAGATCCGTTTCTTTATTCTTGTTGTGTAGATTAAATAATTTCGATTTCTTCTGTTCATAAGCAATAGACACGTTCTGTAAGTCTCATTTCAGATCTGTTTCTTTATCCTTTAACGTTCCTCTGTCTTTCTGAGCAATAGATGCGTTCCATTTTGAATGAGAAGCTATCTTCTCAAGATACTCATCTTACTGTAGCTTTGACCGTGAGAAATAATAGCTAACTGTTCTTTGCTTACGATAACTGTTACAGCTGGTTGCTCCCCTTAAGCGTGTTCCCCTGCAGGGATAGATAGGCGTGTTCTTGTTTTTCTAAATTTAGATGTGTTTCAGTTGCATCTAGACTAAGTATAATTTAGGCATATGCATCTCATATAAAACACATAAAATCCAAAAGAAAGGTGGATCGGGCCATAACCGGTAAAATCGGATTTAAAGTCCAAAACCACGGTTGCCGGAATCGCTAACCGGACGGATTCCCTACACCAAACGGGAGATATTCTAATTGGGACCGTCTCTCGGGGAGAATCCCTTTCTGATTGATGCTACGATATCTGGGGCATCAACAGCCCCCTTTCAATTTGCTGCAAATATTAAGAGGGTAAAAAGTCCTATCAAGGATTGGGCTCACAAGAAGAGGTTAAGGGAGGATAGAGAACTCAAGCAGATTGAGGCATATTTGGTGATTTTGTATGAGTCGGGGACTGGGGGTTTAGGGACCCTAGAGGAAAAGGCTCATCTGGTCTCTTTGGAAGGAAGAAGAAACACTCTACTGCTAGAAAAAGAAGAAAATCGGAGGCTAAAGAGCAGGGTGCTTTGGCTTGAGGCTGGAGACAAGAATACAAAATTTTTTCATGCTTATACGAAAGGTAGGAAGGCTGCCAATACAATCTGGAGTCAGAAGGATTTGCTAGGAGATCCACAAACCTCTTTTGAGGGTATGGCCAGGGTAGGGGTGGGACATTTTCAGAACCTTTTTAAGGCCCCGGCTCAGGCTTCGGTGGCGGAAGTAGTTAGGGTGGCCCAATTATTTGCTCGCTTTGTTGGTGATCAAGATAACCTGGATTTGTTGGTTGTGGTTACAGAGGAGGAGTTGAAGGGGGTTCTTCAAAGATTTCATAAAGACAAGAGCTCGGGACCGGATGGATGGACCATTGAATTTCTCCTAGCATTGTATGATTTTTTGGGGGACGATCTTACAGGTGGTTGAAGATACTCGCATCTCAGGGCAGATTCCGGCTGCATTTAATTCTACTTTCATTGCACTCATTCCTAAGATGGACAACCCTTCCTCTCTAAAGGATTTTAGACCCATTTCTCTGTGCAATTGTGTGTATAAGATGGTGACTAAAATTATTGCTCGTAGGTTGAAAGTTATCCTGTCTTGGCATATCTCTGCTGAACAATTTGTCTTTTTGGAGGGACACCAGATTCGTGAGGCTATTGGGGTGGCACAGGAAGCACTCCATAGCATGAAATCAAGGAAGCTGAAAGGAGATATTCTTAAGATCGATCTCTCGAAGGCTTATGACAAGCTAAGTTTGTTAAATTTTTAGAATTTACTTCAATCTGATCTAGGATCTTAACTCAGAGAACATGTATAGCAAATCTACAGCATATCAATCATGGACACAATAATGCAAGCACACAAGAGACACAGAGTTTACTTGGGGAAAACCATAAAGGTGAAAAACCCCAATAACTTCCTTAGAGATAGATAGAGCAATTATACAACCAGAATACAAGAGATAGTCTTCTCCTAGCAGCAGAGCCTCCTCCTCACAAGTGCACCACTTTCTGAATGAGAGAAGTGTGTGAATGAATGATCAAATAGAGATCTCTCGATCTCTATTTATACTTATCCTGTCCTGCCCAATAAACTAATGGGGCCTACATGTCTAGCTTAACCCATTGTTAACTTAATCCGGGCCGACCCCACACTTGGTGGTCTAATAACACTTTTACCCACATGACTCATATAAGGTCGACCCCATCAAGGTGGTCTAATAACCCATCGGCAAGTTAACACACTTGCAACACTTGTCAATACAAATGAAGACACTTCCTTATAGAGCAATAACACATCTCTATAAGGGTACAAGAAATATATATATGAAATACATTCTGAAGTTACATATACATCAACACTCCCTCTTAACTAGGAAGGTATTTCTCGACATAGATCTGCTAGTACAAGTCTTCTTCTCTGGATCATCATCAGCGAATCATCATCCTCGAATCATCGTCATCATCACTGCTCCTGCTATCTCAATCAATCTCTAAATCTACTCGTCATAGGAAGTTCTACAGAGCCAGTCCTTTTTCATACTAGATGTAGGCCCACCACCTGTAGATCTTCATCATCACTGGTTAGACTCTGGAATCCTCAGGACTCATCACGTGCGTCTGCAAAACCTCGCAAGAGCATCCCAGGCCTTTTACGAGCACACAGCTCAACCTCTCAAATCTCTCAAGATCTTTTACATGCCACTGCACAACCTGTCCATGACCATAAAGTATCCACCTGATACTCACCATACATCCAACTAATGTATATCATCACATGATCAACCTAATCATCATCATCTCTGTGAGCAAGCCATCTAGTAGGTACACCTCAGGACTGATTACACTACCTCAGCAAAACTTGCAAGATCTCTCAGGATTGATTACACTGCCTCGGCAAAACCTGCAAGAGCATCTCAGGATTGATTATATGCCTCTGCAAAACCTGTGTACCAAACTATCACATCAATGTCTTCAGATCGTCACGTAGTCCACGGAGCACAACCCCGATGCACACACACAACACTTACACTCACCATGGGACGACTAACCTGCCACCATGTGAAAGGCTCACATCACTTACACTCACCAGCATGGGAGGACCAACCTACTACCATCTGGGAAAGGCTAACAACACTTACATCAACGACCATGGGAGGACCAACCTACTACCATGTCAGAAAGGCCCAGCACTTACGTCAACGGCCATGAGAGGACCAATATACTATCATGTCGAAAAGGCTTCAACACTTATATCTCACCATAGGAGAACTAACCTGCCACTATGTGAGAATGGCCTAGCACTTACATCTCACCATGGGAGGACTAACCTGCCACCATGCAAGAATGGCTCAGCCCTTACATCCTGCCATGGGAGGACTAACCTACCACCATGCAAGAATGGCTCAGCCCTTACATCCTGCCATGGGAGGACTAACCTGTCACCATGAAAGAATGGCCCAGTGTGCAATTGTGTCTCTGGACTCATCACTTCCCTCTAGAAGGCATCTCGATCTGAAGTACACCAAGTCTCCCTTTGAAGTATTCAAACTTCACTCTGGCAAGCAGCTTGGTCAACACATCGGCTATCTACTCGTCTGTCACAACATACAGGAGCTTCACTGCTCCTCTCTGCACCATATCCCGGATATAGTGGAATTTGATCTCAATGTCCTTCAACTTGTCATGGAACACTGGGTTCTCTGACAACTTCACACAACTCTGGTTGTCGCAATATATACAAGTAGCACTCAACTAGAGATCAAACAAATCAGACAGTAGCTTCCTAAGCCATACTGCCTCACAACTAGCTGAACAAGCTACGACATACTCTGCTTCAGTTGTACTCAGTGCCACACAGGACTGCTTCCTGCTAAACCAAGAGATCACACATGACCCCATACTGAAGCAGCACCCCAAAGTGCTCTTTCGATCAATGGCACTTCCTGCCCAATCCGAATCAACATAACCCTCCAAGTTAAACTTTTGATTCACCTCATACATGATCCCATAATCCACTGTACCCTTCAGGTACCTCAGAACATGCTTTGCAGCTATCAGGTGAACATGTCTCAGATCTGTCAGATACTGGCTCAAGGTGTTCACCGCAAAGCAACTGTCTGGCCTTGTATTCATCAGGTACATCAAGGACCCAATGATCTGAAGATACATCGTAGCATCAACTGGCTCAAAAGAAGCATCACACAGAAGCTTCGGGTTCAATGCCATAGGTGTGGTCATGGCCTTGCAGTCCATCATCCCAAAACTCTTCAGGATATCTACTGCATTCTTCCCTTGTCCAAGGAAGATTCCATCTGCACTCTGCCACACCTCATACTAAGAAAAATAGTGTATCATTCCCAAGTCCTTCACCTCTAACTAGGAAACAAGCTTCCGCTGCGTGTCAAAAATCAATCTATCCTCACCTGTAACAAACAGGTCATCCACATACAAAAGTAGTATCACTGGATTGCCTTCCTCAACCTTGTAGTAAAGGTTGGAATCCGCTTTACTCTTGGTAAAGTCCAAACTGGACAGAAAGCTATCTATCCTACCATACCAAGTTCTGCACGTATATGACTCCCTGTCATGTGTCTTAGAACCAAGTTGCTACTCCACATACACTTCTTCTTCAACCACACCATTCAAGAGAGCTGTCTTGAAATCCATCTGGTGTATCTTCCACTTCATCACTGCAGCCACAGCAAGTACTGATCTAATGGAAGTGTATATGGCTACAGGAGCAAAAAGTCTCTATTCTACCACCTGCAGCATGCTTGATCTTGTAGATCCTCTTGGAATTCACTACAGACTCTCCTTCAGGTCTTGGGACTGCATCCCAAACATCTTCATGATTGACTGGTACTCCTCGATCATGGCATTCTTCCCCGATCCTGGGAACTTCAATATCTTCAACATATTCAATAGATAACTTTGTTGCTGAACAAATGTTGTAGTCTTTCTTTTGTAGGTGATGGTATACGATCTTTCCTACACAACAAGTTAAATTGCATGATTAGAAAACAGCTCATAGTTTTCAGAACAAATTCTTACACATAAAGAAATATGTCATATAGTCATGCAATTATCTTAGCCAATGCTTCAATACAAAATTTATCCATATCCCGTAACTTTCTAGATGCCTTCCAATCTCTACCAGAACATTGTTAAGAGTGTGCACAACTCCCAACATGTCAGCAAAGAGGTTTTATTCTAGATAAGTAGCAATGGAATGTTATACAGTGCCATAGGCCACTTACCCATGTATACTAGTAGTATACTATTCATCAATGCAACTATTCTAATATGCATAATACGCAACCTAATTCTAGGAACATCAGTATATACATTATTGAACAATATTATTTAAACAATAAAATATGCAAGTAATGACAATTCAAATACTTATCTTTGTTTGTTTGTTGGGTTGACTCCCTCTCAGTCTTTGCTTCTTTTCTACAACTCCATTCTGATGTGGATTGTGAGAAGTGGTCAACTCCCTCTGAATATCTGCATCCTTGCAGAAACTACTGAAGTGTGCTCCTTCTTGATCTTTGCTTCCTTGAAGGAACAACTGGAGTGTGCTCCCTCTTGATCTTTGCTTCCTGGATTACCTGTCCTTGAACTTATATCCATCACTATGCATGCTTATTAGTATCATCATTGTGTTATCCTCGAGGGCTCATACATAATCACACTTCATTAGTATAATCTTGATACTATTAAAACACAATAATCTTAAGCATGTATAGTCATGATCATTTCAAACAAAAATAATAAGCATTAGTATTCAAGGTTTATATAGGGCTCTTATGGTTAGTCATATCATCAATTATGGTAAGAAATATAATATGCATACAACCATGACTATTCAAACCTATGACTTCATGACTAATCATTATCAGCAACACAACAGTATAAGATCCTAACAAAAGTAGGATTCTAGCTTTATATAGGAAAAACATACCAGGATTAACATGCTAGCTAGTTATGTCTAACATACCCGCATAATGTCTTATGGTTCTCTTCAATGACTTGTGCTAGTAACCTGCATGTCTCATAATTTATCCATTGTAGGGCCATGTTATACATACCTCATAAGTAGATATTCTAAGTGATCCATGACAATGGATGAATCTTTGTCCTCATGTCGTCATGATCATATGTTATTGAACTAGAACATGGTTTGTCTTTCTTGGTTTACCTTTCATGTTAGCAGACAACATAAACCTCATACAACACCATAATGCATTAGTACAATCATAAGTGTCAAAACCTTAATCAATGAATATCTTCTATTAAGGTGATATGACAAGTCTAGTAATTAATCAAGATTGTACTGTAATGATATGAAGACAAACATATCATAAACTTAACCAGAACAAAATTCGAAACATACCTGTCAAGATTGCTTGTAATCTTCTTATGGAAGGCCTTAGGAGCTTCTTCACTTATGCAGGTGACCAATCCATCTTCTTCTAGGATTAACCCAATCCACTTGATTTGCAAGAATTGGACATGGAGCTGGATTAGGGTTTGTTAGAGAAACCCCAAAAATTCAAACTTTGAATTTCAAACTTTCGAAAGGATAGAAATATGCGCCTTGATGAGCTGATCAAGATGGTATATTCAGAATTTGAAAACTTCAAAGTTTCACTCCTCAATTTTGCCTTTGAAACTTCTGGATTCACTGGACGTGACCCCGAACTAGGGTTTGATGAAGCCCACTCTTCTGCCCAATCAAAAGGTTTGATCCAAAGCTCTAAGCTTCTATTTTTCTGAGGATCTTCCAGCCATGGTCACAGACTTAAAAAATTCCAATTTTTGCAGAAGCCCTAATTTTCCACTTTTCCGATCAAAGTCCCAAACTAGGGTCTGATCAAGCCCGGCCTTCTTCCCAACCAAAAATTTTGATCTTGGTCTCTAAATTTCTATTTTGATGAGTAGCATTCAGCCGTAGTATTTGATTATAAAAATTCCAACTTTCTCCAAAACCCTAAATTCCGGAAGCCATGAATGAAGGTGCTCAAAAATAATTATGTTTTGACAGAAATATGTACCTAATTGTTTCTGGTGTACCTCCTCACTTTTCGATCCAAAGGGTCTGAAAACTTTTTTTGTGGTAACCTGACCTATCATATTTACATCCTGACAGTCTTACCTCAATTGGATTCTTTGAGAGAGAGTTATGCCAAGTGTCGCAACATGACCTGTTTATGGGATAAAACATGAAAGCGAACTTGTACGGAGTGCCACATGTCATTGGTTCAACTTCAACCTCTGAAAAACATTTTTGAGGTAGTACAATCTGTGTACTACCTATCACTATTTACAAAATTTCATTTGGAGCTTCCTATCCCAAGTTATGACCTTTTTTCCAAGGTCACATGTTTTTGACTGAGATCTGGAAGAGGCAGAAACCCTATATTGTACAGATCATAAATCACAAAGTACGACGAATTAGAAGTTGTCCTTTGGACACAAGATACATGAGGATCTGATTGTCGACCTGTAAAAGTTTCAGATCCGAAAACTTGGCCAAAATGGATTTATAGTGAAAGTGCTATGATGACTGGTTTTTTCTATATCAAGCCCTAGCATCGCAAGTGCAACAAGTGTCATACATGCCATACCATGCTTTCTTTCAGGCTAGATCTGATACCGTGCTAAATTTTCAGAATTTAATTCAATCTAATCTAGGATCTTAACTGATAGAACAACATGTACAGCAAATCTACAACATATCAATCATGGACACAATAATGTAAGCACACAAGAGACACAGAGTTTACTTGGGGAAAACCATAAAGGTGAAAAACCCCAATAACTTCCTCAGAGACAGACAGAGCAATGATACAACCAAAATACAAAAGATAGTCTTCTCCTAGCAGCAGAGCCTCCTCCTCGCAAGTGTGCCAATTTCTGAATGAGAGAAGTGTGTGAATGAATGATCAAATAGAGATCTCTTGAGCTCTATTTATACTTGTCCTGTCCTGCCCAATAAACTAATGGGGCCTACATGTCTAGCTTAACCCATGGTTAACTTAATCCGATCCAACCCCACACTTGGTGGTCTAATAACCCTTTTACCCACATGACTCATACAGGGCCGACCCCATCAAGGTGGTCTAATAACCCATCAGCAAGTTAACACACTTGCGACACTTGTCAATACAAATGATGACACTTCCTTATAGAGGAATAACACATATCTATAAGGGTACAATAAATATATATGAAATACATTCCGAAGTTACATATACATCAACAGAGTTGGCTCTGTATTCATTTGCTTCTTACTCATCTAGGCTTTGCTTTGGATTTTATTAGGTGGATTATGAGTTGCATCTCTACGGTCTCCTCTTCTGTCCTCATAAATGGGGTGGCCTCCCCCTTTTTTCATTCTGAGAGAGGCCTTCGTCCAGGGTTCCCATTGTCCCCTTTACTTTTTCTGCTAGTAGCGGAAGGGATGAGCAGGGATCTAAAAGAAGCTTGTAGGGAGGGCACTCTTCATGGCATTCAGGTGTCCCCAGAGTTTATTATTACACATCTTCTCTTTGTGGATGATATCCTTATTTTCTGTACCGGTTCGCATAGTGATGTTGAAGCACTCTAGTATATTTTACAACTCTTCTCTAAAGCCACTGGGATGGAGATTAATGAAAGGAAAGCTACTCTGGCGGTGCATCTATTAAGGGAAGCTGAAGTACAGGCTTTTAGCAAGTTTTTTCCTTTTACTATCACAGCCTTGAATGAGGGCATCAAATATCTGGGTTTCCAACTAAAGTCGAATGCTTTTACTCCAAACAGGATTGGAATTGGCTAATTGATAAACTTCACAAAAGACTGCAAGTGTGGAGTCATAGGTCGATTTCGTGGGTGGGTAGGCTGGTTCTGGTGAAATCTGTTCTTGAGGCTATTCCTGTTTATTGGATGTCACTTTCTTAGATCCCTAAAGGAACATTGGAGAAGGCTCGAAAAATTTGTTTTCGTTTCTTATGGAGTGGAAAAGGGGATTTTGTTTCTCCTTGGGTCCAGTGGTAGCGGATTGCTCTTCCTAATGCTTTGGGTGGCTGGGGGCTAAAAAATATCTTTTTATTTTCCAATGCTTTGGCGGCTAAAGGGTGTTGGAGGATTTTAAAATTTGAGTCTTTGGACCAGGGTGGTCATCCAAAAATACATTGCACCAGCTACGGTTTTGGATTGGGTTCAGAACCCTTTAAAGCATCATCGTGGGGGATCGGTCATCTGGAAAGCTGTGATTGACTCATTATCTGTGGTGGGTGACCTTTTGACTTGGGACATTGGTGATGGAAGTTGCTTGCAGGTGGGGGAAGATCCATGGTTCGGCTTTGAAGGCCGTCATCTTCTATCGGTTGGTTTGACGGCCTCCCTTCGGACCCAGGGTATCACTTATTTATCCCAGTTGGTGGATGAGGTATTGAATAGCCCATGGAATCCTAGAGGGATGTTAACACATTGGCTCTGTCGATTATTGAACGAGAAGAATTGCGTCTTTTTTACTGGGCACTTATCCTTTCCCAAGTTCTTCTTCGATATAGGGATGATATTCTAGTTTGGGAAGGGGCTCCGACTGGTAATTATTCTCCGAAGGATGGATTTATCAGCCTTAGCATTTTTGGAAATACACGGGCTATGGGTTGGTGGCGGAAGTCACTATGGAAACTGAAGTGCCCTATGAAGCAAATTTTATTCATGTGGAATCTTCTTGAAAATAAGGCACCAACCTAGGATAATTTACAATGTCAGAATCGGGCTGGACTAGGGTGGCGCATATTATGGAAACCGGCTGAGGAGACTATATTACACTTATTTATTCAATGTCCTTACACGACCAATGTGTCGTCTGAATTTTCCTTGATAACTGGTTCACGGTACATTTGGAACTGGCATTCGTTGGAACATGGCTAGAGTAATTGGAATGCTGATCCCATTGGTAGAACGATAAAAGCTTTACCATTGATGGTCTACTCGGGAATATGGCTGGCACGTAATAATCTTCTCTTCTCTGATAAACCATGTACTCCAAGTATTTATGCGGCACGTATCTGTGGCTTTCTCACTCCTTTCCCCCAACATATCAGAGCTGCTAAACAAAGGGTGATTTTGGAGGTGGATATTGATCAGTCTATTCCGTGGGGTTTTTTTATGGGGATTCTCAGGATAATGAGTGTGGGGGTGGGGCCATCCTTCATATCTCCATCACACACTACTATCATCTTTGCTTGGGGCTGGGGGCTAGCAGAAACAACTTTGAGAAACTCATGAGCTTCAAACTCCTCTTATTGTTTGGTATTGAGAAAGGATGTCTCAATCTTAATGTCTATGGTGATTCTATGAATGTCATTTACCGGTCACTTGGCATACAACAGTGCAAAGATATTAGATTAGCTAATATCATACATGACATCTGTGGTATGCAGCACTCATTTGTACACTTTTCTTGCATACATGTTTACATGGAGAACAACTCGAAGTGGACGCGGCTTGAAAAGAAGGTAGACATTTGGCAATGGGGATGTGGAAAGTAAACGAATTCCAGGATGGGACTACCTATGATTACTACCACCGGCCTTTTATAGATGATGCGGCTCTATGATGGGGAAACACTTTATGGTTTCCATATGTTACTTCTTTTTTGTTTTAGTATATTTTTCGGTTCTTCATTTTGTAATATCATTTGTTATATGTTGGAACAGTGGTCATTATGGCTGGGAACTATATTAGACATATATCCAGATGTATTATTTTGAGGCTCAGGGAGCTGGTTGTAAACTTACTTTATCATGAACATCTCAATTATGGTTTGGTGGCATTCTTACCACACTAAGAAGATGAAGAGTTATCTCTTAGTCTATATAACAGTTAAAATATTTGTACTTGAATCCGCATGCACACTTGATGTGCATATTCA
The DNA here is from genome assembly GCA_027924585.1 of Larix kaempferi. Lineage (NCBI taxonomy): Eukaryota > Viridiplantae > Streptophyta > Pinopsida > Pinales > Pinaceae > Larix > Larix kaempferi. The sequence continues at coordinate 714,058 of BSBM01000642.1, read as the reverse complement.
GAATGTAATTTTGTTCACCTCTGTTGAAATAAAGTTACGCCCTTTTTCCCAGGAAAAAAAAATGATGAATATGGTTTTAAAAAAGAAGTGGAAAATATTTCATATATGAAAAATAGCTTGTAAAAATTGAAAATTAAATTTTGGAATAATTAGGGTTTTATTAAGGAGGAAACTCCAAAATTTTCTAAAAGAATCTCCACAATGGTCAGAGAGAGAGAGAGAGAGAGAATGTTACCTTCAAGAGAGTTCATACATGTGGCTTCGACCAACTTGTAAGAACTTTCCTGAGGTGCATGTTTCTCCCTCAAAGCACCTCTTACAATGTGTAACAACCTCCACACATCTGAGAGAAACAAGGATTCAAACCATGCATGAATAACCACTTTGAAAAGGAAAATATTAGAAATAAAATATAACTATAATGCATGTTTGCCTCATTATATGTGAAAAGTGAGAGGGTACTCCAAGGAAAATATCTTGCATCAACCAATTCTAAGTGTGAAATCAACCCAATGAGCCAAGGCACTCAAGGACTAGGCTTTCACATGGTAAAACAAAGGTCAAATAATCCCAAATCATCCTCAATATATGTGTGCAAGGATATCATTACATCAAGGGGTGTTAGATGTATCATGCGAAGGTGGTACATGTGTGGAGAATATGACCTTATCCTAGGGATCTCACATTATAGAACTCCGATCATGTGAAATGCATTTTGACAATTATTTTGGAACCTAGAAAAAGAGTCAAAGTTCTAAGGTGTTGCACCTCAATAAATATTTATTACAAAAGAACCTTAGAAACCATAGAAAATTTTCCTTTAACTTACCATCACACCCAAATGTAAATTATTTACAATTGAAATTTACGGAGACCCTAAGTTGTTGGGTTCCCAATCCATGAATTGTACTAAGTATTAAATAATATTTACATTGTTAAGCACCAAAACACTTCAAACATGGAAACATTACCAAATAGGGAGGGTGCACCACATCATCAAGGGTTTTAAGCATGAGGAACATGCTAACTCATTAATTAGACCCAATTGGAAAACTATAACACATCATCCCACACTTAGCATCATCAAATCAACCACAAGTTAGTACCATCTCTAATACAAAACACAAATACACGCCTATCCATCAAAACATCTCTTGCAAGATCGATCCTTGCGAAAAAAATCACAAGTGCATGCCTTATGCCACATCATGGGTAATAGGGCTCATAGTTCATTAATGACACCTTTGACCACAACACAAACCCTTCACATGGAGTATTTGGCCTCTAAATGAGATATGTGAAACATTAGAAAGCTTTAGACATAATGGAAGGGTCTCGAGACCTCAGGCATGGTCATGGGAGAAAATCATGGTTTCTATTCTAAGGATGGATGGGTGGGCTAAAGAAAATTTGTTATATTTGTTCACTAGAGATGGATATCAATGCCTTATATAGTGTAATTTTTAGGGGTGAAATTTCGCTAATTGGTTATTTTTTGGACCTTTTTTAAAAAAAATTGTTATTTGGTCATTTTTACTCTCTAATATCACCTATATTTACATAAAATATGTTTTTTATTGTTATATTCACCAAAATTTACAATTTTCAATAGTAAATTGTATGTTTCATATTTAATTTTCTCCTACCTATCTATATATATGATTTTTTCAATGCAAAATAATCGCCTAGAATATTATACTTAGGTATACTATTAGAATCCTTAAAAAATGCGAGTTATCCATGGTAATATGGGAACTATTCTCAAGGCCCTACCTATGGTCCAAGGATACAAACAATGTATTTGGGACTAAAATATGATTTTCTGGTTTATGGACCGTGGATTAGGTCTTAAATCACCACAAGCGCTATAAATGGAAGCTTTATCCCACAAGTGTAATATGGACACCATTATGAGGCACATTATGGATTGTTATCAAGGCCCTAACCATTGTCCAAGAAACAACCACTATCATCTTAGGGACAACCATGCAACGTTTTCTTAAATAGATGAATATTAACATTAATTAATGTATTAAATTATGCCAATATAGGATAATTTTACAATTAGAAACTATTATCTTCATCCCTTTATATATATATATACTATGTAGGAGATGATTGAAATTCATGCAAATAGATCATTCATAATTCCAAGTGACATGGAAAATATCAACGTTGTCATCACTTTGATTGATAGCACAAATATAGAGGGATATATGACCATGATCCCTAAAAATATATTTTAGGCCCTAATGGTTATCCTTGGACCATGGTTAGATCCCTAATGCCAATCCCTACTGTGTGAATCCCCTTAATGGAATCCATATTATGCTTGTGAGGTAAATATTCAATTTACAGGGCTTGTGTGGTCCTTTTGAACCCTATGCATCATCCATGAACTATTAAAGCATATTTGAGTACCTAATACAATGTTTTTTACCCCTAGACCATGAGTAATGTCTCAAGAACCATTTAGAGTCGTAAACGTCATAGTGGTTCCCATATGAATATGTTCAAGGCCTTAAGACCCATCCTTAGTGAAAAAAACCTCCTAATGGTGTGTGTATCCCACTTTATTGATAAAGATCAATTTCTTTCCTTGCTCGACAAGTCATGATCCCAAGATCCATCCTTAGTGTGAAGAACCTAATATAAGTGCCCATATCCCACTTAGAGATCAAAGCCTCCCTTTATAGGTCCTATGTGGTTCTTAATGATGCCCATACCCAACAAAGAGGCTAGTTATCTAGGTCTATATCCTGGTTTGAGGCCCATCTCAAGGAATAGGGCCGTAGAATATTCATTTCTGTCCAAAGGACTGAGAGCCATATCTTGTGTGCAGGGCATAATGGCATCCATATTCCATTCAAGGTCAAAAGTACTTTCTTGAGGGTTTTGTGTTCATCTAATTAATATTTCATGTCCTATAAGACCTGTAATATACATTTTTGAATTGTGGACCTTATTTAACCGAAATCATGACCAAGTCCCTAACACCCATCCGTGCTACACATAAACTCCTAGTGGAATCCATGTCATAGTATTATGGAAAAGATCCCTTTTAGAGGACTCATGTTGCAATTCAAGGCCTTGATTGTTCCCCTTTATCCCCATAATCTTTGTTTAGGGTCTAATTCCCTAGATTTCTCCCCCAGCCATGGTTAAGTCCTCAAAACTCATGCTTGATGCACATAATATCATAATGGTATGCATATATTTTACTTGAAGGACAATGATCCCTTTTATAGGACATGTCATGTAGTTAATGGAATTGTGCATTAACATTGATCCCTCAAATATTCATATAAGGGCCAAGCGTCTTGTTTTTCTCCCTTGAACACCAATCCTTGACATGCAAGACTTCATAATGGCACCTATATTTTACTTGGAGGCCAACGATCATTTCTAGAGAGTCTCGGCTAAACATATCTGCAGTAAATGGACTTTTTTAGCATTCATACGAGGGTTTCCCCTCCTTCTAGCACCAAAATGTTGATAGGGGAATCTTTGAAGTTAGGTTTTGGACATGGAATTTTACGAGTGTAAAAATCCTCTTTGATTTATGGTTGGTTTTGTGGCAATTCAAAGTAATTTATAATCACCAAAAATATTTTTGGAAATGATTTTTGTTATCATTCATACAAGGGAGTCCCCTCCTATTATCAGTAAAATGTTAATACGAGAAAAATTGAAGCTAGATTTTGGACATGGAATTTGATGATCCTTAAAACCATCTTCAATTTTTGGTTGGTTGTTTGGGAATTTCAGTCATTTATAACCCTAGAAATATCTATGGTAAATGTTTTTTGTTATCATTCATCCAAGGTGTCCCCTCCTTCTAGCACTAAAAATTTGAAACAGGCCAATTCCCTTTATCAATCAAATAGGTTGACCTAGAGAACAAACCCAAATAGACATTTCTCCATTCCGTATTGCAAATATTTTGTATTATGGCCTCACTACTAATGTTGACTTGTGACTATGGAAGTGTTGAATGTAGTCCTACAACTATTTTAATCTAGGTTTTCCTAGCCATGAACTAAATATAGTAAATATATATGAAATCAATAAAATTTATAAGTGCAAGTAATAAACAGGAAGAACTACATTGATTTATTAATTATAATAACCTCTAACTAACCAATGGGAAACCAACCTAACCCTACAATTATAACTAAAAGATACAATTTCATGTATATAATTGTTCTAGCCATTTAAGAATAAAAAGTAAGAGTAGACATAAGTCAGCAAAGAGAAAAATATGATCATGGAATATCCAATCTTATAGTCCTTTTTAAGGATTAAGTAGGAAAGAATAATCTTTAAAATCACATAACACCATAAATTTACCAATTTCCGAAATGGTATAGTCAATAGGGTTCTCAATAAACAATGAATTCAGATTAAAATGCTAACCCAAGAATCCCCTTTCTTTTTGACAAACTTTGTATTTATAAAAAAGGGGAAATATGATGGAGCTAAAACACTTCAAATTGTGACTTTTCACAATCCCTTCTTACCCTTGGAAGCTTGTTCTTTTTCATTGATTTTATGTTTTCAATATAAGCATCACAAATTTCATGCAAAGTATAAATATCGTGAGCACTTGAGTAGTTGAGCTACTCAAGTGACATGACTTCAAGTATGGCCACATAATGTACAACAAAAGGGTCACATTTGTTTTAATTTTTGTCGATGGACGAATGTGCACAGATTACCAGCACTTGCGCACTTTAAAAATATGCACACATTCTTGTTCCATGCACACTTTTTTTACATTTAAGTTAATTATGGTGGACTAAAGCAACAGATTTTTAATCCATACTACGGATTATCCATACCGAGGGTTTGAATCCCTCTCTCTCTATTTGGTCACTATTGATCCCGAAAATAGTTGTGTGGAGTTTCAGCAAGTGCCGAGGCTATTTTGACATGAATGTATGTGCATTCCTAGAGTGTGTGTGTGCTCCTCTAATTTATTACAAGTGTGCATTTATATTGCAATGGTTTTGGAAGCCAAATTTGTGCACACTCACCCACACTCATGGAAACATGCAAAAGAGATATATAAGTATTTTGAAGTTTGATTTCAAAGTGTTCGTTCATTTTACAAAGGAGAATTATCCTAGAAGAATATATAACAAGCTAAATGTTCATAAGATGAGACCATGTGGGATCGACAGAGAGTTTTGCACAATGCATATAAGGTAGAGGTTTTAGAGACGTACGACATTTTTTCCATATTCAATTTCACCACCTTGACTTCATAGAGTTGAGGTGATAGTGTCATAGATGGTGATGAAAAATTAGAGAACATTGAACTAGACTAGAGCATGTGAACTCCCAAAAGGAAGCCAAAACAAATTTGGCCACTCTTAGAAGAGAAGACATTGTAGGTGAGGAACATTGAATATTATAAGGAGCACTTAGTTAATTGGAAGAATATGATATTTATCATATGCATTTTTCAAGTAGAGTATGAAAAAATTGTAAAGTTTAGAGGAGTATAGAAGATACAAAATTAAAATGAGGATGTGCGATTTCATCTCATGTAAAAGGAAGTTCATGCAAGAGAATCAATAAAAAATTTGAGTATGAAAGTGAGTAGCATACAATAGAAGTAGGAAGGAAAATGATTATTGCATGTGAAGTTGAAGGAGAAACCAGATGAGCATGATGGGTGCAATGCACACAAAGAATAAGTCGGGTGGAAGACAAGCAGATTATGCATGAAGACAAAATCATGCAAGACACGTTTTTTTGTGTAGAGGAAGAAATAACACAATAGTTGAGGATATAGTTTTTGAGGAATAATGCAATGATGAGCATGCAAATTTTTGGCCTTGAGGAGATAGAACATGATAATTGAGGGTAAAGTGTGGGAAGGATGATATCACTATGAATACATTGAAAACATAAGAGTGATGTAGCATGAAAGAGGAATGTACTATTATATGTGGAAGAGTGCAATAATGAGCACACTATGTTGGCATGATAACAAGAGAGCAATGCAATAGTAGAACAACATGACTGGCTCAAGCATAGTTTAAAAGGAAGATGAAGGTTCACCATAAAAGATTAATCTAATGAGTGAAATATATAAAGTGAGGGTATATAACAAAGACCATAGAGTTAATCATGACAATAAATAGCAGTAAAAACATGAGAATTGGGTTAGCTAGTCTACACAATAATGTTAGCTAGTGAAATAGAAAAGTTGTCAATGTGTATCAATAACTAGGAAAAGAATTGAGAGCTCTTTGAATTATAACAGATAATATAATCAAAATATTAATATGTGAATGTGCCATTGTTTGTCACTATAATATATTTTAGTACTTGAATCCATGTCTTATTGTTAGTGATATCTTGTATGGCCATAAAATTGTATTCCAGTTGTGACAGAAATGAGATTTGGGACATGAAGTCCCCAACTGTAGTAAATCTTAGTTTAATGCAGGAGGTATACTTGGGATTTATTTTTCAAACATAATTAGTAATGCACTGGACATATAATAAATTAATGCAAATGGTTTAATCACAATGTGCATCTTAGTATTGGTGTTGGCTTTATATTTTTGGATTCAATTTATTGTTTTCTCATACTTTTGTATTTTCTCTAATGGATTCTCTATGAAGCTTATGGAACTATACATTATTTGTAGTAGGTCAATAGTGATATTGAGTTGAGCTACCGTCTTTTGAGTTTAGAAGCTAAAATGGAAAAGGTTTGACTCGGGTAAGGATACTATATCTTTATGGTGTAAAAAATACCAATGTAGTAGAGCTTGTAAAATTGAATCAAGATCGAGGAGAACAATATCAAAGGTTTTCTCTTATTTTCCACTTCACGATCACATCTAGACTTTGAAGAGGGGTTGGTGTCAATAGCATTAATAAGTATGGAGGATATGTTGCACAACATGATATAGTTTTTAGAGTAAGACACTCATTTTCTTATAGGTATAGAAGCATGCATGTGAAGCACCACGTGCTATGTTTGATCAAAATGTTGAGGAAGGTCCTTGTATTTTTTACTAATGATTTTACCAATGCTTGCTAATCTAGGGGTGAAGCTTCCAAGGAAATAATAGACTCATAGTGTACTATAAAGGGAGTGATGGTATGTTTTGTAGAAAAAATGGGGAATTTTATAGAACCTTAATTAGGGCCTCTATTTGGCTATTCTTCAACAATTCAATATTAGTTGTCTTCATTAAAAATTTCAAATGGGTTCCTCTTGAACCTAGGATTGGGTGATTCTTAAATGATTGATTGGGGGATTAATTGAATTTATCTTGAAGTATTAGTTGGGGGATTATTTTCCTCTCGAGCCTTTCATTGGGATCCCGATTGGTCCCATGATTGGGTACCTCAATTGGGGGACTCTTAAATATTTGATTACTGGAATATAGGTTGGGTTCCTCTTAAGACTTTGGTGTATGTAGATTTGGGTTACGTACCAAATCGTGGGGGACTATGGTTTCATGGATAGAATCCTCTTAAGTATGTAGATTTGGGGTCTTTCTTGGAATATTTGAGGGAGTATCTAGTTCCTTTCTTGTGCATCATTACCATTTATCGATGGAGGCGATCGTGCTTCCTTGGAGTATATATTGATTAAAATCACAAAGATAGTATATATTTAATTCCACACATATATCGCAGATACATAATGAGCACATGAAGGCCACATGAGGGTTTCTATTTTAAGTTTTCTTTCACTTTACAAAGGTATATTGTAACAACCAACATAATATGAAACCTCAAATTTGTGAAATTTACAAAGTTTGAAGCAACTTATAAACGGTGAACGTACAATTGTGTGGGAGCACGTTGAATAATTTAAAATAATTTTATGAAAATATATAAAACAAATTTAACTTTAAAAATTGTGGAGTCATGATTTATAATAATTTATTTGTAAATGGAAATTAATTTTTTTATAATATTAATAAAAATATTATATTTAATGTTGCATTAAAAGATATATCTTATTTTTTAAAATATATTATCGTTAAGAATCCTTTGAGTATCATGTGAAGATTAAAAAATTACTGGTTTATATGAAAACTAATTCGTTAGTGTAATTGCCTTTAGACTATATACCTATAACACCCCAAGAAATAATAAATATTTTATTATTTCTGTTGGAAAAAGATAATTAAAACAATTATTATAATTTTATTATTTTTAATTGAAAAATAAAAAATGAAACAATTGTATTGAAGATATTTTTATTTAATAAAATATAATAAGGAGACAAGAATAGATGTAGTTGTTGAAGAGTGTTTGCTGAATTACAAGAACTACAAGAGGGAAATGAACTACAAGAGGGAAAGGACAAATGGTTGAAGTTGTTATAGATGCAGGAGGCATCATCCCTAAAAACCAGGTCACCACTCCGAGTGAGTGCTAAAGAGCAGGAGGCTCATAACCAAGTCCTAGGAAAACTACTATAAAAAGTAGGTCCATGAGCAGCAGGGGGCTAGTATTGGACAAGGATTGACATTACATTGAAAGAGATGGAGCATGGTGGAATTTTTCTCTTGTAGCTCAACGAACTAGCTCGGGGGTTCTGGAGCTTAACTGCTCCGGGAATTGGTTGGGTGGAACAGCGAAGCCATTCTTGTTTTTCCAAGTTTTGGTACCAGGTTCTTATTCTATACTATATAGTGTTTGAATTATTAAATCTTTACTATATCTATTTCTGAATCGTCTCAATGATTTTATTATACTTTATTTCTGTACTTCTCCTTTCTTTTAGTTTCGGTATACTGTTTGTTAACAGTGAATAGACCTCCATGAGGGATTTAGGTTAGCGAAGCATAAATAGGTCATTCTTTTCTAAACCCTAGATTGAACCTAATTATAATATTATATTTATATATTTGTAATAACCTAAATCAGTCAAGGAGAATCTCGACACAAACGCTTATAGCAATTTTGTAATAATAGAGTACAAGAACTAAGATCTATAATCATTTCAGCATCTTAATAAAATAGTTTTATTTAAATAGAAGTCCTTACATTAATTTCATTAAACAAAATACTTAGGTCAAGATAACTCCATCCTTGCTGCATTATAAGTAAAACTATTCAGGGTTAAAAATTTTAAAGTCAAATCTACTCCATTTTAAGAAACCAGACTTTCATTTTTCAGATTAGTAAGCCAATGAAGAGTGATTTTTCTTCTTAGGTTGAAGCTCTTGCTAGTCGGGCCGAGAAGACTCTTTTTTTTGGAATACATATAAGTATGATAAAAACTCCAAGACCAGGCATGCTAATTTTTCTCTTTAAATTTAACCATAATGTAATTACTTAATATAACTAGTATGCCAAATGCGAAATTGGTCGGGTCTCCAATTTACACTTTTAAAGAGAAATTTTTGTTACTCTAAGTTGAAACGTTGTTTTATAACCACTGCTTGTAATTGCCCGATTTTAGGGATAAATTATATTACGTTCTTTTTAAAAACCTAAAACAAAGAAAATAAAATCCACAGTCATCCTATAATCAAGCATACAGCAGAGAGTTTTCTTTTTACAAAAACAATCATCTTATAAACCCCAGTAAGCATATTTTTAATAAAAGAAAACTTCTAGTTTGATAAATAAAACTCTAATACAGACTCAGTGTTGCCGCCTGGTTTCACACTTGGGGAAAACGTAGTAGAAGTTTTCAAGCTGCTGGTGTGGCCTTGGGGGCAAGTCAGAGTCAAGTACTGTCATTTGGGACTCGACTACTCAATCTAGGCTTTCCTAGTGAAGCCAAGGGGGGTGGACCGTAAGAATGAAAACAAAACTAAGGCGTCTAATCTAGGAGTTAGAAAAATATTTTTTATAACCAAGAGAAAGCAGCATATACTTTTGTAAAGTAAAGCAATCATTTATCAATACATAATTTGCTTTCATTCATTATCATTATCATTCATTTGCATCATAATAGCATGAAATAACATTAATATAGACCAGTGCCTTGTAATGGAGTCAAATAAATGCATGAGCAGAAAAGTAAATGTAGTGCAAATGTTCTTGGTGTATTTTAAGATTAATGTGAAAGTGATCTTTTTAGTATGGCACGTGGGTTCCCAATATACGCAACGTATGGGGGAAACATGTCCAGAATTTTGATGCGTGGCTTCCCTCTCAGGATTGGGCTGAATCGGAGTCTCAAGGAGGTGCTCAGATGCTGTACCAATGAGGGCAAGCCTAATGGTTTCCAAGAGGTCACTACTCAATTTTGTCCCAAGCCTTCTAAGAAATTTTCCCACGACAACAAAATGTTCGTGATGTGCAAGATTTTCACATAAAGGGTTTTTTATTTGGGGCAGTGTTAGCTCCTATTACTAGTCATCTCCCCCTTTCTGATGTGTACCAACTGGATCAGACTGAGCTACAAGTCGGCCACAGAGCATACGGGAGAGGACCTTGGTATTTTTTAGAAAAATTTTATGAACCAAAATTTTATCTTTTTTAAACCCCAGGAGTCTCTTTTCAGGCACGTACTCGGGCAAGCCCTTGTACAGAAACCCTACGTCGTAGAAAAATGATAAAACTACGTTTTGAGTGAACTTGTGGCCCGCCAGTGGAACAGACCAACAAGGTTGATTTTAATCCTAGCTTGATTTTATTTGTTGCAGAAAAAGAAATCTAAACTAAAAAATTGCAAACCACAAAATTTTAGTCGACACAGTTTTCCCCCATGGGGGGATGGGGTGTGGGCGCTTGGTTTAGCCCACTTGCTCTCATTTGATGCTTTAGTTACAATATGATAGAAATTCTCTAGTCTTAAATCGACTTAGTGGCTTACAAAATAGAAGAGAAAAAGTGACCGGTTCAGGAAATTTTCGAACTAGATGCTCCGGATGGCCTGGATCCTCGAAAATTAGCCAGCAATTCTCTCTACCTGCTCTTTAAATGCTGCAAACCAGCAAGCAATAGATCAATAAAGATGCCCAAAAACACTTTAAGAGTTTCTTTGCAACACCTCCCTAAAACCCAGAAAAAACTAAGTTAAACTTCTAAGTTAAAATGACCGAAAAGAACCAAGCAAAACAAGCTATGGGGCTTGTCTACTTGGGATCTTTGCTAGCTTTTAATGGCTGCAAATTATAAGCTCTTCAAATATCTAGATAAAACTTTTATAACCCAAAAGTACTACTTATTCAAGTTATTTGAAGTATGCATGAAAATTCTGACTTTCGGACATAGTAAGCTAAAGTTAGATCTAGATTTAGATATGACTTTGAGAACACATAAGATCCAAACACAAATCAGATCTACTTAAGATATTTAAAGAGAGACAAGATCTGAGAAAAGCAAACCAAAGTGACCAAGAGAGTTTTGTTGATTTTTTCAAACTTTGCTGAGAAGGATGAAGGAAACAGAATGGTTCTCCGAAATTGAAGACTTTAAAACATAGAAGTGGGAAACCGAGGGTAAGATCCACCAAAGCATGCACAGATGAGAAGAACGAGAGCAAGCAAACTATCTTTTCATCCACCTGTCAACCTGTAGCTAGCAAAACACTTGCAAAGCACCCATCAACTAGAAATGCATTGGGCCAGAAATCAAAATAACATGCACATAAACAAATGATACACATTCATTTTTAAATCTCTAACACAATGACAAATAGAGAACTAATTAAATCAAACAAGAATAATTAGCTATCCTCACAAAACTATTACCAGTCCTCAAGTGAGCTTAGTTGAAGGCTGAAAAATTACTTGAAACACATATTGCTCTTGCCACAAATCACCTCATACAAAGAGATCATGGAACCACTCACAAAGCACAACACCAATGGACCTCCAAAGTCTTTTATTCATTAAACAAATAGCATAAGCTTGTACAATTTCTGCTCCTCTTCCAACTAGTGAGAATGAGAGAAGAGCTTGCAATATATAGAAAAAAGGAGGAAGGGCGCACTTGTTTGAGGGAGTGAGTGGTGGAATAGATGGTGGAGAGATATGGGCTTCCCATCCCCTAATCTAGCTTCCCAAAACAATAAGCAATCAGCTAAATATTAGCTCGTGTGACAGCCCATGTATTGGGCTGCCATATCCCCCAAATCGTGGGCATCTCCACTCTCCAAATGCCCCCCTCACAAGCAAATGCGCCCCTCACACATGGGCACAAGTTTCTCCACAAATGGGGCTGCCCAAACACTAAGCAATCAGCCCAAATCACTCCTAGATGAGTGCTGATCCAAAACTAACCCATCATTACTCCAAAAAATTATTAATTTTTTAAAGTCATTTTTCACTTTTCCCAAATTTTTATGACTTTTCTGGGGTTTTTTGACTTTTTTGTATTTTGGCAAAAATTGAAGCACCCAAACATTAGGAAAAGTGGGTTTAGGGGTTAAGGAGGTGCTCTGAGTTAGAAAACGAGCACCCCTAAGGTAAAAAAGACCTCCAGACGCCACTTCCAGGTCATTTACAAATTTTTTAATTGAAGCATTAAAAAATGGCCCAATTTACGGAAAAAATAAACTTTGCCGAAAATTAAAAAACAACGTAGGGGGACTTAGCACATGTCCATATGACTCAAAAACAATGCCTAGCATGTTCATATATATTGACCCATAGACTTTAACAACCCCCTAAGGCCCATCAGCCTCCCCAGGCATTCCAGCTTTGGAGGAGCAGGAGAAAAACCCAAAAATTATGTTGTGCACTAATGCAAGACATAATAACTAGGTGAAAAAACTCCTTGGAATACCTGACTTAGCCAAAAAGTCCTAGGGAACCAAGTCTTTTACAAAACACCATGCTAGTATGTTTTATTATAAACCCTGCAGGGCCATGGACACGTGGGAAAAAAAAAATAAAACGGGACCATTTTAAAAGGCCAGCTAGATATCAAATCACCAAAAATGAACATGTATCATGTTCCACTCTGCCCGCTTGCTTGATAATCCAACTAAGTACAACTTAGCTGGTAACATCTGGCTCCAACTGCGGGACGTGTGCTTGATCTGATTCTCTCAATCAAAGAGAGTATGCGAGAATCCAAGAATCTTTGGTTCCTGCCATAAAATTAAAATGCTTCAGTCCCACATCTTTTGCCAAATGAAACATAAGTTGCAACATTTATTTCAAAGTAAAACTAAAGCAAGCAAGTGAAACTAATATACATCAATAATATATAGAAAAAATGCAAGGCAAAGGTTTAGAGATGGCCCTGCTATCAATCTGCCCCCGTGGGCATTAGGAAATCTTCTTTGAAGAACAGCTTGAGATGTTGTCCATTGACTGGGAGAGTCAACCTTTCTCCATCCATAGTGCAAAGGAAGAAAGAATTAACCCCTGCTGGTTCAAATATAACATATGGTCCCAACCATAGGCTATCAAACTTTCCATGCTTCCCTGGCTTATCGCTTCGCTTGTCCCATAAAAGAACCCAATCCCCTGGCTGGAAATCTTTTGGCTTAGCTAATCTGTCAAAAGTTCTTTTAATCCTGTCCTGATTTCTGATACTTTGTTCTAAGGCCTTTCTTCTAGTTTCATCCAATTTCATAATTTGCTCAATTATATTCTGCATACCATCATCATTTGAATCATAATCATGCAACATCTAATACACTGGTAATTGAATATGAATGGGAATAGAAACTTCCAAACCATAAACCAACTGGAAAGGGGTTTTCCCAGTAGCACGTTTATGTGTTATTCTGTCAGCCCATATAGCAAATTTTATCTTAGAATCCCATGGCCTCTTGTTATCCCCCACCGTTTTCTTTAAAATGTTCATTAAGGTCTTGTTGGTTGATTCAACCAATCTATTTCCTTGGGGATAATAGTTGGATGAGTGGGAAAGGATTATACCATAGTTGAAGCAAAATGCTGAAAAGGCCATGGAACTAAAACTAGGACCATTATCAGTTGTTATCTTGGATGGTACCCCAAATCTAGTTATGATATGATTTTCAAGAAAGTCCGTAACTACTTTATCTGTGGCATACTTAGTAGGGATTGCTTCCACCCACTTGGTGAAATAATCGGTGGCAGTTAGGATCCAAGTATAACCATTGCTTGATTTTTCCTTAAACTGACCAATAAAATCAAGACCCCAGTGTTGGAAAGGAGCTTGAACAACTACTAGCTCAAGAGGTAAAGTTGCCAACTTCTATTTCCCGATGAACAACTGACATTGGGGACATGATCTGACAAACTTATGCACATCAATAAACAAAGTGGGCCAATAGTAACCTGATCTAAGGATCTTGTGGGCTGTGGTGTCTGCTGCATAATGCCCACCACAAAATCCAGCATGAAACTCAACCAGAAGTTTTTTGGAATCTGGTTCATCAACACATCTAAGAACTAAGCCATCAGGATTTCTCCAACCTAATCCATTTTGAGTTATGCAATACTTAGTGGCTTTAAGTCTTAGAGACCTTCTTTTGTGACCAACAAGATGTTCAGGACAAGTAAAATTGTTAAGAAGGTAAATAATGTCGGAATACCATTGTGTTTGACCTAATATTTGAAGCTCTTCAGATATGACAGGTGTTGACTCATTATTTTGACAAATCATTCCTACAGCTTTCTCATTGCTTTTCGTCATCATGCGTGCAAGACCTTGTCCTTTAATTAACTTGGTAGGTTTTATCTCCAAGTCATACTCTTGTGTTTTGGACACCCATTTTCCCCTTATACCAAGGCAATCCTGTTGAGCTAATATTTCTTTAACAATGGTATGAGGAACATAACCCACAACCTTGGAATACCCAATATATATTCTGAAATGTTTCAAAGACTTCACAAGGGCATAAGCTTGTTTCTCCATTATAGTATATTTAAGCTCTGAATTTTGTAAAGCTTTACTAAAGAATTCTATGGGTTGTTCTTGTCTTTGGTCATTTTTCTGAAGTAAAACTCTAGCAATAGTATGCTCAGAAGCAAAGGAAAAGATTTGGAATTCTTTTGAATAATCAGGGCTTATCAACACAGGGGCTCTAGATATGGCATCCTTGACACCTGCAAAAGCTTCTCTTCCTTGCTTACTCCATTCAAACTTAGCATCTTTTTTAAGTAAGAGTTGTAGAGGCTTCATTAGCTCAACTAGATTTGGAATAAATCTTCTAATGAAATTAATTTGGCCATTGAAGGATTGGAGAGCTTTGACATTGGTAGGGATAGGAACCTTTTTAATGGCCTCAACTCTTTCAAGATCAACCTTTACACCATCCTTAGTGATAACATGTCCCAATAGTTTTCCCTCATCAACACAAAGCACAGACTTAGCAGGATTTAAAGATATGCCATACTTTCTGCATCTCTCAAAAATATTTCTAAGATGGCCAACATGATCTGATCTTTCCTTAGAATATACCGTTAGATCATCCTGATATATTTCAATAATTTTACCAATCAACCCATTAAAAGCAACATCCATAGCACGTTGGAAGGTAGCACCAGCATTAGTAAGACCAAAAGGCATTCTAAGGTACATGAAAGTGCCCCAAGGTGTAGTAAAAGTAGTTTTATATTGATCTTCCTTGCTTACTAGCACCTGGTTATATCCAGAAAATCCATCAAGAAAAGACATCAAACCTGATCCAGTTACCTTCTGAAGTAAAGTGTCCATGCTTGGCAAAGGATAATTATCTTTTAGGCATGCCCAGTTCAAGTTTCGGAAGTCAATACACAATCTGGTATCCCCATTCTTTTTTCTAACAACCACCAAGTTAGAAAACCAAGTAGAGTGTCTTGTTGGAGCAGTGATGCCTGCTGCCAACATCTTTTGAAGCTCTTTGTAAACCATGGGGGCCAACTTGGGATTTATTCGCCTCAGTTTTTGGCGAAAAGGCTTGATACCTGGTTTGAAAGGGATTGTATGTTGAAAAACATCCTCATGATAAGCTTTAAGCTCATCATAGCTGAAAGCGAATATATCACTATATTCATAGATCAAGTCAATCAAGGCTTTTATTTCTTCTTGAGATATTCCTTTTCCGATTTTTATCATTTTTGGTTCTTTTTCAGTTCCTATGTTTATTTCAATAAACTCCCCTGGTTTTATCGAACTCCTTTTCTTTCTATGGCCATCTTGTCTATCAAAAAGCTGCTCTAACTGGGCGATGCTTTTGGGAATTTTGTTCCTCGGCTGATCCTCTTCCTCTGGATACTCTTTCCCTTCTTCCTCATAGGTGATTTGACAATCAGAAAATTCTTGAAGATTATGGATGAAGTTGAGAATTTGCTTGTCACTATCAAACACTTGCCAATGATCTATGTTGTCAGGGATTAAAGGTCTAAAGTTGATTTCAAATTTCCCATTCCCCTTTAATAATTCCTCAGTTGGTTGAAGTGTAGAAGCTACCATAACTAGTTGATCTGCCTTAGTGTTTTCTTCTCTAGGAATTGTCATGATATTTAAAGCATCAAACCATTCCATAGTATCCCAGACAGCATTCCTATATTGTTTCAACCTTCGACTTTTGCAAGCAAGTATGTTTTTAACCTGGGCAACCACCTAGTCAGAATCACCTTTAATAGATAAAATTTTAATCCCCATATATTTGGCGATTTCTAACCCTTACAAAAGGGCTTCATAGTCAACCACATTATTTGATGCATCAAACTCAAGTCTGAAAGGAAATTTGAAAGTTTGCTTAGAAGGAGAAGTTATGACAATTCCAGCTCATTTTTCATATCTTGAAGATGCCCCATCAAAACTCATCCTCCATACCTCATCTTTATTTTCATCTTTGGATACTTCTTTAAAAGGTGCTATTAAATTTGATAAGATAGCATAGTTTCCAAAGTTGTCTGTTTGATGCACAAATTCATTAGCCAGATTCTGTGGGTCTTCAACATGGAGTTTTCTAGCTTGTTCATTGTATAACTTAACCGTTGTATGTTCTGATGCAGGAATAGTAGCATATGACCAATCCATCCTTATTGCACCCCCTAAATATGCAGCCCACTTTCTTGATAAAAGCATTCCCCAATTGTCTGGCACATCAATTACTACGACATCCATGGTTAAATGGACATCGGGATACTTGGCCAACCTAACAGGTAGATTTATAATTATACCAATAGTATCAACTTCCCTCGAATCCATGGCACACACATTGTGATAGGGTCTAGTTGTTTTTAAACCCAATTGATCCATAACCGTTTTGGTCATAATGTTTGAAGAAACCCCAAAATCCAACATGCAATTGTGCACAAGCATATTATTGACAAGTAAGGAGATATAGAAGGGAGGGTGGTCTTCCTTATGAGGATCCATGCTATGCAAAATGATTGGGTCATCTTTATGATTGACTATGTTTTGAAGCTTAGGTTCTTCTCTAGTCTGGCTAAGATTCACTCTCTTTGAGTCCATAGGAGCTTTGCCTTTTTCTTGTTGAGGATGATCTATCACTTTTGTAAGATTTTCTTTTAAGCTTGGGATTTTGATAAGGTTAGTAACAAGAACAAGAATATTTGCAGAAGATAACCATTGAGCCAAATAAACATGAAGATTTTTAGAGTTGGGAGAAGGTGTTACCTTAGGAATATTCTGATTCGAGTTTGATGTTCCAATATTGTCCTTTCTTTGATATGCTAAAACTTTGAACTTTGACATCTCAATAATTTTCTCTGGTGTAGGCATCTCACCAAATATAAGGGTAGCTTTATCTTTCAAGTCCTGGCTGTAATGTCTAGCTTGTTCCCAATTTTCCTTGGAGATAGGGTGAGTTTGACCCACAACATTGATATATTCAAGCTGGTTCTCAGGCTTGCTTTCTAATCTGACACTGCTATTGGCTTCTGACGGATTTTGTTCCATTGACCATTTAAATATAGCACAAGTAGACTCCTCATGGAAGCTATCACATGCCCTACAAAAGGGAGGAATTTCTTCTGAAAGAGCATTTACAGTTTCCAAAGGATTTGGGGTCCTCTGATTTTGAAAGGGAACTTTTCTTTGAAATTGAGGCCTAGGAGCATAATGGGGCTTAGGCACATACTGGATTGAGACTTGGTGGTTTTGAGATCTTTCAATGGAGATCAACCTGTTCTGTATGGCAGTCATGTTGGAAGCTTGATTTGAAACAGCTTCTTTTAAGAGTTGAGCGATTTCTTTCAAAGGTTCCTTTGAAGGATCCTTAATCTTAGTGTTAATGGTCTTTTCTTTACTCTCATTTTTCTTCATAGGAACATTGGCCCTCATGAAACCAGGAAGATGAGACTTGCCACAATTTAGCATGTTCTTATCAATTTTCTCAGCCAATTCCATGGCCTTCTTTAGATCGGCAGGTTCTTTATCACTCTATTGATATTTCAACTCTCCGTTAAAAGCTTCCATGTAGTAAATGAGGATGGAATTATCAGGTGGCTTGATATCAACATGAAGTCTACCCACAATTTCACTGAATTTTTTGTTAAATTCTTCCATTGTCTCATTTTCACTTTTCTTAGTATTGGTCAAGGCAGCTAGAAGGTAGCAGTCTTCTTTGATGTCCCCCCATTTGGCCAGGAAAGCAGTTTCAATTTCTTTATAGGTTTTGTACTTGTCAGCTTCCAACTTGTTAAACCACTCATAAGCATCCTCTTCCAAAGATAGAGCAAACAACTTCATTTTTACATCTTCATGCTTGGCACCCAAGCACCACTTGTCAAAACAATGGCAAAACCGAGTTATATGAGATTTAGCAATAATAGCATTATTTCCTTGAAAAGATGGCAACTTATCAATAGCTTTTTCAGGAATATCATGAGGGTAACCGACTATAGCAGTAAAATCATAAGGACCAAACTCAGCCATTTCAACGGGAGGATTATTCAAATTATTTTCTGTGAATAAAAGGTAAATATCAGAAATTGACTGAGAACCAAGATCCTCAAGGGTTTTTCGAGAAGATAGCTTTCTTTTCCTTCTATGATAGACCTTTTCAGGCTCATGAAAGAATTGAAGCAAGTTCTGAGGATTCCTTCTTGTAAAACGCCTTGGTAAATTTGTTGACAGTGGAGTCGCCAGATGTTCTTAGTCAATTTAAAAAATTCACTACATACATCAAACAAAGCAAAAACAAAAAGGAAAACTCAAAAGTCGTATTCCGGGAATAGAAAGACTTATCCCCGGCAACGGCGCGAAAATGTTGCCGCCTGGTTCCACACCTGGGGAAAACGTAGCAGAAGTCTTCAAGTTGCTGGTGTGGCCTTTGGGGAAAGTCAGAGTCAAGTGCTGTCACTTGGGACTCGACTCCTCCATCTAGGCTTTCCTAGTGAAGCCAAGGGGGGTGGACCCTAAGAATGAAAACAAAACCAAGGCGTCTAATATAGGAGTTAGAAAAATAGTTTTTATAACCAAGACAAAGCATCCTATACTTTTGTAAAGCAAAGCAATCATTTATCAATACATCATTTCCTCTCATTCATTATCATTATCATTCATTTGCATCATAATAGCATGAAATAACATTAATATAGACCAGTGCCTTGTAATGGAGTCAAATAAATGCATGAGCAGAAAAGTAAATGTAGTGCGAATGTTCTTGGTGTATTTTAAGATTAATGTGACAATGATATTTTTATTATGGCAGGTGGGTTCCCAATATACGCAAGGTATGGGGGAAACATGTCCGAAATTTTGATGCATGGCTTCCCTCTCAGGCTTGGGCTGAATCGGAGTCTCAAGGAGGTGTTTAGATGCTGTACCAATGAGGGCAAACCTAACGGTTTCCAAGAGGTCACTACTCAGTTTTGTCCCAAGCCTTCTGAGAAATTTCCCCACGACAACAAAATGTTCGTGATGTGCCGGATTTTCACGTAAAGGGTTTTTTATTTGGGGCAGTGTTAGCTCCTATTACTAGTCATCTCCCCCTTTCTGATGTGTACCAACTGGATCAGACTGAGCTGCAAGTCAGCCACAGAGCATACGGGAGAAGACCTTGGTATTTTTTAGAAAATTTTTATGAACCAAAATTTTATCTTTTTTAAACCCTAGGAGTCTCTTTTCAGGCACGTACTCGGGCAAGCCCTTGTACAGAAACCCTACTTCGGGAAAGCAAGGTGGGCATTTTGAGTTTGTAAAAAAATGATAAAACTACGTTTTGAGTGAACTTGTGGCCCGCCAGTGGAACGGACCAACAAGGTTGATTTTAATCCTAGTTTGATTTTATTTGCTGTAGAAAAAGAAATCTAAACTAAAAAATTGCAAACCACGAAATTTGAGTCGACACAGTTTCCCCCCCTAGGGGATGGGGTGTGGGCACTTGGTTTATCCCACTTGCTCTCGTTTGATGCTTTAGTTACAATATGATAGAAATGCCCCAGTCTTAAATCGACTTAGTGGCTTACAAAATAGAAGAGAAAAAGTGACCGGTTCAGGAAATTTTCGAACTAGATGCTCCAGATGGCCTGGATCCTCGAAAATTGGCCAACAATTCTCTCTACCTGCTCTTTAAATGCTGCAAACCAGCAAGCAATAGATCAGTAAAGATGCCCAAAAACACTTTAAGAGTGTCTTTGGAACACCTCCCTAAAACCCAGAAAAAACTAAGTTAAACTTCTAAGTTAAAATGACCGAAAATAACCAAGCAAAACAAGCTATGGGGCTTGTCTACTTGGGATCTTTGCTAGCTTTTAATGGCTGCAAATTATAAGCTCTTCAAACAGCTACATAAAACTTTTACAACCCAAAAGTACTACTTATTCAAGTTATTTGAAGTATGCATGAAAATTCCGACTTTCAAAAGTAGTAAGCTAAAGTTAGATCTAGATTTAGATATGACTTTGAGAACACATAAGATCCAAACAAAAATCAGATCTACTTAAGATATTTAAAGAGAGACAAGATCTGAGAAAAGCAAACCAAAGTGACCAAGAGAGTTTTGTTGATTTTTTCAAACTTTGCTAAGAAGGATGAAGGAAACAGAATGGTTCTCCGAAATTGAAGACTTTGAAACTTAGAAGTGGGACACGGAGGGTAAGATCCACCAAATCATGCACAGATGAGAAGAACGAGAGCAAGCAAGCTATCTTTTCATTCACCTGTCAACCTATATCTAGCAAAACACTTGCAAAGCACCCATCAACTAGAAATGCATTGGGTCAGAAATCAAAATAACATGCACATAAACAAATGATACACATTCATTTTTAAATCTCTAACACAATGACAAATAGAGAACTAATTAAATAAAACAAGAATAATTAGCTATCCTCACAAAACTGTTACCAGTCCTTCAAGTGAGCTTAGCTGATGGCTGAAAAATTACTTGAAATGCATATTGCTCTTGCCACAAATCACCTCATACAAAGAGATCATGGAACCACTCACAAAGCACAACACCAATGGACCTCCAAAGTCTTCTATTCATTAAACAAATAGCATAAGCTTGTACAATTTCTGCTCCTCTTCCAACTAGTGAGAATGAGAGAAGAGCCTGCAATATATAGAAAAAAGGAGGAAGGGCGCACTTGTTTGAGGGAGTGAGTGGTGGAATAGATGGTGGAGAGATATGGGCTGCCCATCCCCTAATCTAGCTGCCCAAAACAATAAGCAATCAGCTAAATATTAGCTCGTGTAATATCCCATGTATTGGGCTGCCATATCCCCCAAATCGTGGGCATCTCCACTCTCCAAATGTACCCCTCACAAGCAAATTTGCCCCTCACACATGGGCACAAGTTTCTCCACAAATGGGGCTGCCCAAACACTAAGCAATCAGCCCAAATCACTCCTAGATGAGTGCTGATCCAAAACTAACCCATCATTACTCCAAAAAATTATTAATTTTTTAAAGTCATTTTTCACTTTTTCCAAATTTTTATGACTTTTCTGGGGTTTTTTTACTTTTTTGGATTTTGGCAAAAATTTAAGCACCCAAACATTAGGAAAAGTGGGTTTAGGGGTTAAGGGGGTGCTCTGAGTTAGAAAATAAGCACCCCTAAGGCAAAAAAGACCTCCAGACGCCACTTCCAGGTCATTTACAAATTTTTTAATTGAACCATTAAAAAATGGCCCAATTTACAGAAAAAATAAACTTTGCCGAAAATTAAAAAACAACCTAGGGGGACTTAGCACATGTCCATATGACTCAAAAACAACTCCTAGCATGTTCATATACATTGACCCATAGACTTTAACAACCCCCTAAGGCCCGTCAGCCTCCCTAGGCATTCCAGCTTTGGAGGAGCAAGAGAAAAACCCAAAAATTATGTTATGCACTAATGCAAGACATAATAACTAGGTGAAAAAACTTCTTGGAATACCTGACTTAGCCAAAAAGTCCTAGGGAACCAAGTCTTTTACAAAACACCATGCTAGTACGTTTTATTACAAACCCCGTAGGGCCATGGACACGTGGGAAAAAAAAAAAAAAACGGGGCCCTTTTAAAAGGCCAACTGGATATCAAATCACCAAAAATGAACATGTATCATGTTCCACTCTACCCGCTCGCTTTATAATCCAACTAAGTACAACTTAGCTGGTAACACTTAGGAATAAAACTCTGATGCAAACTCGGGAATAAAACTTTGATGCAGACTTTTCCACTGTAATCTAGTCTTATATTTTATACACCAACGTGGATTCGAGTCCTTTCAATACAAATATTCAAAACATAGTATCTGGAACATTCTAGTCACACATTGGGCAAAACCCGAATTCTGGCATAAGAGCCACCTACAGTATTCTTTAAACGATGAAGCTAAAAGATTTGCTCTGTGTTTACACTCTTGGATTAACTCAAAACCTCAAAAAAGTAAAGCATTACATTTATCTTAAACAGAGGTCGAACTCCCTATGAATTTTGGAGAATGCCAAGAGCTTGGACAGGACCCGAGACTTACCTTTTTTTGTTACCAAACCACTGGAACATCCTGTGTTCTTCACTACTTGACTGTCACAAGTTTCCCTCCTTGTTAAACTCCTACCAAACATTGGCAAACAGTTAGAAAAGCTAGCAAAAAAAATGCCTTTGTTTAAGCTCAGTTGGCAACCTACTGTAAAACATTTAAGAATTTAAATGAATAGAGAAGAAGACTTTAGTACCTCTGCATATGTGGGTGAAATCGACTCAGAGAACCGATAGATGTGGCTGGGTTGTTGATCATCACTGAGAGTAGCCTCCTTTTGGTTTAGCTTTTACTTAAACAAACTTCTGGTGCAGGCCTCACACAGAGATGGCTGTGGCAGCCATGGACACCGAAGGGGAGCTCGGCTCTCCACCCTCTTCGTAGTTTTAAAAGGCCAGCAATAATGCAAACTCCAGCAAGGGTTTAACAACTCCATCCCTTAACTTTTGAGCTCCATGTGATTCCCATTAATGACCAGCTGTTTACCATAACATTTTAATGTTTCACCCACTTTACGTCCTTCTGTTTTAATGAAATTTATTCCTCCACTCCTTTCTCTTAAAAGTGTCACAACCCAAACCCGTGACATACTTTGGAATGCAAAACATCATTTTATTATTGCCTTGGTCAAGGATCTCTCAACCTTGGTTGCACCCCATGATGGAACTAGGTTAGTTATTAACCTTCAAGCTCTTTACTAGGTAGGAAAGACCACGTCCTTAGTAACCCTTTCACCTTGGTGACTAACCTAGAACTTGTACAAATGATTCCTTATGCATTAGCTTCATAATCTAAGTAAGTCCCGGGGCATGTTCAAAGAACCCTTATAACTTTTCAAGAAAAGTATTTTTTCACTTTAGTTTAACAAGTAATCTTACAAACGCTTATGTTGGGCTTATTTAAAATATCATTACACACACTAGAATAGGATGACCATCTTCTACGAAGTAAAGAGTTCAAAATACTACTAGTTAGAGCTTAGATGTTCTATTTAACAAGTATAGCTTGGTTAAATAGCATTGTAGTTCGAAGGGTGAAATCCTTTTTTTATTACGTTTTTCTACCTTGATTAAAAGAGGATGTAAAATTACTTCAGATCTGCAATCTGCTTAGAGATGGGGAAGCCGTTCATGGCCGCTTTAAACCAAAGAATTGGGGAACCCCGTCATGGCTACTTCAAACAGAAGAGTTTTTATTGCAAAATGAGTACCAACAAGCCCAACAGAAGAATTGGGGAAGCCCTTTTATTCCACTGCAACAATTTCCCTTCAATCTGTCTTTGTTTCAATTGTTGAATACAGCCATATGGTAGTCGATGAAGCCAAAAAAAGGAGTCGGGGAAGACAAGCTGCCAAACAGAGGAATCCATGAAGCCTTTTATTAGCTTCCATGACTTTTGTTTGACTTGTCATTTATTTTAATTATTAAATACAGGGTAGGGTTCAATAATCACTAATTTGTGTTTAATTTGTCTTTCATTTTAATTATTAAATATAGGATAGATAAAAACCTATATATGGCATATATATAGCATATTAAATATGCATATTATAATTATTGTTATATTATATTACTATGAATTCTTCTTATGGACATAGCAACTCCTCTCCGGGGTTGTGAACCACATTGAAGAAATATTACTATGTTGAAAAAAAAATTATATTGGGGAAACTGTATATTGATAAAATATTTATACTTAGAAAAAATGTTTATTGGAAAACCTAATGCTAAACCTCATTCCAAATCTCATCAAAAAATTCAAATTCGAACCAAATTTCAAGGTTGTCAAATTCAAATTCAAATTCAAACAAAAATTCAAGGTTGTCAAATTCAAATTCAAACCTGAACCATGTGACATAGCTTAGAGGATGCAAGGCAGCTTTACAACAATGTATATCAAATATGAAAAGTTGTGGAATGGAATGATATCAGGTAATTTCCATCAACACAATTGGTTGGAAACCTTGAAATTGTTTTTGAAATACAAAGGACATGCTTGAAAGGAAATCCGTTGACTTTTGGCAGTGTTCTGACCTCATGTTCTGGATTAACAACCATGGAACAAGACAAGCAAGTCCATGGCCACATCCTAAAAACTCAAACTGATTTAGATGTGTATGTGGAAAGTGTCCTTGTTGATACGTATGCCAAATGTAGAAACCTATAATACACATGCAAAGTTTTGAAAGAATGCCAGAACATGATGTCAACTTAAGGAATGCGAAAATTGTTGAAATACACATAATTGGCATGGTAAAAAGTCACGAATACTTTTCGAGGAATTGCAATAAACAGGCATTACACCAGACCAATTCACTTTCACAGGTGTCAATCGTGCCCCTACTAGTCGACCAGCTCAAGAGTCTAGAACATGGCACAAAGGTCCATGGTCACCTCATAAAAAAAAGAGGATATCAGTCAGATGCATGTGTGTTGAATTACCTTGTTGGCATGTATGTAAAGTGTGGGACTTTGGCTTGATTCACTTAAAGTGTTTGATATATTGGATAAAAAAGATGTGCGATATGGACGACAATCATTGCAGGACTGACCTAAAATGATTGTAGCATCAAGTCCTTGAATTCTTTGAAGAAATGCAACTGACAGGCACAAAGCCAAATCACGTCCCCTTCGGTGTTCTTCTGTATGTATGCAGTTGTGGTGGCTTGGTGATTAAGGTCGAGAGCACTTTCATTTGATGAGTCAATATCATAGCCTGTATTATGCCTACAACCTTTTCGAGGATTTAAGAGAAAAGGCTTGTGGGCCTGATGCATTGACATATTCTTCTCTGAATGATTGTTTAAGCAAGCAATACAGGGTTGATGAAGCGTACAGGAAATTTGAAAGGATGTACAAGCATGAGAACATTGTTGGAGGGTAAGCAAGTACTTTCCAACCAACTAAACATAGGTTTTGAGATAAATAATGGCTTTGTCACTAAGTTTATAAGCATGAACTCTACAATTGGGAGTTGGAATTTGATGTATGCACTCCAAGTGTTTAATAAAAGGCAACATGCAAACATTCCCATAAAGGAAACTTGCAAGAGTGAAACCCAATTCAATCATCATTTACACCATCCTTCCATCATGTCCATTGTAGTAAACTTCGATCAGGATTTTATTCAACATGGGGATGGTGATATTGTTTTATACACATCAAAAGAGGGAGTAAATATGGCACGTACAGAGCTATATAAAGAAAAGCAGTTAAATTTGAAGGGTTTAAGGACCTGGAGATTTTTCAGTGAGAAGGTTGTTTGCATCTAGATTTAGGATTGTCCAAGGAATGGAATTAAAAGGCACTATTCCTCATGAGGTCACATATAATTCAATAATTTTTGTAGCTTGCAATGAAGGCCGCATTCTATAAGCTTTTAGGCTATTCCATGCTATGAAAAGAACAAGTGTCAATCCCACTCTTACCACTTCTCCATTATTGAAATATAGGAAGATGACTCATTATCGTATGTTTGTAACAAGGGTGGAATGATGGACCTATCCAATGGGGAAAATTGATGAGAATTGGATTGCATTTCCAGTAGATCTGGAAGAGAATTCTGGAGGCCTGATCTCTTCTTTAAGGCATCACAACATAAGAGGGATTGGATTGACCAAGGGACTTGAGTTTCAAGAGAAGGGAAATCACCCATGTTTTGGATGGCTATGGAAATTATAACATGGTTGGCATTACTAAGAAAGAAGTACACCAAGATCAAAGTTATTTCAAGAAGTGAGGAATAAGACAAGATAAAATAATTTTATTAATGTCCAGCTATTGAACAAAAATAGGTCAGAGGGATTGCGAAGTACAACAGTATGGGATACAAGTGGGAGCACAAAGGTCACTCCTATAAATGCATATAAAAGCATGAAGTAAATCAAAATTATACTGTGCTAGATAAGATAGTGGAAACCTAAATGTTATACCACCATATGGAAATTGGAACCCTGAACATAATGCACATATTAATGCTTCAAGTGTACAAGGAACCAATGTTGGTTCACAAGATGGCCAGACACAGAGATGGCAAGATGGTAAGGCCAATGAAACTCAAATGGTCAGTATAGTAAGTAAGTTGCCATTAGGTTTATACTGGAAACTATATAAAATAATAATAAATTAACAAGGTTCAAATGGGGTTATATTTTATAACTTCCTCATAGCACCTTGGAGGAAAAGAACTAACACATGAGGAAGTAGGGTCAACCTCAAGAAACAATATTTTATTGGGATGCCATGTGTTTACCTCCCCAAGCCTACCAATTCTCATGTCTTGGGTGTTCCTTAAGTGTTTTCCAAAGTTTCATGGGAAGGAAAATGCTACCATCTAATTTTTTTTATGTAGAGTTCACGCAAACTCTTGGGATGGGAGAGATTCAATCATCTAGCCATGGGAGGGGTTATTTCATGCATGCATTAAGTTGGGTATGCTGAAGAGCTAAGATATGGCCTAGTAAGTCAAGCATGTGTGAGATATAAGGGATGTTGGTTTGGTGGTTGTTATGCTTGCACCTATTTAAAATTTGACCAGACTAATTATATTCTTCTATAAAGATTAACACACATTGCTGCCAAGTCCAAATTATAAGAGAATGGATACATCAAAGTGTGTAAACTTAATTACTACATGTTGTGGTTAATTGCTGAGAGCCAAAGGAAACTTAGTTACAGCTACAAATCCATAGTTTCCAGCAGTGGAGATTATTTGGCCAGTCTACACTAGAGGGAAAGGTTATAGCCCGAGGGACTGCATGGAAAAGAAGGGGATCCATTCCTTGTGTTCCACATAATGAGGAGGAAGACATGCCAGTTGAGTGGGATCACTGTCAGTGAAGTCCTTGGCTGTGATATATGGAAATTTAGCTGTGAGAAAGACCAAATCCCAACAAATGGATGGCACCTATACCAGCTGATTCCTATGGCTTGAAAAAAATAGCTCCTATGGAGCTATTTCCCTCGGTGCATCCACTAAACAGATAGTAATTTGGTTGTTACTACTTAGATGCCGATAACTAATGTTTGTGGATCTATAGTGTTTGAGAAATATGTGTTTTTCTACTTAATTGGGAAATACAAGTTTGGAATTTGACATTGGTTCAAGATTATTATCTGGATGCCTGAAAGATGTTTATTTGTAGGTTTAAGGCAGCTACAACCACCAATGTAGTATGCAGAGGGCTTAATTCTGCCTATGCTATGAAAAGCAAGCTTCATCTATGCAAACCATATGTAGAGAATTGGTTTTTGGGCATCAAAAACATTAATACTCTTCATGGGAAATGATCTCCTGAGTATGCTAGCTGATCTCCTGAGTATTCTAGTTGTGTTTCACTAGTATTACCGGTTAACACTCAATGTAATCAGAAAATCATATGAATTTCAATTATACATTGGAATGGTTGACTCTATTCATGTGTAACAAATGAATTTGGCATTAGCAATGCTATTTCCAGTGCTGATTCATATTTGCAGAAATTCTATATTATATTGTTAATCTGAGTTTTTAATTCAGCCTCACAAATGGAGAATGGAAGTAAACAAATCTTGATGAGTGTTGGATGGCCAATAAGGACATCTGGGAGATATTACAATCCCTTGCAACTAAAGCAATAAACAATTATCTCACCTTCCATCAAGAAAATAGCGGTGAATCGTAAAAGGAATCTTCCGCTCTCTCAGTTCTTTCATTGCAATCTTCAATCACATAGAAAAAGGCAAGATATTACAAATGTTTTTCAAATAACTACTGCTTTAGAAAACTGTAAAAAAAAAAGAAATAAATGATACTTTTAAGTCCTACCAAATACTCTTAAATCAATGTGCAACTAACAATAATGAAATCCAATGCATAACTACAAATTCGTTCAAAATGGAAAACATAAAAGAAATAAAAGAGGGATGTCAAAACTAAATGTACCTCCAATGGATCAGTCTCGCCTTCAAGTTCAACCATGACAGGTACATTCATATTGCCACAGGAAAATGTCAAGTTGATGGACAGAATTTATTATGCTTGAACTAAAATGTAACCTGAGCTTTCTAGAAATAGAGTTCTCTAATTTAATCCCGACTTGTATTTGACCCTACACTTCGATAGTTTACCAGAAACAAGAACCAGTGCAAGAAATAGGGCTAGGGGGTTTCTGGCAATAAGAAACATGAACCTATGTTACTTCTCCCAGGATATGTATTATAGGTATAAAATTGATGAGTAATGTACTAATATAAAATCAAGAAGGGAATGAGGAGGTCTCCTAGTCAAGTGTCTTGTAAACATAATCATCAATAAGAAAAATCCCCAGTTACTAATACAAGAAGTTGACTTCACATTCAAAGACATCAAATTCCATATTAACCGACCTAAATAACATATTGACACATACCTTATTTGCAATGTTCGAGTGCCTAGTATTCTAGCATGCTCATATTTTGTCATGAACTTCAAGGTTTTTCGAGGCTTATCGCTTGTATGTTCCTGTTCTGCAGTTTCTTTATCAACCCCTCCAAGTTCAATGGGAAATTCTTCATGTTCATCGTCCTCTGCATCTACCTCTTCCTGCATAGGAATGAAATTATGAAATCCGAAGAGCTCACAACATTTTGAGCATAAATTGAACTCTAGCAGAAAAGGGTTTTCCCCAGTTTTCGTTTGGACCGAGACAAAAGGAAAATGGACAGCACCATACCTCAATTTTAGGTTCGGGAGGCTCCTCTTCGTATCTACAAACATGTAAAAACCATATATTAATCAAATCCAGTCCAGAGGCATAATAAATCAATGTACATGAAATTAAGCTTGAGAAACCCTCGAAACCTGGTAACACCCTCGGTTGCAAAAGAGCTTAGAAACCCATGAAAACCCTCTCTTGTAGAATCTGAGAAACCCTCGTTAACCCTTATCTGAGCGAATTAGTTGATATAAACCCTTCTATAATAAAGAAAGAAAGAAAATCCCCAGATCTCGCTTCTAAAACCTGTCTCCTAAATTGCTAAGGATCACTCTTCACAACCAATTATTCCACTCGGGATTTTAGTTGCTTAATTCCACGGACCTACCATTTAAATTCATTGAGGAGTTTTACAGAGACTCCGTTTCAATAGTTTCAGTTGCATATCATCGAAGATAGAAATATTCCATGGAAATAAAAGTGAAAAGACAGGAGAAGAAAATGAACTTAAGCAATTCGAACACTTGTTCTCTTGCCCCGCAATAGTAGTCCTCGAGTGATTTCTGATAATGAAGATTCTCACAGAAATCTTTCAAGGTCCGAGCAGATCATCATCTCCAGAGCCAATTTTTCCCAACTATGCATCTTCCTCGGCGGGTTTCGAGCTGTGGAGGTGCAATCAGGGTGCAGATGAAGATCTATTGGATCAAGGTTTTGGGATTTTTACTAAACCCTCGACACTGCTTCTTCTTCTCCTTGCATTTCACAGACTGCCAAAGTACGTCCGAACTTGTCCACTAGACCTTTGTGTGTTCCTTATGGAGTTATTTCCTTTTTCATTTTCCGCCTACTTATTTTTCACATTTCTATAGAAACATAATATGCGTCGCTATAGCAACGTTATATACTATGTGTCGCTATAGCGACGATTGTCGGGGACATTTTCATTTTTTTCCAAAATTTTAAACTGTTTTCCCACGAAAAATTCGATTTTAACTTATTCCTGGAAAACTGTCGTGGGACTTTTGAGCCATATTTAGTAGTGGTAGGTGTTGTTGGACAGGGTAAAACCTGTCTGGGACAGTGCTAAGGGAGATCACGGTGGATTGGATGTCGACAGAGTGAGGAACCCCGATCGACTTGGTTTGTGTCAACAAAGGGTTCCGTTGCAGGGACCATACCGTGAAGTGAAGGAAGGACATGTTGTGGCATCCGACAAGACCAGAAATTCAATATTGGTTCAATCAAAGGTTGCAAGAGTTCAATGAGAAAGAGAATCAAAACCCTAGGTTAATGATGGATTGGTGGTTGGAAAAGTGCATACACGAAGGTCCACACAAATATTTTTTCTGCGAATCCCTGATTATCTTGTATGAACAGTTGGCGTAACTGACCTTTCGCAAGGTAAACTTCCAAGGCGGTGAACCAACATCCTGGACCTCAGAATTGATCCAGGAGTTGCAGGAGGTCAACAGCAGAGCATCACGGGCTGTTGAATTCTGGTTCGATAGTATATTGGAGGGCTATATCATCGAGTTTGCGGTCAATACGACGATATCCTATAGTGAAGCTGAAAGGGAATTTTTCATGGACCAGGAGGTGGGTTCTTGTGGTCGCTGCAGTTGTCCATTAAGATGCTCATTTATGAAAAGGGCATATTGAAGATGAACCTCGAGTAGAAGAACCGTGGTGGGTGGAGGCTATGTATACCACACAGGCACGGGGGAGGCGAATGGAATGATATGGGGTAGATGGGTACAAGTTATGACGAGACTGTGAAGGAAGCCGAGGAAGAGAGTGGTCTTATGAGGGGAGGAGCAAGGTTTCGATAAGAGAAGTGGAAGAGGACAAGAGAAGGTCCTGCTGCGATCGAAATGCAACACCGCGAAGGAATACCACATAGGACGAAGCAAACTCATAGTTTCGACAAGGACAACAATGGTATGACCAGGATAGAGGCAGGACCAACCTCCTGCAGTAACGTACCCACACCTCCGCTCACTATCTCACAACCACAAAGAAATACGACTTTGACACCGTCATGTTCATCGTTTCAACAACACTTAATTGCTAGCGGATCAATGACTATAGGAAGGAATCCCAGGATGGCGAGCGAAGATGCAAAGTTACCGTTGTTCCATGGAAATGGAACTAACAACCTAGAGAAATACTGGTTCTTATGTGAAGCTGTGTGGACTGTTAAATAAATTACAGATGATGAGGCCAAGAAAGGTCAATTGGCGATGACTCTTTGGGGTTTCACACTGGACTGGTTCATGAAATTTGTACAAGCTCCTGCAGGAAGTCTAGAGAAGACATTGGATGAAGTTAGGAAAGGATTAACTGCAGAGTTCAGAAAACCAAACTCTAAAGGACAATACATTACGGAAGTGAAGGAGATCGAGCAGTATCCGAATGAAACTATTTGGGACTTCGAACAAAGTTTTAAAACGCTAATGGAAATAATAAACATTGAGATGAGTAACGTTCAACATAAGGAATGGTTCATTGCAACGTTACTAAGCGAGGATCTGGAGATTGCGATGCGGTTAGAAGCTTCCCTGGTTGGTGAGAATGCAACCCACATGTCTCAGATTCAGACGCAACTAGCAAGCTTGACAATTCAGTTGCAAGATATCAAGAAGGTTAAAGAGCACTGCAAAGAAGTTTGGTGTACTTGATGTCATGCAGAGGGACACACCAAGGATAACTGCCCAGATTTCTACAATTACCTAGTATCAGGCACGCCGAACCCATTGAGTGGCAGAGGTATGCCCTGGTGCCGCATTTGTCAAGTCTACGGGAATCGACATGAGGATTGCCAATACATGCAGAAGATGGTCACGAAGCCCATGACTTTGTATTGTACATTCTGCAAGTCTGTTGGGCATGAAGAAAAGGATTTCCGTGCATATGTCCTACTTCAGGAAAGAACGTACGATTCATACTACATAAAGGATGACCATCATGCAGTACCGCAACCATAGCTGCAGCCACAAGTGGCCTAGCCGCCACTTCAACCACAGATGCAATTTGTACCACAGTAGAAACCACAATAATAGTTTGTGCCACAACCACAACATAATCAGATGTAGATGGCTCCGTAGCAGCCATAGTACGTTCAAGCAGTACAGTATGTTCAACTAGGGTAGTGTGTTCATCTGCAACCGAATCCCTTGCAGCAACAATTTAGTCAACCACAATATCAACAGCAGGGAGGATTCTGCGGTGGATTTGACGGAGGACGCGGTGGAGGCTTTGGTCGAGGAGGAGGATGAGGTTGTGGATCTATGCAATGTTATAATTGTAGAGTATTGGGACATTACCAGAGAGATTTCCCGCAGTTGCAAACACAATGTACATATTGTTTTTGTATTGATCACACGGTTGAGAATTGTCCACAACTGATCGCGATATGATAGGAAGGAAATGCACAGCAGTTGCTGAATCAGAATCAGTTGCAGAATAAAAAACTAGTGCAGAATAAAAATTATCCGCATAACCAAAATCAACGTCCGAATCAGAACACAAATCAAGACATGAATCAACCCACAAACCAATCGCTGAACCAGACTCAGGGATCAACTGTCATGACGATTTCAACAGAACCGAGGACACAAGATGTTGTTGTTGCTATTATCACTCACGGAGGTGCGATGACAGGAGAAGATGGTCCGCATACACTCATCCAAGTGGCTGGGAAGAAGAAGGTGCAGTTTGATATTGATGTTGAGTGCGACACATTCTTTGAAGCATGCCATGCGATGGGAAGAAAACTTGGTAAGATAATTACTTGTGACATTCCCCCTTTTTTTACTCAACTTCAGAAGGAGGCCCATCATGGCAGTATGGTACTTTACAGAACTTCTTTGAAAGTTCCTTATCGCTGGAACACGATCCTGATGCTCTTACCGAGATCAAGGGTCTGTGGCATCAACTAGCCAAGGGACGAAAAAAGTCCACGGTGAACTCTTTGTAGAGGAAGAAGACATGAAAAGAGATGTGCATGAATGTTCATATTGGGGACTACAACGTAGATTCAATTATTCTGGATGTTGGCTCAGATGTCAATATTCTAACAAAGCATGCATGGAAAAACATGGGGAGCCCAACGCTGAGCTGGTCTCTCGTGCAGCTACGATTGGCTAATCAGGCCAAGGTAACACTAATTGGGAGAGTTCACGTGCCTTGTTGTGGATATTGAGGGGATGAAAACATCTACTGATTTTGATGTTATCGAAGTTGTCGACGGGGAAAGCTCCTATCCTACATTGCTAGGGATCGGAGGGGCCAATGACAGTATGGTCGTAATTAATTTCAAGAAGTGGGTGATGACTTTTGAAAATCATGAACTCGGATTTATAGCTCCATTGGATCCGACTGAAGGGCGTGGGTATGTTGAACCTGTAAAGGAAAAAGTTGGAAGAGGATGGGATCATGCATATAACATTTTAGAAGATTACATCCAATGCTGACAGTGAACTCAGATGGTGTAGCTTTAGCTCCGCGTCTTTCGATTCTGATGATGCATTAGAGAACTAGCAGAATCACATGCATGAGGTGTCGTTCAAGAAATGTGGCTTGATCATGCAGTCACTGTGCCACGTTGGGACTGAAACTGTTGAATTACCAATATACAAAGGACTGCCTGGGTTGTCTGAATTTTTAGTCACATTTAAAGACAAGGTGTCAGAACTATAGCGATTGCTGGCATTGGAGGAGGTGCTGAAGGATACTTGAGCACGTTGGTGGGTGACCCATAAAAATTCGATTATAGGGTGGTCACAGTGTCGAAGACTGATGATGGTTCGCTTCGGTGACACATAAATATACCACACCGGAAGGTATGATGGGCGGAATGAACCTGGTGGTCATTTGATTGAATGTTAGACTTTGTGGGCTTCGTAACCAAAGGACGAATGGGTCCATGCCTTTGTCCATACTTTGGATGAAATGCCATGATCTTGGTATGGCTCAACTGAGTTGCACAGGGAGATTACCACTTGGTTAGAGTTGACGGTTTGCTTTACTCATACCTTCAGTTTCGTGGATGCCAATCCAAATGTTCATAATTCCCTGTAGCTTATCCGCGATGTTGTTCTGAAGATGGTTCCAGTTGCCTATCCTGTGGATTCACATACGCATTGGCCGATGGATTCAATGATTGAATGGTATAATATTACTGAAGGGACAAAAGATGGTGATGACCCGTGGAATATCAATATTCTAGAATCAAAAGGGAGTCAGGATGTCATAGCACCTGACGCACCAACCGATCTGATTAGCCAGCCATTGAAGCTCAAGAAGGTCAACATTGGGACAGAGGAGAACCCAAAGTTTACGAATGTTGGGGACTACTAGGATGAAGAATTGATGGCGAAGGTCACATGCCTGTTGCATGAGTTCCAATATTTGTTCCCTACGAAGTTTTCCGAGATGAAGGGAATATTCGGGGATCTAGGGGAGATGAAGATTCCATTAAAGTTGTTAAGATACAATATGCTAAGACAGAAAATATCAGCATTACATTCCATTTCACACCAATAGCATATATAGGATCACTGAAAGAACAACAAGCACAACATAAACACAAGAGACACAGATTTATCCTGGGAAACCCTCATGGGGAAGAAAACCCAACAAAGCTTCCTCAATATAGATGACCAGCAAATACAAATATGTAATCCACAACCATGAGCTCCTTCTCCTCCACAATAGATCTCTCTCTCACTTATGCGCTATTCACAAGTGAGTGCAATGTGTGTTAAATGAGGAACACACCTCCTCTATTTATACACAACTCCAACTTGTATTTTATATTAACTAGGTCAGCCCCAAATTAACCCCTGGGTTAAACACCCCATTACAACTGACTGAGCCGACCCCTCTAGGGTGGTCTAATAACCCTTTGACCCACATAACACATACAGGGCCGACCCGCACTAGGGAAGTCTAATAACCCAAGTTACCACATTTCGACAGAGGAATAAACATCTCCAGATATACAATAAGGTCTTCACGGAGGAATGAAACATCTCCAGAATAATAAAGTACAAATATAATATTCTTTGAAGTTACAATATTCCAACACTCCCCCTTAACAACAACGATACTATAACAACATCTGCATGAGCAAGGAGTCATCTACTACATCATACATGATACATCTATAAATCATTGGAATATTTCTTTATACATCATCATCAGTAACTCAGACAGTTACTGGAACATAATCAATACTGGAACATCAACATCGTCAGTATTGAGTCTTCATCTTCTGTAGCACTTGATCAGCTACAGTATCATCATCTGGATCTCTTGATCAATAGCCTCATCGTTTGGATCTACCAATCAATATCATCATTTGGATCCTCACGATCAACATCATCGTCATCATGATCCACAACATCGTCATCTAGACCATCACGACCACAACATCGTCATCTAGATCATCATGATCACCGCATCGTCATCTAGATCATCATGATCACAGCATCGTCACCACACGATCTGCATCATCATCATCACACGATCTATATCATCGTCATCAATTGGATCCTCTCAATCAACAACACAATAGCAACATACCCTGCAACACACATGATCTATTTAAGACACCATATCATGTCTAGGGATGATGCAGTCCACTCATCAACTTAGACAAAGTCTAAGGACCACTTCTCAGAGACATACGTCTATGGATCAATTCAAGGAACGAAGTCTGGGGATGATACAATCGCCTCACTCTTGGAGACATGAGTCTACGGATCATTTTGGAACTGAAGTCCAAGGATGATACAATCCCCACTCTCGGTGACATATAGTCTGTGGCTCATTTTAGGAATGAAGTCCAAGGATGATACAATCCCCACTCTCGGTGACATATAGTTTGCGGCTCATTTTAGGACTGAAGTCCAAGGATGATACAATCCCTACTCTCGGTGACATCTGTCTGCGGCTCAGTTTAGGACTAAAGTCCAAGAATGCTACAATCCCCACTATCGGTGACATCTATCTGGGGCTCAGTTTAGGACTAAATTCCAAGGATGATACAATCCTCTTACTCTCGGAGACATCTGTTTGCGAATCACTTTAGGATTGGAGTCCACGGATGATACAATCCTCTTACTCTCGGAGACATCTGTCTGTGGATCACTTTAGGACTGAAGTCCACAGATGATACAATCCTCTTACTCTCAGAGACATCTATCTGCGGATCACTTTAGGACTGAAGTCCACGGATGATACAATCCTCTTACTCTTGGAGACATCTGTCTGTGGATCACTTTAGGACTAAAGTCCACGGATGATACAATCCTCTTATCATCTACTTAGACAAAGTCTAAGGACCATTTCATCAACCTCATCGTCGGAACATGCAACTTCATCATCAACCTCATCGTTGGAACAAGTAGCCTCATCATCGATACAGTATCCTCATCAATACAGGTATCCATATAAGTATCCTCATCAATACAAGTATACATATCGTCAGTACAAGTATCCTCATCAATACAAGTATACATAACATCAATACAAGTATACATAACATCAATATAGGTATCCTTATCATTGACCTTACCATCAATATAGGCAATCTCATCATCGATACAGGTATCCACACCGATACCAGTATCCAAAGATATCTTTATCGACCATATCACTCCCCCTTTTGAGGAGGGTCCTTTTGAACTATACCATGCTTGTCTCGGAAATACTCAAACTTTACTCTAGACAGAGGTTTGGTCAACACATCAACAACTTGTTCATCAGTTCCTACATACTCGAGCTTGATATCTCCTTTCTGCACCATATCCCGTATATAAAAAATATTGGATCTCTATGTGCTTTGACTTATCATGGAACACTGGATTCTCTGTCATCTTGATACAACTCTGGTTGTCACACAGGATCACAGTGGATTCCATCTCTAAGTCAAACAATCCTGATAACAACTTCCGAAGCCATAACACTTCACAACTAGCAAAGCGAGTAGCTATATATTCTGCTTTAGCTGTTACACTGAGAGACACACTATACTGCTTCCTACTAATCCACGAGATCATGGAAGATCCCAAAAAATAACATCCTCCCGATGTACACTTCCTATCTGATACACTTCCTGCCCAATCAACATCTATGTAGTCATACAATCTGAAATCATGATCTCCAAGATAACATAGATCAAAGTCTATCGTACCCTTTAGGTACCTCATCACATGTTTTGTAGCTATTAAGTGAAAACGTCTTGGTTCCACCAGATACTGACTCAAGGTGTTCATAGCAAAGCATATATCTAGCCTAGTGTTCGTCAGATACATCAATGACCAAATATTCTGTATGTATAGGGTTACATCCACTAACTCTGATGAGTCATCCATTAACAGATTCAAGTTGGAATCCTTGAGAGTGGCCATTCCAACACATCAAATATTTTCAATATTTCTCAACATGTTTTCCCTGGTTGAGAAAGATTCCTTCTGATCCTTTTCATGCTTCCAGTCCTAGGAGGTAATGCATCAATCCGAGATCATCCATCTCGAACTCTGTAGCTAGCTTCTTTTTGCTTTCCATGATCTGTTTCTCATTCCTTGTCAGAAGGAGATCATCCACATACAATAATAGTATCATCCATAACCTTAAGGTAAAGGTTAGGATCAACTTTACTTTTGTTAAAGCCCAAGCTTGTCAAGAAGCTATCAATTCTTCCTCTGTGACTGAACATCATTCACACTCTGGATTGAGTGATCTTCTGCATATCTATCTGTGCCATCTCTCGTCAGATGGGTCTATTGATATGCGCCTCAAGATCATTCGAACTTTGTGGTGAGTTCCTTCTGTATACATATACCATCTTCAACCTTGTAGCAAAGGTTGAAATCTACATCACCCATGCTAATCATTAATCTCATCAAATGATTATCGATCTTGGGTACCTGTACAGAGCTTTCTTCAATTGAATCCTGGGAGTTTTCTCGATTCGCACTTCTTCTTC
The DNA here is from genome assembly GCA_027924585.1 of Larix kaempferi. Lineage (NCBI taxonomy): Eukaryota > Viridiplantae > Streptophyta > Pinopsida > Pinales > Pinaceae > Larix > Larix kaempferi. The sequence goes on along the minus strand of BSBM01000642.1, from coordinate 675,577 downwards.
AATCACACCATTGAGAGAACAATATTTATCTAGCTACTTGGATCAAACATATCATCATGATCCTCTTCCTCTTTCTAAGAGAATCTTCTAGCCACGAGCCTTCTATAGTATGTTTGATTTGTAAATCTTCTTGTTTGAACATCCATCACTTGTTCTGTATTCATCATTCTTCATGTTCTTTCCTACAAAACAAAGTCAATTGCATGATTAGTAATATTTCATAATCATCAAATCATGTTGACATGATAACCTATTATGCATACAGATATGATTTACATAGTTATGCAACTATCTTGACCAATACTTTGGAACAACACTTTTCCATATCCTGTATGCATACAGTGGCTATCTAGATGCCTTCCATCTCTACCAGAACATACTATCGAGAGCGTGCACAACTCTCAGCATGTCAGCAAAGAGGTTTCATTCTAGACAATCAACAATGGAATGCTTGTCCAACTTACCAATCATATGCATATTAGTAGTATACTGTTCAATGCTATATGAATGCTTGCACTTAGCATGCTATATTCTAGGAATACAAATATGCATACAACTATTACGAGCAATATCGTAGACTATTCAGTAATTCAAATAACAATTCAAATACTTATCTTTTTATGTCTTGTAAGGTTGCATCCTTCTTGGTCTCGACTTCCCTTCCATGTCATGAGCTTCTATCCATCCTTGACCACTATGCATGCTTAAGTGTGCACTAGTGTCATCATCATGATCTCATACATAATCATACATTCATTAGTATAAACTCAATATTATCACAACATTATGATTCTAAGAATATGTATGGTCATGATCATTTAATACATGGGTATACTAAGATCCTAGCACAAAGTAGGATTCTAACTTGACATAGAAAAACATACATGCTTAGTTATGTCTAACATACCCAAACAATATCTTTATTCTCTTCAATGATTTAGAGACCTTGTGCTAGTAACCTGCATACCTCATAAGTTAAGCATACTAGAAATAAATCATACATACCTCGTAAGTTGAGCTTCTAAAGACTATGGATAAGTCTTTTGTCTTTATGTCATCATGGTCATAGAACTTGATTTGTCTTTCTTGATGTACCTGTCTTTTGTTAGCAGACAACATCATCCTCATACAACACCATAGGTGCATTAGTACAATCATATAACTTTGATCAAAGAATTTCTTCTATCATTCACATGCATTCATACTTTTACTAGGGTGATAAGACAATTCTAAGATTAATCAAGATTGTACTAACCTCAATATGAAGACAAGCATATTATAAACTTAATCATGAACAAATTTCAACACATAGCTGTATCTCCTCAAGTCATACCTGTCAGGGAATTCTTGTAGTATTCTTATGTAAGGCCTTAGCCTCATCTCCCCCTGAAATTGGATCTGGAGCTTGATTAGGGTTTATCAGAGAAACCCTAAAAATTCAAACTTTGACATTCACACTTCTAAATGGATGGAAAGATGTGCCTTGCTGAGCTGATCAAGCTAGCATACTTCAATTTTGAAATCTCCAAAATTTTACCCCTCAAAATTGCCTTCGAAACTTCTGGATCTCCTGGACAGGATCCCGAACTAGGATTTGATGAAGCCCACCCTTCTTCCCAATCAAAAGGTTCGATCCAAATATCTAAACTCTTATTTTTCTGAGGAGCTTCCAGCCATGGTCATAGACTTCAAAAATTCCAACTTTTGTAGAAGCCCTAATTTTCCACCTTTCCGATCAAAATCCCGAATTGGTGTTTGATCAAGCCCGGTCTTCTACCCAACCAAAAAATTCAATATTGGTATCTAAATTTAAATTTTGATGAGTATCATTCAGCCTTGGAATCCGCTTCCAAAAATTCCAACTTTCTCCGAAACCCTAACTTTCCACGCCAGTGACGATTCAAGAATGAAGGTGCTCAAAATCCAAATTTGTTTTGACAGAAATATGCACCTGATTGGTTCTAGTGTAACTTTGAAATTACGAATCCATAGGGTCTGAAACTTCTTTGTATGGCATCCCAAACTGTCCTCTTTCCAACCCGACAGATATGACCTCAATTGGATTCTCTGAGAGAGATTTATGCCAAGTGTCGCAATGTGACTTGTTTATGGGATAAAACATGAGAGCAAACTTGTACGGTGTTCCAGGTGTCACTGGTTCAACTTCGGCCTCTAAACAAGTTACCTGAGATAGTACAGTCCATGCACTACCCATTAATTTTTATGAAATTTAATTTGGAGCTTCCTATCCCAAGTTATGTAGTTTTTTCGTAGGTCACCTGATTATGAATGAGATCTGGAAGAGGCAGAAACCCTAACTTATACTGATCATAACTCACACAGTACAACGAATATGAGGGTGTCCTTTGGACACAAGGTACCTGGGGATGTTATTTACGACCTGTAAAGGATTCAGATCCTGAACCTTTTCCAAAATGGATTTATAGAGAAAGTTCCACAATGACTGGTTTTTTCTATACAAAACCCTAACCTTCAAATTGTCGTAAGTGAATCAAGTGTCGTAAGTGCCATACATTGCCTTCCTTTAGGTTAGCTCTGATACCATGTTAAGATTCAATATTCTAAGATAGAAAATATCAGCATTACATTCCATTTCACACCAATAGCATATATAGGATCACTGAAAGAACAACAAGCACAGCATAAGCACAAGAGACACAGATTTATCCTGGGAAACCCTCATGGGGAAGAAAACCCAGTAAAGCTTCCTCAATATAGATGACCAACAAATACAAAGATGTAATCCACAACCATGAGCTCCTTCTCCTCCATATCATATCTCTCTCTCACTTATGCGCTATTCACAAGTGAGTGCAATGTGTGTTAAATGAGGAACACACCTCTATTTATACACAACTCCGACTTGTATTTTATATTAACTAGGTCGGCCCCAACTTAACCACTGGGTTAAACACCCCATTAAAACTGATTGGGACGACCCCTCTAGGGTGGTCTGATAACCTTTTGACCCACATAACACATATAGGGCCGACCCCTACTAGGGAATTCTAATAACCCAAGTTACCACATTCCGACGGAGGAATAAACATCTCCCGATATACAATAAGGTCTTCACGGAGGAATGAAACATCTCTGGAATAATAAAGTACAAATAAAATATTCTTTGAAGTTACAATATTTCAACAAAATCCATATGCGAAACCAGTTAGGTAGTGACCGTATCGAATCAATCCACGACACAAGGAAAGGTTCGAAGCTGAAGTTGACTGAATGCTGGATGCTGGAATCATTGAGCCGATTGAAGAATCGGAATGGATTAGTCCTATGGTGGTGCAGGATAAGAAGACAGGTGAAGTATGGATTTGCGTCGACCTGAGGAAGTTGAATGATGCCTGTATGCATGCTCCATTTCCGACACCCTTCACTGATGAGGTACTGGAAGGAGTGGGCGGTCAAGAAATGTATTCTTTCACGGATGGTTTCTCTGGCTATCACCAAATTAGGATCACGAAAGAGGATCGCCATAAGACAACATTTGTGACTGAATCGGGTTGTTTCCAGTACACCGTGATGCAGTTTGGGCTTAAGAACGCACCTGGGGTATTCTCTCGGTTTGTTGTTGCTGCATTCATAGATTTTATTCAATTTTTTTTGCAAGTTTATATGGACGACTGGACAGTTTATGGATTGATTAGCGACCATCTGGATAATCTATGACTCATGTTGGAGCGATGCCGGCAGCATCAGATATCGGTGAACTTGAAGAAGTGCATTTTCTGTGCACCATTTGGAATGTTGTTGGGTCACATTGTTTGCAAGCAAGGATTGTTGGTTGACCCAGCAAAGATTGCGCTGATTTTGAGCTTAACACCGCCTACAAATGTCAAGCAGTTGAGAGCGATGCTGGGGCACACAAGGTACTATCGCAAGTTTATCCGTGGTTATGCAGCGATCACGGCCCCTATGGAAAGGTTGTTGAAGAAGGATGCGGTATTCTTATAAAGTCTAGAATGTCAAGTAATTTTTGAGACACTGAAGGTTAAGATGGATTTTGCACTGATATTGGTATTTCTGGACTGGAGCAAGGAATTCCATGTCCATGTGGATGCATCATTGATTGCACTACGAGTAGTGCTCATGCAACCAGGGGAAGGAGATTTGGATCACCCAATTGCTTTTGCTTGTCGTAAGTTGTCATCTGTGGAGCGAAATTATACAACTACTGAAAGGGATCGTCTGGCGATGGTATATGCGCTGCAAAATTTTAGGCATTACCTATTGGGGGGTCACTTCAAGATGTTCATGGACCATTCTGCTTTGAAATACCTGGTCAATAAGCCTATGTTGGGGGGGAAGATATGCCGCTGGTTGCTTATCTTTCAAGAATTTGATTTTGAGGTAATTGTGAAGCCAACTCATTTGAATGCGGGGCCAGATCATCTATCACAAATTCAGACACGGGAGGAACAAACCAACACTGATGATGGGTTTCCAGATGTGCAGTTGTTCAAGGTCAAGGTGGATGATGACTACTATAAAGAAATAATTCAGTTTTTGGCGATGGGAACCGCACCAGAGGAGTTCACCACAAGCCAGAAGAAGCAGCTTGTGGTTAAGGCTACATATTTCCAGTTTATCACTGGACAGCTATATAAACTAGGACCAGGCGAGATCTTGAGGCGATGTGTCCTGCCTCATGAGCAGGGGTAGATATTGTCCAAGGCACATGCGGGCATGGCTGGTGGGCACTACGATGGTCATGAAATTGCCAGGAAGGTGCTTCATGCAGGGCTTTGGTGGACCACTATTCACAATGATGCAACAGCGTATGTGCAAATGTGCGACATTTTTCAATAGACTGGAAAACCCTCCAGGAGGGATGAGATGCCGCTAATACCTTAAGTGACATTGCATCCATTTGATAAATGTTCTATGGATGTCATGGGACCTATCATCCCACTTGGGAAGTGCACTGATGCACGGTACATAATCACAACGATAGATTATTTGACAAGGTGGGCGAAGGCCGCACTAGTTGTAGATTACCCCAATGCGACGACGATTCTTGTTTGATAGTATTATTACTCAGTTTGGATGCTTGAAGATATTGATGAGTGATCAGGGGAGTCACTTCATCAATCGCACAGTCAACCCATTAAGAGAAGAGCTTTAGATATAGCATAAGAAGAGTACGCCATATCATCTGCAAGCAAATGCAACATGGAGGCTTTCAACAAAGTGTTGGAGCATGCACTTACAAAGGTTTGTAATGCGAATCATGATGACTGGGATTCAAATATTCCAGTAGTCTTATGGGCATATCGCACCACCTGTAAAAGATTGAAGAGACAGACACCCTTCAAATTTGTGTATGGGCAAGAGACAGTTATGCATATGGAGTACATTGTTCCGAGTCTGCGTATAGCGACAGCGACAGGCCTGAATGATGAAGCAATGTTGGAAGAATGTCTAGAGAAGCTGATACAACTTGAGGAAGACCGTTTTATTGTAGGTATTCACCAACGCATGGAGAAGGATCGGAAAAAATCTTGGCATGATCACCATATAAAAAATAAACAGTTTCACCAAGGAGACTTGGTGTTGTTGTATGACAGCAAGTTCATGAAGTATCCAGGGAAGTTATAGATGCATTGGCTCGGTCCATATCGCATTAGTTACATAACTTTAGGAGGTGCAGTACAGCTCCAGCAATTAGACGGAGTGATGCTACCAAATTTGGTGAATGGTAGCAGGTTGAAGCCCTACAAGACGGGCTCGAAGCAGCGCGATGCCTAACTGCATTGTGGGAAAAAAAAATAGATGTACGATGCTAGGTAAAAGGATGGTGTACTAGCAGGGACAGGATGCGCAAGTAGGAGGGATTGTATCGCAATTTGAGAGCCCTACTACGATAGCCGCAGGGTCACGACACAGTCAAATCAGTAATAAATGCAAACAGTTAAACGAAGTTAATTAATGCCACTCGATGAAGTGACCTGTAGTAATGGAAAATCTGATCGTTAGAATGATAGGATCGATGACATATTTGGACAGTTAATGCATGATTTGGTCATGATGATCGGCATGATTTGGTCATGATGATCGGCATGATTTGGTCATGATGATGGCCAGATCAATTTTGCGTTATAAGAACGGGCTGGGCCTAGTCGGAAGCCATCATTTTGCAAGGTGTGAACTGAGCCAAGTAGTGTTGCATTGAATTGTGTAAGGTTGAGTAGAGTTGCCGAGCAAAGTTGCATCATGTTGAGCAGAGTGAGGTTGAGTAACAATTTGGCTTGCGGGGGACGAGTGCGGCATGTAGTGTGAAGTAGACACAGTTGAGATTTCCAGTGAAGTAAAATCACCAGTCCTCCCTATCATCATTGAGGAGGAATTCACCAGTATGCCGGTCGAGTCATTGGTGATCCCGAAGAAGAGGAGGGGGGGGATAGCAGAGCTCCCCACCACCGGGGAAGAAGCATACCAGATCATCTGCGTAATTGCCGGAGGACGGACCTGCACAAGCGAGTCTGTCGAGATCTGGCATTGTGGAATCCATGGCTCGAGGAGGGGTATTCGTTGTATATATCCTTGGGTATATCCCCCTATCAACTTGGTGCACCACTCCGGAAGCTGACCAAGAACCAGAGATACCTCGTCAGGATGTCAGTGCTCCCATAAGGAATGGTATGCAGCGTGGATATTGTGCGTGCTCTGATACAGATGAAATACGATGACCATGATTTGCTGGCATTGCAGGACATTATGACGGCACATTTTGTGCTAAGAACAGTAAGAGAAGGCATCCCGACACCATGAATTCCATATGATTGGGTGCGCGGCTTGGACAAAGCCGGACTATTGGGATTGATCAACATGCCACACTTTTGGAGGTTGACAGAGGAAAATGTTTGCTTTAAGAATCTTTTGGCTTGCTTTCATGGAGGAATTTTGTGGTTGGACAGATCGGTCACAGTCACGGTTGACCTGATTTCCGAGATTAGGGGGTTGCTGAAGGATGGGCCAGACCTCTCACAGTATTTTCAAGGGAAGAACAATGACAAGAATCTCATGGTGCGGTTGAGAACACAATATGATTTGCAACACGATGGATGGGCATACCACCTCGACAACATCAATGATCTGGAGGTTCGCATTGCGGTGTGGATTTTGGCTACCAAAATAGTCAGGAGTAACCGACCCAATTGTTGGGCCTGGCCTAGATGGGTCAATTTTGAATAGGAAGTATTGTGAGAACTGTGGAGCTAAGCGCAGTTAAGTATGAACAATTTTGGGATAAGTTTTGGTATACTGCGAAGTTGCGCGCAGCATAGTGTCAGAGGAGCTGCAAGGTTGGTGCTATGAGGAGTATAGTGCCACGATGTGCCATGTCAACGAAGATCCAGCTAAGCACAACATCGATGGATGGAGGTAGTTATTTTGGTTAGGTCACAAAAGACCTATTTTTGGCAAAGATCGTCGATAACTACCAAGCAGTGGGTAGGTGTAGATCGGAGGTAAGTGACTGATCACAATAGGCAGAAGACTACTACTACTTGAACAAGTCATCTAAAGACGAAAAAGAAGGAATAGATCAGTAGAAGCAACCTATTGGCGCGCATATAACAGAAGATTCGCTACCAGATATCAGTAGTCTGGTTTTGGGAAAACCATGATAGTTTTGTAAACCTAAGGGTTCTACCTTCGTAAAATGTAAAGACATGATCTACAGGTCTTGATCTATATATAAGACAATTTTGTAAAGGAAAAGGGTTAACTCTCATTTTGGTTAATATTATTGAATATTGTAAGATATGTTGGATAAGAGCATTGTAAAGGCTTTGCAACTGAGTGCGTAGAGACCTGATTTTGAGAGAAAGAAAGAAGAGCGTCTGCAACTGAGTGCGCAGATGAAAGAACTATTATACCCTTTCCTAAATAATAAACAACAGTTGTTGTGGATGTAGATTCCCATCCGGGGGGTGAACCACGTTAAACCATTGTGTTATGTGATTGCTTTGCATGATTATTATTAATTTGTTATTTAAATTACTTACAGTGCATGCATGAGGTTACTGTTATCTTATATGTGTTTATTTTTATCTATATTCTCCGTGGAAGGGATGGAATAAGATGTTAATAGCTCATGTATGGATGAATGATAGCAGGAAAGCCCCTATAAGTTTCAAATGAATGGATCAATGAGATAACCACACAATTAAGTGTTAGGAATGAATCGTGGTATCGAGCACACAACACTGCATATCTCATTCATCTGCATAGATCATGATGTTTATCAGTCTAAAATAATGATGAATGCTTAAAGGCTGTTGAATAAGGTTGAGTAGAAGTGATTAAGTCTCATAAACCCCACTATGCAGCCTCTGGACGCGCTGAGGGTGCAAATATCCTTGTTCCTGAAGATATTCAACGCGGAGTAGGAGAATCCGCACAACCACTAAACGTAGCTGTGCATTCCATCATTGCGCTGCGCATTAATCAACTGAATCAATCGCACCACTTGGTTGTGGAAACCTGCTTCTACAACCACCCCCTCAACTTTGCCTCGGGTGAGACCTCCGACTGCTTGCAGTCTATTGCTGAAAGGGCCGGTGAATAGGGGTTTTGTTGGTATTTTGTACCGCGAAGTACCTGGGTCTACATTGGAAAACCCTTAGAATAGTGTTGCGACCAACAAATGGTTTCGTTGCCATGCTAAGACCAGTGATGCGATAGTGTATTCATAAACATAATGTTCAACAGTTGGCATCCAGAAAAAAAAGAAATCTGGACCTGGTGCGATAAGATCGAAAGAGACTGTGCAAAGAAAGAAAACAGACATCCACGTCTATCTGACGTACAGTGGTTGGATAGATACTTGTGGAGAGACATCCATGAATTTTTTTGGGCATCGTTTCCAAATGAGCTACACGAGTGGATATCATGCCTAGCAGAAAGAAAGAATTGCTCCCAAGGCGGAGTACCTACAGAGTGGAGTCCGGAGCTTACTGAACAACTCAAAGCAATTGACAGCCAACTGTCATGAGCAGTCGACTTCTGGGTTGATAGCATACTAGAAGGTTTTGTGATCAAGTTTGCTGTAGATACGCTAAAATCATACAACCAAGCTGAAGCATACTTTTTCGAAGGATTCAGAGGTAAGTTCTTGAAAAACCTAACCCTATACATTAAAATGCTTTTAGCTGAGAAAGATGTTTTAAGAATGCAGCAATAGTTTAAAATCTGTCATGGTAGAGAACACATACATTGATTCTGATGAAGAAAACCATACTTTGAGAAGTGGAAAGAGATACAACCTTACTAACGAGAAGAAACCCACATAGTCTAGAAATCGTATAGATACTGAAATTCCATGTGGCCTCAATAGTAAGAACATTCAGTGATCAACCACAATCTAGTGCATTATACCTCAGAATCAATCAGTCTAGAACCCATTCACTACGAGCATCGCGCAGCCCATCCCACAGCTCAGTAATACTACTGACACCACAGGACCAAGTACTCACAACACTACATCTCAGCCCATTCCCCAGAATACTATCCTTAGCACACTCTAGCAACCTGTATCCACTTTTGTCACAAGGAATCAGTCTCAGAATAGTACAAAATCTGGAAGTAGAATGATAGATAATGATATAAAACTGCCAATATTCAAAGGAATGGGTTAGGAAGACCCTAATCAGCACTGGTTTCTATGCGAAGCCATGTGGAGTGTTAAGCAAGTGACAGATGATGCTATCAAGAGAGTGTAGCTCATAACTACTCTCAGAGACAGAGTGCTACATTGGTTTATGAAGTATTCTCAAGCACAACCAAGAACCTTAGCAGATATCAAGACCACGATTGTAGCCGAGTTTAAGAAACCCAAATCAGAATCACAGTGCATAACGGAGTTGAAAGAAATCAAGAAGAAACCTACTGAATCAGTCTGGGAATTCGACCAAAAATTCAAAACATTGTTGGACCAAGTGAGCTTTGTTATAGCTCCACAATAGCATCAAGAATGGTTCATTGCTGCACTGTTGCCCCACATCAGACAACCGCTAATGCAACAGAAGGTTATATCTCAAGCTGAGGCCTTGGAAATCGCAATGAAGTTGGAAAATTCACCAATTGGAGAAAGTAGTTCGGGGATGATACAGATCCCAAACCAATTGGCTACCTTGACATTAGAGTTACAAGGTATGAAGAATGGAAAAGAGCAGAGACATGAACAACGACATGAAGTTTGGTGCACAGGATGCAAAGGAGAGGGCCACACCAGAGAACATTACCCCTTATTTCAAGAATACCTTAACAGTGGCACACCAAACCCAATAAATATGAATCAGAACCAGGCGCCATGGTGTGAAATTTGTAGAAGCAGAGGACACAGACCTGAGGATTGCTACCTGATACAAAAATATATGAAAACACCTAAAAAACTATACTGCAATTTATGTAAGTCAGTTGGACATGATGATTCCAACTGTCGCACTTATGAATTGATGAATGAAAGAAAGCGAGATATGGAAGCAATGCGAGGTACTAGAATGTACCGCATTCAAGAGGAAAATCAGCCAAAGCAAGAGAACACCCACTATGATCAAGGAGGATATAGAGTTCGCAGTGGTGGATATCGCAGGAGAGGAAGAAATACTGGTCAAAATCAAGGAAGAGGATGAGGCCAGGTAATATGCTATAACTGTGGCTAGCCAGGTCACGTATCCAGCGAATGTACTAATCCATGCACCACATGCAACTATTGTAAATCATTTGATCATGTGATTGAAGATTGTACGGTGCTTGAGGTAGAAATGCAGAAGAGGAGAAGAACAGAATCACTGAACCCTAATATCCAGTTGATTGCATCAGAGAACAGACCTACAGGTCAGAGTGTCAATGCAGTAACGTGAAGTGGCACTGATACAGGAAAAGACAACAACACAAAAGCCTCGACTTCTGGAAGAACTGATCCTAAGAAAAACCCTGGAGAAATAGTAGGGATAAGAAAAGCTCCTCGAAAAGCACCTCCAATGAACTTACAAAAAAACAAAGAAATATTCAAGGAAGCATGAGACATGTTTAAACAACCACCACCCACTTCACTAAGGATTCCACTACGAAGTCAAGAAACACAAATACAAGACATTCCATTGGCATATGATCACATGCGCACTGCACCAGATACCTCTAATTTTGTTACGCAGTTTCTACAAAGCTGCATCATGTTATTAAAAAACAAGGACACTCTTATTGAATTTGAAAAACTGATAAATCAATACGAATCATGCAGTAAGAAAGGAATAGCACATGGCGCAGTACATAACATTAGAAGTCCCAAAAGAACCAGTAGGGAGATGCAATTCACTGCATGAATAGGAGACTATGAGATGGATGAGATCATTGTTGATCTCGGATCTGAAGTGAATGTCTTAAACAAGTAGACATGGCAGGCAATGGGAAAACCCAAGTTACAGTGGTCACCTATACAGCTAAGAATGGCTAACCAGGGCATAGTTATACTGCTGGGAAGGTTAACCAACACCATTGTCGACATTGATGGGGTGCGAAGTTATGCAGACTTCTAAGTAATTGAAATTGTGGATGATAGAAATCCTTATCCAGCATTTCTGGGCATCGATTGGGAAATGACGAACTCCACTATCATCAATCTGAAAACAATGAAAATACTATTTGAAGGCAATGAAATAAGGGTCGTCGCACCATTGGATCCTTCACAGGGGGAGCGATATGTTGAACCTATTCAAGAAGTGTACAAAGCCCAAGACCTTGACCGTATCTATCAAATGACAACAAATGCTGCGGATTATATTGATCCTACTACGGATGGAACACTCAGCTGGCGTTGTGATAGCTCTTGCATCTCAAACTCAGATGCATGATTAGAAAACTGGCAACACAGAATGCATGAAGTATCTGCCAGGAGATGCGTGACAATTACAAAGTCACTCCGTTGGATTGGAAAGCAGGTAATTCCAATCCCCACTTATGATGGTACAACTAACGTCTATTCATTTATCAAAGAATACACTGTAGCAGTGGCAGATGAACATCGCGTCTCAGCATTAGACATGGCACTCAAAGAAACACCTGCAAGATGGTGGGCTACACACAAAAAGACAATGACAACTTGGGACCAGTGCAGAATAAAACTACATATTAGATTTGCTGATAAGGTCACACTACCATTTGAGAAATATAATGGCCAGAGGGATCCAGGAGATCATATCGCAGCTTGTAAACAATCTTGGAAGGAAAGACCATAGACAGAATGGGTACATCTCTTTGTGCATACATTGCAGGAGCCTATTCCAAAAAATTGGTACCTACATTAGGAGATGTGCACAGGAACCGTGGATTGGTCCATCCTTACTGCAACCTTCCAGAAGGATTTTAGTTTCCAAGATGACTAGCCGACTATACATGACACGCTGCAACTGATCAAGCGAAACATATTTATCCCACATCACAAAGAAGAAAATATAACACTAGAAGAGTTTTTTGACATAAGCAATGTACTTGCGAGTCTCCAACCAAATTGGACAGAACAAACAGAACAAGTCATGGACTGTTATAACTTAGCTGGAAAAGATGAACATAAGGAAGACATCGATGAGGAGGATCTATGCAATATAAAAATCCCTGAATCAGAAGGAATGCGCGAGGTAGAAGGGCCTCCATTAGAGATTCCTAATACAAGTGGACTGAACAAGACAAAGAAAGTGAACATTGGTACTAGTGAAGAGCCGAAGTTCACAACAATTGGAGACTATTGGGATGATGACACAGTTGTAGAAATCACAGCTATATTATAGGAATATCAGGAAGTATTCCCGACAAAGTTCATAGAGATGAAATGTATTCTAGGAGACTTAGGAGTCATGAGAATTCCCCTTAAGCCCGGAGTGAAACCTATTAAACAAAGGCCATATAGACTAAATCCATGCTACAAAGAACGAGTTAAGGCAGAACTCAATAAGATGCTCGATGCAAGAATTATTGAGCCGGTTGAAGAATCTGAATGGATAAGCCCAATGGTAATCCAATACAAGATAACAAAGGGTGAGATTAGAATCTGTGTTGACCTCAGAAAGTTGAATGATGCCTCTGTGCATGATCCATTTCCTACACCTTTTACCGATGAAGTTCTTGATAACGTTGGAGGGAATGAAGCATACTCTTTTACTGATGGATTTTCTGGATACCATCAGATAAAAATTGATCCAACTGATAGGCACAGAACCACTTTTGCAACAGAATGGGTGTCATTTCAGTGTACAGTGATTCCTTTTAGCTTGAAGAATGCACCAGCCATATTTTCAAGACTAATGATCGCAGCATTCAAAGACTTCATCCACAAGTTTTTAGAAGTTTACTTTGATGATTGGACCATTTTTGGCTTATTGAAGAACCATGCCGTGAACCTCAGAATGATGATAGAAAAATGTAGACAACATCAGATTTCATTGAATTTAAAGAAATGTATTTTCTTTGTTCCTTATGGGATTCTACTGGGACACATCGTGTGTAAGCAAGGGTTAATGGTTAATCCAGCGAAGATCGCAGTTATTGTAAATTTACCTACACCAAATTCAGTTAAACAATTGTGCACTACACTAGGGCATACTGGATACTATAGGAAATTCATAAAGGGGTATGCATAGATAACCGTAGCAATGGAGAATCTTTTGAAAAAGGATGCACCATTCATTTGGAATGAGGACTACGAGAAAAACAAATATTTCATTAAATTTGGAATTATTCAGTGGATCTAGAATTTAGAACTTTAACTAGATTGAGTTGTTTCAAAATGAGTAAAGTATTAAACTTGGAGTCTTGCATTATTTCTATTAATATTAATTATAGTTTGTATTAAAAGCGAAGTTAGTTAAGTTCATCCAATGACATTAATATTGTCTATGTTACTATTATTAACCAATTTAATTATAATTTCATACAATAACTACTATGTTTGTGTTGAGTTACTATGCTAGTAGAAGGTTAGCACAATTTTAGAATGACCCATATAAAACATATTTAATAACATAATATTAATGTGTTTGTTACTATAACAATTTTAATTCTAGACATGGTAATAATATTGCCTATGTGGAGTACTATGTTTTATTAATGGTGTTGATGATGATGATGATGGTTGTTAACATCCACTGAGACCAACTTTGGTCTCGTATTGAACCTTAAGAGAAATTATTCTGGCTTGTAAGAAGGCAAGGAAGGTCTGTATTGCAGCAAAGATTATGAAAGTAAGATCTAAAATTGGTATATGCAAAACACTTTAAGAGAAAGTGAATTTCACCGCAATGCTCAGTCTCGTGGAGATGGCAAATTCTTTCCATCCACAACGTTTTAAGGATTGTCCAATGCTCTGTTTCACTATGGAGCTCATGAGAGTTCGTTCTTATCTTGCCAGTATATTAATTTTCTTCTTTGAACTAGTCAATACAGAGACGTAATTTATTCTAGATTAGAGTAAATGACCTCCTTATAATATCGTAATTTTCCTTTAACCTCTAAATCCTTATCGTAACACATTTTCTCTTTAAACTTAAAAGTATCAATATTTTTTAGGTTATTAATATTTTGCAAAATGACATTTTCATCGATCTCCCAATGATTTAACAAAGCCATGAGCTGAGCGTGGTTTTAACTAGATTTTAAAGTCATTTTAGGGAGTCTCTGATCTCTGATACTATTTATCTTGTACATGTACATCAAGAACCTTCTCATAGCCATGCTCTCCATGGGGGAAAGAAACTCTTCGATTATGACATTAGCATAGGGCATATTGCTTTTAATTTTAAGGTTATAAGTTATAAAACGCATCTGGATTTGTTCAATCTTTATCCAAGATTCTCTAGAGATAATACAATCCCAAACTTCACAACCATATAAGATAACAGGTGTTGTGATAGTTTCAAAGACGAACAGTCTTCCTTTTATCCCATTATATTAGTAGGTTGGCAACATTTTATAGTCGACAAGATAAAATATTATAATATATTAAGTGTAATTTTAAGTTTATTGTTTTAACGATCAAAATCAATTATAAATTAGAATAGCAACATAATTAATATTAATATTTTTCTATTAAAAGTTAAGTTGATCGAGAATTTCATCACGAATGCTAAATTGTGAATGTATTTTTTTGTCATATTATTAAATTAGAGTGACCCATAATATTGTGGAATTATGACATAATATTAGCATTCTATTTGTTACTACAACAGTTTTAATTATTGTCATAATATTTTTTTTTGTCTTTGTTTAGTATGGTGGTTTTTTAGGAAGTTGGCACCCCATTATAGTCTACAAGAGAAAATATGTTTTAACTCTAAAGTCTAAGTTTTACCTTTGTGATGATCAAAATAAATTATGAATTAGAATAGCAACATTATTTATTTTCATTATTATTATTATTATTATTATTATTATATTAAAAACTAGGTTGATGAATGTTTACTTCATGAATAATAGATTAATGTGCAAGAAATTTCTTACCTGTAAAGTTATTTAATTACTTAGATGTTAATATTGTCTCCATTATTTATTAGTATTAACTATTTTAACATTCAAAATCAATTATAATTTATAATACCAACAATGTATTACAATGTCATTTTTTCAAATATAAGAGGAAACTTCGAGGGAAAATTGATTGAACTAGTTATTGCAAGTGTTCACTATTTTACTCGTGAAGTGTTTAAACATGTTAAATTGAAAATAGTGTATTAATATTCCCTTAAAACTTGGATTCCTTGTAATATTTATCTTATCATTAATATTTACATTTATATATTAAAACAAGGTTCATCAAAATTTGACTCATGAATAATAAATTGTGTAAGAAATTTATTACATATAAAGTTATTTATAGACATTAATATGGTGTTTGTGACTAGTATTAACCATATCAATAATGCCACTAAGTGTTACTACTTTACCTCCAATCAGTATAAGTTATTATATTAGTACAATGTTGGCATCACTTTGAAGTCTACAAAAGGAAATATTTTAGAAGTCTAGTTGTACCATTTAATGATCAAAATCTAATTATTATGAATTAGAATGCAATATAGTACGATTCAATTTATATCGAATATAATATGGAATATTAGGGATAAGTAAAACTCAATTCAAACCTTATTACAAGTGTTTTGCAGCTATTAACAGACCAAAGTCTAAAAGATGTTGTTTTAAATGCATTATTCAATTTGATTAACATTTGATATAGTGAAAAGTTATGTTGATCTAAACAAAACATTGAAAAGTTAAATATTGAATGGTGTTAATAATGTATTTTGCATAAAGAATCGTCACATAAATTAACATTGAAGTTAAACCAAAATTTTCATAAATCTAATAGACGAAAGTCTAAACAATATTGTTTTAAATGCATTATTCAATTTGATTAACATTTGATATAGTGAAAAGTTATGTCGATCTAAACAAAACATTGAAAAGTTAAATATTGAATGGTGTTATGTATTTTGCATAAAGAATCGTCACATAAATTAACATTGAAGTTAAACCAAAATTTTCATAAATGTACTAAATAACATAAAATTCCTCCAAAAATAACATGAAGAGAATTTTTTATATACTACAAACATTGAAAAGTGTTTCTTCATGTATATTAATAGGTCCTTCAAATAACAAAATTACATTCATGGATCATCTCCACCTAATCTCACTATATTCACTCAAGTAGATCAAGTACAGCTTCTACACCACATTTATCTATCTTGATCTTCATGCAATGTTCTTTCTTTGGCATCCATGCCCAAACTATTGTATAAATTGGAATAGATCCAAATTCTCTGTCATCAGGATTTGGTACCCAATATTGTTCTAAAAATTTTCCCTTGTATCTCCCTGAACTGGGCTTCCACCAATCAACCTTTACACGAAGAGCATCACTTTCATCATCCTTGAAGATATCTGAGGTGGATTTTTCCATCCAGATCATCTCTCCTTCTTCCTCATTACCTGATCTAACTAGCAACATCTTTCCTTTCTCAACATCAATCATAGGATTAAATGTCGGTTTTGGCTTGTTGCACTTGGGTCCAACATATATTGGTTCATCTGCCACATTATCAAAATCCCCATCCATAATACTTGATATTACATTGAGTGCATTACGGTCAACATTAACAATTTGCTTTGTCTTTGGCTAGAAATCCTTAGGAGACTAATCACTTCCATCCACTATTGTATGATCATTGTAGATTTCATCCAATGCATCAAGAACTCTTTCCCAATACTCTACTTTTTTTTTCCATTCCTCTGTAACAATTGGTGAATTCTCATTGCCAATAGTCTCTTTCCACATTTTTATGTATGATGTTATTCCTTCCTTTAGTTCTTTTAAATAGACACCATTCTCTTTGGGACCTAAGAAAGATGGCTTCCCCATAGGCAATTTAGGTTAACCTTCATCGTCTTTATTCCACAACTCAATTGGTTTTGACCACTTAATATCTCTAATCGATTCTTTATACCTCATCACTGGAACACCATTGAGTACAATAAATTGGAAGTATTGGACATTAAGATGTCCGACTAGTGCATCTTTTCCTTCCTTGATGTATCCATTAAGGAAACTTTTGAAGTCATACACTTTGTCAATAAGTGTAGGTGGAAACACTCGTTTTTCTTCTATTGTGCGATATGTATCCATCATTTCAGGTAAAGAATATATATCTTTACTTTTCAAGTTGGAAGACATTCTTCCATAGGTTCCATCTATGTCTTCATGGGTGTAAGCCACAAGCAAGAACCCAAACTCAATAGTGATGAAGACACCCAGTGCAGTTAATAGTGATAGAAACATGAAAACATAACGATTCTTATTGTTACTTGCCGCATTGTCGAACTGTAACAACAAATGTGGAGGAAGAGGTTTAAAATCAACATTTTGATTGTTTGGTCTTCCATTCAATAGAAAATTGTCCTTGTACAGTCTACATTTTGAGTAAATAGAGGTTTCAAGTAATGCATTTGATAGTGGGTTTCTTGAACTTCCACTTTCATAAAGTAGATCACCATAAATATCAATGTGGTGGTCTTCAAGGTCCCTCAAGCACTTTTCAAGAGATTTAATGGTAAATTGTGATACCATGTGTACAAATGGTAGGGAGAAATGTCCAAAACCTCTTGTGTGATGCCCATGTGTTAGCATACCTATCAACGAAAAACCCAAGTTTGTTCCTGCAATAGATTTTGATTTGACACGTAATCTTGGGATTGAAGTCTTTATTTTGTCCATTTTATCATGGATAATGCTCAAATACTCCTTTGGAAACCGCTCTGACATAATTCTATGTGCATAGTAGCAATATCTTCCACACATAACAGTCTTGTTATGTTTGTTTAGTCTACATCTTGCCTTTTCTTCCAACTCTTTTGTAGTTGCTAACTTCATCTATGCTTTCAACACAATACATTCACTACATTTACTAAAGTTGGTGTTCTTTGAGAATGCCACATCTCGAAAATGACTATTCCAGATCTTTCTCATTGTTGGTTGTGATATTGTTGAATATTTGAGCTTTTGAAGAGTCTCATTGATCTCTTTTAACAAAGAACTTTGTGTGTAAGTTGAAGGTAGAAACCTTAAAGGAGCAGACATTCCATCTTCTTCAACTTGACGTGTTTGGTTTGGTGAAAAATCTGAATTATCCATGACAATTCTATGCAATATTTCTATGGCTGCCACGGTATGTGCATGTGCTTTGCATTTGTTGGTATGACCATGAATGGCTTTGATGTGTCCATGTTGGAAACAATGTTGGTAGTTATAGAAGGTGCTTTGAGGAATCTTATGTATCTTGTACCATGCTTTCTTACAAATAATATTTCCATTAAATCTCATGTCCTTTACTTCCTTGACAATAGGAGGTAGGCCATGGCCATGGCTATTTGACATAACTGTGTTTGAAAGTAGTGAAGTCAAGAAAAATTCCCTAATACCATTTTCATTCATGTGTTCCATACTCCTTCTAGCAACTGCAATGGCTGTCCTATCCACATGTTGAAGACAATCTTGTTTGCAACATTCATCTGCTACCAAAAGTCAGATTTCTTTCTCTGAATCAATCTTTGTTTGACATTTTCCAACTTTATTTGTAGCAATAACTCGTTTAATCCCTTTATATGGCCTTGTTACATGCATATCAATTAAGTCTACACTTTTATCAGCATAAAGATCCCCATCCCATTTATTTAAGAGACTTGTGTCCTCTATAACATCCCATACCACCATTTCCTTGGGTGGCTCATTGAACTTTTCCTTGACCCTTAAAATATCACCTTCATCATCCACCAACTTATTTATTGGCCATCTTTTCAAACAATGTTTAGACTTATCTCCAATTCTACATCTTTCACAATTTCCATATATGTCTTCCACAAAAACACCAAATTCCATTTCACCTAGAGTTTCTCCTTCAACAATGTCATCCTCGCGAACATTAACTATGATACCTTTGGAAATGTGCATGCTTGTTCCTGTGCATCCATGTGTAAGAGCAACCTTTTTACATGTGAATGTAACCCTATCATGGAGAATATTTTTGTGATGATCATGACAATTTGGTTCCAAATCTGATTCTGGCCAAATCTCATAAGATTCCAATGCACCCCCTAGTGTATGCTCAAATCCTGTTGAATGTGGTAAAAGAGCATCATGTTTTAACACCCTCTCAATTTTAACCACTATGCATCCTTTCCTTACCATCCTGCCATGCACCTTATGCCCAAGCTCTGTATTGAATATAGAGCCCTCACCAAGCTTCACTCCATGTTGTAGAAGATCTACCTTGTCTCCAATAGAAAATACAGAAGATACATTTGCACCTGTACATCAAATTAACCAAGCTTAGTATTTGTGCAAAAAAAAAATTCAATGTAATATCCATACCACTTAACACATGCTTCAAGATTTTGATTTACCTCTGTTATGCCTCAAATCCATAATCTTCCATGGATGTGTGTCCCCTTCATCAACATCTTCCACAATCAAATGTGGTTGAGTGATCTCAATTATCAAAACCAGAACATAGCCTGCATTAACCCTTTCTCTACCATAATAAGTTCTAGACTCTATAGATTCAACTCTTCCTAGCCCAATAACTTGACCATTAATTAGGAGGTCAACATAGTCCCCTCTTGTAAAAATTTCATATTCCATTGCAACTCCTTCCAATTCTGTAACACACAATTGAATTGTAATTTGTAAATAAGGTTACACAATGTAAAGTGTGCTCTTATATTTTAGCAAAAACACTTTCAAAAAAATATTATAGTTGCAAAAATTCAAATCAATATGGCAGTTGTTTTGTTTGCAATGAAATATTGTTCCCCACCATCTAGTGCATGCTATCGAAATGGACATTACATATAAATTACACAAAAAAATATGAAGACTTGACAATTATAGATTTTAGTTTGTCATGACATTCACTATATTCAGATGCACTAGATTCAATAGTTTCTGGAAACAATAGTAGAAAAATATGTCTATAATTTGTAATGGTTGGAAAAAACATGAATTACCAAACATTTTCATTCACACGCACAAGAACAAGGAAGTTCATGTGATATGGATTGCACGGTGAATGAAAGGTAACACGTGTTAGCCTTCATTTGTTAACTTTCATCTATTGTATCATAAAGAAATCTGACTTGAGTTAGCTTTCCTTACAACAACTTCATTTGTTAGCTTTCCTTCTGACACCACAACATTTGTTACCCATCATTTCTTAGCTTTCCATCTAACACCACAACATTGTCGGCAAATTCATTGCACCATGAAGGAAATCCAACTTGGGTTAGCTTTCATTCTAACAACATTGCACTATGACTGAAAGCTAACACATTTTAGCCTTCATTTGTTAGCTTCCAATCTAACACAACCACATTGTCATCAAATAGATTGCACCATGAAGAAAATCTAACTCGAGTTAGTTTTCCTTCTAACAACATTGCACGCTGACGAAAAGGTAACGTGTATTAGCCTTCATATATCAGCCTCCAATCTAAGACAACCACATTGTCATCAAATCTATTGCACCGTGATGAAATCTGACTTGAGTTAGCTTTCCTCCCAATAGGATTGCATGTTGAATGAAAGGTAACACGTGTGAGCCTTCATTTGTTAGCTTCCATCTATTGCACCATAATGAAATCTGACTCATGTTAACTTTCCTTACAACAACTTCATTTGTTAGCTTTCCTTCTGACACCACAACATTTGTTACCAGTCATTTGTTAGCTTTCCATCTAACACCACAACATTGTCAGAAAATTCATTACACCATGAAGGAAATCCGACTTGGGTCAGCTTTCATTCTAACAACATTGCACTATGACTGAAAGATAACACGCTTTAGCATTCATTTGTTAGCTTTTCATCTAACACAACCACAATGTCATCAAATACATTGCACCACAAAGGAAATCTGACTCGAGTTAGCTTTCATTCCAACAACATTGCATGGTAAATGAAACCTATCGAGTGTTAGCCTTCATATATCAGCCTTCCATCTAACACAACCACATTATCATCAAATACATTGCACCATGAAAAAACTCTAACTCAAGTTAGTTTTGCTTCGAACAACATTGCATCCTAAGGGAAAGGTAACATGTGTTAGCCTTCATATATCAGCCTCCAATCTAAGACAACCACATTGTCGTCAAATCTATTGCACCGTAATGAAATCTGAATCAAGTTAGCTTTCCTTCCAACAAGATTGCACGGTGAATGAAAGGTAACACGTGTTATCCTTCATTTGTTAGCTTTCATCTATTGCACCATAAAGAAATCTGACTCGAGTTAGATTTCCTTACAACAACTTCATTTGTTAGCTTTCCTTCTGACACCACAACATTTGTTACCCGTCATTTGTTAGCTTTCCATCTAACACCACAACATTGTCGGCAAATTTATTGTACCATGAAAGAAATCTGACTTGACTTAGCTTTCATTCTAACAACATTGTACTATGCCTGAAAGCTAACATGTTTTAGCCTTCATTTGTTAGCTTCCTATCTAACACAACCACAATGTCATCAAATACATTACACCACGAAGTAAATCTGACTCGATTTAGTTTTCCTTCGAACAACATTGCATGGTGAATGAAAACTGACGAGCGATAGCCTTCATTGTATTAGAGAAAACTCACTATGGCTTGGGAATACCACAACAGACAAATGACTACCAAAAATATACTCAATTATCAAAACAATGTTATTGTAAACAACAATGTTAAAACAATGGAGAAATGTAAACAACCTTGATCTAACGTTTGATGTAGATCCCCGTTGGAGCATTCAATCTGCGCACGTCCAAGCACTTGTAATCTGCAAATTAGCCTTGACAACAAATATCTAACAAGTACATGTGACATATAAATAACATTAACATCATCAATAACAATGGTCCATAATATCATAAGCAAATGCAACCCAATGTATAATAAATGACATTCACACCATGAATGGACGAGAATATGAGTATTTCTATTAATGAACAAGAAGAAGTACAAAGTGATATGACCTCTTGCCGGCAACCAATCTGAACCAAGATCTAGATCAATCCACTTGTGCGTCCACCACTTCAATCCTCCATGAATGGAAAACTCAAACTAGAAAGGAGTTTGGAAGGTGAACATAACTGGTTCACAACTACAAGGATCAATGAGTGCAGACTCAAGATAGGGCAAAAATCCACTAGAGTTCCTTTACTATTCTCCTCTTCCTCCCGTCCATAAGCCATATGTGCTCAATATATAGTCCTCTCAAAGGTAGGTGAAAGGACTCATCGAGACATTACTTGGGCAGATGGAGAGCCAAAGGTCACCCGATGACCACTTTTGGGGAGTAAAAAGTAATAAAATAGTGATTTTTACCATTTTACTTGATACCCGCGGGCTATAGGGATGCAACTCACGGGTAGGCATGCTATAGTGATGCAACATGCGGGTAGGAACAAAAATAGGATAAACTAGTATCACTGAAGGATGAAAATGGATCTGAGTCACTGATTTGGATCCTACAGGCCAAAGAATGCTGATGCTCACAGGGTGGAAGATTTCTGTGTAACAGATGCCCTCTAATGTGTGAGGTCAAAGACTGAAAGTGGTACGATGGCCGAAATACATTATAAAAATCAGAAGTGGAGTGATGGAGACACAAGTGGAAAGAATGGATCACTCGTCATAATACAATAGTATCTTTGAATACATGTCAGTATAGTACAACAATCTGATACAATGGCCATGAATAGGCAGTACATAAGTAGATACATGTCATAAGTGATCATAGCCATGATCCCTCTACAGTAAGATATGGTCTTCTGCTGAAAAGAAGACAACTGATGCAAAATGGAGGTACAAACTGCTGAAATCTGAGAGGTGATACCTCAGATGTAAAGTCAAAGTCATATGTAGCATACTGACTGCCACAATCGCCTGGGGTCTTCTACACAAGTCTTCGATGGTGCAAGTCCCATCAAGTGAATAAAGGAGTTGGGGTCAAACCTGATGAGACATCGTCTGATTACCGGTCATTGATGTATACCATTAACAGACGCGAGATGACCCACCGATAATGAAAATGGGCATCAAGGCACAGAGCACAATCATCAGAGTGTGAATAAATGGGTTGAAGTCGAACACTAGGATGAATCCATCGATCAGGGGACATTGATGTATTCCCAAAACTGTCGATTGCCAGAGAACCTACCACTAATGACTGCAAGCCTCAAGGTACTCAACCGAACTCTAAGCCTCAAGTCCTAGAATAAATGAGTTGAGGTCGACGGAACGAGACTCGCTGGAAGGAGGGCATTAAGGCATCCCCCATCAACTAGCATGAGGTACCAGCAATGCTGAAAGATTTGGAATATCTAAGGTGAAATGGACTGACTCAATAAGGATGGCCAACATGCAATAGTCAAGATATCTGAGGAGTGGCCGACACTGGTTTCAGGACTTCCTTTGAACAAGAGCATGAGCAGATGGATAGAATCAGGCAGCATAGACTCGACATAAACTGTGCAATGCAGGAGGCATTACAGAGGGCTCCATAATGACTGGAAGCTTAACCAATCGGTGGAGAAAACTAAGAAACAAGTGCAGCTCCTAAGGCCCAACTATAGTCCCGACTCATAATGTATGGAGTGGAATGAATGCTTGTTCAAAGGCCACACAACAGCTGCCAACAAGAAGTAATGACCATAATCTCGTCTGAATTTTTGGAATATTTGATTTTTTTGTCTTTTTCTTATTTGGTAAAAGCTTGAAAAAGAATAAAATTGCTTATAGTACAACAAGTGAGGGAACGAGTGTCAAATAGATAGTAGACTAGTCCCAAGCAGTGGAACATACCTATGCTCAATGCAAAGAAGTGCGTGTAGGATGTGGACACTCGGGGGTGTGTTCCCTCAGGGTCAAAGGGTCATCAAATTATGAAGGGAAAATATATAAGCTCTGCAGGGCTCGACAGGGAAAGTGCTCATGCACCAGGCTAACAATTGAGAAAGCAGGAGCCGACACAAGGCTCAAGCAGCAAGCAGGATGATGCAATGCAATCACAACATGATATAACTGAGGGGAGTCCTTAAGGGAGATGGCCAACATAAGAAAAAGTAGAGAATGAGTCTTTATCGCAACGCCATGGTGTGAATACAAAGGACTCCCAATCCTGAGGACAAACAACGACATGGGCACCAAAACGCATAAGGGGGTTCTAACTAGGGTACCCATGTTCAAGAAAGCCCTACCGCCACATGATGACACTTCTATAACAGTGTGAAGGTTTCGTGTAAGTCACGAAGCGGGGTTGCACCTAGGGTTTATGAAAATGGTCAATAGGTCAAATGCATAATTCATGTGGAAATGGCATCTAACCTATATGCTAGGTGTGAAACATACCTGCCGTAGGTGTGAAATGAATCGGAACAACTCTCGCCGAGGAAATCTGTTTTAAAAAACATTACTCCATGACACGATATTAGTTCATAACGGCCCAAAATGGACAAAACTATAGAAAAGTGGGTCAAGAAAATTATAAATAGTAACAAAATTTAATAATTTTCAATTCATTTGCACTATTCACCATTTTGGAGTTGAGTGGTAATTTTGCACCTAAAATTTCAAGCGCTGATCGTGGGAGCTACGAGCAATCGTTCAACGAACCATCTGGGGTAGGTTAGTGGTCACTGCCATACCTTTCATTTAAGTGCTTTTATTTCAATTTTGGTCGGTGGGTCATTTTGTTTGGCCAAGCCCTAAATGGCTTCGGCGCTACCCATAGGCTGTAAGTATGCAGGTCGCGGGTAGGGCATCAAACGCACAGTCAAAAAACTGGCTGCCCACGTCTACCCACACCTGTCTACAATATAGCTCGTGGGTAAGGCTGTGAAGAAGTTTTTGAGCATGAAACTGACTAAAAATCTCTTGCTTTGCACTACAGGATGGTTCTAGAGTGGAGGGAGAGAGAGCATGACAAAGTAGATGAGGCAGTGCGCAATGATTTGCAAGCACAACAAGCACTGCAAGCATGTGGCTTATACAAATACTGGTGTCTCGGGGGCTTAAGGGCCCAAAACCTACTACTCCATCACTTGATCAACTATTGGGATGTAGATGCTCAACACTTCCTCCTCAATGGGAAAACACTGACACTGGAAGTAGAGGATATCTATTTCATTACCGGTTTGCCCCATAGAGGGGAAGTGGCTAGTCTTCGGTCACGGACCGTGGGTGGTGGGATCACTGTGCAAGACTACATAGTACGGTACTATCCCACCAACACACGACTAGTGGGAATTCAGGTGCCGGTCAATCTCATAACGGACTTGAGCACAAAGATCATAGTGGAAACTCTGGTGCGGATCACGGGATCCAAAGCACTACATCAGGCATCCAGACCGGTGATGTTCTATGCATCACAATGCTTGCAGCCTACTATATTCGACTGGTGTACTACTCTGCTGGTGTCTATGAAGACACAACTGATGGAATGCAAAGAGGGGAAGGCCAAAAAATTTGGGTATGGTAGCATCCTATGCAGTTTCTTCTTCGAGAGGGTTCCGGGACTTAGCCTGAGGGTGGATGTCTCTCCTCACAGTCTTTGAGATCCATCCCTGACCTGGTGGGATGAAATACTGACACGATAGGGTGGTGTCTGTCTGGCATCACCATATACTGAGGAGTTCTTTCGCTGGTGGAACCGACAGGTGATTGCTATCGAGGACTACCCCTATGCGGGGATAGACTTCAGACAAGACCATGACATGCTGCTCCCACCAGGTGCAGCCTTCGGAGACATCGGTGAGTATTCTTTTGGTTTTGTGTTTTTTAAATTTTTATGGATTTTTTTATGATAGTTAGAATGCAAAAAATCTTTTTGGTGGTAATGTCATGTGCTAATGGGTGACTATTTGCTCGCAGACAAAGGCCCAGTGAGACCCGAGGGCTTCCCGAGACATGGTCTTCTAGGTAGAGATGAGGTGGCAGTAGATGCTGCAGCAGGGCGCACACTACAGATGTTGCGGAGCAACATATCACAGTTGGTTTCCTGAGTACCACTGATAGAGGTAGCGTGACTACCAGAGGCTATGCAGCACCAGGTAGTGGGTATTCTTGGTGAGTGGGTACGGCTACTGTAGCGGATGGCCAATGCAGTATAGTACTATTATGAGACACATCCCATCGAGTCGGCAGCTAGACCTCCTCAGATGGAGTGGATATCCCAGGGTCTCATCATTTTTTGTATCGATATGTATATTTTTGAGGGCTACACGCTCCAGTCTTGTATGACACTACCATTTTTTGACATATTTATATATATATACAACTTTGGTTCTCAGTTCTACTATATGTGTGTATGGTACAAAGGTATGCATGTCTTTGTATTTATGTGCTTCATGATGAATATGACAAATGCCAATCTAATACATAGTTAGCATATGCATCAGATATATAATGATGACTTCTCAGAATGTGAATATATGTAATGTCTCTCCAAGTGTCGTACCTTAAGGAATATCCATAGTAATGTAGGGTCTCGTACAC
Organism: Larix kaempferi; assembly: GCA_027924585.1. Lineage (NCBI taxonomy): Eukaryota > Viridiplantae > Streptophyta > Pinopsida > Pinales > Pinaceae > Larix > Larix kaempferi. The sequence goes on along the minus strand of BSBM01000642.1, from coordinate 648,464 downwards.
GGTACTGCCCATTCAGCAGAGACACAACTAGTTGTGAATCCAAGCGAACTTCTAAAGACTGAATGTCATGTGAAATGGCATCCTGAAGTAGCTCAACAACGGCACTATACTCAGCCACATTGTTCGATGTAGGACCAAGACAAGCACCTCCTGAGGACACAACTAGATGGTCAGGTGAAAAGATAACCCATGCAGCAAAAGCAAGCTGCTGCGTATGTCGGCTAGCACCATCCATGAAACCTAAGAACATAGGACATCTTGCTGACATCTGTCAATCAAACAGAGGCTAATCAATAGACCCAACAACCAAACATGTAACCTAGACTGTGTACAGGAAACACTATACAATAGTGTACAAAAGTATCAGCTCGAACCAAAGGTTCAAGCGTAATACCGCTTGAGGTAGAGCCCATTTCTAGGCTCCTTCAAGACAACTCCCTCGTAATCTTCTAACTCATAAGCTCCTTTTTCTAGGACATGCCTCACAATGTAAGGACCGTGCCACATGGGATTGAACTTGCCTGCCCCCGGGAGTTCTTTAGCTTGGTCATACAAGAGTACCAAGTCACCTTCAGCATATTGCCGGGGACGAACAAACCTATCATATTGAACCTTGACATGATGCTTGTTAACATCAATGGCCACAACGGCATCTCGATGGTGCTCGTCAAGTTGCTCGAGGTGTACTAAACATTGCTCAATCTCCGTCGTATCAGGGAGGAGCTCTATGGCTAGCTTGAGCGAAGAAATCTCGCATTCAACCGGTAAAAGTGACTCCACAGCATGAACTAACTGGAACGGTGAGAACCCGGTGGCAGTCTTAACTACAGTTCGATAAGGCCACAAAGCAGGATATAACATGATATGCCAATTGGTCTTTCTTTGTTGGATGGTACATTGGAGAATGGTCTTCAAAGACTTATTGATTGCTTCAAACTGACCATTTGCTTGAGGATAGTAGGAAGATGAGTGTTCTTGACGAAACCCAAGCTTGAGAGACAAATCCTCCATCATCTTATTTTGAAAGTGACTGCCATGGTCAGTGATAATCTCTTTTGGGATACCGAATTGAGTGATAATTTGGTTGAACACGAAATGGGCTGTAGTAGCACAATCGGCTTTAATGGTAGGCATGGCCTCAGCCCATTTGGAAAAATAATGCAGGGCCACAATAATATGATGATGCCCCCCAGCCGAAGCTGGTTTGCAATCGATGAAATCTACCCCCCACTTAGTGAAGGGACTGACGGTGGCGACCGGATGGAGGGGCGCTGGATGCGAGTGTATGTTCCGAGAAAACACCTGGCAAGGGTGACATCTCTTCACAGCATTAATACAATCTTTAAAGATAGTAGGCCAAAAATAACCTGCTCGCATAATACGCTGGGCTGTAGTAAGCCCAGATAAGTGACCACCACATGCCCCTGCATGGCAATCATTAAGTACCCATTCCGCTTCTTCGTGAGTCAAACAATGACGGAGAATGGAATCCTTTCCTCGGTGATACAAAGTGTCATCGACGATAGTATAATCTTTAGCGTGATGTCTCACACGCCATCGCTCATCTCGTGAATAATGCGGACGAAACTTCATAGTTTGGAGATATCTAATGACATCCCCATACCAAGGGACCTCGGTCGAGATAAGAAATAGGTGTTCATCCACAAAGGAATCTTCATGAATGACATCCTCATCAAGTCGTGGAAGGTCCGACATAAGCTCAGTAAACACCAATGATTTCACCAACTTTGCAAAAGCAAACTCGAGATCAAATTCATGAAGGATCAAAATCCATTTATTATACTTACCCCCGATAAGGCGTCGTGATAGCATGAACTGAAACAGATTGATATGAGCTACAATAGTGGTTGTTCAAAGCAAAATGTAAAGTTGTAACCGCTGGACTGCATGAACAGTTGCAAGTGCCAGCTTTTCTACATGGGTGTACCTTAGTTCAGCGTCTACTAAATTTTGACTAAGATAATAGATAACATGCTCAACGAGCGCATCATCTACCATAACCAAGACCATGCCAATAGTATCTTGAGACGCGGCCACATAAAGAATAAAATCTCGTGTACAGTCCAGTGGACTAAGCATGGGGGCTGATACCAAAGCTTTCTTAAGAGCGTTGAAAGACTGTTGGGCTCGCTCATCCCAGATAAAAGGTGTGTCTTTCTTCAATAGGCGTGCGAAACCTTTAGTAAGACTGGCATAGCTAACTATGAACCAACACAGAAAAGTAGCTCTCCCTTGGAGGCTCTGAAGTTGAAACAGATTACGTAGAGGAGGCAACTGAAGTATTGCCTCAACTTTGAGAGGATCGACTCTAATACCCTCTTTCGAAAGTATGAATCCTAGAAGGCGACCAGTCCTAACAGCGAAGATGCATTTGTTCGGATTCAATCAAATTTTGTAGTGGATACATCGTTTGAGAATCATACGGAGGTGCTTGGGGTGGTCCACTCTCTTGCGAGAATGGCCAGCGAGATCATCCAAGAAAACTTCCATAATCTTCTTAAGATCGTGAAAGGAATAGGTCATGGCTCACTGAAAAGTAGCTCCGGCGTTCTTGAGGCCGAAGGGCATTTTTCGGTACGCAAAAGTTCCCCATGGACAAATAAATGCTATTTTATGTTGGTCCGCGGGTTTGATTTGAATCTGATTATAACCCAAGAATCCGTCCATGAATGAAAAAATCTCACTTCCCGCACAAAAATCCAATATTTGATCAATGAATGGCGTGGGGATGTTGTCTTTCGGACATGCACGGTTCAAATCTCTGAAATCAATGCATACACGGATCGTTCCCTGCTTCTTATCCATAGAAACGGGGTTTGACACCCATTCAGTAAGAGGAAAGGGGTAGATGAAACTAGCTTTGAGTAGTTTCTCCACCTCTTCCTTAATAACAGTTACCTTCCTAGGGTTCACAGCACGTAAGCATTGTCGAACCGGTTTAGAATCAGGATACGTTTTAATCTCGTGTTCAACAATGCGGGGGTCTATTCCTGGCATTTCCTCATATGACCAGGCAAAAGCTTCCCGGAGTTCCGTAAACAAATCAGTGTAAATAGAAATCTCCTCAGGAGTGCAATCGTCACCGACGTAAACATTCTCAATATTTCTGGGAGTGAGAGAGATGTTGATCGAAGTGGTTGGGGAAATATTGGCCATATTCCCCTCCAAGAAAACATCATGCGACTGCAAAAGACCCACAAGGTGACCAACCATCTCAGCTCGAGTCATCCTAAACTCCTCCTACTTAATGAGCTCAAGTTTGGGAAGGAAATAAGATCGATGGTGCATATCTTCCCAAGGCCTCTCACTACCACACATGGCTTCGAGGATAGCTTCATCAGATGGAAAAGTATCATCGAGGCAATCATGAGAGAAAGATGAGTTGGATGCCCAAACTGGCAGTGTAACGGGATCTTCTTCAACTATTTGGGGAGAAGAGAGATCCGGATCTGCAGTGGTTTGTTGGATGTGATCGTAAGTGAGCTCTGCTACAAATAAAGGCATAGACATCCCAACGTGTGCAATGTCTCCAAACATAGAATCCATGGATGGAAAAATCCATGGATCACCACAATAGGAAGTTCGGAATGGCATACTATTTGAAGGAGGAGGTGCATTGTCGAAAATGGTTCCAATAAAATTCACAGGTGCAGAATGGTTAAAAGTTCCCATCAACGACGGGTACATTCCAACACCTATGTTCCCAATTGCCGACTGAGAATCAGAAACTTGTGGGACTACTGATCCTGTAGATGTTGTGGAAGGAGTGCCAACATAATCCAACTAATTGATCGTCACAATCTTTCCTTCATGGGGAAAGAAAATGACTCAAAATACAGTAGACGCGACAGCCTTCATAGTGTACATCCAGTTCCGACCTAGTAAAAGGTTGTAGTTGATGGGCCCATCAACCACTTCGACTTCAATAGGTATGGACTTACCTCCAAAGGAGACAACAAGGAAAGGGATAATTCCATGCAGCGTAAAAGATCTACCGTCGAATGCAGTGAGTGTAGTTCTAGATGCGAGTAGGGGAGGAGAGCCAAGAGCTTTCCAACAAGTCAACAACATTACTGACACGGAAGCACCTTCATCAACCATAGTACGTTTGACGAAGCTCTTAAGGAAAACCACCTGGATTTGAAAAGCCATGTGGTAAGGCAAGCGAGGTTGGACATCAGTAGTATCGAACTTGATAACACTAGGACTTCCCCCATCCTAAACTTCTAATGCACTCAAAAGGGCATGCCTCTGAGAAGGAAAAGCTTGCAAAACTTCAAGAGCCGACATGGCACACGGAGTTTGGCCCAAATATTCTACAATGGAGTAGTTATGGGCGGCTTGATCATTAGGATTATGCGTAGAGTGCTTGAGAACACCTTTCGGTATCCCTGGCATAATAGAAGGCTTCTCAATATGCAAGGAATTATCAGGAGGAGGGCGAGGCCCATTCCCTAAATTCGGTTGTGGTGCACCATAATCACGCTGACGAGTAGCAACACAAACCTCCGATTGAACCATATTCATGCATCCGTAACCACTGGTATTGGAAGAAGACGTTGTCATTTCATTAGTACCATAACCAGTGGTGGGAGCATGCGAAGCCATGTTTTGGTGATGAGGTAGGGGATCCTTCAACACAGCTGGGCTCTATGCCAAATGCTTCGATGCTTCTTCAATACGAGGACATAAGTGAGTAAGATGATCCTCCCCATAAAGCTTGCAAGGGAATTTCACCTTATGCCTAGGTTTACGATCCTCGCCAGCATTACCACCTTCCCGAGGAGGGTTGGCATTCTTTTTACGAGGAGTATTACAATTGCAATTATTGTTACATCCATTGTTTCCACCCCTACGATTATTTATCCCCTTTTTCTTACCATCAGGTTGCTAGTTACCTGACGGTTTCATTGATTGCACATTGTGTACATCAGACGACGGAGTGGAAGTGGACAAGGTGTGAACCTGTCCGGGTGTAGACTGGTTTAGCGACAAATTTTGCATTTGATTAGCTACCAAGTCTATGGGGCGAGTGCATGCAGACCCTACGATGCCATCGGCATGTGGTCCAGGAACTGACGTGGGCTCATGTCTTGTTCTCGGTGCGTCAAGAATAATGTCATACAAAATGCTAGACTGAGAATAGAGAAGATCTAATTACTGAACTTTCAAGATAGCTTGCTCCTCAGTCATAATGACGGACATCAAAACATCCTTAGCAATATATGGAAGTAAAGACTTGAGGAACCATTCCAACAGGAACTCTGGAGGAATGTTGTCTTTCACTAATCTCTTCCGCCAACGCCACTCTTGAACATGGTCAGAAATATGTGTGGCCTTATTCTAACGGAAGGTGGACAACAACTCAGTACCAGTATCATAACGAACCGACAACTGGAAATGGTCTAAAGAAACCAAAGCAATCTCGTTGAAACCCCTCTAGGTGATTCCGGGCAACTCCACATACCATTTCGTGGCTGCCCCCGTGAGGGTGCGTTGAAATAGGCACAATCAAATGGAATCATGATTCAAAGAGTTGGAGGAGCACCAAAGGTGAAATGTTGTGACGTGATATCCCTGGTCCTCACCACCTTTCCCCTCAAACTTTGGAATGTCCGAAGGGAGCTTGGTAGGGACCAGGGGCGAAGTAGGGCCGTGACACACCGGATCATTCGTGAGCTTCGAAAGATCTAGGAGATTCAAGCGTGCAAGGAATGGGAGCTGTGGCTGGAAAGCTTGATTATAAGCTCCCATAAAAGGTTGATTGAATGGAACTGTGTTGTAAGATGGACCAAAAGCTTGACCATGAGGGTTAAATTGCTTATACTGAGGACCTGACCGCCCATAAGCTTTCCCATGGCCATAAGATGGATAACCTCCCCCTGCCTGACCCATTTGAGACTAAGCAGGTATATGTGCGTTTTGAGCACCATATTGGGGTGGTGGGTGATACTGGTGGCCAGCACCGACTCTGTTGTAGTAAGGGTTGCCACCATGGGTATGGGGGCATGTATGTGGTATTCATAGTGGGAACCGTGTTGTATTGACCGTAATGGTATGATATGTTCCCACCCCCAATATTAGGATTAGCTTGAGCAGTCGTGTGATGACCATAAGCATGAGAAGTATTCCCAGGTCTAATATGGGTGTGACCAGTAACAGGGTGGGTGGTGTGATGTCCATGTGGATAGGAAATATTCCCACCCCCTACATTACTATTACTAGCGGCGGTAGTGGATGCAAAAGTATGCGGTACGTGTCTACCCCCGTGGTTGGGAGGAATGGTATCATGTGCAAAAGTGGTCCTAGGTTGACGAGTAGAGACATGTGTACTAGGTGGTGGATGGCGAGTCGTGTTTCAGACAACATTCCGACTAGGTTGAGTATTCCTAGGAGGTGGTCGCGTTCCAACATTATCATGGTTAGGAATCGGACCAGTCCCCATACTATGTGAGTGGGTGCATAACGTAGTGCCCCAAGCTAGGGTAGTGCCGCCAGTGGGTATAGTATTGCTAAAACTTTGACTAGTGCCAACATGAGTACCAACCATAGTGGAAGGTTCGACAGTATTGTGACTAGGCATACCAAAAGAGAGTGCACTGTGGTTGACCATAGGACCAGAATCATCATGAGTCTCAAGCCTCCTATATCTACAATTGCATGGAAACGAAGGAATGAAAGGCTCGTCCTGTTCTTCCTCCTCAGGTAAGTCGGGCATCCCATAAAGATAATTATCTGGATTTGAAGGATCAAATGGATCTCGGTCAAGTGGATTAGGCCAAATAGAACCAGATTGAGTCGTAGGTGGATCACCTCCCCAATTCTCACAAGGAGTCTGGGGATCGAAAATGTTGAAATATTGTAACTTCAAAGAATATTATATTTGTATTATTCCAGAGATGTTTTATTCCTCTGACAGGACTCTATTGTATATCCGGAGCTATTTATTCCTCCATTGGATTATGGGAACCAGGGTTATTAGATCTCCTATGTGGGGATCAGCCCGAAGTTATTTTATCGTAGGTTATTAGACTCAATTTGACAAGTCGGCCTCATAGGGTAAAAAGTCAGTTGAAAAACAAGTATAAGTAGAGGAGGTTGTTCCTCACTTAATTCACTTGTTCTCACACTTCTATTGTGCGCATAGGAGAGAGAGAGTTCTGCATAGGAGGAGAAGGAGCTCTTGTTGTGGTCTACTATCTTGTATTGGGTTGATTATCTATATTGAGGAAAGCTTTGCTGGGTTTTCTACCCCATGAGGGTTTCCCAGGGTATATCTGTGTCTATCTTGTGGTTGTGTTTCTTTCAGTGATCTTGCTTGTGCATTTATGCTAGAATTTAACATGGTATCAAAGCTAGCCTGAATAGGACATCTTTCACAAGGTGAAAATATCTCTATCTCTCTCTCCAGTGAAAATTAGGGTTTCTGCAAAAAGTTGGTATTGTTGAATTCTGATTACATGGATGGATAGCCCTTCTCAAAACCAATCTTTTGAGCCCTAGATCAAACTTTTTGGTTGCGTAGAACTCCAGGAAAGTCAAACCCTAGTTTGACAAAAGTGCGATAAAACCAGAAAACCAGAACCAGAATTCTACAGTAGATCCGAAGTTCACTGGTCAAGTTTGGAGGCTGAAAAATTGAAGTTTCCAGAAAGTAAGTACATCAGTCACCTCGCCTTAGTCAAGCCAATCTCCTAGTAAGGTAAGTTTTTCATTTTTGGAATTTTCAATTTTTAGTGACCCCCTGGGCAAGATGGCCCCAAATACTAAGCTTGAAGACAAGCTAGAGGGTTTAGAGAATTTTCGAGCATGGAAATATAGAATTGGTCTCATTCTTGAAGAGAATGATCTTGCCCATTATATCAAAGATGAGATTGCAGAACCTACAGAAGATGAAGCTAAAGAGAAGTACAAGAAAGATTTGATTAGGGCAAAGAGAATCATTGTTGATTCTATTAAGGACCACTTGATTCCCCAAGTGGCATCCAAGAAGACCCCAAAGGAAATGTATGATGCTCTCTCCAGAATATATGAGGGAAAGAACATCAACAAGAAGATGAACCTGAGAGCTCAATTGAAGAACACCAAGATGAATAAAGGAGAATCTATTCAAGACTATTTCTCAAGGGTTTCTCAGTTCAAAGAACAACTAGATGCTATTGGAGATACCCTTGATGAAGATGAACTAGTCATGACTGCTCTAAATGGTCTCACTAGACCTTGGGAGTCATTCATCCAAACCATGTCTGCCAGAAAAGAAAGTATAAAATTTGATGTGGTTTGGGAGGATTGCATTCAAGAGGAAGCTAGGGTTGCCAACAGAGAAGAATTGCTCAAGGAAGATGATCAATACTTGGCCACCCAGACCAAGAGAAGAAGGAATCAATCCTACTTTAAGAAGCATAGTCACAAGGAATCTCATCCTCCAAAAAGATTTCAAAAGAAAAGAGGATCTAATCAAAGAAGAGATTACTCCTCATTCCAATGTTTTACTTGTCACAAAATAGGACACATTGCTAAGGACTGTCCTCTGAAGAAGAAAAAGGGTACTCACCACAAAAGACATCAAGCACATGTTGCAGAAGATGATAGTGAAGAAGAAGTTGAAGAGGAAGAAAAGTCTCACAAGAAAAGACCTAGAAGAGAAGAAGAAGATGAAGAAAGGACCTTCTTCAAGAAAAGATCTAGAAGAAGTGAAGAAGAAGATGTAGAAGAGTATGTTCTATTCTCCGCACTCTCTGGATCTATAACACCTGGAGAAGGTACATGGGTTATTGATAGTGGTGCTTCAAAGCACATGACAGGACATAAGAAGACTCTATCAAAACTTGAAGAAAAGACCTCCCCACAAAAGGTATCTCTAGGAGATAACTATCAATATCCCATCAAGGGAATTGGTGACGCAAACTACAAACTTGATTCTGGAACCCCCATGAAGATGAAAGAAGTTTTGTATGTTCCAGGATTGAAGAAGAACTTGCTTTCCATCTTAGCATTGGACAAGAAAGGCTATAGAGTTGCATTCATTGATGGACAAGTATTAATGTGGTCCAAAGGTAAATCTATTAAGGATGCAATTGTCATTGGTGAAGAGGAAGGAGGTTTGTACAAGCTCAATGGTCATCCAGAGGCTGCCCTTGTACATGAAGTCACTAGCCCAAATGAGCTATGGCATAGGAGACTTGCTCACATTAACTACAAGGGACTACCTCATGTAAGCAAGGTAGTTGTAGGTCTACCAGACTTAAAGGTTGACCATGATGGCACATGCAAAGGATGTGCAAAAGGGAAGAACATCAAGAACCCATTTCCAAAGAGTGAAACAAAGACCAAAAGCATTTTGGAATTGATCCATTCAGATGTATGTGGACCAATGCCCTCCACATCTTTAAGTGGATATGAATACTATCTCACATTTATTGATGACTATTCAAGGAATACTTGGATATACTTCTTAAAAGGGAAGAATGAAGTTTTTGGAAAGTTCAAAGAGTTCAAAGCTTTGATAGAAAATCATTCAGAAAAGAAAATTAAAATACTCAGAACAGATAATGGTAGAGAATATACTTCAAAAGATTTTGAAGATTTATGTAAAGAAGCTGGAATCAAGAGAGAGCTAACTACTCCCTACAATCCCCAACAAAATGGTGTTGCGGAAAGAAAGAATAGAACCATCATGGAAGCTGTAAAGACAATGATACATGATCAAGACCTACCTATGTATTTATGGGCTGAAGCAGCTAGAACAACAGTCTATGTACAAAATATACTATCCCATAGTGCTCTTGATTTCAAAACTCCAGAAGAAGTGTTCACAGGAAAGAAGCCTGAGGTAAGTCATATTAAAATATTTGGATGTCCTGTATACATTCACATTCAAAAAGAAAAGAGAACCAAGTTAGATCCTTCTGGAAAGAAGGGAATATTTGTTGGATATTGTGAATCATCCAAAGCATTCAGAATTTACATCCCAAGTTTTCATCATATGGAAATTAGTCGGGATGTGATATTTGATGAAGTGCCAACATGAAGAAATATATGAAGAAGACACACCTTCCAGGATCACAAAGGCTGCACCCATTCCTGAAGATACTACACCTGAAGACCATGACTTGCTAGAACCACAAGAACCCCCCATTACAAACTTATCAAGAAAAAGAAGGCCAGCATGGGCCAGAGACATTATTCAAGGAGCTGAAAAGTATGGAGATCCTGAAGGCTCCACTAGAGAAAGGAAGAAACCAAAGCTAGTATCCAACTATATGGATTTGATGTGTAATCTAGTGGATCAGGAACCTACTAGCTATGAAGAAGCAGTTCAGAAGAAAGAATGGGTAGAAGCAATGACAGAAGAATACCAGTAAATAATGAAAAATGATGTTTGGGATATAGTTCCCAAACCAAAAGATAAAAGTGTAGTGTCCTCCAAATGGATATTCAAGATAAAACATGCTGTGGATGGTAGCATTGAAAAATATAAGGCAAGATTTGTAGCCAGAGGATTCTCTCAAAAAGAGGGAATTGACTTTGAAGAAACATTTGCACCAGTTGCTAGGTACACTTCCATTAGAGCTATCATGGCACTTGCATCAATGATGAAATGGAAACTACACCAGATGGATGTTAAGACAGCCTTCCTGAATGGTGTAATTGAAGAAGAAGTGTACATAGAACAACCACTTGTATTTGAGGTAGAAGATGGAACAACTCATGTATGCAAACTGAAGAAGGATTTGTATGGGTTGAAACAAGATCCTAGAGCTTGGTACGGAAGGATTGACAGTTTCTTGACAAGCATGGGCTTTACCAAGAGTAAAGCTGATCCTAACCTTTATCTCAAAGTTATGAATGATGAACCTGTTATATTATTATTGTATGTAGATGATCTATTTCTGAATGGAAATGAGAGACAGATTATCGAGTGCAAGAAGAAGCTCTCTTCAGAATTTGAGATGAAAGATCTCGGATTGATGCACTACTTCTTAGGCCTGGAAGTATGGCAAGACCCAAAAGGAATCTTTCTAAATCAGGGTAAGTATGCTGTGGAGATTTTGAAAAGATTCGATATGTTGGACTGTAAAGCCATGGCCACTCCCATGGACTCCAACTTGAAGTTATTAGTAGATAACTCATCAGAGTTAGTGGACATAACTCTGTATAGACAGATTATTGGATCATTAATGTATTTGACTAACACTAGACCAGACATATGTTTTGCTGTGAATACCTTGAGTCAGTATCTGGTGGAACCTAGAAGAGTTCACATGATAGCTGCAAAACATGTGATGAGGTACTTAAAAGGTACGATAGATTTTGGTCTTTACTATAGTGGAGATCATGATTTAAATTTGCATGGCTACACTGATGCTGATTGGGTAGGAAGTGTATCAGACAGGAAGAGTACATCGGGAGGATGTTATTGTCTGGGATCTACTATGATCTCGTGGTATAGTAGGAAGCAGTCTAGTGTGGCTCTCAGCACAACTGAAGTAGAATACATAGCTGCTTGCTCTGCCAGTTGTGAAGTAGTATGGCTTCGTAAGTTATTATCAGGACTGTTTGACTTAGAGATGGAACCCACTATGATTCTGTGTGATAACCAGAGTTGTATCAAGATGACTGAGAATCCAGTATTTCATGATAAGTCAAAACACATAGAGATCCGTTATTTCTATATACGGGATATGGTGCAAAAAGGAGCTATCAAGCTCAAATATGTGAACATGGACGAGCAAGTTGCTGATATACTAACCAAACCTCTGTCTCGTGTAAAGTTTGAGCATTTTCGAGACAAGCTTGGTGTAGTTCGAAAGGACTCTCCTCGAAAGGGGGAGTGATATGATAGATGAAGATATATTTGGTTACTGGTATCGATGTGGATACCTATATTGATGATGAGATTGCTTATCTAGATTATATGTTTGCTTGTATTAATGAGGATACTTGCATCTATGTTTTGTTTGCTTGTATTGATAAGGATACTTGCATCTATGTTATGTTTGCTTGTATTGACGAGGATACTTGTATTGATGATGTGTATACTTGTATTGATGAGGATACTTGTATTGATGATGTGTATACTTGTATTGATGAGGATACTTGTATTGATGATGTGTATACTTGTATTGATGAGGATACTCATATTGATGATGTGTATACTTGTATTGATGAGGATACTTGTATTGATAATATGTATACTTGTATTGATGAGGATACTTGTATTGATGATACATACTAATGATACCTGTATTGATGAGGATACTGTATCGATGATGTGCCTACCTGTTTCAACGATAAGGTTGAAGATGAGGTTGCATGTTCCGACGATGAGGTTGATGGAGGATTTTATCATCCTTGGACTTCAGTCCTAAAGTGATCCGTAGATAGATGTCTTCGAGAATGCAGTTCCTAGCGAATGATGAGGATTGTATCATCCCTGTACTTCAGTCCTAAAGTGATCCGTAGACAGATGTCTCCGAGAATATGGTCCTTAGTGGACGTATATAGGACTGCATCGTCCCTGAGCGTTTGGTTCAAAATGTACATGACAGGATTGCATCGTCCCTAGACACGGTGAGGTGTCTTAAAGTGATAAGGACTAATCATCCTGTAAATAGATTGGGATTGCATCGTCCCTAGACATGGTGAGGTGTCTTAAAGTGATAAGGACTAATCATCTTGTAAATAGATTGGGATTGCATCGTCCCTAGACATGGTGAGGTGTCTTAAAGTGATAAGGACTAATCATCCTGTAAATAGATTGGGATTGCATCGTCCCTAGACATGGTGAGGTGTATTAAAGTGATAAGGACTAATCATCCTGTAAATAGATTGGGATTGCATCGTCCCTAGACATGGTGAGGTGTCTTAAAGTGATAAGGACTAATCATCCTGTAAATAGATTGGGATTGCATCGTCCCTAGACATGGTGAGGTGTCTTAAAGTGATAAGGACTAATCATCCTGTAAGTAGATTGGGATTGCATCGTCCCTAGACATGGTGAGGTGTCTTAAAGTGATAAGGACTAATCATCCTATATGTAGATTGGGATTGCATCGTCCCTAGACATGGTGAGGTGTCTTAAAGTGATAAGGACTAATCATCCTGTAAGTAGATTGGGATTGCATCGTCCCTAGACATGGTGAGTTGTCTTAAAGTGAGAAGGATTGATCATCCTGTAAGTTGATTTGGATTTCATCGTCCATAGACATGAGAGATGTCCTAAAGTGAGAGGGATTGATCATCCCATAATTGGATCATGTGTATTGCAGGATATGCTGTTGTTGTACTGATGATCAAGTGGATCTAGTTGATGACGATGCTGATGATCGTGTGATGACGATGTTGATGATCGTGTGATGATGATGCTGATGATCATGTGATGATGATGTTGATGATCGTGTGATGACAATGCTGATGATCGTGTGATGACGATGTTGATGATCATGTGATGACGATGTTGATGATCGTATGATGACGATGCTAATGATCATGTGATGATGATGCTGATGATCATGTGATGACGATGCTGATGATCGTGTGATGATGATGTAGCTGTTTGAGTGCTGCAGAAGATGACGACTCAGTACTGAAGATGTTGATGTTCCAGTATTGAAGATCTTGAAGATGTTCCAGTAACTGCTTGAGTTACTGATGATGTATAAAGAAAGCTTCCAATGATTTATAGATGTATCATGTATCATGTAGTCGATGACTCCTTGATCCTACAGTTGTTGTTATAATATCCTTCTCGTTAAGGGGGAGTGTTGAAATATTGTAACTTCAAAGAATATTATATTTGTATTATTCCGGAGATGTTTTATTCCTCCGACGGGACTCTATTGTATATCCGGAGATGTTTATTCCTCCATTGGATTATGGGAACTAGGGTTATTAGATCTCCTATGTGGGGATCGGCCCGAAGTTATTTTATTGGAGGTTATTAGACTCAATTTGACAAGTCGGCCTCATAGGGTAAAAAGTCAGTTGGAAAACAAGTATAAGTAGAGGAGGTTGTTCCTCACTTAGTTCACTTGTTCTCACACTTCTATTGTGCGCATAGGAGAGAGAGAGTTTTGCATAGGAGGAGAAGGAGCTCTTGTTGTGGTCTACCATCTTGTATTGGGTTGATTATCTATATTGAGGAAAGCTTTGCTGGGTTTTCTACCCCATGAGGGTTTCCTAGGGTATATCTGTGTCTATCTTGTGATTGTGTTTCTTTCAGTGATCTTGCTTGTGCATTTATGCTAGAATTTAACAGAAAATGTGTTCAACTCTACCCGAAGGAGTAGAAAGGTCTTTCCCGATATCGGAATGTGTAGCCATGTAATCCTCAACATAAGTTGTGTAATAATTTGAAGACTCAGAGGGAGCCCTCTAGCGTCCTCTAGTAATGCATTGTGTAACCAAAGCTGGCTTTAAACTAGACAAATGATGAGACCAGTGGAGTGTAGGGCTCCGTGCCACGTTCTCTCCGGAGAGAGACACAACATCTCCTAAAGGCCAACTATCAATCAAAAAATAGTAAATCAAAAGCACACACCTAGAGAATCTACAGCCAAAAGCAGACAAACAGAGTGGCTAAATGAGCTCCCGACACTACAGCTGGTATGTCTCGCCTAGGAGAGGCTTGAGACTCCCAAACTATTGCCGGAGGTAACATAATCATTTATAGAGACACCCAGGCTTCACTGTGTCGATAGGTTCAAGTCCACTGCACGAACACAACTGTGCTGTCCAATCCCTATCTGACTCAGGACACAAACAACATAACCACTACAAGTACCCTGTGCGGTACCTAGGTAAGGCAACTATGTCTACCGCAATATAACCAATGCTCAAGGGAACAGTCGCAGGTGGGACCCGTCGTATGGGCAGGGTAGCTAAGCCCGAAGCACAAGAGGATGAACCTCTGGTACCCCCAGATACAAACAAATCCTGAATATATCTCCCATGTTCAGCCGATATCAGAGGGATATCGCCTCAACCAACCTCCCGTGACCTCGTGCTTAACTCTGGCTTGAGTAGAGCTTTCCTGAGAACACCGATCTATACCATGGATTCCTCCACTCCCTGGTCAGACACCTAATGTTTTGTTCAATAGTCTTGGATTGTTAACTCACAATGATCTATTCCAAGACTCTAAACCTATGCTAGTTGGTGTACCCTATAAATAAAATAAGTCTAATCAATTTTATGATTAAGCGTTAATTTTAGTGGCTATGATTACTCAAGGGATGTGGTCGTGAAACTAGTGATGTGTAGACTCAATAATATGCACCATCGTCCAATCCTAGACTCAACTATCCAATAAAACAATGTCACTAATATGCAAAATCAACCAACAATTCCGAAATAAATATGCAAACTTTTATCTTTTCAATGCACAAGCAGAACCTAAAATGAAGGCAACAAGCACTCAATGCAAAATACAGTACATGGAAATAATTTTTTTTTTATTTTCTCTTATAAGCAGAAAGGAAAATGCAAAAAACTAATGAATATTTTGTATTTTTTCAATATATATGGAATGAAAAAATGCAAGGCAATTCCTACTATTCAGTCACTGAAGTGCCGAGAAGATCAGTAAGACAACCCAGCAGATCCTAAACAGCAAGACTCAGCCAAAAGGAAGAGCTCAAAAGGAAGAAACCAAGAGGTTAAAACCAAAGATTGGTAAAAAACCAAGAAGGCTCAACCAAGAGAAACGAAGAGATCTGGTCACAGCCAAGGCATGAAACAGTCAAGAAAGAGGCCAACAAAGACTCAGGAATCAACCAAAATCACCCAGCAACAACCAATAGCCATAAACCAACAAAAGCCAAAGTTACATGCTATTGTCGAAGGAATACCTATGGGTACCCGCGAGCAGTAGTGTAAATAGAGACGGGTGTATGTGGGTAGAACTCAGCCAGCCCGCGGGTGAGGAACAACAAAAGGTCAAACAGAGAGTCCAGAAGCTCAGAAAAAGCAAGTTTTCTACAGTGTATCTTAATCGCCAATTAGTGACATAGAGCTTCGATAAACAACAACTCTAAATATGGGCTAATGCTAAAACATTTTCCCAAACATGGACGTTTTCCCCAGTGGAGTCACCATTTCTGTATTGGAGAAAACTCACTATGGCTTGGGAATACCACAATAGACAGATGACTACCATAAATCTACTCAATTCTCAAAACAATGCTATTATAAATGACAATGTTAAAACAATGGAGAAATGTAACGAACCTCGATCCAACGTTTTATGTAGATCCCTGTTGGAGCTTTCAATCCACGCATGTCCAAGCACTTGTAATCTGCAAATTAGCCTTGACAACAAATATCTAACAAGTACATGTGACATATAAATAACATTAACATCATCAATAACAATTGTCCATAATATCATAAGCAAATGCAACCCAATGTATAATAAATGACATTCACACCATGAATGGACGAGAATATGAGTATTTCTATTAATGAACAAGAAGAAGTACAAAGTGATATGACCTCTTGCTAGCAACCAATCTGAACCAAGATCTAGATCAATCCATTTGTGCCTCCACCACTTCAATCCTCCATGAATGGCAAACTCAAACTAGAAAGGAGTTTGGAAGGTGAACATAACTGGTTCACAACTACAAGGATCAATGAGTGCAGACTCAAGATAGGGAAAAAATGCACTAGAGTGCCTTTACTATTCTCCTCTTCCTCCCGTCCATAAGCCATATGTGCTCAATATATAGTCCTCTCAAAGGTAGGTGAAAGGACTCATCGAGACGTTACTTGGGCAGATGGAGAGCCAAAGGTCACCCGATGACCGCTTTTTGGGAGTAAAAAGTAATAAAATAGTGGCTTTTACCATTTTACTTGATACTCACGGGCTATAGGGATGCAAGTCGCGGGTACGCGTGCTATAGTGATGTAACATGCGGGTAGGAACAAAAATAGGATAAACTAGTATCACTGAAGGATGAAAATAGATTTGAGTCACTGAAATGGATCCTACGAGCCAAAGAATGTTGATGCTCACACGGTGGAAGATTTCTGTGTAACATTCATAGATCAGCCTTCCATCTAACACAACCACATTGTCATCAAATACATTAAACCATGAAGAAAATCTAACTCGAGTTAGCTTTCCTTCTAACAACATTGCATAGTGAATGAAGGCTAACGCATGTTAGCCTTCATATTTCACCCTTCAATCTAAAACAACCACATTGTCATCAAATCTATTCCACTATAATGAAATCTGACTCAAGTTCGCTTTCCTTACAACACCTTCATTTGTTTGTTTCCCCTCCAACACCACAACATTTGCTACTCTTCATTTGTTAATTTTCCATCTAACACAACAACAATGTCATCAAATACATTGCACCACAAAGGAAATCTGAATCGAGTTAGCTTTCTTTCCAACAACATTGCATCGTGAATGAATGTTAACGAGTGTTAGCCTTCATATATCAGTCTTCCATTTAACACAACCACATTGTCATCAAATACATTGCCCACGAAGGAAATCTGATTCGAGTTAGCTTTCCTTCTAACAACATTGCACGGCGAAGGAAAGGTAACGTGTGTTATCCTTCATATATCAGCCTCCCATCTAACACAACCACATTGTCGTCAAATCTATTGCACCGTAATGAAATTTGATTCGAGTTAGATTTCCTTCCAACATGATTGCACATTGAATGAAAGGTAACACGTGTTAGCCTTCATTTGTTAGCTTCCATCTATTGCACCATAATGAAATCTGACTCGAGTTAGCTTTCCTTGTTAAGATTTAATATGCTAAGATAGAAAATAGAAGCATTACATTCCATTTCACAATAATAGCATATACAGGATCACTGAAGAAACAACAAGCATAGCATAAACACAAGAGACACAAATTTATCTTGGGAAACCCTCATGGGGTAGAAAACCCAGTAAAGCTTCCTCAATATAGATGACTAGCAATATACAAAGATGCAAACCCTGAGCATAAGCTCCTTCTTCTCCATAGCAGACCTCTCCTCCACAAGTGCGCCATTCTCAAGTGCGTGAGTATTGCAAATGAGGAACACACCTCCTCTATTTATACACTACTCTGACATATCTTTTACACAAGTACACGTAGGCTCGTATTTAACCAATGGGTTAAATACCCCACTACAACTGACTGGGCCGACCCCTCTAGGGTGGTCTAATAACCCTTTGACCCACATAACACATACAGGGCCGACCTCCACTAGGGAAGTCTAATAACCCGAGTTACCACATTCCGACGGAGGAATAAACATCTCCGGATATACAATAAGATCTTTACGGAGGAATGAAACATCTCCGGAATAAATAATATACAAATATAATATTCTTTGAAGTTACAATATCTCAACACTCCCCCTTAACGAGAAGGATATTATAACAGCGTCTGCACGAGCAAGGAGTCATCAACATCATACATGATACATCTATAAATCATTGGAAGCTTTCTCAACATCATCAGTAACTCAACCAGTTACTCGAACATCTTCAATACTGGAACATCAACATCTTCAGTACTGAGTCTTTATCTTCTATAGCACTTAAACAGCTATAGCAACATCAATATCTGAATCCTTACGATCGTCAGCATCGTCATCATACGATCATCAGCATCGTCATCACACGATCATCAGCATCATGATCACACGATCATCAGCATCATCACATCATCTTGATCTACAATATCTGGTTCATCACAATTTACAGCATCATCATCATACGATCAACAGCATCGTCATTATCATCATCACATGATCATCAACATTGTCATCACACGATCATCAACATCGTCATCACATGATCAATCCAGTTCTCTATGTCCAAGGATGATGCAAACCAGTCATGTACCTTTTGAACCGAAGTCCAGGGACGATCTAGTCCTATCATGTACCTTTTGAACCGAAGTCCAGGGACGATCCAGTCCTATCATGTACCTTTTGAACCGAAGTCCAGGGACGATCCAGTCCTATCATGTTCTCGGAGACCACATGTCTACGGCTTAGTTTACAGGACCAAAGTCCAAGGATGATCCAATCCTTACCATACATTTAGGACAGCGTCCAAGGATGACTTAATCCTCAACCGTTCATTTAGGACCACGTCCAAGGATGACTTAATCCTCCACCGTACATTTAGGACCACGTCCAAGGATGACTTAATCCTCCACCGTACATTTAGGACCACGTCCAAGGATGACTTAATCCTCCACCGTCCATTTAGGACCTACGTCCAAGGATGACTTAATCCTCCACCGTGCATTTAGGACCTACGTCCAAGGATGACTTAATCCTCCACCGTGCATTTAGGAACTACGTCCAAGGATGACTTAATCCTCCACCATGCATTTAGGACCTACATCCAAGGATGACTTAATCTTCCACTGTGCATTTAGGACCTACATCCAAGGATGACTTAATCCTCCACCGTGCATTTAGGACCTACGTCCAAGGATGACTTAATCCTCCACCGCGCATTTAGGACCTACGTCCAAGGATGACTTAATCCTCCACCGCGCATTTAGGACCTACGTCCAAGGATGACTTAATCCTCCACCATGCATTTAGGACCTACGTCCAAGGATGACTTAATCCTCCACCGTGCATTTAGGACCTACGTCCAAGGATGACTTAATCCTCCACCGTCCACCAAGGAATTCATTCTCGAAGACTTACGTCTACGGATCTTCTTTAGGACTGAAGTCCAGGACTGATCCAATCCCTTCACATGTTCATCAAGAACTTCATTTTCGAAGACATACGTCTACAGCTCTTCTTTAGGACTGAAGTCCAGGAATGATCCAATCCCTTCACATGTTCATCAAGAACTTCATTTTCGAAGACATACGTCTACGGCTCTTCTTTAGGACTAAAGTCCAGGAATGATCCAATCCCTTCACAACATGTATAACAAAACATGTATCCTCATCATCAAGACATGTATAACCACAACATGTGTCATCATCATCAAGACATGTATAACCACAACATGTGTCATCATCATCAAAACATGTATAACCACAACATGTGTCATCATCATCAAAACATGTATAACCACAACATGTGTCATCATCATCAAAACATGTATAACCACAACATGTATCATCATCATCAAAACATGTATAACCACAACGTGTGTCATCAAAAACTAACATCAAAAGCATGTATACATCTATCATCAAGAACTAACATCAAAAACATGTATACATCTATCATTAAAAGAAAGAATATAAGAGTCTTAAATCTAAATAATTCTAGGTAACTAAGTGCAGTAAATAGGTAACCTCATCATTGATGAGATAGACTTGTTATCGGATACTGTGCTACTCCCCCTTTCGAGGAGAGACCTTCTGAACTACACCAAGCTTGTCTCGGAAGTGTTCAAACTTTACTCGAGACAGAGGTTTGGTCAGGATATCAGCAATTTGATCCTCAGTGCTTATATACTTGAGCTTGATAGCTCCTCTCTGCACCATATCTCGTATATAGAAGTATCAGATCTCAATGTGTTTTGACTTATCGTGGAATACGAGATTTTTTATCATCTTGATGCAGCTTTGATTGTCACACATAATCACAGTGGAATCCATTTCTAAGTCAAACACTCCATATAATAGCTTCTGAAGCCACACTACTTCACAGCTGGCAGAGCAGACAGCTATATATTCTGCTTCAGTAGTACTGAGAGCCACACTAGATTATTTCTTGCTAAACCATGAGATCATGGTAGATTCAAGACTATAACATCCACTTGATGTACTCTTTCTGTCTGAGACACTTCCTGCCCAATCAGAATCTGAGTAACCATGTAATCGGAGTTCATGACCTCCAAGATAATATAGACCAAAATCTAATGTACCTTTTAGGTACCTCACTACCTGCTTTGTAGCTATTAAGTGAACCTTTCTAGGTTCTACTATATACTGACTTAGGGTATTTATAGCAAAGCATATATCTGGCCTAGTATTTTTTAAATACATCATTGACCCAATGATTTGTCTATATAGGGTTAGGTCCACTAAATCCGATGAGTCATTAACTAACAACTTCAAGTTGGAGTCCATGGGAGTGGCCATGGCTTTATACTCCAACATATCAAATCTTTCTAGAAACTTCACAGTATACTTACCTTGAATTAAAAGATTCCTTTTTGGATATTGCCATACTTCTAGACCTAAGAAGTAGTGCATTAATCCGAGATCTTTCATTTTCATTTCTGCAGCCATTTTCATAACCTGTTTCTCATTCCTTGTCAGAAAGAGATCATCGTCATACAATAATGGTATGATAGGTTCATCATCCACAACCTTAAGGTAAAGGTTAGGAACACCTTTACTTCTGGTCAAGCCCAATCTTTGTCATGAAGCTATCAATTGTCCATTATTCACGCTCAGCATTGACTGATCTTCTGCATATCTATCTGTGCCATCTCTTGTTAGATGGGTCTACTAATATGAGCCTCAAACTTATTCGAACTCTATGGTGAGTTCCTTCTTGCATCCATGTCATATGTGTATAGAATCCATATTCAACCTTGTAGCAAAGGTTGAGATCCACATCACCCATGATGATCATTAAGCTCATCAATTTACTACCGATCCTAGGAACCTGATTATATTATTAAGAGAATGGTCTTATCTAGTCCCTTGGAGCAAAACATCTCATCATGATTCTCTTCCTCTTTCTAAGAGAATCTCTTAACCACAGGCTTTCTATAGTGTGTTTGATTTGTAAATCTTTTGTTGAACATCCATCGCTTGTTCAGAGTTCATCATTCATCATGATCTTACCTACAAATCAAAATTAAGTACATGATTAGTAATACTTCATAATCATCAAATCATATTTGACATGATAACCTATTATGCATACAGATATCATTTACATAGTTATGCAACTATTTTGACCAATACTTTGGCACAACACTTTCCCATATCCTGTATGCATACAGTGGCTATCTAGATGCCTTCCATCTCTACCAGAACATACTATCGAGAGTGTGCACATCTCTCAGCATGTCAGCAAAGAGGTTTCATTCTAGACAAGCAACAATGGAATGTTTGTCCAACTTACCAATCATATGCATATTAGTAGTATACTGTTCAATGCTTTATGAATGTTTACACTCAGCATGATATATTCTAGGAATACAAATATGCATACAAGCAATATCATTTACTATTTCTAATAATAACTCAAATACTTATCTTTTATGTTTGTGTGGTTGCCTCCCGCTTGATCTTCTGTATGTCTTCTGAACTTCTATTCATTCTGTACCACTGTGCATGCTCAAGTGTACACTAGTGTCATCTCGTGAGTCTCATACACAAACATACATTCATTAGTATATTCTCAATATTATCAAAACATTCTAATTCTAAATAATCTTGAATATGTACAATCATGATCATTAGTATTCAGGTTTTCAAGGAAGTCTTCTTTTACTCATGCATATTCTTGTTTGATCTAGTTAGTTAAATCATCAACGAAGATAAGAGACATAATATGCATAAACCCTTGATTACTAACCAATCATACCAAGTATACTTACACAAGGTAAGATTCTAACATGACATAGGAAAACATACCTGAATTAGTATACCTGCTTAGTTATGTACAACATACCTAAACAATCTCTTCAATGATTTAGAGATCCTGAGATAGAGCCTGCATGTCTCGTAGGTTAAACATAATATAACAAAGTCATACATACCTCGTGAGTCTTTGTATTCATGTTGTCATGGTAATGGAACTTGATCTGTCTTTTGTAATGTACCTGTGTCTTGTTAGCAGACAACATCAACCTCACACAACACCATAATGCATAAGTACAATCATATAGCCCTAATCAATGAATGTCTTTGATCATTCACATGCATTGATATTGTTACTAGGGTGATAAGACAATTAATAACATTAATCAAGATTGTACTAATAAATAACATGAAGACAAACACATTATGAACTTAATCAAGAATCAGATTTCAAGGCATACCTGAACCTCCTTAAGTCATACCTGTCGAGACCTTTTGTAGTCTTCTTATGTAAGGCCTTAGCCTCAACTCCCCCTAAAAATTGATCTGGAGCTTGATTAGGGTTTGCTAGAGAAACCCTAAAAATTCAATCTTTGACTTTCACACTTATGAATGGATGAAAGAATATGTTTTGCTGAACTGATCAAACTGGCATACTTCAATTTTGGAATCTCCAAAATTTGACCCCTCAAAATTGCCTTTGAAACTTCTAGATCTTCTGGACAGGACCCCGAACTAGGGTTTGATGAAGCCCACCCTTCTGTCCAATAAAAAGGTTCGATCCAAGGCTCTAAACTCTTATTTTTCTAAGGAGCTTCCAGCCATGGTTACAGACTTCAAAAATTCCAACTTTTGCTGAAGCCCTAATTTTCCATTTTTCTGATCAAAATCCCGAACTAGGGTTTGATCAAGCCCGGTCTTCTACCCAACCAAAAAATTCAATCTTGGACTCTAAATTTCGATTTTCCTGAGTAGCATTCAGCCGTGGACTCCGATTCCAAAAATTCTAACTTTCTCCGAAACCCTAAATTTCGGAAGCCATGAATAAAGGTGCTCCAAAAATAATTTTGTTTTGATAGAAATATGCACCTAATTGTTTCTGCTATAACTCTGAAATTTTTTCTCCACAGGGTCTAAAACCCTTTTTCTGCAGTATCTTGACCTGTCATCTTTCCATCCTGATAGGTCTGACCTCAATTGGGTTTTTTGAGAGAGAGTTATGCCAAGTGTCGCAACGTGACCTGTTTATGGGATAAAACAGGAGAGCGAACTTGTATGGCATGCCACGTGTCACTGTTTGAACTTAGGCCTCTGAAAAATTTTCCTGAGATATCTTGACCTGTTATCTTTCCATCCCGACAGGTCTGACCTCAATTGGACTCTCTGAGAGAGAGTTATACCAAGTGTCGCAACGTGACCTGTTTATGGGATAAAACAGGAGAGCGAACTTGTACAGCGTGCCACGTGTCACGGTTCACCTTCGGCCTCTAAAAACGTTTCTTGAGATAGTAAAGTCTGTGTACTACCTGTCATTTTTTATGAAATCTCATTTGGAGCTTCCTAGCCCAAGTTATGACCTTTTTTTCAAGGTCACCTGATTTTGACTGAGATCTGGAAGAGGCAGAAACCCTAACTTGTACTGATCATAACTTACAAAGTACAACGAATCTGAGGATTCCCTTTGGACACAAGGTACCTGGGGATGTTATCTTCGACCTGTAAACTTTTTAGACTCTGAACCTTCGCTAAAATGGATTTATAGCGAAAGTGCCCCGATGACTGGTTTTTGCTATGTAAAACCCTAACCTTCAAATTGTCGTAAGTAAAGCAAGTGTCATAAGTGCCATACCTTGTCTTCCTTCAGGTTAGCTCTGATACCATGTTAATATTTAATATGATAAGATAGAAAATAGCAGAATTACATTCCATTTCACAATAATAGCATATACAGGATCACTGAAGAAACAACAAGCATAGCATAAACACAAGAGACACAGATTTATCCTGGGAAACCCTCATGGGGTAGAAAACCCAGTAAAGCTTCCTCAATATAGATGACCAGCAATATAAAAGGATGCAAACCCTGAGCATAAGCTCCTTCTTCTCCATAGCAGACCTCTCCTCCACAAGTGCGCCATTCTCAAGTGAGTGAGTATTGCAAATGAGGAACACACCTCCTCTATTTATACACTACTCTGACATATCTTTTACACAAGTACACGTAGGCTCGTATTTAACCAATGGGTTAAATACCCCACTACAACTGACTGGGATGACCCCTCTAGGGTGGTCTAATAACCCTTTGACCCACATAACACATACAGGGCCGACCTCCACTAGGGAAGTCTAATAACCCGAGTTACCACATTCCGACAGAGGAATAAACATCTCCGGATATACAATAAGATCTTTACGGAGGAATGAAACATCTCTGGAATAAATAATATACAAATATAATATTCTTTGAAGTTACAATATCTCAACATTCCTTACCACACTTTCATTTGTTAGCTTTCCCTCTGACACTACAACATTTATTACCCTTCATTTGTTAGCTTTCCATCTAACACCACAACATTGTCGGCAAATTCATTGCACCATGAAGGAAATCCGACTTGGGTAAGCTTTCATTCTAACAACATTACACTATGACTAAAATCTAACACGCTTTAGCCTTCATTTTTTAGCATTCCATCTAACACAACCACAATGTCATCCAATACACTGCACCACAAAGGAAATCTGACTCAAGTTAGATTTCATTCCAACAACATTGCATGGTGAATGAAAACTATCGAGTGTTAGTATTCAAATATCAGCCTTCCATCTAACACAACCACACTGTCATCAAATACATTGCACCATGAAGAAAATTTAACTCGAGTTAGTTTTCCTTCAAACAACATTGCATGCTGAGGGAAAGGTAACGTGTGTTAGCATTCATATATCAGCCTCCAATCTAAGACAACCACATTGTCATCAAATGTATTGCACTGTATTGAAATCTGACTCGAGTTAGCTTTCCTTCCAACATGATTGCACGGTGAATGAAAGGTAACACGTGTTAGCCTTCATTTGTTAACTTCCATCTATTGCACCATAATGAAATCTGACTCAAGTTAGCTTTCCTTACAACAACTTCATTTGTTAGCTTTCCTTCTGACACCACAACATTTGTTACCCGTCATTTCTTAGCTTTCCATCTAACACCACAACATTGTCGCCAAATTCCTTGCACCATGAAGGAAATCCGACTTTGGTTAGCTTTCATTCTAACAACATTGCACTCTGACTGAAAGCCAACACATTTTAGCCTTCATTTGTTACCTTCCAATCTAACACAGCCACATTATCATCAAATACATTGCACCACGAAGGAAATCTGACTCGAGTTAGCTTTCCTTCTAACGACATTGCACAGTGAAGGAAAGGTAACGTGTGTTAACCTTCATATATCAGCCTCCCATCTAACAAAACCACATTGTCATCAAATCTATTGCACCGTAATGAAATATGACTCAAGTTAGCTTTCCTCCCAATAGGATTGCACGTTGAATTAAAGGTAACACGTGTTAGCCTTCATTTGTTAGCTCCCATCTATTGCACCATAATTAAATTTGACTCGAGATAGCTTTCCTTACCACACTTTCATTTGTTAGTTTTCCCTCTAATACCACAATATTTGTTACCCTTCATTTGTTAGCTTTCCTTCTAACAACACAACATTGTCGCCAAATTCATTGCACCATGAAGGAAATCCATCTTCGGTCAGCTTTCATTCTAACAACATTGCACTATGACGGAAAGCTAACACATTTTAGCCTTTATTTCTTAGCTTTCCATCTAACACAACCACAATGTCATCAAATACATTGCACCACAAAGGAAATATGACTCGAGTTAGCTTTCTTTCCAACAGCATTGCATGGTGAATGAAACCTATCGACTGTTAGCCTTCATATATCATCCTTCCATCTAAAACAACCACATGGTCATTGAATACATTACACCATGAAGAAAAATCTAACTCGAGTTAGTTTTCCTTCTAACAACATTGCATGTTGACGGAAAGGTAACATGTGTTAGCAGTCATATATCAGCCTCCAATCTAAGACAACCACATTTTCGTCAAACCTATTGCACCGTAATGAATTCTGACTCGAGTTAGATTTCCTTCCAACAACATTGCACGGCGAATGAAAGGTAACATGTGTTAGCCTTCATTTGTTAGCTTTCATTGATTGCACCATAAAGAAATATGACTCGAGTTAGCTTTCCTTACAACAAGTTCATTTGTTAACTTTCCTTCTGACACCACAACATTTGTTACCCGTCATTTGTTAGCTTTCCAATCTAACAGCACAACATTGTTGCCAAATTCATTGCACCATGAAGGAAATCCGACTTGGGTTAGCTTTAATTCTAACAACATTGCACTATGACTAAAAGCTAACACGTTTTAGCCTTCATTTGTTAGCTTCCAATCTAACACAACCACAATGTCATTAAATACATTGCACCACGAAGGAAATTTGACTCGAGTTAGCTTTCCTTCCAACAGCACTGCATGGTGAATCAAAGCTAACAAGTGTTAACCTTCATATATCAGCCTTGCATATAACACAATCTCATTGTTATCAAATTCATTGCACCATGAAGAAAATGTAACTCGAGTTAGCTTTCCTTCTAACAACATTGCACGGTGAAAGAAAGGTAACATGTGTTAGCAGTCATATATCAGCATCCCATCTAACACAACCACATTGTCGACAAATATATCACACCATAATGAAATCTCACTCGAGCTAGCTTTCATTCCAACTGGATTGCACAGTGAATGAAAGCTAACATGTGATAGCCTTCATTTGTTATCTTCTATCTAAAACAACCACACAGGCATCAAATGTACTACACTATGAAGGAAATCTGACACGAGTTAGCTGTCCTTCTATCAGAATTGCATGGTGAATGAAAGTCAATGAGTGCTAGCCTTCATATACAAGCCTTCCATCTAACACAACCACATTGTCATCAAATACATTGTACCACGAAGTAAATCTGACTCGAGTTAGCTTTCCTTCCAACATCATTGCGTGGTGAATAAAAGTTAATGATTGGTAGCCTTCATATGTAAGCCTTCCATCTAACACAACCACATTGTCATCAAATTCATTGCACCATGAAGAAAATCTAACTTGAGTTAGTTTTCCTTCTAACAACATTGCACGACGAAGCAACAGGTAACGTGTGTTAGCCTTCATATATCAGCCTCCCATCTAACACAACAACATTGTCGTCAAATCTATTGCACTGTAATGAAATCTGACTCGAGTTAGCTTTCCTTCCAATAGGATTGCACGTTGAATGAAAGGTAACACATGTTAGCCTTCATTTGTTAACTTCCATCTATTGCACCATAATGAAATCCGAGTCGAGTTAGCTTTCCTTCTAACAAGATTGCACGGCGAAGGAAAGGTAAGGTGTGTTAGCCTTCATATATCAGCCTCCAATCTAACGCAACCACATTGCCGTAAAATCTATTGCACCGTAATGAAATATGACACGAGTTAGATTTTTTCCCAACAGGATTGCATAGTGAACGAAAGTTAACATGTGATAGCCTTCATTTGTTAACTTCCATCTAACACAACCACACTGGCATCAAATGTACTACACTGTGAAGGAAATCTTACTCGAGTTAGTTTTCCTTCCATCAGCATTGCATGGTGAATGAAAGTCAATGAGTGTTAGCCTTTATATATAAGCCTTCCATCTAACACAACCACATTGTCATCAAATACATTGCACCACGAAGGAAATCTGACTCGAGTTAGCTTTCCTTCCAACAACATTGCATGTTGAATAAAAGTTACTGAGCGATAGCCTTCATATGTAAGCCTTCCATCTAACACAACCACATTGTCATCAAATTCATTGCACCATGAAGAAAATCTAACTTGAGTTAGCTTTCCTTCTAACAGCATTGCATGGTGAATGAAAGGTAGCGTGCATTAGCCTTCGTATGTCAGCCTCCTATCTAACACAACCACATTGTCATCAAATCTATTACACCATAATGAAATCTTACTCGAGTTATCTTTCCTTCCAATAGGATTGCACGTTGAATGAAAGGTAACACGTGTCAGCCTTCATTTGTTAACTTCCATCTATTGCACCATAATGCAATCTGACTCGAGTTAGCTTTCCTTACCACACTTTCATTTGTTAGCTTTCCCTCTAACACCACAACATTTGTTACCCTTCATTTGTTAGCTTTCCATCTAACACCACAACATTGTCAGCAAATTCATTCACCATGAAGGAAATCCGACTTGGGTCAGCTTTCATTCTAACAACATTGCACTATGACTGAAATCTAACATGCTTTAGCCTTCATTTGTTAGCATTCCATCTAACACAACCGCAATGTCATCAAATACATTGCACCACAAAGGAAATCTAACTCGAGTTAGCTTTCATTCCAACAACATTGCATGGTGAATGAAACCTATCGAGTGTTAGCCTTCATATATCATCCTTCCATCTAACACAACCATATTGTCATCAAATACATTGCACCATGAAGAAAATCTAACTCGAGTTAGTTTTCCTTCTAACGACATTGCACGCTGATGGAAAGGTAACGTGTGTTAGCCTTCATATATAAGCCTCTAATCTAAGACAACCACATTATCATCAAATCTATTGCACTGTAATGAAATCTGACTCGAGTTAGATTTCCTCCCAACAGGATTGCATGTTGAATGAAAGGTAACACGTGTTAGCTTTCATTTGTTAGCTTCCATCTATTGCACCATAATGAAATCTGACTCGAGTTAGCTTTCCTTACAACAACTTCATTTGTTAGCTTTCCTTCTGACACCCCAACATTTGTTACCAGTCATTTGTTAGATTTCCATCTAACACCACAACATTATCGCAAATTCATTGCACCATGAAGGAAATCCGACTTGGGTTAGCTTTCATTCTAACAACATTGCACTATGACTGAAATCTAACACGTTTTAGCCTTCATTTGTTAGCTTCCAATCTAATACAACCACATGGTCATCAAATACATTGCACCACGAAGTAAATCTAACTCGAGTTAGCTTTCCTTCTAACAACATTGCACGGCGAAGGAAAGGTAACGTGTGTTAGCCTTCATATATCAGCCTCCCATCTAACACAACCACATTGTCATCAAATCTATTGCACCGTAATGAAATGTGACTCGAGTTAGCTTTCCTTCCAACAGGATTGCACGTTGAATTAAAGGTAACATGTGTTAGTCTTCATTTGTTAGCTTCCATCTATTGCACCATAATGAAATCTGAATCAAGTTAGCTTTCCTTACCACACTTTCATTTGTTACCTTTCCCTCTAACACCACAACATTTGTTACCCTTCATTTGTTAGCTTTCCCTCTAACACCAAAAAATTTGTTACCCTTCATTTGTTAGCTTTCCATCTAACACCACAACATTGTCCAAGTCTAAAGTGGCTTATCCAAGTCCAAAACTATGGCTATTGTTTTCACTCAAAGTTGTCCCTGAGAATATTTCCTGAATGAGGTCAAACGACCACTTAAGAAAAGTATTCCTATAACTTTCATTTTACCATTACATAATTTCACCTCACTTAGGTATTTAGATGACCTAGCTTTAACTAGATATTTTCTCAGGACAAAATAACTGATGAACAATAGTGTCACCCCCATTTGTTGCATAACATCACTCTTAAAATTGCAGATGTTATGAGCCCAAATAGTGAAATCCCTTCCTGCATAATTCAACATTGATTTTGTCCCATTCTTTGAATATATACTCATTGTTTAGGTAGGTGATCTAGAAGTGACAGATCGTCTCATTGCCTCTCAAATAGTTTATAAGAGGTGCTATTAATATGATTCATCCATTGAATTAGCATAGGTCGGTCCCCAAAATTTTACTGCCTTTAATATTTATGAGATTTTTTACACAAGTCGTCCAACATAATAAGGCATAGGTCATCTTAGCCATAGATGATTACTTTAGGTGCATGGATTATGCTCATTATTCCAGGTTGTTTGTGCCTGCATTTCATTTCTACTCATCAACTCTTCACTGGAATGTTCATTTCATAACTGGAAGTGACCCACTACTAGTTGTTCTAAAGGGTCGTATATCTTTCTAATATTTTATTTTGTATACTATTATTTATGCGTACCATATTTGTTGATATATTACTATTAATACTCACCATATTTGCTGCCTTGTTTGCTTTGTATACTACTGCTCATGTTGACTATCTTCCGTAATATGTTTTCTTTTACAATGGTGAGGCACCAATGACAAAAGGAGATTGGAAAGGTGGAATCAACCCATACTTGTCCCATCAACTTATATACACCCTCCAAATAAGAAATATGTGTGGCTTCAAGTGGTTAAAAGATAGTAACATGATAGTGTTTATCCTCTACAAGATCTCCAAAGTCCAACTTATATACACCCTCCATCTAAGAAATGTGTGTGGCTTCAAGGGGTTAAAAGATAGTAACATGATTGTGCTTATCCTCTATAAGTTCTCCAAAGTACAACTCTATCTCTAAACAATTTATTTGCGTAGTTGTTAACATTGGAATGGAAGAAAATAGATTACATTTCCTTGGAGTAATTCTTATAATACTATCATTTATTCCTTGTAACATAAAAGCTACACTATTTAGTCCATTGTTGGTGGATATGAGCTCAACTTTCATGTTAGCAGGACCTTCATTTATACTTGGGCAACTTTATTCTCCAATATTTCTCGTTGGTCTTCCAAACAAAGTGACAATCAAGTGAAAATTGATGTTTTCATTGCCATTGTAACCTTTATGTTCCATTAATACATGGATCTAATCTAGCTCCCATGGCCATCCATATGGGCCTTTGATTCAGATTATAAAAGATTCCTTCATAAACCAAGATGCATTAGGACACCTGACATTTGCATCCATACTAGAGCCATGGTTGAGTTCTCTTCTGTTAGGGAAAATTTGAGGTCCCAATAATTCATACATAGTCCAAATCAATTATAGAACCAGGGAATCACCTCAAAGATGCATTGTGAATTGTTGTTCTATAGTGGTAGAGAACACTGCTCAATAGATGCTACAATCTATAAACGCATGTTGTAGAAAAAAAAACAAACTCAATCACTAAATGTCAAAACCTATCACTGTTTTTTCAAAATTCAGAACATGAAAATCTTCTACAATAAAATAGTAATTGTTAACTAAACATAAAAACACTTTATAAAATCCATACCCCTTCTTTTTATCTTTTATAGACTAAGAAGGAGAGTAGGTACAATGAGTTTGGACACATGCACAACATTCCCTCAACTAGAGAGGACCTCATCCATGCAAGCATGCATTTCTCTAGAGTTATGCAACCTTATTTGCATTCATGCCATTAACTAAACTTAGTCACAAGCTACAATTTGAAAATTGCTTAGTACATTGAAACTGACATGTGCAAAACCGCATGCTTTCTTGCAGCTTGCTGATTTTTTTGAATGTATTGTAGAATGACAACTTCTAAATCAAAACATTTTAAGTTTCTATATCAAATTATACAACCATGGGTTTGTGGAAATAATACAAGCCATCTCGTCATATAATTTTTTTAAAGATAGGCTTGTGTAATTAAGGAATATGAAAGGATGTCATTATTGCCTCTGTTGCAAAGGATAAATGACAACGAAAGAGGTACTATATCAAAGATCAAAATTAACAATTTCGACTTTGAGCAAAACCTAGATGATTTGTGAGAGGCTTATCTGAACTGGGATGTGGAGTTAAGGTTAGGTCACATGAGAGCATGTCATTAAGCCCTTGTGATAAGCAAGGATACCTAATATTATCACAATGCCCCATATCAATTACATGAAGCTATTGGATACTTTTTTACTATTGAAAAATCATTTGGCTCGAAGGCAAGACATCTCTTTCAAGTTCCGTCAGATTTCCTAATATCCTAGCTAAATCCTGAAACCGCGCTCTACCTCACAATGGCTAGTAACCCTCTTTGGAACTGGGGGTAAATATTTTCAGTAAGGATTTGAAAGCCCCAAATTCCAGGGGTGAATACTTCAATAAATAAGGCATGTCTTCCTGTCCCATCAAATTTTCTAATATCCTTCCCAAATGTTGAAACCTGGCTCTACCTCAAGGCTCACAGTGGATAGTATCCCCACTAGGCATTGTGGGTAAATATTCTCAGTAATGATTTGAAAGGCCCACACATCAGGGGGAGGGGGGATGGAGGGGTGATTCGCTTCGATAAATAATGCTTGTCTTCTTTCTTTTATGCACTCCCTTTGTCCATCAAGATTAAACTATATATGTCCTATATAATGCAAATTGTTAACCTAGGACTTACATTAGTACAATTGCAAGTGACCATGAACACGACCTTACCTAAATATGTCTATCAGTGCCAAAACTTGTCTAATCATTGTATGCTTACAAATGATTGTCTAGATCTTAAATTTATAGCTCCTGATTATATCATTATGCAAGTATCTTCTAGTGAAGTGAAATGAACACTTGCAATTTCCTTAAAGTATCTTACCATATTAAGAAAAGCAGAAGAAAACAGGGTTTCCTTAAAAAGGTGCGAACCACTCTTAAAACTGAAATACTTTGACATTTCCACTGCAAAACTACAATAGAATTACTGAAGTATCCGCCAACACCTAGTGACTCTAAGATCACAAAGGAAAAAATAAGGATATTAGAACTCTGATTGATAATATTTCATAGAACTGAATGTAATGTGATTGTAAGAAATAGAACACAATTGGAATTAAAAACTATCGCAGTTGTGTAGCAGTTTCCTTTGATTCATTGTTTTGATGCTATATATCACATTACATAAACATGTATCCTCTGATTTGTTGTGTTGGTCTTATATTCTATACAAGTGAATTATACATATCATTTTTCCATTTCTCCACGTATTGGTAACTTCCCATATATGCAGCATAAGCATTCTATCTCAAGACTACATCTAAATCTTGCAGGTTAGGTTGAATGGTACAATGCTCGGAACCATGCATATTTTTTGGGTAATTTCTCTCAAATTATGTACAAACTCAAAAACCATTTTACAGTCTTTTACAGAGAAAATAAAAACCTCTTTTATTTTCTTTTATCTTTTTCTTTTCTTTCTTTTCAAACATTTTGATTGTAGGTTATCTATCTGATGTCTTTTCAGGGAATCAGATGAGAGAAGACAAATGATGTTGAGCCAGATTCTCTCTTCTCAAGCTAGAGAGAGAAGTATGTGCATGTCCAAATATGTATTGTGCTTATGTGTTTCTCTTTTATTTTATTTCAGCAGATCATCATCATGGTTGTTTATCCTACATACCATGTGTATTCTTTATGATGGCATAATTGGAGACAATTTCCTTCTTGTGATGTGTTGCTGATATAAACCATCAATGTATACTCACTAGGTCATATTACAGAGGTTAGTATTCTATGGAAAATTTCATAAAACAGTAGCAAATATAGGAATGACAAGAGATCAAGATATTAATGCTCTCAATTATGTATTCAGTATTCAATTGATAAATATGTCCCATTGATACAATCAGTTGAACACACTATGGGGAATATTCATAAAGTATGTGCATTAGCTCACGAATAACAAAGGCAGACTACTCTGGAATTGTAAGCCAAACAACAATCAATGAGTTTCAAATTTGTATAGTTGTTATATTCATGACATTTGTGAATATTATATCTTGTGATACAGCTACCAATGTGAAACAGATCATGAGTCATTTTACTGAAGCAGTAAAAGTTTGATTTGAGTTGGTCAGGTTCAGGGCTTAAACATAAATCCATGATTTTTTAGGTGCTCCCATTCTTACTGTATCATGGGAGGTCTGTCCTTTACATTACATGAAATTCATACATGGTCCATAAATTAAGGAATAACAGAATGTAAAGGTAAATATAGAGCACACTCCAAGGCAGGCTAGCTTTGGAAACCAAACTCATAATATTTTTCATTGTTATTGGTTTGGGCACATATAAAAGCTACAAAATAATCATGCAATGGCGGGAAAAATTGAAGAGGACAGGATATTATAAAGTGATGAAAATAATATTTAATATAGACACTGATTTACAAAAATAATGTTTCTTCTTTTTTTACTTATATGCCTGGTTTAGCAGATTCAATAGATCAGAGATGCACAATGGCACTCCAACCAAGCTGTTGTTGCCGCAACATCCTTCCCCAAAATTTTGAAGATATTTGGGGCCCCTCCTTCTACACATTTTGTAACAAGTGTTTTTCTTGTCTTTCAGACTTAATTTTTCCCTTTAGCTTGCCGAAATTTTAACACTTGCTTTCCAAAAATTTTCTCTATTATTTTCTCTAAGGCAAAGTTACTTTTTCTCTTCGGCACAATCTTTTAGCCTTAACTCGGACGTTGTGGCACAAATGTTGAGCATAAGTCGGCCGCCCTTCAACACACGTTTTAATCATAAGTCTTCCTCCTTCAGCGCGATT
The DNA here is from genome assembly GCA_027924585.1 of Larix kaempferi. NCBI lineage: Eukaryota > Viridiplantae > Streptophyta > Pinopsida > Pinales > Pinaceae > Larix > Larix kaempferi. The sequence goes on along the minus strand of BSBM01000642.1, from coordinate 613,340 downwards.
TTTAACCATAAATATTCTGCCTTCAGGCACAAGTTTAAATCATAACACTGCTGTCTTTGGTGCAAATTCCAAACCTAACTCTGCCTCTTCGGCGCAAGTTTTAACTCCATTTTTGCCGCTTCCGGTGCTTGAGTCAATTTTGATCTCGGCGCTTTTGGCCGGTTTCCAAGGTCTATTATGGCCGCCTACAGAGCAAGATTAAATCCTCAATTGGCCTCTTGTGGCGCAAGTCCTAAGACTAATTCAGTCGACACCGGCACATGGTTTAGCCTTAAAATCGCCGATGGGTGGATTTTTATGACCAATCTTCCAAAGATTTTTGTTTGGTTTTTTGACTAAGGCAAAACCATATTTTGCATTAAGCGTAGTTTTTAGTGACAACTTTTGCGACAGAAGCGCAGGATTTATTTTATTTTGGCCGACACTGACGGATGGCTTAGCCTTAAAATCGCCGCTACATTCACAATCTTGTTCACTTAGTCATTGGCGCATCTTTTGGGCGGAGGTCCTAATGATATTTTCCTCGCCACGATCACAAGCGCTATGATTAACAATGCCGCTACACCGTTTATACCAAACCATCACAAGGTTTAAAATCAATCTTTGCGCTACGACACAATTTTTAACGATAATTATGCCAACCGTTTGAGACCCATCCAGCGCAAGCCTTGATGATTTTTTCTCCACCAGGGCGCATAAGTTAGCCTTAAAATTGTCGTTGTTGCGCCACTCCCAATCGTAAAGTGTTGCCGGCAGGTCCCACTTATGATCGTGGGGTTTTTAATTATAAGCTTCCCATCCATAGCACAAAGAGTTATGTCTTACTCCTCCGTCAGTGCTACCCTCAAATCTAGTTTTGGCATAGATCTTTCGCATAGATCTTAATGATACGCTCACCGCTTTGGCGCAAGTCTTAAACTTACACTCACCGCTTTGGCACAGGACTTAATGTTGCGATCGCCACTTAGCGAGAAATGTTATATAATGAGGCTTGAGGTGTGCAATGTTCATTTAAAGTTTTGTCAAAATCTATACTTGCGCTATTTCGCTATTGTAGGATGATATGCATAGGAAGTCGGCTAGGCAAAAATAATTGCTCAAGCCTTAGCAATAGACACAACCACTATCAAGTCAATCTGTGAAAGCATGAATTCGTTTTTAAAAAGACAGTCTCAGCGCGAGCAAGGACAATCCTGCGAGAAATGACTCATTGGTCTAGCTATATATGGCAAGAGGATAATCCAGCAGCAGCTAACATCCCTGAGGAAGCAGGTGCAGCAGTAGAAACATCGTAGTCAGCAGTTGAGCCATCCATATCATGATTCGGACCTTCAAAACGAAAGACAGCTGTTATTGTGTCTTTTAAAGAAAAGAGAACGTTATTTCTGTTTTGTTTTAATTTTGTAAAAGACAGCTACATTAAGGGGCTTTGTCTTATAACCCACTAGAAGACAAAATTTTGTTCCCTCCTAGGTTTAGGTTCAGGTTTTTGGGAATATGAGAAGCATTGTAAAATCTATAAAGAGAGTAATGGAGGACAGAATAGGGCCTTTTTGCAAGTGAAAGAAATTTTCTTCCTTGTACATGAACTACTTTGCTACTTGATCCAAGAAACTGGATTTTGCCTAATGGAAGCCTGGAGAGGACATTTTTTTGCCTGGAAATGTGTGTTGAATATTTGTTGGACTATTCCTGTAGCATTGGTATACTATTGTGAGATCTTTCTTTACTATTATGAATTATTTTTGTGTGATGAATGATCTTTCTATTTTCCTGTACAATGATGTCTCTCTTAAATGAGTAATGGAATGTATTCAGTAATTTGAAGCTATCTTCAATATCTGTCATATTCTGCTGTATGCACATCTTTATGATTAAATGGCTATCTATGTGATCTTGCAGTTTATTGTTCGGGTACATAGGGTACCACCAAAGGACCAAACACCAAGAGCAACCACTTGACACAAACAGATCACAGATCAACACACCGATGTTTTGACGTGGTTTAAACCCTCTTGAGGGAAACACTCCACGGCCCCGGCCAAATAGCTTCTACGAGACAATTTATTATGCAAAGAAAGAAAGTTACAAATGAGCTTCTCATAATCAATCAACTAAACAATGACCCTCCATGCTCTTTAAATAGAGATCATGGACCAATCGGGTGTTAAGACACGGATGAAGGTTAGGTTTGATCTAAGAGAAGTTGAACCGTCGGATTAAGTATTTACAAATGCATACTAATGCATACTAAAAAAACACACTATCCCTAACGGATCTATTACACAAGTTGATCTTAACTAACTCCTAAGTGTCTAAAGATCCTAACATCCCCCCTTAAGAAAAACTTGGGATAGGATTGAAGGATTTACAAAAGTGACACTATTAGGAAAAGGAAGGAGGAATTAGAGCCTATCCCCCCTTAATGACAAGTTCCTGAACTCCTAACATAGATCGAAGTTTAGAAAAATTCGCTTCTGTAAGAGACTTGGTGAAGATGTCTGCAACTTGATCATCTGTAGGGCAAAAGAGCACTTCAAGAACATGATCATGAACAAGATTTCTGATGAAGTGCATATGTAGCTCAATTTGTTTGCTGCGTTGATGTAGAACTGGATCTTTGGAAAGCTTGATGACACTTTGATTGTCGCACCAAAGTGGAGTAGGTTGCTGCTGCTCGAATCGAAACTCTGAAAGGATCTATCGAAGCCATAAAGCTTCCTGACTAGCATTAACTGCTGCTCGATATTCTACCTCTGTTGAAGAAAGAGCAAGAGATTGTTGTTTCTTATAAGCCCAAGTAATAGGTCCAGATCCCAGACTGAAAACATAACCTACAGTAGACTTTCGATCATCAGTATTGCTGGCCCAATCTGAATCATTGAAACCAACCAACAAAGGTTTCCCCCCTGTACTGTAATGAATCCCAAACTGAACTGTACCTCGAATATATCGAAGTATTCTTTTAGCTGCTTTCCAATGACTTTCATGAGGTGTTTGCATATAATGGGAAACACAACCAATGGAAAAGGAAAGGTCAAGACGAGAATGAGTCAAGTATAAGAGACTACCAACAAGCTGACTATACAAGGTGGCATCGAATTCAGGTGAAGTACAAGTGGCATAAAGTTTGACTCCAGACTGGAAGGGAGAAGGGGCTGGTGTACAATCTTCCATGTGAAAGTGACGAAGAAGGTCACAAGCATACTTAGACTGAGAAAGAAAGATTCCTTCTTTGGTTTGCAGGAGTTGGAGACTAAGAAAATAATGCAAACGTCCTAAGTTTGACATTTCAAAATTTTGTTTAAGACTGGATTTCACATGGGTTATAAGCTTAGGGTCACTACCAGTAAGAATAAGGTCATCAACATATAGAACAAGTATGATGAGATGGTTTCCTACTTTCTTGGTATAGACATTGGGGTCAGAATGGCATCTAGAAAAACCAGTGTCAAGGAGAAAGTTATCCATTTTGGCATACCAAGCTCTAGGAGCTTGCTTAAGGCCATATAAGGATTTCTTAAGGTGACAGACAAGGCAATCCCTTCAACTTGGGAAAAATCATTGGCAACTAACCTTGCCTTAAGTCTTTCAACACTTCCATTTGATGCATACTTAGTTCTGTAGACCCATTTACATTTGACAAGTTTTCCTCCTTTTGGAAGAGGTACAAGATCCCAAGTATTGTTCGCCATTAAGGAATGATATTCTTCATCCATGGATGCATCCCAATCTGGATTCCCTGAAGCATCTGCAAAAGTTTCTGGATCATGATTCTACGAAACTTGAGCCAAAAGAGAAGAGGCTCACTGAAACTAAGAACATGTTCGACGTTGATTTCTAGGATCACCGACAAGATCACCAACTGCTTCACATGTTGAACGGACCCATCGAGGAAGCACTTGTGTTGGTGCAACTGGAGGAACATGAGCAGGCAGAGGTGGATTTTCATCCTCACTATCATCATCAGACACTGGAGTTGGAAACCTGTCAAGGAAGTTGGAAGAAGAAGAAGAAGGCACAAACGCCGAATCAGGCTCACAGGCCAAAGATGGCATAATCGTCGAGTTAGGCTCCTGGGCCAAGAGATTTTCATCAAATTTAACATCTCTTCTAATGGTTATATCATGAGAATGTGGTTGAACAAGTCTATAACCTTTTACATCTTTAGAATATCCAACAAATATGCACTTTTCACTTTTAGGCTGCAATGCTTTCCTTTTTCATCCGGAATGTGAGCCCATGCTTCACTACCAAACACACGGAAGTGACTTACATCAGGTTTAGTTTTACTCCATGCTTCTTCTGGGGTTATACCTTGTAATGCTTTAGTGGGGGTGCGATTGATTATGTAATTTGCACAATTAATGGCTTCAGCCCAAAATTGAAGACTTAGTCCCTTAGATTGGATCATACAATTAGCCATTTCTTTTAAAGTGCGGTTCTTCCGCTCAGCTACACCATTTTGTTGTGGTGTATATGGAACAATGTGTTGTTGTTGGATGCCTTGTTCAGTGCAGAAAGTAGTGAAATTATTGTTAACATATTCTCCTCCATTATCAGATCTTAACTTAATAATTTGATGACCAGATTGTTTTTCCACAAGGGCCTTATAGGCCAAGAACATGTTAAATACTTCGCTCTTAAGTTTTAGGAAATAAATCCAAGTGCATCTGGTGTAATCATCAATGAAAGTTAAGAAATATTTGAAACCAGAAAAGGAAGCAGATGGAAGAGGACCACACAAGTCACTATGCACAAGCTCCAAGGGAACCAAGGCGTGCCAAGAGGCACGTTTGTCAAAACTGTCCCAATGATGTTTTTCGAGTACACAACCGGAGCAAACACCATCCCTACAAGATACCATCAGAAGACCTGCCACCATATTTTCTTTACATAGTTGTTGCAATGAGCGATAATTTAAGTGACCAAATCGCTCATGCCAAAGTTTGCTCAAGTTATCACTATGAGCAACAAAAACTGAAGGGAAAGGTGATCACCCAAAGTTGTTAAAGTTGTACAACCTAGTAATATCATCAACAATTCCGGTAGCTAGGACTTGTTGAGGATCTTTAAAATCCTTGATTACAACTTGGTGAGGTGTAAAGGTCACAGTTTTACCTTCACCAAAATGAGTGATCTGATAGACTAATAACAAATTGCAGGAAATTCTTGGAACACATAGTACATCACTAAAATGACCATTATCTACTGGAACTGTTCCAGCTCCTACAACACCTAGAGATCTAGCATCACCAACAAATATTTGTTTGGTGTTACGTTCATGCATAGTAGAAAAGATGGCTTGATCCTTAGCCATATGATAAGATGCTCCAGAGTCAATGAGCCATTCATTTGAAGTAGAAGAAGAAGATGCATTATAAGAATAGCCAGAATCACAAAGTGCATGTCCATGAGAGGCATATTCTGAAGATAAATCTAGGCTGATGTGGTGCTTCTTCATTGCTGCTTCCAAGGCTGCCATCTTCTTGAAACACTTAGATTCATCATGATTATCTTTCCCGCAATAGTTGCAATGACGATTAGTCTTCTTGCCTTTTGGCTTGGATCATTTGTCATTTTTTAAAGAAGGAGCTAACTGAGAGGGTTTTGGACCCTTGTTTGACTTATTATTGCGAAAATTTTGTCTCTTGGGAGGCTTGGACTTTTCTTTCTGTTGGGACAATAAGGCTTTCCCAGATGTATCTGCATTGTTGATTATTCCAAGATGAATGAGTTGATCTTGTTCTCTAATCAAGGAATCAAAAAAGGATTCAAGACTAGGCTCTTGATAGCTAGCTGCATTCAATGATGCTTTCATGGAGTAAAATGTAGATACAAAAACAGAATATGCAGGTCCAAGTTTGGAAAGAATATTATAAATGCATTGTTTGTCTTCCCTCTCAATCTTACATTCTGCACATAAGAGTTTAAGAGTTTTGTACTTAGATAAATAATCTTGAATGCATGAAAAGTCACTTGGATTTAAAGAAATCAACTCATTTTTCGAGTTGGTGACCTCGAATTTCATTGTGTTTACCAAACACAGATTCCAACTTGTCCCAAGCAGCATTAGGTTCATCAATTCCAGATATGTGGAATTGCAAATCAGTAGAGATTGACATCCCAATCAATCCACGAGCTTCATCCCATTTTATTTTCTTATCATCAATGGGTTCTTTTTCTTTCCCTGAGGTAATTCTGAAAAGTCCCCTACTTCATAGAACATCCTCCATACGAGATTTCCATGAGAAATAGTTGGAACTGTTAAGTAGAATATCACAAGGGGCGGCCATATTTATAAATTAAAGGCTATAAAAGTAGAAACCAATAGTCTGGATGTGAAGAGCTCAAAAAAATAGGCGGTTTAAAAAAAAACTGCACTGAAAACTGACTCTGTATGATGAAGTTATGCTTGAACAAAGAAACTGTTGAAGATGTTCCTAATGGTGACGTGGCAGCTAGAGAATGTCCAGCAAAAAAAAGAACCCCCCTCTTTCCAAGATGAACCTTTTGACAATCACTTTACAAGAAAGTTGCTTTAAGTGAACCACTTTTGTAAAATAAGTGATTTCACTTTTACAATGATATTACTTTTAAATAGTGCAACAATAAAAAAAACTTAAGTGACTCACTTGTATTTTTATTTTTTATTATTTAAGTGAGATGCACTTTTACAATAAAATAACTTGAAAATAGAAATTGCATGTACTTTTTCTTTTAAAAGTAACTTCCTAAGACTTGAACTCGAGAACTATTAAGGAATAAAGCAACTTTGAACAAAGTGAGCTAGATTAAAAGGTATGTAAAATATGGGAATGAGTAAGGATTTTTTGTTTTGTTTTTTGTTTTACTCTTCTTGCTCGGTTTGCGTGCTTGCCATTTTTCCTGCAAAACAAACCACAAATCGAAACAAAAAAAAAAATTCCACACTTGTGGAATTAGATCATGTTAGCTTTCCCGGAAAGTCTATGTTTTCTCTCTATTTCTGATTTGCATCACTGTAACATTATACCTTCAGATCTAATGAAATACGCATTTCTGGAGCAACCGGGAACGATTTTCGATCAAACAAAAACTATTTCCCAATGGAAACGACGCTCCGGATGCAATGGAACACATCCCATAGCCTAGACATTCACATAAATACTAGAACTAGAAACATTTACGAGTTTCAGCAACAGCAGTTCAAGATCTAGATCATAACCAGAAGCGGCACTTCATAAAAGCTCTGATACCATGTTCAGGTACATAGGGTACTATGAAAGGACCGAACACCAAGAGCAACCACTTCACACAAACAGATCACAGATCATCACACTGATGTTTTGACGTGGTTTAAACCCTCTTGAGGGAAACACTCCACGACCCCAGCCAAATAGCTTCTACGGGACAATTTACTATGCAAAGAAAGAAAGTTACAAATGAGCTTCTCATAATCGATCAACTAAACAATGACCCTCCATGCTCTTTAAATAGAGATCCTGGACCAATAGGGTGTTAAGCCACGGATCAAGGTTAGGTTTGATCTAAGAGAAGTTGAGCCGTCGGATCACTCTATGTCGGGAACATATCATGACCGTCGGATTAAGTATTTACAAATGCATACTAATGCATACTAAAAAAACACACTATCCCTAATGGATCTATTACACAAGTTGATCTTAACTAACTCCTAAGTGTCTAAATATCCTAACATTTATCACTCATCTCTACAGTTTGCTCCTTGCAAGGATAGGTTAAATTTGCTTATACAGTTTTAGATTAATTTAGATTAGCTACCTGCATTTAGGTTATGGCACTTGCATTTCATATTTAAAATAAAATACATAAACGATGGATCAGGCCGCAACCGGTGTAAAGAATAAGAATCTTTAAATCTTACAGTAGCCGGAACTGTTAACTAGACGGGTCCCCAACGCCAAACGGTGAGCGATCTAATTGGGACTGTTTATCGGGGAGAATCCCTTGCTACTTGATGCTGCGATTTTCGGTGCAGCAACAGTTTTGGCGCTAGAAGGAGGGCCACCAGTGCATGGATGATAAAGGAAATTCCTCCATTGGTAGAAACATTACTGGAAACCCGCTTGAAATAGTAATTTCAGACAATCCAAATGTTGAAGTAACAAATCAGGAAAACCTCAATTCTGATTCTGAACAAAAAGAAGCACTATATGCTATACCTTTTACAGAGGTAGAATATCTAAGAAGGCACACACGAGCTTATGTTAGACAATTAGGTGGTTTAAACACAGTAACTTTTCTCCCTAGAAGAAGAAATCCTAGAAGTGAAAGACAATACACCCGTGATTCAATTCTTGTGCAGAACTTTGAAGAACTGGTAGATTTATCGTTGGAAGAGATCACAGAACCTCTAAAAGAAGTTGATCTTGAAAATCAAGAAAGTCTTGAAAATCTACAAAATCTTGAAGATATTTTCACTCCCAAGAATTCTACACCTCACACTCCACATGATTCTCCACCTAATTCTCCACGTACAGCCATGGCTATACCCGCATGGAGGGCCAGACGAGCATTAAATCTAGCTGGACCATTTCACAATCCGCCTAAAAATCCAGAGAAGGTTTTGCCTAAGTACGACCCAGGTAAAGGCATTTCTGCTGAAGATCATCTCAAGAGTTTTTATTTAGCTTTGAATCTTTTAAATGTACAGCATGAAGATGTAGTCTGTAGGCTTTTCCCATATACATTTGAACCGAAAGTTTCTTCCTGGTACTTTAGCTAACAAGCTAGCTCAATCTCAAATTGGGAAGAATTTGAGAATTGTTTTTTAAAGAAATATGGGAATCAGAAAACTATAGCTACACTCAAGAAAGAATTATTGTCCATGAGAATGGAAACGAAAGAAAATGCTCAAGAATTTAACCAAAGGTTCACTACACTATTAAATAATTTTAGTGAAGCAACTAAACCCGCAGAAGAATCTTTAGTTGAATATTATACAACAGCGCTCGATCGCCCCATACCAATGTTTGTTAAAAGAACCAAGAAAACTACCTTAATAGAAAATTTTGAAGAATCTAGGAAGGTAGAGGAAGAAGTAGACAACATTGCTAAACACGCTCTTGATATAGAAGCAAAGCCAACAACTACTAACAAAACCCTGTTGTTAACAAGAAACAAAGAAGAGCCATCAACAGACATGGAAAATGTAGTCAAAATGATGCAAAAGTTGTCAAATAAAATTGTATATCTTGAAAAAGATAAGGAAGCTAGTACATTCAAGAAGCCTTTCAAACCATTCTACAAGAAAAGGGAAGACAATGACCAGCCTCATCCACCTACGAACAACTCCCTTGTTTTAAATCTGAATGAAATAGGAATGGAACATTTCTGTACATTTCATCAAGAACCGCACTTTGAAAAGAGCTGTCCACAATGGATTAATTCTATGAGTTTAGTAATGAACCAAATGCTGGATTTACAGATTCCAGATCAAGATGATCCTCCAGAGGAAAAAACACTTGAAGTAGAGGAACCATCCCCAGATACCACCATGGTATTATGGGCTTGGGTACCTTGAACTGAATTAATAGAATATGATCCTGTGGAGAGCCCAGTCTCTATTGTAAACATTGACACTCGCAGTAAAGGTCCCATTGCAGATCCAATTCTAAGCTCAACTACGCCCAAACCTAAAAGACACATTACAGTCATTCCGCCTCAACCTAAAGCTAACCCAATAGCTGCCAAACAGCCAAACATTGACACAACAGTCCATCAACCAAAAGTCACATTGAGCAAGACAAACAATCAAACGAAACTTGTAAAAAAATGTGATATGGGATATGACATCATTGAAGATATAAAGAAGGTAAAAGCAAATGTTTCATTATTCGATATGTGTAGTTTTCCCCAACAACGAAACATGTTGTTGCAAGTTGTTCAATCCCAACCCAACACTCCATTAACAAACACTCAAGAAGACCTTGAAATTAATGAAGCCAGTTTTGGCGGGAAATCCAAATCCCAAACATTGCCTTTTCTTTTGACTTTTGAAATCTTCAATCACAATGTACATAATTGTCTAGTGGATTATGGAGCATCTTCGAATGTCATGCTTATGAAAGATGTGATTATTAGATTGTCTGCTGATTTTAGAGTGTGTCAGTTCATAGATATAATGGTAGTTGATATTCCGGAAGCTGATTGGGTCATTTTGAGTAGGGACTGGTCTACAAAACTAGATGGTTACTTTGCAACTGATTGGTCCCATTTATGGTTACCATATCAGAATAGGTAGAATCAGATTAAAATTATGAGAGAACCACACATGAAACAAAATGTAACTAAGCTAGAAAGAAAGAACAAAGCTGTAGCCTTCTCATCTTCAGTTTTGGGGATTTATTTCTTAGAAATTGATCCAGGTAACTATCAATCTGAAACTATTAGCCATGAATCAGATAAATAGTCCAATCTCCTTCATTTTTCTCGGCTTGATGATATCGATTGTAACATAGTTAGCTTAGTCACCGACTTAGATCATAAACATACTAACTTAGTTAAATCAAACAATGTTTTTTGGACTTTGTACATTGATGGTTCCAAGACTCTGGAAGGATCCGGAGCTGGTTATATTCTAGTGGATCCTGAAAGTAATAAGTACTTCTTGTCCTATAGATTAGAATTTGAGTGTACTAATAACACTGCTGAATATGAAGCTTTAGTCCACAGATTGAAGAAAGCCCTCGGTTTAAATGTTAAGTACTTAAAGGTTTTTAGTGACTCGAAAATAGTTGTAAGATAGGTAAGAGATACCATTCACTGTCTTTAACGTCATTTGAAAGGTTATCAGGCTGAGGTATGGGATTTAATTATGCATTTTGATGCTTTCAATATAAAATTTGTTCGTAGACTGCAAAATGCTGCGGTTGATTTATTAGCAACTCCGCTTCCAGATTGGTGCCAACTAATAAAAAAGTTCAATTGAACTGGTTTTCAGGCCTTCTGTCCCAGACAATATCACAAATTTCAGTGTTTTCGATGATGACGATCAGATTATCAGTTTTCTAACAAAAAAGACATGTTCCAAGAAGCTGTGATAGACGAAGAAGAGCATGATGTTGTTTTACAAAAGAAAGATGAGGCTAAAGGAAATTTCATCCCCAAAGGGGTGAGGTCACTTGAAATGTTGTTCGATCTGCAGATCAAATTCAAAAGGATAGCAAATTCCAAGACCAGTAGCTCATCTATGCAGCACGAATTAGTAAATCTAGGCATTGAAGCTAAACCTAAATTTGTTAACCTGGGTAAATGTTGTTCACTAGGAGAAAGAGATAAGTTCATAAAGCTCTTTCGACAATATAAGGATGTTTTTTCATGGACTTATGAAGATCTGAAAACATATGACACCCGCATTATTCAGCATATCATAAAAAATGAAGGCAGGCATCATGCCATTTCAGCAACAATTGAGGAGGATGCAACCTACTCTCGAACCTCTGATTCTAAAGGAATTGAATAAGTTACTTGATGCTAAGATAATATTTAAGGTCCGACATTCCGAGTGGGTTGCTAACCTAGTTCCCGTAAGAAAGAATTCTAGAGAGATAAAACCAAATTCTTCTCTACAACATTGGTACATCGTGACAGCCACTTACTATTTCACTAGATGGATAGAGGCTGCCCCATTGCGCAAGATCAATGAAGATGCAGTCATCAGTTTCTTGAAAGAGAACATCATAACTAGGTTTGGGGTTCCAATTTACCTAGTATTTGATAATGCCACTTATTTCTCGTCTTTCAAAATAAATGAATTTGTTTATGAAAGGGGAATTAAATTACATTCTTCGGCCAATTACTTTCCCAGGGAAATGGACTATTTGAATCTTCAAACAAAAAGCTCATCCAAATTCTCAAGAAGACTGTGACTGAAAATCAACGAAACTAGCATATAGCTCTCCCAAATTCCTTATGGAAAGATAGGGTGACTCCAAAGAATGCATTAGGGGTTTCCCCATATGCCCTTGTCTATGGAAAGGAATCCATCCTCCCTCCCAACATCAATATTCCATCCTTGAAATTGTCCCAAGCCTCTTGAGGGATTGGTAGTTAGGTTTTACAATCCAGGATTGACACCCTGCTTCAACTTGAAGAAGCCCTGCAGAAAGCCAAGAACCGATTCCATCAACACGAAGATATAGTCAAAAGATAGCTCGATAAAAACAAATCTGGTAAAAGAAGTTTTGAAGTAGGAGATTTAGTTATGAAATGGGACCATCCTCACGAAGGCAAGGGAATGCACACGAAATTCCAACACTTATGTGTAGGCCCTTACCAAATTTCTGCAAAGCTCGGCCCATCCACTTACAAGCTAACAGACCTCAAGTGAGAGGAAGTAACCCTTCCCCTCAACAGCGTCACCTTGAAACAATAATTTGCATGGTCTCGTTGAGGTTTTCTGTACATAAATAAAGGCTTTGTTCTTTTTCTTTTTTACTATTTACTTTAGTCCCTTGTTTTCTGTTTGTTTCAGCCAAGTTGTCCCCTTTTCTGAATTTTTGAGTTTTCCCTTTCCCCTTTCCTTTGTATAGTTTTTTCCGCTAGCCCTGCAATTGGACCTTTTGTGAAGATAGATCTCTCAAGAAATCTAACAACTCATGAAGCTGGAAATGTACCCTCAAAAGAAAGTTTATGAATGCATTTTGGATTTTGCTGATCATTTTACAGGATGAAGAGATCCTGTTCTGTTGGTTGCATTAAACCCTGTTTAATAGCTGAAATCTATGATTACCTTATCACTATCCTTGGGCTCCATCCAACCTCACATTTATAAGCATCTCAAGAAGATATCTATAGTTGGACCCACGGAAAGGAAGCACATCTTGAAGGAATAGGGTATTAAAATGACTCCATGCTGCAAATCTAAAGCCAAAAGAGCTTATAATCAAGAGTTTGTTTTCCAAAAAAATCTCGCCTCCATTAAAGCATGGTTGAGAACAATAAAGACTTTTAATTTAAGCAGCCACACCAAAATGCCTAGCAGAGTTCTTCTCCATTCGTGAGCAGAAGAAACTAGGAAAATATCCTGCTCACACAAAAGGACATCAATGGATTGAAGAACTCAGGAAAATTGCTAAGTCTTGAAGAAATTTTTCTGGAATACTCACACGACAAAAGTCGCTAATTAAAGAACATCCAAAAGGATGCAAGCATCATGGGAATGAGGAACAAGAGAATATTTTCTATGAGATGTTGTTACAATCCTGTGGAGTTCGACGACAGTGGTCGTCTGAAAGATGGATCTTCTAAAAAGGAACCCCATATTTTCGCCCTTGGAGAGTTTTAAGGATGTCTTTATCGAAGCTCCCCTTTCCCAATGACCAACGGATAAAGTGATCACTTCCTTTTCCGAAATTCAAATTCTTAAGCCGACTGTTGCACATAAGGTGAAAAGCTTTTAAAATTTCCTATGGACGAGAGAGAGTTTTTCAGAGATCTGTGTTCGCCAGCAATTCGCCAATTGTTGTTGCTGCAACATCCTTCCCCAAAATTTTGAAGATATTTGGGGACCCTCCTTCTACACATTTTATAACAAGTGTTTTTCTTGTCTTTCAGACTTAATTTTTCTCTTTAGCTTGGAAAAATTTCAACACTTGCTTTCCAAAAGTTTTCTCTATTATTTTCTCTAAGGCAAAGTTACTTTTTCTCTTTGGTGTAATATTTTAGCTTTAACTCGGATGCTGCGGTGCAAATGTTGAGCATAAGTTGGCCACCCTTCAATGCATGTTTTAATCATAAGTCTTCCACCTTTAGCGTGAGTTTTAACCATAAATATTCCGCCTTCAGGCGCAAGGTTCGATCATAATACTTTCGTCTTCGGCGCAAATCGCAAACCTAACTCTCCCTCTTCGGTGCAAGTTTTAAATCCATTTTTGCTGCTTTCGGTGCTTGAGTCAACTTTGATCTACGCGCTCTTGGGCGGGTTTCCAAGGTCTATTATGGTCGCCTGGGGCCCAAGATTAAATCCTAAATTGGCCTCTCATGGTGCAAGTCCTAAGACTAATTCGGCCGACACCGACATATGGCTTAGCCTTAAAATTGTCGATGGGTGGATTTTTATGACCAATCTTCCAAAGATTGTTGTTTGGTTTTTTGACTAGGGAAAAACCATCTTTTGCATTAAGCGTAGTTTTTAGTGATAACTTTTGCGATAAAAGCATAGGATTTATTTTATTTTGGCTACCACCGGTGCATGGATTAGCCTTAAAATCGCCGCTACATTCACGATCCTATTCACTTGGTCGTTGGCACATCTTTTGGGCGTAGGTCCTAGTGATATTTTCCCCACCGCGATCGCAAGCGCTACGATTAACAATGCCGCTACACCATTTATCCCAAACCATTGCAAGGTTTAAAATCAATCTTTGCGCTACAACGCAATTTTTAATGATAATTATGACGACTATTTGCGACCCGTCCAGTGCAAGTCTTGATGATTTTTTCTCCGCCAGGGCACATAAGTTAGCCTCAAAATCACCGCTATTGTGCCACTCCCAATCGTAAAGTGCCACCGGCAGGTCCCACTTATGATCACGGAGTTTTTAATGATAAGCTTTCCTTCCATAGCACAAAGAGTTATGTCTTACTCCTTCACCAGCGCAACCCTCAAATCTAGTTTTGGCACAGATATTTTGCGCAGATCTTAATGATACACTCACCAATTTGGTGCAAGTATTAAAGTTACGCTCACCCCTTTGGTGCAGGACTTAATGTTGCGATCACTGCTTAGTGCGAAATTTTATATAATGAGGCTTGAGGTGTGCAATGTTCATTTAAATTTTTTTCAAAATATTTACTTGCGCTATTTCGCTATTATAGGATGATATGCATAGGAATTTGGCTAGGCAAAAAGCATTTCTCAAGCCTTACCAACAGACACAGCCACTATCAAGTCCATCTGCGAAAGCATGAAATCGCTTTTAAAAAGATAGTCTCGGCGCGAGCAAGGACAATCCTGCAAGAAATGACTCATTGGTCTAGCTATATACGGCAAGAGGATAATCCAGCACCAACTAACATCCTTGAGGAAGCAGGCGCAACAGCAAAAGCATCGCAGTCAGCAGTTGAGCCATCCATAACATGATTCGGACCTTCAAAATGAAAGACAATTGTTATTTTTTCTTTTAAAGAAAAGACAACGTTATTTCTATTTTGTTTTAATTTTGTAAAAGACAGCTGCGTTAAGGGGCTTTGTCTTATGAATGATCTTTCTATTTTCCTATACAATGATGTCTCTCGTAAATGAGTAATGGAATGTATTCAGTAATTTGAGGTTATCTTCAATATCTGTCATATTCTGCTGTAGCCACATCTTTACGATTAAATGGCTATCTGTGTGATCTTTAGGTGTGTCTTGCAGTTTATCACTCATCTCTATAGTTTGCTCCTTGCAAGGATAGGTTAAATTTGTTTATACAATTTTAGATTAATTTAGATTAGCTACCTGCATTTAGGTTAGGGAACTTATATTTCATCTTTAAAATAAAATATATAAATGGTGGATTGCGCTGCAACCGGTGTAAAGAATAAGAATCTTTAAATCTTACAGTAGTCGGAATTGTTAACCGGACAGATTCCCCAACACCAAACGGTTAGCAATCTAATTGGGACTGTTTACCGGGGAGAATCCCTTGCTTCTTGTTGCCGCGATTTTTGGGGCAACAACAGTTTTGGCGCTAGAAGGAGGGCCACCAGTACATGGATGATAAAGGAAATTCCTCCATTGGTAGAAACATTATTGGAAACCCGCTTGAAACAATGATTTTAGACAATCCAAATGTTGAAGTGACAAATCAAGAAAACCTCAATTCTGATTCTGAACAACAAGAAGCACTGTATGCTATACCTTTTACAGAGGTAGAAGATCTAAGAAGGCACACACAAGCTTATGTTAGACAATTAGGTGGTTTAAATGCAATAACTTTTTTCCCTAGAAGAAGAACTCCTATAAGGGAAAGACAATACACCCGTGATTCAATTCTTGTGCAGAACTTTGAAGAACTTGTAGATTTATCTTTGGAAGAGATCACAGAACTTCTGAAAGAAGTCGATCTTGAAAATCCAGAAAGTCTTGAAAATCTAGAAAATATTGAAGATCTTTTCAATCCCAAGAATTCTACTCCTCACACTCCACATGATTGTCCACCTAATTCTCGACGTACAACCATGGCTATACCCGCATGGAGGGCCAGAGGAGCATTAAATTTGGCGGGACCATTTCACAATCTACCTAAAAATCCAGAGAAGGTTTTGCCTAAGTACGACCCAGGTAAAGGCATTTCTGCTGAAGATCATCTCAATAGTTTTTATTTAGCTTTGAATATTTCAAATGCACAACATGAAGATGTAGTCTGTAGTATTTTCCCATACACATTTGAACCGAAAGTTTCTTCCTGGTACTTTAGCTTACAAGCTAGCTCAATTTCGAATTGGGAAGAATTTGAGAATTGTTTTTTAAAGAAATATGGGAATCAGAAAACTGTAGCTACACTCATGAAAGAATTATTGTCCATGAGAATGGAAAAGAAAGAAAAGGTTCAATAATTTAACTAAAGGTTCACTACACTGTTAAATAATTTTAGTGAAGCAACTAAACCCACAGAAGAATCTTTAGTTGACTATTATACAACAGCGCTCGGTCCCCTTATAGCAATGTTTGTTAAAAGAACCAAGAAAACTACCTTAATAGAAAATTTTGAAGAAGCTAGGAAGGTAGAGGAAGAAGCAGACAACATTGCTAAACACGCTCTTGATATAGAAGGAAAGCTAACAACTACTAACAAAACCCTGTCGTTAACAAGAAACAAAGAAGAACCATCGACAGACATGGAAAATGTAGTCAAAATGATTGAAAAGCTGTCAAATAAAATTGTAGATATTGAAAAAGATAAGGCAACTAGTACATTCAGGAAGCCTTTCAAACCATTCTACAACAAAATGGAATACAATGACCAGCCTCATCCACCTAGGAACAACTCCCCTATTTTAAATCTGAATTAAATAGGAATGGAACATTTCTATACCTTTCATCAAGAGCCACACTCTGAAAAGAGTTGTCCACAATGGATTAATTCTATGAGTTTAGTAATGAACCAAATGTTGGATTCAGAGATTCCAAATCAAGATGATCCTACAGAGGAACAAACACTTGAAGTAGAGGAACCATCCCTAGATACCACCATGGTATTATGGGACTGGGTACCTTTAACTAAATTAATAGAAGATGATCCCATGGAGAGCCCAGTTTCTGCTGTAAACATTAACACTTCAGTAAAGGTCCCATTGCAGATCCAATTCCGAGCTCAACTACGCCCAAACCTAAAATACACATTACAGTCATTCCACCTCAACCTAAAGCTAACCCAACAGCTCCAAAACAACCAAACATTGACACAACAGTCCATCAACCAAAAGTCACATTGAGCAAGACAGACAATCAAACAAAAGTTGTAAAAAAATGTGATATGTGATATGACATCATTGAAGATATAAAGAAGGTAAAAGTAAATGTTTCATTATTCGATATGTGTAGTTTGCCCCAACAACGAAACAAGTTGTTGCAAGCTGTTCAATCCCAACCCAGCACTCCATTAACAAACACTCAAGAAGACCTTGAAATTAATGAAGCCAGTATTGGCAGGAAATCCAAATCCTAGACATTGCCTTTTCTTTTAACTTTTGAAATCTTCAATCACAATGTACATAATTGTCTAGTGGATTCTGGAGCATCTTCGAATGTCATGCCATAGTTGATCTGTAAGAAGATTAACGGTCAACCAATTCCATCTCCTGCTCAGATTATTTAGCTGGATAAAACTATTGTTAAAGTAATTGGAGAAATGAAAGATGTGCTTATTAGATTGTCTGCTAATTCTAGAGTGTGTCAGTTCATAGATATAATGGTAGTTGATATTCCAGAAGCTTATGGTTTGATTTTGAGTAGGGACTAGTCTACAAAACTAGATGGTTACTTTGCAATTGATTGGTCCCATTAATGGTTACCATATCAGAATAGGTAGAATCAGATTAAAATTCTGAGAGAACCACACATGAAACAAAATGTAACTCAGCTAGAAGGAAAGAATGAAGCTATAGCCTTCTCATCTTCAGTTTTGGGGAATTATTTCTTAGAAATTGATCCGGGTAACTATCAATCTGAAACTATTATCCATGAATCAGATAAACAGTCCAATCTCCTTCATTTTTCTCGGACTGGTGATATCGATTGTAACATAGTTAGCTCAGTGACTGACTTAGATCATAAAGATACTAAATTAGTTAAATCAAACAATGTTTTTTGGACTTTGTACTTTGATGGTTCAAAGACTCTGGAAGTATCTGGAGTTGGTTGTACTCTAGTGGATCCTGAAAGTAATAAGTACTTCTTGTCCTGTAGATTAGAATTTGAGTGTACTAATTACACTGCTGAATATGAAGCTTTAGTCCACGGATTGAAGAAAGCCATCGGTTTAAATGTTAAGTACTTGAAGGTTTTTGGTGATTCGGAAGTAGTTGTAAGATAGGTAAGAGATACCATTCACTCTCTTTCACCTCATTTGAAAGGTTATTAGGCTGAGGTATGGGATTTAATTACACATTTTGATGCTTTCAATATAAAATCTATTCCTAGATTGCAAAATGTTGCGGTTGATTTATTAGTAACTTCCGCTTCCATATTGGTGCCGACTAATAACAAATGTTCAATTGAACTGGTTTTCAGGCCTTCTGTCCCAGACATTATCACAAATTTCAGTGTTTTCGATGATGATGATCATATTATCAGTTTTCTAACAAATGAATACATGTTCCAAGAAGCTGTGATAGACGAAGAAGAGCATGATGTTGTTTTACAAAATAAAGATGAGGCTAAAGGAAATTTCATCCCCAAAGGGGTGAGTTCACTTGAAATGCTATTCGATCTGCAGAGCAAATTCAAAAGGCCAGCAAATACCAAGACCAATATCCCATCTATGTAGCACGAATTAGTAAATATGGGCACCAAACCTGAACCTAAATTTGTTAATCTTGGTAAATGTTGTTGACCGGGAGAAAGAGATAAGTTCATCAAGCTCTTTCAACAATATAAGGATGTTTTTGCATGGACTTATGAATATATGAAAACATATGACACCAGCATTATTCAGCATATCATACCAATGAAGGCAGGCATCAAGCCATTTCAACAGCAATTGAGGAGGATGCACCCTACTCTCGAATCTCTGATTCAAAAGGAATTGAAGAAGTTACTTGATGCTAAGATAATATTTAAGGTCCAAAATTCCGAGTGGGTTGCTAACCTAGTTCCCATAAGAAAGAAGTCCAGAGAGATAAAACCAAATTATTCTCTGCAACATCGGTACATCTTAACAGTCACCGACTATTTCACCAGATGGACAGAGGCTTTCCCATTGTGCAAGATCAATGAAGATGCAGTCATCAGTTTCTTGAAAGAGAACATCATAACTAGGTTTGGGGTTCCAATTTCCCTAGTATTTGATAATGCCACTTATTTCTCATCTTTTAAAATAAATGAATTTGTTTATGAAAGGGGAATTAAATTGCATTATTCGGCCAATTACTACCCCCAGGGAAATGGACTAGCTGAATCTTCAAACAAAAACCTCATCCGAATTCTCAAGAAGATGGTGATTGAAAATAAGCGAAGCTAGCATATAGCTCTCCCAAATGCCTTATGGGTAGATAGGGTGACTCCAAAGAATGCATTAGGGGTTTCTCCTTATGCCCTTGTCTACGGCAAGGAATCCATCCTCCCTCCCAACATCTTGCTTCCATCCTTGCAATTGTCCCAAGCGTCCTGAGGGTCTGGTTGTCATGTTTTACAATCCAGGATTGACACCCTGCTTCAACTTGAAGAAGCTCAGCAGAAAGCCAAGAATTGATTCCAGCAACACCAAGATATAGTCAAAAGATGGTTCGATAAAAGGAATTCTGGTAAAAGAAGTTTTGAAGTAGGAGATTTAGTTTTGAAATGGGACCATCCTCATGAAGGCAAGGGAATGCACATGAAATTCCAACACTTATGGGTAGGCCCTTACAAAATTTCTACAAAGCTCGGCCCATCCACTTACAAGCTAACAGACCTCCAGGGAGAGGAAGTAACCCTTCCCCTCAATGGCCTCGCCTTGAAACAATACTTTGCATAGTATCGTTGAGTTTTTCTGTACATAAATAAAGACTTTGTTCTTTTTCTTTTTTACTTTTTACTTTAGTCCCTTGTTTTCTGTTTGTTTCATCCAAGTTGTCCTCTTTTTTGAATTTTTGAGTTTTCCCTTCCCCCTTTCCTTTGTATAGTTTTTTCCGCTAGCCCTACAATTGGGCCTTTCGTGAAGATAGATCTCTCAAGAAATCTCACAACTCATGAAGCTGGAAATGTACCTTGAAAAGAAAGTTTATCTATGCATTTTGTCTTTTGCTGATCATTTTACAGAATGAAGGGATCTTATTCTATTGGTTGCATTAACCCCTGTTTAATAGCTGAAATCTATGATTACCTTATCACTATCCTCGGGCTCCATCCATCCTCACATTTATAGGCATCTCAAGAAGATCGCTGTAGTTGGACCCATGGAAAGGAAGCACATCTCGAAGGCATAGGGTATTAAAACGACTCCATGCTGCAAATCTAAAGCCAAAAGAGCTTATAATCAAGAGTCTGTTTTCCAGAAAAATCTCACCTCCATTAAAGCATGGTTGAGAACAATAAAGACTTTTAATTTAAGCAGCCAAACCAAAATGCCCAGTAGAGTTCTTCTCCGTTCATGAGCACGAGAAACTAAGAAAATATCCTGCTCACACAAAAGGACATCAATGGATTGAAGAACTCAGGCAAATGGCTAATTCTTGAAGAAATTTTTCTGGAATACTCACACGACAAAAGTCGCTAATTAAAGAACATCAGAAAGGATGCAAGCAGCAT
Source organism: Larix kaempferi (assembly GCA_027924585.1). Taxonomy (NCBI): domain Eukaryota; kingdom Viridiplantae; phylum Streptophyta; class Pinopsida; order Pinales; family Pinaceae; genus Larix; species Larix kaempferi. The sequence goes on along the minus strand of BSBM01000642.1, from coordinate 592,381 downwards.
GGGAATGAGGAACAAGAGAATATTGTCTATGAGATGTTGTTACAGTCCTGTGGAGTCCGATGACAGTGGTCGTCTGAAAGCTGGATCTTCTAAAAATGAACCCCATATTTTTGCCCTTGGAGAGTTTTAAGGATATCTTTATCGAAGCTCGCCTTTCCCAATGGCCAACAGATAAAGTGATCACTTCCTTTGCTGAAATTCGAACGCTCAAGCTGACTGTTGCACATAAGGTGAGCAACTTTTAAAATTTCCTATGGACGAGAGAGAGTTTTTCAGAGATCTGTGTTTGCCAGCGATTCGCCAATTGTTGTTGCTGCAACATCCTTCCCCAAAATTTTGAAGATATTTGGGGCCCCTCCTTCTACACATTTTGTAACAAGTGTTTTTCTTGTCTTTCAGACTGAATTTTTCTCTTTAGCTTGGAAAAATTTCAACACTTGCTTTCCAAAAGTTTTCTGTATTATTTTCTCTAAGACAAAGTTACTTTTTTCTCTTCGGCACAATTTTTTAGCCTTAATTCGGACGCTGCGGCACAAATGTTGAGCATAAGTCGGCTTCCCTTCAGCACATGTTTTAATCATAAGTCTTCAACCTTCAGCGCGAGTTTTAACCGTAAATATTCCACCTTCAGGCGCAAGTTTCGATCATAAGACTGTCATCTTCGGCGCAAATCACAAACCTAACTCTGCCTCTTTGCCGCAAGTTTTAACTCCATTTTTGCCACTTTCGTCGCATTATTCAACTTTGATATGCATGCTTTTGGGTGGGTTTCCAAGCTCTATTATGGCCGCCTACGGCGCAAGATTAAATCCTAAATTGGCCTCTCGTTCTGCAAGTCCTAAGACTAATTCGGTCGACACTGACTCATTGTTGAGCCTTAAAATCACCGATGGGTGGATTTTTATTACCAATCTTCCAAAGATTTTTGTTTGGTTTTTTTACTAAGGCAAAAACATCTTTTGCAATAAGCGTAGTTTTTAGTGATAAATTTTGCGACAGAAGTGCAGGATTTATTTTATTTTGGCCGACACCGGCACATGGCTTAGCCTTAAAATTGCCGCTACATTCACGATCCTATTCACTTGGTCATTGGAGCATCTTTTCGGTGCATGTCCTAGTGATATTTTCCCCACCACGATCACAAGCGCTATGATTAACAATGCCACTACACCGTTTATCCCAAACCATCGCAAGGTTTAAAATCAATCTTTGCACTGCAACGCAATTTTTAATGATAATTATGCCGATCATTTGTGACCCGTCCAGCGCAAGTCTTGATGATTTTTTCTCCGCCAGGGTGCATAAGTTAGCCTTAAAATTGCCGCTATTTCACCACTCCCAATTGTAACGTGCCGCTAGCAAGTCCCACTTATGATCGTGGGGTTTTTAATTATAAGCTTCTCGTCCATAGCGCAAAGAGTTATGTCTTACTCCTCCGCTGGTGCAACCCTCAAATCTAGTTTTGGCGCAAATATTTCGTGCAGATCTTAATGATATGCTCACCACTTTGGTGCAAGTCTTAAACTTACACTCACCACTTTGGTGCAGGACTTAATGTTGCGATCGCCGCTTAGCATGAAATTTTATATAATGAGGCTTGAGGTGTGCAATGTTCATTTAAAGTTTTGTCAAAATCTTTACTTGCGCTATTTCACTATTGTAGGATGATATGCGTAGGAAGTCGGCTAGGAAAAAAGCATTGCTCAAGCCTTAGCAACAGACACAGCCACTATCAAGTCAATCTGCAAAAGCATGAAATCGATTTTACAAAGACAGTCTCGGCGCGAGCAAGTACAATCCTGCGAGAAATGACTCATTGGTTCAGCTATATATGGCAAGAGGATAATCCAGCACTAGCAAACATCCCTGAGGAAGCAGGTGCAACAGCAGGAGCATCGCAGTTAGTAGTTGAGCCATCCATAGAATGATTCGGACCTTCAAAATGAAAGACAACTGTTATTTTGTCTTTTAAAGAAAAGCAACGTTATTTCTGTTTTGTTTTAATTTTGCAAAAGACAGTTGCGTTAAGGGGCTTTGTCTTATTACCCACTAGAAGACAAAATTTTGTTCCCTCCTAGGTTTAGGTTTAGGTTTTTGGGAATAAGATAAGCATTGTAATATCTATAAAGAGAGGAACAGAGGACAAAATAGGGGCTTTTTGCAGGTGAAAGAATTTTTCTTCCTTGTACGTGAACTACTTTGCTACTTGCTCCAAGAAACTAGATTTTGCTTAATGGAAGCTTGGAGAGGACATTTTTTGCCTGGAAATGTGTGCTGAATGTTTGTTGGACTATTCCTGTAGCATTTGTATACTACTGTGAGATCTTTCTTTACTATTATGAATTATTTTTGTGTGATGAATGATCTTTCTATTTTCCTGTACAATGATGTCTCTCTTAAATGACTAATGGAATGTATTCAGTAATTTTAAGCTATCTTCAATATCTGTCATCTTCTGTTGTAGGCACATCTTTATGATTAAATGGCTATCTGTGTGATCTTTAGGTGTTTCTTCCAGTTATTACTCATCTCTACAGTTTGCTCCTAGCAAGGATAGGTTAAATTTACTTATATAGTTTTAGATTAATTTAGATTAACAACCTACATTTAGCTTAGGGCACTTGCATTTCATCTTTAAAATAAAATACATAAATGGTGGATCCGGCCACAACCGGTGAAAAGAATAAGAATCTTTAAATCTTACGGTAGTTGGAACCGTTAACCCGACGGATTCCCCAACACCAAATGGTGAGCGATCTAATTGGGAATGTTTACCGGGGAGAATCCCTTACTGCTTGATGCTGCGATTTTCGGGGCATCAACACAATCCTTGCAGCAACTCTACATCTTCTCCAATCCGCATTGCATCTCTCTACATTCATGTCCAATTCTTTCACTGGTCCCTCCAAATACCAATTGTCTATTGATACTAAAGACATATGCAAGATACCCAGGGGTGCTTAAGAAGTAAGCATGTGCACTGAAACTAGTTTCTTAACTCGTTTAGAGGATAAAAAAAATTCATTTTGATAGAGGATATGGCCATACATGGACCAATTCCACTTGGCAGCAAGGGAAATTCCAATTTGGGAGATTATACAAACAGTAAGTTGGTGGAGCTTTGAAGTTTCAGCCTCATGTATCATCTACCATTTAATCATGTTTTCTAAGGCTATGGTCCATCGCTCCTCACTTGATTACAATGTGTTAAAGGAGCAGCCAAGTTCTACAATTCCAAAAGCAACTATTAAAGCACTACGCCCTCATCAATAGTGAAGATCTCCTCCCTAGCAGCCTAGAACCCATCCTTACCTCCAATGTCCAAATAATCACTCAGATGCACTGTCCTAGTCCTCTCAACATATCAGTCAAAATCAAGTGCATATTTAACTATATGTTCATCCTATTCCACTAGCATTGAATGACTCATGGGCTCTGGCCTATGTAGAAATCCCATGTGGGATCCCTCCCACTAATGACAGATCTCACACATCACAACATGCTATCAAATATATTGTATATTCTCTTAAGACTAAGGTAATCTATCTGCAAAATGGATGACCTCTACTATCGGAGCATTGAATGCAACTACATACATGCAATCCATCCACCACTCATCATTCAACATTCTCTACAACTTTTCCCCTCACTTGTCTCAAACTCTTAACATCTGGACATATCACCAGATAGTAGTTGTAAGCTATAACCAACATGGATAACCCATCCAATCATATCAATGTCCTTCTGTAAAAACGTAAAAGTATAATTCATGAAGATAATGCAGGGTCCAATAAATGAAGTCGATTTTCATGACTTTTTATTGTTGCAAAGGGTCACAACATGCACATGTTTTCGTCTAGATATGTTGTATGAGGGTTTGAATAGCCTCAACCGATGCCCAAAATGCACCAGAACTTGGATTTTGTTATGTTTGCCAAAACAAGCCCACATTCAACCCATATTTGCTTTTCAGGGTGTGAAATTAACCTAGTTTTGTTATATGCTGCTAATTCATGTCCATATTTGTTGATTTAGCATTGTTTTAGCCTTTAACTTCCTCAAAATTGCCTAGTTCTACTTCTGTTATGCTATATTTTCTAACAATCAATCGATAATTAGGAGTAAGTGTTGTTTTAGGGATAACAAAGTGTACTCGGAAAAAAGACATATTTGACATTCAACATTTCAAAACGTTAACACCAATACTGACAAATTACAACAGTAGTAAATCAATTCATAACAACCCATATTTACAACATTTGGAACACCTAAGAAAGAAGTCAAGATGGCAATTGCCTTAAATGAACTGAAAATGACATTTTTGAGTACTGTAGCAGCTTGTTTGCTGCCTAGAATTGTCGTACATAGCTATAGATGAGAAATGGTTTTTCCACAACAGTTCTGCCCTCTGTTCACACTACATAAAGATGATATTCACTGATAAATGCACCCAGTTGGTAATCTATTAATGAAAATAGTGCCCACCGTCTTTTTATGCAGTCCCCAACACTAGCCGTTGCCCACAAGAAGAATACAACTCCCTCACAATGATCTCGACCTCTTCAAGGAGAAGTTAGCATCAAATCTAAAGCCACGGCCCCACAAAGAAAGCACTCAGTATAGAGCTAGAGAATCGGCCCGCGACGAGGGAAGCTCAACCCTCTATACACCAGACAACAACAAATATAGAATGTAAAGATGAATAAATTGAATGAAAATGGCTGAATGAATTGATGACCAGCTTGGATTCAAAGATTACTTTGATGAATTTCTAGAGGAAATTGAATGGTTTGCACAGAATCAAGGTAGTCGGTCCTGGATTCGTTTGGGAAAAGATTATGTTTTTGTTGTTTTTGCATTTTGATTTTGTTTTATTTTTTATATTTTCCCATTTAATGTTTATTCTATTTTTTATTTTTTAGTATTTATTATTTATGTCTTTTTCAATAGATTAGAGATGCACAATGGCACTCCAACCAAGCCTTGCAGCAACTCTACATCTTCTCCAATCCACATTGCATCCCTCTACATTCATGTCCAATTCTGTCGCTGGTCCCTCCAAATACCAATTGTCTACTGAGACTAAATACATATGCAAGATACCCAGTGGTGCTTAAGAAGTAGGCATGTGCACTGGAACTGGTTTCTTAACTCGTTTAGAGGATAAAAAAAATTCATTTTGATAGAGGATATGGCCATAAATGGACCAATTCCACTTGACAGCAAGGCAACTGGCAATTTGGGAGAGTATACAAATGGTAAGTTGGTGGAGCTTTGAAGTTTCAACCTCATGTATCATCTACCATTTAATCGTGTTTTCTAAGGCTATAGTCCATCGATCCTCACTTTCCTACAATGTGTTAAAGGAGCAACCAAGTTCTACAATGACAAAAGCAACTATTAAAGAACTACGCCCTCATCAATAGTGAACACCTCCTCCCTAGCAGCCTAGAACCCATCCTTACCTCCAATTTCCAAACAATCAATCAAAGGCACTGTCTTATGCCTCTCAACATATCATTCAAGATCAAGTACATATCTAACTATATGTTCATCCTATTCCACCAGCATTGAATGACTCATGGGCTCTGTCCTATGTGGAAATCCCATGTGGGATCCCTCCAACTAATGACAGATCTCACACAACCGAACATGCTATCAAATATATTGTATATTCTCTTAAGAATAAGGTAATCTATGTACAAAATGGATGACCTCTACTATCGGAGCATTTAATGCAACTACATATATGCAATCCATCCACCACTCATCATTGAACATTTTCTACAACTTTTCCCCTCACTTGTCTCAAAATCTTAACATCTGGACATATCACCATATAGCAGTTGTAAGTTGTAACCAACATGGATGACCCATCCAATCATATCAATGTCCTTCTGTAAAAACGTAAAAGTATAATTCATGCAAATAATGCAGGGTCCAATACATGAAGTCTATTTTCATGACTTTTTACTGTTGCAAAGGGTCAAAACATGCACATGTTTTCATCCAAATATGTTGTATGAGGATTTGAACAGCCTCAACCGATGCCCAAAATGCACCAGAACTTGGATTTATTTATGTTTGCAAATACAAGCCCAGATTCAACCCATATTTGCTTTTCAGGGTGTGAAATTAACCTAGTTTTGTTATTTGCTGCTAAGTCATGCCCATTTTTGTTGATTTAGCGTTGTTTTAGCCTTTAAAATTCCTCAAAATTGCCCAGTTCTACTTCTATTATGCTATATTTGCCAACAATCATCCGATAATTAGGAGTAAGTGTTGTTTTAGGGATAACGAAGTGTACTCAGAAATAAGACATATTTGACATTCAAGATTTCAAAACGTTAACACCAATACCAGAAAATTACAACAGCAGTAAATCAATTCATAACAAGCTAGATTTACAACATTTGGCACGCATGAGAAAGAAGTCAAGATGGCAGCTTCCTTAAATGAACTGAAAATAACATTTTTGAGTGTGGTAGCGGCTTGTTCGCTGCCCAGAATTGGTGTACATAGCTATAGATGAGAAATGGTAAGGGAAAGCTACAGAATAATTGTGCAATGGCGGGAAAAATTGAAGAGGACAGGATATTATCAAGTGATGAAAATAATATTTAATATAGACATTGATTTACAAAAATAATGTTTCTTCTTTTTTTACTTATATGCCTGGTTTAGCGGATTCAATAGATCAGAGATGCACAATGGCACTCCAACCAAGCCTTGCAACAACTCTACATCTTCTCCAATCCACATTGCATCCCTCTAAATTCATGTCCAATTCTGTCACTGATCCCTCCAAATACCAATTGTCTGTTGATACTAAAGACATATGGAAGATACCTAGGGGTGCTTAAGAAGTAAGCATGTGCATTGAAACTAGTTTCTTAACTCGTTTAGAGGATAAAAAAAATTCATTTTGATAGAGGATATGGCCATAAATGGACCAATTCAACTTGACAGTAAGGGAACTGGCAATTTGGGAGAGTATACAAATGGTAAGTTGGTGGAGCTTTGAAGTTTCAGCCTCATGTAACATCTACCATTTAATCGTGTTTTCTAAGGCTATGGTCCATTGATCCTCAATTGCCTACAATGTGTTAAAGGAGCAACCAAGTTCTACAATGACAAAAGAAACTATTAAAGCACTATGCCCTCATCAATAGTGAACACCTCCTCCCTAGAAGCCTAGAACCCATCCTTACCTCCAATTTCCAAATAATCAATCAAAGGCACTGTCCTAGGCCTCTGAACATATCAGTCAAGATAAAGTGCATATTTAAAAGTATGTTCATCCTATTCCACCAACATTGAATGACTCATGGGCTCTGGCCTATGTAGAAATCCCATGTGGGATCCCTCCCACTAATGATAGATCTCACACAACACAACATGTTATCAAATATATTGTATATTCTCTTAAGACTAAGGTAATCTATCTGCAAAATGGATGACCTCTACTATTAGAGCATTGAATGCAACTACATACATGCAATCCATCCACCACTGATCATTCAACATTCTCTACAAATTTTCCCCTCACTTGTATCAAACTCTTAACATCTGGACATATCACCATATAGCAGTTGTAAGTTGTAACCAACATGGATGACCCATCCAATCATATCAATGTCCTTCTGTAAAAATGTAAAGGTATAATTCATGCAGATAATGCAGGGTCCAATAAATGAAGTCGATTTTCATGACCTTTTACTATTGCAAAGGGTCACAACATGCACATGTTTTCATCCAGATATGTTGTATGAGGGTTTGAACAGCCTCAACCGATGCCCAAAATGCACCAGAACTTGGATTTTGTTATGTTTGCAAAAACAAGCCCACATTCAACCCATATTTCCTTTTCAGGGTGTGAAATTAACCTAGTTTTGTTATATGCTGCTAATTCATGCCCATATTTGTTGATTTGGTGTTGTTTTAGCCTTTAAACTTCCTCAAAATTGCCCAGTTCTATTTCTGTTATGCTACATTTGTCAACAATCACCCGATAATTAGGAGTAAGTGTTGTTTTAGGGATAACAAAGTGTAATCAGAAAAAAGACATATTTGACATTTCAAGATTTCAAAATGTTAACACCAATACCAAAAAATTACAATAGCTGTAAATCGATTCATAACAACCTATATTTACAACATTTGGCACAACTAAGAAAGAAGTCAATATGGCAGCTTCCTTAAATGAACTGAAAATGACATTTTTGAGTGCTATAGCGGCTTGTTCGTTGCCCAGAATTGGTGTAGACAGATATAGATGAGAGATGGTTTTCCCACAACAGTTTTGTCCTCTATTCACACTACCTAAAGATGATATTCACTGATAAATGCACCCAACTGGTAATCTGTTAATGAAAACAGTGCCCACCATCTCTTTATGCAGTCCCCAACACTAGCCACTACCCACAAGAAGAATACAACTCCCCCATAATGAACTCGACCTCTTCAAGAAGAAATCAGGATCAGATCTAAACCCATGGCCCCACAAAGAAAGCACTCAGTCCAGAGCTAGAGACTCGGCCCTCCACGAGGGAAGCTCAGCCCTTTATACACCAGACAACAACAAATAAAGAATGGAAAGATGAATAACTTGAATGAAAATGGCTGAATGAATTGATGGCCAGCTTGGATTCAGAGATTGCTTTGATGAATTTCTAAAGGAAATTGAAGGGTTTGCGCAGAATCAAGGTAGTTGGTCCTGGCTTCGTTTGGGAGAAGATTTTGTTTTTGTTGCTTTTGCATTTTGATTTTGTTTTATTTTTTATATTTTCCCATTTAATGTTTATTCTATTTTTTTATTTTTTAGTATTTATTATTTATGTCTTTTCCAAAGGTTAAACATTTCACATTATCCACCTCTTTCAAATTTTCATAATTTGAATCTAGTTAGGAATTCATTTTTTTTAATAGAAACATATAAAGATTTAAATTATAATAAAAAGGTTGTGCACAGCTATATTTAGTATAGGGCAAAAACATAAGACTGATTTTTGAAATAGTTTGAGAGGCAGTAACCAAAATCTACAGTACCCTGGATCTAGAGCAGTTTCTAGTTTGCTTCATAGATTAAACCATTACATAGGAGGGATAAACCCTTACAAACTAGAAGTTTAGCAAAATGCAAAAAAAAATTCAAACAAGGTGATAAAAAACCAACCCTGTTATTTATGCTTGCTTTGGAGACCATTAACATAGGTTGCAGGATAGAAGTTTACTCCATTAGGCAAGCGAACTTTGCTGGAGAATCTTGGCAGTTGCTACATTGTGTCATCTTTGACATTTTCAGGACTTCTTCTTTGATGGTGTCCACCACGCCCATCAATTCTATCAAATTTCTTTCTAAATCGTCAATATGAGAATCCTGGCATGTGAGCTACTATGAGATGTATCACATATCATTAGTGGTTTCACGATGTGCCTTTATCCCAACGCAGACAGCCTCATAAACCTTGTGCAAATGTTGTTTAAAATCCTCAATACTGGCTTTTAGAAAAGCCATTCCTTTTTCCAGTCCCGCCATTGCTTCGGGGGATGGATGGCATGTCTGGAGTCTTTGAAGACCATAAGGTCGACAATGTTTAAGCTTGAAGCAAGTTCCATGCCATGTAGGAGAGCCAACCATTAAGCCTCATTATTTGTTCTTTGGCCCAAACGCTAAGCAAATGAGCTAACTATTTTTCCTCCAAGATCACAAATGATCCCACCACACCTGCCTCCCCTGTATCTAGTTAGGGATTCTTTGCCAATATTGTAATTTTGGATTTGATGATAGCAATGATGCTTTATATATGTAAATTTATTGGAAGTAGTGTATGTCATTATAGAAACTCTACACTATTTAGTACCATATTTAGTACATTATCTAGTACACTATCTAGTATTTGCATGTATTATCATGTGAGAGGCTCGTGAACCTTTGAGAAAGGACACAATACTCATTGTTGGGGTGAGTTTTTCAAGTGGAGGATAGATATGTTAGAGAAAGGGCGAGTTCTTGGTTAGATGACCAATTTTGACTAGCAAAGACAATGATCTTCAGTGTGGGGCAACATATATCCTAGTTGGGAATTACTACTAGTATGTCTTTAGGCATCGTGTCAACTGGTATGGGTCGTGGGGACTGAACAAGGCCATGGTTCTAATTTTTTGGCAGATCATTCACAATAGGGACTGTATTTTATAGCTTGGTTCGTTGTTGTCACCTCACCAATGCATTTTTTTACTTTTGTGGGGAAACCAAATGCATCATTAGGAAATGTACCATTGCATCTAGATGTTGTTTGAAATAAAACATCATGTCCAAGTGTTTCTTGAGGCAACACACCTCCCTTGGAAGCTTACATAAGCAACACACTATGGTTGGAGGATTCGAGGTATAACTTGTTTCCCAATAATTATTCATTGTCAACGTGATTCATCTCAAGATCTTTGGGGATTGCTTTCTTCACTGGAGGATTATCTGATAAAAAATTCCTATGTTTAAGCTTCTTACAACCAATGTAACCATAGGGATATCAATCTATGTATTGGATCCTCCTTATGAGTCGTAGATGTCTTTATTCCCTTCTGGAACATTCAATTTCAATTTTGGATTAAAGAGATGGTTGCTTTTACTACATAAGTGGATTGAAAACCCTTGAATACCCTTACTGCACCTAGAAGGTTCTATTTACAAATTTATTTAATAAAAAAATTGAATGTTGAAAGGAGAACTTCTAAAGACAACAATCCAGTGGTGAAGATTTCACCAGAACTAACCTTTTTTGGATTCATCTAACCACTTCACAATTACTTCATGCTCGAGATAAAATAAAAAGGTGAACCCATTGAATCATATATAAAATGGCCAAAGAATGATACACATATACCCACATGACAAAATTTCCCCAACTAATCTATATGGATACCAACAATGCATATAAGTGGCATCGACATGAGTCTACCATCACAAGGATGATTCATTATAGTATTTACTGAGAAGGATGGACAATTCATGTAATGATGCACAGTAAAGTGATTATATCGTCAATGCAAGGGGAAATCCACATCATAGACTTATAATGCCCATTGAGGAAAATGGCACATATTGGAAACAAACAATAGTATGGTAATGACTTGGGAAGTTTTTGATTCCATTGGTTTACATAATATTTCAAGTTCATGTTAGGTGTAATGGCCCTCACATGTCATCCCTTTTGCATTCCCATCTAGATGAATGACAATTTTCTTTAAATAGATTGTATATTGATTCAAGTAAGGGGATTAATTGTTGATGGGCATGGGTTGTTGAGATATTGTAACTTCAAAGAATATTATAATTGTACTTTATTATTCCGGAGATGTTTCATTCCTCCGTAAAGATCTTATTGTATATCCGGAGATGTTTATTCCTCCGTCAGAATGTGGTAACTCGGGTTATTAGACTTCCCTAGTGGAGGTCGGCCCTTTATGTGTTATGTGGGTCAAAGGGTTATTAGACCACCCTAGAGAGGTTGGCCCAGTTAGTTGTAGTGGGGTATTTAACCCATTGGTTAAATACGAGCCTACGTGTACTTGTGTAAAATACATATCAGTGAAGTGTATAAATAGAGGAGGTGTGTTCCTCATTTGATACACTCACTCATTCAAGGGAGGCGCACTTTTGGAGGAGAGGTCTGCTATGGTGGAGAAAGAGATCATGTCTTTGGTTTGCATCTTTGTATATTGCTGGTCATCTATATTGAGGAAGCTTTACTGGGTTTTCTACCCCATGAGGGTTTCCCAGGATAAATCTGTGTCTCTTTTGTTTATGCTATGCTTGTCGTTTCTTCAGTGATCCTGTATATGCTATTATTGTGAAATGGAATGTAATGCTGCTATTTTCTGTCTTAGCATATTGAATTTTAACATGGTATCAGAGCTAACCTGAAGGAAGACAAGGTATGGCACTAACAACACTTGCTTTCCTTACGACAATATGAAGGCTAGGGTTTTATATAGAAAAAACCAGTCATCGTAGCACTTTCGCTCTAAATCCGTTTTGGAGAATTTTTCGGATCTGAAATTGTTACAGGACGAAGATTAAATCTCCAGGTACCTTGTGTCCAAAGGACAACCTCTAATTCGTTGTACTTTGTGATTTATGATCTGTACAATATAGGGCTTCTGCCTCTTCCAGATCTGAGTCAAAATCCGGTGACCTTGGGAAAAATGTCATATCTTGGGCTAGGAAGCTCCAAATGAAATTTCATAAAAAGTGACAGGTAGTACACAGTCTGTACTATCGCAGAAAACGTTTTCAGAGGCCGAAGTTGAACCAGTGACACGTGGCACTCCGTACAAGTGAGCTCTCCTGTATTATCCCATAAACAGGTCATGTTGCGACATTTGGCATAACTCTCTCTCAGAGAATCCAATTGAGGTCAGACCTGTCAGGATGGAAAGGTAACAGGCCGAGATATCTCAGAAAACTTTTTCAGAGGCCGAAGTTAAAAAAGTGATACGTGGCACGCCGTACAAGTTCGCTCTCCTGTTTTATCCCAAAACAGGTCACGTTGCGACATTTGGCATAACTCTCTCTCAGAGAATCCAATCAAGGTCAGACCTGTCAGGATGGAAAGATAACAGGTCAGGCTATCTCAGGAAACCTTTTCAGACCCTGTGGATCAAAAATTTTGGAGTTACACCAGAAACAATCAGGTACATATTTCTGTCAAAACAGAATTATGTTTTGGTACCTTCATTCATGGCTTCCGGAATTTAGGGCTTTGAAGAAAGTTGGAATTTTTGTAATCGGAGACCACGGATGGATGATACTCATCAAAATAGAAATTTAGAGACCAATATCAGAATTTTTGGTTGGGCAGAAGGCCGGGCTTGATTAGACCCTAGTTCGGGACTTTGATCAGAAAAGTGGAAAATTAGGGCTTCTGTAAAAATGGGAATTTTTGAAATCTGTGACCACGGCTGGAAGATCCTCAGAAGAATAGAAGCTTAGAGCTTTGGATCATACATTTTGATTGGGTAGAAGAGTGGGCTTCATCAAACCCCAGTTCAGGGTCACGTCCAGTGAATCCGGAACTTTCAAAGACAATTTTGAGGGGTCAAACTTTGGAGATTTCAAAACTGAAGTATGCTAGTTTGATCAGCTCAGCAAGACACATCCTTCCATCCATTCAAAAGTGTGAAAGTCAAATATTGAATTTTTAGAGTTTCGCTAGCAAACACTAATCAAGCTCCAGATCAAGTTTCAGGGGGAGTTGAGGCTAAGACCTTACATAAGAAGACTACAAAAAGTCTCGACAGGTATGACTTAAGGAGGTTCAGGTACATTACAAAAGACAAATCAAGTTCCATGACCATGACAACATGAAGACAAAGACTCACGAGGTATGTATGACTTTGTTATATTATGCTTAACCTATGAGACATGCAGGTTCTAGCTCAGGATCTCTAAATCATTGAAGAGATTGTTTAGGTATGTTGTACATAACCAAGTAGGTATACTAATCCGGGTATGTTTCCCATGAATCTTACCTTGTGTTAGGATCCCTTATATAAGTATACTTGGAATGATTGGTTATGCTTGTTCATAAAGTTAGTAATCAAGGGATTATGCATATTATATCTTTTATCTTGATTGATGATATGCATGAGTAAAAGAAGACTTCCCTGAAATCTTGAATACTAATGTTTATTAACTATAATCATGACTATACATTTTCAAGATTATTTAGTACTATAATGTTTTGATAGCATTTAGAATATACTAATAAGTGTATGTTTGTGCATGAGATCATGAGGATGACTCTTGAGCATGCACAGTGGTACAGAATGAATAGAAGTTCAAAAGACATACAGAAGATCAAGCGGGAGGCAACCACACAAACATAAAAGATAAGTACTTGAGTTGTTATTTGAAATAGTAAATGATATTGCTTGTATTCATATTTGTGTTCCTAGAATATATTATGCTGAGTGTAAACATTCATAGAGCATTGAACAGTGTACTACTAATATGCATATGATTGGTAAGTTGGACAAACATTTCATTGTTGCTTGTCTAGAATGAAACCTCTTTGCTGACATGCTGAGAGCTGTGCACACTCTCAATAGCATGTTCTGGTAGAGATGGAAGGCATCTAGATAGCCACTGTATGCATACAAGATATGGGAAAGTGTTGTACCAAAGTATTGGTCAAAATAGTTGCATAACTATGTAAATGATATCTGTATGCATAATAGGTTATCATGATTACATGATTATGAAGTATTACTAATCATGTACTTAACTTGTTTTGTAGGAAAGATCATGAAGAATGATGAACACCAAACAAGTGATGGATGTTCAACAAGAAGATTTACAAATCAAAAAAAATATAGAAGGCTCATGGCTAGAAGATTCTCTTAGAAAGAGGAAAGAGAACCTTAACAAGATGTTTTGCTCCAAGGGACTAGATAAGACCATTTCCTTAATAATGTTCTGCATGGGTTCCCAGGATCGGTAGTAAATTGATGAGCTTAATGATCATCATGGGTGATGTGGAATGCAAGAAGGAACTCACCACAGAGTTCAAATGATTTTGAGGCTCATATTAGTAGACCCATTTGACGAGAGATGGCACAGATAGATATGCAGAAGATCACTCAATGCTGAGTGTGAATAATGGACAATTGACAGCTTTATGACAAAGCTTGGGATTTACCAGAAGTAAAGATGTCCCTAACCTTTACCTTAAGGTTGTGGATAATGAACCTATCATACCATTATTACATGACGATGATCTCTTTCTGACAAGGAATGAGAAACAGATCATGAAAATGGCTACAGAAATAAAAATGAAAGATCTCAGATTAATGCACTACTTCTTAGGTCTAGAAGTATGGCATGATCCAAAAGGAATCTTTTAAATCGAGGTAAGTATGCTGTGAAGTTTTTAAAAATATTTGATATGTTGGAGTGTAAAGCCATGGCCACTCCCATGGACTCCAACTTGAAGTTATTAGTTAATAACTCATCGGATTTAGTGGACCTAACCCTATATAGACAAATCATTGGGCCAATGATGTATTTAACAAACACTAGGCCAGATATATGCTTTGTTGTAAATACCGTAAGTCAGTATCTAGTAGAACCTAGAAAGGTTCACTTAATAACTACAAAGCTTGTAGTGAGGTACCTCAAAAGGTACTTTAGATTTTTGGTCTATATTATCTTGGAGGTCATGAACTCCGTTTACATGGTTACTCAGATTCTGATTGGGTAGGAAGTGTCTCAAACAGAAAGAGTACATCAGGTGGATGTTATAGTCTTGAATCTACCATGATCTCATGGTTCAGCAAGAAACATTCTAGTATGGCTGTCTACTCTGCCAGCTGTGAAGCAGTATGGCTTCAGAAGCTTTTATATGGAGTGTTTGACTTAGAAATGGATCCCACTGTGATTATGTGTGACAATCACAGCTGCATTAAGATGACTCAAAACCCTGTGTTCCACGATAAGTCAAAACACATAGAGATCCGGTACTTCTATATACGAGATATGGTGCAAAGAGGAGCTATCAAGCTTGTATATATATAAGCACTAAGGATCATTTTGATGATATCCTGACCAAGCCTCTGTCTCGAGTAAAGTTTGAACACTTCCGAGACAAGCTTGGTGTAGTTCAGAAGAACCCTCCTCGAAAGGGGGAGTAGCACAGTATGAGACAGACAAGCCTATATCATCAATGATGAGGTTACATATTTTTTTCTTTGCACTTACTCACCTAGAATTATTTAGATTTAGGACTCTTATATTCTTTATTTTTATGATTAGATGTATACATACTTTTGACGATAGATGTATACATGTTTTGATGTTGATGATACATGTTGCGGTTATACATGTTTTGATGTTGATGATACATGTTATGGTTATACATGTTTTGATGATGATGATACATGTTGTGGTTATACATGTTTTGATGTTGATGATACATGTTGCGGTTATACATGTTTTGATGTTGATGATACATGTTATGGTGATACATGTTATGATGATGAGGATACATGTTCTTGATGAACATGTGAGGGGATTGGATCATCCCTGGACTTTCAGTCCTAAAGAGAGCCGTAGACATGAGGTCTCCGAGAATGAAGTCCTTAGTGGACAGTTGAGGGGATTGGATCATCCCTGGACTTTCAGTCCTAAAGAGAGCCGTAGACGTGAGGTCTCCGAGAATGAAGTCCTTAGTGGACAGTTGAGGGGATTGGATCATCCCTGGACTTTCACTCCTAAAGAGAGCCGTAGACATGAGGTCTCCGAGAATGAAGTCCTTAGTGGACAGTTGAGGGGATTGGATCATCCCTGGACTTTCAGTCCTAAAGAGAGCCGTAGACATGAGGTCTCCGAGAATGAAGTCCTCAGTGGATAGTTGAGGGGATTGGATCATCGCTGGACTTCCAGTCCTAAAGAGAGCCGTAGACGTGAGGTCTCCGAGAATGAAGTCCTTAGTGGACAGTTGAGGGGATTGAGATCATCCCTGGACTTTCAGTCCTAAAGAGAACCGTAGACGTGAGGTCTTCGAGAATGAAGTCCTTAGTGGACAGTTGAGGGGATTGAGATCATCCCTGGACTTTCAGTCCTAAAGAGAACCGTAGACGTAAGGTCTCCGAGAATGAAGTCCTTAGTGGATAGTTGAGGGGATTGGGATCATCCCTGGACTTTCAGTCCTAAAGAGAACCGTAGACGTGAGGTCTCCGAGAATGAAGTCCTTAGTGGACAGTTGAGGGGATTGGGATCATCCCTGGACTTTCAGTCCTAAAGAGAGCCGTAGACGTGAGGTCTCCGATAATGAAGGGATTGGGATCATTCCTGGACTTCAGTCCGAAAGAAGAGCCGTAGACGTATGTCTCCGATAATGAAGGGATTGGGATCATTCCTGGACTTCAGTCCGAAAGAAGAGCCGTAGACGTATGTCTCCGATAATGAAGGGATTGGGATCATTCCTGGACTTCAGTCCGAAAGAAGAGCCGTAGACGTATGTCTCCGATAATGAAGGGATTGGGATCATTCCTGGACTTCAGTCCGAAAGAAGAGCCGTAGACGTATGTCTCCGATAATGAAGGGATTGGGATCATTCCTGGACTTCAGTCCGAAAGAAGAGCCGTAGACGTATGTCTCCGATAATGAAGGGATTGGGATCATTCCTGGACTTTAGTCCGAAAGAAGAGCCGTAGACGTATGTCTCCGATAATAAAGGGATTGGGATCATTCCTGGACTTCAGTCCGAAAGAAGAGCCGTAGACGTATGTCTTCGATAATGAAGGGATTGGATCATTCCTGGACTTCAGTCCGAAAGAAGAGCCGTAGACGTATGTCTTCGAGAAAGAAGGGATTGGATCATTCCTGGACCTCAGTCCGAAAGAAGAGCCGTAGACATATGTCTTGGATAATGATAGGACTAGATCGTCCCTGGACTTCGGTTCAAAAGGTACATGACTGGTTTACATCATTCCTTGACGATGTTGATGATCGTGATGCTCGTATGATGATGATGCTGATGATCGTATGATGATGATGCTGATGATCGTGTGATGACGATGCCGATGATCATGTGATGACGATGCTGATGATCGTGTGATGACGATGCTGATGATCATGTGATGACGATGTTGATCATGATGCTGTTGATCGTGTGATGATGATGTTGATCATGATGCTGTTGATCATGTGATGATGATGTTGATCGTGATGCTGATGATCGTATGATGACGATGCTGTTGATCGTGTGTTGACGATGCTGATGATTGAGTACTATCAACTCTGATGATGTTGATGTTCCAGTATTGAAGATGTTCCACTAACTGGTTGAGTTACTGATGATGTTGAGAAAGCTTCCAATGATTTATAGATGTATCATGTATGATGTTGATGACTCCTTTCTCGTGCAGGTGCTGTTATAATATCCTTCTTGTTAAGGGGGAGTGTTGAGATATTGTAACTTCAAAGAATATTATAATTGTACTTTATTATTCCGGAGATGTTTCATTCCTCCGTAAAGATCTTATTGTATATCCGGAGATGTTTATTCCTCCGTCAGAATGTGGTAACTCGGGTTATTAGACTTCCCTAGTGGAGGTCGGCCCTTTATGTGTTATGTGGGTCAAAGGGTTATTAGACCACCCTAGAGGGGTCGGCCCAGTTAGTTGTAGTGGGGTATTTAACCCATTGGTTAAATACGAGCCTACGTGTACTTGTGTAAAATACATATCAGTGAAGTGTATAAATAGAGGAGGTGTGTTCCTCATTTGATACACTCACTCATTCAAGGGAGGCGCACTTTTGGAGGAGAGGTCTGCTATGGTGGAGAAAGAGATCATGTCTTTGGTTTGCATCTTTGTATATTGCTGGTCATCTATATTGAGGAAGCTTTACTGGGTTTTCTACCCCATGAGGGTTTCCCAGGATAAATCTGTGTCTCTTTTGTTTATGCTATGCTTGTCGTTTCTTCAGTGATCCTGTATATGCTATTATTGTGAAATGGAATGTAATGATGCTATTTTCTGTCTTAGCATATTGAATTTTAACATGGGTAAGGGAATCAATGGAATTATCCAATGAGGTCAGGGCCAAGATCTACAAGGCCAAGTTTATTTGCCCAATCAAATATACCTCATGGGTATCTAACCAGAATTTCCCCATGAACAAAAAAAAGGGCATCATTCATGCTTGTACTAATTTCCATGATTTGAACCAATATTTCCCCAAAGACACCTTTCCTATGATCCCTTAACTGACCAGATTATCTATGCATGTGTTAGGCATCAATCCCCCTCCCTCGTAGATGGATTGGTAGGGTATATTCAAATCTAGAATATTAACCATGAATATTAGTATTTCAATAGGTTTCCTCATTTGTTTCTAGACACTTGGTGTCTACCTAAAAGCATTTCTCATTAATTATCTCAACTTCAAAGGTCTAATTCATACTAAACTATTGGGTGTTTGAAAGTTACAATACTTTCTCATCAAAGGACTTGTCATCTAGTGAGACGGTGTCATCAAAGAATGATACACATATACCCACATGACAAAATTTCCCCAACTAATCTATATGGATGCCAACAATGCATATAAGTGGCATCCACACGAGTCTGCCATCACAAGGATGATCCATTATAGTATTTACTGAGAAGGATGGACAATTCATGTAATGATGCATAGTAAAGTGATTATCTAGTCATTGCAAGGGGAAATCCACATCATAGACTTATAATGGCCATCAAGGAAAATGGCACATATTGGAAACAAACAATAGTATGGATATGACCCGGGAATTTTTTTATTCCATTGGTTTACATAATATTTCAAGTTCATGTTAGGTGTAATGGCCCTCACATGTCATCCCTTTTGCATTCCCATCTGGATGAATGACAGTTTTCTTTAAATAGATTGTATATTGATTCAAGTAAGGGGATTAATTGTCGATGGGCATGGGTAAGGGAATCAATGGAATTCTCCAATGAGGTCAAGGCCAAGATCTACAAGGCCAAGTTTATTTACCCAATCACATATAACTCATGGGTATCTAACCAAAATTTCCCCATGAACAAAAAATAGGGCATCATTCATGCTTGTACTAATTTCCATGATTTGAACCAATATTGCCACAAAGACAACTTTCCTATGGTCCCTTAATTGACCAAATTATCTATGCATGTGTTAGGCATGAATCCCTCTCCCTTGTAGATGGATTGGTAGGGTATAATCAAATCTATAATATTAACCATGTATATTAGTATTTCAATAGGTTTCCTCATTTGTCTCTAGACACTTGGTGTCTACCTAAAAGCATTTCTCATTAATTATCTCAACTTCAAAGGTCTAATTCATAGTAAACTATTGGGTGTTTGAAAGTTGCAATACTTTCTCATCAAAGCCTGGACTTGTCATCTAGTGACACGATGTCATCAAAGAATGATACACATATACCCACGTGACAAAATTTCCCCAACTAATCTATATGGATACTAACAATGCATATAAGTGGCATCCACATGAGTCTGCCATCACAAGGATGATCCATTATAGTATTTATTGAGAAGGATGGACAATTCATGTAATGATGCACAATAAAGTGATTTTATTGTCAATGCAAGGGGAAATCCACATCATAGACTTATAATGGCCATCAAGGAAAATGGCACATATTGGAATCAAACAATAGTATGGATATGACTTGGGAAGTTCTTGATTCCATTGGTTTACATAATATTTCAAGTTCATGTTAGGTGTAATGGCCCTCACATGTCATCCCTTTTGCATTCCCATCTAGATGAATGACATTTTTCTTTAAATAGATTGTATATTGATTCATGTAAGGGGATTAATTGATGATGGGCATGGGTAAGGGAATCAATGGAATTCTCCAATGAGATGGCATGGGAAAACTGGGATGGTTCCCTCAATGTGCTAGTGGATAAAAATCCAACAATTCTTACCTCTAGTTTTCAGATCAGTCCTAACTGACATATACCAGGCTAGGGAAATGCCTACAGAGGCTCTCTATTTCTAAATCCAAATCCAAGTAGAGCATCATGAACAAAATAATTTATATGGAATAACAACTTCAACTTCAACAGATGGTGGTGTTCATATTAGTCATGCTCCACCAGTGAATTAAGCGTCAAACTCGAACATCAATCTACGCAAGCCATAAAGATACCATTGAAAATCAAACTAAATATCAACATGTAGAAAATTTCTCATAAGACTCACAATAGAAGAGGAAAACGTTTCCAAAGTTCTACATTCATTGTGAGTTTTTGTTGCAGAGAGAAAACCATGAGTAATGAACTGCTTCAAACTATGGCATCTTTCAAGCAACCCTCCTATCCATAAAACATGGACCAATAAAACATGTATGTCATACCCACAACAACTGATAAGGAATAATTTTCGGTCTCTTCACTCCCATTTATGCTGACACAACATGTGTTGGACAAATAAGTTGGTCGTATATAGCTATCAGAAAAACAAAAGCACGCCAAAGTATAATTGTCTACATACTTCATTAAGTTTCAGTGAATTTATTTGACCACGCTTCTAAAATGATAGGTAGTGTCCTGGTTCAAGGTTAGGGAAAAAAGGAAAGTTGCAAAGGGAGATAGATTTAGTTAAAAATACAACCCTAAACCACTAGACTAGGTATCAATGGGTTTCCTACTCAAATTCAAGAATAATCATAGAAGGCTATAACAAAAATCCTTGTTACTTGAGAAGGTTCTAACAATAACCCTTATTATATTGAGTTTGTAAATGTTCGACTTCAAGAGAGTGAAATGATCTCGATATCCTCTAGGAGTCCTTCCCTAATGTTGACTTTGACTAGATTCCATGCCCATTGCATATAATTAGATTAAGTGTCTCATCCTCCTTGGACCAGGTGGATGAATCTCCCTACCATCTTGCCAATAAAATCCAACACTTCTGCATGCCATACAATTGGTGGAAGGCTCGGTAAAATGGTCTTGAATTGTTGCATCATTATCGACTATCCTTGAAATTCAAAATGAACTGGCCATTTTAACAATACCATTCCGAATGGACCTCACATCCAATTTTGAATTAGTCTAGAACAATAAACCTATCCGTATTCGATCTAATTATGAAATTAAACCATCTAGTCGATAATAAAGGTTTGATTTATTTATTGGCAATAGCCATAGAAAATTTTAGAAGCCAATTATAAGGTTTTGAATATCTCGCCCTTTCCATTTCAATGATGGAAAGCCCCAAAATGGATTTCGTCCTTGAAATGGTTCATTTTTCCTTTTCCTTTAAAATAAAATCTAATAATTTTACCCTCGATTTATTTAAAAAATATTATTAGAAACAAATTGCCCCAATGCCAAAAGGATTGTGGCATAGAAAGACCCGTGAAATCCTTCATTCCCTGCTAAATCGGTTAAAGCCGTCTTAAACCCTCGTTTGCCCCAAATTTTTGCTTCATTCCCCCGATTTGCCTTAGTCCGTATATAATCCATTTACACATCAGAGGAATGAATATGTTACCAGGTGAAAAATCGCGGGTGTTATGATTATTTGCTGAATCTAGAGTTTGCTCTGTGGTGGAATCAATATGCACACATGAATCAGGGTTAATCTGTTTTTCTCAAAGTTTACCAGCTGAAAAATGTGGATGTTGTGATTATTTCCTGAATCTGGAGATTGCTCTACCGTGGACTCAACATGCACACGTGAATCAGGGTTAATCTGTTTTTGCTCAACGTTTCTTGGGCCCACAGCCCGTGCAACGTTTACAAGTGAGTAACATACCTTGAACGCAGAATCAGGCAGATTTCCATGCTAACAGACTCTATGATAGCCTCCATTTGAGATTCAATAAACTCACAGAGTGTCACTGGATAACTTGCAGTGTCTTTTAACTGATCAACAATCTTCATTTGTTCATGATTGATGAGTAATCTTGATTTGTTGCAATCTTCAGTTGTAATCTTGGACTCCTGACAAATCTTCATATTCACCTAACGAATTAGGTTTCCAGCAGATACAATACACCAACCTCAAGTAATGCTCGTGTTCTAGGGTCATCCAATATTTAAAGGCTATAATCGTTGAGATAGTTCTCCTTGATTTAGAGATAGTTCTCCTAGACTTTGGTGATTATCTTCAAGGAATTCCTTGCTTCAATCTATCTTTTTGAACCCTATGACAACAAATGTCTAGAGCACCTTTCTCTAAAAAGTTCCAATGTTGTTTCCACAGCTAGATTCACCACAGTTACATGTCGACACTATTATGAAATCCACTAGTCTTTATTAAGATCATACACAAGAGCATATAGTTCAGAAGGATGGCATGAATTGGAGCCCAATACATTAGCTATGACTATAATGAAACCCTACACCTATTACAAGTCTTATTAAGATAAAACTAAATTTGTGACATGTCTCTCCATTGATGAAGCTGTGCACTAAATTAAAAGTGGACAGATCTTCAAACCCAAAGATGATCACAGGCATATCATGGGTGCCTCTTTACAAGTGGATTTCCATGCATATGACAAGATTGCATAAAGATTATGGGGATACAATATGTCTTGTCCATAAGCAACTTCTTATGACAGGAATAGAAAGCTTAAACTGACATATTACATTCTTATGGCTCTCAGTTCACAGAGGCTGATCCCTTGGGTGATTATTTACAGTACTTCACTACTTCCCCAATAACTTACTCCACAAAAACCCTTACTGACTAGCAAAGACCCTTCCAGTTTGGATTTGTTTCCATAAATATCCAAATTCTCAACTTTGGTTGTTGTCACCATTCTAGGGAACTTCAATGCATGTAAATGGAATAACCAATGTTCCATTTATGATGTATCATGCAACCTTCTACAACTTTACATGTTGGAGCAAAATTACTTGAACTTGATGGAGTTGATGCAAAAATCCATTGACCACACCAATTTAGCTTACAGTAAGTAATTGACCAATTTCAAAAGTTTGGAGGAAATTTTTTCTTTCAACAAGTTGAAGGTGCAAGTTTTATCAATTATGGTATGATTAATCTCTCTATTGCATTTGGGATTTCCAAACTTTAGTTATACCCGACTCCAATCTTCTAAGATCACACATACCCGTCTTCAAAATTCCCTTCAAACAACAATCAAACCCTACTATGTAGCTCACCACTCTATGACCCTCATTTTTTTTTATCATGAGCTTCATCCCAAAAGTCTATACCTAGAATTTACAAGAGAACCACTCTAACTTTGGTTAAATTCATAATGTCAAGTAGCATGTTGTTAAGTTGAAGTCAACAATTGTTTTCCCATTGCTATGGGAGTAGCAGGTTATAAATTCAGACTAAGGGAACTACACCAATCCATTTATAATAAAGAGCTTGTATGACTTACCTAAAGCAAGGAAATGGTGCACAAGGCATCTAAACAACTACACTTTGAATGTCTTGCAAATCCATATTTTGAAGAGTCGAACTCTTGGAGTCATGTTGATATACCGTTGAAGTGGAAAACATTGCTAGATCATATGTTGGAAAGAAGGAAATTATGATTGAGTGCCTTGAGGAGTATTTTCAGTTTTTTTTTAGTTTGTCAAATGTAGTGTGGATGATGGCAACCTATAATCATGTCGATATATGTTAAAGTTAGTGCAGCTGCGAGACCCATTCTAAGAGAGGATGGTACCCTAGTCAGTTAACTAGGGTTCCTGGTCAAGTTAACCAGGAAGAGTAGAGAGTAAGACCCTAGAAGGTACCCTAGGGACCCCAGCTGTCTCATGGGGTTCTTGGCTAGGGTCCAAGTAGGTTTATGCCATGGCAAAGTCCCTAGCAAAGTCCTTCCATTGCTTGACGTCAAGGGATACCTGCTGTTTACTTTTGTTTTTTGAAGGCCTCCCACTTGTTAAACCTTCCAGACCTGATCTGAAGATAATCTTTGAGGGTTTATGCTTTTCTAATCTAAGCCTTCAGCCTTGGAAACTTTACCCAGCCATTCGTGAGCTTTGTTGAGCAGCTGTGGGATGATTTAACCTGTGGCCATTCTTGTTAAATTATGTATATCATATCTATCCTGAACCCTTACCGCTGAAACTCATCTTGATTAGATTCCTATTGCTGATAACAAATAATCAATGGTGTGGATATTGCCTACTAGCTGAATTTTCCTCTAGAGGATGATTTTGTAAAATGTACATGGTTGTTGTTGGCAAAAATGTAAAATCCCTAAAAAAATCTAAGATTCCTTATACACTAGATGCTCATGGTCAGGTTTCCAATCAAATATTAGTACATCCCTCATCAGACTGTTTGTTGGTAGTGGTTAACTTTTTCCATCATTAAGAGTCTAAGGTGTGGCATCTATCAACCCTGGATTTACCTATTTTTCCTCATGTACAGAGAGCAAGAAGTTAAATCGATCCAATATATGTATAATGTACTAGCGTTTGAAGTGTTAAAGATAATGCAGTTGTGATAGCAACTCTCTGAGAGGATGTCACCCTCGTAAGTTAACTAGGGTTACTGGTCAGTTAACAATGTAGTTTAAGTCCCTAACAGATATCTAGGCCCCTAGCAATTATCTAGGGATTTTGGTCTGGGACCAAGCAGTACAAGCCATGGTAAAATGCTTCTTGTTTACTTTTGGTAAGCCTTGTGTTGGCTTAGTCTTGTGTTGACCCTTCCCTTTTTAGCCATATGTGTTAGCGCCCCCCTTGAGTCTGTCATCTTACCCACCTTCTTGTCTTATATGAAACCCTCTCCTAAATTTGTAATGACGTCATAACATTAAATTATATTTTTTATGTGGAAACTCTCCTAAAAGTATGACATCTTGGCTGTAATAGAGTAACCGTAATGCCATCAAAGAAATAGAAGGAGAACTTTCTAGGAGATCATTGAGAAGCTATTATTAAATATAAGCATAATCTTTCATTTTGTCAAGTATCATCAAGCTATATCAGCTCTGATTTGTGGCAGATTGTTCTTGGGTTTTTCGGCTCACTTGTTCAGGGTGACTACATTGAGACTAAGGGAACTACACCAATCCATTTATAATAAAGAGCTTGTATGACTTACCTAAAGCAAGGAAATGGTACACAAGGCATCTAAACACTATACTTTGAATGTATTGCAAATCCATATTTTGAAGAGTTGAACTCTTGGAGTCATGTTGATATACCATTGAAGTGGAAAACATTGCTAGATCATATGTTGGAAAGAAGGAAATTATGATTCAGTGCCTTGAGGAGTATTTTTAGATTTTTTTTTAGTTTTTCAAATGTAGTGTGGATGATGGCAACCCATAATCATGTCGATATATGTTAAAGTTAGTGCAGTTGCGAGACCCATTCCCAAAGAGGATGGTACCCTAATCAGTTAACTAGGGTTCCTGGTCAAGTTAACCAGGAAGAGTAGAGAGTAAGACCCTAGAAGGTACCCTAGCGCCCCCAACTATCTCCTGGGGTTCTTGGCTAGGGTCCAAGTAGGTTGATGCCACAACAAAGTCCCTGGCAAAGTCCTTCCTTTTCTTGACGTCAAGGGATACTTGCTCCTTACTTTTGTTTTTTGAAGGCTGCCCACTTGTTAAACCTTCCAGACCTGATCTGAAGACAATGTTTGAGGGTTTATGCTGCTTTTAATCTAAGCCGTTTGCCTTGGAAAATTTACCCAGCCATTCGTCATCTTTGTTGAGCAACTGTGGGTTGATTTAACCTTTGGTTATTCTTGTTAAATTATGTATATTAGATCTATCCTAAACCCTTACCGCTGAAACTCATCTTGATCAGATTCCTATTGGTGATAACAACTAATCAATAGTGTGGATATTGCCTACTAGCTGAAGTTTCCTCTGGAGGATGATTTTGTAAAATGTACATGGTTGTTGTTGGTAGAAATTCAAAATCCCTAAAAAAAATGAGATTCCTTATAGACTAGATGGTCATGGTCATATTTCCAGTCAAATATTAGTACATCCCTCATCAGACTATTTCTTGGTAGTGGTTAACTTTTTCCATCATTAAGAGTCTAAGGTGTGGCATCTATCAACCCTGGATTTACCTATTTTTCCTCATCTACAGAGAGCGAGAAGTTAAATCGATCCGATATATGTATAATGTACTAGCGTTTGAAGTGTTAAAGATAATGCAATTGCGAGAGAAACTCCTCGAGAGGATGGCACCCTAGTCAGTTAGCTAGTGTTCCTGATCAGTTAACCATGTATTTTAAGTCCGTAACAGATATCTAGGTCCCCTAGCAGTTATCTAGGGATTTTGGTCTGGGACCAAGCAGTACAAGCCATGGTAAAATCCTTCTTGTTGACTTGTGGTAAGCCTTGGGTTGGCTTAGTCTTGTGTTGACCCTTCCCTTTTTATCCATATGTGTTAGCAGCCCCCTTGAGTGTGTCATCTTACCCACCTTCTTGTCTTATATGAAACCCTCTCCTAAATTTGTAATGATGTCATAACATTAAATTATATTTTTTATGTGGAAACTCTCATAAAAGTATGACATCTTGGCTATAATAGAGTAACCCTAACGTCAACGAAGAATTAGAAAGAGAACTTTCTAGGAGATCATTGGGAGGCTATTATTAAATATAAGCATAATCTTTCATTTTGGTAAGTATCATCAAGCTATATCAGCTATTATTTGTGGCAGACTGTTCTTGGGTTTTTCGGCTCACTTGTTCAGGGTGACAACATTGAGACTAAGGCAACTACACCAATCCATTTATAATAAAGAGCTTGTATGACTTACCTAAAGAAAGGAAATGGTGCATAAGGCATCTAAACAACTATACTTTGAATTTCTTGCAAATCCATATTTTGAAGAGTCGAACTCTTGGAGTCATGTTGATATACCGTTGAAGTGGAAAACATTGCTAGATCATATGTTTGAAAGAAGGAAATTATGATTGAGTGCCTTGAGGAGTATTTTCAGTTTTTTTTTTAGTTTGTCAAATGTAGTGTGGATGATGGCAACCCATAATCATGTCAATATATGTTAAAGATAGTGTAGCTGCGAGACCCATTCTGAGAGAGGCTGGTACCCTAGTTAGTTAACTAGGGTTCTTGGTTAAGTTAACCAGGAAGAGTAGAGAGTAAGACCCTAGAAGGTACCCTAGGGACCCTAGCTGTCTCCTGGGGTTCTTCGCTGGGGTCCAAGCAGGTTGATGCCATGCAAAGTCCCTAGCAAAGTCCTTCCTTTACTTGATGTCAAGGGATACCTGCTGCTTACTTTTGTTTTTTGAAAGCTGCCCACCTGTTAAACTTTCCAGACCTGATCTGAAGATAATGTTTGAGGGTTTATGCTGCTTCTAATCTAAGCCGTCAGCCTTGAAAACTTTACCCAACCATTCGTGAGCTTTGTTGAGCAGCTGTGGGATGATTTAACCTATGGTCATTCTTGTTAAATTATGTATATCAGATCTACCCTAAAACCTTATCGTTGAAACTCATCTTGATCAGATTCCTATTGCTGATAAAAACTAAACAATAGTGTGGATATTTCCTGCTAGCTGAAGTTTCCTCTGGAGGATGATTTTGTAAAATGTACATGGTTGTTGTTGGTAGAAATGAAAAATCCCTAGAACAATATGAGATTCCTTATAGACTAGATGCTCATGGTCGAATTTCCAGTCAAATATTAGTACATCCCTCATCAGACTGTTTGTTGGTAGTGGTTAACTTTTTCCATCATTAAGAGTCTAAGGTGTGGCATCTATCAACCCTGGATTTACCTATTTTTCCTCATTTACAGAGAGCAAGAAGTTAAATCGATCTGATATATGTATAATGTACTAGCATTTGAATTGTTAAAGATAATGCAGGTGTGAGAGAAACTCTCTGAGAGGATGGCACCCTAGTCAGTTAACTAGGGTTCCTGGTCAGTTAACCATGTAGTTTAAGTCCCTAACAAATATCTAGGGCCCCTAGCACTTATCTAGAGATTTTGGTCTGGGACCAAGCAATACAAGCCATGGTAAAATCCTTCTTGTTGACTTGTGCTAAGCCTTGGGTTGGCTTAGTCTTGTGTTGACCCTTCCCTTTTTAGCCATATGTGTTAGCAGCCCCTTGAGTGTGTCATCTTACCCACCTTCTTGTCTTATATGAAACCCTCTCCTAAATTTGTAATCACGTCATAACATTGAGTTATATTTTTTACGTGGAAACTCTCCTAAAAGTATGACATCTTGGCTGTAATAAAGTAACCCTAACATCAACGAAGAAATAGAAGGAGAACTTTCTAGGAGATCATTGGGAGGCTATTATTAAATATAAGCATAATCTTTCATTTTGTCAAGTATCATCAAGCTATATCAGCTCTGACTTGTGGCAGACTGTTCTTGGTTTTTTTCGGCTCACTTGTTCATGGTGACTACTTAGGTTTTGAAGCCCTTATAGCCACATCGCTCTCATGCTTTGGTCTCTCCTTGCCTCATTGAGCCCTCCTATGCCTTACACTTCCCTCTTGGAGTGTCCAGTCAACAAATCACTCCTCCTTCTTGTTAACACCGAAAAAGTGCTCATTAGCTCATTTCCTTATTCACATGACCCATTTGTCCACTTTTCCACCATTTGAGCCTCTAAAGCCATCAAAAGGTCACCAAAAGACCATAATACACCCCTTTTTCCCCTCAAAATGAATATTTTTCCTCAAAAAACATACAAAACCCTAAAAAGGGGTCCAGAATTCCCAAAAATATTAAAAAGGGAAAAATATTCAAAATATTCAAAAAAGGAAAAAGGAGGGAAAATGTACCTAAACCATGTTGGTCAATACCATTGGTTTCCTCAAAACCATAATGGTATTCCCCACCACCAAAAACTATAAAAAGGTGGTAGGGGCTCCTCACTTTCCATCCATCCATCATCCTATCCTCATGCTGTCAAAATCTCTCATGAGTTCTTGACCATTGTAGCAATCTTGGAGAAGAGACCATTAGAGCCTGGAGCATCTCACCCTTGGAGCTGCTCAACACCACAACATCCTCACCATTTGAGATATTATAATACAAAAGTCATTTTTTATTTTGTTTCTTGTTCTTGTTCTTAAATCTTTTCAAGTTTATTGTTATATGCACATGTCAGGTTCAGATTTATAATTGTTTTTGCTTCTATATTGAAACTACTATCACATTGTTGATAGGTGCCCATTGCACAAAGCTTGTTTGCAAAACCAAGCCAACAGTTTTTGGCGACTTCGCTAGCTTCGAATTCTTAGATCTCAGTTTTTTGCTTTAGATCTTAGTTTTTCTTAGTTTTAATCATTTTTATTCATAGATCTGCCATCCTAGACAGAAGATCCATTGCTGTTCTAGATCTTGGCCCCTTCTATTGCCATTAATAGCCTGAAATTTCCATTTTCGAGTTCATTTTTCGGCATCCATTTTTGGGCTTTCGCCTTGCTATTTTTTTCCCAACAGTCGCACAGCTCATCGTGACCTCGCGGCTTTTTTCCACGTGGCACGCCGCATCTTTGCGACCATTTTATGCACTGCACATCGCGGCTTCACAACCATTTGCCGCGCTACACATCGCGACTGTGTGTCCTAAACCCGCATTGCACATCGCGGCTTCACGGCCGAAACCCGCGCTGTACATCGCACCTGCGCGGCCGAAACCCACGCTGCACATCGCAGTTGTTTTCCCAAAACCCGCGATGCAATTATTTTTAATTCGGCCAATTTTTTGAAAATTATTTTTGCTATATTTTTTGCCCATTTAGCATATTTTACAGCATTAATTTTTCTGCATTTTTACAACCACATTAAATCTTTTACTATTTAGAATGCTCCATTAAAAGTCTTTTTAAAAATTTTCAGTAATTGAAAGAGA
Organism: Larix kaempferi; assembly: GCA_027924585.1. NCBI lineage: Eukaryota > Viridiplantae > Streptophyta > Pinopsida > Pinales > Pinaceae > Larix > Larix kaempferi. The sequence continues at coordinate 562,021 of BSBM01000642.1, read as the reverse complement.
TATTTTTCTACATTTTATTTAGATCAAGGTTTTACTGTTTATTTGCTCGATACTTTGCCCAAGCAACTTTTAAGAGATCCATTTATTTCTTGAAATATTTATGTTATTTGCATTCCTTCAAATTATTTCAAAGATCCATTATTTTTGAATAGTTTTTTCAAGCATTTACATTTCAAAAACGCCTTTATTTTTTGCAAAACTGGAAGCGTCTTTTCTTTCATTTGTTATCAATCGCCCAAGAGAGGCAAATCAATTTCAGTTTAAATACCACACTTGCACCCACTCTGCCACATAATTTAAATTGAGCATTAAAATTTACCTTAAACTCAACAAACTTTTAACCTCACTTGGGGAGCACTTAAAAGAATTTTGTAGTTAGGTAGAATTGAGGGGATAGGTGTTCCAATAACACCCCTCAATTATTACATTTGAGACATAGTGGTTGTCCTCTACGGTACCAAAATCCCTTATAATTTTGACATGGTTATCAACCAATTTATCGGGAAGGCCTCTCCCTTAGGAGGGTTGAAGTACCCAGACTGGTTCTGGAAGTCTGAGTGGAATACCACAATCCATTCAATAACCGAAGGATACCTTTCAAAGTTCTCAGTGTACAACCAAGAGGGTGTACAGCGGCGATAGAACCAAACTGCAGATTCACCCAACCGAACGTGTCATGAACGGGGTATCCTAATTTCCACTCCTTAGGATTGTCTACCGGGTATCCCTCCCGGTAGGGGGATATCTAGCCGTTGATTCAACACTCTATATTGTCTGACTTGGATTTCATCACCTTGCAGAGGATATCGTTTGTTGACTCACAATACTTCTAGTTAGGTGTTTGCATGATACATTACCCACCTTTGGTCTAGTAACACCGCTTTTTTCTAGAAACTGTTTGACTTTTGGTATTCTGACCAATTTTGCTGCATCCCTCCACTTATTATAGAACAGGTGCTATAATAAGTGCTTTTTGAGGTTGATTGTTGTCCTGAGAGCCTTTATTTTTTCACTCCCCTTTTGCACTCATTGTTGCATTAGGGTTTCGAGTTTTTTACATCACCAGCTTACACTAAAATTTAAAATATATATATATATATATTTCTCACCATTGAGAATTTAAGATGATCTCGTCGTCTTCAGGGTGAACCCCCTCAGTTCGGTATACTTGGTTCTACACGTCACCGACGTAGAGACTTATCCCTTGACTCAACATGTCATTGAACAAACACACAGTCATCTGATTCTGACACGCCTCACTTCACATCTGATTCTAAGGCTGAATCCAAAAATCCTACAGAAATATCACCAACCAACCTCATGGCTGGATCACAATACGACCCACTTTTCACCAGTACTATTGGAGATACATCCACAAACCCTTATACTACTGTGCCATCCATGGTAACAACAACCCCTTTAGGCATGCCTAATATAGGGGACACTCCACCTTTAGGTATGCCCAACACAGGACTACCTCCTATTATGGGTATGCCAAACATAGGAATCACACCACCTCTCATTACCACGACCCAAATCCCAGGAATTCCTAGCACTATTCCTAACCCCGGTGTAACCCATGTTGCACTTGGGAATGGTGGCCCATACCAAACCACAACGGTTGGAGGACACATACCTTCAATACCTAGCATACCCTTAGGGGCTACTGGACCACTACATAATGCCACCATTAATAGTTATGTCTCAGTCACTACACCACACCCATATGCTAGTTTACCTTACATGGCTAGTCTGAACTTACCAGACCTAGCCAGGCTAACCAACGATCCTATCAGGCACAACCCTACATGGCCACCCATGCCTACAAAGCTCCCCTTGGACATCCCCAAGTTTGAAGGAAAACCTGGGGAGGATCCCAAAAACCACATAATGTCATTTCACCTATGGTGTTCATCTAACTTCATAGTGGATGAATCCATTCGACTGAGACTGTCGCAACGAATGTTCACTGGCTTTGTAGCCAAGTGTTACATCAAACAACGACATGGGACCCACCATACATTTACGTCTCTCACCTCCACTTTCCTTCAGTTTTTTTAACTAGCTGTATGCTATGATGTAGGAGTTGAAATATTGTTGTCTTGCAGACAAAACATAGCTACCCACATCGCTGACCATATCCATGAGTGGCGCAAGCGTCGTAGCCTCTGTAAGATAAAACTGGATGACTGCATAATTTTGGACTGGTTTCTTAAATCACTCCTACCCCTCATAGCCAAATACGTAGCTTCCGAATGACCCCAGTCAGAGGAGGAAGCTATCTTAAAAGCACAGTAATTCGACCTAATTTATGCCCAGTCAGGCTATCTCTACACCATCATACCAGACGCCCCACGAGGCCATTCTTCATGCGGTGATGCTTCGGGGGCATCACATGCCGCTGATGGTATTATTGGCCAAGTCACGATGCAAATTAAACCTTTTAGCATGGTGATCACCATAAATGCCCCAGACCTCTCTAGGGATACATCTAATCCTGGAGCGACAACTTCGTACGCTCCAACGAATCAGACTCATCACACTCATGGACCCTCTTGTCCACAACATTTCTATGGGAAAGCGCCATTAACATACATACCACCCACATACTATAACCAATTGGCCACCCAAAACCCAATTCATTTACCAGCACAACCAATGTATTACCCACAGCAAGCTACACCAGCTAACCCAACACATCCAATAGCTCAGGGTTACCAACAACCCTAGCAGGCAACTAGACCACCTCCAGCCCCACCAGTTTATTATCCACCGCAACCTACTCCCGCACCTACGTCACCCCAAAATCCTCCCACTACTCAAGGGAAAGTGTACACAGAACACAATCATCCCCAACATCAAAACAACCAACGCAACCAGGGTGGACAACAAAACTATGGAAGAGGACGTAACCGCAGCAACAACCAACAACATAATCAAGGTCCACCACCTCCCAATCCTCCAAATAATAACAATGCTGCTCCTCCCAACCAGAATCTTGATCGTCATCCCAAGCAGCAAAAAAAAAAAAACTGAGAACAAACCATCCATGTTCTATATGTGGAGTCTATGGAGACTACACTTATAACTGCCCCCATTTAGAGAAATCACGTAAACTTTGGGTTCACTATGCCCAACGCTAGGGCCACGTTGGACAGCTAGCTCCACTTAATCAACTACAACCCATGATATTACAAAACCCATTGCCAAACCATGGAGTAGTAAATACTCTCCCTATGGACCCCCCACAAGGATCTGTTGCACCCTAGCAGCAAATCACCTATGCCGCAACTGATTATCAACATACGGATCTAGGCACACACCATTTATTAATGATGTCATCCAATGGCATCAACCTCCAAACTCGCAGGAATCAGTATGGCCCACCCCCAGAAACTCCTCCCACTGACGCATCCACCTCCCTTCCACCAAATCAACCACTACACATACAAAATATGCCATTGGACAGAGGACCTAAAATCCCTCGCATCCCTTTGCGAAGGATTAACAACAATCCTAATGCTCGTGCAGCATCCAATTATACCATCGTGGAAGACCTAGCACAATCCCCCACTGCTATGTCTGCTTTAGAGGTACTGAAAACATGCCCTGCACAATGAAAACTACTACCATCCGCCATCGAAGGAGTAGACCCTAACGACACACACATGATGGCTTTCGACTTAGACCAAGCCGAACCTCGATTGCCATCAAATTTGGCTTTCCAAGTATCCATAAACATTCGAAACCTTTTTTTGCATCGATGCATCATCGATGAAGGAGCTTCAACCTGCGTTATGTCCACCCTTGTGTGGTAGAAACTTGGCTCACCCACTTTACAACCATCCACCATGGCATTACGACCTTACAACGGACGCTCAGCTCAACCACAAGGCCTTTTAGCGAACGTACCCGTAGAACTAGGTGGCAAATTAGTTCTTATCGACATCGAAGTGATCAATGCCTAGCTCAACTACAACCTCCTTCATAGACGTAGCTATATGTACAAAATGAAAGCAGTGGATTCATATGTTTTTCACCTCTTGATGTTCCCACAGGAAGGACGCATTATCAAGATTGATCAACTCACATATTATGATCCTAACGCCCCCACAGCTCCTCAAAATGTGCTACGAATGATTGAACAAACCATTAAAACCACACCAACATCATTTGTATCGACACTTGGTCCTGGAATCTACACCGAGTCACCTATGACTTCAAAATTTCCATGGATCTCACCACCTTTAGCGATAACAAAAACATCGGATTTGTGCACCCTGTCGCACACCACACAGCAGCCTTCGTCACTACCACAAACACCCACAGTTCCTACTCATATTGTCACAACGCCAATTCATACTATCCCATTCTTGTTCCCATTTTCTGGAGTTGTCAATTCGCCAGTAATGGCTACACTCAACCTTCCTGGCTTAACATTAGGGATACCTGTATGGTACTTACCTGCTCCCAGCCCTCGTTGACTCCGACTATTATTTTACAATCGGTACAACCTATCCCTACTACCAACCACCCACCCCCTCCGGTAACTCATCTGCAAAACAAACCACCCCCAATAGTGACTACGACATCAACATCCAGAAACGCCCCACCTCCGTTACGGAACACACGGGGCAGAGACCCACCAACTTATAACACTCGACTCATAACTCGCACCCCCCCAGCAACCCCCCAGGTAGCTAAAAACCCCCCAACTATTCACATTCCCCCTAAGTGCTCGTTGTGTGACGACGTAGGCCATGCCACTTATCAATGTCCACAATTACCTGCACTCCAAGAACACATGAATATGTTGGATGATGACACTAGAATTCCAGTGGTAAGACTTGAGCCACCTCCTCAACCTCATGACAAAACGCTCCGCACTAACCACCCTTGTGCGATATACGACATTTATGGCCATTATTCACACCACTGCCCTGATCTCCCAGATTATAGAGCAGCCTTGTATGAGATGAACAATGCCGACTTAGAGATATCTCCTCCCCTCATCGAGGACATCTACCCTCCGAAATCATCTTCTTCGAAAGAAATCAATACCATCTATATGATTTCAACCACATACAAACCAGAACCTTTTGATTTATGGTATGATTACTTTAGTACTGATGAGCAAATTCTAGAAACACTCACTGCACCGGACTACCCTTGGGACGATATGCATCATCACTCATACTTCCTCCCTAAGGCATCTACATCCACCATAGAAAACCAACTATTAGTCGAATCGAAATATTTCCTACCAACTAAGGTTGATTGGTTTAAAGACCCCATCCCAGCACCAGATGCCTTTGAAGAAGGGAACATGTCCAACATTTTCCCTATTATACAAATCGACATTTCCACCACACTTGGAAAACCTGAGCTCATCTCGCTAGGCGCATCATGCACTCAAGCGGAAACTCAGGCATATAAGAAACTCTTCCAAGAGTTTCATGATGTCTTCGCCCGGTCTTACACTGAGATGCCTGGCCTCGATCCCAAAATTGTGGAACATCACATCGACACTTGGCCCAATGTGCCTCCTGTCCGACAGAAACAACGACCAATTCACCCGTCCAAACTCCCAGCTGTTAAAGCTAAGATTGAAAAACTCCAAAAAGCGAAATTCATATATCCTATTGCCTACACCACCTAGGTTTCAAACCCAGTGCCAGTAAACAAAAAAGTGGGCACCATACGCATTTGTACTGATTTTCGAGACCTCAACCTCGCTTGTCCCAAAGACAACTTCACCACACCTTTCATTGACCAAGTAATCGATGAATGTGCGGGACATGAGGTCCTTTCTTTTATGGACGGTTTCTCCGGATATAACCAAATCAAAATCCGTAAAGAAGATCAATACAAGACAGCTTTCACTACCCCATGGGGCACCTTCGCCTATCTCGTCATGCCTTTCGGTCTCAAGAATGCTGGAGCCACTTTCCAACGCACCATGACTTATTGCTTCCACGATCTACACAGACACATAAAAGTTTATCTGGACGACCTCACCACTCGATCCAAGAAACGATCTGACCATTTAGATGACCTTCGACAAGTTTTCTTGCGTTGTCGAAAACACAACATCCGCTTGAACCCTCTCAAGTGTGTCTTTTGCATTACATCAGGTCGCCTGCTGGGGTTCGTCATTTCAGAAAAAGGCATCACTGTAGACCCCTCAAAAGTCCAAGCCATTGTAGACTTACCGTCACCCCGTACATTAAGACAACTTCAAAGCCTTCAAGGGAGGTCCAACTTCCTCCGCTGCTTTGTCCCTGACTATGCCACAACAGTCCACGGTTTCCTATGACTACTACGTCTGCATACCTGTTTCCTATGGGACCAACAAGCAGAAACAACTTTCATCGACTTAAATAAAGCACTCACAAACGCCCCGTTAATCTCTCCTCCATATTTCACAAGAGATTTCACCCTCTATGTTTTAGCATCCGAACATGCTGTATCTGGAGTTCTTATGCAAGAAGATACTGCTCGCCAAGAGCATGTCATCTACTATGTGAGCCATACCTTGTCAGGCCCACCCCTCCGCTACCCACATAAAGAAAAGATGGCCCTTGCCGTCGTCTTTTCAGTACAGAAGCTGCGACATTACATTCTCCTGAGCCACACCACAGTTGTAGCCAATTCCAATCCAATGGTTTACCTCTTGACGCGTCGCCTCCTTCAAGGCCGTGTAGCTAAATGGGTGATTATCCTGCAAGAATACGACCTAACTTTCAAAACACCAAAGAGCACCAAGGCCCTAGCACTCGCTCAACTCATCACAGATCTCCCATCCTCTTCGTCATCACCCGCTATCCAAACGGATCTCATTGACGATCACATTTTCATCATTTCATTTGATGACCCATGGTACAGCGACATCTTAATCTACCTCCGCACACAAAAATTTCAACCCCACATCGATCTTGATGGATGCCGTCGTATACAACACCACGCCCCCCGATACCTCCTATTAGGCGATGTACTTTATCGACGTGGCGTCGATACAAACTTACGACGCTGCCTATCTCATAACGAGGAAGAACAAGTGCTTAATGACTGCCATAGTAGTGCCTGCGGAGGCCACTTCTTCGGCATGGCCACCACCCAAAAGATCATCCTCACAGGTTACTTTTGGCCTTCATTATTTATTGATTACATCATCGCAGTCAAACACTGTCAAAACTGCCAACTTTTTGCCCCCAAGGCAAGAACCCCACCCGCCCCCCTTCATCCAATTGTCACTGTTGGACCATTCTGCAAATGGGCCATCGACTTCCTCGATTGCAATCCCATGTCAGCCGACAGTCATAAACACATTATTGTGGCCATATATTATTTCACCAAGTGGGTGGAAGCCATGCCGACTTACAATTGCAAAGCCGACATCGCAACACATTTTTTCCTCAACCATTTTATCGCTCGTTTTGGAGTGCCAAAGCAACTCGTCTCAGACCACAGCTCTCACTTCGAAGATTCTGTTTGGAGAGAATTATCAACCTTACTGAAATTTGAACACCATTTCTCCTCCGCCTACTACCCCCAAGGAAATTGCCAAGTCGAAGCGATTAATAAAATTTTGAAGACCATCCTCCAGTGCACTATGGACAAACACAAATCAAATTGGCACCACATGCTTTTCCCAGCACTATGGGCATACCGCACGTCAACCAAAACTGCCACTGGTTTTACCCCTTTCCATCTAGTTCACAGTGTCGAATCCGTCCTTCCCATCGAATGCTAGACTCCAACCCTACATATGGCCGTTGAACTCCTACCGAACACTTCCCCAATTGAGCAACGCTTACTACTCCTGGAGCAAGCCGATGAATATCGGCGCACAGCCCTCCAAACCATGGAAGCAGCCAAGAACCGATCCAAACTGAGTTATGACAAACATGTCCACCCAAGAACTTTTACTGAAGGGGACCTTGTCCTCACCTATGATCAAGCTCATGACAAAACCGGAAAAGGAAAGTTTGTGTCCATGTGGCAATGCCCATACATTATACACACTTTCCTCGGATAGGGGGCATACATTCTGACTGATTCAGAAGGAAACCCCCTATGCAACCCTTGCAACGGGTTGTACCTCAAGCGATTTTACCCATAAAAAATATAATGGACACCACCATCCATTATTATACAATCTTATTTTGTTTTTCACAAAAAATTCAAAAAACCTAAATATTTGTTTTCTCTGCATGACCATAGATGGATCCTGTTCCACTTTGCTACATCGGTTTCGCTGATGGTGGAAGCCATTGGTTCCCTAATCTGGCCTCCGCAGCTTGGGTAATATATTCCCCTTCACATGAGTTGATCCACATCGACGGAGTGTGCGTAGGTGCCACCACCAACAACCAAGCTGAATACGATGCAGTGACCGGTCTCCTGGCCGCAGCTCTCCAAATGAAGATAAGTCACCTTAATGTTTTCTTGGACTCACAACTCCTTGTTTCCCAACTCAACAATGATTACCAGGTACGTGATCCTTGTCTTTTCAAAAAATTCTTGCACAGTAAACAAATGGTTTGACAGTTTGAATCCATTTCATTCACACATGTCCCAAGGAATCTCAACAGTGTAGCAGACCATACGGCTAACAACATTCTTGACTGCCACACCAACCAAACCATATAGTAAACAAGAATGCATCCACGTGCATAACATGTGCCTCCACAGGCATATACAAAAATCAAAATGTTACATCCACGTGCATAACATGTGCCTCCATGGGCATGTACAAAAATCAAAATATTGCATCCATGTGCATAACATGTGCCTCCACGGGAATACAAAAAATCAAACATGCCTCCACGGGCAAGCAAAAAGACAATAAATGCATCCATGTGCATACACAACTATATACCAAATCATATATATATATACATCATAATATAGTCAAACATGTCATAGGTGCCCTCAGCACCCAATATACAAAAATACATCAGCCGTACAAAAAGGTACTTCCCCATATGCTCATTAGCATTTGGGGGTAGATACAAGATCATCTAATCATCATGTTCTCCAGGCTCCTCTGGTGCCACCTCTGCTGGCCCCGCTGGATCATGCTGAGCCCGAACTCTCCTCTTCGCCGGCCCCGCTGGATCATCTCGCAAACAAATCCTCCCCTCCACCGGCCCTATCGGATCATGCTGAGCCCCATCCCTCCACTCAGCCGCCAACAATGCTGCTCTTAGCAAGATCGAGCGCCACTCACGAGGTGCATCGAAACAACACTCGACACTGTCCCGATCCAAATCCCTCCACACATCCTCTAGAAATCCTGCTAGGATCATGTCTAGTATCTCTCTGACACCGTGCATGGCATCATCTCGAGGCCCAGCTCCTTGACCGCGAGCCCCAACTCCTCGAGCATGAGGAGGCGGTACCGCTACAGGAGGTGGAATGACCACCATTGCCCATCCCCTACATACCACATGGTTGGCCGGTGGTACAGGACCAACATCTGCACAATCACGCAAGTGAACCATCATATAAATATCTAACTATAATCATAACAAACACATCTAAAACACATGATATAGTAGAGAACAAAACACAAAACATACCATCTAAACCCCAGGCCTGTCCCTGGGCTCGAGGCATCTCCAGATCTCCTCGATAATCCATACTAGCATATGGATAGTCATCAATCAACAGGGGGATCTGCTCCCACTACTCATACATATCATGTGAAAAGAACTCGTGGATACCACCACCACCGTGGACCATCATCTGCCACCACCGCACCATGCGCGGCTAGCTCACCAAACCGTCTCGAACCGGCACCCGTGGCCGCAAAGTCGGTACCCGCTCAAAGAAAAAACAACACAAAAAGGAGGCATAACAAAACTCTCCCCCCTCTCGACTGACCTTGTCCAGATCTCTCCGGACACCAGCGAAAAATATCTGACCCCATGCATAGTAGGTCCCCCTCAGCACAGAATCAACCATCATCATTTGTCCCCCTGACAAACGATGTGGCATCGCGGCACCCAACACCCGCAGAACACAAGCCCCAACAGCCCGCATGTCCCACTCCCATAAATATCTTAGGGTCAATGTCATGTCCCAAATTTGGAATTGGGTCACAATGGCCTAATCACATTGGCCATATTCATTAGAGTTTGTAAAATTGATGTTAAAGGTCAAATAATTGCCAAGGAGGAAAATTACTAGTTTCCTAGGTTTGGGGTGGAATCTTTGGGATTTGGAATAATGGGGATAATAAATGATGTTTGAACAGTAGAGTGGCATAAATATTTAATAAAGGATCAAAATAAATATATACAAGTGAAAATCAAAGTGGCATTTGATCATGAAGACACATGGAGGAAGTGGGACCCACATATGGCTAGATTTCCCCACTACACTTGGCATCATTCTCTCACCAATTCGAATTCAAGGTGAATGGTAACATAATTTGGGGAGTCCAAAAGGTATTATTCATGGCATGAATCATCCAAGGTCTAAATATAGAGGAAGAGTAACTCCCATGGAAGAGGAAGAGGCAATTTGGAGCTAGTGAGACACTTGGGCTAGATTCCCTAGCTCTATGACAACAATGATGAAGATGCTATGACACCTATGACACAAATCAGACCTGAAGGCTGACATATGACATATATGACATGTCAGGGCTAAAAATAGACTCCAAGAGGGCGCTCAAGGGTGTTAGGGCAGCTAAGATGCTTCCACATGTGATTTGGTGGAAGTGGGAGACTAGGAATTGTTGTACAAGTGGTGTTCTTTGGAATCTCTTCCCAACTTGAGTTGGCATGAGTCTCTTGGAAGGAATTCGACCCATGGAGGACATTAGACCTTTATAAATTTCAATAACAAAGAATGAAACCACCTTTTGATCATTTGTAGAATTTGCAATTGCAATTGTGAAGAGGGAGAGCTAGTGGATGACTAGTTTCTTGCCTTAGCCAATTTCGAGGGTGAAAGATTCCCATCCAAGTTGGTAATTGGAAAGGCCATTCAGACCTTTCATTTGGAGCTTTAATGGAGTCTTTATTTGCAGGTGTAAGCTACAGGGCAGCTCATGGTTTCTTCTATTGCAGCTCACTCCTTCAACCATTTCCAGTTTTGATGGTATATTCTTGATCCTTGAGGGAGGGCGTTTTTGGTGAGCTATTGTACTCTTTGGGGAAGATTTTAATGCCCAATTTATTTTGTAATATGAATTAAATACTCTATTCTTCATCTCCAAAAATTTTCAGGTCGAAATTCCAAGTAGAAATGTATAAATCTCATTTTTAATGGAAGAACAATGCCATTTCCCCACTACCTTGTTGTGAGCCAATGTATTGATGATGATTTCAAATGAATGGATGATTCTATGATACATTTACGATAAATATACTGCCATGGATGTGTTCTACAAGTTTCATGTACTGTACTTGAGCATTTGAAGCATTTTTACTCAGTTTAGTTGTATTGGGAGGTGAAATAGTGCCATTTCCCCAAGGGTCGAATTGGGGATTTTTGCAGTTGAATGGGAGAGGGTGGGAACAGTTGTAATAATCCATTAATGGTTCATATGAGACTTTAATAAAATAATTAACACATTACATACCTCTGTTAATAAATTTGAGTGGGTTTGGAGGCATTTGGGAAGCCATTTTCAGTACTTACCCCAGGGGGATTTGAACCCCAAATTACTAGTAAAATTGCTTAATTGGTTCATAATCTTAAGAGAGTTTTCAGAGGCCTTTTGGTGGACATATGTCATCCATAAACATCATATTCAAGTTCTAATATCATTCATACACCTTCCTTGAAAATTTGAAGTCATTTGGAGTCAATTTGAGACTTAGAGACCAATACTAGTCAAAGGGAAATCACTAGTAAAGTTACCTACATTGACCAGAATTGAAAGAGTATTTGCAGAAGTGTTTTAAAGGTACAAAGGCATTCCTGAAACACATATTTATGTTCTAATATCATTCATATACCTTCTCAGAATATTTGGGATCATTTGGGGCAAATTTGGGACCTAGAGATCGAAACTAGTCAAAGGTCGAACCAAGGAAAAAAAAGTGGAAAATTGCAATTTTAATAAAATTCCTAATAAGGGACATTACAGTGGTATCAGAGCATGGTATTGGCACCTGATGTGGTAGAACATTAATGAAGACTAGTAGTTAAAGAAATAAGCCACCACCCTTAGAAACTGAAACTGGATGTACTTTGGTGAAAGGGAAGAAATAGGAGAAGAAGTGCATTCATTGGTGACCATGAGTAAGGATGAGAAAGGAACCTCAGAGGAGAATGAGGAGTTTAGAAAATTATTGGAACCTTCCTTTGAAGACAAGTGGAGGCAATACTTTCAAGAGTTCAAATTGTTGCTTAGTGAAATTGGAAGCAACTCGGAAAAAATAACGAGCAATGGTTCTCTTTTCAAGGAAAAGGATGAAACAGTTTATGCCACAAAAGAGGAACCTAATGTAATTGTGGAACATGAGATACATGTTGATATGCAGGTGCTTGAAGATACTACACTAAAACAAGAAGAAGGACAAGAACTTGTCCTTGTTCAAAGGGATTATGAGTTGCCTCATGGAGAGAGTTGCAAAGCCTTGGAAGAGGTACATGATCTCACAATAGTTGGACCAAGCAATTATGGAGAAGACGAATTAAATATTTCAATGGGTAAGAGTTGTAAAGAATTAAAGTTGGTTCATAATTCCTCACCCCACACTTCTTTTCCAACCACATCACTTTGGGATGAAAATTGGGTGAAAGGTTTTTTTCTAGTGGTGCCACATGAGGGGTATGAAACTCCTACCTCTCCTTTTGATGATGACATGAATAGAGCACCTCATTATTTAGAATTGCAGCAGCATATTGCTTTACATTACGATGATACATATCCTCATGGATGTATGGATGAGACTTCTTTGAGTCCTTTGAAGTCTCCTTGTTTTTCTTGCTCATTATTTGGTTCAGATTTTAGTGGAGATTCTTCATTCACTTCTTGGATGAATGAATGCATGGCTAAATATTTTGATGCATATCACGTTCTTTTGGAGCAGCACTATAGGACATGGGATACTCACCTATGTCATTGGAGCAGATTTGATTGGTCACTTGAAGATTGTATGCACCTAGCAAATGGTGGTCTACTTACTTGGAGGTATAAACACTTTCATGATTCTTTGATGAAGCATCTTCTTGATGTACATTTTCATTATGTTGTTATGTACTTTGATGATATATATTTTGTACTCATGATGTTTGGAAGAAGGCATACAAGAAAATGGGATCCAGGAATCCTCTTGTCTGATGGTATGGGTTGGAGAGCACTTTTAATTGTTGGGGTGCAATACAAGCAATGGGACCCTGGAATAATTTTTGTCTCATTGGTTTGAATTTTTTTGGGGAAACAAGCAGTATGGGAGATGGATTTCCCACTTAATAAAGTGAATTTTATCAGAGTAGTGCAGCAGCAAGCATGGTGGTTCCTCTCTAAAATCTTCAAGGAAACTCAAAGACTCAAGGTTGGGCAATTCAATGGCAACTTCAAAGAATTATACAGGAAGCAGGTTCTTCAACACCCATGTTTGAAATTGCTTGAGGACAAGCAATATTGGGAAGGGAGGACTTGTCATGTCCCAAATTTGGAATTGGGTCACAATGGCCTAATCACATTGGCCATATTCATTAGAGTTTGTAAAATTGATGTTAAAGGTCAAATAATTGCCAAGGAGGAAAATTACTAGTTTCCTAGGTTTGGGGTGGAATCTTTGGGATTTGGAATAATGGGGATAATAAATAATGTTTGAACATTAGAGTGGCATAAATATTTAATAAAGGATCTAAATAAATATATACAAGTGAAAATCAAAGTGGCATTTGATCATGAAGACACATGGAGGAAGTGGGACCCACATATGGCTAGATTTCCCCACTACACTTGGCATCATTCTCTCACCAATTCGAATTCAAGGTGAATGGTAACATAATTTGGGGAGTCCAAAAGGTATTATTCATGGAATGAATCATCCAAGGTCGAAATATAGAGGAAGAGTAACTCCCATGGAAGAGGAAGAGGCAATTTGGAGCTAGTGAGACACTTGGGCTAGATTCCCTAGCTCTATGACAACAATGATGAAGATGCTATGACACCTATGACACAAATCAGACCTGAAGGCTGACATATGACATATATGACATGTCAGGGCTAAAAATAGACTCCAAGAGGGCGCTCAAGGGTGTTAGGGCAGCTAAGATGCTTCCACATGTGATTTGGTGGAAGTGGGAGACTAGGAATTGTTGTATAAGTGGTGTTCTTTGGAATCTCTTCCCAACTTGAGTTGGCATGAGTCTCTTGGAAGGAATTCGACCCATGGAGGACATTAGAACTTTATAAATGTCAATAACAAAGAATGAAACCAGATTTTGATCATTTGTAGAATTTGCAATTGCAATTGTGAAGAGGGAGAGCTAGTGGATGACTAGTTTCTTGCCTTAGCCAATTTCGAGGGTGAAAGATTCCCATCCAAGTTGGTAATTGGAAAGGCCATTCAGACCTTTCATTTGGAGCCTTAATGGAGTCTTTATTTGTAGGTGTAAGCTACAGGGCAGCTCATGGTTTCTTCTATTGCAGCTCACTCCTTCAACCATTTCCAATTTTGATGGTATATTCTTGATCCTTGAGGGAGGGCGTTTTTGGTGAGCTATTGTACTATTTGGGGAAGCTTTTAATGCCCCATTTATTTTGTAATATGAAGTAAATACTCTATTATTCATCTCAAAAAAGCTTCAGGTCGAAATTACAAGTAGAAATGTATAAATCTCATTTTTAATGGAAGAACAATGCCATTTCCCCACTACCTTGTTGTGAGCCAATGTATTGATGATGATTTCGAATGAATGGATGATTATTTGATATATTTATGATAAATATACTGCCATGTATGTATTCTACAAGTTTCATGTACTGTACTTGAGCATTTGAAGCATTTTTACTCAGTTTAGTTGTATTGGGAGGTGAAATAGTGCCATTTCCCCAAGGGTCGAATTGGGAATTTTTGCAGTTGAATGGGAGAGGGTGAGAACAGTTGTAATAATCCATTAATGGTACATATGAGACTTTAATAAAAAACTTAACACATTACATACCTCTGTTCATAAATTTGAGTGGGTTTGGAGGCATTTGGGAAGCCATTTTCAGTACTTACCCCAGGGGGATTTGAACCCCAAATTACTAGTAAAATTGCATAATTGGTTCAGAATCTTAAGAGAGTTTGCAGAGGCCTTTTGGTGGACATATGTCATCCATAAACATCATATTCAAGTTCTAATATCATTCATACACCTTCCCTGAAAATTTGAAGGCATTTGGAGTCAATTTGAGACTTAGAGACCAATACTAGTCAAAGGGAAATCACTAGTAAAGTTACCTACATTGACCAGAATTGAAAGAGTATTTGGAGAAGTGTTTTAAAGGTACAAAGGCATCCCTAAAACACATATTTATGTTCTAATATCATTCATATACCTTCTCAGAAGATTTGGGATCATTTGGGGCAAATTTGGGACCTAGAGATCGAAACTAGTCAAAGGTCGAACCAAGGAAAAAAAAGTGGAAAATTGCAATTTTAATAAAATTCCTAATAAGGGACATTACAGTGGTATCATAGCATGGTCTTGGAACCTGATGTGGTAGAACATTAATGAAGACCAGGAGTTAAAGAAATAAGCCACCACCCTTAGAAACTGAAACTGGATGTACTTTGGTGAAAGGGAAGAAATAGGAGAAGAAGTGCATTCATTGGTCACCATGAGTAAGGATGAGAAAGGAACCTCAGAGGAGAATGAGGAGTTTAGAAAATTATTGGAACCTTCATTTGAAGACAAGTGGAGGCAATACTTTCAACAGTTCAAATTGTTGCTTAGTGAAATTGGAAGCAACTCGAAAAAAATAACGAGCAATGGTTCTCTTTTCAAGGAAAAGGATGAAACAGTTTATGCCACAAAAGAGGAACCTAATGTAATTGTGGAACATGAGATACATGTTGATATGCAGGTGCTTGAAGATGCTACACTAAAACAAGAAGAAGGACAAGAACTTGTCCTTGTTCAAAGGGATTATGAGTTGCCTCATGGAGAGAGTTGCAAAGCCTTGGAAGAGGTACATGATCTCACAATAGTTGGACCAAGCAATTATGGAGAAGACGAATTAAATATTTCAATGGGTAAGAGTTGTAAAGAATTAAAGTTGGTTCATAATTCCTCACCCCACACTTCTTTTCCAACCACATCACTTTGGGATGAAAATTGGGTGAAAGGTTTTTTTCTAGTGGTGCCACATGAGGGGTATGAAACTCCTACCTCTCCTTTTGATGATGACATGAATAGAGCACCTCATTATTTAGAATTGCAGCAGCATATTGCTTTACATTACGATGATACATATCCTCATGGATGTATGGATGAGACTTCTTTGAGTCCTTTGAAGTCTCCTTGTTTTTCTTGCTCATTATTTGGTTCAGATTTTAGTGGAGATTCTTCATTCACTTCTTGGATGAATGAATGCATGGCTAAATATTTTGATGCATATCACGTTCTTTTGGAGCAGCACTATAGGACATGGGATACTCACCTATGTCATTGGAGCAGATTTGATTGGTCACTTGAAGATTGTATGCACCTAGCAAATGGTGGTCTACTTACTTGGAGGTATAAACACTTTCATGATTCTTTGATGAAGCATCTTCTTGATGTACATTTTCATTATGTTGTTATGTACTTTGATGATATATATTTTGTACTCATGATGTTTGGAAGAATGCATACAAGAAAATGGGATCCAGGAATCCTCTTGTCTGATGGTATGGGTTGGAGAGCACTTTTAATTGTTGGGGTGCAATACAAGCAATGGGACCCTGGAATAATTTTTGTCTCATTGGTTTGAATTTTTTTGGGGAAACAAGCAGTATGGGAGATGGATTTCCCACTTAATAAAGTGAATTTTATCAGAGTAGTGCAGCAGCAAGCATGGTGGTTCCTCTCTAAAATCTTCAAGGAAACTCAAAGACTCAAGGTTGGGCAATTCAATGGCAACTTCAAAGAATTATACAGGAAGCAGGTTCTTCAACACCCATGTTTGAAATTGCTTGAGGACAAGCAATATTGGGAAGGGAGGACTTGTCATGTCCCAAATTTGGAATTGGGTCACAATGGCCTAATCACATTGGCCATATTCATTAGAGTTTGTAAAATTGATGTTAAAGGTCAAATAATTGCCAAGGAGGAAAATTACTAGTTTCCTAGGTTTGGGGTGGAATCTTTGGGATTTGGAATAATGGGGATAATAAATGATGTTTGAACATTAGAGTGGCATAAATATTTAATAAAGGATCTAAATAAATATATACAAGTGAAAATCAAAGTGGCATTTGATCATGAAGACACATGGAGGAAGTGGGACCCACATATGGCTAGATTTCCCCACTACACTTGGCATCATTCTCTCACCAATTCGAATTCAAGGTGAATGGTAACATAATTTGGGGAGTCCAAAAGGTATTATTCATGGAATGAATCATCCAAGGTCGAAATATAGAGGAAGAGTAACTCCCATGGAAGAGGAAGAGGCAATTTGGAGCTAGTGAGACACTTGGGCTAGATTCCCTAGCTCTATGACAACAATGATGAAGATGCTATGACACCTATGACACAAATCAGACCTGAAGGCTGACATATGACATATATGACATGTCAGGGCTAAAAATAGACTCCAAGAGGGCGCTCAAGGGTGTTAGGGCAGCTAAGATGCTTCCACATGTGATTTGGTGGAAGTGGGAGACTAGGAATTGTTGTATAAGTGGTGTTCTTTGGAATCTCTTCCCAACTTGAGTTGGCATGAGTCTCTTGGAAGGAATTCGACCCATGGAGGACATTAGAACTTTATAAATGTCAATAACAAAGAATGAAACCAGATTTTGATCATTTGTAGAATTTGCAATTGCAATTGTGAAGAGGGAGAGCTAGTGGATGACTAGTTTCTTGCCTTAGCCAATTTCGAGGGTGAAAGATTCCCATCCAAGTTGGTAATTGGAAAGGCCATTCAGACCTTTCATTTGGAGCCTTAATGGAGTCTTTATTTGTAGGTGTAAGCTACAAGGCAGCTCATGGTTTCTTCTATTGCAGCTCACTCCTTCAACCATTTCCAGTTTTGATGGTATATTCTTGATCCTTGAGGGAGGGCGTTTTTGGTGAGCTATTGTACTATTTGGGGAAGATTTTAATGCCCCATTTATTTTGTAATATGAAGTAAATACTCTATTCTTCATCTCCAAAAATATTCAGGTCGAAATTACAAGTAGAAATGTATAAATCTCATTTTTAATGGAAGAACAATGCCATTTCCCCACTACCTTGTTGTGAGCCAATGTATTGATGATGATTTCGAATGAATGGATGATTATTTGATATATTTATGATAAATATACTGCCATGGATGTCTTCTACAAGTTTCATGTACTGTACTTGAGCATTTGAAGCATTTTTACTCAGTTTAGTTGTATTGGGAGGTGAAATAGTGCCATTTCCCCAAGGGTCGAATTGGGGATTTTTGCAGTTGAATGGGAGAGGGTGAGAACAGTTGTAATAATCCATTAATGGTACATATGAGACTTTAATAAAAAAATTAACACATTACATACCTCTGTTCATAAATTTGAGTGGGTTTGGAGGCATTTGGGAAGCCATTTTCAGTACTTACCCCAGGGGGATTTGAACCCCAAATTACTAGTAAAATTGCATAATTGGTTCAGAATCTTAAGAGAGTTTGCAGAGGCCTTTTGGTGGACATATGTCATCCATAAACATCATATTCAAGTTCTAATATCATTCATACACCTTCCTTGAAAATTTGAAGGCATTTGGAGTCAATTTGAGACTTAGAGACCAATACTAGTCAAAGGGAAATCACTAGTAAAGTTACCTACATTGACCAGAATTTAAAGAGTATTTGTAGAAGTGTTTTAAAGGTACAAAGGCATCCCTGAAACACATATTTATGTTCTAATATCATTCATATACCTTCTCAGAAGATTTGGGATCATTTGGGGCAAATTTGGGACCTAGAGATCGAAACTAGTCAAAGGTCGAACCAAGGAAAAAAAAGTGGAAAATTGCAATTTTAATAAAATTCCTAATAAGGGACATTACAGTCAAAGCGTTGTCCTGCACAATCGCCCCAGCAACACAAAAGGTCTCCAGGAGATCCTCGATATCCACACCCGCTGGGATCCTCGGCACAAGATCCCCCACCTCCCCTAAGTGAGGTAACCTGGTAAGAAAGTATACATCAGTAAGGGTGATCTCTAACCTCTCACCCCCAACAATAAAAGCACCCTCTGCAGGAACCCAAAGACTCACCAATTTGTTCAGTAGTGGTCCTACTGAATGCATCAGTGGAATCTGAGCGAACTTCAGGAGCCCACTCATAGCCAGAGCTTGTCGGACCCCCTGATCGGTCTAAATCCAAATCATCAAATCCTCCTCCATCTCTCGCTCTCACAATGACACCAATGGTCTCCTCAACATCCTACCAAAAAACAAAAAAAAATTTTAGAACCAAAGAAATTTTTTCAAAAAATTCCATCGCGGCTTTTCCAACAAAAGCCGCAATGATCATCGCGGTTTTCATCCAAGAACCCACGATGAACATCGCGGGTATTGACCACACAGTCGCGATGAACATCGCGACTATCAACCCCATAGTCACGATGAACATTGCGACTTTCATCCCGACAGCCGCGATGAACATCGCAACTGCCCGAACCCACGATGTTCATCGCGACAAAAGACGCGAAACCCATGATATTCCACGTTGGAAGGCCAACATGGAATTTCGCGGCCTTCGAGGGCCCGCCGCTAACCAGAAAAGACATAATTAAAAAGGCTAAGGCGAATAGGGTTACCTGAAACTCGCAGAATTGAAAACCAACGGTCAAATCTCCCAGAAATCAAGAAAGTGCTCTGATTGCTTTGCCAAACTCACACGTAACAATGACACGTCATATGGGCCCCACACCCTATTTATAGAAATTTCACCATTTTTCAAACAACCATTGCGGTATCATACGAAGTCCATTCCTCAAACCGTTGGTACCGTTGGAATCAACACAACAAGAACTTCATGATAGTACCTTCCTTTTCCTGTTTTCACTAGGTCCATGTTTTGACCATTTTTTCATGCCCTTGTTGCCTTGGTTTGCGTGCCACATCGGCCATTCTCCATTTTTTACGAGTCTTATATCGTTGGATTCAGTTTTCCACGCTCGTGATGATGCTTGAGATCATTTCTCACTCTCATGCCCAGATTTTTTGGGCATTTTTTCCATTCCCCTTTGTTTCCTCGATTTGCGTGCCACATTGGCCATTCTCCATTTTTAACAAGTCTTATATCACCGGATTCCGTTTTCCGCGCTCGTGATGACGCTTGAGACCATTTCTCGCTCTCACACCTGGATTTTTTGGTCATTTTTCCCATGCCCCCTCGTCACCTCAGTTTGCGTGCCACATTGGCCATCATCCATTTTTGACAAGTTTGATATCGTCGGATTCATTTTTCCGCGCTCATGATGATGCTTGAGATCATTGCTCGCTCTCACCCCATAATTTTTGGGCATTTTTTCAAAATGCCACTGTAACGCCCCATAGTTTGACTAGGCGTGTTTATGAGTTAGACACCTTTCACTTTATTTGCTTATTATCTGTTGCACTCAACTAGACAGAGTGAACTATATTTTCGGCATGTTAGACATGATGATATGTTGCTACTATGTTTAGGATGTTACTGTGCCCATTCTGATACTACGGTTATGATGTTTTGACGTTACCATCCTCATGATGTTATTTGGTTTATGTGGTTACTATGTTGTAGTTATCACGAGATTCTTTTATTTCATAAAGACAGTATATGTTTAATAATCGTCCTGGATGAAATGTGATATATATGATGTGGTATTTATGCTGTGATCGATTTAATGATTTTATGTGATGAAATAAATGATGTTGACAATATGGATCAGACGATGATAGAATGGAAATATTGTTATAAATGTATGGCTGCAAAGTATTAATCTGCAGGACACCGGGGCTATGTAATAGTCGGATACTTGATATGAAGTATGGTATAGTACCTATTTTGCTGAGATCCTTGTTTACCAAAGTTGATGATACGATGACACAAACCAATAATCTTGAGAGCAACAAAGTATGAGTTGATAAGGGCGTAGACCCAGTATGTTGAGAGGGATGGATGTATTGCCCACACTATGTTTCTATGATACCCGAGGTCATGGGAGGGCCGTGCTGAGACACGCTCCCCAAGTTGTTGCGATGATGATGGTCGGATGCCTGCTAGGAGAGGTTAGGTCCGCTAGTTAGCCGACACTACCAATCTCACGTTCTATGTGGCTAGGTCAGTATAGCTAACATCCACTTTTGTACTAGCAGAGGAAGGATAGGGAGGATGCAGATGCAGGTTAGGATGGGAGGATATTTTAGTTAGTACTGTTGAGGGTTGGGTATTCCTTGATCTTGAGTTAGTGGTAGTAGGTACATTTCCTTGTGCTTGATTGGTTGAACTGATGTAATCATAAAAATAATGAAATGAAATCTTAAAAAAACTCATAAGACAACCAATGATGTTTTAAGTAATGTTATGATAAATGTAATATACTTGTTCTATTTGCATGAAGTATTATTAGTATTAGTTAGTTGTTAAGCATAGGAAAAATGATGTATGTTTGTAGTACTTGTCAGACCTGTGCATACACTGGCCACGCATGCACATTTTGTACATGTGCGATAGTATCAATTTACGACATACTTATCAATATCTAACAATGTTATAAGTTGTCATAGATAACTCAGTTAAGGTTCGGGTAAATGACATGAGTAATAGATGATCGATTTGTTTATGTATAAAATAAGTTAAACATTGTAATGAACAATTAAAATAATTGCCACCAATTGTAATTCTCGTCAAGTGAAGGTATCGAAAATATGAAGTATAGCAGATAAAACAATAATGCTGGAAGCGTGTATTATCTAATTGTTAATATTAATAAGTTAAACCCTTAAGAGTACTTCATTTATCAATGAAAGTATGTTAGATTAGTGCTAAGATACTTAAATCACCATTAATATTTTATTATTATTATTATTATTATTATTGTTTAATATTATTATTATTATTATTTAACTAATGTTAATAATGATAATGTGTCCATATTGGAATGAAAGAAATCATAAGTGGGTAAGTGAACAT
Organism: Larix kaempferi; assembly: GCA_027924585.1. Classification (NCBI taxonomy): domain Eukaryota; kingdom Viridiplantae; phylum Streptophyta; class Pinopsida; order Pinales; family Pinaceae; genus Larix; species Larix kaempferi. The sequence continues at coordinate 539,709 of BSBM01000642.1, read as the reverse complement.
GTTTGAATTATTAAATTAATTAATTTATTGTTATGAAACAAGAAAGGAGTATTATTAAATTATTAAATGAGGAAGGTTAAGATAAAAATCAATTAAATTTATATTCATAAATTACTGTCATGTCACAAAACCGATATGAGATTTGATTTATATATATATATCTATAATTAAAACAAACTACCACTTCAAATTTGAAAGGGTCAACATGATAGTATTTAATTATTATCTATTCAACATATTAAATGGAGGATAAGACTAATATTGAATCCACCGCCTTCATGAATGTCTTAAATTGAATATTTCAAGAATCATTAAATAATGTACATTCAACCCATCAAATCCAACCTAACTAGTCTTAACACCATTGAACTACTCGAGAAAAGAAGTACTATAAAATCATATTTATTTATGAATTGGATTGTAAAAAGCAATCAATTTAATGTTTTGGGGGCTCGAGGGTTCTTGTGGAGGGCGGTGGATTAAACAGGAAGGCAAGTGGAGGAGGAAAATGGATCTATAATGAAATGGTTTCACGGAGATGAGGGGGGGGGTTTGGTTTTGGGGAGAAGTACACTTAGTATTTTGAGAAAAAGGAGGAATGCCGAGGAGGGGGATAACTCGAAGCTTTGAGGAGGTGGGAAACTCAAAAGAATGAGGTGGGGTTAACTCAAGGAAAAATTACTCTTGAACGATGGAAAGGTACTAAGGAAAGATGCTGTCGGGATTATTGGTTTGTGGGCTCGGGGGCTAGGAAACCCGTCAGTTTCCTAGGGCCAGCATGATAAGAGCTGGTCGGCAGGGTGGATCATCTATTTTGGTTACTAAGGCTTGGACCAAAGGAGCTACGAAGTCGATAGGGGAAATCTACAACCTACATCGGTCCAGGTATTCTACTGGTAGTTAGAAAAATGATTTAGATCTCAATATACTGAGTATTATGCAAGAAATTACAATTATATGTACGTTGTTAAAATTACTATATGTAGGTGCACTGTATGCTGCTAGACATTTTCTAATCACTAAAATTATGCAGAAAATTAGCATAATGAAAGCATAATGATACTTATTTATTATTGAAATAAAAAGAAGGAAAAATAACTCCGTAGGAGCTGGTTACAAAACTTGATTTCAAAATCTAGAACTTCGGTGGCCTTCAGGTTAGAGGGGCACTGCATTTGGTATCAGAGCTTAAGGCTCGAACACTTAGACCTTTAGGGCCTGCACATGCCTAAACTACCTTGACTTTTCACCATGTTAAAGCCTACAATAACTTAGAACCACTTAGAACATGAACCTTGATAGGAATACCTGCACGAACACAAACACCATTAGAAAGTTGGATATGTTAGAAAAACTGCATATATGTAAATATATGTGTGTTGTATTTCAAAATAGATACATATTGCAAATATATTTAGGAAATTAAAAACATTTTGTCATCAAAATCTATTACTCATTAGGAATGAAATTTAACCTCTAGCAATGTTCTTGGGATAAAAATATTTACATAATATAACAAAGTGAATCCAATCACACCCAGTTTTAATGGAAAAAAAAATATATATATATAGTACAATTATTTGCAGGTCGAAGCAAGATGACAGATACAAATTGTATATATAAAGTTTTAGTGTTATTTTCTAGCGTGAGCTATGCTACTATAAGTCAACTGGAATGCATATCTATATTTAAGTTACCTACTTGACTTCCAGCCATAGTGAGCTTTACCTACTCAACTTCCAGCCATGGTGAGCATCCAAGGTACCTGCACAACCACAATAGTATTAACATTTAGAAAATCAATAAATAAAGAAAACAAACTGAAATTTCATATTTAGTGCAAGAAAACAAACAGAAAATTCAGGTTAACCCAAGCCACTGCATTAATTATTTTAAATTAAATTTAGGGAGGAAGTAGCTCGAGCATTTCAGGAAAATAAGAGGTAGAAATCCAAAGCACTAGAAACACTAACTTTTGGATCAAATGTATTTTCTAAATACCTTGACAAATAAAAGAGTAAGCAACAGATAAACATGTGATTATTAAATATTGTTAAAGAGTAGAGCTTATTGAAAGGACTTCACAGAGAATTTGTTTAACTTTCAATAGAAGATATATTATTAGATACACTCCAGCATTCTTTTATTGCGAAGAATTGATGCTCTAGGCCCAAATCTCATTTGATTGGAAAGCTGTTATGTATTTACTATGCATTCACTACTAGACCATATAAGAGTTTCAATTCCCAACTAAAATAAAGTTTAGTGAGTAGGATTTTATGCAATCGAGGTTTAGGCGCTCCTAAAATTAATTTAGAACTAATCAAAAGTTTGACAAGAAGCTAGTAACAAAAACAATATAAGCAAGCATGACCAGTATTTTAAGATGCATACAAATCATAACACTTTTATGGTTCATTGATTCTCTGCCGTATTCTGACTAAATTTTTGAGCGCTAAATTTCTCCAGAAATCTGTCTTTAAAAGTTTCAAGGCCTTGTTTAGATCTTCTTTTCAAAGCATAGATCTCAAGTTTCTTTGATCGTGATACAAGGAAAAATAAATAAATAATGCAAGATTCACGATTGAAACATAGAACAATGGGTCATCTGCAACGAGTTCGAGCTATCGGCTTTACACCAAAAAAAAAAATACAGACACTAAGATAAGGAATCTTCTGTTTTTTTGCTTCAGTTAAACAATTTCTATGTTACATCATGAATGATGGTAGATAAGCTATTATTTTATATAAATATGAGGTCGCCTACTTATGAAATCAAGCAGTTGAATGAAGATGATATCAAATTATTAATGCTATAGCTGATCACAGGAGAAATTCGATACTAAATTACAGTCAAATCCATGTCAGTTTGTCCTGTAAGGCATATCAATCTATGTGTTGTATTTTGGAAATATCTGAGAAAAGAAACAGAAGGCTCTTATTCATGGTAGATATTGTAGTTTATGGTAAAATCTAGAAAATGAGCAAAACAAGAAAAAAAAAACTGATTCAGTCGGCTCTCTTTGTTTATAAAAGTATGCACAGTGGTATCACGCACTTACCTGTACGCATTACCTGCACGTTGGCAACTTAGTTGATATAGTTGATAGATTCCATGTTTTGGGTAGACATTGAAATAGTTGTACCAGGTGTAATTACGGACTAGAACTCCTGTCTATGGTCCAGTTTTATGGAACCATCAGGTTCTATGCTGCATGCTTTCGACTAGATAGCTTTATAACCAGATAAAGGTATTTTATTTGAACAAAAAAAGAAATAAGGACCTTGAAACTTTCCTAAAGCGTGTATGCAACGACCTATTCTTATATGATATCACATCATAAAGAAAAGAGGTACTATACAACCATTCGGCAGGTAGAAAAGTTCTTACTCAAAAATCAAATCCTCACAAAAAAAAAAAACGAGTTCATGATTTTACTGAGATACTAGCATCTATTAACATGAAATCTACCCCAGTGTGTGATGCAACACTCAGAAATAAAGAAATATTGAACTAACGAACAAAAGTATGCCGCAAGGACCTGGCAAGTAGTGACATTCCCATCAATATAATATCTATTGCTAGAATCGACTGGCAATTATCTGGATCTACGCCTGTTATCCACATAATCACTATAACATATATCATATAAAGCTCTACGTATATCCTTCGACATCGAGGACAAAACAATATCTACATACAAGACTTAGGAAAAACGTAAACATGATTTTAAAATAATACAGATCCTCTATTTGCAGATATAAGATTTCTTAGGTGACATTCGGAATAGAATCCACCAATTTCTCTTCCAGGTATAAGCAAGAAATCAATACAGATCTGGAAAACCAATTTTGATTCGAAACGGATTTATCATTTTTCTTCTAGGTATTTGCAAGGGAGGTTCACGCTTCCATCATGACGATTAATAGAGATCTATGTCTGTATTTTTAACTCTAAGAATTCTACAGTAGAGATTAAAACCTAAAGCTTAACCCCAACAATGAAGTAACTAGAAAGCGCAGGGTTCTACCCCGATCAATGCCGAGGTCACTAGTTATAAAAGATAAAAACAACTTATCCACAGAGGGCTACTTACCCTGCTCACAGGTAAACAGACTATAAGAAAAGTATCATGGTTCAGATAACGATTCCATCATACGAGGTGCAAACTCAGGAGATACTGCAATCTTCCACCGCCGTGACTCACCCTTTCTATCAGTCGAGCGCTCCTAACCGAGTTCTGGTATCCCCACCAAAACATTCATTCCCTTTGTATCTACCCCCCGTCAATCTCCATGACTCATCAGAGACTCGACTATATGATTGAGAGAAAAATAAATACTTCGCATATAAAATTAACAGCCATTCTACTGAACAATGGCTATGCTAAGAATCCCTTAAAATCCAAACCCTAAACTTCTGAAACTTACCTCTTATCATAAACATGCCCAAAAGATCCGCAACTTGATTTTGAGATGATGATAAGGTATCATACTTAGAAGGGTTTCTCGAGAGCTATATTTTATAATATTATACTGCATAATGACAATACCATTAGCTGGGGAAACCTCCAACAGCTCTGAACTGAGGACACCATGAATTCACACCAGCCCGCATAATCTGCCAGCTAGCAAGTCAAATTGAAAACCACGCATACCACTACAGCCGAACACCAAGATCGCGCAAGAGCCTTCCTTCCTTGTTGAGAATACAGAAATGGGTTCCATGGCATCAACACTCTCCAGGAAGAGTCGCAGAGCTAGGAAGGGTGTTAATGAGTTGCAGAGCCAGCAGGAGAAGAAATGAGAGTTCACGCGCGCGTGAGGTAGGTGGAGACTTGATATAAAGAAGACCGCCTTCAGCTGGGGCTCCCCACCGGAGTCCGCCTGGAAGCATGCACACCGGCGCGTGGCAAGCATGCAGGAGACCCTCACGTGGGCTCCGCGGCTGATTCCACTATGGTTAGGTAGGGATCCTAGGTGGAGTCAAGAGAATGGGGGAGTCTGGAGGTGGGGAAGAGGTGAGACTGCGGGCTACCTTCACGTGCCTTCACGCGGGCACCCTGGGAGCGATTGGTTGAGTGAGGCGGTGAAATGGAGCCAGTGGGAAATAGAGCAAGGAGGTGGGTAGAAAGGTTGTCAGGTGGAGGAGCAGGCTGAGTGGCTGGCAGTGAGAGCTAGATACGCGTGGGAGAAGGAGAAAGGTAAGACTTAGGTTAGATTAGGTTTAGGTTTAGGTAAGGCAAAAAGTGGTTACTAAAATTTCAAAATTTGGGTGAAATTTAAATGTTTAAATTTAATATATATTTAAATTTTCTTATATAAAATTTAAATTATAATTTATATTTAAAGGGAGAAATCTAAATATTTAAATTCAATATATATATATATATATTTAATTTTGGAAAATATATATATATATATATATATATATATAGGTTTAACTGGCTTGGTGAAGATCTAGGGTTTAATAAATTCATGTACTATATCAAATTGTCTTAATATTTATTATATTTAACATCCCACATAAAATTAAATTTAAAAATAAATATAAATATGCACTTGTTGTATTCTTTCAAGGTTGATAACTTATAGTTAAATTTTTTTATTTTTTTTCTTATTTATTAACTTGTGCTAATAATCCTAGAGATATCAAAATATGTGTCATGTGATTATTTATGAATTAGAACTTTTCAAACAATGCATTAATAAAATGTTACAATAATAAGATAAAGAAGTTGTACTTGTATATAAAGTTTAAAAACAAATATACTAAATAAATGATTTAAAACAAATGAAATAATAATTATAACATATGAAGAAAATAATAAATGAGTGTAATTACATAAAAAAATAAAAATATATATATATAATAATTAAGAATAAATGCAAGTGAATGTGAATTGACATTTATAATGTATTATACATATATTATATAAAGAATATATATATATATATATGATGTAAGGACAACAACAAATATAGTAATACAATGGTTGCAATATGCTAGGAGTAAAAGATTATATATGTATATAAAGAGGGCAAGAGGTAAAACATTAAATGAACTAAATAATAAATACGTAATATAAGAAGGGGACTATAGTCAAACAATTTATAAGGAATACGGAATAAATTTGAACATACTAAATTAATCACAAGGATGATAGCAATATAAGTAAAAGTATGATGGAAAAAACAATGAAAGTAATATTTAGGAAGTGAAAGTACACTACGGAACATTAGTTCGATGTGTTGTTCATTAAGAGTTAGGTTGGTGAGAGCATCTTAATTTAGCACTTGAGATACCTTGTGTATTTAGCTATGTGAATAGGTGAGTCGTGACCTACTGGAGGCGTGATGTCGATCTTTCTATAGCTAGCGTTCGAAGTAAGTAAGTTTTGACCTGATCTGGATTAATATGGAGGGACATATTTTGTATCAATGTAGTGACTTCTTATGGCTCATGTTTCATTCTAGTAAGTGTCGACAGGATGACATATGGGGGGGCTATGCTATAAATCTCGAACCTAAGTTTTGAAGGATAAGTGAAATGGCAAGGTGATATACCTTAAAGATTGTAATGAATGAAGAAGTGTTCTAGTTCTATTAGTTAAATATGATGGTGGAGTCCACTTATGTTTAATAATGCGTTGAATTGTTGAATAAATATACATTTGTGTTCAAATATTAAGGGATGATGGTTACCACTATTAGTGACTAGGATAATTGTGTTGCTTCCCATTATGTATAGGATCTACAAGATATATATATATATATATATATATAAGGGGAGGATCATCGATAGAAACAAGAGATGTATTAACTGAATCTAATAAGGTAGTAAATGGAGTAAGGACATGGTAGGAAGGTAATAAATATGGGAGATAATTGAAAGTCAATAACACTTGACCAATAGTCTAACAACCATTATAAATCAAGTACTTTGGAATTTGTAATAAGACTATGTTTTAGGAGAAATAGTGCATTTCCAATTAGGAGAAATGATGAAATTATTTATTGATGAGAATGGGTATCTTTACAAAACTGGCAAGTAAGGGAGTAAGATTATATGTGTATCTCATGTCTAGTTGTATGAGGCACCTAGATGGAGGTGGTAGGTCAATATTTAAGGTATGTGTGAATGGATTCCTCTATTGGAAATTTAATTAGTATTAAAATATGGGAGATATCTATGTCTTAAAATCAACATCATAAATTTTCTATGTGTAATGTGCAATTAATCATGTTTCATTATAGTAAGTGGAAAGGGATTGAAGGAACTAGGTATGTGCGAGAAAAGGGTAGGGGTTATATGCCGCTAGTCTTCCTTAGGTTAAATTGTCATGATGGGGGAAAATATTATTGAGAAACAACTAGGATTTAATAATTACAAAATGAAAAAGCAACCAAATATAAAAGTAGGTAAATTATTGAGGGACTAATGAAGTTATCGTGAATGAACGTGCGCCGAACCCTCAACAAGGTTAAGTGAAATAATAATACAAGTAAATGGTATAATAATGGAGGCAAAATAGGAACCGATGTGCACCTCAATGAATAAAGTTACGTTGTTTAAACCCCTAACAGATACTATCTGTGAACTTAAGCATTTTGATAAGATATAGTTACTAAAAACATTCTAGTAAATGATAGTTCTCCTAATTTAATATTTGTTACAAAACTTATAGTTATCAAGGATGCATATTGCTTATTAACACTAAGGTAATAATAATGTTTGACCTTAGGATGAAATAACAGGGATCTTCATCTCCTAGGAGAGGTATGCAAATCTTAAAGATCCTTGTAGTTGCTTGTTGAATAATTAAAGATTATGAGCTCTCAGCTCTCCATTTTAAAAACATCAATTATTCTATGCTAAGTTAGATCAAGATATGCCTATGATAAGGACTTGGTTGTGTGACAAATAAACTGATCTGGATGAGGTAACTTAAGGACATGGTTATAGGTTCATAGTATGATGCTAAGGTGAGTAGCACCTGATTATAACCTTTAATAATTCTAAATATAATATTGAGATTCTACAGAAGGATGAATCTAAATGTCTCATTAATTATTAGAATACATATTAGGGTATTAAAGATATAGAACCATAAGATAATATCAGCATAGTTGGTCAAGTCAAAGCTAAGTAAAACAAGTATGGCCAACACCTGCTACTTGCAAGAATGAAGAGGTTAGGCATCAAGTTTTTCCCTGCATTATTATGACCATAACTTCGGGACGAAGTTTCCTGAAGGGTGGGTGTATGTAACGCCCCATATTTTGACTAGGCGTGTTTATGAGTTAGACACCTTTCACTTTATTTGCTTATTATCTGTTGGACTCAACTAGACAGAGTGAACTATATTTTCGGCATGTTAGACATGATGATATGTTGCTACTATGTTTAGGATGTTACTGTGCCCATGCTGATACTACGGTTATGATGTTATGATGTTACCATCCTCATGACGTTATTTGGTTTATGTGGTTACTATGTTGTAGTTATCACAAGATTCTTTTATTTCATAAAGACGGTATATGTTTAATAATCATCCTAGATGAAATGTGATATATATGATGTGGTATTTATGCTGTGATTGATTTAATGATTTTATGTGATGAAATAAATGATGTTGACAATATGGATCAGACGATGATAGAATGGAAATATTGTTATAAATGTATGGCTGCAAAGTACTAATCTGCAGGACACCGGGGCTATGTAATAGTCGGATACTTGATATGAAGTATGGTATAGTACCTATTTTGCCGAGAGACTTGTTTACGAAAGTTGATGATACGATGACACAAACCAATAATCTTGAGAGAAACAAAGTATGAGTTGATAAGGGAGTAGACCCAGTATGTTGAGAGGGATGGATGTATTGCCCACCCTATGTTTCTATGATACCCGAGGTCATGGGAGGGCCGTGCTGAGACACGCTCCCCAAGTTGTTGCGATGACGATGGTCGGATGCCTGCTAGGAGAGGTTAGGTCCGCTAGTTAGCCGACGCTATCGCTCTCACATTCTATGTGGCTAGGTCAGTATAGCTGACATCCACTTTTGTACTAGCAGAGGAAGGATAGGGAGGATGCGGACGCAGGTTAGGATGGGAGGATATTTTAGTTAGTACTGTTGAGGGTTGGGTATTCCTTGATCTTGAGTTAGTGGTAGTAGGTACATTTCCTTGTGCTTGATTGGTTGAACTGATGTAATCATAAAAATAATGAAATGAAATCTTAAAAAAACTCATAAGACAACCAATGATGTTTTAAGTAATGTTATGATAAATGTAATATAGTTGTTCTATTTGCATGAAGTATTATTAGTATTAGCTAGCTGTTAAGCATAGGAAAAATGATGTATGTTTATAATACCTGTCAGACCTGTCCATACGCTGGCCACGCATGCACATTTTGTACATGTGCGATAGTATCAGTTTACGACATACTTATCAATATCTAACAATGTTATAAGTTGTCATAGATAACTCAGTTAAGGTTCGGGTAAACGACATCAGTAATAGATGATTGATTTGTTTATGTATAAAATAAGTTAAACATTGTAATGAACAATTAAAATAATTGCTGCCAATTGTAATTCTCGTCAAGTGAAGGTATCAGAAATATGAAGTATAGCAGATAAAACATTAATGCTGGAAGCGTGTATTATCTAATTGTTAATATTAATTAATTAAACACTTAAGAGTACTTCGTTTATCGATGAAAGTATGTTCGATTAGTGCTAAGGTACTTATTATTAATTAAGTATTTTAGATTAGTACTAAGATACTTAAATCACCATTAATATTTATTATTATTATTATTATTATTATTATTATTATTGTTTATTATTATTATTATTATTATTTAACTAATGTTAATAATGATAATGTGTCCTTATTGGAATGAAAGAAATCATAAGTGGGTAAGTGAACATGTTTGAATTATTAATTTAATTAATTTATTGTTATGAAACGAGAAAGGAGTATTATTAAATTATTAAATGAGGAAGGTTAAGATAAAACTCAATTAAATTTATATTCATAAATTACTGTCATGTCACAAAACCAATCTGAGATTTGATTTATATATATATATTTATAATTAAAACAAACTACCACTTCAAATTTGAAAGGGTCAACATGATAGTATTTAATTATTATCTATTCAACATATTAAATGGAGGATAAGACTAATATTGAATACACCACCTTCGTGAATGTCTTAAATTGAATATTTCAAGAATCATTAAATAATGTACATTCAACCCATCAAATCCAACCTAACTAGTCTTAACACCATTGAACTACTCGAGAAAAGAAGTACTATAAAATAATATTTATTTATGAATTGGATTGTAAAAAGCAAACAATTTAATGTTTTGGGGGCTCGAGGGTTCTTATGGAGGGCAGTGGAGTAAACAGGAAGGCAAGTGGAGGAGTAAAATGGATCTATAAAGCAATGGTTTCACGGAGATGAGGGGGGGTTTTTTGTTTTTGGGAGAAGTACACTTAGTATTTTGAGAAAAAGGAGGAATGCCGAGGAGGGGGATAACTCGAAGCTTTGAGGAGGTGGGAAACTCAAAAGAATGAGGTGGGGTTAACTCAAGGAAAAATTACTCTTGAACGATGGAAAGGTACTAAGGAAAGATGCTGTTGGGATTATTGGTTTGTGGGCTCAGGGGCTAGGAAACCTGTCGGTTTCCTAGGGCCAGCATGATAAGAGCTGGTCGGCAGGGTGGATCATCTATTTTGGTTACTAAGGCTTGGACCAAAGGAGCTACGAAGTCGATAGGGGAAATCTACAACCTACATCAGTCCAGGTATTCTACTGGTAGTTAGAAAAATGATTTATATCTCAATATACTGAGTATTATGCAAGAAATTACAATTATATGTATGTTGTTAAAATTACTATATGTAGGTGCACTGTATGCTGCTAGACATTTTCTAATCACTAAAATTATGCATAAAATTAGCATAACGAAAGCATAATGATACTTATTTATTATTGAAATAAAAAGAAGGAAAAACAACTCCGTAGGAGCTGGTTACAAAACTTGATTTCAAAATCTAGAACTTCGGTGGCCTTCCGGTTAGAGGGGCACTGCAGCCACTCATCACCTTGGTTTGCATGCCACATTGGCTGTTGCCCCTTTTTGACAATATTTATGTCACTGGATTCAGTATTCCGCACTCATGACGATGCTTGAGACCTTTTCTCTCTCTCATCAATCCCTTTTTGTTCGGTATAGTTTTACCCCTTTTTCGGGCCGAGCAATCCCTTTTACGAAAAAGGCACTTAGGGAGTTTCTGTTAAGTTCTTTTCTGACTCCTAAAACAATGAAAAGATCGCCGAGCAACCTTGATTCCTTTCATTCTCGCTAAACGTATCTGAAAGGGCATCTACATGGTATAAGTTTACCCCTTTTCCAAACCTTGTAGACTAATTACGAAAAAGGAATACTCTAGTCACATCGGCTAGAAGAGTTCTCCATTTGCATCATTTTATGCTTTTTCGGGCCTTGGAGACTAACTTACGAAAAAGAACACCAATGGAGTCCACTTACCGCTTTCAGACTCTCTAAACATGAAAGGTGTGGGGAAGTTGTCTTTGGGACAAGCGAGGTCGAGGTCTCGGAAATCAGTACAAACCCGTATGGTGCCCACCTTTTTGTTTACTGGCACTGGGTTTGAAACCCAGGTGGTGTAGGCAATAGGATATATGAATTCTGCTTTTTGGAGTTTTTCAATCTCAGCTTTAACAGCTGGGAGCTTGGACAGGTGAATTGGTCATTGTTTCTATCGGACAGGAGGCACATTGGGCCAAGTGTCGATGTGATGTTCCACAATTTTGGGATTGAGGCCAAGCATCTCGGTGTAAGGCCAGGCAAAGTCATCACAAAACTCTTGGAAGAGTTTCTTATATGCCTGAGTTTCTGCTTGAGTGCAAGATGTGCCTAGCGAGATGAGCTCAGGTTTTCCAGGTGTGGTGGAAATGTCGATTTGTATAATAGGGGAAATGTTGGACATCTTCCCTTCTTCGAAGGCATCTGTTGCTGGGATGGGGTCTTTGAACCAATCAACCTTAGTTGGTAGGAAATCTTTCGATTCGACTAATAGCTGGTTTTCTGCGGTGGATGTAGATGCCTCAGGGAGGAAGTATGAGCGATGATGCATATCGTCCCAAGGGTAGTTTGGTCCAGTGAGTGTTTCTAGAATTTGCTCATCAGTACGAAAGTAATCATACCATAAATCAACGGGTTCTGGTTTGTATGTGGTTGAAATCATATAGATGGTATTGATTTCTTCCGAAGAAGATTATTTCGGAGGGTATATCTCCTCGATGAGGGGAGGAGATATCTCTAAGTCGACATTGTTCATCTCGTACAAGGCTGCTCTATAATCTAGGAGATCAGGGCAATGGTGTGAATAATGGCCATAAATGTTGCATATCGCACAAGGGTGGTTAGTGCGGAGCATTTTGTCGCGAGGTTGAGGACGTGGCTCAAGTCTTACCACTGGAATTCCGATGTCGTCATCCAAGGGTCGTTCATCCAGTCTCTAACCGGTCTCTTCTCTTCCCGAAACCGCAGGAAAAAGACAAAAGAACTATGATGTCTATCGGCCATACGATGAGCTCCTGCCCTCACACATCAGGGGGCAATCTATTAACACCCAAAAAGTGCTCACTAGCTCATTTATTTATTCACATGACCCATTTGTCCACTTTTCCACCATTTGAGATTCTAAAGCCATCAAAAGGTCACCAAAAGACCATAATACACCCCTTTCCCCCCTCAAAATGAATATTTTCCCTCAAAAAACATAAAAAACCCTAAAAAAGGGTCCAAAATTCCCAAAAATATTAAAAAGGGAATAAAAATATTCAAAATATTCAAAAAAGGAAAAAGGAGGGAAAAGGTACCTAAACCATGTTGGTCAATACCATTGGTTTCCTCAAAACCATAATGGTATTCCCCACCACGAAAAACTATAAAAAGGTGGTAGGGGCTCCTCACTTTCCATCCATCCATCATCCTATCCTCATGCTGTCAAAATCTCTCATGAGTTCTTGACCATTGTAGCAATCTTGGAGAAGAGACCATTGGAGCCTGGAGCATCTCACCCTTGGAGTTGCTCAACACCACAACATCCTCACCATTTGAGGTATTATAATACAAAAGTCATTTTTTATTTTGTTTCTTGTTCTTGTTCTTAAATCTTTTCAAGTTTATTGTTATATGCACATGTTAGGTTCAGATTTATAATTGTTTTTGCTTCTATATTGAAATTGCTATCACATTGTTGATAGGTGCCCATTGCACAAAGCTTGGTTGCAAAACCAAGCCAACACTTCTGTCCACACATGTGAACATGTGATTTCTTCTGTGGCTACTGTTTTGTTTTTTGAGGTTTGTTTTGGGTCTGTGTTGACTTTTTGAGGCTGCTGTCCACTGTTGAGGTCTTCTTTGTGTCTTCCATCTATTGTTTGAGGCTGTCGTCTGTTTAATTTTGTGCAACTTCGGAAGATATTCTTATTGTATTTTATTGTATTGATTTTTACCTCCTATGGGAGATGAACTTGATTTACTTAATCAAGTAAACCCTTGAAAGAATCAATGTAAACCTAGAGGATAATTTATCCAATGAAAAGATTAAAATAGATTTTATTTATTTGTTCCTAGGTCAAGTAAGCCCATTCAAGATAGACAAGTCAGCCCAGTTAGGAAAATGACTAGTTTGGCAAGTGTATAAATAAAGTGGTCATGTTCCTCATTTGACATATTCACTCACTCACACAAGTTTGCATCACTTGGAGAGGAGCTTGCATCTGCAGAGAAGAGAAGTTGTTTTTGGGTTTTTTGGGTTGTTGAGGATAAATCTCTCCTGTTCACAAGCGTCCACATTGCCTTTGGGGAATTTGGGTATGGAAAGCTACTATTTCAGTCTTGTATCATTATCTTATCTAAGACCAACTTCTATGGGGTTGATATGAATTGTGATGCAGACTCTATATGTGGAAAATAGAGCAGAGAAAGAAGAGTTGCCGGATGGCATTATCCTTGGTAGTGAATCAATATGTATATCAATAAGGCTATGATAAGGCCAACAACTATTTGGCATAGTTGTCCAAATCAACATAAGCTTGCATGATCATTTATGACTGCACACCTAAGGGTCAACTGTCCTCATGCCAATGAAGTAGGCAATTTCACAATCCAATTACCTCAACAATACCTGGAAAATATGAATGTAGTAGATGGTCGATTTTCTAATTTGACATCTTCTATTAAGCAAAGCTTTCTCCTTTCACTCTATAGATCATAAAGCTTACCTTCATAAATTTTGAAGAAACTGAAAAAATAAAAATTGAAATCCCTATTTTTGATAAACGTGTTCCATTAATCTCAGAATGTCTTAGGAGGCATTTTGAGGCAGGCACTGCATGGTAAAAGTTTTTCCACTTCCTATTTTCTCATATGCAAAGCACCTTGCTTTAGTCCGTTGAAATATTGTTGAAATATTGCTGGAACAATGAGCTCAAGAGTCACTCTGTACACTTCATCTTTAGATACTCAGCCATCTAATACCGCATCAAAAACAAATTCATGTTTCTCAACATATGCAGTTAAGTCCACCTTAAGCTTGGTCTCACGGACTATAAGAGAAGTATAGTTTGGTTCAATGATAATGATATTTGTATACTCCTATAAAATAGAAGTAGATGACAAATGTTAAAGCCCAGCAGATTGCAACAACTTCCCAAACATGGGATCACCTAAAGCCTTCATGCTATGGTTTGCATATTCTTCATTGCAACACTGGTCTTTGTAACTTGTAATATGAAAATGATATAGAATCAAAAGAGCACCATACATAAAAACATATCTCAATTCATATATTCATCAATAATAAGAAATTAATATTATATTGAGTCTTGACAATAGGTCATTTAAGTGTGGGGATGAAATTAGGAGTGAATTATGTGAAGGGTATTTGTCCTTCACAGTCATAGGAAGAACTATTGCATTTGCCAAGGACAAAACCTCTGTAAAATCATTGATTGGGGATCTTTTTCTTATCAATTCAATTACCAAGGACAAGTAAAGAACAGATGACAAGAACCAATCATGGATATACGATTATACCTATTGACTGAGGATTGTTGAATTGAGTTCATTTCTAATAGACACTAGTAAGTTAGTAACAGTCTTAGGCTACAGAGTTCATTTTGATGTGGAGTTAGGAAAGCAACTAGCAGAACACCTTCTTGATCTGCAACCACAAAATGTTGGAACATATATTCTGCTATCAAATATTTATGTTGCATCTGGCATGTGCGATGACACAGCAAGGATGAGATCATTGATTGAGAACAGGAAATTAAAAAGGAGGCTGGATAGATATTGCAAACAAGGTGCATTCTTTTATTGCAGGGGATATATTACACCCATAGTCAAATGTTATCTATGTAGTGCTGGATATATTAGCTAATCAGATGATGGAAGCATGATATGTGTCTGATACAAAGTTTGTGCAGCACGATGATGAGGAGGATCAAAAGGGAAGCATATTACTCCACCATAGTGACAAGTTGGTCATAGATTTTGGTATAATCAATAGAACTCCAGGAATGCCCATTACAATTTTCAAAAACCTTCAAGTGTGTGGAAATTTCCATACAACAAGTAAGATAATTTCCAAGATTGTTGCAAGAGGAATTGTTATGAGAGATGTCAGTTGATTTCATCTATTTAAATATGGGTTGTGTACTTGGGGTGATTATTGTTGACAAAGCAGAGTCAACTAATCAATGAGGACATGGCAGGATGTTGAATGACTATGAGACCAAATTCTTGTGCTTAAAACTACAATGTGCAATTCATCCACATTCATGGTTCTTCTACAAAGATATATTCTGCATCTGGAGCATTGTTGGTTATTATGCGTATTGACAAAGCATCTTTTCTTTCAGAATACTTCTAGGCGTGTCCAGCCATATTTGTCTCCAACTGTTGTCTTGAAATATGGAAAGTTGATCTTCTGCCACATGTCCTTGAGATGATATTGTACCTACTGGTTTCGCTCCTTAAAATGATCAACTATGATTTGAATGCCCGAATATGGTCCCTAAAATATTGCAACTGTTGATTCTTTTGTGCCACTTGCCTTTTTAACTGCTAATTCTTCTCCATCTAGGTGTCCTACCTTCATGTCTTGAAGTGCTCGAAATATTGTTATCATAGGAAGCTGTAATTTCTCCTAACAACTTAAATATTATCTTTCGATCCTTTATTGATATTGGAAAATCAAAATACAATGCCATTTCTATTCGAGTTGCATCCTCTGAAGGATATAATAGCTCTGCAATTATTCTAACCAATTTCATCTATTGCATGAGCCTCAAATAACCCATATTCAGATACAAATTTAATCAGCAAATAAAGCGCCAACGCTGATGGAAGTATTCCTTACAGACCAACTAACCTCCAATCCACCCTACAATATTTAAAACTCAAACTAGCTGACGATGATTAACAATAGAAACTTGATGATGAGATAGACTAATCTAGCGAACTGTTTCAACTTCATGTATTTGGAAGGAGCATAATTCAAACTATGTCTGATATCATGTCAAGCCAAGAAACTCAATACTACAAGATCATGAACTAATGCTTGGAAAACATAGTAAATCGCAGTCTTTACAATATTCAATAGTTGGAGGTATTCATTACTCATGAGATCAAAGATTTTTAAAATATACTCAGCTCCTATTCTTCCAGTAAAACATCCACACAAAACTATTCAAATGTTAAAAGAGTGAAAAATGCTCCATAACCCGAGAAGGATGTTTAATATTTGTTTTTTTGAACCCATCAAAGAAATAGACAAGAGTGGGAATTATGGTCCAAATTTCCATTTGGTTCAACTATTGAAACAGAGCCACTTTTCCATTTAAATCAACTAACCTATTTCCTTTTCCAAGGGAATTAAACCTTGGTGAGTGGCATCACATGTCATTGTGTTTATTCCATAACTCCAACCCATTTAAGAACAAATACAATTTTTCAACTCATACAATGTATTTATAGAATCCATTACATCAAGATTTCATGCACGTTTATCAAATTTGAACCCACTTTGCCAGCCACTATTGCGTTGCCAACCATTGAGAAAATGTTAAATGAGCAGAGAGGGTGAATGCCATTATACAATGTTGATAAATGTTGTGTTTATAAGTTTGAAATCACCGGTTTATTTGTGATGCAATGATGAGATGGGGTGCAATCCACAACCTAGTTTCAAATCAGCACACTAGGGACGACAAATACAAACTCACAGACCAGCCTCAAAGCCTGTGCTTCCATTTTGTGGATCTACAAAAATATAGGACTGTCTTATTTTTCTTCAGAAAATATTGGTGTAATGGATCACCATGTGGTATTGTGCTATAGCAAGAGAAAAGGCCAGTTTCAGGAGATATCTCGATTTCCTTAATCAAAAGTTACATCAGACAAATGACAGCCTCTTACACTGATATACACAACCTATAACCAGAAAATTTATTGAGAATGGTAACAAGCTAAAGGTTTCAGCTCCAACTGCCTCAACTAAATACAACACTTCCTTTAGCTAACCACTTTTATAACTTCAACTCATATTGTCACCTTAAACAATTAACTTTGCTAGTTGACTTCAATGTGTTGACAAATCCATGGGGTTCAGTACAACCCTCAAAATTTGTAGAATGTACATGCATGTGCTTGAATATATGAGCATTCAAGAAATAGAGAGTGGGTGCTAGCTACCCAATATGGCTTGCAATTGGTTGCAGGCTAAGGGTAAAAATGATGCCAAGAAATCCTGGTGTCCTCAGTCAAGCTGTTCCAAACTTCTAGATTTTATATGATATTTGAAGTTAGTGCCTTTCATGGTCCATCCCAAAACTAGATACATGATGAAGTTGAAGCATCCCTAAAGAGAGCCCTAATACTGAAGGGCTGGGGTTTATCATACCACATCCAAGGAGTGATAACCTCCAGGCTTATCATCTACCTTCCCAGAGTATGGTAGATGGCAGATTCCCCCTCAAAATGTGATAGTATAAAACAAATGGACCCATCTCTTGAGGATTTGGGTTCCGATCTTGCCTCATAGCCATTGTTTGTCTCCGGTATACAGATCCCATAGGCTCTTCATTTAAACTTCATAACATTACAACAACAAAAACCATTAAAACAATAGCAATCATCTACTCACAGTTTTGTTAAGCACGATGGATTCATCAAAGTCCATAAACTCTTCTTGCAAGGACAAATATAAATCTAACGTGCATAAATCAATACAAATAGCATCTTCAAATCCATAAGGTAGATAACAACAAACAAATGGTTTAAATAGGTTCCAAATATTTATTTGAAAGATTGCAATAACAATTTGCTTCTGGAGTATTTGCCACTTTCTTATAAGCTTGCACTCATAGAGCCACCCTTGACCTGAGGTCCATAGTGTGACAAAGGCATCTCTCTTAAACACAAAGCCCTAAGTCACTATTGAGGAATATGCAATGATCAATCACAAATCCCTAGCTAAGACAAGGTATGATCACTCGATGAATCCACAAGTGGGCATTCCTATCTACAGTATCAGGTGCTCGCTGTTGTAACCCACTTCCCTAGGCTAGTTTCCTCCATGCTAGATTCTCGCTCCATAGAGAACGGGACAGCTAGAGTCCTCCCTATTACCTGCTACTCCACAAGGACCAGGACAACCACCTACCGTTGTAGCAAATATCCTTGCTTCTCTCATTAGCCATCATTCCCTGCCAGAATGGTCAAAATCAATAGTCCATATGCATGGCTAAAATCCAAGCTCTCTTTCCAAGCATGAGTCCAACGTCCAAACCCTTCATAGGTAAACCATAGAGGCTTTCTTGGGAAACACAGAAGAGCATAACCAACCAAGCTCTGCAAGCTTGAGAGATCTAGATTCCAAAACCTTCATGCATAAACAATCAAATGAGCTTTGGGAATCCCACCCAAGGCCTTTACCAAGAATCACAATGAACAAGTGGACCATCCCTTGAATGTGTAGAAGAAGAAAGAAAAGTGAAAATAAGAATACCCTTTGCTTTGAGAAGGATACCTTTATAGATCAAGCTAGTTGTTTGTTTAGGAAAGCTCATCCTCAAAGCAAGTGTTTTTCTCTAGTTAGCAACTGCAATATGCATTGGTGCCAAAATCAATTGCAAGTTCATTTCTACCACCATACAGATTTAGTCCCTGATGTTCTGAACAATCATATTGAGTTGCCTTGTATCATGTATCATGCTTCTTCCTTTTTCAATATTGAAGCATAATTCTTATTACACATTATTTTCCTTGAACTATACAAATGATATGAATCTCAGGGCAATCTTGGAGAGTACAACCAAAGCTAAAAGAGGTAGAATAATAATCTTTGTGCTCTCTAATCAACACCCAACCCAATTCTTGAAATATCCTATAGTAACAAATCTAGAATATGAGTCATCATTGACAATACATTCCACCTCATAACAGCAGCAGATTTTTAACCCTTATTGTTTCCCATTTGTCTAATAACCCCAAGTTTGAAAAGGATGATATATCCACAATAGAAGGCCTCCAAGATCAAGTGCTAGTCCAATGCATAGATCCACAATAAAGGATGATTGATCCACAATAGAAGGCCTCCAACACCAAGCACTAGTCCAAGTCAGCATAGAAGGTGGACAATAGAAAGGAATCTCCAAGCATGGTGAAAAGACCATATAGTAACTTGCCCATGAGGATGATTATTGGCCATGAGTATGCAAGAGTTCAACCTCTGTCAACTGAAACCTAAGGAAATCCATTCAAAATGACTTGAGGGAAGGCTAGCCTTGAAATACACAAGGGTGAGATCCTCTTATACATATTCTTTCAAATGGGAACATTTGAAAAGAGAAAAATTACTTATCAGCACTATGCTATATTCTATATTTTCTATATACATATTGGCATATGAGCTTAATTACACCTTGTTTATAATAACTAGTAACTAGAATTCTGTCAACTAGTTCCAATAAGAACTCTAAAGAGGAAACATATAGGACACAAGGACCTCTTGAAGTGGTTTTTGTTATGTAAGTATTGATAATGATTCTAAACCATTTTAATACATAATCAATTTATTAATTCTAGTTAGAAATAAAATTGGATATTATGATTAGGATAAGAGAAAACAAGTCACTTAGAAAAGTTAACGGTGCTACATAAATATTTTCCAAATATATAACATTTTTCGAAAATTGCAGTGTGTAGAGTACAATAGCTCAATATTCTTTGTATTTCATTTCTCATATTTTTGAATCTGGATTTTCTTGTTTGCAAATGTATGGAGCCATGAGCACCATTTATACATAAGTATTGAAAAGTGTTTTGGAATTTTGCAATCATTTTTCTTGTTGTGTTTTTAGTTTCTTCCAAACACAAGAAATATGCTTGCATCAAATCATAGTCATATAGTACTTTATTCAAATGTAGAGGAAATCCTCTAGTGTTTGATGAGCATAATACAATTTGACCATTTTTTTGCAAATATCGAATGTTGCATTCAAAATATTCAATATAATGCATCTTCTAGTCTTTGCATATCAAGACTCTGTCACTTATTACAAAATTCACTAGATGCAATTGATGGAGAAGGTACAATGCTGAAATATTTCAAATGCCTGAAAGTGTTGTGCAAATCAATCCATGTTATTTTATTCTAGTGTGACCAAATGTTAATTTTTTCATTGTGAATCCTTGAGATATGTGTAGATCCTAGAGAAGCAAAATTACTTATCATCAATGAAAAAAAATTTCTACCTTTTTTTAATGCTTGGATTAGAAGGTTTCATCAAAGTTGTAGGGTGTACAATGGCTACAATGCCTCCCTATGTATGCATTATCGATTCAACATAAGGAGTATGATGCGTGCTGGGCTGATTTGATAGCCGGTGAGCCTCTTCATAAAACAAATATAAGCTATTATGCTATAAAAGCAAACAACAATACAACTCATGAAATAACTTCTTAGTGACTTTATTTCAAAGGGTATATCCTTCTTATTTCCATCATGACCAACAGCTCGAGGCTTAAGAAGCCATGCTTTGTCATGTACCTTAAAGCAGTTGATAGTAGTGTGATAACTGATAACAAGCATGCAATCAGATCTGTAAGGCATTACAATGAATTGTATAGAAGGGACATGCCCATATACATCTAATACTGTTCTGGGGTGCATAACACAACATACAATTATGCAATATACAAACCCTATATACGATATGAAGGGGAGACCATTTGCTTGATAAAAGCATAGTACTTATTGCTGAGGAAATGATATCACAAACAGGGAAATCGTGGATGTGTTATGCAATTGTAGGCATCCATTATAAGACTATTAAGAAATGAAGATTTACCTCTTTCTTTGGCTGGTTGAGAACCAATCCGTCATTGGCTGGCTACCCCAAACCCATTAGAGGGTTGATCCAATACACCAACCAATGATTGTAGGTTTCCTACACAAACAGGGAACAATTCTAGTGCTTTGGAACTTAGTTTTCCATCTGCTAAGCTCTTCAAACTTGATATGTATCTCTTGTTGGTGTATTCTCCATAAATGAATCTGATTATAGATATTGGCAATTTTGCAAGAATAAATCTAAAAATTTTATGTCATGTTGTATAAATCCCTCACTGCAGTATTTAACTCAATTTGCAACTCAAATGCATAAGAGATTAGCTCAGTTGGATTCCCTCAAATGCAGAAGATCGAGTGGCTTAGGGAGAAGGAAACGCTAGAAATAGCTATCATAATCGGATCAACATCCCTTACATCTATAATTGTTACCTCAATGGAAATGAGAAAGTCTTGGATTTCATTGAGTTTCATCTTCCTATATGATTGCTTGGCAACCCTTTCCCGCTCGATTTCATCACCATCTTCTTTGCTCCTCGCTCCTTTCTTAGTCCTTTTATCTTTGTCATAACTTGATTCTATGGAAAAAACTCACTAGTATCTCCTTGTAAGGTTTGGCTCTCCTATAAAATTCTTCTTCTTTCCAACATTCATGTTTGTATGTCCACCTATGCTTTACTATCAAAGTATGCTTGAAAACCACATCAAGAGGATCATGCCTTTTCAGCCTTTCCACACCAAAGTGTTATGCCACTAAGGCCTCACCATTTTCCTTCGATGACTTAGCATTGTTCATAATGTATTCTCCTATATACAGGGGAAGAGGAGGGAACATACCCTTATTATCCATACTAATTGATGCTCCAACCCCAAACAAGTAAGTTTGATAAGTTATTTAATGTATTATGAGTTTTATAAGTTATTTCATGTATTACCAATCTATAGAGAAAACACTTTGGAAAAAAATGTGGAGGTTTGGTGGCTCCAAACACTCAAATGTGTGTGATGTTCTCCATTACATATCAATCTCACATGTGAAGACTTACCAACTAGATGTGATAAGCTAAGCCGGGTTAGATTTTCTTCATGGTTCAATGTATTTGATGACAATGTGGTTGTGTTAGATGGAAGGGTGACATATGAAGGCTAACACTCATTAAATTTTATTCACCATGCAATGCTGTTGGAATGAAAGCTAACTTGAGTCAGCTTTACTCATGATGCAATGTTTTTGACGACAATGTGGTTTTGTTAGATTGAAAGCTAACAAATGAAGGCTAACACATGTTAGCTTTCAATCACCATGCAATGTTGTTGGAAGGAAAGCTAACTTCAGTCAGATTTCCTTCATGGTGTAGTGCATTTGATGTCAATGTGGTTGTGTTAGATGGAAGATAACAAATGAAGGCTATCACGTGTTAGCTTTCATTCACCGTACAATCCTGTTGGAAGGAAAGCTAACCCGAGTCAGATTTCATTATGGTGCAATAGATTTGTCGACAATGTGGTTGTGTCATATGGGATGTTGATATATGAAGGCTAACACACGCTACCATTCCTTCATCGTGCAATGTTGTTAGAAACAAAACTAATTGGAGTTAGATTTTCTTCATGGTGCAATGAAATTGATGACAATGAGGTTTTGTTAGATGGAAGACTGATATATGAAGGTTAACACTTGTTATCTTTCATTCACCATGTAGTGCTGTTGGAAGGAAAGTTAACTCGAGTCAGATTTCCTTCGTGGTACAATGTATTTGATGACATTGTAGTTGTTTTAGATGGAAAGCTAACAAATGTAGGGTAAAATGTGTTAGCTTTCAGTGATAGTGCAATGTTGTTAGAATGAAAGCTAACCCAAGTCAAATTTCCTTCATGGTGCAATGAATTTGCCGACAATGTTGTGGTATTACATGGAAAACTAACAAATGTTGTGGTGTTAGACGGAAAGCTATGAAATGAAGGTATTTCAAGGAAAGCTAACTCGAGTCATATTTCATTATGGTGCAATAGATTTTTCGACAATGTTGTTGTGTTAGATGGAATGCTGATATATGAAGGCTAACATGCGTTAACTTTCATTCACTATGCAATGTTGTTAAAATGAAAGCTAACCTGAGTTAGATTTTCTTCATGGTTCAATGTATTTGTTGACAATGTGGTTGTGTTAGATTATAGCCTAATATATGAAGGCTAACACTCATTAACTTTCATTCACCACGCAATGGTGTTGGAAGGAAAACTAACTTGAGTTAGATTTCCTTGGTGGTGGAATGTATTTGATGACAATGTGGTTGTGTTAGATGGGAGACTGATATGTGAAGGCTAACAAATGTTACCTTTCATTCAGAGTGCAATGTTGTTAGAAGGAAAGCTAACTCGAGTTAGATTTTCTTCATGGTGTAATGTATTTGATGACAATGCGGTTGTGTTAGAAAGAAGGTTGATATATGAAGGCTAACACTCGTTAGCCTTCATTCACCATGCAATGTTGTTGGAAGGAAAGCTAACTCGAGTCATATTTCATTATGGTGCAGTAGGTTTGATGACAACGTGGTTGTGTCAGATGGAAGGCTGAAATATCAAGGCTAATGACACATTAGCCTTCATTCATTGTGCAATGTTGTTAGAAGGAAAGCTAACTCGAGTCAGATTTTCTTCATGGTTCAATGTATTTGATGACAATGTGGTTGTGTTGGATGGAAGGGTGACATATGAAGCCTAACACTGATTAAATTTTATTCACCATGCAATGTTGTTGGAAGGAAATCTAACTCGAGTCAGATTTCAATGATGGAAAGCCCCAAAATGGATTTGGTCCTTGAAATGGTTCATTTTTCCTTTTGCTTTAAAACAAAATCTAATAATTTTACCCTCAATTTATTTAAAAAATAATATTTAGAAACAAATTGCCCCAATGCCAAAAGGATTTTGGCATAGAAAGACCCATGAAATCCTTCATTCCCCGCTAAATCGGTTAAAGCCGTCTTAAACCCTCGTTCGCCCCAAATTTTTGCTTCATTCCCCTGATTTGCTTTAGTCCATATATAATCCATTTACACATCAGATGAATGAATAAGTTACCAGGTGAAAAATCGCAGGTGTTATGATTATTTGTTGAATCTAGAGTTTGCTCTGTGGTGGAATCAATATGCACACGTGAATCAGGGTTAATCTATTTTTCTCAATGTTTACAAGCTGAAAAATGGTGGATGTTGTGATTATTTGCTGAATATGGAGATTTCTCTACCGTGGACTCAACATGCACACATGAATCAGGGTTAATCTTTTTTTGCTCAACGTTTCCTGGGCCCATATCCCATGCAACGTTTACAAGTGAGTAACATACCTTGAACGCTGAATCGGGTAGATTTCCATGCTAACAGACTCTATGATAACCTCCATTTGAGATTCAATAAACTCACAGAGTGTCTCTGGATAACTTGCAATGTCTTTTAACTGATCAGCAATCTTCATTTGTTCATGATTGATGAGTAATCTTGATTTGTTGCAATCTTTAGTTGTAATATTGGACTCCTAACAAATGTTCATATTCACCTAACGAATTAGGTTTCCAGCAGATACAATACACCAACCGCAAGTAATGCTTGTGTTGCAGGGTCATCCAATATTTAAAGGCTATAATCATTGAGATAGTTCTCCTGGACTTTGGTGACTATCTACAAGGAATTCCTTGCTTCAATCTATCTTTTCGAACCCTATGACAACAAATGTCTACAACACCTTTCTCTAAAAAGTTCCAATGTTGTTTCCATAGCTAGATTCACCATAGTTACATGTCGACGATATTATGAAATCCACTAGTCTTTATTAAGATCATACACAAGAGCATATAGTTTAGCAGGATGGCATGAATTGGAGCCCAGTACATCAGCTATGACCATAATGAAACCCTACCCCTATTACAATTCTTATTAAGATAAAACTAAATTTGTGACATGTCTCTTCATTGATGAAGTTGTGCACTAAATTAAAAGTGGACAGATCTTCAAACCCAAAGATGATCACGAGCATACCATGGGTGCCTCTTTACAAGTGGATTTCAATGCATATGGCAAGATTGCATAAAGATTATGGGGATACAATATGTCTTGTCCATAAGCAAATTTTTATGACAAGACTAGAAAGCTTAAACTGACATACTACATTCTTATGGCTCTTAGTTCACATAGGCTGATCCCTTGGGTGATTATTTACAGTACTTCACTACTTCCCCAATAACTTACTCCACAAAAACCCTTAGTGACTAGCAAAGACCCTTCCAGTTTGGATTTGTCTCCATAAATATCCAAATTCTCAACTTTGGTTGTTGTCACCCTTCTAGGGAACTTCAATGCATGTACATGGAATAACCAATGTTCCATTTATGATGTATCGTGCAACCTTTTACAACTTTACATGTTGGAGCAAAATTACTTGAACTTGATGGAGTTGATGAGACACTCCATTGACCACACCAATTTAGCTTACAGTAAGCAATTGACCAATTTCGAAAGTTTGGAGGAAATTTTTTCTTTCAACAAGTTGAAGGTGCAAGTTTTATCAATTATGGTATGATTAATCTCTCTATTGCATTTGGGATTTCAAAACTTTAGTTAGACCCGACTCCAATCTTCTAAGATCATACAAACCCGTCTTCAAAATTCTCTTCAAACAACAATCAGACCCTAGTATGTAGCTCACCACTCTATGACCCTCATTTTTTTTTATCACGAGCTTCATCCCAAAAGTCTATACCCAGAATTTAGATGAGAACCTCTCTAACTTTGGTTAAATTCATAATGTCAAGTAGCATGTTGTCAAGTTGAAGTCAACAATTGTTTTCCCATTGTTATGGGAGTAGTAGGTTATAAATTTAGACTAAGGGAACTACACCAATCCATTTATAATAAAGAGCTTGTATGACTTACCTAAAGCAAGTAAATGGTGCACAAGGAATCTAAACAACTATACTTTGAATGTCTTGAAAATCCATATTTTTAAGAGTCGAACTCTTGGAGTCATGTTGATATACTGTTGAAGTGGAAAACATTGCTAGATCATATGTTGGAAAGAAGGAAATTATGATTGAGTACCTTTAGGAGTATTTTCAGATTGTTTTTTTTAGTTTCTCAAATTTAGTGTGGATGATGGCAACCCATAATCATGTTGATATATGTTAAAGTTAGTGAAGCTACGAGACCCATTCTCAGAGAGGATGGTACCCTAGTAAATTAACTTGGGTTCTTGGTCAAGTTAACTAGGCAGAGTAAAGAGTAAGACCCTAGAAGGTACCCTAGGGTCCCCAGCTGTCTCTTGGGGCTCTTGGCTAGGGTCCAAGCAGGTTGATGCCATGGAAAAGTCCCTAGCAAATTCCTTCCTTTGCTTGATGTCAAGGGATACCTACTGCTTACTTTTTTTTTTGAAGGCCGACCACCTGCTAAACCTTCCACACCTGATCTGAAGATAATGTTTGAGGGTTTATGCTGCTTCTAATCTAATCCGTCAACCTTGGAAACTCTACCCAGCCATTTGTGAGCTTTGTTGAGCAACTGTGGGTTGATTTAACTTGTGGTCATTCTTGTTAAATTATGTATATCAGATCTATCCTAAACCGTTACAGCTAAAACTCATCTTGATCAGATTCCTATTGCTGATAACAACTAAACAATAGTGTTGATATTGCCTGCTAGCTAAAGTTTCCTCTAGAGGATGATTTTTTAAAATGTACATGGTTGTTGTTGGTAGAAATGCAAAATCCTTGAAACAATATGAGATTCCTTATAGACTAGATGCTCATGGTTGGATTTCTAGTCAAATATTAGTACATCCCTCATCATACTGTTTGTTGGTAGTGTTTAACTTTTTCCATCATTAAGAGTGTAAGGTGTTGCATCTATCAACCCTGGATTTACCTGTTTTCCCTCGTCTACAGAGAGCAAGAAGTTAAATAGATCCGATTTATGTATAATGTACTAGGGTTTGAAGTGTTAAAGATAATGAAGTTGCAAGAGCAACTCTCTGAGAGGATGCAACCCTAGTAAGTTAACTAGGGTTCCTGGTCAGTTAACCATGCAGTTTAAGTCCCTAACAGATATCTAGGGCCCCTAGCAGTTATCTAGGGATTTTGGTCTGGGACCAAGCATTACAAGCCATGGTAAAATCCTTCCTGTTGACTTGTGGTAAGCCTTGGGTTGGCCTAGTCTTGTGTTGACCCTTCCCTTTTTAGCCATATGTGTTAGCAGCCCCCTTGAGTGTGTCATATTACCCACCTTCTTGTCTTATATGAAACCCTCTCCTAAATTTGTAATGATGTCATAACATTAAATATTATTTTTTATGTGGAAACTCTCCTAAAAGTATGACATATTGGTTGTAATAGAGTAATCCTAACGCCAACAAAGAAATAGAAGGAGAACTTTCTAGGAGATCATTGGGAGGCTATTATTAAATATAAGCATAATCTTTCATTTTGTCAAGTATCATTGTTATAGGTCAAACTTGCACCTATCCGTTTGTGATCGCCTTGAGCTGTTGATCACACAAAAGGAGAACTTGGATGGAGGAGCATGTTGACCTTAGATGATACTTTGACTTACTCCATTTCCTAACTTTACTGGAAAAAACCCTAAACATATCATTCTGAGATATGCGCGCTACTCTACTCAAAGAGACTAGCGCCCATACGCTACTCCAGTGTATAAAAGTAGCGCTCAAAGCCTTATGAGTGCTACTCCTTCTCAGCATAGTAGCGCTCAACATTTAAAATTCGATGAGCGCTATTTGGTAAGCTCTAAAGTAGCGCCCTATACGCTACTTCACTGAACAATAGTCGCATACATATAAAAAGATGATTAAAAAATAATTAATTTTCTCAAGGAGGATTAGTTGCTGGTAGTTTCCCAACTTCCCCAACTTCCTCCATAACCATACACCGACCTGAACTACTTCTCTAATCCTATAAATACAAGGAAGACTAAAGGGAAAGGTTAGATGGATTAATGGAGAAACTTTGAGACATAGAGATCTAAAGAAGAAGCTTGCATTGGAGGAGTTGATGCTGAAGATATCCAAGCCACAGAAGAGCAAGAGCCCAGAATCAAGTTGCAGGAGCCTGTCATAGAGTCAGGTATACTTGTACATCAATTTACTTTTGACAATAAAGGTTGAAGTGTCTTTCTTGTTCCAACTTAAATGTGTTCTGAAATGACATCTTAATTTGGATCTGTTTTGGTCAATATCGAATGTTAAACATTGTTTTTGTTTCTTTTAAACATTATATATTGTCCAAGATGCTTTGAGAAAGGTATCGTTATTGCAGGTTTATTGAAAGGAAGGTGGATTTGAAGGTTGAGCACAAGATCAAGTAAAGGCTAGGATCGAACTTCGATTGAAAGGTGTGTTCTCAAGATCCATAACTTATTTCTTTTCATAAATATCTTTGTAATATCATCAATACACTTACCTGTCACCCCACTCCAGTTGATAGCATTAGTTTCCTTGCTATAGGGTAGATTTTCCTGCCAACAGACTGGCGACTCCGCTGGGGATAGTTGAGTTTTTGCTCTAGGAAACCTTGTTCTTGTTTGTCTTCCCAGAATTGTTTTGACTTCTTTGATGTGTTGAGAAACCCTGTAGGTATCCATTGCCTATTTTTCTCTGCTTCCATCAGTCTGTTTGTATCTTTCAAAGTCAGTTTTCAAACTTTTGAGATATGAGCGCTACTTTGTTGTACATATAGTAGCGCGCATACGCTACTGTGCTATACATATAGTAGCGCCCATCTATGCAGGGGTGCGAGTTTCCCTACTGCACAGTAGGGTACGTTTCCTGAAGCTATTTGTTAATGGTCTGCTTGAGTTTTTAGCCTTTTGGTGGTTTGCTAACTTTGCTTTTAGGTCTCCTTGACTGGTGTATGAGGTTTTTAACTTTTGTTTAAGTCATAGAACCTTTTCTTTGAGTCTTTTTCCATCTTTTGAATCACTTCTTTACCATTGGAACGTTTGGATTGTTTATGACTTTTTTGGAAGATTAGGTTGTGTTTTGTGGTGAGCACTTCCACTTTTTTAGGCCCTGACTGTATGTTGCTAGTTTACAAACCTGCATACTCTTGTATCCGTTGTTTGTGGCAACGTTTGTCTGCTCTTTACCTATCCTATCCTTTGTTTTAGGGTTTGGTCCATTTTAGAGCCTCTAGGTTGTCTTCCGATTTGGTTGATTTCCAATCTTCTTGGACTTATTGTCTTTTTCTGGTTGCAAGTGCATTTAAACTGCTGTAGGCTGATTCATTTCTCAATTCTTTGTGTTAGTAGGGTAATTGGCAGCTTGCTTGTCTACTTTTTGCTTGGCATAGTGGTCTTGCTAGGGTTAGATGGTTTAGGTCAGTCCTCTTGTATCTATCTCCTTTGTTTTCTCCCACTTTGTTTTCGAGTTTAGAGGCTTTTTCTTTGCAAAAAACCTGTAGATCAAGTCTTTTTTGAGCTAGTGTCTTGATAGCTATAAGCTTAAGAACTTTTTTAGCCATGCTTACACACATTGCACATAAGTTTTATTTTGCTTTCCATCTTTATAGTTCTTTCTCGTTTATAGAAAAAGCAAAAAAATTTGGTAGTTTAAGTTTAATAAGACTTATTTTTCTTGTTACAAGATAGCATAGGATATTTTGTACAATTTCAAAAAAGAAAACAAAATTTTTTTAAGTAGATTTGCTCAGATTTTCAGTTTTGGAAAGAAGTAAATGAAAAAATGAAAAGAGCTTTGTTGTAGAAAGATTTGATTTTATGCACTTTTGTTTTCTTGTTGCAACCACACCACACAAAACCACTACCTTTTGAGTAATAACAGCCCTAAAAAACATTTTAATAAAATGAACTAGAAACAATTTTTTTTTTTTAGGGATACACTACACTAACTAGTCTTGGTTAGGATCTTGAGTTTAAATCACCTTAAACCACTCAAGATCACACATTACGCAAAAATCGTAATTTGACTATCACAGGTAAATCCATTTCACTCAAAACTTGCTTGGGATCTATGCAGTAGGTCATTGCGAGATACGTTTGTTGGGAATATTCCTCCTACTTTCTGTTCAAGCATATGCTAGGATCGGATTGCGTTTGGGGACTCTTTCGAGTTTCGGCCTTAGTTACCTTGCCCATGCTTTCTGATTCGATCGGTGACTGTTCCCCCAGGAGTTTTCAGTGTTATGGTATCCTTAGTATCTGACTTTAGGTTCATACACAGGTGACAGCAGAGGGTATATCTGTTGTACCTAAGACAGACGTGGGAGGAAACCCCTTGCAGGTCTTTGGGAGGGCGGTTGGGTGACTCTAGTGCTTGCACCCTTAGTCATCGTATTGTGGACCCCGGGTAACTGTCTTTCTTCCTTCATTGAGCTATTTTGGGCCCTCATCATCCCAGACACTTCTCCAAAAGGCGTCTTTGTTTGCCTGGTTTGCATACTTAGGACTTTTTAGTTGGCGTGCTGTTTTCCCCCTAGTTGTAGTGGCCACTAGGCTCTAGTCTGTTATTTTATATATATAATCACGGGTAATCAAGAGGTTCGTAGATCAAGAAGGTTTCAAAACCTTCCACCACTTAGAACAGAACCTTTACAGCCAGCTAGACAACAGCGGGTAAACCCCGGTAATTCTTCGGAAACTACTCCTGAAACAGAATTTCCTAAGGAAATTTTTACAATAGAAAATCCTGAAATAGGAATTCCTGAGGAAATACCACCTGAAGTTGAGTTTCCTGAAGAAGAACAAACAGCAACAGAAAAATTTGAAATAGAGGTTCCTGAGGAACCACAACCAGGTACCCCAGATCAGCGACACTTTAGTTCAGTTGAGGTTGAAGATCTTACTTCTGTGGAGTATAGCACTCCTTTCAATCCACCTTTGACCAATACAAGAATTTCACTTCTGTCACCTGTTGGTTTCCAGCATCCCTATTACAGTGTAGATAATTCCTTGCTTGGACATCTGATGTCTAATCTAGGAGGTGAACAGGGAGTTCCACAAACTCCCTCTATAGGTATGAACACTAACACAGTAAATCCTTCTTTTACTGCTACACCGAGTCAGGCACAGATAACCTCTGTGTCTACTCCGTCTTTCAGTTTTAATACTGGTACATTAGGTATGCCAAGTTCAACAACGATGGCATCTATCCCTACACCTACTGTTGGACCTAGCACTACAACCAACTTTGCACCACCTCCTTCTTTTCAACCGTTATATCAGATACCTAGTACTTGGATTTCCACACCTACTATAGGACCAAGTGCTTCTGCAATCATGCTGGTCATGAGTACCATGACTGCACCGTCTACATCAGCTTCCACTGGTTTCAATACCTTTGCAGGCCCTAACATGAATCAATGTAATATGCCTGCAGGTAATGTCCCTTTTTCCTTATTCTCAGGGGGGGGGGTAATATTTTAAACCAGCAATATGGTGGGGATAATACCCAGCCACAGTGGATGAACCCACAGAGCACTAATCCACTTTCATATGGGTGGGGAAATTTTAATAACTCTTTCGCGCAACAATAGTTGGCAGGGGGCAACCCCTACCAACAAGTAGCTGGGGGCAAACCCTATCAACAGATGGTAGGTGGAAACCCCTATCAGCATATGGCCAGGGGAAACCCTTATCAACAAATGGTTGGGGGCAACCCCTACCAGCAGACGGCTGGGGGAAACCCCTACCAGCAGTTCATGGGTAAAACTATGGGTGGTTCCCCTTTTGCGACCCCAACTTATCAAGTACCGTCTTACCGGCCTTGTTTACCATGTATGGCAACTTTAAATTTGCTAGATCTTTCCAAACTGACCAACGATCCAATGTATCATAATGCTACATGGCCATCAGTTCCCACCAAGTTACCTTTGTACATTCCAAAGTTCGAAGGCAAAGCAGGTGAAGACCCTGGTGACCATGTCACTACTTTCCACTTATGGTGTTCCTCGAATTCATTAAACGAAGATTCCATTAGATTGAGATTGTTCGAAAGGACCTTAACCGGTGTTGCAGCCAAATGGTACATTGAGTTACCTGCAGCCACATTCTCTAATTTTGGGGATCTTGCGACTATTTTTTTGAATCACTTCCAGCTTCCTGTTCGGTATGATGCCGGAATAGACCTTTTGTCTACATTTAGGCAAAACAAAGCCACTCATTTATCTAACCATATTCAGGAGTGGCGAAGACGGAAGAGGCTCATCAAGGCCAACATACCTCCATAATTCCTTCTTGAGTGGTATTTGAAATCACTCCTTCCTTATATTTCTAAGGAAGTAGCTACATCTAGAGTATCCAACGAGGAAGAAGCCATCCTACGGACCCAGCAGTTAGATCTTGTTTATGCACAATCCAGGTTATTGTATGAGATTATACCTGATGCACCGCGATTAAATACCGATCTGAGTAGACCTAAACCTGGACCACATTCTAACGGCATAGTGGGTTCAGTTGACTCTGCAGCTTTCGAAGCACTGACCAAATAGGTTCATGCCCTATCAGTCAAACAATCGCCTGCAGATGTTTCTTCCGTCACAACCTCTCCTTCTACTTCTGAGCCTGTCAACCAGGTTCAGAACAATCAAAAGGGCCCCCGGCAGCCCAATAACAAAAAGAAGGGCAAGAAAGGAAATGGGAACCAACAAAAGCCCAAAAAAGAGAATGTCGAAGAGGGTAACAAAGAGGAAAAGAAGGTTAAGTTCCCTTGTAAACTTTGCAAGCAGAACCACCTTACTCACCAATGCCCTCTGCTTGAAGAAGCCCAGAAGCTCTTAAGAGAAAAGAAGCCTGCCGTTCTGAAAGACCCATTCCCTAAAGGGCAGAGCTCAACTTCTGGCACCTCTAATACTGGGGGCACTACACATGCTACGGTTGATCAAACTTTTATCAACATGGTTAATTCGGATGCACTCTTACAAATGAGAGCCAGGAACTATACCCCGGACGCACAGAAAAAGGATAAAGAGATTCCAGAATCTTCCACTCCACTCCACATACTTGTGGACTCAATGCCCAAGATTCCGAAAGGTGTCTTGGAACAGGCATCGCACAATCCCAACACTCGGGCTGCTTCCAACTACAACGTGGTTGAAGATTTACCCCAGACCCCTTGTGCCATGTCTACTTTAGAGGTCTTGGAAAGTTGTCCTTTACAACGGAATGCACTTCTGGAAGCTATTGGAAGTATGGAATCCTCTAACATGTCTGCGCGATTTGATATGACTGAGGTCAAATACCGGTTGCCCTACCACGTTGCTCTTCAGATTGAAGTCGTTCATGGTCCAATGACCATCAAACGAGCTGTTGTAGATGAGGGCGTGTCGACTTGTGTAATGTCAATTTCCTGTTGGAAAGCTCTAGGTTCTCCTGAGTTAACCCCTTCTAACACACTGCTTACTGCATTTGATGGTAGAACTTTCCATCCACATGGAGTTTTGCCATCATTTGATGTCACTTTGGCCGGTAAGACAGTTGCTATTGAAGTAGAAGTTCTGGACACTCCGCTTGATTACAATATGTTATTGGGTAGGAGTTGGACATATGCCATGCGAGCTATTGCATCGACAGTTTTTCGAGTTGTTATGTTCCCATTTGAAGGTAAGATCGTTACAGTCAATCAACTTTCTTTCACTCAGAGAAACAGCCAGACTTCTTCGAAGACCACAGTTCCATTGATTGATCAAACCACCCCGGTTGGCGAGAGTTTAGGAGCAGGACTTTACAGGTCACTAATTGGCACTTTTGACCTACCGACTCCTACCTTATTCGTTGGTACTGAGGGATGTTCATTGTCTGAAACTTCCATGGTTAGTTTAACAACTGATTCTGGGTTTCTCCCAACTAATACAAACCCCTCCGTGCCCACCCCTGTTGTAGAAGTTACCCACTTGGATTCTTATCAAACTACAACATAACATATGTTGACTCCATTGGTATCTGTCGAGTCAAACATAGATCGTGCCACTACTCAGTCACCAGACCCGATCCGCTCTCTTGACAGTTCAGATACTACTTTACCTTCTGAGGAGGAAATGTTAGAATCCATGACCGACCCGGACCATCCTCATGAACATAGAGATCCCGGGTCCTTCTTGTTTCCTTTTCTTAACTTGATAGAGAGAGGTGAATTTTGTCCAACACCCAATGAAAATACTAATTCTACTCCTTCACAAATTGGTGTTTTTGAAGGGAATAGATTGAATACCTTGATGGTGAACATTTTCACTGGGGTCAACGGAAACATTTTTTTTGAAACGGGCTGTTATCTCGATGAGATCATTCCGTATACCAATCTTTTCCGTGATTTCCATAACACCTTTGCCCGACCTCACGAGGAGGATCCAGGCCTTGACCCTACCTGAAGAAGTACTACGCCTAGGCTGAAGTACTTTTTCTTGTAACGTAGCTGTATATTTTTGTTATGCTCGTTAGTTAATCTTATGTGTTTTTCGTTTCATGTACTAGATGTCAACCGAACATTTCTTAGGATTTGCTGATGGCGCAAGTCGCCACACCTGTCAGTTGGTTGCAGTAGCTTGGGTCATTTATTCACCCGTTGGCCAACTTGTCTCTTTGGGGGGGGGGGTTTGTTTGGGTCCTACCACGAATAATGTGGCTGAATACAGTGCAGTTATAGAACTTCTCCGAGATGCTCTCAGTCATGGCATTTCACATTTGTAGGTAAGGCTTGACTCACAATTAATTGTATTTCAGTTAACAGGTGTCTATCGCTACGTCAGTTTCTACGAGTTAGACTTTTGGAAAGACAATTTCATTCTATTATATATGAACACATTCCAAGAAGTTTAAACACATTAGCTGATTCATTAGCAAACTATGTGTTAGACTGGAATTTGCATCATACATTTTCATAAACAAACATTGCACACATAAAATTAAAACATATACATATGTAAATAACCGATACTATATATAGCTGATACTGTATCAAAAAATATATGAGTTTTGGGTCACAAGTCTATCAAGTCAAGTCATAAAAGTACAAAAACTGGGCATAGTAGCCTCAAAAATATATACATAGAATGTATCCCTCTCCTATGGAGAAGGAGGGACATCATTATCATCTACTGCATTGCGATAGCATATGACTAGCCTAGCTATCTTCCGTAGCACCCTAAGCCATGCCGGGGGCACCCCAACAACATCTTCCTGCATATCAATAGGTATCTGATCCATACGGCATGCAGGAATTTCATGAGTCAACCGACTCATTTTCCTCTCTAAGGTCCCCAACATAGCATCTACTGCAGCAATATCAGCTGGCCTCAAAAAGATGGTAGGATGTCCCTCGGGACGAACAGGCCCCAGATCTGCATATGACACTTGATTAGAACCTCAAAATTCATTCATAAAAATCAAATAGTTGAAAAAGTTTGAAATAATTAAATAATTCTCAAAATTTAAAACATACCAATATCTCCCCAGGCTCCACCTGGAGGAAGCACCAGTTTTGGATCATGACGGAAATCCAATCCAGCATATGGAAACTGCTCGAAAGCGAGCACTTGCCTCTCCCACTACCCCCAGAAATCATCAGTATGATAACAGTAGTGACTTTCCCCACCACCCTGACGGAGGAATATGTCACCCCAACGGCCTAGTCTGGGCTCACGGGGGTTAACCTGAGGTAGAGGCATCCCCAAACTGATAGTAGGCATCCTCTCAAAGAAGAAAGTACACAAAATACTACCGTACCCAAAATTCTTCATTGTGCCGGATTTGCAACCTGTCAATTGAGATTTCATGCTCGCCAGTAAACTAGTACACCAATCATAGACATGACCGTGTAAGCATTGTACACCAATATGCATAGAGTGCCTGGAGGCTAAGTGTTGTGAGGCACTACCTACCACTCGGTTGGTCATGCTCACTATCACTTTCAAAGGGAGACCGTCAATAGTTGAAATCAAGACTTGGCTTCCCGATTTTTCAGCTCCGGCAACACAATATGTATTCACGTACTCTTGCACAGATCTTACACCTACACGAGACGACCCTTTCAGATTGATTACATCTCCTCTCCGTGAGAGACCAGTAATGAAATATATGTCATCAACTATAAGCTCCAAAGTTTTCCCTTGGATGACAAAAGTATTGGTATCCACATCCCAGTACTAAATAAGTCTTCGAAACAGTTTATTTAAGGCCCTCATGTTTACAGTTCGGTAAAACTTCAATAAACCGCATCTTTGGAGAGAGTGCAGGGTGGCTGGATCTTGCATGGCCAACCTATCCATTTCCTCATGTTCTCTCTCCCCCCATAGAAGAACCATCCTGCACAAAAAATGAATTTTTTTTTGAGTCTCGGCGCTTGTATGTAGGTTTTCATGAGTGAGCGCTACTGTGTATACTACACAGTCACGTATGGGCACTATTCTTCTTAAGCACAGTAGTGCCCATCGTGTTTACACGCAACTGTTATGGTTACACAGTAGCACCCACGCAGCAAAGGATGTGAGCATCACGTTGCAAGCCATTTTTTGCTCAAAAAATGAAAACTAAACCATGAAAATGCAAGTAGGGTGAATTTTAACTTACTTGGTGGAGGAATAATGACGTTTGGATGCTTGGTTTGATCACCACGGAGATTTGAAATTGCAAAAGGTTGCCCCAATCTTTGCCCTACAAAACAATTTGGAAATTGATTTTTAAAAATAAAATTATATATAAGAATTGGAGTTTGATTTTTACCCACCATTGTTTAATTTTCTATAGTTTCAAAATTTTCAAAAAATCCCTAATTAATCAATTGAAACACACATATGGTACAATACTAATCCAAGCTCAATTTTCATTTAATTTTTGTAGGATTCATCTCCTAAGTTTAAAAACTCTTGATGATAGATCTTGTCAACTAGTTAAATATTTCAAATTCATATATCATTCGAGATTTTTTGCCGCATCGACTAATATTTTGTTGGAGACCTAGTTTTGGCAGAGTATGAAGCTATGATCCTAGAAGCTGACCTTTAAGTCATTTTAAGATCTTGTTTGGACTATTTAAACCTAAACAAGATTGCCAAGCAAGCTTGTCCTCTTCGAGCTCATTAAAGTAATTGAAGGCTCATCCACTCAGGTATAGAATTACCCCTTTTCTGGGCCTAGGTGGATTAACTACGGAAAAGGTATGCTCTAGGTATACTCCTATATGCACTAGAAGAGTTCTTCTTCCATTGTTTTATACTTTTTCAGGGGAGGAGACTAACTGCATGAAAAATGACCTTTTGGAGCCTTTCTTTAGGGTTTTCAGGCTCTCTAAACATGAAAATACCAAGCGAGAATTCACCTACTCGGGCTCGATGTGAAATCCACGAGAGGGTAAGTAGAGGAATGTTTAAGTTTTTCAACTCTATAAACAAGAAAACACTGCCGAGCACAGACCAATCCGGGCTCGATATAAAATCCATGGATAGGTGAAAAGAGGATTGTTTATGTTTTTCAGACTCTATAAATAGGAAAACACCGGCGAGCATTGATCTGCTTGGGCTCGATACTAAAATCCACGAGCAGATATATGGAGTTATTGTTTAATTTTTTCAGACTCCTTAAAATTGAAAACACTGGCGAGCAAGAACAGATCTCAGCTCGATATTAAAATCCAGAGATCAGTAAATATAGAGTAATCTTCTATTTCTTCTTCGAACTCTATAAAAAATGAAGAAGGTTTTGAGTCTTCCTCCCATGGGCTCGTTAAACTTTTTACATGGTTGGATCTATTGAGTTTTCATTCTTTCTTGGACTCATTAAAACAACAAGAGGGGTATTCTTTTATCTAAAAAGAGTAAGGGATGGGAAAGACATATCATATCTTCATTGTCAAAGGCAGTTCAGTCAGTTCTATCCTTGAACACGATACCTACTTGAGTCTATCTTGTCGGTTGGGTTTAGTTTTTGACCTCAGGGTGAACCTTTCCTCCGAGTTATTTACTCCCCCGGTTGGTTATTCTTCCAACCATATGGAGGGTCTGCTAATGTCTCTTACATTTCAGACTTATTATTTACCCTATTATGTCAGAAACTGCCTAAGTCACCTTGTGTCGTGCTCAATGTTCAAGGATATACCCTGTGTCGGCCATTCTGCAGTTTACTTTGAGCTCATGTGTTGGCCTTCCTAGTGTCAGTCTTGTTACATATTATTCCATATCAGCTCTTACCAGTTGAGTGTCTCTCGAGTTGGATGATGGAGGATGCCTTAAGGCCTCCCTTCCAACGGACTTCTTCCCATCGACATCAACTCACTTTACTCTGGGAATGAAGTTTAGAGTTTCGGTTAGTACCTTGGAGATTGCAGTCACCAATGGCAATTTTCCTCGCTGTTGAATGATGAGAATACATCAATGTCTCTTCTTCGACAGGATTCCCAAGTGTTCGACTCCAAGTCCATCTATTCACACTTGGCGGATCGTACTTGGTACCTTGGACCCCATCATCATTATCAGTGGAAGTCCTCGCATTTGTTAACGGTATACATCAATGACCGGTAATCAAACGATACCCCCCATATTCGACTGTCAGCTCATCTATTCACATGGTTAGGGTTTGTACCTAGAGTTGTTTTGGATGAAGACCTTGGGATTTTGGATGACATTACCTCATTTTGTTATCACCCAAGTTGCGCAAGACTGAGCCTCACTTATATTCGGCTCTCCATGAGACATAGATCCAGTTTGTTGTTATGGCTATCATCTCTCAGTTTGACATGGATCCACGCTTGTATTCCAAGTGGCCATGCTTTATATACATCTCCTTGTTATGTATCGGAGATCATGTTGTATCACACTGCGTATCTATATGATGTCAAAGCTTTAATTGCTCGCTGACTTTGATCGTTGTTGCAGGTGCTCTTGTGACTTGTTTTCTGCGGTTCTTTGCTCCTCCTCTGGCTTTGGATTATAATGTATTTCGGCCATCATTTCCCTCTGACCTCACACATTAGGGGGCATTTGTTATAGGTCAAACTTGCACCTCTCCATCCGTGATCACCTTGAGCTGTTGATCACACAAAAGGACAACTTGGATGGAGGAGCATGTTGACCTTAGATGATACTTTGACTTACTCCATTTCCTAACTTTACTGGAAAAAACCCTAAACATATCATTTTGAGATATGGGCGCTACTCTATTCAAAGAGACTAGCGCCCATATGCTACTCCAGTGTATAAAAGTAGCGCCCAAAGCCTTATGAGCGCTACTCCTTCTCAGCATAGTAGCGCTCAACATTTAAAATTCGATGAGCGCTAGTTGGTAAGCTCTAAAGTAGCGCCCTATATGCTACTTCACTGAACAATAGTCGCATACATATCAAAAGATGATTAAAAAATAATTAATTTTCTCAAGGAGGATTAGTTGCTGGTAGTTTCCCAACTTCCCCAACTTCCTCCATAACCATACATCGACCTGAACTACTTCTCTAATCCTATAAATACAAGGAAGACTAAAGAGAAAGGTTAGATGGATTAGTGGAGAAACTTTGAGACATAGATATCTAAAGAAGAAGCTTGCATTGGAGGAGTTGATGCTGAAGATATCAAAGCCAGAGAAGAGCAAGAGCCCAGAATCAAGTTGCTGGAGCCTATCATAGAGTCAAGTATACTTGTACATCAATTTACTTTTGACAATAAAGGTTGAAGTGTCTTTCTTGTTCCAACTTAAATGTGTTCTGAAATGACATCTTAATTTGGATCTATTTTGGTCAATATTGAATGTTAAACATTGTTTTTGTTTCTTTTAAACATTATATATTGTCCAAGATGCTTTGAGAAAGGTATTGTTATTGTAGGTTTACTGAAAGGAAGGTGGATTTGAAGTTTGATCACAAGATCAAGTAAAGGCTAGGATCGAACTTCGATTGAAAGGTGTGTTCTCAAGATCTATAACTTATTTATTTTCATAAATATGTTTGTAATATCATCAATACACTTACTTGTCACCCCACTCCAGTTGATAGCATTAGTTTCCTTGCTATAGGGTAGATTTTCCCGCCAACAATCATCAAGCTATATCAACTTTGATTTGTGGCAGACTGTTCTTGGGTTTTTCGTCTCACTTGTTCAGGGTGACTACATTGAGACTAAGGTAACTACACCAATCGATTTATAATAAAGAGATTGCATGACTTACCTAAAGCAAGGAAATGGTGCACAAGGCATCTAAACAACTATACTTTGAATGTCTTGCAAATCCATATTTTGAAGAGTCGAACTCTTGGAGTCATTTTGATATACCGTTGAAGTGGAAAACATTGCTAGATCATATGTTTGAAAGAAGGAAATTATGATTGAGTGCCTTGAGGGGTATTTGAAGATTTTTTTTTAGTTTGTCAAATGAAGTGTGGATGATGCCAACCCATAATCATGTCGATATATGTTAAAGTTAGTGTAGATGCGAGACCCATTGTCAGAGAGGATGGTACCCTAGTCAGTTAACTAGGGTTCCTGGTCAAGTTAACTAGGAAGAGTAGAGAGTAAGACCATAGAAGGTACCCTAGGGACCCTACCTATCTCCTGGGGTTCTTCACTGGGGTCCAAGTAGGTTGATGCCATGGCAAAGTCCCTAGCAAAGTCCTTCCTTTGCTTGACGTCAAGGGATACCTGCTACTTACTTTTTTTTTTTGAAGGTCGCCCACCTGTTAAAACTTCCAGACCTGATCTAAAGATAATGTTTGAGGGTTTATGCTGCTTCTAATCTAATCCGTCAGCCTTGGAAACTTTACCGAGCCATTCGTGAGCTTTGTTGAGCAGCTGTGGGTTGTTTTAACCTATGGTCATTCTTGTTAAATTATCTATATCAGATCTATCCTAAACCCTTACAGCTGAAACTCATCCTGATCAGATTCCTATTGCTGATAAAAACTAAACAATAGTGTTGATATTGCCTGCTAGCTGAAGTTTCCTCTGGAGCATGATTTTTTAAAATGTACATGGTTGTTGTTGGTAGAAATACAAAATCTCTAAAACAATATGAGATTCCTTATAGACTAGATGCTCATGGTCGGATTTCCAGTCAAATATTAGTACATCCCTCATC
Organism: Larix kaempferi; assembly: GCA_027924585.1. NCBI lineage: Eukaryota > Viridiplantae > Streptophyta > Pinopsida > Pinales > Pinaceae > Larix > Larix kaempferi. Next base: position 498,163 of record BSBM01000642.1, on the reverse strand, counting down.
AGACTGTTTGTTGGTAGTGGTTAACTTTTTCCATCATTAAGAGTGTAAGGTGTGGCATCTATCAACCCTGGATTTACCTATTTTCCCTCATCTAAAGAGAGCAAGAAGTTAAAACAATCTGATATATGTATAATGTACTATCATTTGAAGTGTTAAAGATAATGCAGTTGCGAGAGAAACTCTCTGAGAGGATGGCACCCTAGTTAGTTAACTAGGGTTCCTGGTCAGTTAACCATGTAGTTTAAATCCCTAACAGATATCTAGGGCCCCTAGTAGTTATCTAGAGATTTTGGTTTGGGACCAAGCAGTACAAGCCATGGTAAAATCCTTCTTGTTGACTTGTGGTAAGCCTTGGGTTGGCTTAGTCTTGTGTTGACCCTTCCCTTTTTAGCCATATGTGTTAGCGGCCCCCTTTAGTGTGTCGTCTTACCCACCTTCTTGTCTTATATGAAACCCTCACCTAAATTTGTAATGACGTCATAACATTAAATTATATTTTTTATGTGGAAACTCTCCTAAAAGTATGACATCTTTGCTGTAATAGAGTAACCCTAACGTCAACGAAGAAATAGAAGGAGAACTTTCTAGGAGATCATTGGGAGGCTATTATTAAATATAAGCATAATCTTTCATTTTGTCAAGTATCATCACGCTATATCAGCTCTGATTTGTGGTAGATTGTTCTTGGGTTTTTCGGCTCACTTGTTCAGGGTGAGTACATTGAGACTAAGGGAACTACACCAATCCATTTATAATAAAGAGCTTGTATGACTTAATTAAAGCAAGGTGCACAAGGAATCTAAACAACTATACTCGTATGTCTTGCAAATCCATATTTTGAAGAGTTGAACTCTTGGATTCATGTTGATATACTGTTGAAGTGCAGAACATTGCTTGATCATATGTTGGAAAGAAGGAAATTATGATTGATTGCATTGAGGAGTATTTTCAGATTTTTTTTTAGTTTGTCAAATGTAGTGTGGATGATGGAAACCCATAATCATGTCAATATATGTTAAAGTTAGTGCAGCTGCGAGACCCATTCTCAGATAGGATGGTACCCTAGTCAGTTAACTAGGGTTCCTGGTCAAGTTAACCAGGAAGAGTAGAGAGTAAGACCCTAGAAGGTAACCTAGGGCCCCCAGCTATCTCCTGGGGTTCTTGGCTGGGGTCCAAGTAGGTTGATGCCACAACAAAGTCCCTAGCAAAGTCCTTCCTTTGCTTGACGTCAAGGGATACCTACTACTTACTTTTGTTTTTTGAAGGTCGCCCAGCTTTTAAACCTTCTAGACCTGATCTGAAGATAACGTATGAGGGTTTATGCTGCTTCTAATCTAAGTCGTCAACCTTGGAAAAATTACCCAGCCATTTGTCAGCTTTGTTGAGCAGTTGTGGGTTGATTTAACCTGAGGTCATTCTTATTAAATTATGTATATCAGATCTATCCTAAACCCTTACTGCTGAAACTCATCTTGATAAGATTCCTATTGCTCATAACAACTAATCAATAGTGTGGATATTGTCTGCTAGCTGAAGTTTCCGCTGGAGGATGATTTTGTAAAATGTACATGGTTGTTGTTGGTAGAAATGCAAAATCCCTAAAAAAATCTAAGACTCCTTATAGACTAGATGCTCATGGTAGGATTTCCAGTCAAATATTAGTACATCCCTTATCAGACTGTTTTTTGGTAGTGGTTAACTTTTTCCATCATTAAGAGTCTAAGGTGTGGCATTTATCGACCCTGGATTTACCTATTTTTCCTCATCTGCAGAGAGCAAGAAGTTAAATCGATCCGATATATGTATAATGTACTAGTGTTTGAAGTGATAAAGATAATGCAGTTGCGAGAGAAACTCTCTAAGAGGATGGCACCCTAGTCAGTTAACTAGGGTTCTTGGTCAGTTAACCATGTAGTTTAAGTCCATAACAGATATCTAGGGCCCCTAGCAGTTATCTAGGGATTTTGGTTTGGGACCAAGCAGTACAAGCCATGGTAAAATCCTTCTTATTGACTTGTGGTAAGCCTTGGGTTGGCTTAGTCTTGTGCTGACCCTTCCCTTTTTGTCCATATGTGTTAGCGCCCCCCTTGAGTCTGTCATCTTACCCACCTTCTTGTCTTATAAGAAACCCTCTCCTAAATTTGTAATGATGTCATAATAGTAAATTATATTTTGTATGTGGAAACTCTCCTAAAAGTATGACATCTTGTTTGTAATAAAGTAACCCTAACGTCAACGAAGAATTAGAAGGAGAACTTTCTAGGAGATCATTGGGAGGCTATTATTAAATATAAGCATAATCTTTCATTTTCTCAAGTATCATCAAGCTATATCAACTCTGATTTGTGGCAGACTGTTCTTGGGTTTTTCGGCTCACTTGTTCAGGGTGACTACTTAGGTTTTGAAGCCCTTGTAGCTGCATCGCTCTCGTGCTTTAGTCTCTCCTTTCCTCAGCAAGCCCTTCTATGCCTTACACTTCCCTCTTGGAGTGTCTAGTCAACAGATCACTCCTCCTTCTGTCCACACATGTGAACCCGTGATTTCTTCTGTGGCTGCTGTTTTGTTTTTTGAGGTTTGTTTTGGGACTGCGTTGACTTTTTGAGGCTATTGTCCACTATTGGGGTATTCTTTGTGTCTTCCATCTATTGTTTGAGGCTGTCGTCTATGGAGTTTTGTGCAACTTCGGAAGATATTCTTATTGTATTTTACTGTATTGGTTTTTACCTCCTACGGGAGATGAACTCGATGTACTTAATCATGTAAACCCTTGAAAGAATCAATGTAAAAATAGAGGATAATTTATCCAACGAAAAGATTAAAATAAACTTTATTTATTTGTTCCTAGGTCAAGTAAGCCCATTCAAGATAGACAGGTCAGCCCAGTTAGGAAAATGGCTAGTTTGGCAACTGTATAAATAAAGTGATCATGTTCCTCATTTGACATATTCACTTACTCACAAAAGTTTGCATCACTTGGAGAGGAGCTTGCATCTGCAGAGAAGAGAAGTTGTTTTTGGGTTTTTTGGGTTGTTGAGGATAAAGCTCTCCTGTTCACAAGCATCTACATTGCCTTTGGGGAATTTGGGTATGGCAAGCTACTGTTTCAGTCTTGTATCATTATCTAATCTAAGACAAATTTCTATGGGGTTGATATGAATTGTGATGCAGACTGTATATGTGGAAAATAGAGCAGAGAAAGTAGAGTTGCTGGATGGCATTATTCTTGGTAGTGAGTCAATATGTATATCAATAAGGCTATGATAAGGCCAACAACTATTTGGCATATTTCAAATCAACATAAGCTTGCATGATCATTTATGACTCCACACCTAAGGGTCAACTGTCCTCATTCCAATGAAGTAGGCATTTTCACAATCCAATTACCTCAACAATACCTAGAAAATATGAATGTAGTAGATGGTCGATTTTATAATTTGACATCTTCTCTTAAGCAAAGCTTTCTCCTTTCACTCTATAGATCATAAAGCTTACCTTCATAAATTTTGAAGAAACTGAAAAAATAAAAATTGAAATCCTTGTTTTTGATAAACGTGTTCCATTAATCTCAGAATGTCTTAGGAGGCATTTTAAGGTAGGCACTGCATGGTAAAAGTTTTTCCACTTCCTATTTTCCCATATGCAAAGCATGTTGCTTTATTCCGTTGAAATATTTCTGGAACAATAAGCTCACGAGTCACTCTATACACTTCATCTTTAGATACTCGGCCATCTAATGCTGCATCAAAAACAAATTCATGTTTCTCAACATATGCAGTTAAGTCCACTTTAAGCTTGGTCTCACGGACTGTACGAGAAGTATAATATGGTTCAATGGTTATAATATTTGTAGAATCCTATAAAATAGAAGCAGATGACAAATGTTGAAGCCCACCAGATTGCATCAACTTCCCAAACATGGGATCACCTGAAGCCTTCATGATATGGTTTGCATATTCTTCATTGCAACACTTGTCTTTGTAACTTGTAATATGAAAATGATATAGAATCAAAAGAGCACCATACATTAAAACATATCTCAATTCATATATTCATCAATAATAATAAATTCATATTATATTGAGTCTTGACAATGGGTCATTTAAGTGTGGTGATGAAATTAGGAGTGGATTATGTGAAGGGTATTTGTCCTTCACAGTCATAGGAAGAACTATTGCATTTGCTAAGGATAAAACCTCTATAAAATCATTGACTGGGGATCTTTTTCTTATCAATTCAATTACCAAGGACAAGTAAAGAACAGACGACAAGAACCAATCATGGATATACGGTTATACCTACTGACTAAGGATTGTTGAATTGAGTTCATTTCTAATAGAAACTAGTAAGTTAGTAACAGTCTTAGGCTACAGAGTTCGTTTTGATGTGGAGTTAGGAAAGCAAGTGGTAGAACACCTTCTCGAACTGCAACCAAAAAATGTTGGAACATATATTCTGCTATCAAATATTTATGTTGCATCTGGCATGTGGGATGACACAGAAAGGATGAGATCATTGATTGAGAACAGGGAATTAAAAAGGAGGATGGATACAGATTGCAAACAAGGTGCACGCTGGATACAGATTGCAAACAAGGTGCATTCTTTTATTGCAGGGGATAGATTACACCCACAGTCAAACGTTATCTATGTAGTACTGGATATATTAGCTAAGCAGATGATGGAAGCATGATATGTCTCTGATACAAAGTTTGTGCTGCATGATGATGAGGAGGATCAAAAGGGAAGCATATTACTCCACCATAGTGAGAAGTTGGTCATAGATTTTGGTATAATCAACAGAACTCCAGGAATTCCCATTACAATTTTCAAAAACCTTCAAGTGTGTGGCAATTTCCATACAACAAGCAAGATAATTTCCAAGATTGTTGCAAGAGAAATTGTTATGAGAGATGTCAGTTACTTTCATTTGTTTAAAGATGGGTTGTGTACTTGTGGTGATTATTGTTGGCAAAGCAGAGTCAACTAATCAATGAGGACATGGTAGGATGTTGAATAAATATGAGACCAAATTCTTGTGCTTAAAACTACAATGTGCAATTCATCCACATTCATGGTTCTTCTACAAAGATATATTTTGCATCTGGAGCATTGTTGATTATTATGCGTATTGACAAAGCATCTTTTCTTTCAGAATACTTCTAGGCGTGTCTAGCCATATTTGTCTCCAACTGTTGTCTTGAAATATGGAAAGTTGATATTCTGCCACATGCCCTGGAGATGATATTGTACCTACTGGTTTCGCTCCTTAAAATGCTCAACCGTGATTTGAATGCCCGAATATGGTCCCTAAAATATTGCAACTGTTGATTTCTTTATGCCACTTGCCTTTTTAACTGCTAATTCTTCTCCTTCTAGGTGTCCTACCTTCATGTCTTGAAGTGCTCAAAATCTTGTTATCATAGAAAGCTGTAATTTCTCCCACCAACTTAAATATTATCTTTCGATCCTTTATTGATATTGGAAAATCAAAATACAATGCCATTTCTGGTCGAGCTGCATCCTCTGAAGGTATTAATAGCTCTGCAATTATTCTAACCAATTTAATCTATTCCATGAGCCTCAAATAACCCATATTCGGATACAAATTTAATCAACAAATAAAGCACCAACGATGATGGAAGTATTCCTTACAGACCAACTAACCTCCAATCCACCCTACAATCTTTAAAACTCAAACTGGCTGGAGATTATTAACAATAGAAAGATGATGATGAGATAGACTAATCTGGTGAACTGCTTCAACTTCATGTATTTGGAAGGAGCATAATTCAAACTATGTCTGATATCATGTTAACCAAGAAACTCAATACTACAAGATCATGAACTATTGCTTGGAAAACATAGTAAATCGCAATCTTTGCAATATTCAATAGTTGGAGGTATTCATTACTAATGAGATCAAAGATTTTGAAAATATACTCATCTCCTAATCTTCGAGTAAAACATCCACACAAAACTATTCAAATGTTAAAAGAGTGAAACATGCTCCATAACCCGAAAAGGATGTTTAATTTTTGTTTTTTTGAACCCATCAAAGAAATAGACAAGAGTTATCCTGGTAATTATGGTCCAAATTTCCGTTTGGTTCAACTATTGAAACAGAGCCACTTTTGAATTTAAATCAACTAACCTATTTCTTTTTCCAAGGGAATTAAACCTTGGTGAGTGGCATCACATGTCATTGTGTTTATTCTGTAACTCCAACCCATTTAAGAACAAATAGAAATTTTCAACTCATACAATGTATTTATAGAATCCATTGCATAAGGATTTCGTGCCTGTTTATCAAATTTGAACCCACTTTGCCATCCACTGTTGCGCGGCCAACCATTGAGAAAATGTTAAATGAGTAGAGAGGGTGAATGCCATTATACAATGCTGATAAATGCTGTGTTTATAAGTTTGAAATCACCAGTTTATTTGTGATGCAATGATGAGATGGGGTGCAAGCCACAACCTAGTTTCAAATCAGCACACTGGAGATGACAAATACGAACTCACAAACCAGCCTCAAAGCCTTTGTTTCCATTTTGTGGATCTACAGAAATATAGGACTGTCTTATTTTTCTTCAGAAAATATTGCTGTAATGCATCACCAAGTGATATTGCGCTATAGCAAGAGAAAAGGCCAGTTTCAGGAGATATCTCGATTTCCTTAATCAAAAGTTACATCAGACAAATGACAGCATCTTACAATGATATACACAACCTGTAACCAGACAATTTATTGAGAATGGTAACAAGCTAAAGGTTTCAGCTCCAACTGTCTCAACTAAATACATCACTTCCTTTAGCTAACCACTTTTATAACTTCAACTCATATTGTCACCTTAAACAATTAACTTTGCTAGTTGACTCCAATGTGTTGACAAATCCATGGGGTTAAGTACAACCCTCAAAATTTGTAGAATGTACATGCATGTGCTTGAATATATGAGCATTCAATGAATAGAGAGTGGGTGCTAGATACCCAATATGGCTTGCAATTGGTTGTAGGCTAAGGGTTAAAATGATGCCAAGAAATCCTGCTGTCCTCAGTCAAGTTGTTCCAAACTTCTAGATTTTATATGATATTTGAAGTTAGTGCATTTCATGGTCCAGCCCAAAACTAGATACATGATGAAGCTGAAGCATCGCTAAAGAGAGCCCTAATACTGAAGGTTTGGGGTTTAGCATACTGCATCCAAGGAGTGGTAACCTTCAGGCTTATCATCTACCTTCCCAAAGTATGGTAGATGGCAGATTCCCCCTTAGAATGTGATAGTGCAAAACAACTGGACCCATCTCTTGAGGATATGGGTACTGATCTTGCCTCATAGCCATTGTTTGTCTCCGGTCTACAGATCCCATAGGCTCTTCATTTAAACTTCATAACATTACAAGACGAAAAACCATTAAAACAATAGCAATCATCTGCTCACAATTTTGTTAAGCACAATGGATTCATCAAAGTCCATAAACTCTTCCTGCAAGGACAAATCTAAATCTAACATGCATAAATCAATACAAATAGCATCTTCAAATCCATAAGGTAGATAACAACAAACAAATAGATTAAACATGTTCCAAATATTTATTTGAAAGATTGCAATAACAATTTGCTTCTGGAGGATTTTCCACCTTCTTATAAGCTTGCACTCATAGAGCCACCATTGACCTGAGGTCCATAGTGTGACAAAGGCATCTCTCTTAAACACAAATCCCTGAGTCACTATCGAGGAATATGCAACAATCAATCGCAAAGCCCTAGCTAACACAAGGCATGATCACTCGATGAATCCACAAGTGGGCATTCCTATCTACAGTATTAGGTGCTCGTTGTTGTAACCCACTTCCCTGGGCTAGATTCCTCCCTGCTAGCTTCTCGCTCCATTGAGAACGGGACAACTAGAGTCCTCCCTATTAGCTGCTACTCCACAGGGACCAGGACAAGCACCTACTGTTGCATCAAATATTCTTGCTTCTCTCATTAGCCATCATTCCCTGCAAGAATGGTCAAAATCAACAGTCCATATGCATGGCTAAAATACAAGTTTGCTTTCTAAGCATGAGTCTAAAGTCCAAACCCTTCATAGGTAAACCATAGAGCCTTTCTTGGGAAACCACACAAGAGCATAACCAACCATGCTCTGCAAGCTTGAGAGCTCTAGATTCCAAACCCTTCATCGGTAAACAATCAAATGAGCTTTGGGAATCCCACCCAAGGGCATTACCAAGAATCACAATGAACAAGTGGACCATCCCTTGAATGTGTAGAAGAAGAAACAAAAGTGAAAATAAGAACACCCTTTGCTTTGAGAAGGATACCTTTATAGATCAAGCTAGTTTTTGTTTTAGGAAGCTCATCCTCAAAGCAAGTGCTTTCCTTCATCCTCAAAGCAAGTGTTTTTCTCCAGTTAGCAACTGCAATATGCATGGGTGCCAAAAGCAATTCCAAGTTCATTGCTACCACCATATAGATTTAGTCCCTGATGTTATGAACAATCATATTGAGTTGCCTTGTATCATGCTTCTTCCTTTTTCAATATTGAAGCATAATTCTTATTACACGTCATTTTCCTTGAACTATACAAATGATATTAATCTCAGGGCATTCTTGGAGAGTACAACCAAAGCTAAAAGAGGCAGAATAACAATCTTTGTGCTCTCTAATCAGCACCCAGCCCAAACCCTCATAAAAGCAGCATATTTTAAACCCTTGTTGTTTCCCATTTGTCCAATAACCCCAAGTTTGAAAAGGATGATAGATCCACAATCGAATGCCTCCAATATCAAGTGCTAGTCCAAGTCATAGATCCACAATAAAGGATGATTGATCCACAATAGAAGGCCTCCAACACTAAGAACTAGTCCAAGTCAGCATAGAAGGTGGACAATAGAAAGGAATCTCCAAGCATGGTGAAAATACCATATAGTAACTTGCCCATGAGGATGATGATTTGCGGTGAGTATGAAAGAGTTCAACCTCTGTTAACTCAAACCTAAGGAAAGCCATTCAAAATGACTTGAGGGAAGGCTAGCCTTGAAATGCACAAGGGTGAGAGCCTCTTATACATATTCTTTCAAATGGAAACATTTGAAAAGAGAAAATTTACTTATCAGCACTATGCTATATTCTAGATTTTCTATATACATATTGGCATATGAGCTTAGTTACACCTTGTTTATCATAATTAGTAACTAGAATTCTGTCAACCAGTTCCAATACGAACTCTGAAGAGGAAACATATAGGACACAAGGACCTCTTCAAGTGGTTTTTGTTATGTAAGTATTCATAATGATTCTACACCATTTTAATACATAATCAATTTATTAATTCTAGTTAGAAATAAAATTGGATATTATCATTACGATAAGAGAAAACAAGTCACTTAGAAAAGTTAACGGTGCTACATAAATATTTGCCAAATATATAACATTTTTAGAAAATTGCAGTGTGTAGAGTACAATAGCTCAATATTCTTTGCATTACATTTCTCATATTTTTGAATCTGGATTTTCTTGTTTGCAAATGTTATGGAGCCATGAGCACCATTTATACATAAGTATTGAAAAGTGTTTTGGAATTTTGCAATCATTTTTCTTGTTGTGTTTTTAGTTTCTTGCAAACACAAGAAATTTGCTTCCATCAAATCATAGTCAGATGGTCCTTTATTCAAATGTAGAGGAAAGCTTCTAGTTTTTTATGAGCATAATACAATTTGACCATTTTTTTGCAAATATTTAATGTTGCATTCAAATTTTCAATATAATGCATCTTCTAGTCTTTGCATATCAAGACTTTGTCACTTACTACAAAATTCACTAGATGCAATTGATGGAGAAGGTACACTGCCGAAATATTTCAAATGCCTGAAAGTGTTGTGCAAATCAATCCATGTTATTTTATTAAAGTGTGACTAAATGTTATTTTTTTCATTGTGAATCCTTGAGATATGTGTAGATCCTAGAGTAGAAAAATTACTTATCATCAATGCAAAGTTTTTTCTACCTTTTTTTAATGATTGGATTAGAAGGGTTCATCAAAATTGTAGGGTGTCCAATGGCTACAATGCCTCCCTATGTATGCATTATCAATTCAACTTAAGGAGTATGATGTGTGCTGGGCTGATTTCATAGCCTGTGAGCGTCTTCATAAAATAAATATATGCTATTATGATATAAAAGCAAACAACAATACAACTCATGACATAACTTCTTAGTGACTTTATTTCAAAAGGTATATCCTTCTTATTTCCATTATGACCAACAGATCGAGGCTTAAGAAGCCATGCTCTTTCATGTACGTTAAAGCAGTTGATAGTAGTGTGATAACTGATAACAAGCATGCAATCAGATCTGTAAGGAATTACAGTGAATTGTATAGAAGGGACATGCCCACATACATCTAATACTGTTCTGGGGTGCATAACACAACATACAAATATGCAATATACAAATGCTATATACAATGGGAAAGGGAGACCATTTGCTTGATAAAAGCATAGTACTTATTGCTGAGGCAATGATATCACAAACAGGGAAATCGTCGATGTGTTATGCAATTGTAGGCATCCATAATAAGAGTATTAAGCAATGAATATTTACCTCTTTCTTTGGCTAGTTGAGAACCAATCCGGCATTGGTTGGCTACCCCAAACCCCTTAGAGGGTCGATCCAATACACCAACCAATGATTGTAGGTTTCCTATAAAAACAGGGCACAATTCTGGTGCTTTGCAACTTAGTTTTGCATCTGCTAAGTTCTTCAAACTTGATATGTATCTCTTGTTGGTGTATTCTCCATAAATGAATCTGATTATAGATATTGGTAATTTTGAAAGAATAATTCTAAAAAGTTTATGCCGTGTTGTATAAATCCCTCACTGCAATATTTAACTCAATTTGCAACTCAAATGCCTAAAAGATGAACTCAACTGGATTCCCCCAAAGTATTTTCTAACATGACACTTTATTTTTCAAGCCTAGATCCACCTGCTTCGTGTTTTCATGCAATTCATTCTTTAATTTATCAATAGAAGATTGAGTGGCTTCGGGAGAAGGAAACGCTAGAAATAGCTATCATAATCGGATCAACATCCCTTCAATGGAAATGAGAAAGTCTTGGATTTCGTTGAGTTTCATCTTCCTATATGATTGCTTGGACACCCTTTCCCTCTCGATTTCATCACCATCTTCTTTGGTCCTCGCTCCTTTCTCAGTCCTTTTATCTTTGTCATAACTGGATTCTATGGAAAAAACTCACTAGTATCTCCTTGTAAGGTTTGGCTCTCCTATAAAATTCTTCTTCTTTCCAACATTCATGTTTGTATGTCCACCTATGCTTTACTATCAAAGTATGCTTGAAAACCACATCAAGAGGATCATGCCTTTTCAGCCTTTCCACACCAAAGTGTTATGCCACTAAGGCCTCACCATTTTCCTTCGATGACTTAGCATTGTTCATAATGTATTCTCCTATATACAGGGGAAGAGGAGGGAACATACCCTTATTATCCATACTAATTGATGCTCCAACCCCAAACAAGTAAGTTTGATAAGTTATTTAATGTATTATGAGTTTTATAAGTTATTTCATGTATTACCAATCTACCGAGAAAACAATTTGGCAAAAAATGTGGAGGTTTGGTGGCTCCAAACACTCAAATGTGTGTGATGTTGTCCATTAAATATCAATCTCACTTGTGAAGCCTTACCAACTAGATGTGATAAGCTAAGCCGAGTTAGATTTTCTTCATGGTTCAATGTATTTGATGACAATGTGGTTGTGTTAGATGGAAGGGTGGCATATGAAGGCTAACACTCATTAACTTTTATTCACCATGCAATTATGTTGGATGGAAAGCTAACTCAAGTCATATTTCCTTCATGGTGTAGTGTATTTGATGACAATGTGGTTGTGTTAGATGAAGGCTTATAAATGAAGGCTAACACTCATTAACTTTTGTTCACCATGCAATGTTGTTGGAATGAAAGCTAACTCGAGTCCGCTTTCCTCATGATGCAATGTTTTTGATGACAATGTGGTTGTGTTAGATTGAAAGGTAACAAATGAAGGCTAACACATGTTAGCTTTCATTCACCATGCAATGTTGTTGGAAGGAAAGCTAACTTCAGTCATATTTCCTTCATGGTGTAGTGCATTTGATGTCAATGTGGTTGTGTTAGATGGAAGATAACAAATGAAGGCTATCACGTGCTAGCTTTCATTCACCATACAATCCTACTGGAAGGAAAGCTAACTCGAGTCAGATTTCATTATGGTGCAATAGATTTGACGACAATGTGGTTGTGTCATATGGGATGCTGATATATGAAGGCTAACACATGCTACCTTTCCTTCATCGTGCAATGTTGTTAGAAGGAAAACTAACTGGAGTTAGATTTTCTTCATGGTGCAATGAATTTGATGACAGTGAGGTTGTGTTAGATGGAAGACTGATATATGAAGGTTAACACTTATTAGCTTTCATTCACCATGCAGTGTTGTTGGAAGGAAAGTTAACTCGAGTCAAATTTCCTTCGTGGTGCAATGTATTTGATGACATTGTGGTTGTGTTAGATTGAAAGCTAACAAGTGTAGGGTAAAACATGTTAGCTTTCAGTGATAGTGCAATGTTGTTAGAATGAAAGCTAACTCAAGTCGGATTTCCTTCATGGTGCAATGAAATTGCCGACAATGTTGTGGTGTTACATGGAAAACTAACAAATGTTTTGGTGTTAGATGGAAAGCTATGAAATGAAGGTATTTCAAGGAAAGCTAACTCGAGTCAGATTTCATTATGGTGCAAAGGATTTGTTGACAATGTTGTTGTCATAGATGGAAGGCTGATATATGAAGGCTAAGACGCGTTATTGTTCATTCACTATGCAATGTTGTTAAAATGAAAGCTAACCCGAGTTAGATTTTCTTCATGGTTCAATGTATTTGATGACAATGTGGTTGTGTTAGATGAGAGCCTGATATATGAAGCCTAACACTCATTAACTTTCATTCACCATGCAATGATGTTGGAAGGAAAACTAACTTGAGTTAGATTTCCTTGGTGGTGGAATGTATTTGATGACAATGTGGTTGTGTCAGATGGGAGACTGATGTATGAAGGCTAACAAACGTTACCTTTCATTCATAGTGCAATGTTGTTAGAAGGAAAGCTAACTCGAGTTAGATTTTCTTCATGGTGTAATGTATTTGATGACAATGTGATTGTGTTAGGAAGAAGGTTGATATATGAAGGCTAACACTCATTAGCTCTCATTCACGATGCAATGTTGTTGGAAGGAAAGCTAACTCGAGTCAGATTTCATTATGGTGCAATAGGTTTGATGACAACGTGGTTGTGTCAGATGGAAGGCTGATATATGAAGGCTAATGACGCGTTAGCCTTCATTCATTGTTCGATGTTGTTAGAAGGAAAGCTAACCCGAGTCAGATTTTCTTCATGGTTCAATGTATTTGATGACAATGTGGTTGTGTTAGATGGAAGGGTGACATATGAAGGCTAACACTCATTAAATTTTTTCACCATGCAATGTTATTGGAAGGAAAGCTAACTCGAGTCATATTTTAATGATCGAAAGCCCCAAAATGGATTTGGTCCTTGAAATGGTTCATTTTTCCTTTTGCTTTAAAACAAAATCTAATAATTTTACCCTCGATTTAATTAAAAAATAATATTTAGAAACAAATTGCCCCAATGCCAAAAGGATTTTGGCATAGAAAGATCCATGAAATCCTTCATTCCCTGCTAAATCAGTTAAAGCCATCTTAAACCCTCGTTCGCCCCAAATTTTTGCTTCATTCCCCTGATTTGCTTTAGTTTGTATATAATCCATTTACACATCGGAGGAATGAATATGTTACCATGTGAAAAATCGTGGGTGTTATGATTATTTGCTGAATCTAGAGTTTGCTCTGCGGTGGAATCAATATGCACACGTGAATCAGGGTTAATCTGTTTTTCTCAATGTTTACCAGCTGAAAAATGGTGGATGTTGTGATTATTTGCTGAATCTAGAAATTGCTCTACAATGGACTCAACATGCACACGTGAATCAGGGTTAATCTATTTTTGCTCAACGTTTCCTGGGCTCGCAGCTCGTGCAACGTTTACAAGTCAGTAACATACCTTGAACGCTGAATCAGGTAGATTTCCATGCTAACAGACTCTATGATAGCCTCCATTTGAGATTCAATAAACTCACAGAGTGTCTCTGGATAACTTGCAGTGTCTTTTAACTGATCAACAATCTTCATTTGTTCATGATTGATGAGTAATCTTGATTTGTTGCAATGTTCAGTTGTAATCTTGGACTCCTGACAAATATTCATATTCACCTAACGAATTAGGTTTCCAGCAGATACAATACACCAACCTCAAGTAATGCTCGTGTTGCAGGGTCATCCAATATTTAAAGGCTATAATCGTTGAGATAGTTCTCCTTGATTTAGAGATAGTTCTCCTGGACTTTGGTGACTATCTTCAAGGAATTCCTTGCTTCAATCTATCTTTTCCAACCCTATGACAACAAATGTCTACAACACCTTTCTCTAAAAAGTTCCAATGTTCTTTCCATAGCTAGATTCACCATAGTTACATGTCGACGATATTATGAAACCCACTAGTCTTTATTAAGATCATAAACAAGAGCATATAGCTTAGTAGGATGGCATGAATTGGAGCCCAGTACATCAGCTATGACCATAATGAAACCGTACCCCTATTACAATTCTTATTAAGATAAAACCAAATTTCTGACACGTCTCTTCATTGATGAAGTTGTGCACTAAATTAAAAGTGGACAAATCTTCAAACCCAAAGATGATCATTAGCATACCGTGGGTGCCTCTTTACAAGTGGATTTCAATGCATATGACAAGATTGCATAAATATTATGGGGATATAATATGTCTTGTCCATAAGCAACTTTTTATGACAAGACTAGAAATCTTAAACTGACATACTACATTCTTATGGCTCTCAGTTCACAAAGATTGATCCCTTGGGTGATTATTTACAGTACTTCACTAATTCCCCAATAACTTACTCCACAAAAACCCTTAGTGACTAGCAAAGACCCTTCCAGTTTGGATTTCTTTCCATAAATATCCAAATTCTCAACTTTGGTTGTTGTCACCCTTCTAGGGAACTTCAATGCATGTACATGGAAAAACCCATGTTCCATTTATGATGTATCGTGCAACCTTCTACAACTTTACATGTTGGTGAAAAATTACTTGAACTTGATGGAGTTGATGAGACAGTCCATTGACCACACTAATTTAGCTTACGGTAAGCAATTGACCAATTTCGAAAGTTTGGAGGAAATTTTTTCTTTCAACAAGTTGAAGGTGCAAGTTTTATCAATTATGGTATGATTAATCTCTCTATTGCATTTGGGATTTCAAAACTTTAGTTAGACCCGACTCCAATTTTCTAAGATCATACAAACCCGTCTTCAAAATTCCCTTCAAACAACAATCAGATCCTAATATGTAGCTCACCACTCTATGACCCTCATTTTTTTTTATCATGAGCTTCATCCCAAAAGTCTATACCCAGAATTTACAAGAGAACCTCTCTAACTTTGGTTAAATTCATAATGTCAAGTAGCCTGTTGTCAAGTTGAAGTCAACAATTGTTTTCCCATTGTTATGGGAGTAGCAGGTTATAAATTCAGACTAAGGGAACTACACCAATCCATTTATAATAAAGAGCTTGTATGACTTACCTAAAGCAAGGAAATGGTGCATAAGGCATCTAAACAACTATACTTTGAATGTCTTGCAAATCCATATTTTTAAGAATCGAACTCTTGGAGTCATGTTGATATACCGTTGAAGTGGAAAACATTGCTAGATCATATGTCAGAAAGAAGGAAATTATGATTGAGTGCCTTGAGGAGTATTTTAAGATTTTTTTTAGTTTATCAAATGTAGTGTGGATGATGGCAACCCATAATCATGTTGATATATGTTAAAGTTAGTGAAGCTACGAGACCCATTCTCAGAGAGGATGGTACCCTAGTCATTTAACTAGGGTTCCTGGTCAAGTTAACCAGGTAGAGTAAAGAGTAAGACCCTAGAAGGTACCCTAGGGTAGAGAGCTGTCTCTTGGGGTTCTTGGATAGGGTCCAAGTAGGTTGATGCCATGGAAAAGTCCCTAGAAAAGTTCTTCCTTTGCTTGATGTCAAGGGATACCTGCTGCTTACTTTTGTTTTTTGAAGGCCACCCACCTATTAAACCTTTCAGACCTGATCTGAAGATAATGTTTGAGGGTTTATGCTGCTTCTAATCTAAGCCGTCATCCTTGGAATCTTTACCCAGCCATTCGTGAGCTTTGTTGAGTAGCTATGGGTTGATTTAACCTGTGGTCATTCTTGCTAAATTATGTATATTATATCTATCCTAAACCCTTACCGCTAAAACTCATCTTCATCAGATTCCTATTCCTGATAATAACTAATCAATAGTGTGGATATTGTCTGCTAGCTGAAGTTTCCTCTGGAGGATAATTTTGTAAAATTTACATGGTTGTTATTGATAGAAATGTAAAATCCCTAAAAAAATATGAGATTCCTCATAGACTAGATGCTTATGGTCGGATTTCCAGTCAAATATTAGTACATCCCTCATCAGATTGTTTGTTGGTAGTGGTTAACTTTTTCCATCACTAAGAGTCTAAGGTGTGGCATCTTTCAACCCTGGATTTACCCATTTTTCCTCATCTATAGAGAGCAAGAAGTTAAATCGATCCGATATATGTATAATGTACCATCGTTTGAAGTGTTAAAGATAATGCATTTGCGAGAGCAACTCTCTGAGAGGATGGAACCCTAGTCAGTTAACTAGGGTTCTTGGTCAGTTAACCATGTATTTTAAGTCCCTAACAGATATCTACGGCCCCTAGCAGTTATCTAGGGATTTTGGTCTGGGACCAAGCAGTACAAGCCATCGAAAAATCCTTCTTGTTGACTTTTGGTAAGCCTTGGGTTGGCTTAGTCTTGTTTTGACTGACCCTTCCCTTTTTAGCCATATGTGTTAGCGGCCCCCTTGAGTGTGTCATATTTCCCCCCTTCTTGTCTTATATGAAACCCTCTCCTAAATTGGTAATGACGCCATAACATTAAACTATATTTTTTATGTCGAAACTCTCCTAAAAGTATGACATCATGGCTGTAATAGAGTAACCCTAACGTCAACGAAGAATTAGAAGGAGAACTTTCTAGGAGATCATCGAGAGGCTATTATTAAATATAAGCATAATCTTTCATTTTGTCAAGTATCATCAAGCTATATTAGCTCTGATTTGTGGCAGACTGTTCTTGGGTTTTTCGGCTCACTTGTTCAAGGTGACTCCATTGAGACTAAGGGAACTACACCAATCCATTTATAATAAAGAGCTTGTATGACTTAACTAAAGCAAGGAAATTGTGCACACGGCATCTAAACAACTATACTTTGAATGTCTTGCAAATCCATATTTTGAAGAGTCGAACTCTTGGCGTCATGTTGATATACCGTTGAAGTGGAAAACATTGCTAGATCGTATGTTGGAAAGAAGGAAATTATGATTGAGTGCCTTGAGGAGTATTTTCAGTTTTTTTTTTAGTTTATCAAATGTAGTGTGGATGATGGCAACCCATAATCATGTCGATATATGTTAAAGTTAGTGCAGCTGCGGGACACATTCTCAGAGAGCATGGTACCCTAGTCAGTTAACTAGGGTTCCTGGTCAAGTTAACTAGGAAGAGTAGAGAGTAAGACCCTAGAAGATACCCTAGGGTCCCCAGCTATCTCCTGGGGTTCTTTGCTGGGGTCCAAGAAGGTTTATGCCATGGAAAAGTCCCTAGCAAAGTCCTTGCTTTGCTTGATGTCAAGGGATACCTATTGCTTACTTTTGTTTTTTGAAGTCTGCCCACCTGTTAAACCTTCCATACCTGATCTGAAGATAATGTTTGAGGGTGTATGTTGCTTCTAATCTAAGCCGTCACCCTTGGAATCTTTACCCAGCCATTCATGATCTTTGTTGAGCAGCTGTGGGTTGATTTAACCTGTGGTCATTCTTGTTAAATTATGTATATCAGATCTATTCTAAACCCTTACCGTTGAAACTCATCTTGATAAGATTCCTATTGCTGATAACAAATAATAAATAGTGTGGATATTGCCTACTTGCTGAAGTTTCCTCTAGAGGATGATTTTGTAAAATGTACATGGTTGTTGTTGGTAGAAATGCAAAATCCCTAAAAATATCTGAGATTCATTATAGACTAGACGCTCATGGTCGGATTTCCATTCAAATATTAGTACATCCCTCATCAGACTGTTTGTTGGTAGTGGTTAACGTTTTCCATCATTAAGAGTCTAAGGTGTGGCATCTATCAACCCTGGATTTACCTATTTTTCCTCATCTACAGAGAGCAAGAAGTTAAATCGATCCGATATATGTATAATGTACTAGCGTTTGAAGTGTTAAAGAGAATGTAGTTGGGAGAGCAACTCTCTGAGAGGATGGCACCCTAGTCAGTTAACCATGTAGTTTAAGTCCCTAACAAATATCTAGGGCCCCTTGCAGTTATCTAGGGATTTTGGTCTGGGACCAAGAAGTGAAAGCCATGGTAAAATCCTTCTTGTTGACTTGTGGTAAGCCTTGGGTTGGCTTAGTCTTGTGTTGGCCCTTCCCTTTTTAGCCATATGTGTTAGTGGCCCCTTGAGTGTGTCATCTTACCCACCTTCTTGTCTGATATGAAAACGTCTCCTGAATTTGTAATGGCGTCATAACATTAAATTATATTTTTTATGTGGAAACTCTCCTAAAAGTATGACATCTTGGCTGTAATAGAGTAACCCTAATGTTAGCGAAGAATTAGAAGGAGAACTTTCTATGAGATCATTGAGAGGCTATTATTAAATATAAGCATAATCTTTCATTTTGTCAAGTATCATCAAGCTATATCAGCTCTGATTTGTGATAGATTGTTCTTGGGTTTTTCGGCTCACTTGTTTAGGGTGACTACATTGAGACTAAGGGAACTACACCAATCCATTTATAAAAAAGAGCTTGTATGACTTACCTAAAGCAAGGAAATGGTGCACAAGGCATCTAAACAACTATACTTTGAATGTCTTGCAAATCCATATTTTGAAGAGTCAAACTCTTGGAGTCATGTTGATATACCATTGAAGTGGAAAACATTGCTAGATCATATGTTGGAAAGAAGGAAATTATGATTGAGTGCCTTGAGGAGTATTTTCAGATTTTTTTTTAGTTCTTCAAATGTAGTGTGGATGATGGCAACCCATAATCATGTTGATATATGTTAAAGTTAGTGCAGCTACAAGACCCATTCTCAGAGAGGATGGTACCCTAGTCAGTTAACTAGGGTTCCTGGTCAAGTTAACCAGGAAGAGTAGAGAGTAAGACCCTAGAAGGTACCCTAGGGGCCCCAACTCTCTCCTAGGGTTCTTGGCTGGGGTCCAAGTAGGTTGATGCCATGGAAAAGTCCCTATCAAAGTCCTTCCTTTGCTTGATGTCAAGGGATATTTGCTGCTTAATTTTCTTTTTTGAAGTCCGCCCACTTGTTAAACCTTCCAGACCTGATCTGAAGATAATGTTTGAGGGTTTATGCTACTTCTAATCTAAGCCGTCAGCCTTGGAAACTTTATCCAGCCATTCATGAGCTTTTTTGAGCAGCCGTGGGTTGATTTAACCTGTGGACATTCTTGTTAAATTATGTATATCGGATCTATCCTAAACCCTTACCACTGAAACTCATCTTGATCAAATTCCTATTGTTGATAACAACTAATCAATAGTGTGGATATTTCCTGCTAGATGAAGTTTCCTCTGGTGGATAATTTTGTAAAATGTACATGGTTGTTGTTGGTAGAAATGCAAAATCCCTAAAAAAATCTAAGATTCGTTATAGACTAGACGCTCATGGTCGGATTTCTAGTCAAATATTAGTACATCCCTCATCCGACTGTTTGTTGGTAGTGGTTGAATTTTTGAATCATTAAGAGTCTAAGGTGTGGCATGTATCAACCCTGGATTTACCTATTTTTCCTCATCTATAGAGAGCAAGAAGTTAAATCGATCCGATATATGTATAATGTACTAGTGTTTGAAGTGTTAAAGATAATGGATTTGCGAGAGCAACTCTCTGAGAGGATGGCACCCTAGTCAGTTAACTAGGGTTCCTGGTCAGTTAACCATGTAGTTTAAGTTCCTAACAGATATCTAGGGCCCCTAGTAGTTATCTACGGATTTTGGTCTGGGACCAAGCAGTACAAGCCATGGTAAAATCCTTCTTGTTGACTTGTGGTAAGCCTTGGGTTGGCTTAGTCTTGTGTTGACCCTTCCCTTTTTAGCCATATGTGTTAGCGGTCCCCTTGAGTATGTCATTTTACCCACCTTCTTGTCCTATATTAAACCCTCTCCTAAATTTGTAATGATGTCATAACACTAAATTATATTTTTTATGTGGAAACTCTCCTAAAAGTATGACATCTTGGATGTAATAGAGTAACCCTAACGTCAACGAACAATTAGAAGGAGAACTTTCTAGGAGATCATTGGGAGCCTATTATTAAATATAAGCATAATCTTTCATTTTTTCAAGTATCATCAAGCTATATTAGCTTTGATTTGTGGCAGACTGTTCTTGGGTTTTTCGGCTCACTTGCTCAGGGTGACTACATTGAGATTAAGGTAACTACACCAATCCATTAATAATAAAGAGCTTGTATGACTTACCTAAAGCAAGGAAATGGTGCACAAGGCATCTAAACAACTATACTTTGAATGTCTTGCAAATCCATATTTTGAAAAGCCGAACTCTTGGAGTCATGTTGATATACCGTTGAAGTGGAAAACATTGCTAGATCATATGTTTGAAAGAAGGAAATTATGATTGAGTGCCTTGAGGAGTATTCTCAGATTTTTTTTTAGTTACTCAAATGTAGTGTGGATGATGGGAAGCCATAATCATGTCGATTATATGTTAAAGTTAGTGTATCTACGAGACCCATTCTCAGAGAGGATGGTAACCTAGTCAGTTAACTAGGGTTCCTGGTCAAGTTAACCAGGAAGAGTAGAGAGTAAGACCCTAGAAGGTACCCTAGGGACTGTCGCTGTCTCTTGGGGTTCTTTGCTGGGGTCCAAGCAGGTTGATTCCATGGCAAAGTCCCTAGCAAAGTCCTTCCTTTGCTTGATGTCAAGGGATACCTACTGCTTACTTCTATTATTTGAAGGCCGCCCACCTGTTAAACCTTCCAGACCTAATCTGAAGATAATGTTTGAGGGTTTATGCTGCTTCCAATCTAAGCTGTCAGCCTTGGAAACTTTACCCACCCATTCGTGAGCTTTGTTGAGCAGTTGTGGGTTGATTTAACCTATGGTCATTCTTATTAAATTATGTATATCAAATCTATCCTAAACCCTTACCCCTGAAACTCATCTTGAGCAGATTACTATTGTTGATAACAACTAAACAATAGTGTTGATATTGCCTGCTAGCTGGAGTTTCCTATGGAGGATGATTTTGTAAAATGTACATGGCTTTTGTTGGTAGAAATGCCAAATCCCTAAAACAATATGAGATTCCTTATAGACTAGATGCTCATGGTCAAATTTCCAGTCAAATATTAGTACATCCCTCATCAGACTATTTTTTTGTAGTGTTTAACTTTTTCCATCATTAAGAGTCTAAGGTGTGGCATCTATCAACCCTAGATTTACCTATTTTTCCTCATCTATAGAGAGCAAGAAGTTAAATCGATCTGATATATATGTATAATGTACTAGTGTTTGAAGTGTTAAAGATAATGCAGTTGTGAGAGAAACTCTCTAAGAGGATGGCACCCTAGTCAGTTAACTAGGGCTCCTGGTCAGTTAACCATGTAGTTTAAGTCCCTAACAGATATCTAGGGCCCCTAGCAGTTATCTAGGGATTTTGGTCTGGGACCAAGCAGTACAAGCCATGGTAAAATCCTTCTTGTTGACTTGTGGTAAGCCTTGGGTTGGCTTAGTCTTGTGTTGACCCTTCCCTTTTTAGCCATATGTTTTAGTGCCCCCATTGAGTGTGTCATCTTACCCACCTTCTTGTCTTATATGAAACCCTCTCGTAAATTTGTAATGACATCGTAACCTTAAATTATATTTTTTATGTGGAAACTCTCCTAAAAGTATGACATATTTGTTGTAATAGAGTAACCCTAATCTCAACGAAGAAATAGAAGGAGAACTTTCTAGGAGATCATTGGGAGGATATTATTAAATATAAGCATAATCTTTCATTTTGTCAAGTATCATCAAGCTATATCAGCTCTGATTTGTGGCAGATTTTTCTTGGGTTTTTCGGCTCACTTGTTCAAGGTGACTACATTGAGACTAAGGGAACTACACCAATCCATTTATAATAAAGAGCTTATATGACTTACCCAAAGCAAGGAAATGGTGCACAATGCATCTAAACAACTATACTTTGAATGTCTTGCAAATCCATATTTTGAACAGTCGAACTCTTGGAGTCATGTTGATATACCGTTGAAGTGCAAAACATTGCTAGATCATATTTTGGAATGAAGGAAATTATGATTGAGTGCCTTGAGGAGTATTTTCAGATTTTTTTTTAGTTTGTCAAATGTAGTGTGGATGATGGAAACTGATAATCATGTTGATATATGTTAAAGTTAGTGCAAATGCGAGACCCATTCTTAGAGAGGATGCTACCCTAGTCAGTTAACTAGGGTTCCTGGTCAAGTTATCTAGGAAGAGTAGAGAGTAAGACCCTAGAAGGTACACTAGGGCCCCCAGCTCTCTCCTGGCGTTCTTGGCTGGGGTCCAAGTAGGTTGATGCCACGGCAAAGTCCCTAGCAAAGTCCTTCCTTTGCTTGATGTCAAGGGATACATGTTGCTTACTTTTTTTTTTTGAAGGCCGCCCACCAGTTAAACCTTCTAGACCTGATCTGAAGATAATGTTTGAGGGTTTATGCTACTTCTAATCTAAGCCGTCAGCCTTGGAAACTTTACCCAACCATTCATGAGCTTTGTTGAGCAGCTGTGGGTTGATTTAACCTATGGTCATTCTTGTTAAATTATGTATATCATATCTATCCTAAACCCTTACCGCTGAAACTCATCTTGACCAGATTCCTATTGCTGATAACAACTAATCAATAGTGTGGATATTGTCTGCTAGCTGAAGTTTGCTCTGGAGGATGATTTTGTAAAATGTACATGGTTGTTGTTGGTAGAAATGCAAAATCCCTAAAAAAATATGAGATTCCTTGTAGACTAGATGCTCATGGTAGGATTTCCAGTCAAATATTAGTACATCCCTTATCAGACTGTTTGTTGGTAGTGGTTAACTTTTTCCATCATTAAGAGTCTAAGGTGTGGCATTTATCAACCCTGGATTTACCTATTTTTCCTCATCTACAGAGAGCAAGAAGTTAAATCGATCTGATATGTGTGTAATGTACTAGTGTTTGAAGTGATAAAGATAATGCAGTTGCGAGAGCAACTCTCTGAGAGGATGGCACCCTAGTCAGTTAACTAGGGTTCTTGGTCTGTTAACCATGTAGTTTAAGTCCATAACAGATATCTAGGGCCCCTAGTAGTTATCTAGGGATTTTGGTCTAGGACCAAGCAGTACAAGCCATGGTAAATCCCTTCTTGTTGACTTGTGTTAAGCCTTGGGTTGGATTTGCCTTGTGCTGACCCTTCCCTTTTTAGCCATATGTGTTAGCGCCCCCCTTGAGTGTGTCATCTTACCCACCTTCTTGTCTTATATGAAACCCTGTCCTAAATTCATAATGATGTCATAACATTAAATTATATTTTGTATGTGGAAACTCTCCTAAAAGTATGACATCTTTGATGTAATAGAGTAACCCTAACGTCAACGAAGAATTAGAAGGAGAACTTTCTAGGAGATCATTGGGAGGCTATTATTAAATATAAGCATAATCTTTCATTTTGTCAAGTATCATCAAGCTATATCAGCTTTGATTTGTGGCAGACTGTTCTTGGGTTTTTCGGCTCACTTGTTCAGGGTGACTACTTAGGTTTTGAAGCCCTTGTAGCTGCATCGCTCTCATGCTTTGGTCTCTCCTTACCTCAGCGAGCCCTCCTATGCCTTACAATTCCCTCTTGGAGTGTCTAGTCAACTGATCACTCCTCCTTCTGTCCACACATGTGAACCTGTGATTTCTTCTGTGGCTGTTTTTTTTTTTTTTGAGGTTTGTTTTGGGACTGCGTTGACTTTTTGAGGCTTCTATCCACTGTTGAGGTCTTCTTTGTGTCTTCCATCTATTGTTTGAGGTTGTTGTCTGTTGAGTTTTGTGCAACTTCGGAAGTTATACTTATTGTATTGATTTTTACCCCCTACGGGAGATGAACTCAATGTACTTAATCATGTAAACCCTTGAAAGAATCAATGTAAACCTAGAGGATAATTTATCCAACGAAAAATATTAAAATAAACTTTATTTATTTGTTCCTAGGTCAAGTAAGCCCAATCAAGATAGACAAGTCAGCCGAGTTAGGAAAATGCCTAGTTTGACAAGTGTATAAATAAAGTGGTCATGTTCCTCATTTGACATATTCACTCACTCACATAAGTTCACATCACTTGGAGAGGAGCTTGCATCTGCAGAGAAGAGAAGTTGTTTTTGGGTTTTTTGGGTTGTTGAGGATAAAGCTCTCCTGTTCATAAGCGTCCACATTGCCTTTGGGGAATTTGGGTATGGAAAGCTACCGTTTCAGTTCTCTATCATTATCTAATCTAAGACCAATTTCTATGGGGTTGATATGAATTGTGATGCAGACTGTATATGTGGAAAATAGAGCAGAGAAAGTAGAGTGACTGGATGGCATTACCCTTGGTAGTGAATCAATATCTATATCAATAAGGCTATGATAAGGCCAACAACTATTTGTCATAGTTGTCCAAATCAACATAAGCTTGCATGATCATTTATGACTCCACACCTAAGGGTCAACTGTCCTCATGCCAATGAAGTAGGTATTTTCACAATCCAATTACCTCAACAATACCTAGAAAATATGAATGTAGTAGATGGTCGATTTTCTAATTTGACATCTTCTCTTAAGCAAATATTTCTCCTTTCTCTCTATAGATCATAAAGCTTACCTTCATAAATTTTGAAGAAACTGAAAAAATAAAAATTGAAATCCCTGTTTTTGATAAACGTGTTCCATTAATCTCAGAATGTCTTAGGAGGCATTTTGAGGCAGGCACTGAATGGTAAAAGTTTTTCCACTTCCTATTTTCCTATATGCAAAGCACATTGCTTTAGTCCGTTGAAATATTGTTGGAACAATGAGCTCAAGAGACACTCTATACACTTCATCTTTAGATACTCGGCCATCTAATGCTGCATCAAAAACAAATTCATGTTTCTCAACATATGCAGTTAAGTCCACCTTAAGCTTGGTCTCACAAACTGTAAGAGAAGTATCGTTTGGTTCAATGGTTATAATATTTGTATAATCCTATAAAATAGAAGCGGATGAAAAATGTTGAAGCCCAGAAGATCGCAGCAACTTCCCAAACATGGGATCACTTGAAGCCTTCATGCTATGGTTTGCATATTCTTCATTGCACCACTTGTGTTTGTAACTTGTAATATGAAAATGATATAGAATCAAAAGAGAACCATACATAAAAACATATCTCAATTCATATATTCATCAATAATAATAAATTCATATTATATTGAGTCTTGACAATGGGTCATTTAAGTGTGGTGATGAAATTAGGAGTGGATTATGTGAAGGGTATTTGTCGTTCACAGTCATAGGAAGAATTATTGCATTTGCCAAGGAAAAAACCTCTGTAAAATCGTTGACTGGGGATATTTTTCTTATCAATTCAATTACCAAGGACAAGTAAAGAACAGATGACAAGAACCAATCATGGATATACGGTTATACCTACTGACTGAGGATTGTTGAATTGAGTTCATTTCTAATAGACACTAGTAAGTTAGTAACATTCTTAGGCTACAAAGTTCGTTTTGATGTGCAGTTAGGAACGCAAGTGGCAGAACACCTTTTCGAACTACAACCACAAAATGTTGGAACATATATTTTGCTATCAAATATTTATGTTGCATTTGGCATGTGGGATGACACAGCAAGGATAAGATCATTAATTGAGAAAAGGGAATTAAAAAGGAGGCTGGATACAGATTGCAAACAAGGTGCATTCTTTTATTGCAGGGGATAGATTACACCCATAGTCAAATGTTCTCTATGTAGTACTGGATATATTTTTTAAGCAGATGATGGAAGCATGATATGTGTCTGATACAAAGTTTGTGCTGCATGCTGACGAGGAGGATCAAAAGGGAAGCATATTACTCCACCATAGTGAGAAGTTGGTCATAGCTTTTGGTATAATCAACAGAACTCCAGGAATGCCCATTACAATTTTCAAAAACCTTCAAGTGTGTGGCAATTGCCATACAGCAAGCAAGATAATTTCCAAGATTGTTGCAAGAGAAATTGTTATGAGAGATGTCAGTTGCTTTACTCTGTTTAAAGATGGGTTGTGTACTTGTGTTGATTATTGTTGACAAAGCAGAGTCAACTAATCAATGAGGACATGGTAGGATGTTGAATAACTATGAGGCCAAATTCTTGTGCTTAAAACTACAATGTGCAATTCATCCACATTCATGGGTCTTCTACAAAGATATATTCTGCATCTGGAGCATTGTTGGTTTGTTGATATATTGTAACTTCAAAGAATATTATATTTGTACTTTATTATTCCGGAGATGTTTCATTCCTCCGTGAAGATCTTATTGTATATCCGGAGATGTTTATTCCTCCATCGGAATGTAGTAACTCGGGTTATTAGACTTCCCTAGTAGGGGTCGGCCCTGTATGTGTTATGTGGGTCAAAGGGTTATTAGACCACCCTAGAGGGGTCGGCCCAGTTAGTTGTAGTGGGGTATTTAACCTATTGGTTAAATACGAGCCTACGTGTACTTGTGTAAAATACATATCAAAGTAGTGTATAAATAGAGGAGGTGTGTTCCTCATTACACACACTCACTCACTTGAGAAAGGCGCATTTGTGGAGGAGAGGTATGCTATGGAGGAGAAGGAGCTTATGCTCAGGGTTTGCATCTTTGTATATTGCTGGTCATCTATATTGAGGAAGCTTTGCTGGGTTTTCTACCCCATGAGGGTTTCCCAGGATAAATCTATGTCTCTTGTGTTTATGCTATGCTTGTTGTTTCTTCAGTGATCCTGTATATGCTATTATTGTGAAATGGAATGTAATGCTGCTATTTTCTGTCTTAGCATATTGAATTTTAACATGGTATCAGAGCTAACCTGAAGGAAGACAAGGTATGGCACTAAAGACACTTGCTTTACTTACGACAATTTGAAGGTTAGGGTTTTACATAGAAAAAAACCAGTCATCGTAGCACTTTCGCTATAAATACGTTTTGGAGAATTTTTCGGATCTGAAATTGTTACAGGACGAAGCTAAGATCCCCAGGTACCTTGTGTCCAAAGGAAAACCTCTAATTCGTTGTACTTTGTGATTTATGATCTGTACAATATAGGGTTTCTGCCTCTTCCAGATCTGAGTCAAAATCAGGTGACCTTGGGAAAAAGGTCATAACTTGGGCTAGGAAGCTCCAAATGAAATTTCGTGAAAAGTGACAGGTAGTACACAGACTGTACTATCTCAGAAAACTTTTTCAGAGGCCGAAGTTGAACCAGTGACACGTGGCACGCCGTACAAGTTCGCTCTTCTGTATTATCCCATAAACAGGTCACGTTGCGACACTTGGCATAACTCTCTCTCAGAGAATCCAATTGAGGTCAGACCTGTCAGGATGGAAAGATAACAGGCCTAGATATCTCAGAAAACTTTTTCAGAGGCCGAAGGTCAAACAGTGACACGTGGCACGCCGTACAAGTTCGCTCTCCTGTATTTTCCCAAAACAGGTCACGTTGCGACATTTGGCATAACTCTCTCTCAGAACATCCAATTGAGGTCAGACCTGTCAGGATGGAAAGATAACAGGTCAGGCTATCTCAGAAAAAATTTTCAGACCCTGTGGATCAAAACTTTCAGAGTTACACCAAAAACAATCAGGTACATATTTCTGTCAAAACAAAATTATTTTTTGGTACCTTCATTCATGGCTTCCGAAATTTAGGGCTTTGAAGAAAGTTGGAATTTTTGTAATCGGAGACCACGGCTGGATGCTACTCATCAAAATAGAAATTTAGAGACCAAGATCAGAATTTTTGGTTGGGCAGAAGGCCGGGCTTGATTAGACCCTAGTTCGGGACTTTGATCAGAAAAGTGGAAAATTAGGGCTTCTGTAAAAATGGGAATTTTTGAAATCTGTGACCACGGCTGGAAGATCCTCAGAAAAATAGAAGCTTAGAGCTTTGGTTCAAACTTTTTGATGGGGCAAAAGAGTGGGCTTCATCAAACCCCAGTTCAGGGTCACGTCCAGTGAATCCGAAAGTTTCAAAGGCAAAATTGAGGAGTAAAACTTTGCAGTTTTCAAATTCTAAATATATCAGTTTGATCAGCTCATCAAGGCGCATATTTCTATCCTTTCGGAAGTCTGAAATTCAAAGTTTGAATTTTTGGGGTTTCTCTGACAAACCCATATCCAGCTCCAGGTCCAGTTCTTGCAAATCAAGTGGATAGGGTTAATCCTAGAAGAAGATGGATTGGTCACCTACATAAGTGAAGGAGTTCATGTTTCAGAGGGAGATGAGGCTAAGGCTTTACATAAGGAGATTACAAGCGATCTCGATAGGTATGACTCATCGAGGTATGTTTTGAGATTTGTTCATGATTAAGTTTATGGTATGTTTGTCTTCATGATTATTACAGTTAGTACAATCTTGATTTTAGATTTGTTGTATCACCTTAACAAAATTATGAATGCATGATAGAAGATATTCATTGGTTAGGGTGTTGACACTTATGATTGTACTAATGCATTATGGTGTTGTGTGAGGTTGAGGTTGTCTGCTAACAAGATACAGGTACATCACAAAAGACAAATCAGGCTTCATGACCATGAAAACATGAAGACAAAGACTCATCCATAATCTTTGTTCTACTTACGAGGTATGTTGTACATAACCAAGTAGGTATACTAATCCAGGTATGTTTCCCATGAATCTTACCTTGTGTTAGGATCCCTTATATAAGTATACTTGGAATGATTGGTTATGCTCATTCATAAAGTTAGTAATCAAGGGATTATGCATATTATATCTCTTATCAATGATATGCATGAGTAAAAGAAGACTTCCCTGAAATCTTGAATACTAATGTTTATTAACTATAATCATGACTATACGTTTTCAAGATTATTTAGTACTATAATGTTTTGATAGCATTTAGAATATACTAATGAGTGTATGTTTGTGTATGAGATCATGAGGATGACTCTTGAGCATGCACAGTGGTACAGAATGAATAGAAGTTCAAAAGACATACAGAAGATCAAGCAGGAGGTAGCCACACAAACATAAAAGATAAGTATTTGAGTTGCTATTTGAAATAGTAATGATATTGCCTGCATGCATATTTGTATTCCTAGAATATATAATGCTGAGTGTAAACATTCATAGAGCATTGAACAGTATACAACTAATGTGCATATGCTTGGACAAACATTCCATTGTTGCTTGTCTAGAATGAAACCTCTTTGCTGACATGCTGAGAGTTGTGCACACTCTCGATAGTATGTTCTGGTAGAGATGGAAGGCATCTAGATAGCCACTGTATGCATACAGGATATGGGAAAGTGTTGTGCCAAAGTATTGGTCAAAATAGTTGCATCACTATGTAAATGATATCTGTATGCATAATGGGTTATCTTTTGATGATTATGAAGTATTACTAATCATGTACTTAATTTTGATTTGTAGGAAAGGTCATGGACACCGTACAAGTGGTGGATGTTCAAACAAGAAGATTTACAAATCAAACAAAATATAGAAGGCTCATGGCTAGAAGATTCTCTTAGAAAGGGGAAGAGAATCACGACAAGATGTTTGCTCCAAGTATGGTGTAATTAAAGAAGAAGTATGAATCAGGTTCTGTATAGGTACCTAGGATCGATAATATTTTGATAAGCTTAATATGGGTGATGTGGATCTCAACCTTTGCTACAAGGTTGAATAAGATACACATATGACATGGATGCAAGAAGGAACTCATCACAGAGTTCGAATGATATTGAGGCTCATTTCAGTAGACCCTCCTAACGAGAGATGGCACAGATAGATATGCAGAAGTTCATTCAATGCAGAAATGAAAAATGAAAGATCTCAAATTAATGCTTTACTTCCTAGGTCTGGAAGTATGGCAAGGCTCAGAAGGAACATTTCTCAACCAGGGAAAGTATGATGAGAAATATAATTTGAGATGTTGGAATGGCCACTCTTATGGATTCCAGCTTGAAGCTGTTAGGGGATAACTCATCAGAGTTAGTGGATATAACTCTGTACAGTCAAATTATTGGGTCTTTGATATATCTAACATATACTAGGTTAGATATATGCTTTGTTATGAACACCTTGAGTTAGTATCTAGTGGAAACTAGATGTGTTTACCTGATAGTTGCAAAGTATGTGATGAGGCACATAAAGGACACGATAGAATTTGATCTATGCTATCTTGAAGATCATGACTTCAGATGGCTATTCAGATTCTGTTTGGGCAGGAAGTGTATCAGACAAGAAGAACACATCGAGAGGATGTTATTGTCTGGGATTAGCCATGATCTCGTGGTTTAGCTGGAAGCTGTCTAGTGTGACTCTCAGCACAAGCGGAATATATGGCTGCTTGCTCTGCTAGTTGTGAAGAAGTTTGGCTTTAGGTTACCGTTGTACTAACCAAGCCTCTACGTCAAGTGAAGAAGTTACCAACCAAACCTCTGTCTCGAGTGAAGTTTGAATACTTCCGAGACAAGCTTGGTGTAGTTCAAAAGGACCCTCCTCGAAAGGGGGAGTAGTATAGTCACTACTGATGAGATTGTCTCATCAAACAACAAGGTCGTTGATGAGGTAACCTGTTCCCTACACCCAGTTACTTAGAAATATTTAGATTTAGGACTCTTATACTTAGAATACTTAGCTTTACTTATACATGCTTTTGATGATAGATGTATTGGTGAAAATACATGCTAGTTGTGATGTATACATGTTTTGATGTTAGATGTATTAGTAAGAATACATGCTAGTTGTGATGTATACATGTTTTTGTGTGATGGATACATGTTTTGATGTATTAGTAAGAATACATGCTAGTTGTGATGTATACATGTTTTGATGTTAGATGTATTAGTAAGAATACAGGCTAGATGTGATGTATACATGTTTTGATGTATTAGTAAGAATACATGCGAGTTGTGATGTATACATGTTTTGGTGTGATGTATACATGTTTTGATGTATTGGTGAGAATACATGCTAATGTGATAACTGCTCTTGTATAGATGAGAAGACAGTTGAGGGGATTGGATCATCCCTGGACTTTCAGTCCTAAAGAGAACCGTAGACGTGAGGTCTCCGAGAATGAAGTCCTTAGTGGACAGTTGAGGGGATTGGATCATCCCTGGACTTTCAGTCCTAAAGAGAACCGTAGACGTAAGGTCTCCGAGAATGAAGTCCTTAGTGGACAGTTGAGGGGATTGGATCATCCCTGGACTTTCAGTCCTAAAGAGAACCGTAGACGTGAGGTCTCCGAGAATGAAGTCCTTAGTGGACAGTTGAGGGGATTGGATCATCCCTGGACTTTCAGTCCTAAAGAGAGCCGTAGACGTGAGGTATCCGAGAATGAAGTCCTTAGTGGACAGTTGAGGGGATTGGATCATCCCTGGACTTTCAGTCCTAAAGAGAACCGTAGACGTGAGGTCTCCAAGAATGAAGTCCTTAGTGGACAGTTGAGGGGATTGGATCATCCCTGGACTTTCAGTCCTAAAGAGAGCCGTAGACGTGAGGTCTCCGAGAATGAAGTCCTTAGTGGACAGTTGAGGGGATTGGATCATCCCTGGACTTTCAGTCCTAAAGAGAGCCGTAGACGAGAGGTCTCCGAGAATGAAGTCCTTGGTGGACTTGAGGGGATTGGATCATCCCTAGACTTTCAGTCCTAAAGAGAGCCGTAGACGTGAGGTCTCCGAGAATAGAGGATAGGACTGCATCGTCCCTGGACCTTAGTTCAAAATGTACGTGATGGGGATTGCATCATCCTGGAACTGATAGTTCAAAATGTACGTGATGGGGATTGCATCATCCCGGAACTGATAGTTCAAAATGTACGTGATGGGGATTGCATCATCCCGGAACTGATAGTTCAAAATGTACGTGATGGGGATTGCATCATCCC
This sequence comes from Larix kaempferi, assembly GCA_027924585.1. Lineage (NCBI taxonomy): Eukaryota > Viridiplantae > Streptophyta > Pinopsida > Pinales > Pinaceae > Larix > Larix kaempferi. Next base: position 465,722 of record BSBM01000642.1, on the reverse strand, counting down.
GGAACTGATAGTTCAAAATGTACGTGATGGGGATTGCATCATCCCGGAACTGATAGTTCAAAATGTACGTGATGGGGATTGCATCATCCCGGAACTGATAGTTCAAAATGTACGTGATGGGGATTGCATCATCCCGGAACTGATAGTTCAAAATGTACGTGATGGGGATTGCATCATCCCGGAACTGATAGTTCAAAATGTACGTGATGGGGATTGCATCATCCCGGAACTGATAGTTCAAAATGTACGTGATGGGGATTGCATCATCCCGGAACTGATAGTTCAAAATGTACGTGATGGGGATTGCATCATCCCGGAACTGATAGTTCAAAATGTACGTGATGGGGATTGCATCATCCCGGAACTGATAGTTCAAAATGTACGTGATGGGGATTGCATCATCCCGGAACTGATAGTTCAAAATGTACGTGATGGGGATTGCATCATCCCGGAACTGATAGTTCAAAATGTACGTGATGGGGATTGCATCATCCCGGAACTGATAGTTCAAAATGTACGTGATGGGTATTGCATCATCCCGGAACTGATAGTTCAAAATGTACGTGATGGGGATTGCATCATCCCGGAACAGATAGTTCAAAATGTACGTGATGGGGATTGCATCATCCCGGAACTGATAGTTCAAAATGTACGTGATGGGGATTGTATCATCCCCGGACTTCGGTCCCTGAATTGATCCGTAGACGAATGGTCTCCGAGAAAGAGTATTGATGAGGTATCGGTAGGATACTTGTGCTGCTGATGATGACGATGCTGCTGATCGTGTGATGATGATGCTGCTGATCGTGTGATGACGATACTGCTTATCGTGTGATGACGATGCTGTTGATCGTGTGATGACGATACTGATGATCGTATGATGACGATGCTGATGATCGTATGATGATGATGCTGATGATCGTGCGATGACGATGCCGATGATCATGTGATGACGATGCTGATGATCGTATGATGACGATGCTGATGATCGTGTGATGACGATGCTGATGACGATACTGATGATCGTATGATGACGATGTTGATGATCGTATGATGACGATGCTGATGATCGTGTGATGATGATGCTGATGATCGTGTGATGACGATGCTGATGATCGTATGATGACGATGCTGATCGTGCTGCTGTTGATAGTGTGATGATGATGCTGCTGATCGTGTGATTACGATGCTGATGATCGTAATGCTGATATTGATGTTGACATTGATGTACCAGTAACTGTTTGAGTTACTGATGAAGACAAATTGAAGAAAGCTTCCAATGATTTATAGATGTATCATATATGATGTTGATGACTCCTTGCTCGTGCAGATGTTGTTATAATATCCTTCTCGTTAAGGGGGAGTGTTGATATATTGTAACTTCAAAGAATATTATATTTGTACTTTATTATTCCGGAGATGTTTCATTCCTCCGTGAAGATCTTATTGTATATCCGGAGATGTTTATTCCTCCGTCGGAATGTAGTAACTCGGGTTATTAGACTTCCCTAGTAGGGGTCGGCCCTGTATGTGTTATGTGGGTCAAAGGGTTATTAGACCACCCTAGAGGGGTCGGCCCAGTTAGTTGTAGTGGGGTATTTAACCTATTGGTTAAATACGAGCCTACGTATACTTGTGTAAAATACATATCAAAGTAGTGTATAAATAGAGGAGGTGTGTTCCTCATTACACACACTCACTCACTTGAGAAAGGCGCATTTGTGGAGGAGAGGCCTGCTATGGAGGAGAAGGAGCTTATGCTCAGGGTTTGCATCTTTGTATATTGCTGGTCATCTATATTGAGGAAGCTTTGATGGGTTTTCTACCCCATGAGGGTTTCCCAGGATAAATCTATGTCTCTTGTGTTTATGCTATGCTTGTTGTTTCTTCAGTGATCCTGTATATGCTATTATTGTGAAATGGAATGTAATGCTGCTATTTTCTGTCTTAGCATATTGAATTTTAACATATTATGCGTATTGACCAAGGATCTTTTCTTTCAGAATACTTCTAGGCATGTCTAGCCATATTTGTCTCCAACTGTTGTCTTGAGATATGGAAAGTTGATATTCTGCCACATGTCCTGGAGATGATATTGTACCTACTGGTTTCGCTCCTTAAATGCTCAACTGTGATTTGAATGCCCGAATATGGTCCCTAAAATCTTGCAACTGTTTATTTTTTTGTGCCACTTGCCTTTTTAACTGCTAATTCTTCTCCTTCTAGGTGTGCTACCTTCATGTCTTGAAGTGCTCAAAATCTTGTTATCATAGAAAGTTGTAATTTCTCCTACCAAGTTAAATATTATCTTTCGATCCTTTATTGATATTGGAAAATCAAAATACAATTCCATTTCTATTCAAGCTGCATCCTTTGAAGGATATAATAGCTCTGCAATTATTCTAACCAATTTCATCTATTCCATGAGCCTCAAATAACCCATATTCGGATACAAATTTCATCAGGAAATAAAGCGCCAACGCTGATGGAAGTATTCCTTACAGACCAACTAACCTCCAATCCACCCTACAATCTTTAAAACTAAAACTAGCTGGAGATGATTAACAATAGAAAGTTGATGATGATATAGAGTAATCTAGTGAACTACTTCAACTTCATGTATTTGGAAGGAGCATAATTCAAACTATGTCTGATATCATGTCAAGCCAAGAAACTCAATACTACAAGATCATGAACTGATGCTTGGAAAACATAGTAAATCACAGTCTTTGCAATATTCAATAGTTGGAGGTATTCATTACTAATGAGATCAAAGATTTTGAAAATATACTCAGCTCCTATTCTTCCAGTAAAACATCCACACAAAACTATTCAAATGTTAAAAGAGGGAAAAATGCTCCATAACCCGAGAAGGATGTTTAATATTTGTTTTTTTGAACCCATCAAAGAAATAGACAAGAGTTATCCTGGGAATTATGGTCCAAATTTCCGTTTGGTTCAACTATTGAAGCAGAGCCACTTTTCCATTTAAATCAACTAACCTATTTCTTTTTCCAAGGGAATTAAACCTTGGTGAGTGGCATCACATGTCATTGTGTTTATTCCGTAACTCCAACCCATTTAATAACAAATAGAATTTTTCAACTCATACAATGTATTTATAGAATCTATTGCATTAGGATTTCATGCCTGTTTATCAAATTTGAACCCACTTTGCCAGTCACTGTTGCACTGCCAACCATTGAGAAAATGTTAAATGAGTAGAGAGGGTGAATGCCATTATACAATGTTGATAAATGTTGTGTTTATAAGTTTGAAATCATTGTTTTATTTGTGATGCAATGATGAGATGGGGTGCAAGCCAAAACCTAGTTTCAAATCAGCACACTGGAGATGAAAAATACGAGCTCACAGACTAGCCTCAAAGCCCGTGTTTCCATTTTGTGGATCTACAGAAATATAGGACTGGATCTACAGAAATATAAGACTGTCTTATTTTTCTTCAGAAAATATTGTTGTAATGGATCACCATGTGATATTGTGCTATAGCAAGAGAAAAGGCCAGTTTCAGGAGATATCTCGATTTATTTAAACAAAAGTTACATCAGACAAATGACAGCCTGTTACACTGATATACACAACCTATAACCAGACAATTTATTGAGAATGGTAACAAGCTAAAGGTTTCAACTCCAACTGTCTCAACTAAATACAACACTTCCTTTAGCTAACCACTTTTATAACTTCAGCTCATATTGTCACCTTAAACAATTAACTTTGCTAGTTGACTTCAATGTGTTGACAAATCCATGGGGTTCAGTACAACCCTCAAAATTTGTAGAATGTACATGCATGTGCTTGAATATATGAGCATTCAATAAATAGAGAGTGGGTGCTAGCTACCCAATATGGCTTGCAATTGGTTGCAGGCTAAGGGTAAAAATGATGCCAAGAAATCCTGGTGTCCTCAATCAAGCTGTTCCAAACTTCTAGATTTTATATGATATTTGAAGTTAGTGCCTTTCATTGTCTAGCCCAAAACTAGATACATGATGAAGTTGAAGCATCCTCAAAGAGATCCCTAATACTAAAGGTTTGGGGTTTAACATACCGCATCCAAGGAGTGATAACCTTCAGGCTTATCATCTACCTTCCCAGAGTATGGTAGATGGCAGTTTCCCCCTCAGAATGTGATAGTGCAAAACAACTGGACCCATATCTTGACGATTTGTGTATTGATCTTGCCTCATAGCCATTGTTTGTCTCTGGTCTACAGATCCCATAGGCTCTTCATTTAAACTTCATAACATTACAACAAGAAAAACCATTAAAACAATAGCAATCATCTGCTCACAATTTTGTTAAGCACGATGGATTCATCAAAGTCCATAAACTCTTCCTGCAAGGACAAATCTAAATCTAACATGCATAAATCAATACAAATAGCATCTTCAAATCCATAAGGTAGATAACAACAAATAAATGGTTTAAACAGGTTCCAAATATTTATTTGAAATATTGCAATAACAATTTGCTTCTGGAGGATTTTCCACCTTCTTATAAGCTTGCACTCATAGAGCCACACTTGACCTTAGGTCCATAGTGTGACAAAGGCATCTCTCTTAAACACAAAGCCCTGAGTCACTATTGAGGAATATGCAACGATCAATCACAAATCCCTAGCTAACACAAGGCATGATCACTCGATGAATCCACAAGTGGGCATTCCTATCTACAGTATCAGGTGCTCGCTGTTGTAACGCACTTCCCTCGGCTAGTTTCCTCCCTGCTAGCTTCTCGCTGCATAGAGAACAATACAACTAGAGTCTTCCCTGTTAGCTGCTACTCCACAGGGACCAGGACAAGCACCTACTATTGCAGCAAATATCCTTTCTTCTCTCATTAGCCATAATTCCTTGCAAGAATGATCAAAATCAACAGTCCATATGCATGGCTAAAATCCAAGCTTGCTTTCCAAGAATGATTCCAAAGTCCAAACCCTTCATAGGTAAACCATAGAGCCTTTCTTGGGAAGCCAAACAAGAGCATAACCATCCATGCTCTGCAAGCTTGAGAGCTCTATAGTCCAAACCCTTCATCGGTAAACAATCAAATGAGGTTTGGGAATCCCACCCAAGGGAATTACCAAGAATCACAATGAACAAGTGAACCATCCCTTGAATTTGTACAAGAAGAAAGAAAAGTGAAAATAAGAACACCCTTTGCTTTGAGAAGGATACCTTTATAGATCAAGCTAGTTGTTGTTTTAGGAAAGCTCATCCTCAAAGCAAGTGCTTTCCTTCATCCTCAAAGCAAGTGTTTTTTCTCTAGTTAGCAACTGCAATATGCATGGGTTCCAAAAGCTATTCCAAGTTCATTGCTACCACCATAAAGATTTAGTCCCTGATGTTATGAACAATCATATTGAGTTGCCTTGTATCATGCTTCTTCCTTTTTCAATATTGAAGCATAATTCTTATTACACGTCATTTTCCTTGAACTATACAAACGATATGAATCTCAGGGCCGTCTTGGAGAGTACAAAGAAAGCTAAAAGAGGCAGAATAACAATCTTTGTGCTCTCTAATTAGCACCCAACCCAATTCTGGAAATATCCTATAGTAACAAATCTGGAATATGAGTCATCATTGACAATACATTCCACCTCATAACAGCAGCATATTTTTAACCCTTGTTGTTTCCCATTTGTCCAATAACCCCAAGTTTGAAAAGGATGATAGATCCACAATAGAAGGCCTCCAAGATCAATTGCTAGTCCAAGTCATAGATCCACAATAAAGGATGATTGATCCAAAATAGAATGCCTCCAACACCAAGCACTAGACCAAGTCAGCATAGAAGGTGGACAATAGAAAGGAATCTCCAAGCATGGTGACAAGACCATATAGTAACTTGCCCATGAGGATGATGATTGGCCATGAGCATGCAAGAGTTCAACCTCTATCAACTCAAAACTAAGGAAATCCATTCAAAATGACTTGAGGGAAGGCTAGCCTTGAAATACACAAGGGTGAGAGCCTCTTATACATATTCTTTCAAATGGGAACATTTGAAAAGAGAAAAATTACTTATCAGCACTATGCTATATTCTAGATTTTCTATATACATATTGGCATATGAGCTTAATTACACCTTGTTTATCATAACTGGTAACTAGAATTCTGTCAACTAGTTCCAATAAGAACTCCGAAGAGGAAACATATAGGACACAAGGACCTCTTGAAGTGGTTTTTGTTATGTAAGTATTCATAATGATTCTAAACCATTTTACTACATCATCAATTTATTAATTCTAGTTAGAAATAAAATTGGATATTATCATTAGGATAAGAGAAAAGAAGTCACTTAGAAAAGTTAACGGTGCTACATAAATATTTGCCAAATATATAACATTTTTAGAAAATTGCAGTGTGTAGAGTACAATAGCTCAATATTCTTTGTATTACATTTCTCATATTTTTGAATCTAGATTTTCTTGTTTGCAAACGTTATGGAGCCATGAGCACCATTTATACATAAGTATTGAAAAGTGTTTTGGAATTTTGCAACCATTTTTCTTGTTGTGTTTTTAGTTTCTTGCAAACACAAAAAATTTGCTTGCATCAAATCATAGTCAGATAGTACTTTATTCAAATGTAGAGGAAAGCTTCTAGTGTTTGATGAGCATAATACAATTTGACCATTTTTTTGCAAATATCTAATGTTGCATTCAAATTTTCAATATAATGCATCTTCTATTCTTTGCATATCAAGACTCTGTCACTTACTACAAAATTCACTAGATGTAATTGATGGAGAAGGTACAATGCTGAAATATTTCAAATGCCTGAAAGTGTTGTGCAAATCAATCCATGTTATTTTATTCCAGTGTGACCAAATGTTAATTTTTTCATTGTGAATCCTTGAGATATGTGTAGATCCTAAAGAAGCAAATTTACTTATCATCAATGCAAAGTTTTTTCTACCTTTTTTTAATGCTTGGATTATAAGGTTTCATCAAAATTGTAGGGTGTCCAATGGCTACAATGCCTCCCTATGTTTGCATTATCAATTCAACTTAAGGAGTATGATGTGTGATGGGATGATTTCATAGCCTGTGAGCCTCTTCATAAAACAAATATATGCTATTATGCTATAAAAGCAAACAACAATACAACTCATGAGAGAACTTCTTAGTGACTTTATTTCAAAGGGTATATCCTTCTTATTTCCCTCATGACCAACAACTTGAGGCTTAAGAAGCCATGCTCTGTCATGTACCTTAAAGCAGTTGATAGTAGTGTGATAACTGATAACAAGCATGCAATCAGATATGTAAGGCATTACAGTGAATTGTATAGAAGGGACATGCCCACATACATCTAATACTGTTATGGGGTGCATAACACAACATAAAAATATGCAATATACACACCCTATATACGATGGGAAGGGGAGACCATTTGCTTGATAAAAGCATACTACTTATTGCTGAGGCAATGATATCACAAACAGTGAAATCGTGGATGTGTTATGCAATTTTAGGCATCCATAATAAGACTATTAAGAAATGAAGATTTACCTCTTTCTTTGGCTGGTTGAGAACCGATTCGGCATTGGATGGCTACCCCAAACCCCTTAGAGGGTCGATCCAATACACCAACCAATGATTGTAGGTTTCCTACACAAACAGGGCACAATTCTGGTGCTTTGCAACTTAGTTTTCCATCTGCTAAGTTCTTCAAACTATATATGTATCTCTTGTTGGTGTATTCTCCATAAATGAATCTGATTATAGATATTGGTAATTTTGCAAGAATAATTCTAAAAATTTTATGCTGTGTTGTATAAATCCCTCACTGCAGTATTTAACTCAATTTGCAACTCAAATGCATAAGAGATGAGCTCAGTTGGATTCCCCCAAAGTATTTTCTAACATGACACTTTATTTTTCAAGTCTAGATCCACCTGCTTTGTGTTTTTGTGCAATTCATTCTTTAATTTATCAATAGAAGATCGAGTGGCTTAGGGAGAAGGAAATGCTAGAAATAGCTATCATAATCTAATCAACATCCGTTACATCTATAATTTGTTACCTCAATGGAAATGAAAAAATCTTGGATTTCATTGAGTTTCATCTTCCTATATTATTGCTTGCCAACCCTTTCCCTCTCGATTTCATCACCATCTTCTTTGGTCCTCGCTCCTTTCTCAGTCCTTTTATCTTTGTCATAACTTGATTCTATGGAAAAAACTCACTAGTATCTCCTTGTAAGGTTTGGCTCTCCTATAAAATTCCTCTTCTTTCCAACATTCATGTTTGTATGTCCACCTATGCTTTACTATCAAAGTATGCTTGAAAACCGCATCAAGAGGATCATGCCTTTTGAGCATTTCCACACCAAAGTGTTATGCCACTATGGCCTCACCATTTTCCTTGGATGACTTAGCATTGTTCATAATGTATTCTCCTATATACAATGGAAGAGAAGGGAACCTACCCTTACTATCCATACTAATTGATGCTCCAACCCCAAACAAGTAAGTTTGATAAGCTATTTAATGTATTATGAGTTTTATAAGTTATTTCATGTATTATCAATCTATCGAGAAAACACTTTGGCAAAAAATGTGGAGGTTTGGTGGCTCCAAACACTCAAATGTGTGTGATGTTCTCCATTACATATCAATCTCACATGTGAAGCCTTACCAACTAGATGTGATAAGCTAAGCCGAGTTTGATTTTCTTCATGGTTCAATGTATTTGATGACATCATGGTTCAATGTATCTGATGACAATGTGGTTGTGTTAGATGGAAGGGTGACATATTAAGGCTAACACTCATTAACTTTTATTCACCATGCAATGTTGTTGGATGGAAAGCTAACTCAAGTCATATTTCCTTTGTGGTGCAGTGTATTTGATGACAATGTGGTTGTGTTAGATGAAGGCCTATATATGAAGGCTAACACTCATTAAATTTTATTCACCTTGCAATGCTGTTGGAATGAAAGCTAACTCGAGTCAGCTTTCCTCATGGTGCAATGTTTTTTACGACAAGGTGGTTGTGTTAGATTGAAAACTAACAAATGAAGGCTAACACATGTTAGCTTTCATTCACCATGCAATGTTGTTGGAAGAAAAGCTAAAGTTAGTTAGATTTCCTTCATGGTGTAGTGCATTTGATGTCAATGTGGTTGTGTTAGATGGAAGATAACAAATGAAGGCTATCACGTGTTAGCTTTCATTCACTGTACAATCTTGTTGGAAGGAAAGCTAACTCGAGTTAGATTTCATTATGGTGTGATAGATTTGTCGACAATGTGGTTGTGTCATATGGGATGTTGATATATGAAGGCTAACACACACTACCTTTCCTTCATCGTGTAATGTTGTTAGAAGGAAAACTAACTAGAGTTAGATTTTCTTCATGGTGCAATGAATTTGATGACAATGAGGTTGTGTTAGATGGAAGACTGATATATGAAGGTTAACACTTGTTAGATTTCATTCACCATGTAGTGCTTATTCGGATATCCACATCATCTTTTTCAGGATCTTGCATGCGATTAGGGTTTGCATGCAAATTCTAGCATTTGCATGCACTTTGCATGCATCCCAGTCACTAGGTTGATGCCTCCAGCACTTTAGCCACCTTATTCTAGCACCCAGGAGCTTCTTACATTAGTTCATTAGCCCTCTTTGTCAGGAAGGCACCCACTTCTCTCCTACTGTCAGAGAAGGGCGCACTTCTTCACCTACCACTACAGTTCCACTTCAGTTACACTCAGTTAGCTCCGATTCTCCTTGATTTGAGGCTAGTTTCACTCCCGACTGATTGTTTCAATCCGTTGGACCTCCAGATTGACTAGATGACTTGTTCTAACTTCAGTTAGCCTCCCATGTGCCCTCCACTGAGCCCACTTTCCTATATCAGTGCTACACACTTCAGTTACACATGTTACAGTCAATTAGACTCAGATTGAAACCTAGATGACTGGTTCTTGTGCATTGATGACCACCACTGATTGATGATGAGGACTCCTAGCTGGAGTCAAGCTACTGCATTCAGTGATTCGAATGACCTCCTTAGGCAATTCGAATTGCTCAGTCATAGTTACTATATTGTATTGTAATTATTCACCCTCATTGGGATATTGAGCACTAATGCATGTTTTGCACAGTTTTACACCATATTTTCTTTGTTCATATGTTGTGATTGATTTACTTGTTCATTAGATCTGCTATGACTAATTTTACATGGTATCAGAGCCATTGCAGGGACAAGATCTCTTTTCTACAGGTGTTTCTACAAGAGGATTTGAGTGAATTTGCTCAAAAATTACAAAAAGTTTTGGCATGAAAGATCTCAAGGGCATTCGCTCCTGTGCATGCACAGCTTGAAAATACTTCCAATACCACTCCAGAAGCTTGAGTTTCCAGATAAATCCTGGATCTGATACATTGACCTATTCAACATTGCTTGATCTCCAATCCCAGGTGTGATGCAACTCTAAAAGGGTGGATTGTTTGACCTCATTGTTCTTGGTTTTATTGTGATTTGCAGGTTATTGTATCCATCAATTGCATTCGCTACTCTGCCCTTGCAAGCATTTCTATATCAGTGTGCACTCACTCCTAGTAATGGAATACTCTTCTTCAAAGCCTATCCTCACCCCATTCAATTATTTTGATTGGAAAAATGATATGGAGATCATATTACATTCAAAAGGTTACTACCGAGTCACTCTTGGTCTTGAATTGGAGCCAAAGACCTTGTTAGATAGAACCAAATACTACAACAAGCTTGATGAAGCTTACAGTCTTCTTTGTCTCTCCATCTCCAAAGATCTTCACTTCCATCTCAATGGATTGAAGACTCCAAAAGCTATATGGGAGCAACTTGAAACACTATTTGGCAAGCAGGATGAGCTTAAGGCTTTTCAATTAGAGAATGTGATTGCCCTTAGTCCAGAGAATTTTGAGACCATTAATGAATTATTCACAAAATTCAAGAACTTGAACATGCAGTTGAAGAACAGTGGAGTTATCAAAGAGGATAAGAAATTGATCCTCTCCATTCTCAGCAAGCTTGGTAAAGATTATTCGGTATTTGTCTCTACTTTCAATTCCGGTCGGCTAACTACCCCGAATTGGAAGATGCCTACCTTGAATGCCTTCATTGAGTCCATCAAAAAAGAGCATGATAAGTTGATTCAAATGGGGTCCACAAGCTCCAAATATTCAGCCCTATATGTTCAAGGACCCAAGATCTCGAATGGTAAAGGAAAGCAGAAGAAGGAGAAGCCCAAATTCGAACCTCACAAGCAAAGAGAGAAAGGCAAACAAACGGATGCACCATCCAACTCGAAGTTCAAGCAAAAGGGCAAAGAAGGTAACCAAAAATCTAAATGTACTTATTGCAACCATGGCTTTCATCCCGAAAGTTCATGTATGAAGAAGACTATAGATCAAATGGCCATCCTTTTGGAAAAGAACAACATAACTCTTCCTGACAGTGCAAGGAAGAAGGATAGGAATGATGATCATGAAAGAGGACAAGCACTCATGGCAACTGTTTCGAAGCCCACTACTCTCTTGATAGATTCAGGTGCATCAAATCATATGGCTGCAAATATTGATTATTTTTCTTCATTCGATCCAAACAGCTCCATCCCCATCCATTTGGGAGATGACTCAAAAATTTCTTCAAAGGGCAAAGGTATGATTCATGTAGATCATGGAAGCTTTCAGAATGTTCTCTATGTGCCTTCCTTGGCTTCAAATCTTCTTTCTGTGTATCAAATGACACACACTAGTGAACCGAAGCAAGTTACATTCAGCCCTAATAAAATTGAAATTTCTTATATCAAAAGTGGAAGACTTGTTGCAGTCGGAAAGGCGAACCACACTGCAAAATCCTATGAGTTTTCACACTTTATTCCGCTTGCAAATCCCACTGCTCTTCGCACACATGGTAATGAGGTTAGTAGGATTTGGAATGAAATATTTGGACATCTTAATTATAAGTATTTGCTGCTGTTATCAAACAATTCCATGGTAGATGGTCTTCCACAACTCCGTTCCTTGAAGGGAATATGCACTGGTTGCATTATTGGGAAGCACCCCGAGCACAAATTCGACCGCGGAAAAGCTAGCAGAGCTTCTACATTTTTGGGGTTGATACATTCTGATATCAGTGGTCTGCTGCCCCATACATCATTAAATGGTTCAAGGTATGTTTTGAAATTTGTTGATGATTTTTCTCCCTTTACATGGGTATTTTTTCTCAAAAACAAGTCAGAAGTGCTTGGAAAATTCAAGGATTTTAAGGCTTCTGTTGAGACCACCACTGAGAGCAAGATCAAAGCTCTTAGATCTGATAATGGTGGAGAATATATCAAGGCCAAGTTGCTGCAACTTTGTGCCCAAAGCGGAATTCAGATCCAACATACAGTTCCCCACACACCCCAACAGAACGGTGTAGCGGAAAGGAAAAATCGGTCACTGAAAGAGATGGATACATGTATGATTGAATCAAAAGGTTTGGATGCAAATATTTGGGCTGAAGCAATCAATGTTGCTACATACATACAGAACCATGTTCCACATTCATCCGTGAAAGGTATGACTCCTTTCGAAGCATTCTTTGGTCACAAACTGGATGTGTCAAATTTGAGAGTTTTTGGCTCTATTGCATGGGCTAGAATTCCTTCCAAGAAGAGACGAGCTTTGGACCCACAAAGTATTGAGTGCATACTGATAGGATATGGGGAAGAATCAAAAGCATATAAAATCATGGATATCATATCTAAAAAGATATTCATAGAGCACAGTGTGCAATTTAAAGAACCGCTTCAAGAATTGCAACTAGTCGAGGATGAAACTGTCGTTTCACTGCCTTCACCAGAAGAAGATCAGTGCAGCGATAATGAAGGTATGAGTTCTGATATTTCTGATAGTTTAGAAGCACATGATGATCATGACATATCAGGTTCAGAATCTGACCATTATGATCCTCCTCAATTACCAAAGTGGGCCCAAAACACTCTTCAATCTGCTGGTTCGAACCTTGGAAATCCTGCTGATTCGAGACGAACAAGAGAAGAATTTCAAAGAGCAGGTATGGCTCTTTCTATTTCTGATCCATTACTTCCTGAGATTTGTTATTTGATGACTGGTTCAGATCCCACATCATACTATTCTTCCCACCGAGATCCGAGATGGCAAAGTGCCATGGATGAAGAGTACAGGGCTCTTCAAAAGAACAATACATGGGAGCTAGTTTCTCTTCCACCTGGAAGAAAATTAGTGAAGTGTAAATGGGTCTACCACACGAAAGTTGCTGCTGATGGCTCTATCAAAAAATACAAAGCAATTTTGGTGGCAAAAGGTTTCTCCCAATTCCAAGGAGTGGACTACACTGAGACCTTTGCACCGGTTGCAAAGATGGATTCCATCCGCCTTGTTTTGGCTATTTCCGCATCCAAACACTAGGAAGTGCACCACATGGATGTGAAGAGTGCATTTCTACATGGAGACCTTGCTGAAGAGGTATATATGCAGTAGCCAGAGGGATACACATCAGATCCATCATTAGTTTGCATATTGAAGAAATCTTTGTATGGGTTAAAACAGGCCCCAAGAGCTTGGTACGCAAAGATGGACTCCTTCCTTCTTTCTCAGCATTTCCAAAGATGCAAATCTGATCCGAATGTGTATCTTCAGCGAGTTAAAGGTAATTTGTTGGTTATTGTACTTTATGTTGATGATATTCTCATTACTGATAGCACTCTTACTTCAATAAACAAGCTAAAAACTACCTTAAATCTAGCTTTTGACATGAGCGATTTGGGCTTGCTGAGTCACTTTTTGGGCTTGGAGATAGCTCAAAATTTTGATGGGATCACTATATCTCAGCAAAAATATGCTTCCGACCTATTATTGAAGTTTAATATGGCCGAATGTAAGGCAGCCCCATTCCCATTCCTCTCAGGAATCAGTCTTGAGGAGGGAGATTCTACACTGCTGGGATATTGCAGTATGTATCGACAGTTGATTGGTTCACTACTTTATTTGACACACTCAAGGCCTGATATTTCATATGTCGTGAGTGCCATGTCAAGGCATATGCAGAAGCCCCATGAGCTTAATTGGCGAGCAGCCAAGCGGATCTTGCAGTATGTGCAAGGTACGAAACATTTTGGCATATGTGCAAGGTACGAAACTTTTTGGCATACATTATGCTGCAGATTCTGAGCTTGATTTCATTGGTTTTACTGATTTAGATTGGGCAGGTGATAGCATTGATCAGAAGTCCACTTCTAGTTATGTTTTCATGATTGGTCATGGTGCTATTTGCTGGTCCAGCAAAAAGCAGGCAGCCATTGCACTTTCTTTAGCAGAGGCAGAGTATCGAGGGGCAGTCAATGCCTGCATTCAGGCAGTTTGCTTGTAGGGTATTCTTTTCGAGTTTGGTTTTGGTGGCACTACTTCGACTGTCCAATTTTGTGACAATCAAAGTGCTATCAAGATCTCCACAGATCCAATTCAGCGGCAGAGGACCAAACACATTGAGATTCATATGCATTACATTCGACAGTTGGTGCATGATCGCACCATCATTCTGCAATATTGCCCTACTGATGAGCAAATTGTAGACATCTTCACCAAGAGCTTCACTGAGAAGAAGTTCTCTTACCTCCGTTCACTGTTGGGGGTGAGTTCCATCATGGTGGAGACAGATTGATCCATTATTATGCTTTAGCTTAAGGGTGGGCTTTCTTCCCACTGGGATTTTCCTCTTTCCTCACTTAGTTTATTTTCAGCATATTTTGGATTATTGTATTGGGGTGACCTTTGGTCTTAGTTACCAGCGCCCCACATTATTTTTTGCACATCATAGTCTAGCTTGAGGGGGGGTGTTCGGATATCCACATCATCTTTTTCAGGATCTTGCATGCAATTAGGGTTTGCATGCAAATTCTAGGGTTTGCATGCACTTTGCATGCATCCCAGTCACCAGGTTGATGCCTCCAACACCTTAGCCACCTTATTCTAGCACCCGGGAGCTTCTTACATCTGTTCATTAGTCCTCCTAGTCAGGGAGGTGCCCACTTCTCACGTACTGCCAGAGAAGGGCGCATTTCTTCACCTACCACTACAGTTCCACTTCAGTTAGCTCTGATTCTCCTTGATTTGAGGCTAGTTTCACTCCCGACTGACTGTTTCACTCCGTTGGACCTCCATATTGACTAGATGACTTGTTCTGACTTCAGTTAGCCTCCCATGCACCCTCCACTAAGCCCACTTCCCTATATCAGTGCTACACACTTCAGTTACACATGTTACACTCAGTTAGACTCAGATTGACACCTGGATGACTGGTTCTTATGCATTGATGACCACCATTGATTGATGATAAGGACTCCTAGTTGGAGTCAAGCTACTCCATTCAGTGATTCGAATGAACTCCTTAGGCAATTCGAATTTCTTAGTCATAGTTACTGTATTGTATTGTAATTATTCACCCTCATTGGGATATTGAGCACTGATGCATGTTTTGCACAGTTTTACACCATATTTTCTATGTTCATCTGTTGTGATTGATTTACTTGTTCATTACATCTGCTGTGACTAATTTTACAGTGCTATTGGAAGGAAAGTTAACTCGTGTCAGATTTTCTTCGTGGTGCAATGTATTTGATGACATTGTGGTTGTGTTAGATGGAAAGCTAACAAATGTAGGGTAAGACGTGTTAGCTTTCAGTGATAGTGCAATGTTGTTAGAATGAAAGCTAACCCAACTCAGATTTCTTTAATGGTGCAATGAATTTGCCGACAATGTTGTGGTGTTACATGGAAAACTAACAAATGTTGTGGTGTTAGAGGGAAATCTATGAAATGAAGGTATTTCAAGGAAAGCTAACTCGAGTCATATTACATTATGGTGCAATAGATTTGTCGACAATGTTGTTGTGTTAGATGGAAGGCTAATATATGAAGCCTAACACGCGTTAGCCTTCATTCACTATGCAATGTTGTTAAAATGAAAGCTAACCCGAATTAGATTTTCTTCATGATTCAATGTATTTGATGACAATGTGGTTGTGTTACATGAGAGCCTGATATATGAAGGCTAACACTCATTAACTTTCATTCACCATGCAATGGTGTTGGAAGGAAAGCTAACTTGAGTTAGATTTCCTTGGAGGTGGAATGTATTTGATGACAATGTGGTTGTGTTAGATGGGAGACTGATATATGAAGGCTAACAAGCATTACCTTTCATTTAGAGTGCAATGTTGTTAGAAGGAAAGCTAACTTGAGTTAGATTTTCTTCATGGTGTAATATATTTGATGACAACGCGGTTGTGTTTGAAAGAAGGTTGATATATGAAGGCTAACACTTGTTAGCTTTCATTCACCATGCAATGCTGTTGGAAGGAAAGCTAACTCGAGTCAGATTTCATTATGGTGCAATAGGTTTCATGACAACGTGGTTGTGTAAGATGGAAGGCTAATGACGCGTTATCCTTCATTCATTGTGCAATGTTGTTAGAAGGAAAGCTAACCCGAGTCAGATTTTCTTCATGGTTCAATGTATTTGATGATAATGTGGTTGTATTAGATGGAAGGGTGAGATATGAAGGCTAACACTCATTAAATTGTATTCACCATGCAATGTTGTTGGAAGGAAAGCTAACTCAAGTGAAATTTCCTTTGTGGTGCAGTGTATTTGATGACAATGTTGTTGTGTTAGATGGAAGGCTTATATATGAAGCCTAACACTCATTAACTTTCATTCACCATGCAATGATAATGGAAGGAAAGCTAACCCGAGTAAGATTTCCTTCATGATGCAATGTATTTGACGACAATGTGGTTGTGTTAGATTCAAAGCTAACAAATGAAGGAAAACACATGTTAGCTTTCATTCACCATGCAATGTTGTTGGAAGGCAAACTAACTTCAATCAGATTTCCTTCATGGTGTAGTGCATTTGATGTCAATGTGGTTGTGTTATATAGAAGATAACAAATGAAGGCTATCACGTGTTAGCTTTCATTCACCGTGCAATCCTGTTGGAAGGAAAGCTAACTCGAGTCAGATTTCATTATGGTGTGATAGATTTGTAGACAATGTGGTTGTGTTATATGGGATGCTGAGATATGAAGGCTAACACACACTACCTTTACTTCATTGTGCAATGTTGTTAAAAGGAAAGCTAACTGGAGTTAGATTTTCTTCATGGTACAATGAATTTGATGACAATGAGGTTGTGTTAGATGGAAGACTGATATATGAAGGTTAACACTTGTTAGCTTTCATTCACCATGCAGTGTTGTTGGAAGGAAAGCTAACTCGAGTCAGATTTCCTTCGTGGTGCAATGTATTTGATGACATTGTGGTTCTGTTAGATGGAAAGCTAACAAATGTAGGCTAAAACGTATTAGCTTTCAGTGATAGTGCAATGTTGTTAGAATGAAAGCTAACCTAAGTCGGATTTCCTTCATGGTGCAATGAATTTGCCGACAATGTTGTGGTGTTACATGGAAAACTAACAAATGTTGTGGTGTTAGAGGGAAAGCTTAAAAATGAAGGTATTTCAAGGAAATCTAACTCGAGTAATATTTCATTATGGTGCAATAGATTTGTCGACAATGTTGTTGTGTTAGATAGAAGGCTGATATATGAAGGCTAACACACGTTAGCCTTCATTCACTATGCAATGTTGTTAAAATGAAAGCTAACCCGACTTAGATTTTCTTCATGGTTCAATGTATTTGATGACAATGTGATTGTTTTAGATGAGAGCCTGATATATGAAGGCTAACACTCATTAACTTTCATTCACCATGCAATGGTGTTGGAAGGAAAGCTAACTTGAGTTAGATTTCCTTGGAGGTGGAATGTATTTGATGACAATGTGGTTGTGTTAGATGGGAGACTGATATATGAAGGCTAACAAATGTTACCTTTCATTCAGAGTGCAATGTTGTTAGAAGGAAATCTAACTCAAGTTAGATTTTATTCATGGTGTAATGTATTTGATGACAACATGGTTGTGTTAGAAATAAGGTTGATATATGAAGGCTAACACTCATTAGCTTTCATTCACCATGCAATGCTGTTGGAAGGAAAGCTAACTTGAGTCAGATTTCATTATGGTGCAATAGGTTTGATGACAACGTGTTTGTGTTAGATGGAAAGCTGATATATGAAGGCTAATGACGCATTAGCCTTCATTCATTGTGCAATGTTGTTAGAAGGAAAGCTAACTCGAGTCAGATTTTCTTCATGGTTCAATGTATTTGATGACAATGTGGTTGTGTTAGATGGAAGGGTGACATATGAAGGCTAACACTCATTAACTTTTATTCACCATGCAATGTTGTTGGAAGGAAAGCTAACTCGAGTTAGATTTCCTTCGTGGTGCAGTGTATTTGATGACAATGTGGTTGTGTTAGATGGAAGGCTTATCTATGAAGGCTAACACTCATTAACCTTCATTCACCATGCAATGATGATGGAAGGAAAGCTAACCCGAGTCAGATTTCCTTCACGATGCAATGTATTTGATGACAATGTGGTTGTGTTAGATTCAAAGCTAACAAATGAAGGCCAACACACGTTAGCTTTCATTCACTATGCAATGTTGTTGGAAGGAAAGCTAACTTCAGTCAAATTTCCTTTATGGTGTAGTGCATTTGATGTCATTGTGGTTGTGTTAAATGGAAGATAACAAGTGAGGGCTATCACATGTTAGCTTTCATTCACCGTGCAATCCTGTTGGAAGGAAAACTAACTCAAGTCAGATTTCATTATGGTGCGATAAATTTTTTGACAATGTGGTTGTGTTATATGGGATGCTGATATATGAAGGCTAACACACATTACCTTCCCTTCACTGTGCAATATTGTTAGAAGAAAAGATATCTCGAGTTAGATTTTCTTCATGGTGTAAGAAATTTGATGACAATGTGGTTGTGTTAGATGGAAGGCTGGCATTTGAAGGCTAACACTCATGAACTTTTATTCAACATGCAATGTTGTTGGATGGAAAACTAACTCGAGTCAGATTTCCTTTGTGGTGCAATGTATTTGATAACAATGTGGTTGTGTTAGATGGAATGCTTAGATATGAAGGCCAACAATCATTGACTTTCATTTAACATGCAATGCTGATGGACAGAAAGCTAACTAGAGTCAGATTTCGTTCATGGTGTAGTGCATTTGATGCCAATGTGGTTGTGTTAGATGGAATATAACAAATAAAGGCTATCACGTGTTAGCTTTCATTCATTGTGCAATCTAGTTGGAAAAAAAGCTAACTCGAGTCAGATTTCATTATGGTGTGATAGATTTGTCGACGATGTGGTTGTGTTAGATGAGAAGTTGATATATGAATGCTAACATACATTACCTTTCTTTCACCGTACAATGTTGTTAGAAGGAAAGCTAACTCGAGTTAGATTTTCTTCATGGTGCAATGAATTTGATGCCAATGAGGTTGTGTTAGATGCAAGGCTGATATATGAAGGTTAACACTTGTGAGCTTTCGTTCACCATGCAGGGCTGTTGGAAGGAAAGCTGACTCGAGTTAGATTTCCTTCCTGGTGCAATGTATTTGATGACATTGTGGTTGTGTTAGATGGAAAGCTAACAAATGAAGGTTAAAACGTGTTAGCTTTCTGTGATAGTGCAATGTTTTTAGAATGAAAGCTAACCCAAGTCGGATTTCCTCCATGGTGCGATGAATTTTCCGACAATGTTGTGGTGTTAGATGGACAGCTAACAAATGAAGGGTAACACATGTTGTGGTGTTAGAGGGAAAGCTAACAAATGAAGGTGTTGTAAGGAAAGCTAACTCAAGTCAGATTTCATTATGGTGTAATAGATTTGTGGATAATGTTGTTGTGTTAGATGGAAGACTGATATATGAAGGCTAACA
This sequence comes from Larix kaempferi, assembly GCA_027924585.1. Classification (NCBI taxonomy): domain Eukaryota; kingdom Viridiplantae; phylum Streptophyta; class Pinopsida; order Pinales; family Pinaceae; genus Larix; species Larix kaempferi. Next base: position 445,806 of record BSBM01000642.1, on the reverse strand, counting down.
CGCGTTAGCCACGTTAGCCTTCATTCCCAAGGCAATGTTGTTAGAAGGAAAGCTAACCCGAGTTATATTTTCTTCTTGGTTCAATGTATTTGATGACAATGTGGTTGTGTTAGATGGGGGCTGATATATGAAGGCTAACACTCATTAACTTTCATTCACCATGCAATGCTGTTGGAATGAAATCTAACTCTAGTTAGATTTCCTTCATGGTGCAATGAATTTGATGACAATGAGGTTGTGTTAGATGCAAGGCTGATATAGGAAGGTTAACACTTGTTAGCTTTCATTCACCATGGAGTGTTGTTGGAAGGAAAGCTAACTTGAGTTAGATCTCCTTCATGGTGCAATGCATTTGATGACATTGTGGTTGTGTTAGAAAGAAGACTGATGTATGAAGGATAACACTTGTTAGCTTTCATTCACAATGCAATTCTGTTGGAAGGAAAGCTAACTCGAGTCAAATTTCATTATGGTGCAATATGTTTGTTGACAACATGGTTGTGTTAGATGGAAGACTAATATATGAAGGCTAATGACGCATTAGCCTTCATTCACTATGCAATGTTGTTAGAAGGAAAGCTAACCTGAGTTAGATTTTCTTCATGGTTCAATGTATTTGATGACAATGTGGTTGTGTTAGATGGAAGGGTGACATATGCAGGCTAACACTCATTAACTTTTATTCACCATGCAATGTTGTTGGAAGGAAAGCTAACTGGAGTCATATTTCCTTCATGGTGCAGTGTATTTGATGATAATGTGGTGGTGTTAGATGGAAGGCTTATATATGAAGGATAACACTCATTAACTTTCATTTACCATGCAATGCTGATAGAAGGAAAGCTAACCCGAGTCAGATTTCCTTCATGGTGCAATGTATTTGGTGACAATGTGGTTGTGTTAGATTGAAAGCTAACAAATGAAGGCCAACACACGTTAGCTTTCATTCAACATGCAATGTTGTTGGAAGGAAAGCTAACTTCAGTTAGATTTCCTTCATGATGTAGTGCATTTGATGTCAATGTGGTTGTGTTAGATGGAATATAACAAATGAGGGCTATCACGTGTTAGCTTTCATTCACCGTGCAATACTGTTGGAAGGAAAGCTAACTTGAGTCAGATTTCATTATGGTGTGATAGATTTTTCGACAATGTGGTTGTGTTATATGGGATGCTGATATATGAAGGCTAACACACATTACCTTTCCTTCACTGTGCAATGTTGTTAGAACGAAAGCTAACTCGAGTTATATTTTCTTCATGGTGCAATGAATTTGATGACAATGTGGTTGTGTTAGATGGAATCCTGACATATGAAGGCTAACACTCATTAACTTTTATTCAACATGTAATGTCGTTGGAAGGAAAGCTAACTCGAGTCAGATTTTCTTCATGGTGCAATCTATTTGATGACAATGTGGTTGTGTTAAATGGAAGACTTATATATGAAGGCTAAAACTCATTGACTTTCACTCACCATGTAATGACGATGGAAGGAAAGCTAACTCGAGTCAGATTTCCTTCATGATGTAGTGCATTTGATGCCAATGTGGTTGTGTTAGATGGAAGATAACAAATGAAAGCTATCACGTGTTAGCTTTCATTCACTATTCAATCCAGTTGGAAGGAAAGCTAACTCGAGTCAGAGTTCATTATGGTGTGATAGATTTGTCGATCATGTGGTTGTGTTAGATGTGATGCTGATATATGACGGCTAACACACATTACCTTTCTTTCACAGTGTAATGTTGTTAGAAGGAAAGCTAACTCGAGTTAGATTTTCTTCATGGTGCAATGAATTTGATGACAATGAGGTTGTGTTAGATGCAAGGTTGATATATGAAGGTTAACACTTGTTAGCTTTCCTTCACCCATCGTGCAGTGCTGTTGGAAGGAAAACTAACTCAAGTTATATTTCCTTCGTGGTGCATTGTATTTGATGGCATTGTGGTTGTGTTAGATGGAAAGCTAGGAAATGAAGGCTAAAATGTGTTAGCTTTCAGTCATAGTGCAATGTTGTTAGAATGAAAGCTAACCCTAGTTGGATTTCTTTCATGGTGCAATGAATTTGACAACAATGTTGTGGTGTTAGATGGAAAGCTAACAAATTAAGGGTAACAAATGTTGTGGTGTTATAGGGAAAGCTAACAAATGAAGGTGTTGTAAGGAAATCTAACTCGAGTCAGATTTCATTATGGTGCAATAGATTTGTCGACAATGTTGTTTTGTTAGATGGAAGACTGATATATCATGTTAGCCTTCATTCACTGGGCAATGTTGTTAGAAGGAAATATGACCCTATTCAGATTTCCTTCGTGGTGCAATGTATTTGATGACAATGTGGTTGTGTTAGATGGGGGGCTGATATATGAAGGCTAACACTCATTAACTTTCATTCAGCATGCAATGCTGTTGGAAGGAAATCTAACTCAAGTTAGATTTCCTTCATGGTGTAATGTATTTGATGACAATGTGGTTGTGTTAGATTGAAATCTAACAAATTAAGGCTAACACACGTTAGCTTTCATTCGCCATGCAATGTTGTTGGAAGCAAAGCTAACTTTAATTAGATTTCCTTTATGGTGTAGTGCATTTGATTTCAATGTGGTTGTGTTAGATGGAAGCTAACAAATTAAGTCTATCATGTGTTAGCTTTCATTCACTGTACAATCCCGTTGGAAGGAAAACTAACTGGAGTCATATTTCATTATGGTGCAATAGATTTGTCGACAATGTTGTTGTGTTAGATGGGAGGCTAATATATGAAGGCTAACACATGTTACCTTTCCTTCACCATGCAATGTTGTTAGAAGGAACACTAACACGAGTTAGATTTTCTTCATGGTGCAATGTATTTGATGACAATGAGGTTGTGCTAGATGGAAGTCAAATATATGAAGGTTAACACTTGTTAGCTTTCATTCACCGTGTAAAGCTGTTGGAAGAAAAGCTAACCCGAGTCAGATTTCATTATGGTGCAATAGATTTGACGACAATGTGGTTGTCTTAGATGGAAGACTGATATATGAAGGCTAACACACATTAGCCTTCATTCACTGTGCAATAATGTTAGAAGGAAAGCCAGCTCGAGTTAGAGATTTTCTTCATGGTTCAATGTATTTGATGACAATGTGGTTGTGTTAGATGAGATGTTGATATATGAAGCCTAACACACGTTACCTTTCCTTCACCGTGTAATGTTGTTAGAAGGAAAGCTAACTCGAGTTAGATTTTCTTCATGGTCCAATGAATTTGATGACAATGAGGATGTGTTATATTGAAGGTCGATATATGAAGGTTAACACTTGTTAGCTTTCATTCACCATGCAGTGTTGTTGGAAGGAAAGCTAACTCGAGTCAGATTTCCTTTGTGGTGCAATGTATTTGATTATATTGTGGTTTTGTTAGATGGAAAGGTAACAAATGAAGGCTAAAACATGTTAGCTTTCAATGATAGTGCAATTTTTTTAGAATGAAAGCTAACCCAAGTCGGATTTCCTTCATGGTGCAATGAATTTGGCGACAATGTTGTGGTGTTAGATGGAAATCTAAAAAATGAAGGGTAACAAATGTTGTGGTGTTAGAGGGAAAGCTAACAAATGAAGCTGTTGTAAGGAAAACTAACTCGAGTTAGATTTGATGACAATGTGGTTTTGTTAGATGAAAAGCTAACATATGAAGGATAACACTTGTTAGCTTTCATTCATTGTGCAAGGTTGTTAGAGGTAAATCTAACCCAATATGAAGGATTTCCTTCATGGTGTAATGTATTTGAGGATAATATGGTTGCGTTAGATGAAAATCTATAATATCAAGGATACCACACGATGCAATGTTGTTGTTGGCAATGTGCTTGTGTTTAGCTTTTACCTTTCCTATAGTCAAAGTTAGAAGATTATAATAAAAGATCTAGATGTGCCTCCTTATAATGATCACCATGATTTGCTATTGTCGTGAGCACTACAATAGTTCTTTGAGATTTAGTTACAAATAGAATGATGCAAGCAAAGATAATAATTTTAAATTCATGTTTACTTCAATAATTTGAAATTATGGTAATAATTTTCTTCATTTATTTTCAGAAACAATGGAGTTTGAAGTGAGCGAAATTTCAAAGGAAGCATCCAAGAACAACGAAACTTCATATGGTGAGAGGTTCCTTGATATTGTTCATATGTATGAGATGATAAGTTATAATATATGATTTCATAATACTTTTTAATTAATGTTTTTTAATTCTTAGGAAAATATTGTAATATTTTCTACAAATATTTTCAGATATTAAGAACCATGATGGAAGTGAAATTTCGAAGAAAACATGAAGTAAAAAATGAATACAAATATGACACAAAACAAGTTTCTCGGAATTTGTATGGCATTTTCATATCTAGTTCATAATCATTTACAAAATAATTATACCATATTTTAGTATGCTATTTGAGATTGGATGAAGTTTGATATATCATTATTCGGGTAATAAGTTTACATTACACATAAACTTTCTTGTTCTTGTGCATGTGAATAAAAATAGTGTATTCTATGGTTGTTTAATAATGTTAGCTGCCATAACACAAGAACACAAGAACTAAATTGTTCTTGAGCATGTGAATGAAAATGATGTATTATATGGTTGTGTTATCTCCCCAAATAAATTTGTCGAGTTGAGCCTTTTTAGATGATAGGATGCCATTAGAAAATTCATTTCTAAATTTCTCAAGGCTCATTGTTGATATCTTTATGCATGTAATTAAGTTTGAAAAACATTAGATTGGGTTTTCATTTAAATTTTTTCAAAAGACAGGTTTCGGTAGCTAAGCGCTTATTTAAAACGGTCCCTAAGCTGCCGAAAGCAGGGCTTTCGGCAACTTAAGTGAAATTTTCAAGGCTCTCCTAGCTACCGAAAGTGAAAGGACATACATCATGAGTCAGGGGCAGTTTTTGGTGGCTTGGGCGAATACGATGGTGTTCATTAGCCACCAAAAGGTAAGTTTCTGGCAGCTTACATTTCAAAGGAAAAATTGTTCAAAGCTACCAAAAGCAGAGGCATTCTCAACACTTTTTGGCAACTTATCTCATAAGAAAAATACTTCAAGCTAAGGGAAGGCCAGTCTTTGCACTTTCGGTGGCTTCGGTGAACATGTCAAATTGATTCATTAGCCACCGAAACAGAGCTTTCGGTAGCTAACAGAAATCAAGCTCAGACCTACTAGCTACCGAAAGCCTAAAAATCACAGGAAATTGCCATTTGTTGCGTAGATCCAAGTTTTATCATTCTAAAGGGCATGAGGATGGTTTCTAAGTGAAGGTTTTAATTAATAGGATCTGTTTCAATGTGTTGTTCCAGTTTTGAAGGTGCCAACAAGATGGAAATAATGAAGAAATGTGGCGTGTTTTACTGTCCCGAGTCATCATTTTCAAATGACGATTCTGAGCACCTAGAGAATCTTTTTGTGAAACGCTCGGAGGTTTCTGTTCCTAACATGTCAAAGAAAACTAACCTATCCCCGTTTTCCTACAGGTGTTTCATATTGAGAGAATTGAATCCATCACTAAGCACAAATTTTTGGATCCCAGAATCTGCCTGTTTGACACACGTTTTTCAAATGCATATCTTGGGAAAACCAAAATGAGTTTCAAAGATCTGAGAGATTTTTTTTCTCACAACATATCAATGCACAATAACCTCTTTCATTTTATACATAGGTGTTACATAGCTGTAGAAATAAACCCATCTTTGAGCCTCTTCTTCAGCAGTTTCAGCAAAACATGGCGTTTTTACTGTGCAGAGTCATCATTTTCAAATGATGATTCTAAGCGACTGGAGAATCATTCTGAAAACTGATCAGAGGTTTTTCTTCCTAACACATCATAGAAAAATAACCTCTCTCAGTTTTCCTACAGGTGTCACATATTGGGAGAATCAAATGCATCTCTTAGCTCCATTTTTCAGCAGTCTTGCCAATTTAAAATGATATGTTCTAGTTTGTTGAAAAACGGTTTTGGATTTTCCATCTGTAGTAAATCTGACCTAGCTTCTTAGGATCTGGGGAGATGTTGTAAAGGATATAAATCCTAGAACTCATGTGGAACAAGGGTTAGATTTTGGAGAGACTTTTCATACTTGTACTCTCAAGCTTCTCATTTTCAGATCAGTGATACAAGCTTCTTTTGCCATTATTTGTTCAGGCTTTCATCTTCTTGTCTAGTCTATACTTGCACCTGAATGTCAAATTCATGTTTATTCTATTTGTATGATGTTTGATAACTGTCAAGCTGTTAATACATCCATGAACTAGAATCTGCAAGTACTTTGCTTGGTTTATCTAGCCATTCATATATACTTGGTGCGTATGTTTCTATTAGTAAATTAAGAGTTCTTTGTACATTCGTTTATCTACAGCCCTCTGAACAATGATAGTTCAAATCCTTGTAAATATGTTGTGTTTATTGCATGTCTTGAGTGAGTGAGGCTTGATTTAGTCATCTGACTTGATCCATTTGAGTGAAGCTTTAAGATATTAGTTAAGTTACCAGGCATCTCTGAGATACAACCTAGGAGAGTTTCCTGGAGTGATAACAAACTGGCGCCGTTGCCGTGGATAGGAGATTGAAGCTCAGCTTACTTAGGAGAATGACATAGATCCAGCTTTGATGATAGACAAAGCCTGGACATTTACTTGGTTGTAATCATCTATCTGGTGACTCCATGAAGGACAGATTCAGTGGCAGCTCAATTGTTTAGAAATCTGTTGGTGACTCAGTTGGTATGACATGAACAAAATCTTGGCAAAGAGGTATGCTTTCTGCGATTTTTCAAAAATTGTTGGTTTCCCTAATCCACTACCTAGTAGAGATGAATGGGATGGCAGCCTTCCCATATTTCGAGGAGAAGAATGGGAAGTGCCAGCTGAACATTTGCTTGACTTTCATGATTGCATTCATCGGTTGCAAATTGTACATGAAGATCTTTGGATTAAACTCTTCTGGTATTCATTAGAGGGGATTGCGCGTCATTGGTTCCGATCTCTTCCTATTGCAAGTATCAATTCTCTGGAAAGCTTTCATGTTGCATTTCATTCAGTTTGTAAAGAAAACTTTTCAGCCCATCTTTTATATTCTGAATGTTGTCACGAATTTAGTTTGTTGAATAAAGTTTCAGATTGTCATGAAGGACATGCTGAGATAGGGGACACCTCTTATTGTGATCAAAATATTAATGAACTTCAAGATGATAACCATATTACAGATGTTCTTGACATTACATCAAATGCATCCACTGACTCAGGGTGTCATGGAGTTGAGATTGCCCCCTTTGGAAGCCCAAAGGATGAGGGGCAGGTTCTTACCTTAGCATGTGACAAAGTTGAATCTGCAGCAAATACTCAGGGTGGTTCTCAGTTTTCATATTTGCAGATGAAGGCACATTACAGTAGACATGAAGAGGAAGATGATGAACAGAAAGATCTAGATGAGCAGTTCATCATGTAGGTTTCTCCGATAGAGGTTGAGCAGTCCACATTCAACATTAAGATCAATGAAGACAGCCACCAGCAAAGGCATCTCAATCAGTTGGAACAGCAGCAAGAAGAGGTATTTCCTTGTAAATTTGTGAGCCTATTGCTGATTATTTTGATTCTATGAGCAGCATATATGTTAAAATATTTCTGTCAGATGAAAGTTGGTTTTATCATCTGTTTAAACCACTTTCCTGTTCGATGTACATTCCATTATTCTTGGCGTCGAGATCAAGAATTTTGTCAACAAATCTGTTTCTGACATGGCTTCATTGGAAGCATGAGTTTACTTGATTAAGCATCAGTATAGTGGTTAGAATAGGAATAGGTAGAAGAATAATCTATTCATATGAGCAAGTAGATTCTTTCAGTCGTTTTCAGTTTTTGTTAAATAAGCAGGGCAGGCTACAGGCATGCTACAGGTTTGCAGAAGTTTTGGTGCCAGTTGTAAAGACTCCATGCCCAATGGATATAAGACACTATTGTTAGGGGTAATTTGGCTTCAAATGATGAGCAGGGTTGTAGGATTTGGATCAGGTTTTGAATGTGACTTTTGAGACTCCATAGCCCAATGGATGCAAGGCATTGCTAGCAGATTTACAGTTGAACATTTGTGGACAGATTGCAAAAATTTGGTGGCAGTTTAAATGACTTCGTGCCCAATGGAACACTAGAGTAGGTTATGTATTTTGTTTATCCAGGGAAGGCATCAGATCTGTGGTTCTTGAAACCTCACAAGGAGGCTTTCATCCTTGAGTAGGAGCCATATGTTATTTTCCCAAATAAATTTGTCGAGTTGAGCCTTTTTAGATTATAGGATGTCATTTGAAAATTCATTTCTAAATTTCTTAAGGCTCATTGTTGATATCTTTATGCATGTAATTAATTTTGAAAAACATTAGATTGGGTTTTCATTTAAAAATTTTCAAAAGACAGGTTTCGGTAGCTAAGCGCTTATTTAAAACAATCCCTAAGCTCCTGAAAGCCCTGCTTTCGACAGCTTAAGCTAAATTTTCAAGGCTCTGCTAGCTATTTAAAGTGAAAGGACATACAGTGTGAGTCAGGGGCAGTTTTCGGTGGCTTGGGAGAATACGATGGTGTTCATTAGCCACTGAAAGGTAAGTTTCTGGAAACTTACATTTCAAAGACAAAATTGTTCAAAGCTACCAAAAGCAGAGGCATTCTCAACACTTTTCGACAACTTATCTCATAAGAAAAATCCTTCAAGCTAAGAAAAAGGTTAGTCTTTGCAGTTTCGGTGGCTTAGGTGAACATGTCAGATTGATTCATTAGCCACCGAAATAGAGCTTTCGGTAGCTAACAGAAATCAAGCTCAGACCTACTAGATACCGAAAGCCTAAAAATCACAGGAAATTGCCATTTGTTGCACAGATCCAAGTTTTATTATTCTAAAGGGCATGAGGATGGTTTCCAAGTGAAGTTTTTAATTAATAGGATCTATTTCAATGTGTTGTTCCAGTTTTGAAGGTGCCAGCAACATGGAAATAATGAAGAAATGTGGCGTGTTTTACTGTCCCGAGTCATCATTTTCAAATGACGATTCTAAGCGCCTGGAGAATATTTTTGCGAAATGCTCGGAGGTTTTTGTTCCTAACATGTCAAAGAAAACTAACCTCTCCCCATTTTCCTACAGGTGTTGCATATTGAGAGAATCGAATCCGTCACTGAGCACAAATTTGTGGATCCCAGAATCTGCCTGTTTGACACACGTTTTTGAAATGCAGATCTCGGGAAAAAAAAAATGAGTTTCAAAGATATGAGAGAGGTTTTTTATCAACACATATCAATGCACAATAAACTATTTAATTTTATACACAAGTGTCACATAGCTATAGAACTTAACCCATCTTTGAGCCTCCTCTTCAGCAGTTTCAACAAAAAATGGCATTTTTACTATGTAGAGTCATCATTTTCAAATGATGATTTTGAGCGACTGGAGAATCATTCTGAAAAATGATCAGAGGTTTTTATTCCTAACACGTCAGAGAACAATAACCTCTCTCAATTTTCCTACAGGTGTCACATATTGGAAGAATCGAATGCATATCTGAGCTCCATGTTTCAGCAGTCTCGCCAGTTAAAAATGATTTTTTCTGGTTTGTTGAAAAATGGTTTTGGATTTTCCATCTGTAGTAAATTTGACCTAGCTTCTTAGGATCTGGGGAGATTTTGTAAAGGATATAAATCCTAGAAATCATGTGGAACAAAGGTTGGATTTTGAAGAGACTTTTCATACTTGTACTCTCAAGCTTCTCATTTTCAGATCAGTGATACAAGCTTCTTTTGCCATTATTTGTTCAGACTTTCATCTTCTTGTCTAGTCTATACTTGCACCTGGATGTCAAATTCATATTTATTCTATTTGTATGATGTTTGATAACTGTCAACTTATCAATACATCCATGAACTAGAATCTACAAGTACTTTGCTTGGTTTATCTAGCCATTCATATATACTTGGTGCGTATGTTTCTGCTAGTAAATTAAGAGATCTTCGTACATTCATTTATCTACAGCCCTCTGAACAAGGATGGTTCAAAGCCTTGTAAATCTGTTGTGTTTATTGCATGTCATGAGTGAGTGAGGTTTGATTTAGTCATTTGACTTGATCCATTTGAGTGAAGCTTTAAGATATTAGTTAAGTTACCAGGCATCTCTGAGATACAACCTAGGAGAGTTTCCTAGAGTGATAACAGGTTGTTTAATAATGTTTGATATTTCATGGTTGAATACAAATCCATTCAGATAGATTGGTGGTGCTAGATGGAAGGCTAATTTATTAACACTAACGCACATTAGCTTTTATTCATCGTGCAATGTTGTTGGAAGGAAATTTAACTCGAGTTAGATTTCCTTCATGGTGTAATGTATTTGATGACAATGTGTTTTATTAGATGGAAGATTGATATATGAAGGATAACACTCATTAGCTTTCATTCGTGATGCAATTTTGTTGGAAGGAAAACTAACTGAAGTCATATTTCCTTCGTGGTGCAATGTATTTGATGACAATGTATTTGTGTTAGATGAAAAGCTAACATAAGAAGGATATCACATGTTACCTTTCATTTACCATGCAATTTTGTTAAAAGAAAATCCAACCCAAGTTAGATTTCATTAGTCGTGCAATGCATTTGATGAAAATGTGGTTGTGTTAGATGGAAGGCTAAGATATGAAGGCTAACACACATTTTATTTCATTCGCTGAGCAATTGTTTTAGAAAGAAAGGTAACTCAAGTTATATTTCCTTCGTGGTGCAATGGATTTGATGACATTGTGGTTGTGTTAGAATGATGTTAGAGTTTTGTTAGAATGAAAGCTAACCAGTCATAGTGCAATGTTGTTAAAATGAAAGCTAACCCAAGTCAGATTTCCTTCACGGTGCAAAGAATTTTCCGACAATGTTGTGGTGTTAGATGGAAAGATAACAAACGAAGGCTAACATGCATTTTCTTTCCTTCATTTTTTAATGATGTTAGAAGCAGAGGTAACGTGAGTTAGATTTCCCTTATAGAGGAATGAATTTGATGACAATGTGGTTTTATTAGATGCAAAACTATTATATGAAGGTTAACACTTGTTAGCTTTCATTCACTGTGCAAGATTGTTAGAAGGAAATCTAACCCAATATGAAGGATTTCCTTCATGGTGCAATGTATTTGAGGATAATATGGTTGCGTTAGATGAAAATCTATAATACGAAGGATACCACATGATGCAATGTTGTTGTTGGCAATGTGCTTGTGTTTAGCTTTTACCTTTCCTACAGTCAAAGTTAAAAGAATATAATAAAATATCTAGATGTGCCTCCTTATAGTGATCAACATGATTTGGTATTATCATGAGCACTACAATTGTTCTTTGAAATTTAGTTACAAATAGAATGATGCAAGCAAAGATAATATTTTTAAATTCATGTTTACTTCAATAATTTGAAATTATGGTAATAGTTTTTTTCATTTATTTTCAGAAACAATGAAGTCTGAAGCGAGTGAAATTTCAAAGAAAGCATCCAAGAACAAAGACACTTCATATGGTAAGAGATTCCTTGATATTGTTCATATGTATGAGAAGATAAGTTATAATATATGGTTTCATAATAATTTTTAATTAATGTTTTTTAATTCTTAGGAAAATATTGTAATATTTTCTACAAATATTTTCAGATGTTAAGAACCATGATGGAAGTGAAATTTCGAAGAAAACATCAAGGAAAAAAATGAATACAAATATGACACAACACAAGTCTCCTGGAGTTGGTATGGCATTTTCATATCTTGTTCATATTCATTTACAAAATAATTATACCATATTTTAGTATGCTATTTTAGATTGGATGAAATTTGATATATCATTATGTGGGTAATAAGTTTACATTACACATAAACTTCCTTGTTCTTGTGCATGTGAATAAACATAATGTATTCTATGGTAGTTTAAGCTTCCATAACACAAGAACTAAATTGTTCTTGAGCATGTGAATGAAAATGATGTATTATATGGTTGTTTAATAATGTTTTATATTTCATGTTTTTTCCAACCATTTCAAATTATAGACAAAGTTTTCTACTATTGTTTCCAGAAACTGTTGAATCTAGTGCAGCTGAAATTCCAACTAGAACATCCAAGAAAAAAAGAAAAGCAAGTAATACATAGTCAATGGATCCTCAAAATGGTATGGTATCTTTATATTACTCATTCTCCTTTTGAAATTGTTAAACTATAAGGTTTGTTCAAATTTTAATAGAAAATTATATGATTAATATTCAAAATTATAATTTCACTTCGATTTATGCTAATAATTTCTTTTTCTTGTTTTTAGAATCACTCAGTTCCAAAACAATTGAAATGCTACATCCATCATCCATGAAACAAAAAAGACTCCATTCATCTCAAATTACAATGGCAATACCAATTTCTACTTCTACTTTTCAAATGATTAGAAAGTACAATACATACAATGAATGTGAGTTTGTGGGAGATTGGTATGTTCAAATAGATACTCCTCCAAATATCTTCCCTGATATGTATCTATTTGGATACATAGGTAAAAAGGATCCAGATATATTAGGGATAATTGTTAATTGCTATGCTCATGGTGAAAGAGACATTGTCTTTCAAATGGAGGTTATTAGAGAAAATGCAGTAAAATTATTTTCTTGTCGAGTCAAGTATACAAAATTTAGACTAGATTTGATTGAAGCTTCAAGTAAGGATTTGCCAAACAGAATAAAATATTCAATGTTTAAGTTGGATAGTTATGAGAGCTTCAAACAATCTGGGTTAAAGAGTTGCACAGATCTTTTACAACGTATTACTACAGTTCTAAAATATCGCCATGTAAGAAGTATGGAAACATCATGTGTGATTCTTTATTTGCATCAAAGAGGTAAATTACCTAATAAAATACTATATGATAAGCTTGATGATCAATTAAATGCTTTAAGGAGAATATATTTAAAATATTTGGAAAAAAGCATTGCAGCAAGTGATTTTGCACCTACTACACAATTTCAAAAAAGTATGAAATTTGAATCTGAGACAATGAAGCTTGCAGACGAGTGTGATGAAATTCATGAAGACTTCAAACAATGGTTTTTATTTTCAAGCTCCTTCAGCAGAAAGGTAGGTAGATGTTGAAAGATTCATAGAAGCACCAAAAGTGTTTAAATTGAGATCATGAGATGATTTAAATGTTCAAGTGTTGGTGAAATCATTGTTGGAAAGATTTCAAACATCATTTCCCGATGCTCTCTTGATTCCATTCGATATCAATGAGTTTGAGCCACTAGTAAACCCAGTGAAAATAGTAAATGAGACTGATATAAATGCTAAGAATGTCAACTTTTGGATAGTTGATGGTCAACAACTATTCAAGCAGCCAAAGAAATTTTAACAAATCCCAAGTATAGTGTATCTGTGGAGGCAAAGAACAAGTATAGAGAACGCAATGCTCGATTATTGGATCCAACAGTTGAACCCAGTATTGTGATTCGCATATGTTGTCAATTAAATTCTGCAAATAAGGTCTTCTTCAAAACTCCATTCATTGATTGTGTGCACTCAGCAAGACAATTCTTAATTTCCAATGACAAATTAAAGAAAAGGAAGATTGGAAATTCTAAGACAACTGAAGAAAAGGTATGTAATTTAAACTAATTTTGCATTTGAACTATTATCATAATGAATGCTTATTATTTTATATTGACTTATTTAATTTCATAATATAATTCATATTTTCATGTATACAATGAATTCTTACTAGTTTATCTTTAATATTTTTAACAGGTTGATGATGAAATGTTGTGCTCCTTCTCCGACTGTGCATTTTCAAATTTTGCTGATAAAAAAATTCTATTCTATCTTGATCAAGCTATTTGGGATAAATGGGACACTATTTTTAATTGTTACCAACTAGGAACATTGAAGTGTTCTCCGAGTCAACATGATTTTGATAAATACAAGATAAATAGTCTACATAATTTGAGAGCTAATTCTCTTCGCCCCCTTCAGGGTCTAACCGTTGAAGAAATTGCTTCTATAGCAGACAAGATATTGGATGGAACCGTTTGGTTTTCTATTCCACTGAACCATCCAACCAATTCCATAAAATTAAAAGATTATTGTTTTAAATTGAAAATCAATAGAACAATTTTGGATGCAATGGTTGAATATTGTCAAAGTCACGATGAAAAATTGAATGATAAGACTCTTACCACATCCAATATTCTTGAGCATTATGAAATTAATGATATCATATAGGCCAATTTCTGTAAAACAATGGAAGGGTCTACTTATGTAACAAGATCATGAAATACAAAAATAGAGTCATTTTCTCAACAAGCATGTGAATTCCTTGACAGAATAATAAATGGATCAACAAATGTTCAAGAAGTTGACAACAGTTTTGAATTTGTTTGTCATTTTGGAGGCCCTGGTCTTTTGTCAACACTTTTGCACTCTTTCTCATCACAAATGGAGCCAATACTATGTACTGACCTTGTTGTTTTGGATACATTTGCTTTGAAAGAAGAACCATTCCACAAGGGTTATTATATTGAATTGTTTCGATTTTTGATCAAAAAAAATGAATTGAACGACTTTACTATAGTTCTGTTAGAAGAACTTTGGTCATTTAAAGATGTACAACAAGCTTTGGAAGTTGCGATAAAGAACTTCAGGTTCAAGTATAACACTACTAAGGGCATTTATCAATATAAAAAAAATAACTATAGTTATGATATAGTTCTGACTATACATTTCTATACCACAAAATTAAAAAAAATTGAGGCTTCAGAACACACTCACACTTTTAAAGACGCATTTGATCAAATTGAGAGAAACATTGATTTTTGGGTGGATTTATTGAAAAAACATCAACAATGTAGTGATGCGAATGTTATTATTTCTATTTATGCGGGGACAAATTTAATCAATGCTTGTTTAAAATATAATAGAAGAATTGCATGCATTGTACGAAAAGAGTCACAAAGGATCACCATGTTGAATATTCACAAATCTTTTCAGTTGTCAAAATCAAGATCCATCAACATGCTGGAAAATTTAGGTACTACATTTTGTTGTTTCTATTATAATGGTTTGCTTTTATCATTGTTTATAATTCTTAATTGTAGACTAATGATGGAGATGGTAAAGCAGAAAATGATGACAATGAACAACAAGGAAATCTTCAATATAGTGTGGACAATGTTGAAAAAGGTTTGGAGATGGAAATAGAAGGAGAAAAATATATCACACCAGGTACATAATTTGCCTAATTGTTTCTCTAGAGTTTATTTTATTTTATCTTTTCAACTATATAACCAATATCCATGACCTCCTAGTTAAATATAAGTACCACACTTCAATGTTTTTATTATAATGACTTGATTCTATGTTGTTTATAATCCTTATTTCACCAATTGTTTACTACAATGACCAATGATGGAGATTGTAAAACAGAAAATGATGACAATGGGCAACATATAAATAATCAAGATAATGTGGACAACAATGCAAAAAGTTTGGAGATAGAAATAAAAGGACATGAGGTTACCATACAAGGTACATAATTGGTTTAATTGGTTTGGTTATTCAACTTGTTATTTTTAAAATCTACTTAATTGCCACATTTCACCAACAATTTTGAATGTCTATTATAGGGAACTATAAGAACAAAGGCATTATCCAAGACAATGGGCACGAAATGATGGAGATGGAAAACCCATTGACAGATCACAATATGATATCATGTACTTAACTTGAACTCTTGCTGTTTCTCTTGCTTTTTGTTTTGTTTTCATTGTCATATTTCATAACATTTCATATGTTAATTATAATTAAAAAAAGAGAATGGACATAATAATTAGGAGAATGTGTCACAACACTAAAATACGAACAAAATATTGTATCGGTTGTTTAACACGATTCATTGTTTGAAAGCTTTCATGCATTATATTTGCTTTATGGTGCAATGTACTTGATGACAATGTGCTTGTGCAATGTTGTTCTAAGAAATGTCATTGTGCTTTTGCTCAAAGGAAAGTTAACTCGCATTAACTTTCAGTCTTCGTGCAATGTTGTAGTTAGAAATGTCCTTCGTGCAATGTTGTTCATTTGTTGTGCAATGTATGCACTTGATGCCAATGTGATTGTGATAGTAGGAGAACTAACACACATTAGCTTTCATTCACTATGCAATGTTGTTGTTTGAAATGGCCTTGTGCTTATGCTAGGAGCAAAGCTAACATGAATTAAATTGTTTGTATGATGTAATGTATTTGATTATATTGTGGTTTTACTAGATGGAAAGCTAGCAAGTTATTTGATGAATTTTATTCATTGACACAGTTCACAACATTTTTTATGTTTATTATAGTGACTACCAATGACAACATTGAAATTGATCAAGTCAATGTGGAACAAAGCTACAATCAAGAACAAAATACCATATCAGGTACGTAAACATGTTTTCTTGCTTGTTTTGATATTTAGTGAATTTTATTCATAATTGTGACAATTCATAAGTTATTAATTGTATATTATAGAGACAAATAGGAAGAACAAAGATAATAATCTGAAGATTGTGTAACAATGCTATAATCAAGAACAAAATGTTTTCTTTCATTATTAAATAAGCAATAAATGTGATATATTACAGAAATTGATCAAAACAAGTATTTGAATTGGTATTTCATTGAAGGTTTAACATTTTATGCTGGAGGTTCTATGAAGATAATGCAACAAAATAATGACCTATCTGTAAAAAGAATACAAAGTACTCAAGGTGAGTGTATTTTTTCAACAATTTTTGATTAATGATTTTTGTAGAATGAATACAATAGTTTGACTATATTATTTGTTATTGTGTTGCAGCCAAAATAACTGGAAAAAATTAGTTATTTTTTAATTAAAGGACATTCTTTATCAGATCATTGATGATGCTGCTGCAAAAGAACATGTTGAGATAATGGGAAGGACTGCAAATTAAACAATAGATAAAAAACAAATCTGGTTTCATCCACATGCAAATTTTTTTCTTGAAATGTGTTTCCAGAATGAATCTCTTGACATTGCAATTTGGACGACAGTTTCAAAGATAAGCACGTCAAGAGTATTAAAAAAAATGGTTTCAGAAACATCACAAGATAAACTTGTGTTTATGTGGACTACTTCTGATTGCAAACCACAAAAAGGAAATAAGGCCATTGACAATCCAACAAAAAATATACACACTAAATCATTGCAAAAGGTGTGGGAAATGTATACTCAATATGATGCAACTACCACTGTTATAGTGGATTGTTCATTTGAAAGAGTTAAAGAAAATCCCGAAGAAAATGTGATTCTTGCCACTCCATTCATTGGAAATAAACAAGGGGATAAATGGTTGATTGAAGAGCTATGGAGAATGTTGAATAAATTTAACAAAGAAACAGATGTGCGAGTTACTTTGAAGGATTTTCAGTGATAAATTGTTCGTCATTATATGCATGACAAACAAATAGATATGTGAGTTACTTTTAAGTATTTTCAGTGATAAGTTGTCTGTCATTATATGTATGACAAAAAAACAGATGTGCGAGTTACTTTGAGGGATTTTTCAGTGATAAATTGTTCATCATTACTATATTTGTAGCATTTTTCAATTTACGATGACTTGCATTTCATAATGCTAATATAAATATTGGTGATTTGTTGTGTCATTAGTAGAAATTGAAATATTTTTATTTTGTTTCTTTTTATAGAGTTATTGTGTTAATAAAGGTTATTTAACACAATTTGAATGGCTATTTAATGTATTAGGGTGGATGTAGAGATTATTAGATAAATCTTATGTTTTGTTGAATTTTTATTTTGTTTATTTTTATAGAGATATTTTGTTAATAAAGGTTATTAATTTGAATGGCTATATAATGTATTAGGGTGGATGTAGAGATTATTAGATAAATGTTATGTTTGGTTGAATTAGACCATTGCAACTCATTTTTGCATTTTTGGTTTAATTGATAATTATATCTCTTAAAAATTAGTGGTTTGAAGGATGGTTAAATGTGTTATTATAAAATTTTCATATTTCACCATATCATTAGGTTCTCTATGGAAAGTAACTTATTACTTTTATTATTTGAATTGGACCTTTGTAATTATATGATGCTAGAAGGAAATCTACTATATTATGAAAGGTAACATGAGTTAGTTATGATGACAATGTGGTTAGAATGAAATCTAACACGCGTTAGATTTTATTCTGAAGATTGTGAAACAACCATATGAAAACTATTTAGTTATTGTTTGAATTGTGCCATTGTAATTATATTTTTTAGTTGCAATTCACTAATTATTATAAATAATAAAATCAATGATTTGAATGGTTGTTTAATGTGTGCATGTAAGTCTTTCTTAATCCATAAAAATATAATACTATTTTTAGATTGATGTATATCTTAACATATCATTAGTTTCTTCACTAGAATCGAGCCACTGTAATTATATTTTTTAATTGCCATTTAACACCTTGTAGAACTCCCTTTGTATACAAATGAAAAAAATGATATTTGATAGGAATTACATGCTTTTTTATTATGCTTTTAAATATAATGTTTTCATGTACTTTAGTAATGAATTTGAGATATGTTAATTTGATATATGTGGTTGCAGTGCAGATGGGAATCAATACTAGTCGAAATATGTTGTTGATCTTTGAAATGGAAGGAGTGTTCTTCTCGTCATACAGTAGAGATGAACTAAATTGTCAGATTCAAAGAAAACCAGATTGGGAATTTGGTGATAGGTCCTATTTTTTTAGGCCTTTTCAGTCAAAATTATTAAAATACTGCTTACAAAATTATGATGTTGCAATATGGACATTAAATGTCACTGACAAGTACATCCGACATGTACTTGAAAAATTAGATATTGATATAAGGGACTTTGAATTCAAATGGGATAGGTCCCAATGTCATTTGCAAACAAAATTCAAAGTAGGGAGTACAATACAATATTATGAAAAAAGGTTGAGCGATGTGTGGTACCAATATGGAGATAAATATGGCGAATCAAATGTATTACTAATAGATACATCAAATCCTACTTCTCAAGTTGTCGGATATCGATCAAACCATATCTTGATAAAGGCCTATATAGGACAAGAGCAAGATACTTGGCTTATGCAAGTTTTATTCCCGTTTCTTAAGACACTTCATCGTATCAAAGATAAATGTGAGTACATTAGAATGTTCAATAGAACAACAACTTCATTATAGTAGATGAAGTTTTTTTTCTTTAGAAATTTGATCACAAGAACATTCCAATTTTTCAGTACAACTTGGACATACTTTTTGGTGAATCAATTTGTACGAATTTATATTTTTTTGAAATATACGAGAATTGATAGTTATATTAATATACAGATTTATTATTGTTGAAAATCACTTTTGCATTGACTTTGTTGCAATGCACAATTTTTTTTCTATTGTATATTTAAAAAAATTGTTTTGCTAAGTGAATTGTGTAATTAAAATAATATCATTTAAGCCATCCACAAAGTTATTTGTTGAAGTCTTATATGCATTAATACTTTTTGAATCATTTGAAATTTTTGAACTATTTAAAATATTTGATTTCTCAATACAAAACTTTTCATAAATTTGTTAACATAAATCAATCATTGTAATCGCAATCATATCATATTTGAAACTAATAAGGCACACTCAATTAAAGACTTTTAATTTCCTATAATATGCATTAATATGAATTTATAAATGTGTGATGCATTTTTAAATAAATTGAAATCATCCCTTATATGCCAACAATGCACAAAGTTATTTTATTGACTTTTAATTAATTATATGCATGAATATGAGTGTATAAATATGATAAATAATTTTTGAAATAACACAATAACATATAAACTAGTATGATGCATTTTTTTGTAAACAAATCATAGAATTGTTTGATAATTATTGTTAAGTTGATTATTCATGCTAAATTTGGGAGATGCATCATAGATGAATGACTTCAAACTCTTTGGTTGCATCGAATATATTTGATAGAGGACCTATTGCAACATAGCTTCAAATTAATATGTTTCCACTTTCATTGGATTATTTCTATATAACATATCTCAATGTCTAACCATTCTTAACATTTAACAAATTAAGGATATTCATACATGTATCATTTTTAATGGCATAACCATATAGTTCTAATTGAGACAATATTTTCCTTTCAATGCTTGAATACTAAAGTTTTACAAGAAGATTGAAACAAATTTTAATTGAGGAATTAGTTCCCTGGATTAATCATGATACATGGGATGAAATAACTAGTTCCCCGGAGGAAATAGTTTCCCATCATAATGGATCGGCTTGAATTTTCATTTAAGCACTCTTAGTTGATGAACTTGGCTTTGAGTGGAGATAGATTAATGGTGTTAAATTTTGAGCATTAATTCACAATACTCTAGGATCTTCACTGAGAGAATAACATATACAGTATATCAATGCATGACAATCACAATAAGTATGACAAGCATCACAAGAATCAAAAGCATAAGACACAAGAGACACAGAGTTTCTGTGGGGAAAACCCTAAGGTGAAAAACCCCACAACTTCCTCAGAGATAGAGAGAGAAATGGCTCCACCAAAGTACAACCAAAATACACTAAGATAGTCTCCTAGTAGCAAATGATCCTCCTCCTCACTAGTGCGCCACTTTCTGAGTGAGAGAGATGTACTTTTTCGAATGATCTAAATAGAGATCACCTGATCTCTATTTATACTAATATGTTTTCCCAGTGACCTTATGGGGCTGACTTGTATAGCTAGGTACATCCACATTATAATATTTCAGGGCCGACCCCACACATGGTGGTATAATAACCCATCGGCAAGTACACACACTTGCGACACTTGTCAATCCACATGACGACACTTCCTTATAGAGGAATAACACATCTCTTATAAGGGTACAATAAATATATATAAAATACACAGATGAAATACATTCCGAAGTTACATATACATCAACACTCCCTCTTAACTGGGAAGGTATTTCTCGACACATATATGCTAGACAAGTCTTCTTCTTGGGATCATCATCATCTTCACTACTGCTGCTATCTCAACCAATATCTGACTCTACTCGTTATAGGAAGTTCTACAGAGCCAGTCCTTTTTCATATTGGATGTAGTCCCACCACCTATAGGTCTTCATCATCACTGGCCATACTGTGGAATTCTCAGGACTTATTACGTGCGTTACAAAACCTGGCTGTAGCATCCCAGGCTATTATGAGCACACAGCTCTACCTGTAGGATCTCCTAGGAGCACATTACATGTGACCCATCACAAAACCTGGCTGAAGCATCCCAAGCTATTACGAGCACACAGCTCTACCTGTTGGATCTCCCAGGAGCACATTACATGTGATCTCACCACAAAACCTAGCTGAAGCATCCCAGGCTGTTACGAGCACACAGCTCTACCTGTCGGATCTCCCAGGAGCACATTACATGTGGTCCACCACAAAACCTGGCTGAAGCATCTGAGGCCTTTTTCATCCTGTCCAAATCTCCTAGGAGCAAATTACATTTGATCATGGAAAAACCTAGCTGAAGCATCTGAGGCCTTTTTCATCCTATCCAGATCTCCCAAGAGCAAATTACATGCCATAGGACAAAACCTCGCAAGAGCATCTCAGGATGTTACGGGTACACAACTCCAACCTGAAGATCTTCCAGGGCACAAATTACATGTCCTCCCAGAGCAATGTCTCGAAAGAGCATCCCAAGCTGTTATGGGTACGCAACTCCGACCTATAGGATCTCCCAAACATGCTCATCTCCACAACCTGATCCACAGCCACAAAGTATCATCTGATACTCACCATACATCATCCTGATGTACACATGATCATCCTAATCATCATCACTGCAACATCCTACTGCATGTCATCTGGGGAAGCTCGTCATCCACGATCACCCTGATCATACAATGCATCTATCTGATGTACACCAAGTATCTACCTGATACATATCATCATACACAGTGTATCCACCTGATACATAGATACATGATCCACAGAATGTATCCATCAACATACATGATGTACCTGATCATACCTGATACATATCAATATACCTGATCTACTTGATCATACAATGTATCCACCTGATACATATACAGATACATGGTCCAAGCATCCAACATGATGCATATACAAAATACATACAAATGATCTAACCGATCATATCCAGCATCCAACATGATGCGTACATACATATAAATGATCCAACTGATCATATCCAACATCCAACATGATGCATACATACATATAAATGATCCAACTGATCATATAGAGCAGAAACTAGAACATCATCCTGATGCTCATCATCCAGCACTTACATCCATAGCGATGAGAAGGATCCTCCTTCCAACATGCTTGGAATGGCTTCAGCAAATGTGTCCATCACTTCTTCCTTGAAGTGTCCTCGATCTGAAGAACACCAAGCCTCTCCCTAAAGTACTCGAACTTCACCTTAGCTAGTGGCTTCGTCAGCACATCTGCAATCTGCTCATCTGTCGCAACATACAGGAGCTTCACAGCTCCTCTTTGCACCATATCCCTGATATAGTGATATTTGATCTCTATGTGTTTTGACCTATCATGAAACACTGGATTCTTGGACAGCTTCACACAGCTCTAGTTATCACAGAAGATACTAGTAGTATCCAACGGGAGATCAAATAACTCAGACAGTAGCTTCCATAGCCATACTGCCTCACAACTAGCTGAATAGGCTGCAACATACTCTGCCTCAGTTGTACTCAGTGCTACGCAGGACTGCTTCCTGCTAAACCAAGAGATAACACCTGATCCCATACTGAAGCAACACCCAGATGTGCTCTTCTTATCTGCAGCACTGCCATCCCAATCTAAATCAACATAACCCTACAGATTAAACTTTTGATTCGCTTCATACTTGAGCCCATAATCCACTGTACCCTTCAAGTACCTCAAAGCATGCTTTATAGAAACCAGGTGAACACTCCTCGGATTCATCAGCAACTAGCTCAATGTGTTCACAGCAAAGCAAATGTCTGGTCTCGTGTTCGTCAGGTACATCAAGGACCCAATCATCTGACGATACATAGAGACATCAACTGGCTCAGATGAAGCATCTCATAGAAGCTTCAGAATCGATGCCATAGGTGTGGCCATGGCCTTGCAATCCATCATCCCAAATCTCTTCAGGATATCTACTGTGTACTTCCCTTGACCAAGGAAGATCCCACCTGCACTCTGCCACACCTCCATACCTAGGAAATAATGCATCATTCCCAAATATTTCATATCGAACTCAGCAGCAAGCTTCCTTTTAGTATCTGCAATCAATCTGTCATCTCCTGTTACAAATAAGTCCTCCACATACAGGAGTGGAACCACAGGATTCCCTTCTTCAACCTTGTAGTAAAGGTTGGAATCTGCTTTACTCTTGGTAAATCCCAAACTAGATAGGAAACTGTCCATCCTACCATACCAAGTTCTGGGAGCTTGCTTCAAGCCGTACAAGGCTTTCTTCAATCTGCACACATATGACTCCCTGTCATGTATTTCAAAATCGAGTGGCTGCCCCACATATACTTCCTCTTCAACTACCCCATTCAAGAAAGCAGTCTTGACATCCATCTAGTGTATTTTCCATTTCATTGCTGCAGCCAGGGCAAGTACTGTTCTGATGGAAGTATACCTGGCTACAGGTGCAAAATTTTCTTCATAATCTATTCCCTCTTTCTGAGAGAAGCCACGAGCTATGAATCTTGCCTTGTATTTCTCCACACTGCCATCTGCAGCATGCTTGATTATGTAAATCCATTTGGAAGTCACAACAGACTTCTCTTTAGGTCTTGGGACAACATCCCAAACATCATTCTTCATTATTGATTGATATTCCTCAACCATGGCATCCTTCCATTCTTTCTTTTCTGCTGCTTCTTCATAACTGGAAGGCTCTTTGTTCATAATGTCACAGATTAAAGCAACATAGCCGGTATGTGATCTGGTTCTCTTCTTTGCTCTGTGTTGCTCTTCTGGAATGCCAAATCTTTCTGCATCTTGAATGAGCTCTCTAGCCCATGCAAGTTTCCTCTTGTGAGAGTTATCCTCATGGGGTGGATCTATAGGTTCTTGTAGATATTCAAACTCACGAACAACTTCTGGAACTGCTTCAGTCATGGTAGTGTCTTGAAATCTAGTTTCCTTAGGTTCTTCATAAACTTCAATCGGTGCCTTCCTTGATTTGATGAATGCTGAGTTCTCATCAAATGTCACATCCCTGCTAACATCAATCTTCTTGAACCCTGGAAAGTATATTCTGTAATCCTTCAAGCTTTCACTGTAACCCACAAAGATACCCTTCTTTCTTGAAGGATCTAGTTTGGTCCTCTTTTCCTTTGGGACATAAGAGAATACTGGACAACCAAATATTCTGAGATGGCTGACTTCAGGTTTCTTACCAGAGAAGACCTCTTCTGGTGTCTTGTTGTCCAATATCTTGTGGGGTGTTCTGTTCTACACATATATAGTTGTTCTAGTTGCTTCTGCCCATAGATGCATACGTAGATCCTGGTCATGGAGCATTGCTCTTGCTGCTTCCATGATTGTTCTGTTCTTCCTTTCTGCAACTCCATTCTGTTGTGGATTGTAAGGAGCAGTCAATTCCCTCTTAAGCCCTGAATCACTGCAAAGCTTCTTGAAGTCACCTGAGGTGAATTCTCCACCATTGTCGGATCTGAATGTTTTGATCTTCTTGTCAGTTTGATTCTCCATCAAGGTTTTGAATTCCTTAAACTTATCAAACACCTCATCTTTGTTCTTCAAGAAGTATACCCAAGTCTTCCTGGAGAAGTCATCAATAGATGAGACATAGTGAACATACCCACTTAGAGAAATGGATGACATAGGTCCACATACGTCTGAGTGGATGATTTCCAGGATGTCTTTTGCCTTGCTTCACTGCTTGGGAAACCTTCTTAATGTTCTTACCTTTTTCACATCCTTTGCAAACACCTTCATGTTTGGTCTTGATTTCAAGAAGACTCTACAGCCTTGCTTGCAATTGGAAGTGCCCTATAGTGCATATGAGCAAGTCTTCTATGCCAAAGTTCACTTGGCTCCATGGATTCATGTACCATGGCATGTTCAGGTTGTCCCTTTGATTTATACAAACCTCCCTCTTGCTCTCCAATCACTACTGCATCATCTATGTTCTTTCCCTTTGGCCACATTAGGACTTGGCCATTCACAAATGCAACTCTCATGCCTTTTGCATCCAATGCAGAGATGGAGAGTAAGTTCTTCTTGAGCCCAGGTACATAAAGAACTTCTTTCGTTTTCAAATATTTTCCAGAATCTAGGTTGTAGGAGGCTCCACCACTTCCTTTGATTGGGTATTAATAATCATCCCCAAGTTTCACCTTATGGGGTGATTCATGTTCAGATAGATTCACAAAAGATTCCTTAAACCCAGTCATGTGTTTGGAAGCCCCACTATCAATCAACTAATCATTACAACCATGGAAGATGGTACCTATGAAAGCAGAGATCAGAACATACTCTTCTTCACTTGATGAGTTATCATCACTTTCTGCCCTAGCCTTCTTCTTGGGTGGTTCATCATCCTTGGCAGCATGAGCATGAAACCTTCTTTTGTTGCCCTTCTTCTTCTTGTTGGAGTTGTTGTTGTCCTTCTTGTTCTTGGGACAATTTATGGCAATATTTCCTTTCTCATTATAGGTGAAGCATATTCTTCTTTCTTTGAAGTGATGTGAAGATTTCTTGGAGTGAGATGGCTCTCTCTTGGTCTTCCCTTTCTTGGTGTGAGCTGTGAGAGCTTGATATTCATTCCCTATCTTTTCTTCTCGTGCCACAAGCCTTGCTTCTTCTTGTGAGCATTCTTCCCGTATTCTACTGAAGGAAATCAACTTCTTTCTTGCACAGATTCCTTGAATGAAGGAGTCCCATGACCTAGGTAAGTGATTTAGAGTGGTCATGACAGCTTCACCATTCTCTACCATTTCATCCACTGCTTCTAGTTGTTCCTTGATCTGGGAGACTCTTGAAAAATAAGACTGAATGGTTTCTCCATTCTGAAACTTTACCCCTTTCAATTCGTTCCATAGGGTCATCTTCCGATTTATGTTCTTCCCTTCAAATAGCTTGGTCAAAGAGTCAAACATCTCTTTGGGTGTCTTTAGAGAAGACACATGGGGTATGAGATGGTCTTTGATAGAATCAGCAATGATTCTTTTTTCCTTGACTAGGTTCTTCTTATGCAATACTTTAGCCTCTTCATCCTTTGGCATAGGGATGTCTTCTTTTATATATGTGTCCAACTCATTCTCTTCCAGGATTAACCCAATCCTATACTTCCAAGCTCGGAAGTTATCAGCCCCTTCAAGCTTATCCTCAAGCTTGGTGTGGTGATACATCTTAAAGAGTACTTCAAATGGAAATAGAAAAGATTTAGGTCTTACCACTTGAAATGTTGAAAACTGGATCTAGTCCTGGATTAGGATTTGTCGAAAAAACCCTAAAAATTCAAAATGTGAATTTCAAATTTCTGAAAGGATAGAAAGATGCACCTTGATGAGCTAATCAGCCTGGTGCATTCAGAATTTGAGATCAACAAAGCTTTACCCTTCAGATTTGTCTTTTTGTCCTCCTGGGTTCACTAGGGAGAGCGTTGAATTAGGGTTTAAGTTTCTCGGAGATCTACCCAGCCAAAAATATCGATCCAAAGCTCTAAACTTCGATTTTTGCAAGGAGCTTCCAGCTATGTCTTCAGATTTTAGAAATTCCTATTTTTGTGGAAACCCTAATTTTTAGGGCCAAATCTGAAAATGCTCGGAATTGAATTCTGATTGGACAGATAGATGCAACTTGATGCGTAGAGTCAATCTACTATACTTCTTTTCCAAAATCTATGGATAGAAACCCAATAAACAAGAAACTCAAGTTTCTGTCACTGCAAAATGTCCTCTTCTCAGGTTAGCTCTGATACCATGTTAAATTTTGAGCATTAATTCACAATACTCTAGGATCTTCATTGAGAGAATAACATATACAGTATATCAATGCATGACAATCACAATAAGTATGACAAGCATCACAAGAATCAAAAGCATAAGACACAAGAGACACAGAGTTTTCATGGGGAAAACCCTAAGGTGAAAAACCCCACAACTTCCTCAGAGATAGAGAGAGCAATGGCTCAACCAAAGTACAACCAAAATACACTGAGATAGTCTCCTAGTAGCAAATGATCCTCCTCCTCACTAGTGCGCCACTTTCTGAGTGAGAGAGATGTACTTTTTCGAATGATCTAAATAGAGATCACCTGATCTCTATTTATACTAATCTATTTGCCCAGTGACCTTATGGGGTTGACTTGTCTAGCTAGGTACATCCACATTATAATATATATTTCAGGGATGACCCCACACATGGTGGTCTAATAACCCATTGGCAAGTACACACACTTGCGACACTTGTCAATCCACATGACGACACTTCCTTATAGAGGAATAACACATCTCTTATAAGGGTACAACAAATATATATAAAATACACAGATGAAATACATTCCGAAGTTACATATACATCAACAAATGGTACCCAACATTATTTTAAAATAACCAAATTAACAATGCCTAGCATTAATATACATGATATATTTAGGAGATAGGGTTATATCTTTCTTTCTTAGACCACCTCGACCATCACCGAACACTAGTCTATAATTTGCATGATCACTTCCTCCCCAATGATTCCTATTAAAGGCACTAATAGGTAGAAAATTTAGCACATAAACATATTATTAAGCTTCTAGTAGACTATTTTCAACTCAGACAATGCGAATGAGGCACCCTCCCTCCACTTATGAGATCCTCACAATAGTGTAGTTTGATCATCAACACCACACCCCAGCGAGGTTGTGGGAACGCGGGAGCTTGGAGTCATTAGGTATCAAATTCAAACATTGAGAGTTTGGTTTATTATCTATAATATCTATATTAATATCTATAATATCTTGGTTGGTTATCAAACACTATTACTAAAGTCCTTGTCATCTATAATATCGTGGTTGGTTATCAAACACTATTACGAATTAAAGACTTCAGCTCCGATTGATAATTTTCTTATAATTATAGTTGCTTTCACGCTCCTATTGTGTATTCATACTTAGTTGTACTTAGAAGTCCCATGTTTGACATGTTCATGGTCACTAGTTGGTTTCAAGACTTTACTAAAACTATTTTTATGTTATCTTATCTGAACTTAATATGGTGATTTATAACTAACTCAATGTTGATGAAGCCCTTGACATGTTAAATTACCTTCCATTTGTGCCATCTTATTTTCCTATAATATAGCATAATTTGATAGTATAAATATTTCTACTAATTGGGTAACCTCGAATATAGATAAAGAACGTCTTGTAGTATTATATTATGCAATTATGTGTGCAAATTCATTGGATTATTCCCATATAATACATCTCAATGTCAAAGATTTTAACATTTATAAAATTATTGATATTCATAGATTCATCATGATTTATGGCCTATCCATCTAGTTCTAATTGAGATGCAATATTTAATTTTTGAATGCTTCAAAACTAAAGTTTTACTTGAACTAGATAAAAAATATTAATTGAGGAAATAGTTCATTGTTTAAATTTTTCCAAATTCAATGGAATAATTCTTTGAGTTAATTTTTCTAGATTTAATAGAATGTTTATTTAAAGATTTACAAAAAAACTCAATGTGGATGAAGTCCTTGTAATAGAATACCTCCAAATTTAATGAAATATGTGTTGAAAGGATTCGACACATTGAAAGAAAAAATGGTTACCGCGTGGATCCTAGTTTTTCTAGACTGGGAAAAGCCATTTCACGTACATGTTGATGCTTCATGTATAGCATTGGGTATCATTCTTGCGCAGCAAGGAGAAGGAAGAATTGATCATCCCATTGCATTTTCGAGTAGAAAGCTATCATCTGTTGGGAAGAACTATACCACTACTGAAAGGGAAGGACTTGCAATGGTATATGCACTACATAAATTCAGACACTATTTTCTTGGTGCGCACTTTTTCAATGATTACTGACCATTCTGCATTGAAATACTTGGTCAATAAGCCATTGTTAGGGGGACGAATATGCAGATGGATCTTACTCTTCCAAGAGTATGATTTTGAAATAATAGTTAAACCAGGCAGATTAAATTTAGGCCCTGATCATCTATCAAGGATCGAGTCAGGAGAGGAACCAATGTATCTAGAAGACAAACTTCCTGATGCTCAATTGTTTGCTATACAAATCGTCGATGATTATTATAAGGATATCATTTACTTTCTAACTATCGGGTTCGCACTTACTGAATTTACTACGCAGCAAAAGAAGAAGCTGGTAGTGGGAGCCATAGACTTCACCATTATTGTAGGACAAATTTATAAGTTAGGACCCGATGAAGTGCTGCGAAGATGTGTATTAGAGCATGAGAAGCCACTTGTATTAGCTGATGCACATTCAGGAGCTGCAAGAGGTCATTATGCAAGAAGGGCTACTGCACAGAAGATACTACGTGCAAGGCTCTAGTGGCCTACAATCCATAAGGACTCCAAAGAACATTGCCAGAACTGCGATGTCTATCAAAGGATAGGGAAACCATCAAGAAGAGATGAAATGCCGTTGAATCCTCAGCTAACCTTGCAGGCATTCGAGAAATGGGCAATTGATTTTGTGGGACCTATTAACCCACCAGGAAAAAGAAGTGGTGCGAGGTATATTATTACAGCAACCGACTACCTCACCAAATGGGCAGAAGCAAAACCAGTCAGGGACTATAGCGCAGCTACAGCGGCATAATTTATTTTTTAGAATATCCTTACACAATTTGAATGCCCAAAATTTTTTATGAGTGATCAGGGTACTCATTTTTTGAATAGAACTATTGAAGCTTTGACTGAAGAATTCCACATCCATCATCACCATAGTATGCCTTATCATCCACAAGTGAATGGTATTGTTGAATCATTTAATAAAGTACTTGAGAATTTGCTAACCAAGTTATGCAATGTAAACTGCAATGACTGGGACCTGCACATTCCTTCAGTATTATGGGCATACAGAACGACGTGCAAGAAATTAACTGGACATACACCTTTCAGATTGGCTTACAGACATGAAGCAATAATGCCTATGGAGTACATTATACCCATCTTGAGAATAGATGCATTTACAGGGATGGCAGATCATGCAGCACTAGAAGAAAGGATGTCACACTTGGTTGGGTTGGAAGAAGAGCGCTTCATCGCAGGATTCCACCAACAAGTGCAGAAAGAACAAGAAAAAGCATGGCACGATCGCCACATCAAGAATAAGTCTTTTCAGGTAGGTGACCTAGTCCTACTGTATGATAGTAAATTCATGAAGTTTCCTGGAAAATTTAAAATGCATTTGCTTGGACCATATACTGTAATAGATGTTACTAACGGTGGCGCAGTCCAGTTAGCCACTTTAGCTAGTGATTCATTACCCAATCTGATAAATTGGAGCATACTAAAGCTTTACCACAATAGTCCTGCTTCGCATCATCCTTAATGATCAAAAGAAGGAAAAGTTTCTAGGTGCCAAGTATGGTCGGAATTGGGCACTATAAACTGTGAAAAAGTCTGTACATAGACTGATAGAGATAGATCTATACAGTGCCCCACATTGAAAAAAAAGAAACAATGCACCTGTTGCGACATCCAAAAGGCAGCAACTGGAAAGAAAAGAAATTATATGCCACAAAATCACTGCGCAGAACCAACGATGACCTACTGCGTAGTTCA
Source organism: Larix kaempferi (assembly GCA_027924585.1). Lineage (NCBI taxonomy): Eukaryota > Viridiplantae > Streptophyta > Pinopsida > Pinales > Pinaceae > Larix > Larix kaempferi. The sequence goes on along the minus strand of BSBM01000642.1, from coordinate 414,868 downwards.
AAGCAAGAATCCAGAAAATAGCCGTTACAAGTGTCAGTTGGGAATATAGCCATTATACAGTAATTCCTGCCGACTGCTCAGTCATTTCCAGCACAGATAGCCATTCTGATCACAATTTTCAAAGACAAGGCAGCAAAGGCAACCAGATTTGGCCAATGGATACCACCATTAAATGCATATCTAGCCGTTCAAGGGTGTGGAGGAGGATTCACCGCGCGTATAAATAACATTGCTTATCATCTCGCGGGTGTATCAAACACTTAGAATTTTCTGCAAATACTTCTATCTGAGCTAGTTTTCATAAGCTTTCTACAACCGTTGAAACTATTTGCATGCCTAAGAAATTTTTATTTGAAGAAGAGTTCACGGTTGAAGAGACTGTGAGGTTGTTCCAACACGGAGGAATTGACAAATTAATAAAAACCCCAAACAAGAAAATCGTTAAGGAATCATAACAAAATCCAAGGAGATCACCAAGACATGGCCCCTCAATGTAATACAAAGGGAAAAATCTAGTAGCACCCATATCAAAAATACCGCAGACAAGTTCAGTAGGGCGAAAAAAGCCCCTTGCTGATAAAGAGATACCATTAACTATGACCCTAGACTACATCTCGCCGCGTGTAGTGGATGCGCTAGCCATTAGACTGTTGAAGAGCCAAAAGTATGAGATACCACTCTCACCTATATCGAAGCATGTTGAGGTGGACAAAAATCTACTATGAAAGATTCCAGATTGCAAATGGGAGGATTATGATCTGATAGTAATGCAGAAGGAGAAGCCAACTGAACCTAAGTTCCCACAGTTCCAGCTCGACAAATACATGTGCTGGAAGAAGAATGCAAAGGGTGACCTAACCTTGGTCACCGAGAGCTGGTTTTCAGGAGTAGCCAAGTCGGTGTTGCTCAACCTGCTAAGGCTTCCACATTTTGACAGATCACAAGAGCTCAACATGATGGTGCGAACTCTTATGGCTCGCATCCACCAGGGATATTTATGGCTAGACTAGAATATCGACCTAACAATTGACTTAATCCATCGTATAACTGGATTAAGAAAAAGAGCAGAAGACCCAAGGAAGCTCTTCCAGGGAAAGACAAAGGATAAAGAGGTAGCAGCATTAATGAAGCAAACACAATCTATGGTCAAAGGGAAGCGAGGCTTCCAGACGGATGACATAAAGGATGATGCAATAAGGTTTGTCACGCATCTGTTAGCGGGAAAAATATTAAGGAAGTGCAGACCTTTAGTAGTAAATGTAGGCACAGTGCTGCTTGGTGCTGCATTCATCGAGGGACAAGAATTCAATTGGTCCCAATTTCTATTAAATGAATTCCTTGAAGAACTCAATGAGACACAAATCAATGGTGGATATTTTCATTTTACCTAGCTAATCATATTGATCGGCTTCCTGGGGTGGAGGGAACCGAAGTACTATGTCGGAGTGGTCACAAACACTTCGGACTGCAGAGGTGCTAGATTTCAGAATCTATGGGCGAGCTTGAATCCATAAAGACAGCATGAGACAGCGTTGGTGTTTTACACATATTACAACCAGCTGCGCGGGGCCATCGTGATTACACCTCGCATACCAAAGCAAGTGACAAGCAAATATATCCGCATTATAAATTTTTATGCTGCGATGAAATGCATCTCCATTTCACCCAAAGCCCAGAAGAAGAATGTTGATTGGTACCCTAGAAACTACCATATGTATGAGGAAGATATTGAGAATTTAATGAAAGAATGGCCAGCTAAATTCTGATTTTAGGTCATGGATTTTGAAAGTGATTCTGGCGAGGATAACCCTATCCCATGTCCCATTGTAGAAGATAAAGATTCAGGAAAAAGGAAGGTTGTTGGAAGTCCTTCGGGGCACAAGGAAAAAATGAAGAAGCAGAAAGCAAACAAAGACCAATTAGACACAGTGCTTTGCAAACATGATTATTTAATGATTGCCACAAGGGTAACTGAACAAATGGAGGAACTTTCGACAGACAAAGAAAAGAAGGAAAAGGAAATTCAAGACAGCTTAAAGCAGATCCTGACTACACTACAAGGGATATCCTAAAAATTTGATGAAGTCGGCAAAATATTACCATTGCACCATGAGTCAGCAGCTGGAAAAGGGTTCGCGGGGACTTCGCAGCAGCAAATAACGGTTCCCGTGAGGTCCCGTATTGTCCATTTGCATCCACTATCTATCAGATTTCCATTACAAGATCAAGCAATGCTAGATACAAAGAATGTAGAGTGCGTGGAGCTTGATCTTGCAACCATACCATTGCCAAGACTCCATTACTTACAAACGCAACTAGGTGAAGAAATGCATGATAGAACCATCGAAGCACTGAAAGGACAAGCAGAATTACAAATGTTGATGTATATGTAACTTCGGAATGCATTTCACATATATGTATATTGTATTCCTATAGAGATGTTATTATTCCTCTATACGGAAGTGTCGTCATTTATATTGTAAGTGTCGTAACTTATACTTGATGGGTTATTAGACCACCTTGTTGGGGTCGGCCCTGTATAAGTCATGTGGGTTGAAGGGTTATTAGACCACCCTATTGGGGGTCGACCATGTGGGTCAAAGGGTTATTAGACCACCCTATTGGGTGTCAGCCCAGTCAGCATTATGTTAAGTGGTTAAGTTGAGGCCGACCTAGTTGAGTAAAGGTCAAGTCAAGTTAGTGTATAAATAGACAGTGTGTCTCTCTCATTTTACACATTCTATTCTCTCACTCACACTATGGAGAGTGGCGCACTTCTGGAGGAGGAGGCTATGCTACTAGGAGAAGACTATCTCTTGTATTCTGGTTGTATCATTTCTCTATTGATCTCTGAGGAAGTTATTGGGGTTTTTCACCTTTATGGTTTTCCCCAAGTAAACTCTGTGTCTCTTATGTGCTTGCATTATTGTGTCCATGATTGACATGTTGTACATGTTGTTCTCACAGTTAAGATCCTAGATCAGATTGAAGTAAATTCTGAAAATTTAACATGGTATCAAAGCTAGCCTGAAAGAAGGCATGATATGGCATGTATGACACTTGTTGCACTTACGATGCTAGGGGTTGATATAGAGAAAACCAGTCATCGTAGCACTTTCACTATAAATCCATTTTGGCAAAGTTTTCAGATCTGAAACGTTTACAGGTCGAAGATAAGATCCCCATGTACCTTGTTTCCAAAGGACAACCTCTAATTCGTTGTACTTTGTGATTTATGATCTGTACAATATAGGGTTTTTGCCACTTCCAGATCTAAGTCAAAATCAGGTGACCTTGGGAAAAAGGTCATAACTTGGGATAGGAAGCTCCAAATGAAATGTTGTAAAAGGTGACAGGTATTACACAGATGGTAATATCTCAGGAAACATTTTCAGAGGCCAAAGTTGAACCAGTGACACGTGGCATGCCATACAAGTTTGCTCTCCTGTATTATCCCATAAACAGGTCATGTTGCGACACTTGGAATAATTATCTTTCAGAGAATCCAATTGAGGTCATATTTGTCGGGATGGAAAGATAACAGGTCAGGCTATCTCAGAAAAATGTTTCGGAGGCCGAAGTTGAAACAGTGACACGTGGCACACCGTACAAGTTCGCTCTCCTATATTATCCCATAAACAGGTCATGTTACGACACTTGGCATAACTCTCTCTCTCAGAGAATCCAATTGAGGTCAGACCTGTCGGGATTGAAATATAATAGGTCAGGATATCTCAAGAAATGTTTTCAAACCCTATGGATCGAAAAGTTCAGAGTTACACCAGAAACAATTAGGTACATATTTCTGTCAAAACAAAATTATTTTTGAGTACCTTCATTCATGGCTTCCGGAATTTAGGGCTTCGGAGAAAGTTGGAATTTTTGTAATCGGAGACCACGGCTGGATGCTACTCATCGAAATAGAAATTTAGAGACCAAGATCATACTTTTTGGTTGGGCAGAAGGCCGGGCTTGATCAAACCCTAGTTCGGGACTTTGATTGGAAAGATGGAAAATTAGGGCTTCTTCAAAAATTGGAATTTTGGAAATCTGTGACCACGGCTGGAAGCTCCTCAAAAAAATCAAAGCTTAGAGTTTTGAATCAAATATTTTGGTTGGGTGAAGCTCCGAGAAACTCAAACCCTAATTCAGGGTCCTCCCTAGTGAATCTGGAAATCTAAAAGGCAACTTTGAGGGGTGAAACTTTGCAGTTTTCAAATTCTGAATATACCAACTTGATCAGCTCATCAAGGTGCATATTTCTATCCTTTCGAAAGTTTGAACTTTTGGGGTTTCTTTGACAAACCCTAATCCAGCTCTAGGTCTAGTTCTTGCAAATCAAGTGGATTGGTTTAATCCTAGAAGAGGATGGATTGGTCACCTACATAAGTGAAGAAGTTCCTGTCTCAGAGGGAGATGAGGCTAAGGCCTTCCATAGGAAGATTACAAGCAATCTTGACAGGTATGGCTTATAGGTATGTTTCATGGTTAAGTTTATCATATGTTTGTCTTCATATCATTACAGTCCAATCTTGATTAATTACTGGACTTGCTGTATCACCTTAATAGAAGATATTCATTGATTCAGGTTTTGACACTTATGATTTTACTGATGCATTGTGATGTTGTATGAGGTTTATGTTGTTTGCTAACACAAAAGGTACACCAAGAAAGTCAAATCATGTTCTACTTCAAGAACATATGCTCATGGTGACATGAAGACAAAGATTCATCCATTGTCATGGATCACATAGAATATCTACTTTCGAGGTATGTATAACTTGGTTCTACAATGGTTAACTTATGAGACATGCAGGTTACTAGCACAAGTCACTGAAGAGAACCAGAAGACATTATGCGGGTATGTTAGAAATAACTAGCTAGCATGCTAATCTAGGTATGTTTTTCCTATATCAAGCTAGAATCCTACCTTGTGTTAGGATCTTATACTGTTGTTTTGTTGATAATGATTATTCATGAAGGTATAGGTTTGAATAATCACGGGTTTTATGCATATTATATCTCTTATCTTGATTGATGATTCAACTAACTAGAAGAGTCCTATGATCAAATAAGAATATGTATGAGTAAAAGAAGACTTCCCTGAACCTTGAATACTAATGTTTATTATCTATGAATGATCATGAATATACATGTTTAAGATTATTGTGTTTTGATAGTATTAAGATTATACTAATAAATGTGTGATTATGTATGAGACCTCAAGGATAACACAATGATGATACTAATAAGCATGCATAGTGATTCAGGATGGATGTAAGTTCAAGGACAAGTAGTCCAGGAAGCAAAGATCAAGAGGGAGCACACTCTAGTTGTTCTTGCAAGAAAGCAAAGGAGCACACTTCAGTAGTTCTATAAGGATGCAGATATTCAGAGGGAGTTGACCACTTCTCACAATCCACATAAGAATGGAGTTGCAGAAAAGAAGCAAAGACTGAGAGGGAGTCAACCCAACAAACAAACAAAGATAAGTATTTGAATTGTCATTACTTGCATATTTTATTGTTTAAATAATATTGTTCAATAATGTATATACTGATGTTCCTAGAATTAGGTTGTGTATTATGCATATTAGAATAGTTGCATTGATGAACAGTATACTACTAATATGCATGGGTAAGTGGCCTATGGCACTGTACAACATTCCATTGCTACTTATCTAGAATGAAACCTCTTTGTTGACATGTTGGGAGTTGTGCACACTCTTAACAATGTTCTGGTAGAGATTGGAAGGCATCTAGAAAGTTACAGGATATGGATAAATGTTGTATTGAAGCATTGAATAAGATAATTGCATGATTGTATGACATATTTCTTTATGTGTAAGAATTTGTTTTGAAAACTATGAGATGTTTTCTAATCATGCAATTTAACTTGTTGTGTAGGAAAGATCATATGCCATCACCTACAAAAGAAGAACTACAACATTTGTTCAGCAACAAAATTATCTATTGAAGATATTGAAGTTCCTAGGATATGGGAAGAATGCCATGATCCATTGATCATGAAGAATGATGTTTGGGATGTAGTCGCAAGACCTGAAGGGATCATGAAGAATGATGTTTGGGATGTAGTCCCAAGACCTGAAGGGAAGTTTGTTATGACTTCCATATGGATCTATCAAGATCAAGCATGTTGCAGATGGCAACATAGAGAAATATAAAAGTGATGAAATAGAAGATACACCAGATGGATTTCAAGACAGCTTTCTTGAATGGTGTAGTTGAAGAAGAAGTGTATGTGGAGCAGCCACTTGGTTCTGAGACACATGACAGGAAATCATATATGTGCAGAACTTGGTATGGTAGGATAGGAAACTTTCTATCCAGTTTGGTCTTTACCAAGAGTAAAGCGGGTTCCAACCTTTACTACAAAGTTGAGGTAGGCAATCCAGGGATACTCTTATTGTATGTGGATGACTTGTTTGTACCAAGAGATGATAGATTGATTTCTGACACGCAGTGGAAGCTTGCAGCTGAGTTCGAGATGAAGGACTTGGGGATGATGCACTATTTTCTTGGTATGGAGGTGTGGGAGAGTACATATGGAATCTTCCTTGGACAAAGGGAAGTATGCAGTAGATATTCTGAAGAGGTTCAGGATGATGGACTGCAAGGCTATGGCCACACCTATGGCATCAAACCTGAAGCTTCTGTGTGATGATTCATTTGATCTAGTCGATGTCAAGATGTATCGTCAGATGATTGGGTCCTCTATGTACATGATGAACATGAGACCAGATATTTGCTTTGCGGTGAACACATTGAGCCAATTCCTGACGGATCCGAGAGATGTTCACCTGGTTGCTGTAAAGCATATTCTGAGATTGGGCAGGTAGTGCTATAGATAGGAAGAGCACTTTTGGGTGCTACTTTAGTATGGGATCAGGTGTGATCTCTTGGTTTAGCAGGAAGCAGTCCTGCGTAGCACTGAGTACAGCCAAGGCAGAGTATGTTGCGACGGATGAGTAGGTTGCAGATGTATTGACCAAGCCATTGGCCAGAGTGGAGTTTGAGTACTTCAGAGAGAGGCTTGGTGCACTTCAAATCGAGGTTCCTTCCAAAGGGAAGTGATGAGTCCAGAAGATGCAGATGCACATGAGCTTTTCTGACATGGTTGATGTGTTCTCCCTTGGTCGTGATATAATTGCTGAGCCATTTTTCACATGGTGGTAGATGTGTTCTCCCATGTCGGTGGTGTAAGTACTGGATGATGTGCATCTGGGCTGTGCTTCGTGGATGATGAGATGATCTAAAGAGGACGATGCTATGATGATCAGGAGGATCATGGATGATGAGCATCAGGATGATGCTCTAGTTACTACTCTGTATATGCATCAAGATGATGCTGGATATGATCAGTTGGATCATTTATATGTATATGTACGTATGCATCATGTTGGATGCTGGATATGATCAGTTGGATCATTTGTATGTATTTTGTATATGCATCATGTTGGATGCTTGGACCATGTATCTGTATATGTATAAGGTGGATACATTGTATGATCAGGTAGATCATGTATGTTGATATGTATTAGATATGATCAGGTGGATCATGTATTTGTAATTGTATCAGGTGGATACACTATATGATCAGGTGGATCATGTATGATGATATGTATTAGGTAGATACTTGGTATGCATCAGGTGGATGCATTGTATGATCAGGATGATCATGACGACGAGCTTCAGGATGTTGCTCCAAATGATATGTATCAGGATGGTATAGTGATGATGATCAGTGTGATCATGAGCATCAGGATGATGCTTTGTACGATGATGATCTGTGGGATAATGAGTATCAGGTTGATACTTGGAGGTTAGAGATGATATGTGGCAGGTTGTACAAATAGCATGTAATCAGTCCTGGGAGATCTTGCTGGTCGTGCTGCGGCACATAAATGTTCCTGGGATACTCTTTCCGGTATTGCTATGTAGTATGAAATTAGTCCTCAGATATCCGATAGGTTTAGCTATGTGCTCGTAATCAGTCCTAGGATGAGGTATTACTACAGAGACATGTAATCAGTCCTGGAGATCCGAGAGGTTGAACTGTGTGCTCGTAATTAGTCCTAGGATGCTCTTTAGAGATCTTGTCGGTCGTGCTGCAGCACATAAATGTTCCTGGGATGCTCTTTAAAGGTTTTTTCTTTCCACATGTAATCAGTCTTGGATATCCGAGAGGTTGAGCTATGTGCTCGTAATAAGTCCTGGGATGCTCTTTAGAGATCTTGCTGGTCGTGCTGCGGCACATAAATGTTCCTGAGATGCTCTTTAAAGGTATTGTGGAGGAGATGCATGTAATCAGTCCTCGGAGATCTTGTCGGTCGTGCTTAGGCACATAAATGTTCTTGAGATACTCTTTCCGGTATTGCATCTGCACATAAAATTAGTCTTGAGAGGCCACCTCTATCAAACAATTCGTACATATGATGAAGACCTGCAGGTGGTGGGCCTACATCTAGTATGAAAAAGGAATGGGTCTGTAGAACTTCCTATGACGAGTACATTCAGAGATTGATTGAGATATCAGCAGTAGTGACAATGACGATGATTTGAGGATGATGAATCGCTGATGATGATCCAGAGAAGAAGACTTGTGCTAGAAGACCTATGTCGAGAAATACCTTCCTAGTTAAGAGGGAGTGTTGATGTATTTGTAACTTTGGAATGTATTTCACATATATGTATATTGTATTCCTATAGAGATGTTATTATTCCTCTATATGGAAGTGTCGTAACTTATACTTGATGGGTTATTAGACCACCTTGTTGGGGTCGGCCCTATATAAGTCATGTGGGTCGAAGGGTTATTATACCACCCTATTGGGGGTCAGCCATGTGGGTCAAAGGGTTATTAGACCACCCTATTGGGTGTCGGCCCAGTCAACATTATGTTAAGTGGTTAAGTTGAGGACGACCTAGTTGAGTAAAGGTCAAGTCAAGTTAGTGTATAAATAGAGAGTGTGTCTCTCTCATTTTACACATTCTATTCTCTCACTCACACTGTGGAGAGTGGCACACTTGTGGAGGAGGAGGCTCTGCTACTAGGAGAAGACTATCTCTTATATTTTGCTTATATCATTGCTCTATCTATCTCTGAGGATGTTATTGGGGTTTTTCACCTTTATGGTTTTCCCCAAGTAAACTCTGTGTCTCTTGTGTGCTTGCATTATTGTGTCCATGATTGATATGCTATACATGTTGTTCTCTTAGTTAAAATCCTAGATCAGATTGAAGTAAATTCTAAAAATTTAACAACAAAGACAGCTTGAGGAAGAGAGCTCACGAAATACTATGCAATTACAAGATGAAACAGATCGTTGACTGAGATTGGAGAACACAATCACTGCCATTGCAGGTAATATAGATGAGTTTGAAATTCAAACAAAACTAGCAGATACCATCGTCAAGATTGGAGATTTGGTCAATAGCCTAAGGACTGAGAAGGAAGACATGGAGATTCTCCTTGAATTTAAAATTTCTTCCTTGAAAGCGTAGATCAATCCACAGACTCCACTAGATGAACAACAGTTGAGACAAGGAGTAGTGAAGACCGCGGCACATAATATTGCTATCGAAGTCACTAAGTGCCAGAGTCTACTGGAAGTAGCACTAAAGGCATTTAGTACCCTTGAAGAAGATCAACAATTACAGGAAGTAAAGAAGGAAGTGAAGGAAAAACCAGAAGTACTAGAGAAGATGGGTGAGGAGGTTAAGGTGTTTCCAGCAAGGGAGAAACTCCTCAAGTACAGGGAAATCAACAACCTCAAGAAGGAAGTTAAAACATTAAGGGAGAAGGAGACAGAAATGGGCGATAAGTCATAGCCATTATTAGAAGATGCCAGCACGATCTCACAGGAGATCGAAGAAAAGTTAAAGGAGTTGAACCAGAATAAAGAGCAGGTGGAAGGCCAGATCAGCTAGGAGATAACAATAGAGATGGTGGAAATAGTTGGGAAAATTGAACAAGATATGATGGCCACAGTAGAAAAGCTGACTCACACATTCGAGGAGTTCGAGAAAAAATCATTCCACAATCAGCAAAAAACCTTCAAGGATTTCTAGGTGGCTCGGGGGTGAGCCACAAGTAAGTGTTAGGGGCCTGTTGGGCCTTGCCCAAATGGGTCAATTTTGAACAGGAAGTATTGTGAGAATTGCGGAGCTAAGCGCAATTAAGTTTGAACAATTTTGGGATAAGTTTTGGTATACTGTGAAGTTGCGCGCAACATGGTGTCAGAGGAGCTGTGAGGAGTACAGCGCCACGATGTGCCATGTCAACGAAGATCCAGCTAAGCACAACATCGATGGATGAAGGCAGTTATTTTGGTTAGGTCATAAAAGACCTATTTTTGGCAAAGATCATCGATAACTACCAAGCAGTGGGTAGGTGCAGATCAGAGGTAGGTGACTGATCACAATGAGTAGAAGACTACTACTACTCGAACCAGACATCGAAGGCCAGAAAAGAAGGAATAGATCGGCGGAAGCAACCTATTGGCGCGCATATAACAGAAGATCCGTTGCCAGATATCAATAGTCCGGTTTTGGGAAAACCGCGATAGTTTTGTAAACCTAAGGGTTCTTCCTTCGTAAAATGTAAAGACATGACCTATAGGTCTTGATCTATATATAAGGCAATTTTGTAAAGGAAAAGGGTTAAATCTCATTTTGGTTAATATTATTGAATATTGTAAGATCTGTTGGATAAGACCATTTTAAAGGCTCTGCAGCTGAGTGCGTAGAGACCTAATTTTGAGAGAAAGAAAGAAGAGCATTTGCAGCTAAGTGCGCAGACGAAAGAACTGTTGTACCCTTTCCTAAATAATAAGCAACAGTTCTTGTGGATGTAGCTTCCAATTCGGGGGGGTGAACCACGTTAAACCATTGTGTTATGTGATTGCTATGCATGATTATTATTAATTTGCTATTTAAATTACTTACAGTGCATGCATGAGGTTACTATTATCTTATATGTGTTTATTTTTATCTATATTCTCTGCAGAAGGGATGGAATAAGATGTTAATAGCTCATGTATGGATGAATGATAGCAGGCAAGCCCCTATAAATTTCAAATGAATGGATCAATGAGATAACCACACAGTTAAGTGTTAGGAATTAATCGCAGTATCGAGCACACAACACTGCGTATCTCATTCATCTGCATAGTTCATGATGTTAATCAGTCTAAAATAATGATGAATGCTTAAAATCTGTTGAATAAGGTTGAGTAGAAGTGATTAAGTCTCATAAACCCAACTGCGTGGCCTCTGGATGCGCTAAGGGTGCAAATATCCCTATTCTTGAAGATATTAAACATGGAGTAGGAGACTCTGCGCAACCACTAAACGTAGCTGCGCAGTCTGTCATCGCATTGTGCATTAATCAGCTGAATCAATCGCACCACCTAGTTATGGAAACCTGCTTCTGCAACCACCCCCTCAACTTCGCCTCGAGTGAGACCTCAAGCTGCTTGTAGTTTGTTGCTGAAAGGGCCGGTGAATAGGGGTTTTGTTGGTATTTTGTACCGTGAAGTACCTGGGTCTACATTGGAAAACCTCTAGAACAGTGTTGCGACCAACACCAATCAAGGAAACCCAGGGTCATTGCTTGCGCCAAGCTATGTGCGCAAGGGTGTAGATGAAATGGTCACTCCTTTTGCTGAACTAGTTGACGGAGGACATGATGGGGGTCCAGGAAGGAAAGCGGTTGTTTGCATACAACTGGCTATTAATTTTAGTCACGCTCGTTGCTTGGATGGATCCCAACTGGCTATTAATTTTAGTCAAGGGAGAATGCTACCAAAACCTTTGGTGGGTGAAGGAGCTTGAGCAACTGAAAGATTGTACAACGCAGTTCTCATTTTACTAGGAAGCATTGTAAGTGGTGGCTGAGCGTGTTCCGTGGTTGTCTCAGGAAACCCTCATGAATATAAAGGGATTGCCCGGTTTGTGATTGGCCCACACAACATTCATGTGCAAGTGTGGTGTGATTCGGGGAAGCAGTGGTTGCAAACCCCATACAAATTGTCCGATGAGGAGCTGGATGCGATCATCGATGACTGGCCCATAGAATGGAAAGAACTGGTTAGTCTAGAAGAAGAATTGATGGGGCTACCACCAGATGCACCAGAGATGGACCCACAAAGCTAGGATTCAGATCAAGAGTCATCACGGATACCTACTGATGAAGAGAGAGAGGTTGAGGATGACATAACGAAGGCGCGTTATGAGAGAGGTATGACTAGTGGTGCAATCCAAGCGATGGAAGCGTAGTTGGAACGGCTTATTGCAGCCTTAACAAATGCAATGAATGTGACAACTAACATAATGACAGTGCAGGTGCCAATAGGTTTCAATAAGGTAAAAGCTTACTTTGATTCCTGATTTAATATTGTTCTGGAAAAGGCACCGGAAGTAGAGACTGTGCAGGAAGTTGGCACAATCAACACTGAGCCATGGGTTCAGAATGTGCAAATTCCCACGACTGTGATTATGACTGATAATGAGGCTCTCCAAGCCTCGCTACAGTAGTTACAAGGGTTGTCGATCAATATCAATGTGTTGTCCTCGTAGACATTGGTGCAAATGCAGGTGGTTTCCAGCTAGGAACTGGCCGACAGGGAACAAGATGTCAGTGGTCAACTCTTGCGATTGTAGGAGAATGAGGTAGTGAATTGCAAAGAAGTAGATGAGTTAACGAAGAAGACGGTGACATCACTGGAGGTGTTCGATGAATGGGAGAATAAGTTAGAGCAACTGATTGTTGAGAAGGCCTTGGAAATTGAGGAGTTGAATAAGGACCAGGACTAGTTGACAGTCAATAAAGAGACCCTCTAGGATAGCAGCATGCAGAGGGAAGAGGCCATTACTGAGGATTTTCAGTATGTATTCGATCCCAGTGCAACATTGGATCTGGTTGAGAGAGTGCAGCAACTTGGGACCGCCATTTCCCAATTGTAGCGAGATAATGTCGACTTGTGGGATTTGGAGAAACCAAGCACACCACTGGAGCAAGTGGCAGAATGAAAGGCTCTATGGATGAGTTGGTGACCCAGCTGGGGGAGTTGGAGAAAGAAGCAACAGTGCAATTTTGGGGCAGCGTCATCCAGGATGAGTAGTTGGAGCAACTGACCAAGCTTGTGCAGAAGGCTGAAGGACAACTTGCTACGATGAAGGATTCGCTGCGAGTGCTACCATTGGCAGTCCAAGTCATGAAGTCTGCGGAGCTGAAGTTGTTGTAGCAGTGAGCCACAAGGGCCCAGGAGCATCAGCAGAAGTGCAACATGCAGTTGGATGAGTTCCAAGATGTTGGAGTGCAGCTTTGTGTTAAATCATTTTTCATGCAGAAGACCATGCAGGATGGAAAGAAGGCCATTGTTGATAATTTGACTTAACATCCATCAGCGCAGGACGTTATAGAGTGCCAAAAGATCACTGCAACAACCAAAGAGCAAGCCTAAGAGATGAGTTAGCAGTACGAATATTTTCAGATGAAGATCAACGAGTACACAATGACAAGCTGGCGTGGCTCGAGGGTGAGCCACAACATTGTGTTGGGGTTCTGTTGGAAGGCTATTTGATGAGTCAGCTGCATAACATCATGGATGTTGTGCAAGGTCAAATATGTCGCACAAGAGGGAAAACAACGCGCAAGTCAATAGTATTTGTATTTTTGGGTCATTTGGACCGCATATGTGGGTTTTTGGGTCATCCTTTTGTTAGAGTTTGTTAAGGAGTGGTTAGGTGGTTTCCTAAGTGGACCACCAATGTAAAGGCGCAAGCCTATAAATAGACATAACATTGTAAGTGTTGAGATATCAATTGATAAATCGAAGAGAATTGAGTACAAATGATTTTGCTTGTTATCTGTTAATATGGGTATGCGACGGAAGAACTATATTGTTGTATCTGTGGGTTGTTGCAAAGGTTAATATGATATGATTTTGAGCAGAATTACCTTGACCCTTTCTGTTTTCCTGCTATGAATGTGATGTGTGATTTGAATACGTGAATGATGCAATGTTTCCTTGTTCCAAATGATTTTTTACTGCTAGATCTATTGCACATTAATGGCTTATTTAACAATAAGATCCGTTGAATGATGATGCGGTTCTGTCTAAATGCATAAGTTGAAATGTTAGATATGTTTGTGAATGCTACGATAAGTTGATAAGTGGATGTACAAGGGTCCTTCTTCATTCATCAAAACATGGTTCCGTCAACTCTCTCTTGAACATCTCGGGTGAGACTTCATCTTCTCTGCAGGTGTTGCTGGACAAGGTAAAATCTGTTTGGGCCGATGCTCAAGGAGATCGTGGTGGGTTGGATGTTAAGAGAGTGAGGCACCCCTGTCGACTGGGTTTGTGTCAACAACACATGATAATAACACATGCATGTTACTAATTAAACTAACATGCATGTGTTTCTATCCAAGAAAAAACATACATGCATTATCATAGCATGCACACATAAGTATAATGTGCATGCATTCCTTTGTTCCCTACTCATCTCTCTCTATATCTCTCTCATTTTCTATCCCTCCCACCATCCCCTTATCTTCATGCACCTCTCCCTATTTATCTCTCCCACCCTACATCCACCTCTCTCTCTCTCTCTCTCTCTCTCTCACACACACACACACACACACACACACCATCCTTTCCTCTCTCTCTCTCTCTCTCTCACACACACACACACACACACCATCCTTTCCTCTCTCTCTCTCTCTCACCCTTCTTCATGTACCTCCCTTTTCAACTTTCTATATCCCTCCCTACCTCCCTATATTACCCTCCCTTCCTCTCTTTCCGTCTCCCTCTCTCCATCTATAACCTTCCCTCATTCCCTCTACATTCATCCCTCTCTATCTATCACCTTCCTTCTCTCTCTCTCTCCCCCCTCCCTTAATTGTTATCTCTCTCCCCCTCCCTTAATTGTTCTCTTTCTCCCCATCTCCCTTCCCCCCAATCCATCCCTCCTTATATATGCATCCATCCCTCACTCTTTCTCTCTCACCTGACCACCTAACACCCACTCTCTCCCACTTCTCTCTCTATCCCACCTCTCTTTCTCTCTCTAATTCACCCCCCCACTCTCTCTCTCTCTCTCTGTAACCATCCTCTCTCCCTATATATATGTGTGTGTGTGTGTGTGTGTGTGCGCGCATGCGCGCGTGTGTGTGTATCCCCATCTCTCTCCCCCTACTCCTCTCTCTCTCTCTCTAATCCACCTCTCTTTCTCGATATCTCTCCCTATCTCTTTTTCTATATATCCCTTCTCCCCCCTCTCTCCCTTCCTCACCCACCCCCCCTCTTTCTTTATATATTTGCAATTCCTCTCAGGGTTCTTACCAGTCCTGTCATGAGTAGACTGGATTCGCACACATACTTTCTATGGCCATGGAATCTATGGTATTTCCCTCTTACATAGGAAACACAATTATCTTCAAGCTTCCTCACGGCTGTGCTTTGCAGGTCTGTGTATGCATGAATTCCTGAATGAGTTCTCTCCTCTATGAATGGATGTGTGATCAATAATGAGTGAATGAATAATGTCCCCTTCCCTAAAGGGTAGTCAAAATAGGTTATGGGAGTTCCTAGGTGCTTGAGTATCTTCCAGGACAAGTAATTAGAGCCATGCCTTGCCATATGAAATCGCAGGCATGCTCCATACTCCATCATCTTCAGCAACAAGGTTCTCAACCACCCTCTACAACTGAATTAATGTTAGCAGGGAGGTCAAAAGGGTTCACAGTTGGACATGTGGCAACATGGGTACCAGTCGCATAACCCCCTCATCTTTCCCTACTGGATACACATGGCCCCTTCTCATTGGTTGCTTCCTTAGACAGCTTCTTGGGTATTTTATTATTTACAATAATAAATAATTACACCATTTACATTTGTTCATGGCTTACAACCCATGAATAATCAAATAGTCAAATACTTGCTTATGCAATAACCTTAAACATCCACTAGTGGGGCCTTAGCCTTGAGCTCCACACTAGGGAAAATACACATGCTGCATATACAAATTATTCACATTAAGACCAATAAAAGCCAAGGGTGAATAGGGGTATTACAACTCCCTCTCCCTTAAAATAACAATGTCATTGGTGTTCTCAAAACTAAACAAAAATGGGAATGCCTCTTTCATGGCATCCTCCAGCTCCCATGTGGCCTCTTTTAGATTAAGGTTCCTCCATTGCACCTTTACCTTCCCAATGTCCCAATTCTGGAGTAAGGTGACTTTCCTATCGAGGATGCATATAGGCATCACCTAGAAATCTCCCTCTGGTTCAACCTGTATCACATGCCAATCAATGATATGATTAGGATCGTGTACATATTTCTTAAGCAAAGAGACATGGAAAACATTATGAGTTTTCATGTTAGCAGGAAATGCAATCCTATATGCAACTGGAACTATCCTATCAATGACTTTGAATGTCCCACAATATCTTGGTGCAAACTTGGCACAGCTCCCCAAATTCAGGGAAATTTTCCTTGGTTTCACTCTCGAGTAGACATGATCCCCAATCTGAAATTCCTTATGCATTTTTTTCAGATATCCATAAATTTTCTGCTTGTCCTTTGTTGCCTTCAAATTCTGCCTAATCTTCACAATCTGTTGCTCCATCTCCTCAATCATTTTAGGTCCAACCACTACTTTGTTCACTGGGCTATCGCAGCTCACTGGAGTTCGGCATCCTTTGCCATACAACACACCAAAAGGACTCATTTTCAATGATACTTGATGTCCATTGTGGTATGAAAATTCCACTAAGTGTAAATAGTCTTCCCACTTGGATGGTTTTCCCATCACATACATCCTTAACATATCTTCAAGAATCTGATTTACTCTCTCAGTCTAACCATCTGTTTGAGGATGATAGGTTGTGCTAAACTTCAACTGAGTTCATAATTCCTGGAACAATCCTTTCCAAAAATTAGATGTGAACTTTGTGTCATAGTCTGAAATTATTGCCTTGGCAAATCCATGCAACCTGAATATCTCTCTCATGAATATATCTGTAATGTCATTAGCCTTGTGAGTGGACTTTCCTAGAACAAAATGAGCTACCTTTGATAGCTTTCCCACCACCACCATTATTGCATCATGTTTCTTCACTATGATTGGAAAACCTGCTATAAAATCCATAGAGAGCACTTCCCACTTCCATTCTGGAATGGGAAATGGTTACAACAATCCTGTTGGATGTTGATTCTCTGCCTTGACCCATTGACACTTTTGACACCTAGCAATGTACTCAGCTATGTCTTTCTTCATACCATGACAAAGTATTGCTTACTTGTTTCTTTTATATTCTTCTGATATCCTGGATGTCCTGAGTATGGTCTTTGATGTATCTCATCCATTACCAACTTCTCCAGATCTACACTATTTGGAATGTACAGTCTAGTATTTTGATAAATGAGAACATTACCCTCACCCAGCTGATATCTTGCTTACGTTTTGTCCACAATAGCCTGCTGCAACTTATCCTTGACCTGAAGGTAGACCTCGTCACCTCTTTGAGCTTCTAAAATCCTTTCCTTCAAGTCTAATTCACACCTATTGACCTCTGCAATATCAAATTTTCTGTTGAGTGCATGAGCAAATTTATTCTCCTTACCTTTGACATGATTAATTTCCAAATCAAACTCGCAAAGAAAATCCATCAATCTACTTTGTCTAGTGTTCAGATTTGGCTGGTAAAACAAGTATTTTAAACTCATATGATGAGTTCTAAGCTCAAATCTTCTTCCCAAGAGATAATGCCTCCATCTCTTGAGACCATGTACGGCTTCTAGCTCTAAGTCATGGGTCGCGTAGTTACTTTAAAGCTCTTTTTGATTCCTTGACTCATAACAAATTACAAACCCTTCTTGAATTAGTACTCCACCGAGTCCTTCAATGCAAGCTTCAGTGCATACTACAAAATCCTTACTTGGATCTGCTATATTCAAAACAGGAGCATTCGTAAGTAACTCCTCTAACTGCTCAAAACTTCTTTCACATTTTTCAGACCATGTGAATTTGATGTCCTTCCTCTGCAATGAAGTGATTAGATGAGATATCTTGGAGAAGCCTTCAATGAACCTTCTATAGTAATCAACAAGTTCCATAAAATATCTAACATCTGTTGCATTCCTTGGAGTATTCCAATCCATGATGGCTGCAATCTTCTTTGGCTCCACTGCAATGCCTTATGCCGATATAATATGAACCAAATACTGTACTTTCTACTAATAGAAGTTACATTTACTCAACTTAGCATACATCTGGTGCTTCCTAAGGACTTGCAATACCTTCCTCAAATGTTCATTATTTTCTTCTTCATTCTTTGAATACACAAGGATGTCATCCAAGAACACAATCACAAACTTATCCAAATATTTGCTAAAGACACTATTCATGAGACACAAGAATGTAAAAGGTGCATTTGGAAGACCAAATGGCACCACTGTAAATTCATAATGGCCATACCTACTCCTGAAGGATGTCTTATGAATGTATTATTCCTTTATCCTCACTTGATGGTACCTAGACCTCAATTCAATCTTTGAAAACACTCTAGATTCCTTCATTTGGTCAAACAAGTCGTCAATTCTTGGCAAGGGATACTTGTTCTTAATTGTCGCTTTATTGAGCTGCATGTAATCAATAGACATCCTCAATGTTCCATCCTTCTTCTTAATAAATAACACAGGTGCACCCCAAGGTGATACAATCAGTTTGATATATTCTTTATCCATTAGTTCCTGCAGCTGCATCTTCAATTCTACCAATTCTGGTTTGCTCATTCTATAAGGAGCTTTGGAGATGGGTGTTGCCCCTGAAATAAGATTAATGGAAAATTCAATGTCTATCTTGGGTGTCAATCTCCGCACTTTATCCGGAAACACATCTTTGAACTCTTTCCATATCTGGAAGTATTCTATCCTTGGTCCTTTGTCCCTTGACGACTTTGATATGTGGACTGCATATAACTGACATCCCTTTCTATAAAACTTCCTCAACTATAGAGCTGAAATATGCCTCACTGAAACTTACTTTGGAATTACTCAAACCATCCTTGGTCTTCCTTTATCATCAAGGCATTCCAGTGCTTTCTCATAACAATCCACCTTAGCTCTATGTCTTTCCAACCAATCCATGCCAATTAGGGCAGCATATGATCCCAATGGTAAGACATTTAATTCTGCATGCACGAGGAGCCCATTCAATTCTATAAGACACTCCTTCACTAATTCACTTACCTTTCTCTTGGTATTGGTAGCTAATTGAACTAGCTAAGCCTTATCATGCTTTACTTTACCAAGAGAAAAACTTTAAACTACTTTAGGATATACATAACTATCAGTAGACCCTGGATCAATCAAAAAACAAATAGACCACTCAACAATCTTACCTTCAACCTCCACCACTGTTGATTGATGGTCTGCTTGGTGATAATCCAGTGCTACATAAATCCTAGGTGGTTATATTTCCATATCCCCTACTGTATTTGATCCTTTAATGTTGAGAAAGCTCCTGGGGTTCTTCCTTTCAGTTGGGAAATCTCTAACAATGTGGCTTGCTCCACAACCCCAACACTGAAGTGGTCCATTTGATGTTCTATATGTTGCTACAGCTGTTTTGAATTCTCTTCTTGCTAGATGGCCCTATGGAAATATTTTGGGATGATTTCTGAATGGTGGTTTGAATTCACCTTTCCTTTGTTCAACCCTTCCCTTGGGTTTATCTTTCCATGTTGGCTGCGTCTTTTCTTTACCTTTACCCTGCTCATAGAAATGCTCTGCCATCCTAA
This sequence comes from Larix kaempferi, assembly GCA_027924585.1. Taxonomy (NCBI): domain Eukaryota; kingdom Viridiplantae; phylum Streptophyta; class Pinopsida; order Pinales; family Pinaceae; genus Larix; species Larix kaempferi. Next base: position 395,029 of record BSBM01000642.1, on the reverse strand, counting down.
TGGCTTTATCCAAGCTTGGTGGATTGACAAACTCTATTTTATCTCTGTAGTTCTGTGGTAGACTACCAAGGAAGCATTGGATCTTCACTCTTTCATCCTTGATGTAGTCTACATACCTCAGCATCTCCAGAAACCTGTGGACATGCTCATCCATGGTATTATGTCCTAATATGAGTTCGTTGAACTCTTTTCTTTTTCTATCATAATACCTAGCTAATAGGTACTTCTCCTGGAAGTATCTATTAAAACTTTCCCAAATGACTCTTCTTTCACTAATTCCCTTCACTTGCATGAGGTGTTCCCACCAGATTGAATCTCTTCCACTAAGGTTATATATGAAAACCCTATCCTTTTCATTCTCTGAATACTCATGCATTATGAAGTACTTATTCATTCCAAGAAGCCATACCTCTGTTTCTTGACCTTCTTTGTTTTCACCATCAAAAGTGGGAGGCCTTGCCTCCTAAATTCACCTTGTGGAATACCTTTGTGCTTCTTTCTGCCCTTACTCTTGCTAGAAGTGTGTCTTGGGATCCCTTGAGAACCCTCGGAATCATTTGACTTGCTAGAGGAAAACCTAGGAGAGGGTGTCCTGTACCTTCTGTTCACACAACCTCTTCTAGGGCTTGGATTTCTTCTCTTAGAACGGCCCCTAGACTGAATTTCTTCATTTATTTCCTCTTGTCCTTTGTTTCTTGGGTTATACCCATCATTTATTCTTTGTTGTATGTCTGTGAGAATCTGCAAAATGGCTGCATTGAGATGATGTTGTTCTTCTTGCGCTTTCATCATCCACTCATTAAATCTTACCAATTCATAGCCAAGTTTGGGGGCGCTACTTGCTCCCTTCTTCCATTAGATTCGGTCTCTATATGTGCTTCCTGTACGTTCTCACCCAGCACATCATCCTCTAGTTCAAATGGGTCTTGCGCATTGTTTAAGGTGACCATTCTTACGCCTTTCTGAGCACTGTCCTGTTATACGATTCGTCTTACTAATGCTTCTGTCACTTTGCATATCAGAGACATCTATTAGACATCATAAGCATGAAATTAAGATCTATCATACCCATTCAAACATGGAACTATTCATTTGAACAATCAATTAATCAAATAAGTTCATAAAAACCATGCCATGGGAGAATCTCTTCACCAAAATTTGCACAGTTTGATCCAAACATCTCCTAGTGTTGCAATTGAAGGTCTGATACCATGTTGTCACATCCCCATGACCTTCAGAGGCCATGGGAGACCCCGATACTTTTTTTTTCTTCCAAATTCGACTAAATACACACATAGTCGAAGTAGCCTAGTTCTGCAATCCACCATTTGCAATCCGCAATTGTGATCTGCAATCCACAATCCGAAATTGCAATTTGCAACCGGCAATTGCAATCCGCAATTCGCATTCCGCAATTGCAATCCACAATCCACAATCCATAATTGCAATCTACAATCCGCAATTGTGATCCATAACCCACAATTCAGATCCAAAATATTCAATCCACATTCCGCAATCCGCATTGCGGATGTGAAAATGTGGGATTTGCCCACCGGGAAAAACTTACCATTCGGCAATCCGCAATCCGCAATTGCAGATGTGGAAGTGAGATATTTCCCATCAAAAAACTTATCATTCCACAATCTGCAATCCACATTGCAGATGCGGGCATGTGGAACCACACCCTTGCAATGGTAACTTCCCGAGCAGCATTTGAGGGGCATAATTTCCTCATCCTTGGTCCAAATGAGACAAGGTCAGTACCATTGGAAATATCTTGGAGAAATCTATTCAATGGTGAAACTTCCACTCCTAGCATATATCTCTCTATCCCCGTCATTTATCCAATTGAACATTTATGCATAACTCCACTTAAAAGACTTTAACCTTCTTCCTGCCATGACTTTCCTTTTTACCTCACCCATAGATGGGTTCTGAAACACATCAGGGTATCCCCCTCCCTTTGCCAAGATCAGGTGTAGTCATACAACTCATTCACAGGGTTAGTCAATACATCACAACATTCAAGGTGCATAAATTTTAATCTAACCATTACATCTATCACATGCAAGACTTATAATGCATTCAACTCATGCAATAAATGATGTATATAACAATGAACTACTCAGGCTTACACATGATATTCCTATCAATAAAATTCATATAAACATAAATTCCATAACTTGAACATAAGCAACCATATCATAGCAATGGAACATGATCATTTAAGATAACAAAGAATTACTTATCTTTTAACTTTCTGAAGTTGCAAAGCAACTAACTAATTGAGAGCAACATTCTATGCAACCTTAGATCTCTGTCCAGCCTATACTATTTTAGCTGAGAGATTACGCCTGAGCTGGTTTGTGTATCCACTAAGGAGGGCTATCAAGTTCTCTCACAGTCAAGGTTCCATCCCAATGCTAATCCAATCTATAATTGAGTTTATCAAGCATTCCAGGGAATCTACTGTCACATGCCCAATATTTGAGACATTTTATGTTTAGGGAAAAACATTGTCTTAACTTTTATTGTAAAGTTTTATATTTGACCAAGTGTTCAAGGATGACTATAAATGCATAATATTATTGTTTAATAAAATAAAATAGGAGACACTCACCCAAAGAGACTGTTGAAAGAGTGTTTACTGACCCATTAGGAGGAATGGAATCTGGGGTAGAAGGCAATGGACAAGTGACATCATCATGAACTGAGTAACTAGCTGTTGTTATGGGACAACTCCCTTTAATTGTGGTCAGTTTCCCTGGAATGTGGAACTGGAGCTTGAGGCTCATTTATTGAAACTTACCACTAAAATACCTAGCCATCTTTTATAAGCCATTAAATTTGAGTAGAGGCTCACACTTGTTTTGACGAGAAGATTTACCTTGTTATTCTGCTATATGCACACAAGAGATTTGATGAGGGGAAGCTATGTTTTGAGTTGTAGTGTAAGTCTGTCTGATTTCTGTTGAGTGCAGATTTTTCCTGCTGAGTGCAGAGTTTTTTCATATGTATGCAAGTTCCCATTGAGTGCTGAAGTACATAGGTGAGGTGTATGCAAGTCTTCATTGATTGCTGAAGTACAACCTGAGTGCCTTGCTTCTACACAAAGTCTTCTTCCTAGTAGTTCAGTAAACAGACTCGGGGGTCCAAGGGAGCAAGTGATTTGGCTGCTTCTTCTGGAGAAAGTTGGGAGGAATAGGCCTCTTTCGATGTCTATCCACCCTAGAAAAATTATCAGGTTCTACTTGTTTATTTCGTTTCATTTCTGTAATTGTTTATCTAATTCTGTAAACTGTTTGAAGGTTGTCTATGAGTAACTCATATATGTATAGCAGGCAGGTTAGAAAAGGATATGTCTTTGCACTAGTTAAACTATGATGATTAGGTTCTTTAGAAATGTTATTTTCTAGTTATCAGTTAGCTAAACTATTGAATGATCTTCTGATTGAGTAAAATTATTTTCTATAGATTTAATGAATGAATGAGATGATAAAAGTGAATGTATAAAATATCTTCCTGTATTTTTCCTTTCATCATAGACAATGTACTCTAGTGCAAGAAGGGTATAATTAACTTTGATGATGAGATTTGAAAATAGTAGTAAGTTTATACTTCAAATAGAATATGTCTTTTATGATATACTACTCCTACAACATAGCAAATCCATACTATATTCTATAGCAGCTTCTGTTCTTTTTGTTATCAATATAAATATATTTAGATTTTTTTTATGCTAGATTCCATAAAACAATTAGCAGAATGATATAGGGTCCCATCTTAGATTGCAAACTAAAATATCTAGTTAAAAATTTACTAATCGTATCATAAGATACAAATAATGTTTTAAAAACAGAGTCTACGTACTCACTCATCATATATCTATACTTTACATTAGTGAAAAACCCTAAGCTGTAAATTAACATTTAAATATTTCCATTAAATATTGCAGCATTTCAAACACAAAAAATATAATCTCTTTTCCATACAAACCACTCGAACAAACATAGTATAATATCTATGTAATAAATTAAACATTATACAGTAGTAATTATAAACCAAAGTATGGAAAACACAGTAGTGCAAACATTCGTATAAATATCATATACACTATATCATTGGTCAAACCAGTTATACAAGTGTCGAACCATTACACAGTAATATTGTAAAAACATATAAACGCACAATGGGAGTATAATACCGATAACCAATTTAACATAAAAACAACTTAACACAAGCAACGTTCGGGATCGAGACCTATACAGGATCATCCGAGGGTTTAACCCACGTATTAAAATTACTAACAAAACTTAAATAACTTCTAGTAACCTACGTTTAAACCATTATACAAAATCTGAATAATAGTCAACGGTTCAAGTCTCCTTTGTGAGAGCTCACCCTTACGTTGAAACATAACAAGTTATCAAAACATAAATTTATGCAAGACTAGGCCCAAGCCTATACCTTGTAGAGAAATCGGGTATACCATTAAATCAAAACATCAAACTTAATACATTTACGAAATAGAGCTCAATACACAGGTTATCCAGCTTGTAAAGAAACTAAGGGTTCGAGTCTCAATACGAGCTCACCCAAGCTGTAAGTCAAACGACTTAAAAACTTTTCAACTATTATTTTGAAGAACCGGCCCACAGTGCTAATATCTTGTAAATAGGTTCATAGCAATATCTTTTAAAATAACTATGGACGATGGAATTACAGGCTCGAGTCTTGACTCGCCCAGGTTCTTCATCATTTAAGCAATCAACTTTTAAAAACTGATAAACCATAATTTAAACTTTACAGACAGGCTCAAAGGTTGAAATCCTTCAGCCTTCATCATACATTTCATAAATCAAAGTTAGGGTTTATCCCTTCCAACTAAAACAAAACTTCAAAACCTTTTGTACGTAGAGATTTAATTACTTTTCCAAAATGAAAGAACACAACATTTTTTATTTATAAAGTATAATAATACATTGTAGTCGAACTGCTAGGAGGATTGACGTTTTCTTTAAAAGACAACTTCCTACCAACATTACAGGCGAAATCCATCTCGGTTCATTTCCCAGAAACCAACCATTACAATAACGTAGCCTCGAAAACCCTTTTTACAAATGGAGTCTATATTGACGAAGAGAAACAAAATTATTACATCCTTGTTGACAGAGGAAATCGGCCTGACCGAGGCTTACCGATGATTGTACACCATGTTGGATCGTCCCTTTGACTTAACGAATTCACTGTTGACAAATGATCATACCCTACCATAAAACATAAGCCAGGTTAAACACTGATATAAATCTCAACACAGTAATGAAATTCAAACGAGGGTTTGCAAACTGTGTTATAGCTTACCTTGACAACAACCAGCTTGAAGCCAAGGGAAGCACCGAGCATTGGAAACCCTGTGCACGATGAAAACCCTTAACTCCTCACAAACCAGCACTCGTCCTCCTTCAAACCAACTTGACGAGTGGATCATGAATTCCAACAAACTATGGTGGCCGAACAGGCCCAGCCTCCTCCTCCATAATGAAGTGTAACAATAAACTACAGACCAAAAACCCCAAACCTCGCAGTAGGGTTTGACACTATCGATGTGCATTTACGTTATTCACGTGATCACATTCAATGTGACAGCTACCACCACGTCGTTGGTCATACGAAAACCCACATTAATATAGTTTTCAAACACATTCACCATCATACATTTTAATATGGCGTTGGTTGTAAACTAACAACCCACTATTACATAGTTATACCATAACAAAGATTTATACCCCAAAATATTACATGGAAACACCATAGTTCACTTTTGGTATGAAGTGTCATGTCGATTTCACTATTCTTGCAAAGTATGAAGACTCCCACTTTAAAGTAAGTGTAAGAAACTAGAACGATGAAGAGTAATATTGATCACCTTAGCCTTCTCATGCTATAACATCACACATTAAATATGAACACGCTACGTAATTATAATCTTGGTGTTGAACTTACATAGTCACCACTTTTAATAAGGTTAGGGTCTTTAGTAGTCTGACAAAACGCTCAATAGAAAACATCACACTATCTCATCAAAACTAGAAGTTTGCAACCTGTAACCTGGATAGTTAAAGAGATGGTGTATTAGCTATAAGCTAAGTAAGCCTCAAATGGTACACCAGAGTCCAACTGCCAACAAGAAGTTAATTATAAATAATAGTGTTCAAATAAATAAATAATATCATAATTATCAACTATCAGACCTCAACATAAAGTACAACCAAGTCATATTATGTTCGCAGTTGTATGTAGGGCTATAGCATAAATATCATGCAGCATTTTAAAAGATGATAAATTCATAAATATAGTTATAGTATCGTAATGCTTATGTTTCATGAAATAGTATGCGTGGGCAGCAAGTGACGACTGAAATTAATAATTACAATAGTAAAAAATGACATAAGAGTATTAATGTATTTAATTGTTGATAAGACAATTAAAAATATTTAAAGATAATTACATGCTGTAATTAATTATTATTTCGTTTAGTAGACATTTATTACTTCCACACATCATCAAATGTTAAAACTAATGCTCATAATTTTTTTAAAATTTTATGAAATTTTTGGGATGTTACATCTACCCATGTTAATCCAACCTACAATGGGTTTATCAATCATATAGGGACATACTGGTCATGCTATGCCAACTTCCAGTTGGTTTTATCAATCATACCAAACAACACAATCATGCCAAGCCAGCCTATAGTTGGGTTTATCAAGCATACTGGGCAAGTTGATCATTCTAAGCCAACCTGTAGTGGGTTTATCAGGCATATAGGGATATACTGGTCATGCTAAGCCAACTTCTAATTGGGTTTATCAGGCATACCAAACAAGACAATCATGCAAAGGAAACCAACAATTGGGTTTATCAAGCATACCAGGAAGGTTGATCATGCTAAGCCAACCTACAATGGGTTTATCAGGCATATAAGGATAACAAGGAAGGTATTGCTAAGCCAGTGAGCTCAACCATAGAGCTGCAAACATCTCAACTCTCAGAAGACATGGCACCCACATTACCTACCTCACCCAACACAAGGAAGACCATGTTATCTGCTGCACAGTCCCTCAAGACCTCTTCCCTTCCAGTGCTATTCAAGGTGGGAATAGAAAGGTCCAGTTGTTAGTTCTATGGGATTATAGAATTCACTAATTTTATCAAGCAACAAAACCTTCTACCCTAGTTAAACAAGCCGGATCCTCTCAAACTTGCGGACTGAGCTCTGTTCCGCAATCTACTCTCTGCGAGCCAATCTCGTGTTCTGACGGTTTCTCTATGTTGTTTAATATTTGTAATTCCTCAATCTCCTATCACAAGTAGACTGGATTCACACATACACTTTTTATGGCCATGGAATCTATGGTATTTCCCTCTTACACAAGAAATGCGGTTATCTTCAAGCTTCCTCACAGCTGGGCTCTGCGGGTCTATGTATGCATGAATTCATGAATGAGTTCTCTCCTCTATGAATGGATGCATGATCAATAATGAGTGAATGAATAATGTTCTCTTCCCCAATGGGTAGTCAAAATAGGTTCCGCGAGCTACCAAGCACTTGAGTGTCTTCCAGGACAAGTAATCATAGCCTTTCCCTACCATACGAAATCGCCGGCATGCTCCATACTCCATCAGCTTAAGCAATAGGGTTCTCAACCACCCTCTGCAACCGAATTAATGTCAACAAAGAGATCAAAAGGGTTCATAGTTGGACATGTGGCAACATGGGTGCCAGTCCCATAACCCCCTCAGCTCTCCCTAGTGGATACACATGGCCACTTCTCATTGGTTGCTTCATTAGCCATCTTCTTAGGTATTTTATTATTTACAATAATAAATAATTACATCATTTACATTTCTTCATGGCTTAAGAGCCCATGAATAATCAAACTATCAAATACTTGCATATGCAATAACCTTAAACATCCACTAGTGGGGCCTTGGCCTTGAGCTCCACACTAGGTAAAATACACACACTACATATACACAGTATTTACAGTAAGACCAATAAACACCAAGGGTGAATAGGGGTATTACATTTTCCATCTCTCTCTAACCTCCCCTCTCTTTTCACTTCTATCTCCCTTTCACTCTCTCCCTATCTCTACCTCCCCCCCTCTCCCTTTATCTTCCTCTCACCATCCCCCCTCTCTCTTTATATCTCCCCCTTTCTCTCTACATACCCCCTCTCTCTACCTCCCCCCCCTCTCTCTCTCCTATTATGTTTTCCTCCTATGTCTCTTTCACTAATCCTTGCCTCTCTCTCTCCCCCTTTCCCTATCCCTTTCTATATATCTCTCCCCCTTTCCCTTTCCCTTTCTATATATCTCTCCCCCTTTCCCTATCCCTTTCTATATCTCTCTCCCTCTCCCTATCGATATTTTATCTCTCTCCCTTACCTAACCCCCCCCCACTCTCTCTCTTATTTTTCCCTCTTATATCCTCCTATATCTCTTTCACTAAGCCTTCTCTCTCTCTCTCTCTCTCTCTCTCTCTCTCTCTCCATGTCTCCCTATCTCTCCCCAATATCACCCTCCCTCCCCATGCCCCCTGATCTATCTCTCCATCTCTCTCTTTCTCTTTATCTCTATTTCCCCTACCCTCCCTTTCTCTCTCCTTCTCTCTATTTCTCGTTCTCTTTGTTTCCCCTGCCCCCCTCTCTATTTATCCCTTTCCATAACTACCCCTCTTATCTCTCTCTAACCCCCCTCTCTTTTTTTTCCTTTTACCTCTCTATCTCCCCCTATATATATCACTCCCTCCCTCTCCCCCATAACTATCTCTTTCCCCCTTTAACTAACTACCCCCCTCTCCCCCCTCTCTCTCTCCCCTATGTCTGCCCCCTATATTCACATCTGTCTCTTTCTGTAACCCCCTCTCTCTCCCCCTGTTTATCTCTCCCCCCCCCCCTCCCTACCTCCCCATGCCCCATGTCTCTCCCTCTCTCTCTTTCTCTTTCTCTATGTTCCGCCTACCCCCTCTCTCTCTCTCTCCCTCTCTCTCTTTATCCTTATCTCTATTCCCCCCTAATCCCATGTCTTTACTCCCCCCTCCTCTCTGTTTCCCCCTACCCCATCTTCTCCATCTCTCTCTCTCTCTCTCTCTCTCTCTATCTATCGATCTATCTCTCTCTCTCTTCTCCTTTCCCTAAAAACCCTAACGCAAGGTCACCCTGACAAGGGTTCTTGCTTAACAATTACACACAACAAATGCATTCACATAAACTAGATGTAAACAGGAAAACAAAAGCTGGCTTATATTACTTCTATCAAATATGGTTACAATGTGAAATGCAAGGAATGTAAACAAATAACTATTTTTGGCCTTAGCCTATTGTAATACAGAAGTAACTGTGTGATCTCTCAGTATGTCGATCTTCACCCTCTCCTGGTTCACTACAGAACTCTAAGCTATGGTTCGATCTTCCCTGGTCTATAGATGTGTGACTCTCCTATCCAATCTATAGATATTCTCTTGAGCTCTGCTCTCTTCCAACTCTCTCGTGAGTGACTAAAATTTTCCAAGTTAAGTGATCCAACCGATCCAAACTGCCTGGCCTTCTACTCTGCTATTGTGCATCCCAAGGTCTACTCCGAATCCTGAAACACTCTTCCTCTATCCGTCGATCTCCCCGATCCTGCAAACCTTCAACTATTAGTGCCTCTTCTGTGCTGCACAATCTCTTCTAGTGGTGACATCGTTCACGATCCCAACCACCTGCAATAATTGCTAATAACTTCCTTAGCAACCTTGAACGACTACCAAGTACTCTGCTTGACTTTCTGCATGTCCTCCTGGAACTGCTACAGTAGTTGATCTTATCATGCCTCAACCATACTATCTTCCGCCAGCCTTCAAAATACCCTTCGTTTCCCTTTCGCATCTCAGGCTTTGCCAGTCGGCCCCTTCCTCCTCACTTGGATCATGCCCAAACCTGTCGGAGTCACGGTTCGACAACATGTCGACCCTCAACATATCCACTGCAAATATGTCATTTGTTGACCTTTGACATGTCGACTATCAATCTTTCGCATCTTCTATCGATCGCATATGGACTGCCCCTGCTTGACTTATTGACTGCGACAACCAATCTGCTCTTCTGCATGAGTGGTTGTCGGCACTCCCTCCGATCGTACTTCTTTATTTCGATCATATTCCACTGCTCTACCTAGGCCCCAATGCTCTTGCATCAGACTCCCTAGGTGAAAAGAACTCAATTGCTCTATCAATCTCCTAAACTCTTCTTCTAAAATCCATGCTGCCTCCTGCAACTCATCGTCTTTCCATCTCACTAAGCATTCTTTCCTTAACGAACTGCGTGTATGATCGACTTCGTGTTCCTCTATTACTTCTGTGATTTTCTTCTTGTGTCGATCTGGAATCTGCATTATCCAGTCGATGTTCGATGCTTCTGCACTTTTCTACTTGACCCTTCTTCAAACTTGTACAGATCTGAGACACTGAACATTGGTGAATGCTCATGTCCTTCGGTAGCTCCAACACGTAAGCGTTGTTTGAAATCTTCCTCAAGATCTTACATGGTCCAATCTTCGTCAACTTCAGCTTGTTAAATGTTCCTGTCGGAAATCTCTCCTTCCGCAAATGTGCATAGACTAAGTCTCCTCGCTGAACGATTGTAGCCTCTTCTTCCTATCGGCTCTCAACTTGTATGTCGCGTTACTCTTTTCTATGTGCTTTCTCACATCTTCATGCACTTCTTTCATATGTTCTGCGAATAATTCTACATCAGCGCTTTTACCAATTTCTGTCGAAAACTCAACCAAATCTACCACTCCATGTGGGCTTCTTCCCTAAACAATCTAGAATGGTCTCAAACCTGCCAACCAATTCACAAAATTGTTGTATGCGAATTCTCCTTGTGCCAACACGTTCTCCAACTGCTTGGGTCTTTCGGCCGTCAAACACCTTAGAAGGTTTCCAAAACTTCTATTCACCACCTCAATCTGTCCATCTGTCTACAGATGATATGCCAAGCTAAACTGCAACCTCATGTCCATTTCCTTTGATACGGTTCTCCATAAATTCCCCATAAACTTGGTATCTTTGTTTGATGTGATACTCTTCGGAAACCCATGCAATCTGACCACCTCCTTGAATAATAGTACAACAATTCTTGTGGCGTCACTTGTCTTCTGAAACGGAATAAAGTGTGCCATATTCAAAAATCTATCAACTACAAAAAAGATTGAGTCACTTCCTTGCTATGTCTTCAGCAATCCTAGCACAAAATCCATGGTCAGGTGCTCCCATGGGGTATTTGGTACAGGTAACGGTGTATACAACCCCGTGTTCTGACTTCTCCCTTTTTCCAACTGGAAAAATTGACACTGTTGTACCAACTTCCTGACATATGTCGTCATTCCTGGCAAAAATACTTCTCGTTGACCAATTCCTTGGTCTTGTCGATGCCAAAATGACCTACTAATCCACCACTATGTAACTCTCAGATTAGGTTTTCTCTTTTGGATCCTCTGGGAATACACAACTATCATCCCTTGAATAGGTATCCCTCTTGGATGAAATAATACAAGTACGGAGTCATGTCGACACTCCACGGTTCATGACAAGCCTCCCATGCTTTCACAAAATCCTTGTAGGTCGCATACTCTACTTTCACTGACTCTATTCTTGTTTCCTGAAATATCGTTGTGTTCAGCAATGCAACTCTTCGACTCAGCGCGTCGGCAACCTTATTCGACTTGCCCGACTTATGTCACAACATGAAGGTGTATCCTTGCAGGAACTCGACCCATTTCATGTGCCACTGATTCTACTTCGAATGAGTGACCTTTTCCTTCAACTTGTTGAAAGCTCGCTGGGCCGCTTCCATCCATTTGAACTCCGCTTTTCTCATGCACTTTGACAAAGGTGCACAAATCCGACTGAATCCCTGGATTAACTTCCTATAGAAACTGGTAAGTCCATTGAAACTCCTTACTCCAGTCGAACTTGTCGGTTCTGGCCAATCCAATATTTCCTTCACCTTTTCTGGGTCCATCACTAACCCTTTACCCAAGATTACAAATCCCAAGTACACCAGTTCTTCCTTCATGAAGAAACACTTTTGCAATTTCACCATCAGCTTCCACTACAACAAAACCTGTGATTAGCATCTATTTTAGCTCCCTTTTTAGCATCCACTATGGATTTTAGTGTATTTTTCATCATGTTTTGGTCAAAGTGGGCGCTTTTCCACGAGTGGCGCTTTTAATGGCGTTATTTGCGTCCTTTTTAAAAGTAGACGCTATTTTGGACACTAATTAGTGTCCCAATTAACGTCCCAATTAGCATCCCAATTAGCATCCCAATAAGTGTCCCAATTAGCATCCCAATTATCATCCCAACTAAAGTCCCAATTATCATCCCAATTAATGTTGCAATTAGCATCCAAATTAACTTCCCTAATTTCATCCCATTTTGTGTCTAGAATAGCCTTCAAAATAATGTCGAAAATAGCACCAGGCATAAGGCTAGGTAAAGAGAAAGGGATTGCGCCAAGAATTTCGTAAGGAATTACACCATGAATTACACTAGGGAAAACAGTCGACATAGCACCAGGTATAGAGCCAAGCATATCGATAGGTATAGTGCCTAGAATAACGCCAAGAATTTCGAAAGGAATTGCACCATAAAAAGTGCTAGGAAAACTCAAATGTTGCACCAGGCATGTTGACATAAGTAGCACCTAAATGGCCATTTTGGCAATTAAGAGACGTGAATTAATTGTAAATAACCCTAATGGAATCCTATGGTCCCTAACAACACTAGAGTGCACCTAACGACATGCTGCTGCTGATGATGATGCATATTGACAATGATAAATATGGCAATAATGATTTCTACAATATTTAATAGGATGTTGATGACGACGATGATATCAATGTCAATAATGATGATGTAGGTGATTATAGCACTATTTGATATTGATTGATCCTAATGGAAACATAATTCACCCTAATGGCATCAAAGTGACCATAATATCCCCTAGATGACCCTAATGGCATCTGATTGTCCCTAACAACATTTGAGTGACCCTAATGGAACTTGACTCATCGTAAAAGCATGAGGATGATCATGATGATGATGCATGATTGCAAGGATGTTGATGATGATGATTATGATGATAACAATGAGGTTGAGATGAATGATTATGATCATGATGATATATGACGATGCCAATGATGATGATGATGACATTTATGTACTCATGTATGGTATTGATGATGATGATTATGATGACAATGATATAATAGTAATTAATCAATGGTTCAAAATAATTGATAAGTGGATACACATTGCAAATATGATTTCGACTTGATGCTAAAAACACCTTTTAATTGATTCCAAAATCTTATACACGATACTAATGCAACACCAACATGACATAAGTTTTCATTTCATTGATAATAATGTCGTAGAGTGATTCTAAATTGGCACAAATTAAGATGCCCCAATCATGTCATGTTTTGCATCATGAGCATTTAAAAAAAATGGCGAGTGACGATAATATTGATGCAAGGGCTATATATTAAAGTAGTGCACCCGTTGGCACAATTTTTTGTATTTTGAAAGGTTAATGTGTTTTTTAACATCACTATTGTTGTAAATAATTCCACAAACATAACAATTGTGAGATGGAGATGGTTTATAAGGTGTTACCCACTCCAAAAGATTTTTCGATTCAGAGGTTGGATTTTGGTACTAACATCATCGACAGTTTTGTTGTCATGCTTTGTGGCCCATCTTTGGCTTGGGGTTGTTTTCTTATTTCTAACCCAAGCAAAACCTTGGTAGATTCCCCACTCTTAGCTAGAATATCTCGATGGAGGGTGGAAACAATGCTCACTAATTGATTGACCTAAACTTCCAAGCTTGTGGTTGCTATCTATGCGATGCTACAAGCTATATTGCTAAATTGAGATATACCTATGTTGATATTTCATTCACATACAAGTCACCGGTTAATGTGATAGTGTCCACTCACTACATTGTTAATATCACTCATGATCTTAATGCCATATTTAATAGGTTTCCATTAGCTTATGGTTGTAATATATTTGATTTGTTTTGTAATCTATAATATATTTATACTAATATGAAGGAAATATACAAAGGATTAGGTTTATGGTCTAGCAAACATAAAACCAAACCAACTACAAAATAATAAATTGTCATTTGTGACCCAAATGACATTACTAGTCCTGACTTCAATTTTCCCTAGGTTGAGAGAATAATAATAATGGTCTAAAATAACTTGTGACAAAACTTATGATAATTGTAAATAAAATATGAGACCTCAACAAAGACTAATCCAAGAAGTGAGATTACCATGAGAAATGGAAATCATGGACACCTCATTTCCTTGGGCCATTTTAGGAGCTCTAGCAGTAAAGTCCAAACCAATGGCATATTTGAACAAAATGTTGAGCTTAACATCCAACTTTATAATATATTCTTGCATTTCATCTATTTGCAATACTAACTCATTTCGCTTCTCTTTACTATCTAGTAATATTTTTCCCAAGAGCAAATTTACCTGCCAATATAGGGCCACAACATTGAAGTACTTAGTGTCCCTACAGTGAGAGGTATCCACATCCAGGATCTAGGGTCCCATATCTCTTTAAATATCCTTTTCCTTGATATAATATTGCTTAATCTTAACCTAGTTTTCAAATTGAGAAAATTATTGTTGAACATTAGTTGGAATTTGTTGAAGGTAAGTGGCATATGCTTCCATTGCTTCCAACCTAACTCTAGGATGTGAATTACAACCCCTACCTCTCCACATGTGTCTCCCTTGACTCCGTCTTCCCATGGAAGTTGAAACCTGAGACAAGCTACCTTTTTAGGGATGGCAAACCTAGTTATTTGGGAGATAATTGATGAAAATCTTTTTCCTTTTTCGAGGAAAAGAATCCAACATAAACGTACGGAGGAAATGGATAGAGAAATTATCAGACTTAACTATAATATCCACAAAGCGTTCCCTCGATGGATAAAATCATTATGTTGGAGACTTCCACCCCACTCGAAGAGGAAAACCCGATGAAGGAAAAGAGAGAGGGGACACTATGAGTTGAGTAAACTGTGTTGTTACCCTTGAATAGTCTACATCCTAGATTGGTGAAATACCAAATGCTCGTCACTCAAAATTATGAGTCCAATTGGTTAGTTGTTGTCACATATTTCCATTCCAAGTGTAATTAACACCCACAAATTACACTAACATCAATGAACTTGTCCTCATTGAAATCACTGTCATGGAGGGAAATTGCATAGAAAATACCCAGAGCTTGCAGGCGCATGTCTTAATAATCATGCATGCGAAGTACGAAGGTCTTACTGTAGACTACCAAATTTGTACCTTTGCATGCTACCCTCTTGCTTATTGCCTCCACTTATGTCATTGGGTGCTACATTTGGTATAGACCTTACCATGTCACTTGTTTGCTTTGGCCGTTAACTGGCCCCATCTCTTTCCCTATCATCCCATCCCAAGGTTATCTATCTGATGTTAGTATATCCATATGTTGAAATTTCATTTCACATTAATATCTTATTTTCACATTAATTATAATGATTAGTTTGCAATAACATATAGTAATGGGGTTTCCAAAAACATTATTCGAACTATATAGGGATCTTGTATCATAGTGGAATTATCCTCTCTAAAAAATTGCTCTATGTAAAAAAGTCTGCCTTTATTTTGAAATCCCTATATAAAAAAACTCCGCCGTTATTTTGAAATATCCCCATATAAAAAAATCCGCCTTTATTTTGAAATATCCCCATATAAAAAAATACGCCTTTATTTTGAAATGTCATATAACTTACTTAGGATCTCCATATTCGATAGGCCCGCAGAAATTTATTGAATCCAGAGCCTTTAGTGTATTCAAATTGGTTTGTCATTTGGTTATATTCATTGGATCAGTGTTATTACTTTCTTCCATAAAGACACTGAACGCATTTGGTATTCGAAAATGGGGTTCAATCACCGCACTAGCAACAATGTTAATGTTAACAGAGGAACCAGTAAATTCCTCCTTTAGCTGTAGCGGTGCTGCCCCTCATCCAGGCACAAAAATGCATCAAATAAGAGAGGTGTTCAAACATGCAGTAGAGAGGTGCAAGCAAGTGGACGTAATCGATCATAATGTAGACCTGTGGAAAATTTGTGTATTGGATTCTTTCAAACGCTCTGAATCCACATCTGGAGACATTACTGACTACCAAGGTCTTCTTATTCCAACCCTTTAATCCTCATTCTTTTACATTTCTATGAGCGGCATTTTTACAGATCCAATTTAGTTTTCGTTATATTTTGTCCCAAGGTTTGGGTGTTTTGAGACCATTTGCTCTATTGATTAGCTATTGTGTTTGAATCTTTATGCATGGGCAATTGGCATACTGGTGGTCACTAGTTCAAACTTAAATTGCCATAGTCTTAGTATTAGATTACATATCATGATCTCAGTTAATGTTATATGTTTGTTGAGATTTTGTTCTTGTTTTTTTTTCAGGAAAGGTTGGAGAGCTCGAAGATTGTCTCAAGCTACTGCAAGACACCCATCTTCACACAAAAACAGGTGAATGCTTTGCCACTAAGGTTTGCGTTTTTTGTTTGTTTGTTGTGTTTTTGGGTTTAGAAACCTGTACTGCCTTTGTTTTAGGATAACATTATACGTGCCTATAAACCCCTTCTTCAACTCAGTGTTCAAACTTTAGACCTAGGTTCAAATCCCTAAGGGCATGTTGCCATGTCAATATGGTCACTTAAATTCGAAGAAAACAGGTCCCATAGACCATGCTTCCATGTTAATTTGGCCAATTTGATTCTAAGAAAACATGCCTCATAGACCATGTTCCCATGTTAATATGGCCAATTCCATCATCAATTTGATTCTAGGAAAATAAGTTCCATAGACTAGGTAGTTCTGAATTTTGAAAGGATTTTAAAAGATTTATTAGTAGTATTATTATTGTTTGAAGTCATGTTTATACATATTTCATTCCTCCTTACCTATATTGCTTAAGTATTTCAAATCCATTTCTCCCTGTCCAATGCCTATTCACGGCATTGGAGTTTATTTAGTGAATTTGTATAAAGCACAAAGATTTAGTTTTCTAGGTATACATTACCCATAACTTTTTGTTCCTATATTTTATGGAAGTTCCAAAAATCAGTTTAGAATACAGCCTTTTGATAAGTTGTCCCTCATCCTTTTTTTTACTCATTTCTCCACACCGACCTTACGCAGTTGGTGTTGAGTAGACAATTGATCTTAGAGTTGGTTCATAAAGGTCTTACCTGAGTTAATTCTACTCGGGCATGTAAGGAGCTCCTTACTTTCCAGCTCCAGTAAGGAACAATCTTTCTTTCTAGCTAAGTGATGAGCTCACATTCACTAGAAGGTAGAGCATACCTGTATTACAGGCCTTCCTTTTCATTACGCCCTTTGTTAACTACAAGACATTTACGTTAAAGGAAATTGATTAGGATAATAGTCCAAGATGAGTAAACATTTCACTTGAACTTTCAGTGGTGAATCCCCAAAATTAAATTTGTTGACTACTTTACGCATTATTTGTCCTTTGAAAGGTAATTTTCTTTCAGATTTTGGAATGTCCTCTAAAAATGTTGTGAGCACCCACATTTGACATTCCCATGGGGTAAATCTATTAGGTTCATATTCTCGAGTGCAATACAGATTGTCATTGGTTACCTTCATTTATAATATGGCCTATTGTATTTTGGTTCCCTATGAACCAAAGCATGGTTGATGGAGGGGACAATCATAAGCTAACTGTAATATTGGAAATCTAGATCCACTTCATTACATATATTCCATACATAGACACCAATATCTACATTTGGTGACAAAAATAGAGAGCTCAATCCCTGTGAAATCTTGACGTTGTATGATTCCCTATATGCTATGTAAAATTTTGGGTTGAATCCTATTTTTAGGCAAACTGTGCCTGCATATTTATATGAGGATGGAGTAGAGACCTGTCTTTACCTTTCGTGAAAGCATATCAAGAAGCTTTTGGTTGCCATTTGTTTGCTTTGCAGTGAAATAAATCAAACATGAATAGTGGTTGAGCAATGCAGAATCACTCTCATCTACCAAGTGCAAACTAAAGATCTCAAGAAGATGATACAAATACTACGTGGACGGAGGCGTGAAAATGAAGACATAATTTTTGAACAGTTCAGTGGTATCTTCCAACTTTTGCAATATCTCTATAAATGATCCCAAGAAGAAAATAAATATTGCTATATCCATGGTTGATCTACAATGTACATCCATTAAAATTTTAATCATATTTTAATCTCCTCTATTATCTCCCCCTTTTACAATGATATTTTTTGAACAGCAATCAAGAAGTGTGGGAACTAACTGTTGAAAGCTATGCATATATGTGTAGCACATATGCAAATTTTGTGTTTTCAAGTTATTGGTATCTTGCTATTGTAGTCTTTTAGCAATAGCATTCATTATTGACCACAATTTTTCCAATTAATGAATTCATTCAAAAAATTGTTTTCGTTTCTATTACACTTGCAATTTGTTTCTTTGTCAAATTTTGCCCCAATAGAAAGGAGATTATATTGTTCTTGTTCCAATTGTTAAATTTTGGGTTAGGTTAGGGTTTGATGCAAATAAATCAAATTTCATATATTTTAATGCAAAATTAAATATAACAAACTAGTACTGAAGCAGAATAGTACAGTAGTAACTAAACAAGATAATCTAAAAAACATAATTTTCATCTCTTGCAACTTTAACACTACCAAGTAGGTTCCCGTGTTAAAGTAATCTTCAGTAACATGTAATCAACAGTAGTATAATAACACGTCTAATTCATAATAAGTTAGAACACTTACTTGGGGTGTGGGGCCCTTCCTATTTTATACTTAGAAGAATTTACTTTTAGAACGGATTGTGCCTCTCAGAGGCCATTCAATCACTAGGAACAAGATGACCCTTACTAGAGGGTAAGTACAAACCAAAGAGAGTGAGATGATAAGTTGCAATCATAAAGGAATCAATGAAGGTTAATGACATTCAAATCACAGTGGAAGTTCCAAGACTATATACAAGAGGTTTGATCCAAAACTAAGCACATAGATGTAACCCAACAAAGTCACAACACAAAAGATCTGATCTTAATTAAGTGTTAGCACAGAGGAACAGACCTCAGTAAGGAATCAGTAGAAGTATCATACCTCAATAAGGTCACAGATCAATAGATCATACCCTAATAGGTCACAACGTTCTTCCTTAAAGTATAAGAATAGACTTTAAGGGAAATGACCTCCACAAGAACAAGACAACAGACCTTAGCAAGAATGATCAAATCTGAAAGGGCTCATGGCCTCCACTAATGAACTCTCAGCAGGTAGATTGAGAACCAAATAGAGTTCACAACTATGTCTCAAAAGTACCACAGGGTTACGTCCTCCTCATCAAGCAGACAAATAGCAGATCGGATCTCAACAACACCTCAACAAGCAGATCAAAACCCAACAAGATCTCACTCAGGCAGAAAAATAGTAGATCAAGCCCACGAGTAGTAGATATGGGCTCAAAAGACCCTTGGCTGAGGTAGATCAGAGCTTCCAAGGCTTATGGCTAGATCACAAAGGGAATATTGGACGTCAAAAAATCCTCATCTAGTTGAACATACCTCTACAGAGTCACAACTGCCATTAATATGCTCACAAGTTAGCAGATCAATCATCAGAAGGCTCACGAATCAGTCACCTATGGAAACAGTAAACCTTTAACCAAATCCTAGCTATAAAGTGGGCCTTGACATCAACCTACAACAATCACTTTAGATCATATTTGAAGGAGTGTGATAAAGATAGATATTAGTAGGTGGGCGGTCTAGACAATTAAGTAAGCAAGCAACCAAAATATCCTTAAACCCTTGACGTCAAGCAGAAAAAATCAAAGCTGAGATGAGATGTGATAAAACATGTCAAATGAGGAACATTAGACCTCAATATATAGTTTCTTAAAGACTTTCTAGAAAGGTCATAAAATAGTTCTTTAATCAAGTTAGGGTTCCATTAAATAAAGTGAGTACCAACAAATATTAAAACAACTTATAATAATATAAAATATAATTAAAGTGTCTTTAGGTGGGTACTAGGGTCATGTTAAGGTATCTTAGGAACCACAATAAGAAGAAGGGTGATGGTACAAGGACCAACTAAGTGGTACAACTCAAAACATAAAACAAGAAGGGTTACATGACTCACAAACCCTAAGACCAAAAACATGTACCACTAAGGTGAGAAAACAACCCTATTTCCCATAAGACCAAAACATGAAGGTTGTACAAATCAAGAGAGTTCAGGGTGGGTAAATAACCCTCCTAAGCACAAGTTAAGATGGTGAACAAGACAAGGTGCTAAACCTTCAAACCAAAAGACCAAGAAAAACAAGGTGGTAAGACCAAGGGTGAACAACCAAGGTGAGGTTACAACCACTCATCTCCCTCTCAAATGTACAAGTGTTCCATACACTACCTAAAAGTTCAACATAATTGTATATGGAAGGTCCACACTGGATGATGTGATCATGTGGTCCTCTAGACTGATCCATAGGTTAAATGCTAGTGACTCCATCAAGGGGTGGCTAGTCCCTTGAGAAGACCATCTAGCTCAACTATCTCGAAGACCTAGGAGAAGAAGACATCACACATCATCATATTAGTTAACTGACGAAGATCCTCCATTCTTAAATAATGGATCTCAGCCCTAGGCTGAGCTTCAGTCCTAGACTAAATCATGTTGATCAACCCCTTGGTCCTTGACTAGGTTCTCCATTCTCCTAGAGAATGGTCCTCAGCCCCAAGCTGAGATTTCAGTCGCATGCTAGATGTTGATCAACCACCCGCAGGACCCACTTGGTCCTTGTGACCAAGAACTTTCCTGGTACCAGACCATGAGGTCTCTGTCTCAACCTGCAGGATCTGCTTGGTTCTCGTGACCAAGAACCTATCTAGTTCCAGACTAGAATACCCTAGAGACAAATAGGGGCCCTAGCCACATGCTAGGGACTTTTCCATGGCATCAACCTGCTTGGTCCCCGACCAAGAACCCTGAGAGACACCTAGGGGACCTAGGGTACCTTCTAGGGACTTACTTTGGCTGGTTAACTGACCAAGAACTCTAGTTAACTGACTAGGGTACCATCCTCTCTAAGAATGGGGTTCATAATTGCACTAACTTTAACACTCCCTCTTAGCAAGAGAGGCATTCTCAACAACACTAAACTTGTGGAGGACAAAGTCTTAGTCAGCACATCGGTAAGATGACAACTACACCATGTCCTTGACATGCGGATACGTTCTCTTGATGTGTCTTGACCTGTCATAGAGCACATGATTTTTTTTTTCTGAGAGCTTCAAACAAATCTGAATGTCAGTAAGAACCTTGATCTTATAGATCCACTTGGAAGTTGCAATTGACTTCCCTTGTTGTCCGAGAATCACTTTTTACATGTGATTGTTGGAGCATAGGCCGCAGCTATGGCAAAGCTGCCAATTTTTAGGAAAAAGCACTAAGTTTTGAAGGAAAAGCACCATTTTTGGGCAGAAATGAACAGTGCACGGTACGGTGCCAGATGGACGAGCTCACCACAGATTGCAGGCCAAAAATCGTGGATCTCATGCACACAAGTCAAACGAAAGAGTAAATAAGGTGGCCGAGTAGAAAGCTCAACCACCACAATAAATGAAGCCATGGAATAGAGGGCTCAACTACCCTCATTAAGGAAAAGTATAGGAGTTATGGTTGCTCGGACCAAGGAAGAGCAACGGGCGAAAGCATTGAAGGTGAAGGACAAGGAGCAAAGAACGATGAAGCGGCGCCCATACCTACGATCTGCGCCGAAAATTGTGGATTATGCAGGAAGCTGTGACGTGACTGCAATAGGTGCCTATAGTACACCTAGCCATTTCCTCGGTTTGGGTTTTTGGGGATCACTGTTGGGAAAGGCCCACAGTTTTGTAAAGGTGTGACCCTCAGGGCCACCTATATATATGTGTAATTGAAAAGGGAAAAGGGTTCGAGAGTTAGATAGCTACTGAGTTACACGGATAGTCTAAGTTGATGTCTGAATCATTTGTATTGTTGTATCTGTTAAGCTGTTAATGATGATTTTGTGCATGTAAGAAGGCCGCGATCTCACAGGAAGACCGCTTGGTGTAAGGGCTATTGCATGTATCGACCAGTCGCAAGAGGACTGAGAGGGGAATGTAATTGTATGTCTTTGTCATGGTAATATCTGTAGAAGAAGAGAATAGATCTAAGAGAAGGGCTCCCAGCTGTGTGCGTGGAGTTTCCCAGAAAGATCTAAGGCTGCAGCTGTGTCCGCATCGGAACTGTGTTATCCCCATCTCAAGATAATATAAAACATAGTTCCAGTGGACGTAGCTTCCCTCCTAGAAGTGAACCACGTAATTCTTGTTGTTGTGGTGATGCTTTATGTGATTGCATTTCTTTGCTTTACTGTCTATGTTTCTATGAATGTTTCGCTATCTTTATGAATGATGATGTAAAGTAAATTCTAGAAGCTCCCTTAGAAGTTGTACTTGTGCATTGTCGAAGGAGTCTGTAAGAACACTGTCGTCGCAATGCTAAAGGAGTGTGTTACTGCGCTGTGGCGCAAGGGAAGAGACGATACATAGTGTATTGGAGGTATCGGGTAAAAGACTCGTGCGCAGGTGCAGAGCTACTGTGCAGCTCAGCTGAGAAGAGTGATTTCCAGAGTTGTAGCACTGGGAGACCTGTGAAAGAGTAAGACACTCTGTACAGGGATTATCTCCAAGAAGGGAAGAGAGAAGACTGTAGACTCCACACCACCTAGGTTAAGGAAACCTGATTCCTTAGCCCCCCATAGCCACTTCGGGTGAGACTTTGAGCTGCTGCGCAGCTCGTTGCCGAAAGGGCCAGTGCACCAAAGGGGTGTTTGTTGCTGCGCATCCTGAAAACCTGGGTCTGTCCAGAAAGCAGCCAACAGTCATTATCCTTTGTCTTCTCAATTTCCTCTATTATAGCATCTTTCCAAACTTGATGTTTGACTGTATCCACATAAGTGTATGATCCTATATCAATGACATGGCTCTCATTGGATCACCCTTGAAGCCTCTCAATAGGCTCCTCAATGAGATCAATTGAAGGCTTCTTGGCCTTCTCCCTCTACTTCTGTGAACAAGATGTCTCATAGGCTTCCATAACTGAGTCACTGGAAGATTCCTAGGTCTCCTCCCTCTAATCATCTAAGAAATATGACTCATGGACTGGTTCTTCTTGCACTTCCATATCTATAACACTGGGTGGTCACATCTCTTACTACGTTTCAACAATCCCACTCTATTGGGGATTGAAGAGCACAGTTGGCTCCCTCTTGATCTCTAATCTTACCAGTTGTTCCATTTTAGTAAGAATAAGTCATCAAAAACAAATACTTGTCAGATTCTCTTTTGTTGACAATAAATCATACTTGGGAGAATAAATATCTACGATAATTGATCCTGCATTCTATGGAGCCTCTCACTCCCTCTGTACCTGAGCACTCAACTCCCTCTCGAACTATGCATTCAACTCTATGCATAAACAATATCTGCAAACACCATTACTTGTCATTGGAGTAAGTCACATCAATATTTAGTTTGATACTCACCAATAACCAATATCAAATTAGCATCCATCCATATACTGGACAACTATCTAGATTCCATCAAGAGCATATCAATCACATATATGCAACATGTCATATGTTTCATCATGACAATTTAAAGTATCAAAAAGAGTTGGGATAAAAAAAAATCCTCCCTCTTTATATCTACCCTTATACAAAAGTCACAGTGTGCATCTTGATCTTGTCATCATATTAGACATGTACTTCTAAAGTGTGTAATGGCATCCTTATGTAGTACCACACATTTATTAACACTATCTAGGTTAGATCATAATCCTAGATATAAGAAATCAGGTCATGATAATTTCATGCATGGATGGACTCTAAAATTCTTTGCACTGAATCACAATGAATCAGAAGACCTCTAGAAAGTTCCATGTTCATACTAGCCAATGATTGCTAAATATCAAGTCAAGATCTAAACATATAAAGAGTTAGACTGGCTCCTTACTCACTTCAAAAATACATACCTCAGATAATCCTTCTAGTAATTCTAGTCATACTTGATAGTAATTCTAGTCATACTTGGCATACCTCCTTTACAGAAGCAAGTTCACATCCTGCTAATTCCATCATCTCTTTTCTACTATCATATGGATTAGCAGCATCACTGTCACATCTTTCATTTTCATCCAAATAACACTTATATATGGCCCTTCAACTCTGGTTCCTCTTGTGACCAAATGTTCAAACCCATCTTTCCAACTTGATGAACTTTTGCGAAGAAAAATTTTAAGGTCAATATGGTTAGTACTCAAATCCCTACCTTAGGATCTATGTAGACTCTGATAGCCTGCAAAAAAAGTTAGCTACAAGCCCTAAGCTCTGATACCATGAACTTTTTTGGGTTAGGTTAGGGTTTGAAGCAAAGAAATCAAATTTCATATATTTTAATGCAAAATTAAATATAACAAACTAGTACTGAAGCAGAATAGTACAACAGTAACTAAACAAAATAATTAAAAAAAAACATAATGTTCATCTCTTGCAGCTTTAACACTACCAAGTAGGTCCCTGTGTTAAAGTAATCTTCAGTACCATGTAATCAACAGTAGTAGAACAACATGTCTAATTCATAATAAGTTAGAACACTTACCTGGAATGTGGGACCCTTCCTATTTTATACTCATAAGAGTTTACTTTCAGAACAGACTGTGTCTCTTAGAGGCCAGTCAATCACTAGGAAGAAGCTGACCCTTACTAGAGGGTAAGTACAAACTAGAGATATGATATGTTGCAGTCATAAAGGCAATAGTGAAGGTAATTAACAGTCAAATCACAGTGGAAGTCCCAAGGCTCAATACAAGAGGTCTTATCCAAAACTCAACACATAGATGTAACCCAACAAAGTCACAACGCAAAAGATCTAATCTTAATTAAGTGTCAACACAGAGGAACAGACCTCAATAAGGTCACAAATCAATATATCAGACCCTAATAGGTCACGACCTCCTTCCTCAAAGCAAAAAAATAGACTTTAAGGGAAACGAACTGCACAAGAACAAGACAACAGACCTCAGTAAGAATGATCACATATGAAAGGGCTCACGACCTCTAATAATAAACTCTCAGTAGGCAGCTTGAGGACCAAATAGAATTCACGGCTAGGTATCAAATGTAGAATAGGGAAATGACCTCCTCATCAAGTAGACAAATAACAGATTGGATCTCAACAACACCTCAACAAGTAGATCAAAACCCAACAAGATCTCAATCAGGTAGACAAATAGAAGATCAATCCCATGGGTAGCAGATATGGGCTCAACAAGCAGATATGGGATAAAAAGACCCTCGGATGAGGTAGATCATAGATTCCATGGATTATGATTAGATCACAAAGGGTAGATTGGACCTCAACAAATCCTTAGCTAGTTGAATAGACCTCTATGGATCATTAATATGCTTACAGGTTATCATATTAGTGATCAGAAGGCTCATGGTTCAGTTACTTATGGCATTAGTTAACCTTTAACCAAACCCTAGATGTAAAATGAGACTTCATGTCAACCTAAAACAATCACTTTAGATTAGGTGATAAAGATAGACAGCAGTAGGTGGGCAGTCTAGACAATTAGGTAAGCAAGCAACAAAATTGTCCTTAAACCTTTGAGGTCAAGCAGAAAAAATCAGAGCTGAGATGAGATGTTATAAAACATGTCAAATGAGGAACATTAGACCTTAATATATAGTTTCATAAAGACTTTCTAGAAATGTCATAAAATAATTCTTTAATAAAGTTAGGGTTCCATTGAATAAGGTGAGTACCAACACATAAGGGTTAAGACACCAAAATATTAGAACAACTTATAATAATATAAATATAATTAAAGTTTTTTTAGGTGGGTACTAGGTTCATGTTAAGGTATCTTAGGAACCACAATAAGAAGAAGGGTGATGTTACAAGGACCAACTAAGTGTTACAAGTCGAAACATAAAACAAGAAGGGCTACATGACTCACAACCCCTAGGACCAAAAGGGTGTACCACTAAGGTGGGAAAACAACCCGTTTCCCATAGGACCAAAACATCAAGGTGCTACAAATCAAGACAAATCAAGGTGGGTAGATAACCCTTCTAACCACAAGACAAGGTAGTGAACAATACAAGGTTCTAAACCTTCAAACCACAAGAACAAGAACAACAACATGGTAAGACCAAGGGTGAACAACCAAGGTGGGGTTACAACCAATTATATCTCTCTCAAATTTACAAGGGTTCCATACACTACTTGAATTTTCATCATCACTATATAAGGAAGTCCACATTGGATGATATGATCATGTGGTCCTCCATACTGATCCATAGGTCAAATGCTAGTGACTCCATCAAGGGGTGGCTAGTCCCTTGAGAAGACCATGTAGCCCAACCATGTCGAAAACCTAGGAGAAGAGGACATCACACATCGTCATATTGGTTAATTGACCAAGATCCTCCATTCCTAAAGAATGGATCTCAGCCCTAGGATGAGCTTTAGTCCCATACTAAATCATGTTGATCAACCCCCTGGTCCTTGACCAGGTCCTCCATTCTCCCAGAGAATGGTCCTCAGCTTTAGGATGAGCTTTCAGCCTCACACTGAATATTGATCAACCACCTGCGGGACCTGCTTGGTCCTTGTGACCAAGAATTTTCCTGGTCCCAGACCAAGAGTCTCTATCTCAACCTACAGGATCTTCTTGGTCCTTGTGACCAAGAACCTATCTGGTCTCAGACCAGAATATCCTATAGACAAATAGGAGCACTAGCCACATGCTATGGACTTTTCCATGGCATCAACCTGCTTGGTCCCCGAACAAGAACCCCAGGAAACAGTTGTGGGCCCTAGGGTACCTTCTAGGGACTTACTTTGCCTGGTTAACTAACCAGGAACCCTAGTTAACTGACTAGGGTACCATCCTCCCTGAGAATGGGTCTCGCAGCTGCACTAACTTTAACACCAACTTACAAGGGAATTTATGCAACTCATGTTACAAATCAGAAAACCAATGAGCACTGGTTAACAAGTTGTGCCATTTCCTTGGATATGTTGTTTTGTTGGTAATTAAGTTGTGCCATTTCCTTTGATATGTTGTTTTCAAGTCAAGTTAAAGTTGGGGGTTAAACTATGGAATGTGGGTCTCATTTGTTCTGTGTGGTTGTTTGACAAGAGGGAGCTCTTTATATTGGAGGTGCTTGCTGCTGGATAGAAGAGGAGCACCTGATCATAAGGGAGGTGTTGATCGATGACTCTTGCTTGCCCTTGGACAAGGAGGAGTAATTGATCTTGATTGAGGTGTTGATCCCTGTCTCCTCTACGCCATTAGATGGGAAGGGAGTGGGAACCTTATCTTGATGGAAGTGCTGATCCTTGAGTCTCACTTCTTGTTCAACATGAGAGGAGCATTTGATCCTGATGGAGGTGTTGATCCTTAAGTTTAGCTTGTTTTAATTTTTTTTCGGGATACTTGTTCGATGGGTGGATCCTCAAGTATGAGGTGAGGGTTGACTGTTGAGATGTGCCATTAGTGTGCTTTGCACCCTACACGCAGGGTGTCTTATGGATATTGGAGGTGGGCTTGGATGGGAATAGTGACTTCACTCCATAGCTTGGCATCCCAACAATTCATCTCTTGGCCAAGAGTGCATACTAGATGAGTACACCCATCCTTTCATTGTAAAAATATGATATTTAATGGTTTGATTCTTGTTGAATGACTAAAAAATAGAATTTTTCTGGACATGATCAGTAACACCTCTTGAACATGATCAATAACACCCCTTGAACATTCGTACATTGTTGGATGAGGATGTTACACTATGTTATCAAAGCACCGAGTTTCAATTCAATAGACCTTTAGGATGTATGTGAACTATTTGATAAAATCTGTAAATGAATGCATGCAAAATACTCAATGAAATATTGAGTAATCTATCAGTACAATTTGGGTAAATAGCTATTTAACAATGTACTTAAACAAAAAGTTCCTACATTTCAAGGGAATTCCATTGATTTATAAATTGTAATTCCACCAATTCAAGTGCTCCTCCTATTTCTTCTTTTCTGATGGATAATGGCACTGTGTTCTTTTTACTTGCCTGGTAACCTCTATAGCACACTATTTAGGTTCCATCTTTTATTTTTGGAAATATAATAACAAACTCTACATACAGCTCCAAGTTTTGTAAATGTAGAGATATCATGGGAGCTTCTTAATCAATGAATTTTTTTGTGAGCAACAATATCTTTGTAGGGTCTTGCATGCCAAATCCTTACATTTTGCTACAACGTTGCATATCTTTTGATTTTGTTACACATGCTCAGGCATTGTAAAATCTGTGAAGATGTTGTACCTTGTCACAAGGACCAATCTACAATGTAATGGGAGTTACATTTGTCAAGATTTAATATGCTAAGACAGAAAATAGAAGCATTACATTCCATTTCACAATAATAGCATATACAGGATCACTAAAGAAATAACAAGCACAACATAAACACAAGAGACACAGATTTATCCTGGGAAACCCTCATGGGGTAGAAAACCTAGCAAAGCTTCCTCAATATAGATGACCAGCAATATACAAAGATGCAAACCAAAGACAAGATCTCCTCCTCCACCATAGCAGACCTCTCCTCCATAAGTGCGCTACTCTCAAGTGAGTGAGTGTATGTGTAAAATGAGGAATACACCTCCTTTATTTATACACTACTTCGACTTGTCTTTTACACAAATCATGTAGGCTCGTATTTAACCATTGGGTTAAATACCCCACTACAACGCACTAGGCCGACCCCTCTAGGGTGGTCTAATAACCCTTTGACCCACATAACACATACAGGGCCGACCCCCACTAGGGAATTCTAATAACCCAAGTTACCACATTCCGACAGAGGAATAAACATCTCCGAATATACAATAAGATCTTCACGGAGGAATGAATCATCTCCGAAATAATAAAGTACAAATATAATATTCTTTGAAGTTACAATATCTCAACACCCCCCCTTAACGAGAAGGATATTATAACAGCATCTGCACGAGCAAGGAGTCATCAACGTCATACATGATACATCTATAAATCATTGGAAGCTTTCTCAACATCATTAGTAACTCAAGTAGTTATTGGAACATCTTCCATACTGGAACATCAACATCTTCAG
This sequence comes from Larix kaempferi, assembly GCA_027924585.1. NCBI lineage: Eukaryota > Viridiplantae > Streptophyta > Pinopsida > Pinales > Pinaceae > Larix > Larix kaempferi. The sequence continues at coordinate 365,590 of BSBM01000642.1, read as the reverse complement.
TACTGAGTCTTTATCTTCTGCAGCACTCGAACAGCTACAACAACATCAACATCTAGATACTCACGATCATCAGTATCGTCATCATACGATCATCAACATTTGGATCATCTCGATCTACAGCATCTAGATCATCACAATCTACAGCATCTGGAACATCTCGATCTATAGCATCTGGATCATCACGATCTACAGCATCTTGATCATCTTGATCTACAGCATCTGGATTATCTCGTTCTACAGCATCTGGATCATCACAATCTATAGCATCTGGATCGTCACGATCTACAACATCTGGATCATCTCGATCTACAGCATCTGGATCATCTCGATCTATAGCATCTGGATCATCACAATCTACAGCATCTGGATCATCAGTATTAATATCCACACCAATACAAGTATACACATCATCAATACAAGTATCCTCATCAATACAAGTATATACATCATCAATACAAGTATCCTCATCAATACAAGTATACACATCATCAATACAAGTATCCTCATCAATACAAGTATACACATCATCAATACAAGTATCCTCATCAATATCAATACAAGTATCCTCATCAATCAAGTATGCATAGCAGCATACCCTGCAACACACATGATCATATTATAGGATGATCAATCCCGCTCTCTTTAGGACATAGGTCCATGGATGATACAATCCAGATCAAGTTCCAGGATGATCAATCCTTATCACTTTAAGACAAGTCTCATGTGTAGGGACAATGCAATCCCATCACGTACATTTTGAACCCAGTTCATGGATGATGCAGTCCTCTCATGTACATTTTGAACCCAGTTCATGGACGATGCAGTCCTCACATACATTTTGAACCTAGTTCACAGATGATGTAGTCCTCACACATACCTTTAAGACATGTCTCATGTCTAGGGATGATGCAATCCCATCATGTACATTTTGAACCCAGTTCATGGACGATGCAGTCCTCACATGTACATTTAAGACAAGTCTCATGTCTAGGGATAATGCAATCCCATCACGTACATTTTGTACCCAGTTCATGGACGATGCAGTCCTATCTTCAATTCTCAGAGACATCAGTCTACGAATCAATTATGGGACCTAAGTCTGGGGAAGATACAATCCCCTACTTGTTCATTCAGGACTTCATTATCGGAGACCCAGTCTATGGCTCAATTCTGGGACCTAAGTCCGGGGAAGATACAATCCCCTACCTGTTCATTCAGGACTTCATTATTGGAGACCCAGTCTATGGCTCAATTCTGGGACCTAAGTCCGGGGAAGATACAATCCCCTACCTGTTCATTCAGGACTTCATTATCGCAGACCCAGTCTACGGCTCAATTCTGGGACCAGAGTCCGGGGACGATACAATCCCCCACCTGTTCATTCAGGACTTTATTTTCGGAGACATCATGTCTACGGCTCTCTTTTAGAACATGTGTTCAAGGATGATACAATCCCTCTTCTTTCTTGGAGACATCTATCTACAGCTCACTTTAGGACTGAAATCCAAGGATGATTCAATCCTCACATGTCCATGAAGGACTTCATTCTCGAAGACATTTGTCTACGGCTCTTTTTAGAACGTGTGTTCAAGGATGATGCAATCCCTCTTCTTTCTCGGAGACACCTGTCTACGGCTCCTTTTAGAACATGTGTTCAAGGATGATGCAATCCCTCTTCTTTCTCGGAGACATCTGTCTACGGCTCACTTTAGGACTGAAATCCAAGGATGATTCAATCCTCACATGTCCATGAAGGACTTCATTCTCGAAGACATCTGTCTATGGCTCTCTTTAGGACTGAAGTCCAGGGATGATCCAATCCCCTCATGTCCACCAAGGACTTCATTCTCGAAGACATACATCTACAGCTCTCTTTAGGACTGAAGTCCAGGGATGATACAATCCCCTCATGTCCACCAAGGACTTCATTCTCAAAGACATACGTCTATGACTCTCTATAGGACTAAAGTCCAGGGATGATCCAATCCCCCTTCTTTCTCGGAGACACCTATCTACGGTTCCTTTTAGAACATGTGTTCAAGGATGATGCAATCCCCTTGTCACCTTAGACCTTGTCTAAGGACCATCCACCAACCTCTCTGTCGGCATCACCAATATAGGTATCCACATCATCGACCTCACTGTCAATGCGGGCAATTTCATCATAAGTGATCACATCGCTCCCCCTTTTGAGGAGGGTCCTTTGTCTCGAAAACTTTACTTGAGGTAGAGGTTTGGTTAGTACATCGGATCAGTAGAGGTTTGGTTAGTACATTGTCAACTTGTTACAAATTCAAACTTTAATTCTTTTCTGCACCATATCTTGTATATAGAAATGTCAGATCTCTATGTGCTTTGACTTATCATGGAATACTAGATTCTCTGCCATTTTGGTACAACTCTATTTGTCACATAGGATCACAGTTGGGTCCATTTTTATGTCAAACAATTCTGAAGCCATACCGCTTCACAACTAGCAGAGCAAGCAACCATATATTCCACTTGTGCTGAGAGCCACACTAGATTGCTTCCTGCTAAACCACAAGATCATGGCTAATCCCAGACAATAACATCCTCACGATGTGTTCTTCCTGTCTGATACAATTTCTGCCCAATCAACATCTGTGTAGCCATCTGAAGTCACGATCTCTAAGATAACATAGATCAATGTCTATCGTGTCCTTTAGGTACCTCATCACATGCTTTGCAACTAACAGGTGAACACATCTAGTTTCCACTAGATACTGACTCAAGGTGTTCACAGCAAAGCATATATCTGACCTAGTATTCGTTAGAGACATCAATGACTCAATAATTTTTCTGTACAGAGTTATATTCACTAACTCTGATGAGTCATCTACTAACAACTTCAAGTTGGAATTCATGAGAGTGGCCATTCGAACACATCAAGTCCTTTTAATATTTCTCATCATACTTTCCCTGATTGAGAAAGATTCCTTTTGAGCCTTGCCATACTTCCAGACCTAGGAAGTAATGCATCAATCTGAGATCTTTCATTTTCATTTCTACAGCCATCTTCTTCTTTCTTTTCATGATCTGTTTCTCATTCCTTGTCAGAAAGAGATCATTGTCATACAATAATGGTATGATGGGTTCATCATCCACAACCTTAAGGTAAAGGTTAGGATCAGCTTTACTTCTGGTAAAGCCCAAGCTTTGTCAAGAAGCTGTCAATTGTCCATCATTCACACTCTGCATTGAGTGATCTTCTGCATATCTATCTATGCCATCTCTTGTCAGATGGGTCTACTGATATGAGCCTCAAAATCATTTGAACTCTGTGGTGAGTTCCTTCTTGCATACATGTCATATGTGTATAGAATCCATATTCAACCTTGTAGCAAAGGTTGAGATTCACATCACCCATGGTGATCATTAAGCTCATCAATTGATTATCGATCCTGGGAACCCATACAGAACCTGATTCACACTTCTTCTTTAATTACACCATTAAGAGAATGGTCTTATCTAGCCACTTGGAGCAAAAATCTCATCATGATTCTCTTCCTCTTTCTAAGAGAATCTTCTAGCCACAAGCCTTCTATAGTGTGTTTGATTTGTAAATCTTTTTGTTGAACATCCATCGCTTGTTCAGTGTTCATCATTCTTCATGATCTTTCCTACAAATCAAGATTAAGTATATGATTAGTAATGCTTCATAATCATCAAATCATGTTGACATGATAACCTATTATGCATACAGATATCATTTACATAGTTAAGCAACTGTCTTGACCAATACTTTGGCAGAACACTTTTCCATATCCTGTATGCATACAGTGGCTATCTAGATGCCTTCCATCTCTACCAGAACATACTATTGAGTGTGTGCACAGCTCTCAGCATGTCATAAAAGAGGTTTCATTCTAGACAAGCAACAATGGAATGTTTGTCCAACTTACCAATCATATGCATATCAGTAGTATATTGTTCAATGCTCTATGAATGTTTACACTTGGCATGATATATATTCTAGGAATACAAATATGCATACAAGCAATATCATTTACTATTTGAAATAACAACTCAAATACTTATATTTTATGTTTGTGTGGTTGCCTCCTGCTTGATCTTCTATATGTCTTTTGAACTTCTATTCGTTCTGTACCACTGTGCATGCTCAAGTGTGCACTAGTGTCATCCTCATGATCTCATACACAAACATACATTCATTAGTATATTCTCAATATTATCAAAACATTCTAATTCTAAATAATCTTGAATATGTATAGTCATGATCATTAGTATTCAGGGTTTCAAGGAAGTCTTCTTTTACTCATGCATATTCTTGTTTGATCATAGTACTCTTCTGGTTAATCAAGATAAGAGACATAATATGCATAAACCCTTGATTACTAACTTTATGAATAAGCATAACCAATCATACCAAGTATACTTATATAAGGGATCCTAACACAAGGTAAGATTCTAACTTGACATAGGAAAACATACCTAGATTAGTATACCTGCTTAGTTATGTACAACATACCTAAACAATCTCTTCAATGATTTAGAGATCCTGAGCTAGAACCTGCATGTCTCATAGGTTAAGCATAATATAACAAAGTCATACATACCTCGTAAGTAGAACAAAGATTATGGATGAGTCTTTGTCTTCATGTTGTCATGGTCATGGAACTTGATTTGTCTTTTGTGATGTACCTGTATCTTGTTAGCAGACAACATCAACCTCACACAACACCATAATGCATTAGTACAATCATATAGCCCTAATCAATGAATGTCTTCAATCATTCACATGCATTCTTACTGTTACTAGGGTGATAAGACAATTCTAACATTAATCAAGATTGTACTAATAAATAATATGAAGACAAACACATTATGAACTTAATCAAGAATCAGATTTCAAGACATACCTGAACCTCCTTAAGTCATACCTGTCAATACTTCTTGTAGTCTTCTTATGTAAGGCCTTAGCCTCAACTCCCCCTAAAACTTGATCTGGAGATTGATTAGGGTTTTCTAGATAAACCCTAAAAAATCAATCTTTGACTTTCACACTTCCGAATGGATGGAAGGATGTGTCTTGCTGAGCTGATCAAACTAGCATACTTCAATTTTGAAATCTCCAAAATTTGACCCCTCAAAATTTCCTTCAAAACTTCTGGATCTTCTAGACATGATCCCGAACTAGGGTTTGATGAAGCCCACCCTTCTTCCCAATCAAAAGGTTCGATCCAAGGCTCTAAACTCTTATTTTTTTGAGGAGCTTCTAGCCGTGGTCACAGACTTCAAAAATTCCAACTTTTGCTGAAGCCCTAATTTTCCATCTTTCCGATCAAAATCCTGAACTGGGGTTTGATCAAGCCCGATCTTCTACCCAACCAAAAATTCGATCTTGGTCTCTAAATTTCGATTTTCCTGAGCAGCATTCAGCCGTGGACTCCGATTCCAAAAATTCTAACTTTCTCCGAAACCCTAAATTCCGGAAGCCATGAATGAAGGTGCTCCAAAAAATAATTATGTTTTGATAGAAATATGTACCTGATTGTTTATGCTGTAACTCTGAACTTTTTGCTCCACAGGGTCTGAAAACGTTTTGTGTAGTATCCTGACCTATCATCTTTCCATCCCAACATGTCTTACCTCAATTGGATTTTCTGAGAGAGATTTATGCCAAGTGTCACAACGTGACCTGCTTATGGGATAAAACAGGAGAGCGAACTTGTACGGCATGCCACGTGTCACTGGATCAACTTCAGCCTCTGAAAACATTTCTTGAGATAGTACAGTCTATGTACTAGCTGTCACTTTTTACGAAATTTCATTTGGAGCTTCCTATCCCAAGTTATGACATTTTTTCCAAGGTCACCTGATTTTGACTGAGATCTGGAAGAGGCAGAAACCCTAACTTGCACTGATCATAAATCACAAAGTACAACGAATATGAGGGTGCCCTTTGGACAAAAGGTACCTGGGAATGTTATATACGACTTGTAAACTTTTCAGATCCTGAACCTTCGCATAAATGGATTTATAGTGAAAGTTCCACGATGACTGGTTTTTGCTATGTAAAACCCAAACCTTCAAATTGTCACAAGTGAAGCAAGTGTCGTAAGTGCCATACATTGTCTTCCTTCAGGTTAGCTCTGATACCATGTTAAGGTTTAATATTCTAAGACAGAAAATAGCAGCATTACATTCCATTTCGCAATAATAGCATATACAGGATCACTGAAGAAATAACAAGCACAACATAAACACAAGAGACACAAATTTATCCTGGGAAACCCTCATGAGGTAGAAAGCCCAGCAAATCTTCCTCAATATAGATGACCAGCAATATACAAAGATGCAAACCAAAGACATGATCTCCTCCTCCACCATAGTAGACCTCTCCTCCACAAGTGCGCTACTCTCAAGTGAGTGAGTGTGTGTGTAAAATGAGGAATACACCTCCTCTATTTATACACTACTCCGACTTGTCTTTTACACAAATCATGTAGGCTCGTATTTAAACATTGGGTTAAATACCCCACTACAACTGACTGGGGCTACCCCTCTAGGGTGGTATAATAACCCTTTGACCCACATAACACATACAGGGCCGACCCCCAATAGGGAAGTCTAATAACCCAAGTTACCACATTCCGACGGAGGAATAAACATCTCCGAATATACAATAAGATCTTCACAGAGGAATGAATCATCTCCGGAATAATAAATTACAAATATAATATTCTTTGAAGTTACAATATCTCAACAACATTTGCGTTTCACAAAAACTTTGAGAATTTAGTGGAATCATTATAATTAATTTCAATTTATACAATGTTGGGTATATATTGCATATCTTTTGATTTTGCCACACATCCTCAGGTGTTATAAAATCTGTGAAGATGGTGTACCTTGTCAGAAGGACCAATTTGCAATGTAATGGGAGTTATTGACATTTGTGTTTCACAAAGATTTGAGAATTTAGTGAAATCATTATAATTCATTTCAATTTATACACAGATTTTTGGGCATAAACATGAGATCAAAGCCTCTAATACCATGTAAGGCTCATATGGGTTAAGATGTTTATTAAAGATTATGTTAGGGATACACAATGTTTGGTAGTGCATATATTAATGGCAGTTTCTTACAAATATAACCCCAGCAAGATCAAATCTCATTTTAGAAATATGTGTTTGCAACAATGTTTTCTATTTAGTCTCACTGTCTCCTAATTTGCCATTGATTAGTTTTAGACATTAATTCTTAGAATCTCACCATTGGGATAATTCAACAATAAATGAACTACATTTTGACAAGTTATCAGGCTCACAGTCATATCAAAAGCAATTTGGCCCAAAATCACCACTCAGTGTAGACTCAGCTGAACAAAAATACATAAAATATCAATTTTTAAATTATATCTATCCATCTATCTGTCTATCTATATATATCGTATCATTTTTTGTCAATTGGGTCTATCCCAGTAGGTTGAGTGGAGGAGTATTATCTTCCCCGCATAGGTTCAATTCCAACAAGTGACATGTTGAGATCTTAACATAATGAGTATATAACGCTAATTTCATTAAATTTGGACAAATTAGGCAATTTTTGGACTAACAAAGTGTGAATTTAGGCTTTGAAGGTGTCAATATCAACCTTTCTAAAGTGAAAAAACAAATTCTGAAAGTGGCAATATTGGCTTTAAAAAGTGAGTTTTTCTATTAGAATAGTGTGTTTTTTGACTACTTATGAACCTTAAAATTGCAGTTTTTTGTTATAAAACTATGAATTTCAATTAAAAAGTGTGAATTTCAAATCAAAAAATGCATATTTTGATTTGAAAAGTGTGAATTTCAAAACAAAAAATGGAAATATTAATTTGAAAAGTGTGAATTTAAAATAAAAAAAATGTAGTTTCTGTTCAGGTACACAGGGTACTACCAAAGGACCGAACACCAAGAGCAACCACTTCACACAAATAGATCACAGATCAACACACCGATGTTTTGACGTGGTTTAAACCCTCTTGAGGGAAACAATCCATGGCCCCATCCAAATAGCTTCTACGGGACAATTTATTATGCAAAGAAAGAAAGTTACAAATGAGCTTCTCATAATCGATCAACTAAACAATGACCCTCCATGCTCTTTAAATAAAGATCATGGACCAATCGTGTGTTAAGCCACAAATCAAGGTTAGGTTTGATCTAAGAGAAGTTGTGCCGTCAGATCACTCTATGTTGGGAACATATCTTGACCGTCGGATTAAGTATTTACCAATGCATACTAATGCATAATAAAGAAACACACTATCCCTAATGGATATATTACACAATTTGATCTGAACTAACTCCTAAGTGTCTAAATATCCTAACATCCCCCCTTAAGAACAACTTGGGATAGGATTGAAGGATTTACAAAAGTGACACTATTAGGAGAAGGAAGGAGGCATTAGAGACTATCCCCCCTTAATGACAAGTTCCTAAACTCCTAACATAGATCGAAGTTTAAAAAACTTCACTTCTGTAAGAGACTTGGTGAAGATGTCTGCAACTTGATCATCTATAGGGGAAAAGAGCACTTCAAGAACATGATCATGAACAAGATTTCTGATGAAGTGCATATGTAGCTCAATGTGTTTGCTACATTGATGTAGAATTGGATCTTTGGCAAGCTTGATGGCACTTTGATTGTCGCACCAAAGTGGAGTAGGCTGCTGCTGCTCAAATCCAAACTCTGAAAGGATCTGTCAAAGCCATAAATCTTCTTGACTGGCATTAACTGCTGCTCGATATTCTACCTCTACTGAAGAAAGAGCAAGAGCTTGTTGTTTCTTACAAGCCCAAGTAATAGTTCCAGATCCTAGACTGAAAACATAACCTACAGTAGACTTTCGATCATCAGGATCACTGGCCCAATCTGAATCAGTGAAACCAACCAACAAAGGTTTCCCCCCTATACTGTAATGAATCCCAAACTGAACTGTACCTCGAATATATCGAAGTATTCTTTTAGCTGCTTTCCAGTGACTTTCATGAGGTGTCTACATATAACGGGAAACACAACCAACGGCAAAGGAAAGGTCAGGATGGGAATGAGTCAAGTATAAGAGACTACCAACAAGCTGACGATACAAGGTGGCATCGACTTCAGGTGAAGTACAAGTGGAAGAAAGTTTGACTCCAGACTAGAAGGGAGAAGGGGCTGGTGTACAATCTTCCATGTGAAAGCGACTAAGAAGGTCACAAGCATACTTAGACTGAGAAAGAAAGATTCCTTCTTTGGTTTGCAAGACTTGGAGACTAAGAAAATAATGCAAATGTCCTAAGTATGAAATTTCAAAATTTTGTTTAAGATTGGATTTCACATGGGTTATAAGCTTAGGGTCACTACCAATAAGAATAAGGTCATCAACATATAGAACAAGTATGATGAGCTGGTTTCCTATTTTCTTGGTATAGACATTGGGGTCAGAATGGCATCTAGAAAAACCAGTGTCAAGGAGAAAGTTATCCATTTTGGCATACCAAACTCTAGGAGCCTGCTTAAGGCCATATAAGGATTTCTTAAGGCGGCAGACAAGGCTAGAGTTATTCTGAACATAGCCAGGAGGTTGTTCCATGTAAATTTCCTCCTGTAAATCACCATGTAAGAAGGTAGACTTGACATCCATTTGATGGACTTCCCGGCAGTTGTGTAAGGCTGCAAGGGAAAGAACAAGGAGGATGGAGTTCATTTTTGCGACAGGAGAAAATGTTTCATTGTAGTCAATCCCTTCAAATTGGGAAAAACCTTTGGCAACTAACCTTGCCTTAAGTCTTTCAACACTTCCATCTGATGCATACTTACTTCTGTAGACCCATTTACATCTGACAAGTTTTCATCCTTTTGGAAGAGGTACAAGATCCCATGTATCGTTCGCCATTAAGGAACGATATTCTTCATCCATGGATGCATCCCAATCTAGATTCCCTGAAGCTTCTGCAAAAGTTTCTAGATCATGATTCTCAGAAACTTGAGCCAAAAGAGAAGAGGCTCGTTGAAACTGAGAACGTGTTCGACGTTGATCTCTAGGATCACCGGCAAGATCACCAGCTGCTTCACATGTTGAACGGACCCATCGAGGAAGCAATTGTGCTGGTGCAACTGGAGGAACATGAGCAGGCGGAGGTGGATTTTCATCCTCACTGTCATCATCAGAAACTGGAGTTGGAAACCTGTCAAGGAAGTTGGAAGAAGAAGAAGAAGGCACAAACGCCGAATCAGGCTCGTAGGCCAAAGATGGCACAATCGCCGAGTTAGGCTTGCAGGCCAAGATATTTTCATCAAATTTAACATCTCTTCTAATGATTATATCATGAGAATGTGGTGGAACAAGTCTATAACCTTTTACATCTTCATAATATCCAACAAATATGCACTTTTCACTTTTAGGCTGCAATGCTTTCCATTTTTCATCCGGAATGTGAGCCCATGCTTCACTACCAAACACACAGAAGTGACTTACATCAGGTTTAGTTTTACTCCATGCTTCTTCCGATGTTATACCTTGTAATGCTTTAGTGGGGGTGCGATTAACTATGTAATTTGCACAATTAATGGCTTCAACCCAAAATTGAAGACTTAGTCCCTTAGATTGGATCATACAATTATCTATTTCTTTTAAAGTGCGGTTCTTTTGCTTAACTACATCATTTTGTTGTGGTGTATATGGAACAGTGTGCTGTTGTTGGATGCCTTGTTTAGTGCAGAAAGTAGTGAACTTATTGTTAACATATTCTCCTCCATTGTCAGATCTTAACTTAATAATTTGATGACCAGATTGTTTTTCCACAAGGGCCTTGTAGGCCAAGAACATGTTAAATACTTCACTCTTAAGTTTTAGGAAATAAACCCAAGTGCGTCTGGTGTAATCATCAATGAAAGTTAAGAAATATTTGAAACTAGAAAAGGAAGCAGATGGAAGAGGACCACACAAGTCACTATGCACAAGCTCCAAGGGAACCGAGGCGTGCCAAGAAGCACGTTTGTCAAAACTGTCTTGATGATGTTTTTCGAGTACACAACTGGAGCAAACACCATCCCTGCAAGATACCATCGGAAGACCTGTCACCATATTTTCTTTACATAGTTGTTGCAATGAGCGATAATTTAAGTGACCAAATCGCTCATGCCAAAGTTTGCTCAAGTTATCACTATGAGCAACAAAAAACTGAAGGGAAAGGTGATGACCCAAAGTTGTTAAACTTGTACAACCTAGTAATATCATCAACAATTCTGGTAGCTAGGACCTGTTGAGGATCTTTAAAATCCTTGATTACAACTTGGTGAGGTGTAAAGGTCACAGTTTTACCTTCACCAGATTGAGTGATCTGATAGACTGATAACAAATTGCAGAAAATTCTTGGAACACATAGTACATCACTAAAATGACCATTATCTACTGGAAATGTTCCAGCTCCTACAACACTTAGAGATCTATCATCACCAACAAATATTTGTTTGGTGTTACATTCATGCATAGTAGAAAAGATGGCTTGATCCTTATCCATATGATAAGATGCTCCAGAATCAATGAGCCATTCATTTGAAGTAGAAGAAGAAGATGCATTATAAGAATAACCAGAAGCACAAAGTGCATGTCCATGAGAGGCAGATTCTGAAGGTGAATCTAAGCTGATGTGGTGCTTCTTCATCGTTGCTTCGAAGGCTGCCATCTTCTTAAAACACTTAGATTCATCATGATTATGTTTCCCACAATAGTTGCAATGACGCTCAGTCTTCTTGCCTTTTGGCTTGGATCCTTTGTCATTTTTTAAAGAAGGAGATGACTGAGAGGGCTTTGGACCCTTGTTTGACTTATTATTGTGAAAATTTTGTTTCTTGGGAGGCTTGGAATTTTCTTTCTGTTCAGACAATAACGCTTTCCCAGATGTATCTGCATTGTTGATTATTCCAAGATGAATGAGTTTATCTTGTTCTCTAATCAAGGAATCACAAAAGGATTCAAGACCAGGCTCTTGATAGCTAGCTGCATTCAAGGATGCTTTCATGGAGTAAAATGTAGATACAAAAACAAAATATGTAGGTCCAAGTTTGGAAAGAATATGATAAATGCATTGTTTGTCTTCCCTCTCAATCTTACTTTCTGCACATAAGATTTTAAGATTTTTGTACCTAAATAAATAATCTTGAATGTGTTAATATTTAATATGCTAAGACTGAAAATAGCAGCATTACATTCCATTTCACAATAATAGCATATACAGGATCACTGAAGAAACAACAAGCATAGCATAAACACAAGAGACACAGATTTATCCTGGGAAACCCTCATGGGGTAGAAAACCCAGTAAAGCTTCCTCAATATAGATGACCAGCAATACACAAAGATGCAAACCAAATATATGATCTTCTCCTCCACCATAGCAGACCTCTCCTCCACAAGTGCTCCTTTCTCAAGTGAGTGTATGTATCAAATGAGGAACACACCTCCTCTATTTATACACTACACTAACATGTATTTTACAAAGGTACACGTAGGCTCGTATTTAACCAATGGGTTAAATACCCCACTACAACTGACTGGGCCGACCCCTCTAGGGTGGTCTAATAACCCTTTGACCCACATAACATATACAGGGCCGACCCCCACTAGGGAAGTCTAATAACCCAAGTTACCACATTCCGACGGAGGAATAAACATCTCCGGATATACAATAAGATCTTCATGGAGGAATGAAACATCTCTGGAATAATAAAGTACAAATATAATATTCTTTGAAGTTACAATATCTCAACACTCCCCCTTAACGAGAAGGATATTATAACAACATATGCACGAGCAAGGAGTCATCAACATCATACATGATACATCTATAAATCATTGGAAGCTTTCTCAACATCATCAGTAACTCAAGCAGTTACTGGAACATCGACATCTTCAGTATTGAGTCTTTATCTTCTGTAACACTTGAACAGCTACAACAATATCATCATCTGGATCCTCACGATTATCGTCATCACACGATCATCAGCATCGTCATCTCACGATCATCAGCATCGTCATCGCACGATCATCAGCATCATCATCTCACGATCATCAGCATCGTCATCTCACGATCATCAGCATCATCATCACATGATCATCAGCATCGTCATCACATGATCATCAGCATCGTCATCACACGATCATCAGCATCGTCATCTAGATCATCACGATCAGCAGCATCGTCATCTAGATCATCACGATCAATAACATCATCATCTAGATCATCACGATCAACAACATCATCAATACAAGTATAAATATCATTAATACAAGTATCCTCATCAATACAAGTATACACATCATCAATACAAGTATCCTCATCAATACAAGTATACACATCATCAATACAAGTATCCTCATCAATGCAAGTATACACATCATCAATACAAGTATCCTCATCAATACAAGTATACACATCATCAATACAAGTATACACAATAGCAGCATACCCTGCAACACACAAGATCCAATTACGGGATGATCAATCCCTCTCACTTTAGGACATAGGTCCAAGGATGATACAATCCTGATCCGCTTACGGGATGATCAGTCCCTCTCAGTTTAAGACAACTCTCATTTCCATGGATGATGCAATCCAGATCAACTTATAGGATGATCAATCCTTATCACTTTAAGACACCTCACCATGTCTAGGGATGAGGCAATCCCAATCTATTTACTGGATGATTAGTCCTTATCACTTAAGACATCTCACCATGTCTAGGGACGAGGCAATCCCAATCTATTTACAGGATGATTAGTCCTTATCAGTTTAAGACATCTCACCATGTCTAGGGATGAGGCAATCCCAATCTATTTACAGGATGATTAGTCCACTCAATCTCATTTAGGACTATCCTTCCTTTCAAAATTACTGGATTTACTGTCCAAGGATGATTTAATCCATTCAATTCATTTAGGACTATCCTTCCTTTCAGAATTACTGGATTTACTGTCCAAGGATGATTTAATCCACTCAATTCATTTAGGACTATCCTTCCTTTCGGAATTACTGGATTTACTGTCCAAGGATGATTTAATCCACTCAATTCATTTAGGACTATCCTTCCTTTCTGAATTACTAGATTTACTGTCCAAGGATGATTTAATCCACTCAATTCATTTAGGACTTCCTTTCGGAATTACTGGATTTACTGTCCAAGGATGATTTAATCCACTCAATTCATTTAGGACTATCCTTCCTTTCGGAATTACTGGATTTACTGTCCAAGGATGATTTAATCCACTCAATTCATTTAGGACTATCCTTCCTTTCGGAATTACTGGATTTACTGTCCAAGGATGATTTAATCCACTCAATTCATTTAGGACTATCCTTCCTTTCGGAATTACTGGATTTACTGTCCAAGGATGATTTAATCCACTCAATTCATTTAGGACTATCCTTCCTTTCGGAATTACTGGATTTACTGTCCAAGGATGATTTAATCCAGAACCGTACATTTAGGACCAACGTCCAAGGATGACTTAATCCTCAACCGTACATTTAGGACCTACGTCCAAGGATGACTTAATCCTCAACCGTACATTTAGGACCTACGTCCAAGGATGACTTAATCCTCAACCGTACATTTAGGACCTACGTCCAAGGATGACTTAATCCTCAACCGTACATTTAGGACCTACGTCCAAGGATGACTTAATCCTCCACCGTACATTTAGGACCATGTCCAAGGATGACTTAATCCTCAACCGTACATTTAGGACCTACGTCCAAGGATGACTTAATCCTCAACCGTACATTTAGGACCTACGTCCAAGGATGACTTAATCCTCAACCGTACATTTAGGACTACGTCCAAGGATGAATTAATCCTCCACCGTACATTTAGGACCACGTCCAAGGATGACTTAATCCTCAACCGTACATTTAGGACTACGTCCAAGGATGACTTAATCCTCAACCGTGCACCAGGGACTTCATTCTCGAAGACATACGTCTACGACTCTTCTTTAGGACTGAAGTCCAGGGATGACCCAATCCCCTCACATGTTCACCAAAAACTTCATTCTCGAAGACATACGTCTACGGCTCTTCTTTAGGACTAAAGTCCAGGGATGATCCAATCCCCTCACATGTTCACCAAGAACTTCATTCTCGAAGACATACGTCTACGGCTCTCTTGAGGATGATGCAATCCTATCATGTCCACCAAGGACTTCATTCTCGAAGACATATGTCTACGGCTCTTCTTTAGGACTGAAGTCCATGGATGATCCAATCCCCTCACATGTTCACCAAGAACTTCATTCTCGAAGACATATGTCTACGGCTCTCTTGAGGATGATGCAATCCTATCATGTCCACCAAGGACTTCATTCTCGAAGACATACGTCTACGGTTCTTCTTTAGGACTGAAGTCCAGGGATGATCCAATCCCCTCACATGTTCACCAAGAACTTCATTCTCGAAGACATACGTCTACGGCTCTCTTGAGGATGATGCAATCCTATCATGTCCACCAAGGACTTCATTCTCAAAGACATACGTCTACGGCTCTCTTTAGAACATATGTTCAAGGATGATGCAATCCCCTTGTCACCTTTGACCCTATCTAAGGACCATCCACCAACCTCTCTGTCGGCATCACTAATATAGGTATCCTCATTATCGACCTCACTGTCGATGCAAGCAATCTCATCATGAGTTATCTCATCACTCCCCCTTTCGAGGAGGGTCCTTCTGAACTATATTAAGTTTGTCTCAGAAAACTTTACTTGAGGTAGAGGTTTGGTTAGTACATTGTTACAAATTCAAACTTTTGGTTCCTTTCTGCACCATATCGTCTGTGTATAGAAACAATATTCAACCTTGTAGCAAAGGTTGAGATCCTCATCACCCATGGTGATCATTAAGCTCATCAATTGATTATCGATCCTGGGTACCCATACAGAACCTGATTCACACTTCTTCTTTAATTACACCATTAAGAGAATGGTCTTATCTAGCCACTTGGAGCAAACATCTTATCATGATTCTCTTCCTCTTTCTAAGAGAATTTTCTAGCCACAATCCTTCTATAGTGTGTTTGATTTGTAAATCCTTTTGTTTGAACATCCATCGCTTGTTCAGTGTTCATCATTCATCATGATCTTTCCTACAAATAAAAATTAAGTACATGATTAGTAATACTTCATAATCATCAAATCATATTGACATGATAACCTATTATGCATACAGATATCATTTACATAGTTATGTAGCTATTTTGACCAATACTTTGGCACAGCAATTTCCCATATCTTGTATGCATACAGTGGCTATCTAGATGCCTTCCATCTCTACCAGAACATACTATCGAGAGTGTGCACAGCTCTCAGCATGTCAGCAAAGAGGTTTCATTCTAGACAAGCAACAATGGAATGTTTGTCCAACTTACCAATCATATGCATATTAGTAGTATACTGTTCAATGCTTTATGAATGTTTACACTCAATGTGATATATTCTAGGAATACAAATATGCATACAAGCAATATCATTTACTATTTCTAATAACAACTCAAATACTTATCTTTTATGTTTGTGTGGTTGCCTCCCGCTTGATCTTCTGTATGTCTTCTGAAATTCTATTCATTCTATACCACTGTGCATGCTCAAGTGTACACTAGTGTCATCCTCATGATCTCGTGAGTCTTTGTCTTCATGTTGTCATGGTCATGGAACTTGATTTGTCTTTTGTAATGTACCTGTGTCTTGTTAGCAGACAACATCAACCTCACACAACACCATAATGCATAAGTACAATCATATAGCCCTAATCAATGAATGTCTTTGATCATTCACATCCATTCATATTGTTACTAGGGTGATAAGACAATTAATAACATTAATCAAGATTGTACTAATAAATAACATGAAGACAAACACATTATGAACTTAATCAAGAATCAGATTTCAAGGCATACCTAAACCTCCTTAAGTCATACCTGTCGAGACTTTTTGTAGTCTTCTTATGTAAGGCCTTAGCCTCAACTCCCCCTGAAACTTGATCTGGAGCTTGATTAGGGTTTGCTAGAGAAACCTTAAAAATTCAATCTTTGACTTTCACACTTCTGAATGGATGAAAGGATATGTCTTGCTGAGCTGATCAAATTGGCATACTTCAATTTTGGAATCTCCAAAAATTTGACCCCTCAAAATTGCCTTTGAAACTTCTGGATCTTCTGGACATGACCCCGAACTAGGGTTTGATGAAGCCCACCCTTATGTCCAATCAAAAGGTTCAATCCAAGGCTCTAAACTCTTATTTTTCTGAGGAGCTTCCAGCCGTGGTTACAGACTTCAAAAATTCCAACTTTTGTTGAAGCCCTAATTTTCCATTTTTCTGATCAAAATCCCGAAATAAGGTTTGATCAAGCCCGGTCTTCTACCCAACCAAATTTTTTTATCTTGGTCTCTAAATTTTGATTTTCCTGAGTAGCATTCAGCTGTGGATTCCGATTCCAAAAATTCTAACTTTCTCCGAAACCCTAAATTCCGGAAGCCATGAGTAAAGGTGCTCCAAAAATAATTCTGTTTTGACAGAAATATGCACCTGATTGTTTCTACTATAACTCTGAAATTTTTGCTCCACAGGGTCTAAAACCTTCTTTCTGTAGTAGCCTGACCTGTCATCTTTCCATCCTGATAGGTCTGACCTCAATTGGGTTTTCTGAGAGAGAGTTATGCTAAGTGTCACACCGTGACCTGTTTATGGGATAAAACAGGAGAGCGAACTTGTACGGCATGCCACGTGTCACTGTTTAAACTTCGGCCTCTGAAAACTTTTCTTGAGATAGCTAGACCTGTTATCTTTCCATCCTGAAAGGTCTGACCTCAATTGGACTCTCTGAGAGAGAGTTATGCCAAGTGTCGCAACGTGACCTGTTTATAGGATAAAACAGGAAATCGCACTTGTACGGCGTGCCACGTGTCACTGGTTTACCTTCGGCCTCTGAAAATGTTTTATGAGATAGTACAGTCTGTGTACTACCTGTCACTTTTTACAAAATTTCATTTGGAGCTTCCTATCCCAAGTTATGACCTTTTTGCCAAGGTCACCTGATTTTGACTGAGATCTGGAAGAGGCAGAAACCCTAACTTGTACTGATCATAACTTACAAAGTAAAACGAATCTGAGGATTCCCTTTGGACACAAGGTACCTGGGGATGTTATATGCGACCTGTAAACTTTTCAGGCCCTGAACCTTCGCAAAAATGGATTTATATCGAAAGTGCCACGATGACTGGTTTTTGCTATGTAAAACCCTAACCTTCAAATTGTCGTAAGTAAAGCAAGTGTCGTAAGTGCCATACCTTGCCTTCCTTCAGGTTAGCTCTGATACCATGTTAATATTTAATATGCTAAGACTGAAAATAGCAGCATTACATTCCATTTCACAATAATAGCATATACAGGATCACTAAAGAAACAACAAGCATAGCATAAACACAAGAGACACAGATTTATCCTGGGAAACCCTCATGGGGTAGAAAACCCAGTAAAGCTTCCACAATATAGATGACCAGCAATACACAAAGATGCAAACCAAAGATATGATCTTCTCCTCCACCATAGCAGACCTCTCCTCCACAAGTGCTCCTTTCTCAAGTGAGTGTATGTATCAAATGAGGAACACACCTCCTCTATTTATACACTACACTGACATGTATTTTACAAAGGTATACGTAGGCTCGTATTTAACCAATGGGTTAAATACCCCACTACAACTGACTGGGTCGACCCCTCTAGGGTGGTCTAATAACCCTTTGACCCACATAACATATACAGGGCCGACCCCCACTAGGGAAGTCTAATAACCCGAGTTACCACATTCCGACGGAGGAATAAACATCTCCGGATATACAATAAGATCTTCACGGAGGAATGAAACATCTCTGGAATAATAAAGTACAAATATAATATTCTTTGAAGTTACAATATCTCAACATAATGCATGAAAAGTCACTTGGATTTAAAGAAATCAACTCATTTTCGAGTTGGTGACCTCAAATTTCATTGTGTTTACCAAACACAGATTCCAACTTGTCCCAAGCAGCATTAGGTTCATCAATTCCAGATATGTGGAATCGCAAATCAGTAGAGATTGACATCCCAATCAATCCACAAGCTTCATCACATCTATTTGCCCATTTTATTTTCTTATCATCATCAGTGGATTCTTTTTCTTTTCCTGAGGTAATTCTGAAAAGTCCCCTACTTCATAGAACATCCTCCATATGAGATTTCTATGAGAAATAGTTGGAACTGTTAAGTAAAATATCACAAGGGGCGACCATATTTGTAAATTAATGGCTATAAAAGCAGAAACCCATAGTCTGTATGTGAAGAGCTCGAAAAAATAGGTAGTTTAAAAAAAATGGCACTAAAAACTGACTCTGTATGATGAATTTATGCTTGAACAAAGAACCTATTGAAGATGTCCCCAATAGTGACCTGGCAGCTAGAGAATGTCCAGCAAAAAAAAAGAACCCCCCTCTTCCCAAGATGAACGTTCTGACAATCACTTTACAAGAAAGTTGCTTTAAGTGAACTGCTTTTGTAAAATAAGTGATTTCACTTTTACAATGATATTACTTTTAAATAGTGCAACAATAAAAAAAAACTTAAGTGACTCACGTGTATTTTAATTTTTTTTTATTTAAGTGAGATGCACTTTTACAATAAAATAACTTGAAAATAGAAATTGCATGCACTTTTTCTTTTAAAAGTAACTTCCTAAGACTTGAACTCAAGACCTATTAAGAAATAAAGCAACTTTGAACCAAGTGAGCTAGATTAAAAGGTATGTAAAATATGGGAATGAGTAAAGGTTTTTTTTTTTTTTTTAAACTCTTCTTGCTCGGTTTGCGTGCTTGCCATTTTTTCTGCAAAACACACCACAAATTGAAACAAAAAAAAATTTCCACACTTGTGGAGTTAGATCTCATTAGCTTTCTTGGAAAGTCTACGTTTTCTCTCTGTTTCTGATTTACCGAGATCACGCAAGGTGCACGGCAAAGAGCATACGCAGCCGAGAAAAACCCTTTCCCTTTCTGTTTTTGATTTGCCGAGATTGCTCAAGGTGCACGGCAAAGAGCATACACAGACGGGAAAGCAACAATCCGAACCCAAAAAATCTAACAGTAAAAAAAATAATAAAATATGAGATTTTTTTTCTTTTAAAAACAGAAAATAAAAAATGCGTCACTGTAACATTATACCTTTAGATCTGATGAAATACGCGTTTCTGGAGCAACCGGAAACCGTTTTCGATCAAACAAAAATTATTTCCCAATGAAAACGACGCTCCAGACGCAATGGAACACCTCCCACGGCCTAGAAATGCACATAAATAATATAACTAGAAACCCTTTTGAGTTTCAGCAACAGTAGTTCAAGATCTAGATCATAACCGGAAGCGGCACTTCATAAAAGCTCTGATACCATGTTCGGGTACACAGGGTACTACCAAAAGACCGAAGACCAAGAGCAACCACTTCACACAAACAGATCACAAATCAACACACTGATGTTTTGATGTGGTTTAAACCCTCTTGAGGGAAACACTCCACGGCCCCGGCCAAATAGATTCTACAGGACAATTTATTATGCAAAGAAAGAAAGTTACAAATGAGCTTCTCATAATCGATCAACTAAACAATGACCCTCCATGCTCTTTAAATAGAGATCATAGACCAATCGGGTGTTAAGCCATGGATCAAGGTTAGGTTTGATCTAAGAAAAGTTGAGTCGTCAGATCACTCTATGTCGGGAACATATCGTGACCATCGGATTAAGTATTTACAAATGCATACTAATGCATACTAAAGAAACACACTATCCCTAATGGATATATTACACAATTTGATCTTAACTAACTCCTTAGTGTCTAAATATCCTAACAGTTTCTCATTTGAAAAGTGTGAATTTCGAATAAAAGATGCAATTTTTTATTTGAAAATTGGAATTTTTATTTTTAAATGTTCAAAATTTTAAGGTGAAATTCCAATGTCTAAAATATTCACTCATTGTTTGAATAGCCAGTCAATCGACTAAGTTATAACATATAAAAATGGTTTGTCCCAACTTTTTTTTTCCGACAAGAAGGATCGGTCGCCCCTGCTTTTCGTAGTTAATTGTGAAAACATTTATCCAACAATTCAGATATATTCATAATGGATAACACAAGAAGGGTCACAAACCCTTCTTGCAATGTCGAACTATTATGAAAATAATATTGGGAATACGAAGGGTCGACCGACCTTTCAATTACGAGGAAATTTTAAAAATAGAAAAGATTGGAAGTTTTAACATATAAAAATGGTTTCTTCTGACTTTCGTTTTCCAATAAGAAGGATCGGCCGCCCCTTCTTTTTGTAGTTAATTGTGAAAACCTTTATCCAACAATTCAGCTATATCCATAGTAGAGAACAAAAGAAGGAGCGACTGACCCTTCTTGTAGTGTCAAACTATTATAAAAAGAATATTGGGAATAAGTAGGGTCGGGAGACCCTTCATTTACGAGGGAAATATAACAATAGAACACCTTGGAGAAAGAGCGGCCGCTCTTTGTCTCAGAATATTTCCACTTGCCAATAAACTCTTTGAAGCAAAAAGTCTAAATTTTGTTGTTTAAATGTTGATATCTCGTATCCCAGGGTGACACGTGGAATGATCAGATTGTGACTTTAGACTTTGAAAGTGTGAATATCAACCTTTCTAAAGTGCAAAAACAGGTTCTGAAAGTGGCAATATTGATTTTGAAAACTATTTTTTTCTATTCGAATAGTGTGTTTTCTTACTACTTATGAACCTTAAAATTGCAGTTTTTTGTTATAAAACTATGAATTTCAATTCAAAAGGTGTGAATTTCAACACTTAGCCAAATTTTTGTTCTTAATATGCAAAACATAACAACCTTTTTCTCATTTTGGCAGGCTTGTATTTCACACGTGTGAACTCCAGAGGCAATTCTGATCTTATAAATAGATAGCCAATTCATCACTTAGCATGTGCGCTCAACACTTAGCCAGATTTTTGTTCTTTATATATAAAATACTTTTGTTCTTAATATGTAAAATGTTTTTTTTCTTAATATGTAAAATTCAATGAGTTATATTCAGAAAGATATATTCATCATTTGACCATATTTCTCTATAAAATACTTCTCTATAATTATATTTAAACATATAGATGGATTTATTCAAAGGGCCATGCACAACCATTCATTACAAAAAGGAGAGCCTTGGAGCATAAATAACTTTCCCAATATGGCTCTGTAAATTTAAAAAATTTCAAAATTGATGTAAAAACTCATCCAAGTAGGGATCTCTTAATTATCATTTTGATTGGCTAATATGTGATGACAAGAAATTATACTTTAGGGTTAAAAGGCCCATTTTTCATCCAAATTTCCTCTAATGAATCAAGGAGTAGGGTTCTCCCCCCATGGGGAAACTGGTTCTTCATGAGGAAAGTTCCTCGAGGTATCCATATAATCTTCCAGAGCAGACTTGAGCAAGCGAACACTGGTAAAATTAGTTTGTTGGCCACCTTTTATAATTTGGATGGCTTCACGGAGGCTATGAGCCATCTAGTTCCTCACTTGAATATCGCGAACCAAACGATCCTGACCGCCCAGAAGGGGCTACGATTAATTTCCAGCCCAAGTGGGATTCGTATTAACAGAGAAGGGATACTTCACAGCGTGCTATTTGTGCCTCTATCGGAGCAGGCGTCTCTACTAGGTACTAAGCCCCCCAATTGAAGCTCTATGGGGAAGACTCTTCCAGCTCCATGATCTACTATTGGGACGAGCCTTCTCCCTGAGAGCGACTTCCCCCCCCAGGTTGTGAAGACCCTCCACCCCCGCTGGATACCCTGCAACTATGGGGATCCATGATATACCGATTCAAAAAACTGAACCACTAGAAATCCACCCAGAAGTTCAGCCAACCTTTAAATTGCAGCCCTCTTGAGTCCATTGAGAATATTTATAGGAATTTCTATGGAAAGCAAGGTGGAGAGCTGACTTGACTCACAGAGATTTTCATAATTGTAAATAAGTAACTTTGCATATTTACATTAGTATCATTATATTAGCATTACACAAAAACTATTCTATTTTTTTAAATACAATCATTATTATTTTGTTTTTTTTAATAGAAACATTATTTCTTTTTGTTTTTTTTAAATAGAAACATTCTTTCCTTTTTGTTTTTTTAAATCGAAGCATTATTTCTTTTTTGTTTTTTTTAAATAGAATGAAATATCATAAAATGAATGAAAATTGTTTTTAGTTATTATTATTTTTAATTAAATCCCTTCATGCTAGAAGGGCGATATGAATATATAACCTTCAACTTGAAATTAAGTTCAGCCCTTCAAATTTGATCCCTGTGTCAGTGCCACTAAGTATTATGAATATTAAATCAGAATTCATATGAATATTAGATCAGAATTCATATGTTTATTCTTTGGTTTACCGCATCCAAGTATTCACCAATTTTCTGTTAAAATTGATATTGGATTCATTTATGACCAATGAACAATATTAATGGAGAACACAAGAAAGATCGACTAACCCTTCTTGCAGTGTTCAACTATTATGAAAATAATTTTGGGAATAAGCAGGGTTGGTGGACCCTTCAATTTCGAGGGAATTGTAAAAAAGAACACCGTGGAAGTTATAACATATAAAAATAGTTTGTTTCGACTTCCATTTTCTGACAAGAAGGATCAGTCGCCCCTTCTTTTTGTAGTTAACTATGAAAACCTTTATCCAACAATTCATCTATATCCATAATGGAGAACACAAGAAGGATCGACTGACCCTTCTTGCAGTGTCAAAATCTTATGAAAAGAATATTGGTAATCAGAAGGGTCGAGCGACCCTTCTTGCAGTGTCGAACTAATATGAAAATAATACGGGGAATAAGAAGGGTCAGCCCACCCTTCAATTATGAGGGAATTGTAAAAATAAAACACCTTGGAAGTTATATCATATACAAATGGTTTGTTCGAACTTTAGTTTTATGAAAAGAAGGATTGGCCGCCCCTTCTTTTCATAGTTAATTTTCAATACCTTTATCCATCAATTCAATTATAGCCATAATGGATAATGCAAGAAGGATCGATCGACCCTTCTTGCAGTGTCGAACTATTATGAAAAGAATATTTGGAATAAGAAGGGTCGGCCGACCCTTCATTTAGGAGGGAATTGTAACAATAGAACACCTTGGAGAAAGAGCGACCGCTCTTTCTCTGAGAATTTTTTTACTTGCCAACAAAGTCTTTAAAGCAAAACGTCTATAATTTTTTTTTGTTAAAATGTTGATATCTAATATCCTAGGGTGATATGTGGAACGATCATATTGTGACACGTGGCATATTTGATTTGGCACATTGAGTATAGTGAGGTTACTAATTTTTATTTGATTTGGCACATAGTAGTTTATGTTAATTGAAAAATTAACATGAATTTATTAATTTATGTTAATCATTTGCAGAAATAGATAAATGTTTTAATTAAATAAACAGTGTTCATAAATAATCTGAAGTGAAAATCAATATTCATCAAAGAAATTTGATCAATTAACAAAAGAGGAATGAAGAGAAGGACTGACTGTATTACTTCAAAGTTGCAAAAAATTACAATCTCTGCATCAATCAGAGTGTCTCCAGTCTTCTTTTGCTGATTTTCTCCCCCCCTACCCCATCATTGAGAGCTCTATTGACCCTTCTTGCATTTTAGAGGTAATTGTAAAAATATTCAACCTGTGAAAAATAAAATCGGATCAAGTAGATTCAATGTGTAACACTCAGATTGTGAAACATGGAACGCTCAGATTATGAAATGTTAAATGCTAATATTGTGAAACGTGGAACACTCAGATTATGAAACATGGAATGTGAGCAACATCTGTATATTTTGTTCATGACAAGACATAATGTCGATTGAAGCATGGTGAGATTATTTTCTTCACACGAGTAATATCTACGATTACTCCAGCAAAATCTGTTGTCACTGTAGATGATATCTATGACCAACATCCTGCCATACTGTGATAATTACATTACCCATACGTCCCATCCCGGTCAATCCATCAACTCACTAGCCACTCACTATATATAAGCTAACCATGCCCCATATCACAGCAAACTGAAATCTTCGGGAATCAAAACCATCACATTTTTCTTTACTGCCTCTGTTCTCTGTCCTTTTTTTATGAGAAATGCTTGAGTCTTATGATCTCTCCCCAGTTCTCCTCATGATATATGAGCATTTCGAAATCGGTTCCCTTGAGAATCCTCGCTATACCATGATATATGGGCATTTCAAGCACTGTCGAAGCCCCAATACATGGATTTCTCATTATGTTTTTTGGCACCAATCACATTTTTGTCAATCTTCTTTCTGTGACTCTTCTTTCAATAACCGATTGGTATGCAAGACACTGTCTTGGAAGATTTCTTCTCTAAGAAAACATGTGCTGCTGCGGTCCTCAATGTTAGGATTGTAGCAATCGTCGAATGGTTTTTTAGTACTAGACCATGTTGTCCGCTTCTTTTTCGTGCATGAAGATGTTTCCAAACATGACAACCCATTTCCAGCCAAGGGAGTATCAAGTATCAGCTCGTAGTTCATCATCTTTATGCCTCCAGACACATTTTTAGACATGACAACCCATTTCCATCCAAGGGAGTATCGAGTACCAGCTCATAGTCATCAACGCATGGTT
Organism: Larix kaempferi; assembly: GCA_027924585.1. NCBI lineage: Eukaryota > Viridiplantae > Streptophyta > Pinopsida > Pinales > Pinaceae > Larix > Larix kaempferi. The sequence goes on along the minus strand of BSBM01000642.1, from coordinate 339,807 downwards.
CATCCAACTCCAGTTATTTTCTGATTTCTTCAAGATGAACAAAGGCATTGTTCATGGGGGAGATGTTGGAGGAGGTTAGGTCAACCGCCCCTTCTTTTCGTAGTTAATTGTCAAAACCTTTATCCATCAATTTAGCTATAGCCATAATGGATAATACAAGAAGGATCGATCGACCTTTCTTGTAGTGTCGAACTATTATGAAATGAATATTATGAATAAGAAGGGTCCGCCGACCCTTCATTTAGAAGGGAATTGTAACAATATCACACCTTGGAGAAAGAGCGGCTGCTCTTTCTCTGAGAATTTTTCTTCTTTCCAACAAAGTCTTTAAAGCAAAACATATATAAATTTTGTTGTTAAAATGTTGATATCTAGTATCCTAGGGTGAAACGTGGAACGATCATATTGTGACACGTGGCTTATTTGATTTGGCACATTGAGTATAACGAGGTTAATAATTTTTATTTGATTTGACAAATTGGGTATAGCGAGGTTACTAATGTGGGTTTAACCACAACACAATCAGGAAATGAAAATTCACTGATAGTAGCTTTAATGATTAGGCACATGCAGGATTACCTTGTAGCTGGAATGCTAATTGAAAAATTAACATGAATTTATTAATTTATGTTAATCAAATTTTGGAGAAATAGATCAATGTTTTAATTAAATAAATTCACTTAAAACATAAAAGACACACAGATCATGAGTAAAGACAAATCCAAACTGTAGATCAATGTATGGATTATTGATTGAAAAAATTAAACAATGTTCATAAATAATCTGAAGTGAAAATCAACATTCATCAAAGAAATTTGATCAACTAACAAAAGAGGAATCAAGAGAAGGACTAATTGTATTACTTCAAAGTTGCAAAAAATTACAATCTTTGCATCAATTAGAGTGTCTCTAGTCTTCTTTTGCTTATTTTCTCCCCCCTACCCCATGAGACTTCTACCCTTTAAATAATAATTACAAAAATAGTTACAAAAGATAGACTTCCCATAAAACAGGGATTACAAATCACAACTAAAAGGCATCCTGAGGAGCGACTAATACCAACAATATTTTCACAAAATTCCCAAAATATTTTTATCATATGGTTTTCGGGAAGTATCCCATAACAAACTGTGGAAGATACCGACAATCCACTAGCTATCTGTGACAAAAGTTGAAATATGCTTCTTAGAAGATTCATGATGATCGATAATGTCCTCAAAAACTGAAAAATCGGCCACTTGTCCTTCCTTCAGGGGAATTGGTGGAGTCACAGGCACTTGATTATTTATAAAATCTTGGATGACTGTATCATATCGATCAACATGTTTCTCAATGATATTCCTTATCTTCCTTTGAGGGAGTCGTATATACATGTATTGAATCTCAGAGTCTTCTTTTTCACTACCAGGGTTGTCATCCAAAACATCGGCTTTAAAAGGCGGCGACAGAGGTTCATGATATTGAAGAGGCTGAAGTTCTTTCTTGCCACAAAATCTGAATGAAGATTTGTGACTTTTCTGCATCTTGTTCACAGTATGTAATTGTTAGGAGGAAATCTATGGAAATTGAATAACAAGACTTTTTCTATGGAATATGATGACTAACAAATTACCCATATTGGTATTTGTGTTTAAGAAGAGCAATAAAGATCCCATAATGATTAACTGTAATGAATTGCCATGATTAAAACCTTTCGGTCCGAGAAATGAAATTATCACATCTGTAATGAAATAACATATAGCATGCGCTAACAAAATTTGGATTAAGATGAAGTACAATTTTAATTATATCACGTATGATTTGATGTCAAATCTAAACAACTTATCATTACGGATTAGACGGGTCAATGACTATGACTTCAAATTTGGCCGAAGATGCAAATCACAGTTACGAGCCTAATTGCAATTTTTAAAAATGGTAGAGGGGAAAACGGACAAGCAAAACTTCATTTAAATCACCTAGTGTAATCTCATCCGCAAGATCAAGACAAATCGGTGGTTAGAATTAAACATGTGGGAAGGAAAGGAAGGGTTGCGGGGTTTTATTTCATAAATATATACATTCTTTCCGCAATCCGCAATCTGCAATTGTGGGTGGTAGAAACACAAAGTGCAAAACTATGTTAAGACTCTTCCCGCAATCCGCAATTGCGGGTTGCGGATGTAAAAGAATACAATTATTGAAGAATACTTCTGCATCCACAATCCGCATTGAGGATTGCGGTTGCGGAAAGAAAATGTTTAAAAACCGAAAGGCAATCTTCCGCAATCCGCATTGCGGATTGCAGATTGCGGGTTGCGGAAAGAACCTGACTTTTGGAAAAAATCATTGCTTTCCGCAACTCACAAAAACACTCAAAAAATCCAAGAAAATTTCAAAGGAAAGTATCAACATCAACCTGACTTTGAAAGTGTCAATATCAACCTTTCTAAAGTGCAAAATCAACTTCTGAAAGTGGCAATATTGGCTTTGAAAAGTGTGTTTTTCTATTCGAATAGTGTGTTTCTTGACTACTTATGAACCTTAAAAGTGTGAATTTCAAATAAAAAAATGCAAATTTTGATTTCAAATGTGTGAATTTCAAATAAAAAAATGCAAATTGTGCTTTGAAAAGTGTGAGTTTGAAATAAAAAAATGCAATTTCTCATTTAAAAAGTGTGAATTTCAAATAAAAAAATGCAATTTCTCATTTGAAAAGTGTGAATGTCAGATAAAAAAATGCAATTTTTGATTTGAAATGTGCAATTTTCATTTTTAAACGTTCAAAATTTTAAGGTGAAAAGTCCAATGTCTAAAATATGCAGTCATTGTTTGAATAGCCAGTCAATCGGCTAAGTTATAACATATCAAAATGGTTTGTCCCGACTTTTGTTTTCTGACAAGAAGGATCGGCTGCCCCTTATTTTCGTAGTTAATTATGAAAAAATTTATGTAGCAATTCAGATATATCCACAATGGAGAACAGACAAAGGGTCGACCAACCCTTCTCGCAGTGTCGAACTATTATGAAAATAATATTGGGAATATGACGTGTCGGCCGACCTTTCAATTACGAGAAAATTTTAAAAATAAAACACCTTGGAAGTTTTAACATATACAAATGGTTTCTCCTGACTTTCATTTTCCTAGAAGAAGGATCAGTTGCCCTTCTTTTCATAGTTAATTATGAAAACTTTTATCCAACAATTCAGCTATATCCATAATAGAGAACACAAGAAGGATCGAATGACCCTTCTTGTAGTGTCAAACTATTCTGAAAAGAATATTGGGAATAAGAAGGGTTGACCAACCCTTCATTTACGAGGGAGTTGTAACAATAGAACACCTTGGAGAAAGAGCAGCCGCTCTTTCTCTGATAAAATTTCTACTTGTCAGCAAAGTCTTTGAAGCAAAACTTCTATAAATTTTGCGACACGTGGACCGTTTATATTGTGACACGTGGACCGTTTATATTGTGACACGTGGCATATTTGTTTTGTAAAATTGGTTTAAAGATTGTTTAAACAAATATTGAGGATATTAGTGGTACCATTTAACGAATATTGAGTATAGCGAGGTTACTATAAATAAAACTAAAAAATAGCAAGAGTATTACCGAGCAACTTGTGGGAACTTATACAAAAAAATTGTCTCCAACGGCATGGCCAACACCAAAAAACAGTGTAACTGAGATCATACAAAAAACACCTGCATCCGAGGTTAATATATGGTATACTTGATTGACATAAACAATTTTGTTTCTTAAAAACAATCATGGGACGTAATTGCACAATTTAATATATGGTATACTTGATTCACATGGGTTGAAACTTACGGCAAATAATTACCATTCCCCGTCCAAGACTTTGTTGGTGACAAGACATAAGCATAATGTGGACTAAAGCATGATGAGATTATTCACACGAGTGATACAATCCATCATTTACGACGAATATTATTCAGCTTGGTGCAGGCCATTTAATGCATTGGAAGCAGGCATGTTGGCTATTGGATTTTCAAGGAATTGATTGGAGTGATATGTGTACGGTTACTACAACAATATCTGTAGTTGGATTGGAGTGATACGTGTAAGATTACTCCAGCAAAATATGTACTGGTGAATCCACCATACTATGATAATTACCATTCCCCATCTGTCCCAGAATCCCATTCCATTCAATCCATCAACACAGTGGCCACTCACTATATATAGGCTAACGATGCCCCATATCACAACATGTTAAATTTTCAGAATTTACTTCAATATGATCTAGGATCTTAACTGAGAGAACAACATGTACAGCATATCTACAGCATATCAATCATGGAGACAATAATGCAAGCACACAAGAGACACAAAGATTTACTTGGGGAAAACCATAAAGGTGAAAAACCCCAATAACTTCCTCAGAGATAGATAGAGCAATGATACAACCAACCAATAGAGATAGCAATAACCTAGCAGCAATCCTCCTCCTCCATAAGTGCGCCTCTCCTCCTTGAGAGCATGTGTGAGAAGTGAGTGAGTAAATAGAGTGCCTCCCGCACTCTATTTATACTTGACTTGACTTGCCTTTTTACCTAACTCATGTCGGCTCGAACTTAACCACATAACATAATGCTGAGTGGGCCGACCCCCAATAGGGTGGTCTAATAACCCTTAGCTCCACATGGCCAACCCCCAATAGGGTGGTCTAATAACCCTTCGACCCACATGACTTATACAGGGCCGACCCCAACAAGGTGGTCTAATAACCCATCAAGTATAAGTTACGACACTTACAATATAAATGACGACACTTCCTTATAGAGGAATAATACCATCTCTATAGGAATACAATATACATATATGTGAAATACATTCCGAAGTTACATATACATCAACACTCCCTCTTAACTAGGAAGGTATTTCTCAGCACAGTTCTTCTGGCACAAGTCATCTTCTCTGGATCATCGTCACTGGATAATCGTCATCGAGTCATCATCATCATCGTCACTGCTGCTGCTATCTCAATCAATCTCTGAATCTACTCGTCATAGGAAGTTCTACAGAGCCAGTCCTTTTTCATACTGGATGTAGGCCCACCACCTGCAGGTCTTCGTCATCACTGGCCATACTGTGGAATCCTCAGGACTTATTACGTGCGTCACAAAACCTCGAAAGAGCATCCCAGGATGTTACGGGTACACAACTCCGACCTGTAGGATCTCCCAGGGCGCTATTACATGTGACCCCACCATAAAACCTCGAAAGAGCATCTTAGGATGTTACGGGTACACAACTCCGACCTAAGATCTCCCAGGGCACAAATTACATGTGGTCCACCACAAAACCTAGCAAGAGCATCTCAGGATGTTACGGGTACACAACTCCGACCTGAGATCTCCTAGGGCACAAATTACATGTGGTCATGGCAAAACCTCGCAAGAGCATCTCAGGATGTTACGGGTACACAACTCCGACCTGAAATCTCCCAGGTCCCAAATTACATGCCATAGGACAAAACCTCGCAAGAGCATCTCAGGATTTTACGGGTACACAACTCCGACCTGAGATCTCCCAGGGCACAAATTACATGTCCTCCCAGAGCAATGTCTCGAAAGAGCATCCCAGGCTGTTACGGGTACACAACTCCGACCTATAGGATCTCCCAGACATGCTCATCTGCACAACCTGATCCACGGCCACAGAGTATCAACCTGATACTCACCATACATCATCCTGATGTACTCATGATCATCCTGATCATAATCACTGCAACGTCCTGCTGCAAGTCATCTGGAGCAACATCCTGAAGCTCGTCATCCATGATCGTCATGATCATCAATGCAACATCCTGCTGCATGTCATCTGGAGAAACATCCTGAAGCTCGTCATCCATTATCGTCCTGATCATCAATGCAACATCCTGCTGCATGTCATCTGGAGCAACATCCTGAAGCTCGTCATCTATGATCATCCTGATCATCACTGCAACATCCTGCTGCATGATCTACCTGATCATCAATGCATCTTCCTAATGCATACCAAGTATCATACATGATCCTCCTGATCATCAATGTATCCACCTGATACAAATATATGATACATATCATCATACATGATCCTCCTGATCATCAATGCATCTACCTGATGCATACCAAGTATCTACCTGATACATATCATCATACATGATCCTCCTGATCATCAATGCATCTACCTGATGCATACCAAGTATCTACCTGATACATATCATCATACATGATCCTCCTGATCATCAATGTATCCACCTGATACAAATACAAATACATGATACATATCACCATACATGATCCACCTGATCATACAATGTATCCACCTGATACATATACAGATACATGGTCCAAGCATCCAACATGGTGCATAAACAATACATACACATGATCCAACTGATCATATCCAGCATCCAACATGATGCGTACATACATACATAACATGATCCAACTGATCGTATCCTGCATCCAACATGATGCGTACATACATACATAAAATGATCCAACTGATCATATCCTGCATCCAACATGATGCGTACATACATACATAAAATGATCCAACTGATCATATCCTGCATCCAACATGATGCGTACATACATACATAAAATGATCCAATTGATCATATCCAGCAGAAACTAGAACATCATCCTGATGCTCATCATCCAGCGCTTACATCCACAGCCATGTGAAGGATCCTCCTTCCAACATGCTTGGAATGGATTCAGCAAATGTGTCCGTCACTTCTTCCTCGAAGTGTCCTCGATCTGAATAACGCCAAGCCTCTCTCTGAAGTACTCGAACTTCACCCTGGCTAGTGGCTTCGTCAGCACATCTGCAATCTGCTCGTCCGTCGCAATATACAGGAGCTTCACAGCTCCTCTCTGCACCATATCCCTGATATAGCGATATTTGATCTCTATGTGTTTCGACCTGTCATGAAACACTGGGTTCTCGGACAGCTTCACACAACTCTGGTTATCACAGAAGATACCAGTAGCCTCCAACGGGAGTTCAAATAACTCATACAGTAGCTTCCGTAGCCATACTGCCTCACAACTAGCTGAACAGGCTGCAACATACTCTGCCTCAGCTGTACTCAGTGCTACGCAGGACTGCTTCCTGCTAAACCAAGAGATCACACCTGATCCCATACTGAAGTAACACCCAGATGTGCTCTTCCTGTCTGCAGCACTGCCAGCCCAGTCTGAATCAACATAACCCTGCAGGTTAAACTTTTGATTCGCCTCATACCTGAGCCCATAATCCACTGTACCCTTCAGGTACCTCAGAACATGCTTTATAGCAACCAGGTGAACACTCCTCGGATCCGTCAGGAACTGGCTCAATGTGTTCATAGCAAAGCAAATGTCTGGTCGTCAGGTACATCAAGGACCCAATCATCTGACGATACAGAGAGACATCAACCGGCTCAGATGAAGCATCACATAGAAGCTTCAGATTCGATGCCATCGGTGTGGCCATTGCCTTGCAATCTATCATTCCGAACCTCTTCAAGATTTCTACTGCATACTTCCCTTGTCCAAGGAAGATTCCATCTGCACTCTGCCACACCTCCATGCCAAAAACAAATAGTGCATCATCCCCAATTCTTCATCTCGAACTTGGCAGCAAGCTTCCGCTGCGTGTCGGCAATCAATCTATCTTCACCTGTAACAAACAGGTTATCCTCTTACAAAAGTAGTATCACTGGATTGCCTTCCTCAACCTTGTAGAAAAGGTTGGAACCCGCTTAACTCTTGGTAAAGACCAAAATGGATAGAAAGATGTCTATCCTACCATACCAAGTTCTGCACACATATATGACTACACCATGCTGTCTTGAAATCCATCTGGTGCATCTTCTATTTCATCACTTTTGTATTTCTCAATGCTGCCATCTGCAACATGCTTGATCTGATAGTTCTATTTGGAAGTCATAGCGAACTTCCCTTCATGTCTTGGGATTACATCCCAAACATCATTCTTCATGATCGACGGATCATGGCATTTCATTTCTTCATCCCAGATCCTGGGAACTTCAATATCTTCAATATCTTCAATAGATATCTTTGTTGCTGGAACAAATGTTGTAGTTCTTCTTTTGTAGGAGATGGCATACGATCTTTCCTACACAACAAGTTAAATTGCATGATTAGAAAACATCTCATAGTTTTCAGAACAAATTCTTACACATAAATAAATATGTCATACAGTCATGCAATTATCTTAGCCAATGCTTCAATACAACATTTATCCATATCCCGTAACTTTCTAGATGCCTTCCAATCTCTACCAGAACATTGTTAAGAGTGTGCACAACTCCCAACATGTCAGCAAAGAGGTTTCATTCTAGATAAGTAGCAATGGAATGTTGTACAGTGCCATAGGCTACTTACCCATGCATATTAGTAGTATACTGTTCATTATTGTAATTATTCTAATATGCACAATACATATCCTAAGTCTAAGACCATGAGCATATACATCATTTGAACAATTTTATTTAAACAAACAAATATGTAAGAAATGATAATTAAAATACTTATCTTTGTTTGTTCGTTGGGTGGACTCCCTCTGAGTCTTCGCTTCCTTGCAGGAGCTGCTAGAGTACTAATCTAAAGTAGCTTCTTCTACACCTTTCTGTTGTGGGATGTAGAGAGATGGACAACTCCCTCTGGATATCTGCATCCTTGCATAAACCACTGGAGTGTACTCCCTCTTGATCTTTGCTTCCTGGATTACCTGTTCTTGAATCTCATATTCATCCTTGGTCCCTATGCATGCTTATTAGTATCATGAATGTGTTATCCTTGTGATCTCATATAAAAAACATACATTCATTAGTATACTATTAAAACACAATAATCTCAAGCATGTATAGTCATGATCATCTCAAACAGAAATAATAAGCATTAGCATTCAAGGTTTATGTAGGATTCTTATGGTTAGTCAAATCATAAGAAACATAACATGTCTAAACCTGTAATTACTCAAAGCTATGACTCTTCGGGTTAGTCATATCATCAATCAAGAGAAGAGATATAATATGCATAAAATCATGTGATTATTTCAGCCTATACCTTCATGATTCTTCTGGTTAGTCATATCATCAATTAAGGTAAGAAACATAATATGCATACAACCATGATTATTCAAACCTATGACTTCATGAATAATCATTATCAACAATAGTATAAGATTCTATCCCAAGGTAGGATTCTATCTTGATATAGGAAAAACATACCTGGATTAGCATGCTAGCTATTTATGTCTAACATACCCGCATAATGTCTTCTGGTTCTCTTTAGTGACTTGTGCTAGTAACCTGCATGTCTCATACGTTAACCATTATAAAACCAAGTTATACATACCTCGAGAATGGATTTCTTATGAGATCCATGGCAATGGATGAATCTTTGTCCTCATGTCATCATGATCATATGTTCTTGAACCAGAACATGATTTGTCTTCTTGGTGTACCTTTCATGTTAGTAGACAACATAAAACTCATACAACATCACAATGTGTTAGTACAAACATAAGTTTCATACTCCTAATAAATGAATGACTTCTATCATGCATTCATAATTTTATTAAGGTGATATGATAAGTCTAAAATCAAGATTGTACTAACCGTGATAACATGAAGACAAACATACCATAAACTTAATTATGAACAAATCTCAAAACATACCTTGATGAGTCATACCTGTCGAGATTACTTGTAAACTCTTTATGTAAGGCCTTAGCCTCATCTCCCTCTGAAACAGGAACTTCTTCACTTATGCAAGTGACCAATCCATCTTCTTCTAGGATCAACCCAATCCACTTGATTTGCAAGAACTGGACCTGGAGCTGGATATGGGTTTGTCAGAGAGACCCCAAAAATTCAAACTTTGAATTTCAAACTTCTGAAAGGATAGGAATATGCGCCTTGATGAACTGATCAAACTGGTATATTCAGAATTTGAAGACTGCAAAGTTTTATCCTCAATTTTTCCTTTGAAACTTTTGGATTCACTGGACGTGACCCTAAACTGGGGTTTGATGAAGCCCACTCTTCTGCCCAATCAAAATGTTTGATCCAAAGCTCTAAGCTTCTATTTTTCTGAGGAGCTTCCAGCCGTGGTCACAGATTTCAAAAATTCCCATTTTTATAGAAGCCCTAATTTTCCACTTTTCTGATCAAAGTCCCGAACTAGGGTCTAATCAAGCCCGGCCTTCTACCCAGCCAAAAATTCTGATCTTGGTCTCTAAATTTCTATTTTGATGAGTAGCATCCAGCCGTGGTCTCCGATTACAAAAATTCCAACTTTCTTCAAAGCCCTAAATTCCGGAAGCCATGAATGAAGGTACCAAAAAATAATTCTGTTTTGACAGAAATATGTACCTGATTGTTTCTGGTGTAACTCCAAAATTTTTGATCCACAGGGTCTGAAAAAGTTTTCTGAGATAGCCTGACCTGTTAGCTTTCCATCCTCATAGGTCTGACCTCAATTGGATGTTCTGAGAGAGAGTTATGCCAAATGTCGCAACATGACCTGTTTTGGGAAAATACAGGAGAGAGAACTTGTACGGCGTGCCACGTGTCACTGTTTGACCTTCGGCCTCTGAAAAAGTTTTTTGAGATATCTCGGCCTGTTATCTTTCCATCCTGATAGGTATTACCGCAATTGGATTCTCTGAGAGAGAGATATGCCAAGTGTCGCAACGTGACCTGTTTATGGGATAATATAGGAGAGTGAACTTGTACGGCGTGCCACGTGTCACTGTTTGACCTTCGGCCTCTGAAAAAGTTTTCTGAGATAGCTAGGCCTCTGTACTACCTGTCACTTTTCACGAAATTTCATTTGGAGCTTTCTAGCCCAAGATATGACCTTTTTCCCAAGGTCACCTGATTTTGACTCAGATCTGGAAGAGGCAGAAACCCTATATTGTACAGATCATAAATCACAAAGTACAACGAATTAGAGATTTTCCTTTGGACACAAGATACCTGGAGATCTTAGCTTCGTTCTATAACAATTTCAGATCCGAAAACTTCGCCAAAATGTATTTATAGCGAAAGTGCTACAATGACTGGTTTTTCCTATATCAAGCCCTAGCATCGTAAGTGCAACAAGTGTCATACATGCCATATCATGCCTTCTTTCAGGATAGCTCTGATACCATGTTAAATTTTCAGAATTTACTTCAATATGATCTAGGATCTTAACTGAGAGAACAACATGTACAGCATATCTACAGCATATCAATCATGGAGACAATAATGCAAGCACACAAGAGACACAAAGATTTACTTGGGGAAAACCATAAAGGTGAAAAACCCCAATAACTTCCTCAGAGATAGATAGAGCAATGATACAACCAACCAATAGAGATAGCAATAACCTAGCAGCAATCCTCCTCCTCCATAAGTGCGCCTCTCCTCCTTGAGAGCATGTGTGAGAAGTGAGTGAGTAAATAGAGTGCCTCCCGCACTCTATTTATACTTGACTTGACTTGCCTTTTTACCTAACTCATGTCGGCTCGAACTTAACCACATAACATAATGCTGAGTGGGCCGACCCCCAATAGGGTGGTCTAATAACCCTTAGACCCACATGGACGACCCCCAATAGGGTGGTCTAATAACCCTTCGACCCACATGACTTATACAGGGCCGACCCCAACAAGGTGGTCTAATAACCCATCAAGTATAAGTTACGACACTTACAATATAAATGACGACACTTCCTTATAGAGGAATAATACCATCTCTATAGGAATACAATATACATATATGTGAAATACATTCCGAAGTTACATATACATCAACACAACAAACTGATATGGGGACATATTAAGGAGATTAGCACTATCTAAGTCCCAATACATGGATTTGTCATTATGTTCCTGGATATGCAACGAGGAGGGGACATAGGGAGATTAGCAGTCTTAGAAGCTTTCTTCTCTAAGACAACATGCGTTGTTGCAGTCGTCAACACTTGCAGTAGTCGAGGAATGTTGTTTTAGTACCAGACCATGCTGTCAGCTTATTCTTACTCTTGTTTCAATTCATGAATAGTTTCTCTGTTTTTATTGTGCATGATGATATGTGTGCTCACGCGCTACCCTGGTTGCAATAAAACGATTATTTTTGCATTTGTTCGAAATGGTTTCTTTCTACGACAACGTGATAAACAATTATTTGTTTGCTATGCAGGTAATCGAGAGAGATGCAAGACCACCGTGTCCAGGCTATCTTCAAATCTCTGTGCCTCTAGATCATGCTGTCAGCTTCTTCTTACTCTTGTTTCAATTCAAGAAAATGGTGTAAGAGTCAATGGGGTACTGTTTTACGAGCTTTGACAATGACTCTTTAGTTCGCTTTATTTCCCATTGCCCGCTTCTACAAAAACTTGAGGTAATCTATTGTTATGGACTGCGGAAGCCTATTATCTCGTCTCCCAACATTGCACACTTATGTGTAATGGGATGCTGAAACGGAGGATTTCTCATGCAATTGCGGACCTCAAAATGGAATGTGGAAGTAATTTAATTGGACTGGTAGTTCGTTCGAATTGGAATTCGACCATAATGCACCATTTTCCTGTAGAGAGATTTGTGGAGATAATAGGTAGCCTGAAATCATTGAACAATCTTGATATCCATATTTCGAAGCCTCTTCCTCTTCTCAACTTATTGGAGCAAGTTCCTAACCTTGAAGGACTACATATCCGCAAAAGGTTTTTCTCAGTAAGAAAGAATTTTTGTAGTCATTATTATACACACGTCTAATTTAAGTATTTGCTTATCATTTGCAAAGTATATTTGATTGGTTGAATTACTTTGCTTCCACTAACTACGGTGTTAGGAGCTAACCTGTCTAAGCGGGATGCCCAGACCAACTGTCTGGATATCCCCTGTTATGCTGCACTTGACAATTTAGGAATATTAGTTTCTCTGTTTTTATTGTGCTTGATGATATATGTGCTGACGCGCTACCCTGGCTGCAATAAAACGATTATATTTGCATTTGTTGGAAATGGTTTCTTTTTATGTAAGCGTGATAAATAGTTATTTGTTTGCTATGTAGGTATTCGAGAGAGATGCAATACTATCATGTCTAGGCTATCCGCTTGCTAATCTTTGGGTGTTAAAAGTAGACATGAAGGGAAATGATGGGAGGGAAATCCCATCAGCAGTCTTCGAATGTTGTTTTAGTACGAGACCATGCTGTTAGCTTCTTCTAACTGCGCCAAGTAGAAGGCTTCGAGTACTCTCGAAGTCCCAATACACCATGATATATGGGAAATTCGAGCACTCTCGAAGTCCCAATACATGGATTTCTCATTATGTTCCTTGGCACCAATCACGTTTTCGTCCATCTTCTTTCTGTCACTCTTCCTTCAATAACTAATTGCTATGAAATGAGGAGGGGAGATAGGGAGAAGAAGGAGCAAAAGTAGAAGGCAGGACTATGCTTTCCCTAAGATAACATGCGTTGTTGCGGTCATCAACATTAGGCTTGTAGCAGCCGTTGAATGTTGTTTTAGTACCAGAAGGCTTCTGTCCTCGGGAAGGTGAGAAACTGTGCGAGTGGTTGAATCAACATCTTAAATTACAGAGCATTCTATATCAAAGTTTGTTGATGACTCTCAGATGATGTAGTATCAGACTTAACAGAAAGTAAACTTCTTATCACCATTCTATTTTTAATGTGCATGATGATATGTGTGCTCACGCGCTACACTGGCTGCAATAAAACGATTATTTTCTCATTTGTTGGAAATGATTTCTTCTTACGGCAGCATGATAAACAATTATTTGTTTGCTATGTAGGTATTTGAGAGAGATGAAATACCACTGTGGCTAGGCTATCTTTGAATGTCTGTGCATTCATATCATGCTGTCAGCTTCTTCTAACTGCGCCAAGTAGAAGGTGAGAAACTATCCTAGTGGAGGAGACACAACTCGCCAAAGTTCAACTCATCAATTGAATTCCATGCATCAATGCTCACCTTTGCTCATTGGAAAATGAAACATATCACTTCACTTCAATGAAACAGTGCTCAGGAAGGTGAGAAACTGTGTGAGTGGTTGAATCAACATCTTAAATTACAGAGCATTCTATCGCAAATTTTGTTGAGCGACTCTCGGATGATGTAGTATTAGACTTAACAGACAGTAAACTTGTTATCAGGTCCATCGCACATTTTTTGCACTATTCATCAACAAATAACTAAATCTGGCCTGGAGAGCTTACCAGTCTTTGTAAGAATATTCCCTTTGTAGCTGAAGGTGGGAAATTCATTAGGGTAGGAGGCTTTCTAAAGTTTCTCGAGCCTGTATCCACAAGTAACTAGGCGAAGTTAATGGGGATGGAAATTGGAATCCGTGGATTTCTATGGGATTTTCAACACTTTTTAAAGGTTACCTTATATTACCACCTTGTGCAGGAGGTATGATGTATTCAGGGAATGATTTGTTTTCATTCTTTCAAAGACACTTGTAGCAGTCATCGAATGTTGTTTTAGTATAGTCATTCATGTCTGGAAAGCATAGTCCTTCTGCCTTCAACTTACCGCAGTAAGAAGAAGCAACAACAAGTAGAAGGTAGGACTGTACTTTACAGACATGACGACCCATTAGCATCCAAGGGAGTTTTCGCTACCACCTTTCGGGATGGAGAAAGGTATTGTTCTTGGGGGAGATGTTGGAGGATCTTACGTTGGCCGCCCAACTAGGTCCTCCGTTCAACCACTTCAGAGAACATGTCGAAAGGCATGCATGTGTTGCTTGTTTTTTAAATTATACATGGAATGTGTTGAATATAATTGTATCACTGATGACAAAACTATTCATTAATGAGAGTCTGTAAATTTCCTTCCTTTCTCTGTTAATTGTTATTTGCAGTAAATTATGTCAGTCTGTAAATTTCCTTCTTTTCTCTGTTAATTGTTATTTCTAGTAAATTTTTTCCATTTTGTTATTCTTCATGTTTGGATGAAAGTAATATTAATTCAAAATTCATATGTTTATGCTCTGGTTTACAGCATCTAAGTATTCAACAATTTTTTGCTAAAATTGATATTGGATTCACTTATGACCAATGCCCAACATTAATGGACTGTTTTCTTTTCTTCATTATCAAACTGTAAATTAATACCTTGACTATAAGAATATAACTACCTAGAATATAAAAATAGTTTGTCCCGACTTCTGTTTTCCGACAAGAAGGATCGGCCGCCCATTCTTTTTGTAGTTAACTGTGAAAACCTTTATCCAACAATTCAGCTATATCCATAATGGAGAACACAAGAAGGATCGACCGACCCTTCTTGCAGTGTCGAAATATTATAAAAAGAATATTGATAATAAGAAGGGTCGACCAACCCTTCTTGGAGTGTCGAGCTATTATAAAAATAATATGGGGGATAAGAAGGGTCGGTTGACCCTTCAATTACGAGGGAATTGTAAAAATAAAACACCTTGTAAGTTATATCATATAAAAATGGTTTGTCCCTACTTTCGTTTTACGACAAGAAGGATTGGCTGCCCCTTCTTTTCCTAGTTAATTGTCAAAACCTTTATCCATGAATTCAGATATAGCCATAATGGATAATACAAGAAGGACTGACCGACCCTTCTTGCAATGTCGAACTATTATGAAAAGAATATTCGAAATAAGAAGGGTCTATCGACCCTTCATTTAGGATTGAATTGTAACAATAGAACACCTTGGAGAAAGAGCGGAGAAAGAGCGACTGCTCTTTCTCTGAGAATATTTCCACTTGCCAGCAATTTCTTTATAGCAAAACGTCTTTAAATTTTGTTGTTATAATGTTGATTTCTAGTATCCTATGGTGACACGTGGAAGGATCATATTGTGACACATGGCATATTTGATTTGGCACATTGAGTATAGGGAGGTTACTATTTTTTATTTTATTTGGAACATTGAGTATAGCGAGGTTACTAATGCGGGTTTAACCACAACACAATCAGGAAATGAAAATTCACTCATAGTAGTTTTAAGGATTAGGCACATGCTAGATTACCTTGTAGCTGGAATACTAATTGGAAAATTAACTTGAATTTATTAATTTATGTTACTCATTTGCAGAAATAGATAAATGTTTTAATTAAATAAATTCACTTAAAACATAAACGACACACAGATCATGACTAAAGACAAATCCAAACTGTATATCAATGTATGGATTATTGATTGAAAAAAATTAAACAACGTTCATAAATAATCTAAAGTTAAAATCAAAATTCATCAAAGAAATTTGATCAATTAACAAAAGAGTAATGAAGAGAAGGACTAACTGTATTACTTCAAAGTTGCAAAAAATTACAATCTCTACATCAATTAGAGTGTCTCCAGTTTTCTTTTGCTAATTTTATCTGCCCTACCCCATGAGACCTTTACCCTTTAAATAATAATTACAAAACTAGTTACACAAGATAAACTTCCCATAAAACAGGGATTACAAATCGAAAGATGGAAGTATCCCATAACAAACTGTGGAAGATACCGACTATTAGCACCCGAATTGTACCTTAAGGTTGCAAAAAGGCTCCAAAAACCACTTCAAGAAAGGTAAGCTAGCTTCTTCCTCTCTAGAGAGGGATCTCTCATAGAATTTTAAACAAGACCAGATACATATGAATAAATATTGTAATTGAAATGTTGTTTGGTTGAAAGCAAAGTGAAAAAACTCATTGGACAGTGGAGTCAAAACATACAAATATGATTAAACATGACAGTGCTTTGTAAAGAAAACTAATCAGAGGCAAGATAGCCACTCACTCACAGTCAAAGAGCTTTTGTTTGGTGATTAAAGAATAATATATGAACAAGCCCTCAATATAGAGCATATGATAATGAATTCTATACAGATTTTAGCATAAAATGGTAGTGGATGCTTGAAATGAAAGCAACAGAGCATCATATGTATGAATCCTGTCCCAATAAAACACTTTTCCAAGCATGAAAAAGCATAATAGTATGAATTAAACAGTGAGAGAAACATTCACATAAGAGAAGAAGTAAATAGAATGTAAGACAAATAACACAAAAATATTTGATAGAAAACCTTGCTCGGCCTAGCCAAATTTTATTAAAATATATCTCATAGTGCTTAACACAGGGAATTTACGAGTCCAACAAAAGTTTCCAACCCTTTCTCCTTCTATTACATTGCCTATATAGATGCTCGGATCCTTCAAGCTCGAGCTACCTCAATAGGAATTTGTTACAATGTAGGTGACACCTATTCAAACGGGTTCACCACCCTCAAGAATTAGTTACAACAAAATGACAATGCTGGCAAAACTGGCTGAATTGCCTTTTACAAAATTACTGAGCAGTTTTATCGAAAGACAATAGACTCTAACAAAATAAAAAAAATGCTTCAACGGTTCAATATCATCTTTATCTTCCCATATTTCTCAACGAGCATCCATAGGTCAGCAGCTGGCATCTCTGAGGTGTCCAACTCCTTCATTAAGACTCGGATCTCAGTGTGGTCCCTATAAGAGTAGCTTCATAGATGTGCACTAGCCTCCTTGAACATCATACTTAACTCAAAATACTTTTCCATTTTCTCCACCACTGTCTTCCCTGATAGAAATTGATCCATACAAGCAAAATCTATGAAATCCACTTTACATCCTGCCAATTTCTTCTGATATTCTTCTTCTATGAGCATTGTTCCATCCTCCTCCCAAAAGGGAGGTAACCCTTTCTTGAACAAAGGGTCAAACATGTTTGTGAAATACTTGATCTGCTGTGCCATGACATCTATTTTAGCTTGAATAGCCTTTACCTGCTAGTGCTTGTGCATCACTTTTTTGGCTCCAATGATGATGGAAACCCTATCTCTTACACTAGTTGTCTTAACCTACTCCCCAGATAAGCCATTCAAGAATTCGATGGAATTCTCAGTATACTCTATAGGTTTTTTGTTCAATTTCTCATTTGCTGCTGTCACACTATTATTGGCTAATTTGATCACTGCTTCCTTGTCCAAGACAAAATCAAGGAAGGGCCTCAATTTTCCTACTTCTTCAATCATGCCATCCCAGATGACCTACCTGGCCTCTAGCAAGGAAGTCTGCCCTGTAGCTTGTCTTGCCAACTCATCATATTTACCCTGCAACTCTTGGTGCTTGGCTTCCCAAGCCTCCTTTTCTCTTTCTGCATTATCCTTCAGGGTTTTTAGATTCACATTCTACTTTTTTAATCTTGTTATTTCCACATCTTCCATACTAGCTTCGGCTATAACTCCTACCAAGGAGAAATCACCAGCCTCTATGGATGGTGTGGCCATGCTTTCTACTTCTTTCTCTTTCTCCTGCAGTTTCTTCTCAAGCTCTTCCACTTTGGCCTTTGAGATTTTCTCACTTGCAACCACAATGGATATATCTATCTGCCATTGTTTTTCCTTCTCTTCAAGTTTCAATAGCTTGGCCCTACAATATGTCAAGTCAATCTACAACTTCTCCTCCTTTTCCTCAAGTTATGTTAGCTCAGAGACTGCTACTAACTGGATAGAGGGGATTTTAAACCCCTTTTTTTAGAGATTGGATGATGCTGTCTTTTTCGTTGAGTAGGTTTTGAATGCTGGCTCTTTTATCATCCTGGCCCTCAGTGGCCACTATTTCACTCTGTAATTTCTTGATTCGTGCGTTATGAGCTTTGTTTTCCATCTTTTCCTACTTGAGCTGGCTGGCAACCTTAGTCTTACTGACCTGTACCTTTGATAGCTCCAAAGCTGTCCTCAACAGTTGAGTATAAATAACATCCCCGGTTTCTTTGTGCAATTTTATTACATCTGGGACAAGGATGTCCTGTAAATTCATCCTTAGCTTAGTGGCCTTGCTCTTGGTGGCCAAGGCCAAACTCAGGGTGTTCTGAGCGAGGCTCCTGCTAGTCACTAGAGACACTTCTTTGCTTGAAATTTGCCTTAATTCAGTATATAACATGGACTCCTTTGAGGCTGCCCCTGATTCCACCTTGTATTCATCTATCAACTCATCTCTAGTCTTGATTAAGGCAGTAGGCTCAGTGGCTGCTGGGTTAAACACATACTCTTTGATCTCAAATGCTGGTAGCTTATCCACTTGTTTCTTATTTCCTTTACAATTCCCCACAGGTACTAGATGGGATAGAACTTGTTTCTTTTTTCCATTACCAGTCCCCACATCTAGTAGCTGCTGCTCAGATTCCTCCATTTTCTTCCTCTTTGGGGCTCTCTCAGCTTCCCCTTATGTGTCCATAGAGACACTATCATCTTCCTTGCTGGACTTTATTAAGTTGGTGGCCATAGGCATGGCTGCTTGCACTGATAGGACTAGGTTAGAAGAGCCAGGCACTGGGGGTGTGTTCCCTTGTGTCAAAAGGGAGGATCTCTTAGGTGTGTCTATTTCCATCTAGCTCCTTCCAAGACATTCCAATAAATTTATAGCTTTTGCCATGCCTGGAATTTCGAAATGCACAAAATCCTTCCTGTTGCTTTCCCTCCTCCTGTTGGAAATGATGTGGTGGGGATCATAGTTTAAGGGTGCTTTTGTTTTGAAACCCATCTCCTTTATCTTGCATTCGATGGGTGTAAGAGCTCCTTTGTTTTTTATTAAGAATGGACCTACGGTCAATGGAAACACAATATCAGAGCCCTTTCTATGATCTACAAAGTTCTCAGCTTCTGCCTTCAATTTTTGTCTGATGAATTCTAATGCAAATATTATGGGGGTCAGGAAAACTGGTAGCATGTAGGGAGCATAAGAAAACCCATAAACCCTGATGATTGTGCCATGCTCTGGAAGGAACCAATCTCCGACCCTCTTCTCAAGAGAAAGCTATAGTAACTCCTACATTTCTGGTAAGACTCTAGGAAACCTCTTTTGAAAAATGACGTGATAAACCTCAGACATGAGCTCATCATAGAACTTGGTGTAATCAATGTACATCTCCTGAGTAAGTAGTACCTCAGGCATTTGAAAGTTTTCCTCATTGAATGCCAGGAACATTTTTAGTAAGTAGGACTGAAATATGAAAATGCTTGTTTCTTGGATATCCTTTAGCTTGGAGTGTATACTTTCAGCCAAAAATTCATCAAACCTGAGGCATGCACATTGGGTAGACTGGCTTGGGTCATCTAATTCTAGGGGGTAGGTGCCTAGGAAAAAAAGCAAACTTATTAGAGGTTCTGTGACATACATATCAAAGTCGAGACTTAGGAATTGGCTCATCATGGCAATAACACCTCTGGATTCTTCCGTGAATAGTCTGGCTTCACTTGATAAAGCCTGCTCTTGTATTTGGACAGTAGGATTCACACAGGACCTGTCAAAATTATGTTTTACTTCAACAGGGGATTGTCTAAAAAAATGCATTAGGGCTTCCTCGGTATACCCTATGTTAATTTTTGAGCATTAATTCAACATACTCTAGGATCTTTACTGAGAGAATAACATGTATAGCATATCAAGTATAACAATGCATATCAATCACACCAATCTATCACATGAGACAATAGAAACACAGAGTTTCACTAGGGAAAACCATAAAGGTGAAAAACCCCACAACTTCCTCAAAGATAGAAAGAGCAATGATACAACCCATGTATAAGAGATAGTCTTCTACTAGCAGCTACTCCTCCTCAACTAGTGCACCACTTTTCGAGTGATGTAGGAGTGAATAATGAGATGAATGAATAGAGATCTCCCGCTCTCTATTTATACTTGTTCTGACTTTCCTAATACACTAGCAGGGCCAAATTGTCTAGAATAGTCTATTAACCCATGATTACATTAATCCAGGCCAACCCCACACTTGGTAGTCTAATAACCCATCACAGCAAGTTACGATACTTGCAACACTTGCCAATACAAATGACGACACTTCCGTATAGAGGATAATAACATCCTTATAGGAGTACAATATACATAGGTGAAATACATTTTGAAGTTACATATACATCAATTCTCCCTCTTAACTAGGAAGGTATTTCTCGACACATATTTGCTAGCACAAGTCTTCTTCTCTGGATCATCGTCAGCGAATCATCGTCCTTGAATCATTGTCATCGTCACTGCTGCTGCTATCTCAATCAATATCCAATCTACTCGTCATAGGAAGTTCTACAGAGCCAGTCCTTTTTCACACTGGATGTAGGCCCACCACCTGTAGGTCTTCAACATCATTGGCCATACTATGGAATCCTCAGGACTGATTACATGCATCAACAAAACCTGGAAAGAGCATCCCAGGACTGATTACGAGCTTACTGCTCAACCTATCAGATCTCCCAGGATCTTTTACATGTTGACCTTCACAAAACCTACTTAGAGCATCCCAGGATATTACGAACACACTGCTCTACCTGTCTGGATCTCGATAGAGCATCCTAGGCTGTTACGAGAACACCGCTCTACCTGTCTGGATTTTAAAGGATCTTTTCTATGTGAACTTTCGTAAAACCTACTCAGAGCATCCCAGGATGTTACGAGCACACCTCTCTACCTGTCTGGATCTCGATAGAGCATCCCAGGATGTTACGAGCACACAGCTCTACCTGTCTGTATTTTAAAGGATCTTTTCTATGCGAAACCATAGCAAAACCTACTCAGAGCATCCCAGTGTTAAATTTTGAGCATTAATTCATTACACTCTAGGATCTTTGCTGAGAGAATAACATATACAGTATATTAATGCATGACAATCACAATATGACAAGCATCACAAGAATCAAAAGCATAAGAGACAAGAGACACAGAGTTTCCGTGGGGAAAACCCTAAGGTGAAAAACCCCACAACTTCCTCAGAGATAGAGAGAGCAATGGCTCAACCAAAGTACAACCAAATAACAATGAGATAGTCTCCTAGTAGCAGATGCTCCTCTTCCTCACTAGTGCACCACTTTCTGAGAGAGAGTGAGTTACTTTTGCGAGTGAGTAAAATAGAGATCTCCTATCTCTATTTATACTCACCTTTTTTCCCAGTGACCTAATGGGGCCGACTTGTCTAGTTAGATACATCCACATTATATTATATATAATTCCAGGCCGACCCCACATGGTCGTCTAATAACCCATCAGAAAGTACACACACTTGCAACACTTGTCAATCCACATGACGACACTTCCTTATAAAGGAATAACACATCTCTTATAAGGGTACAATAAATATATATAAAATACACAGATGAAATACATTCCGAAGTTACATATACATCAACACCCAGGATGTTAGGAGCACACCACTCTACCTGTCTGGATCTCGATACAGTATCCCAGGATGTTACGAGCACACTCATCTACCTATCCAGATTTTAAAGGACCTTTTCTATGCTACCTGCACAACCTGTCCATGGCCACAGAGTATCAACTCGATGCTCACCATACATCATCCTGATGTACATGATCACATGATCAACCTGATCATCATCATAGCATCAACCTTATGCATATCATCTAGAGCAACATCCTGAAGGTCGTCATCTGTGATCATCCTGATCACCATCACAACATCATCCTGATGCATATCATCTGGAGAAACATCCTAAAGCTCGTCATCTGTGATCATCTTGATCAAATAATATATCCATCTGATGCATACAAGGTATCTACCTGATCATACAATGCATCCACCTAATACATACACAAGTACATGATCTACCTGATCATACAATGCATCCACCTTATACATACATAAGTACATGATCTACCTGATCATACAATGTATCCACCTGGTACATAATTACATGATCCACCTCATCATATCAAGCATCCAACATGATGCATACACAAATATATCAAGCATCCAGCATGATGCATATACAAATATATCAAGCATCCAACATGATGCATATACAAATACATGATCAAACTGATCAAAGCATCGAACTGATGCAAATATAGAGCAGTAACTAGAGCATCATCCTGATACTCATCATCCAACGCTTACATCCACATCCATGGGAAGGATCCTCCTCTCACCATGGTTGGAATGGCTCCTACAAATGTGTCCATCACTTCTTCCTCGAAGTGTCGTCAATCTGAAGAACACCAAGCCTCTCCCTGAAGTACTCAAACTTCACTTTGGCTAGTGGTTTCGTCAACACATCTGCAACCTGCTTATCCGTCGCAACATACAGGAGCTTCACTACTCCTCTCTGCACCATATCCTTGAGATAGTGATATTTGATCTCAATGTGCTTCGACCTGTTGTGGAACACTGGGTTCTCATATAACTTCACACAACTCGGGTTATCATAAAAGATACCAGTAGCCTCCAGTGGGAGATCAAATAACTCAGACAGTAGCTTCCGGAGCCATATTGCCTCACAACTAGCCGAACATGTTGCAACATACTATGCCTTGGTTGTACTCAATGCTACGAAGGATTGCTTCCTGCTAAACCAAGATATCACACTCGATCCCATACTGAAGCAGCACCCAGATGTGCTCTTCCTATCTGCAGCATTGCCTGCCAAGTCAGAATCAACATAACCCTACAGGTTAAACTTTTGATTCGCATCATACTTGATCCCATAATCAATTGTACCCTTCATGTACCTCAGAATATGCTTTACAGCAACCAGGTGAACACCTCTGGTATCTGTCAAGAACTGGCTCAATGTGTTCACTGCAAAGCAAATATCTAGTCTAGTGTTTGTGAGGTACATCAAGGACCCAATAATTTGACGATACACAGTGACATCAACTGGATCAGATGAAGCATCACACAGAAGCTTCAGGTTCGATGCCATAGGTGTGGCCATGGCCTTGCAGTCCATCATCCTGAACCTCTTTAGGATCTCTACTGCATACTTCCCTTGTCCAAGGAATATCCCATCTGCACTCTGCAACACCTCCATGCCTAGAAAATAGTGCATCATCCCCAAGTCCTTCATCTCAAACTTGGTAGCAAGCTTCCTCTTGGTATTAGCAATCAGTCAATCCTCACCTGTAACACACAGGTCATCCACATACATAAGTAGTATCATAGGATTGCCTTCCTCAACCTTGTAGTAAAGGTTGGAATCTGCTTTACTCTTGGTAAATCCCAAACTGGATAGAAAGCTATCTATCCTACAATACCAAGTCCTAGGAGCTTGCTTCAAGCCATACAAGGCTTTCTTCAATCTGCACACATATGACTCTCTATTATGTGTCTCAAAACCAAGTGGCTGCTCCACATACACTTCCTCCTCGACTACACCATTCGGGAAAGCTGTCTTGACATCCATCTGGTGTATCTTCCATTTCATCATTGCAGCCAGGGCAAGTACTGATCTGATGGAAGTGTACCTGGCTACAGGAGCAAAAGACTCTTCATAGTCTATCCCCTCTTTCTGGGAGAAGCCACGAGCTACAAATATCGCTTTGTATTTCTCTATGCTGCCATCTGCAGCATGCTTGATCTTGTAGATCCATTTGGAATTCACAACCGACTTCCCTTCAGGTCTTGGGACTACATCCCAAACATCATTCTTCATGATCGACTGGTATTCCTCAACCATAGCATCCTTCCATTCTTTATTTTTTTCGCTGCTTCTTCATAACTGGAAGGTTCTTTGTTCATAATATCATAGAGTAAGGAAACATAACTGGTATGTGATCTAGTCCTCTTCCTTTCTCTGTGTTCTTCTTCTGGAATGCCATATCTTTCTCCATCTTGAATGAGCTCTCTAGCCCATGCAAGCTTCCTCTTGTGAGAGTTCTTCTCGTGGGGTGGATCTACAGGTATTTGTGGATCTTCAACTTCACGATCTGCTTCTGGAATTGCTTCATTCATGGTGGTGTCTTGAAATCTGGTTTCCTTTGTTTCTTCATGATCTTCAACAGGTGCCTTTCTTGACTTGATGAAAGCTGAGTCTTCATCAAATCTTACATCCCTGCTGACATCAATCTTCTTGAACCCTGGAAATTATATTCTGTAAGATTTTGAGCTTTCACTGTACCCCAAAAAGATGCCCTTCTTTCCTGAGGATCTAACTTTGTCCTATTTTCCTTTGGAACATGTGTATATACTGGACAACCAAATATTCTGAGATGGCTAACTTCAGGTTTCTTACCAGAGAATGCCTCTTCTGGTGTCTTGTTGTCCAAAATCTTGTGAGGTGTTCTGTTCTACACATATACAGTTGTCCTAGGTGCTTCTACCCATAGATGCATAGGAAGATCCAGGTCATGTAGCATTGCCCATGCTGCTTCCATGATTGTTCTATTCTTCCTTTCTGTAACTCCATTTTTTTGTGGATTGTAGGGAGCAGTCAACTCCCTCTTAATTCCTGAATCTCTGTATAGCTTCTTGAAATCACCTGAAGTGAATTCTCTGCCATTGTCGGATCTAAATGTCTTGATCTTCTTATCAGTTTGATTTTCCATCCAAGGTTTTGAATTCCTTGAACTTATCAAACACTTCATCTTTATTCTTCAAGAAATAAACCCAAGTCTTCCTAGAGAAATCATCAATGAAAGAGACATAGTATACATACCAACTCAGAGAACTAGATGACATTAGACCACATACATCAGAGTGGATAATCTCCAATATTCCTTTTTCTTTGCTTTCACTACTTGGAAATGCCTTCTTAATGTTCTTTCCTTTTGCACATCCTTTGCAAACACCTTCATGCTTTGTTTTGATTTCAGGAAGACCTTGTACAACTTTGCTTGCAATTGGTAGTGCTCTATAGTGCACATGTGCAAGCCTTCTATGTTAAAGTTCAATTGGCCCCATGGATTCATGTAACATGGCATGTTCAGGTTTTCCCTTCAATTTGTACAATCCTCCCTCTTGCTCTCCAATCACTACTGCATCATCTATAGTTTTACCCTTTGGCCACATTAGGACTTGGCCATCTACAAATGCAACCTTCATGCCTTTTGCATCCAATGCAGATATGGACAGTAGGTTCTTTTTGAGCCCAGGTACAGATAGAACATCTTTCATCTTCAAGGATTTCCCAGAGTCTAGGCTGTAGGAAGCTTCACCACTTCCCTTGATAGGATATTGATAGTCATCCCCAAGTTTCACTTTATGGGGTGACTCATGTTCAGATAGATTTGCAAAAGATTCTTTAAACCCAGTCATGTGTTTGGAAGCCCCACTATCAATAAGCCAATCATTACATCCATGAGAGATAGTACTTGTGAGAGCAGAGATTAGAACATATTCATCTTCACTTGATGAAGCATCACTTTCTGCCCTAGCCTTCTTCTTGGGAGGTTCATCATCCTCAGCAGCATGAGCATGAAACCTCTTCTTGTTGTACCTCTTCTTCTTGTTGAATTTGTTGTTGTTACCTTTCTTCTTCTTGGGACAATTTGAAGCAAAGTGTCCTACTTCATTGCAATCAAAACATCGAACATGAGATAGATCTTTCTTCTTGTGATGAGAGTGAGAATGATTCTTGTTATGAGATCTCTCCCTCTTAAACTTGCTTGCCTTGGTGTGTGTTGTGAGAGCTTGATCTTCATTCCCCATCTTTTCTTCTCGGGCCACAAGCCTTTCTTCTTCTTGTGAGTATTCCTCCCATAGTCTACTAAATGAGATCAACTTCCTCCTTGCATAGATTCCTTGGATGAAGGAGTCCCATGACCTAGGTAGGCCATTCAATGTGGTCATGAAGACTTCACCATTGTCCACTACTTCATCCACAGATTCAAGTTATCCTTGATCTGAGAGACCTTAGAGAAATAAGATTGAATGGTCTCTCCATTCTGAATCTTTACCCCTTTCAATTGGTTCCGCATAGTCATCTTCCGATTTATGTTCTTCCCTTCAAATAGCTTCGTTAGGGAATCAAACATCTCCTTAGGTGTCTTTAGAGATGACACATGTGGTATGAGATGGTCTTTGATAGAATAATAAATGATCCTCTTTTCCTTGACCAAGTTCTTCTTATGTAAGGCTTTAGCCTCTTCTTCCTCTGGGACAGGGACCTCGGAACTTATGTAGGTGTCCAATTCACTTTCTTCCATGATTAACCCAATCCCATACTTCCATGCTCGAAGTTTATCAGCCCCTTCAAGCTTATCCTCAATCTTGGTGTGGTGAGACATCTTAAAGAGTAATTCAAATGGAAATAGAAAAGATTTAGGTCTTACCACTTGATTTGCAGAAATATGGATCTGGTGTTGGATTAGGGTTGGTGAGAGAAACCCTAAAAATTCAAAACATGAATTTCAACTTTCTGAAAGGATAAAAAGATGCACCTTGATGATTTGATCATCTTGGTATATTCAGAATTTGAAATCTGCAAAGTTTCACCCTTCATAAATGCCTTTTAGTCTTCCCAGATTCACTAGGGAGGACCCTGAATTAGGGTTTGAGTTTCCCAGAGCTTCACCCAACCAAAAATCTCGATCCAAAGCTCTAAACTTTGATTTTTCCAAGGATCTTCTATCTATGTCCTTAGATTTCAGAAATTCCTATTTTTGTGGAAACCCTATTTTTTAGGGCCAAAAATGAAAGTGCCCATAATTGAATTCTGATTGGACAGAAAGATTCTCCTTGATGAGTAGAGTCAATCTACCTTGTTTCTTTTCCAAAATTTGTGGAGAGAAACCCAATAAACAAGAAACCCTGGTTTCTACCACTGCACAATGTCTTCTTCTCAAGTTAGCTCTGATACCATGTTATTTTTTTAGCATTAATTCAACATACTATAGGATCTTTACTGAGAGAATAACATGTACAACGTATCAAGTATAACAATGCATATCAATCACACCAAGCAATCACATGAGACAATAGACACACATATTTTCACTAGGGAAAACCATAAAGGTGAAAAACCCCACAACTTCCTCAGAGATAGAAAGAGCAATGATACAACTCTTCTACTAGAAGCTAATCCTCCTCCTCAACTAGTGCGCCACTTTTCGAGTGATGTAGGAGTGAATAATGAGATGAACAAATAGAGATCTCTCGCTTTCTATTTATACTTGTTATGACTTTCCTAATACACTAGTAGGGCCAAATTCTCTAGAAGAGCCTAATAACCCATGGTTACATTAATCTGGGCCGACCCAACACTTGGTGGTCTAATAACCCATCACAAGAAGTTATGACACTTGCTACACTTGTCAATACAAATGACGACACTTCTGTATAGAGGAATAATAACATCTCTATAGGAGTACAATATACATAGGTGAAATACATTCCAAAGTTAGATATACATCAATACCCTATAGCTTTCTGGAAAAATTCTTTTGGGACGAAGAGGGTTTTTCTAAAGGTTTGGGGATCGATTTTTCAAAGGATTTTGGACTTGGCAGTGTAGTTAGAGGCACACCATTCAACAAATTCCGGAAAAGAAGGGGTTTGGCTGACTGTAAATAGATGGAAATAGGACTGGTGTACCTGGTGCACATCTATACCTCGCTCCCTAACCAGTTTCAGCTTATTTTTTTATAGTTTCCATGGGGTCATCGGTCATCATAGTGTCGTAGACCTCTACGTCTCTGTCTATCAACACTATTTCTATGCTTTGAAGCTCAAAACCAGGGGGTTCTCTGTCACTTAATTCAGCCATTAAATAGTTTATTGTAGAGCATAGAACCTACCTGGTTTGTTGAAGGTTGGATTGGGGCCCTGGTTTACCTGTCTGTTTCTGCATAGCTTGCTCTTGTCCCTTTTCGACGCAAAATAGGATAGATGGAATCCAACTCTCTGTGCAGGTGAGTTTTTTCTATTATTTATCCTTTTCTATCACCCCTGCATCTCCTATTGCGTGGAAGCTTACCTGGATGTCTATTTTCCTGATCCATTTTGGGCTGTGATCACCGCTACTTTCTAATCCCACCACATGTTTCCTTTTCTGCCAGTTAAAACCATGGAAAGTCGCCCACCATTTATCTGGATCTTGCATGAATCCTGGCCGTCAAACGGTGTGACTTTTGCCAACTTCATGGATTTGGATTCCATTGATGTTTCATGCAAGTTAGATCCGCAATCAAAACCTCGTCCATAGATCTCGGCCTCATCAGATCTGCGCTGTCCAAACTCACGGGCCTCTACCAAATGTTTGCGGATCTGAAAATTTGTTTGCTCTACGCATCTCATATCGGAGAAGTAATTCCTGACCATCGATCTGCTCCATTGGTCGTTGATCTGCTCCTTAAGATGCTTGTGGGCTAAACCTCCCACTTTCATCCAAGACAAAGCTAGTGCTAACACCAACACGCTAAACGGGCAAGCTAAACTTCATTTAAATCACCCAGTGTAATCTCATCCATAGGATCAAGACAAATCGACGGTTAAAACGTAAACATGCGGGAAGGAAAAGAAGGGTTGCGGGGTTTTATTACATAAATATATACATTCTTTCCGCAATCCACAATTGCGGGTTCCAGGTTGCGGAAACTCAAAGTGCAAAAATATTTGAAGACTCTTCCCACAATCCGCAATTGCGGGTTGCGGGTTACAGATGTAGAAGACCACGATTTTAATTTTTAAATGTTCAAAATTTTAGAGGTGAAAAGTCGAGTGTCTAAAATATTCACTCATTGTGTGAATAGCTAGTCAACCAGCTAAGTTATAACATATAAAAATCATTTTTCCGGATTTATGTTTTCCGACAAGAAGGATCGGCCGCCCCTTCTTTTCATTGTTAATTGTGAAAACTATTATGAAAAACATATTGGGAATAAGAAGGGTCGGACGACCCTTCATTTACGAGGGAATCATAATAATAGAATGCCTTTTGGAAAGAGTGGCCGCTCTTTCTCTAAGAATATTTTCACTTGCTAGCAACGTCTTTGAAGCAAAATGTCTATAAAGTATGTTGTTTAAATGTTGATATCTAATATCCCAGGGTGACACGTGGAACGATCATATTGTGACACGTGGCATATTTGATTTGGCACATTGAACATTAGAAATATAGCTTAATTATAGTATTGGCTCGTATAGAATATGTTATCCTATGAGCACCACTGAATTTGGCACTTTGAGTATAGCGGATCATATTTTAGTATTTAGGTAGTTACTCTGAGGATAATTACTAGATTTTAAGTGCAGTGGATAAACCACTTCTAAAGGACAATTATTCTTAAGCACAATTAAATAGTAATTAATGTGTTAATTACAACACTTAACGACAATAAGTGCGCAAATGACGACAGTGGATCAGAAATCCAATTTTTTAATAGATAGCCATCAATTATCAATCCCAACATGCCGTCAGGGTCAAGATCACTGCCAACGTACAAACTATTTTAAATCACGGAAAAGATCAATGGTCCCATGTCCATTCCGCATCCCCAACATGCGCGCTATGATAGAGGGATGGGTGGTTGCGGAATCTGAAACCGCTTTCTGCATGGAAGCACCACATGATTTCACAAGTTGGAAGGGAGGTAAGGAAATCAACCTTCCTCCATTTGCGAAACCACCTTCTCCCATGCAACTACTCCATGTATGGACTCCTAGCCACATGTCTCCATCATAGATCAATGTATTAATTGTGAGGCCATCCATGAGACGTCAAGTTGCTGGGCTCTTTAATTTCCCTGCCCCAGACGTCACCTCATCCTACGTGGAAACAATTCACATGGATCTCCGACATGTGAAGATCAGGCTACCAAGTTCATGCTATTATGTTCTATCATGGCCCTCCACACTGCGCATTTGCACTCACCTGGTTTTGCTCTAGGCTCCTCGTGCTCCATTTCTCCTCATGCTCTTGCTTACTTGCACCTGTAACATATTCTCATTGGCTCCCATGGGTAGGACAAAGGTGATGCGGGAACATCGGGACCTAGGCAATTCAGTCGAAGTTGATCGACCAAAGGAAGCCGACCAGTGGGAGTGCCGACGACCACTGGTGCGGAGAGATGGTTGACTTGTCAAAGTTAACAAATCGAGCAGAAGCAGTCGGGGTGCGGCCTACTGAAGAAACAATAGATGTCGTGAGAGGTCGAGGATTGATAGGAGATGGTCGACAAATGACAAGCAATGTAAGAGGTTGGGTAGTCGACAAGTGGTCGAACTATGGCACAATAGGGCTGGAGAAGGCAAGTGTAATGAGGAAAGGAGTGAACTGACAGGACAGTCGAGATGTGACTGACTGTTGTTGAAGGGTCGAAAGGACATAAAAGTCAAGGGACTGTACCAGTAGCCGTTCAGGGTTGTTGAGGAATTTATGACAGTTATTGTAAGTTGGTGAAGGACATGACATAGGACGTCATGGATAGAGGCTATGTAGCATGACTAGAAGCTAACAATGCAAGTTCGCAGGATTTGGACATGATCAACGAACGAAAGGGAACGTGTGTCTCGGGATTGTGATAATCTTGGAAACAACACCCGCAGAGTAGAACATGAAGAAAAGGTCTTCAGTCTTGGGGACAAGGGGGACAAGGGGAGAGCAGAAGAAGAAAACAGAGCAGAGTGCAGAGCCGAAAGTGTTGTGAAGAGTCACACTGGCTAAGTGCAGTGTTGAGATCGAACCATAGATCAGAGTTCTGTGGTGAACTAGGAGAGGGTGAGGTCGACACACAGGGAGAACACACCATAGTTACTTCTAAGTTGTAACGGCTGAAGCCGATTGTAGTTAGTTATTTTCTTACAGTTATTTTACATTGTAACAGATTTCAGAGAAGTAATATAAGCCACTTCTGGCATCTTGTTCTACACCTTGTTTGTGTGAGCATTGTGGATTGTGTTGTGTGTATTGTTAAGCAAGAAAGTATCCTGTAGGGTGACTTGCATCAATTGGTATCAGAGCTTGGCAGTGAGTCCGGTTGGAGAAGAAGACTATACCAACCTGACTTGCATCAGTTGGTATCAGATCCCGGAAGCGAGTCCGGTTGGAGATGAAGACTATACCAACCTGACTTGCGTCAGTTGGTATCAGGTCCAAAAGGTGTGAAAATTTTCAGTAGAGGTTGAAAATGGCTCATAGAGGCGTTAATGTTCGAGGACGAAGAGCGCGTGGTGCAGCAGCCATCACAGTAGATCGTGAGATATTCGACGAATGAATCCGAACGATGCGGACTTTGACAAATGAAGTTGTAGTGATCAAAGAAAACCAGAGGCATGGTTGCATTCTTGAAACGCTAGACCACAGCGACGAGGAAGTCGAGGAAGTGGAAGCTCGGGAAGCTGCAGCAGAAGAACCAGAGGAAAAACTCATCAAGCTTCTGACAAAAATGAGAGGTAGGGCGAAGATAGATGTGCGTACGTACTTAGGAAGCTTGGACCCAGAAGACTTGATCGACTGGTTCAAAGAGATGGAGAAATATTTTGATGTAGAGTAGATCGAGGATCCTAAACGGGTTAAGACTACATGTCTAAGGTTGAAGGGTCATGCCTCATTGTGGTGGGATAATGTACAGGCTGATAGACTCAAGAAAGGCAAGGAGAAAATTAAATCTTGGGACAGGATGGTTGCCAAGTTGAAGGGGAAGTTCTTGCCAAATGACTATGTAATTTCCTTGTTCTGAAAGCTACAAAACTTTCGACAAAAAGAGATGACTGTGAAAGAGTACATGGAGGAGTTCTACTGATTATCGATTCGGTTAGCACAAACTGATGAAGGAGAAGAAGTTGTCGCCAGATATGTAAACGGATTGAAATATGTTGTTCAGGATGAACTCAGCATGCTGAGATTCAGAGCAGTCGGTAAAGCCTATCAGTTAGCTCTGAAGGAGGAAGAGAAACTGTCAAGAATTTTCGCAGTGACCAGAGGTAGGATGACTGGTCGGGGTGGAAAGAGTGTATCCATGAAAGGTCAAGGTAGCGGCTACAAGAAAGAAGGTGTCGAAGATAGTCGACGCACAGAAGGGACATCGACAAAAGAAAGAGCACAAGAGAACCAATGCGATGGTCGTGAGAACCGTGGTCGAGGCGCGTATGGTTAAAGTGGTCCATCCGATAAGAAGGGAGCTAACATACCAACCATAATCTGTTACAATTGTCGAGGAACAGGTCACAAGGCATATGAATGCCCAGAAAACCTACATGATGTAGAAGAGTCGAAACCCAGACGTCGAAAGGATGAGCAAGTCGACGAGAGGGAAGAATCGACATCAGATAGCAGTGGAGGTGAGAAAAAGAAGAACCGGAATCTGATGGTTTAGAGAGCTTTGATCCAGGAAGATCAACGCAACCTAATGGAACCAGCACAATGGAAGGCGATCTTCAAACAAATGTGTGGATCGAAGAATGGCGTTGCAAGACCATAGTTGACGATGGGAGTATAGAGAATATTGTGTCGACAAAATTTATCGACAAGATTGGGTTGAAGGGTCGAGAACACGCACACCCTTACAAGATCTCATGGTTACAGAAAGGACACCATGTTAAGTTGACCAAATAGTGCCTGATCAACTTCAGAGTTGAAGGATTGGAGGATAGCGTATTGTGAGATGTAGTTCCCATGGATGGATGCCATCTGTTGTTAGGGAGACCATGGCAATATGGTCGTAAGATGATCTATGACGGTCGGGCTAACACAGTCATAGTGTGGAAGAATGGCGTGAAAAGGACCCTTAAGCCGAGGCGAGGAGAGCCGGCTGACGATAAGGACAGCGAGAGAAATCTTTAGGAAAAGCGAGTGTTGATGAATTGCAATCATTCCAAAAGGACCATATGTCGATGGAACGACCAATCAGGAGAGAATTCTGGTCGAAGTCGAGGAGTTGCTTGAAGAGTTTCGGGACATAATGGCTGAAGAGAAACCGACGGGATTGCCATCGACAAGGAGCATACCCCATTGAATCGACTTGATTCCAGGGTCAAGTCTACCAAACAAAGCACCATATAGGATGAGTCCAGCAGAGGGACAAGAGCTTAACTGGCAGGTCCAAGAGTTGTTGGACAGGGGATTGATCCAAGAAAGTTTGAGCCCGTGTGCAGTGCCAGTAGTATTGACACCGAAGAAGGGCGGGGAATGGAGAATGTGTACAGATTCTAGAGCCATCAATAGGATCATGATCAAGTATCGATTTCCACTGCCAAGGATGGATGACTTGATGGATTTCCTGAGTGGATCGACATACTTCACAAAAATAGACCTAAAGAGTGAGTATCACCAGATTAGGGTCAGAGAAGGAGATGAATGGAAGACAACATTCAAAACAAGAGAAGGGTTATATGAATGGTTGGTCATGTCGTTCGATTGAATAATGCACCCAGTACATTCATGTGATTGATGAATGAAGTGCTGAAACCATTCTTAGGAAAGTTTTTCGTAGTCTATTTAGACAACATTCGGATTTTCAGTCGGACCAAGTCAGAACATTTGGAGCACATTCGACAAGTATTACAGACATTGTAGGAAGAGAAGCTAATGATTAACCTGCAAAAGTGTTTCTTCATGAAGAAGGAGTTGGTGTACTTGGGATTTGTAATTTCAGGTAAAGGGTTGGAGATGGACCCCGAGAAGGTGAAGGCAATAGTAGATTGGCTGGAATAGACAAGTATGACTGCAGTGAGAAGTTTCCATGGACTTGCTAGTTTCTACCAGAAGTTCATTCGGGGATTCAGTCAGATTTGTGCACCATTGACACAATGCATGAAAAAGGGCGAGTTCAAGTGGATGGATAAGGCCCAGGAAGCTTTTGACACATTAAAGGAAAAGGTCACTGAGAGCCCAGTGTTGGCGCTCCCAGACTTTGACAAAGTTTTCCAGGTTGATTGTGATGCAAGTGGAACAACAATTGGAGTAGTGTTGAGCCAGGAGGGCCGACCAATTGCATTCTTCAGTGAAAAACTTAATGGAGCGAAGCGGAAGTATTTGGTCTATGACCAATAATTTTATGTGATCATCCAAGCATTGAAGAAATGGAGGCATTATTTATTGCCGCAGGAATTTGTGTTATACACAGATCACCAAGCACTGAGGTATTTGAATACTCAGTCGAAGTTGGATTAGAGACACATGAAGTGGGTGGAGCTGCTCCAAAGATATACCTTCATGTTGCGACATAGGTCGGGCAAGTCAAACAAATTTGCTGACGCATTGAGCAGGAGAGTTGCATTGTTGAGCACAATGACTGTTCAGGCAACATGAATAGACTCGATAAAGGTGGAGTATGGGACCGACAAGGATTTTACAAAGGTGTGGAAGGCTTGTCATGAGCCTTGGAGCATCGACAGAACTCCGTATTTGAGTTATTTCATTCAAGAAGGTTACCTGTTCAGGGGAAGTCAGTTTTGTATTCCCAGAGGATCAATGAGAGAGAACCTAATCCAAGAATTTCATAATGGCGGGTTATCAGGACACTTTGGGATCGACAAGACCAAAGCACTGGTTGACGAGAAGTATTTTTGGCCAAGGATGTCAACAGATGTCGGAAGATGGTTTCGACAATGTCAAATTTTCCAGTTCGCAAAGGGAAGGAGTCAGAACACGGGGTTGTATACACCATTGCCAGTACCAAAGAACCCATGGGAGCATCTTAGCATGGATTTTGTGTTAGGATTACCAAGGAATCAATAGGGAAACGACTCAATATTTGTTGTAGTCTATAGATTTTCAAAGATGGCACATTTCATACCATGTAAGAAAATAAGTGATGCCACAGGGATCGTTGTACTATTCTTTAAGGAAATAGTCAGACTGCATGGGTTTCCAAAGAGTATCACATCGGGATACAAAATTCATGGGGCATTTTTGGAGAACCCTATGGAAGAAACTCAACACGAAGTTAGAGTTTAGTTCACCACATCATCCGCAAACGGACAAACAAACTGAGGTTGTAAACAGAAGTTTGGGAAACCTTCTGAGATGTTTAGCAGCTAACAGACCCAAGTGGTGGGAAAATGTGTTGGTACAGGTGGAGTTTACATATAACAATTCTGTGAATTGATCGACAGGATTGAGCCCATTCTAGATTGTTCAAGGGAGGAGTCCACATGTAGTGGAAGATTTGGTCGAATTATCGACAGAAACCAAGAAGAGCGTGGATGCAGAATCATTCGCAGAGCATATGCATGAAGTTCATGAAAATGTGCAAAAGCACATCGAGAAGAGTAACACAGCCTACAAGTTGAGAGCTGACCGGAGAAAGAGGCTACTGTCATTCCAAGAGGGAGACTTAGTCTATGCATATTTGTGGAAGGAGCGATTTCTGAGAGGAACATACAACAAGATGAAGTTGAAGAAGATAGGACCATGCAGGATTCTGAAGAAGATTTCAGACAATGCATATGTGTTGGAATTACAGGAAGAATTGAACATTTCAGCAACGTTCAACATCTCAGAACTGTACAAATTTGAAGAAGGGTCAAGCAGTAGTAAAGGGGAAGGAACTAGTATCGACTAGACATAACAGATTCCAGACCGGCATAAAGAAGGGATCGCAGAAGTAATCGATGAACGTGAAGTAGGGCGTACCCATAGATCGTGCATGAAAGAATACTTCGTCTGATGGACAAATGATGAGTTGCAGGAAGCGACGTGGATTTACGAAGAGGAGTTTAGGAGATTGACGGAGCAGTCAAATTCTTTTTCACCTGGGGAGTCTAATGCAGGAGCATCGGGACCTAGGCAATTCAGTCGAAGTTGATCAACTGAAGGGATCCGACCAGCGAGAGTGCCGATGACCACTGGTGCGGAGAGCAGGTTGACTTGTCGAAGTCAACAAGTTGAGCAGAAGCAGTCGGGGTGCGGTCGACTGAAGAAACAACAGATGTCATGAGAGGTCGAGGATCGACAGATGATGAGCGATGTAAGAGGTTGGGTAGTCGACAAGTGGTCAAACTATGACACAACAAGGTTGGTGAAGCCAAGTGTAATGGGGAAAGGAGTGAACTGACAGGATAGTTGAGATGTGACTGACTGCTGTAGCAGGGTCAGAAGGACAGAAAAGTCAAGGGACTGTACCAGTAGCCATTCGGGGTTGCTGAGGAAGTTATGACAGTTATTGCGAGTTGGTGAAGGACATGACAGAGGATATCATGGACAGAGGCTGTGCAGCATGGCTAGAAGCTGATAGTGCAGGTTTGCAGTATTTGGATAGGATCGGCGAATGGAAGGGAATGCGTGTATTGGGATTGTGATAATCTTGGAAACAACACCCACATAGTATAAGAGGAAGAAAAGGTCTTCAATCTTGGAGACAAGGGGGACAAGGGGAGAGCAGAATAAGAAAATAGAGCAGAATGTAGAGCTGAAAGAGTTGTGAAGAGTCACACCGACCGAGTGCAGTGTTGAGATCGAACCATAGCTCAGAGTTCCGTGGGGAACTAGGAGAGGGTGAGGTTGACACACAGGGAGAACACACCACAGTTACTTCTAAGTTGTAATGGATGAAGTCGATTGTAGTTAGTTATTTGCTTACAGTTATTTTACATTGTAACCGATTTCAAAGAAGTAATATAAGCCACTTCTGGCATCTTGTTCTACACCTTGTTTGTGTGAGCATTGTGGATTGTGTCATGTGTATTGTTAAGCAAGAAAGTATCCCATAGGGTGACTTGTGTCAAAAGGGTACCAAGACCAAGAGTAAGAAAAAAGATGCAGCTCTGGAGACGAGTCACACGAGGCAGGGCTATGGTGCTGAAATCTCCATACCTATCCGTTTACTGATTGATAACTGGGAGGCTAGGATAATTGCAAACATTTTGGCTAACAGGAATCAAGAGCAGACCTGGGACCCCTTTTGGCTTGTGAAGAACATGTTAGGCCAGCTTATGGAAGACATGTAGACTAATTGGACCCCTGCTCTCCATGCCACCAAAAATCTGCAGGCTACTCTGTTAAACTTGGCTGCCACCCTTAGCACACTGGAACACATGCTCAGTTGGAACACTCATCCTAGGAATAATACACCTGGCACCACCACGTCTACTGTCAAACCTGAAGCCACCCTTGGAACTCTTTCCACCCCTCTTGGGATGGATAAGTCCAACCCAAGAGGTAGCATGTCGGTTTTGGCACGCAACAGGAATCTTATGAAGGGAAATGAGAAACCACACACCTCCTTCCCCATATCATCCACCTTGGGCCCAATCTTGGCCAAGCGTACACTTAATGAGCCAACTGGTTTCTTTCCTATCATGCCCTGGAATACGACGCCCTTGCCGGTCAATCTCCCTACCCAGGCCACTCGTCCTTCTGCGAAGACTACTCTGCCTCCTCTAAGAGCTACGTTGACACCTAGGATTGCTGCTTTGACACCTGGGAATGCTGCTCCAACACCTGCAAGTGATTGGAAGGACACAGACTACTATAGCTTCCCAATTCTAGAGGAGACACCTTCTGATGTAGAAGGCCCATCTGCAATTTGTTGAGGAGGTTCTTCTGATGTCTCTCTTACTTTTTGTCTGTTTTGGTTATGGAAGCCTATGACTGCCAGTTTTTTTTATGCCTCTATGGCCATGACTACTCCTAATATTCACCTTGGTTTCCCTACAATGGCTAGGGTTTTTTTGTATAGTTTGATTTTGAATCGCCACAACTCTGCTGATATCTATGGCTGGCACCTCTAGATAAAACCACCATTGAATGTAATCTCTACTGTATTTCTATTAGCTTAATATAAATTCACATCATTACGAAAAAAAAATCTCTCTCCCATTACAGTCAAGCAATTTTGATTATTACAATGTTTCCTTTGAAAGATAACATTGTGGACTTCTGACATGATGTTGTTCATGAACTGAGCGTATTCTGTGAGTGTCTCGCAAGTCAACCAATTTTGATTATTACAATGTTTCCTACCTCGAGGATTTTTATATTGAAGGGAAGGTTGTTCATAGGATAGGTGTTTTTTATTTCTGATTAAAACACATGCGATTTCTTTTGGAAGATGTCAACATGCAACTCATGAAGAATTAAGGTATATGTATTAGGATGTGCGAGACAATTGTTTTATATATATATTATGTGGGGGTAAATATAATAATATTGTTTTATAAATGTGTGTGTATTCATGAAATAAGTAATAATATATTTCTGCTTTTTTGTAGCTTCTTTATATAAGCAAGTTTTTGTATTGGTCGATCTTTGAGTCACGATGATTGAATAGTTTTGGATGAACAGTGTGTTTTTAGTTTTTTGTGTGGAAGCCGAAAGACATGATCCGAAAAAGATCAGATATGTTTTTGCACTTTTTGATTTCCTCGAAATAACACAAGTATGTTTTTTTTCTCTGAAAAAAAAAGTAAGATACCATTATATATATATATATATATACATATATTTAGTTTTTTTTTATATATATAAAATAAATAAGTATGTTGAAATTTCATTTCAATCATTTCTAAAAAAGCTTTGCTTCTCATTCAAACATACAATTTAAGTCAAAAATATTTAATTTGCTGTCTAAATAATTTTTTTATATATAGATTTAATTTGTTATCTATTTTTTTTTTTACATTATTATGTAAATTTTAATAATAACCTTGATATGAATTAAATTATGTATTGAAATTGTCAATGTTGAAATTTGGCATTTACCTTTTCTTGTCAAAAATAAAATTTATAATACATAATTATTTTGATCACCCTTGATTCTACTTTCACACAAATTAATACTGTGTCAATTTTAAATTGATGACTTCGAAATCAATCAGTATTTATATATTAACTCTATGATCATGTAACATTGTATTTATAATGATAACATTATTGATAATGCTCAATCAATTGTTGTATATAACCTTTTGCATTGCAACAATTCTCACTGATTATTTTTATTTCATGTAATTAATGGTTTTTAATTCCCTATAATTGGATTGAAAGCTTGTTAATTTGCTACCCTTTATCCATATGCAAAATGCAAGGAACTATGGGTCATTATAATTTTTTCATATTGCTTGAAAAGGAATTTCATAATTAGCATATGTCAACCACAATGTAGTCTTGATAATTGGAAAATTTTCATGGAAAACCACGTGAGTTAGAATTTTCATATTAATGTAGGCTTGAATTGTGGTCATGTTATGATAAACGACCTCCTCCTAGTGGATAATTGGGTCCCTTAGCTATGTCCTTAAACTATTTGATCCATTCCCCCTTGCACCCTTGTAACCTAGGTCTCACCCTTTTTATGAACTCCTTTAATGGCCAAATCTCCTGGGGATTCTCTCACTCCTTTCAAATGTCTCCTCGTCTGAATTGGTGGCCACCCTTGATAGGCTCCATCTGTATCGCATGAAGGAGATTGATGTGGACTAGTCCCAAGGTTTTCAGTGGTTATTTCATGCATGAAGGTGGCACACTCTATATCTCGCATGTCTCTCTCTGTGAAGGTTCTCCCAACAATTTTCTTCAAATTCTGTTGTTTGGTCTGAATATGGAGGATACCAATTTGTGTCTGTCTGCTCTACAATGTCGCAAATATAGGAAATATGCCTAGGGGCACTTCGAGGGGGGTTGGCTCGAAGTGATACCTCTCTGATATTTTTCATGGACACAGCACTGGTGGTAATGAACTCTATCATAGTGGCCAGACAAAGAATTCTTGCCATGACCATTCCAAAGATGAGGACCATGGCAGGGTAAAAAGATGGGTTCTTCTTGACTTTGGTGAGGGTCAGGGAATCAGGGGCCCTGTCCATCATTCTGGCTGCGGTTTTGATTCGGGAAGCAAGAATTGCAAGGTCCTCTTGACTCCTGACTCTGGGTTTATTTCGACTCCTATGCAGCAGTTTCGTGGTAGCCCAAGAGAAATGGGAGGCAACAAAACTTGGCAGCATGCGTTGGGCAATAATGGTGGTCTAGTTAACATTGACTCTCCTGTGGTCAGGATAGCCCTTCCCTGAAATTGTCATGCAAGTTCGGGGTGACTTCTCCAACATGAAGAAAGCAATTTCTCGCCTCGCTACCTCCATTGGAATTTCTAACTTTGAAGTCCAGAATAGCAATGCCAAGATGAAAGACTACTTCAAGAAGGTGGTCAGAAAGCTTGATTTGTTCCATACTAGCCTCAGGATAGTGGAGGTTAAAGTTGATTGTATCAAAGACAGTGGCAGAAATAGCCCATTCGTCATCCTGAACAGTGACAATGAAATTGCAGGTGCAGCAACAGGAGGAAAGGAAAAGAATGCTCATCCCCATCATGGAAATTGACTCCTTGTTTGTGTTCCCGTCTTGGTTAAAGAACTATGTTTGGGATGGAATTTTGTAATCCTTTTCATATGTATTACTCTTGCAAGTTTCTCTTAGGTCAGTTTGTTAAAATTTTCAGTAGTAGCAGGTATAAGGCCTTTTTTGAAGATCAGAGACTTAAATATGAAAAGACTATTTCGACAGCTCTTGTTTTTTGGGACTAGCCTCCCCTATGATATGTAATTTGTTCCATCCTTTTGATATAAAAGCTCTTTAACCGTTTTTGTAAAACAAAAAAGAATTTTTTGGTTTAAACAAATAATTATGATCCTTAACTTTTAAGATTAAATCACAAACAATATATCAAAATTGCTTGACACTTTATTCAATATCAATTAGCTTAGGATCTTTGATTATTTTATTGGCGCACTGCAAATTCATATCCAGAGATCCCATTAGACATCCCTTGGGTATTCTGATTCGACAACCGAGGCCGTAACCCTCCTTTCATGGACCTGAACCCCTCAAATCATCTAGGGAAAAACTAGTGCCAATAGTATGATTGTAGCTTAAGGATTGAAGTACATACAAGATTATCCTGTAATAAAATGCTAATTGAAAAATTGTCATGAATTTAATGTTTCCGCCATCCACAGTTGGGATAAATGACAACTTGGAGAAAGAAGACAAAGTCGCTCTTTTCTGATAATATTTCAACTTACAAGGCCCTACGAAGGCTAGACCGTCAATTCATTTATATCCAAAAGGGTGAGCACTGGAAAAATACTTACCACAACAAGGGTCAGTGGACCCTTCATTTACGAGTGAAGTGTAAACATATTTAATCTACAAAGGCCAGGCTAGAAATTCAGGACTTCCACCTCAAGTTGTAAATATTTGTGATATGCCCATTCGTTTAGTGGATAACTTTTAATAGCCTTATTCAGCAGTTCACCTATAGCCAGATTGGCCATCATTGGAAGGATCAACCAACCCTTCTTGCATCCTATAAGTTGATGCAAGAGCATCGAGGCCTAGGCAGATCAGTCGAGGTTGATCGACAGGAGGGAGTTGACCAGCTGGAGTGCCAATGACCACTGGTGCAGAGAGCAGGTTGACTTGTCGAAGTCAACAAGTTGAGCATAAGCAGTCGAAATGTGACTGACTGGAGCAGCGCAGCAGATGTTGTGTCAGGTCGAGAATCGATAGGTAATGGTCGATAGATGACAAGTGGAGTAAGATGTCGGGTAGTCGATGAGTGGTCAAAATATGACGCGATAAGTTTGGTGGACCAAAGCGCGGAGGAAGGGGAGGATTGGCGAACCATAGAAGAAGAGAAGCAAGTCGACAAGAAGGTCGAGATGTGACCCACTACTGTAGTAGGGTCAGAAGGACAAAAAGTCAAGGGACTGTACCTGGTAGTCATTCAGGGTTGCTGAGGAAGTTAATATAGTTATTGCGAGTAGATGAAAGACATGACAGGTGATGTCATGGACAAAGGCTGTGCAGCACGGTTGAGAGATGACAGTTGCAGGTCTGCAGGATTTGGAAGGATCGACAGATAGTAGGATGTGTGTCTTGGGAACAACAGCAGTCGTGTAGAAGACGAAGGAGAGGAAACTAGAGAGGGATCTTCAGTCTTTGATCAACATAATCAGAGAATAGAGCGGAGAGGAGTTGTGAAGAGTCACACCGGACGAAGAAGAAGAGAGTTGAGATCGAGCCATAGCTCAGAGTTCCGAGGTGAACCAGGAGAGGGTGAGGTCAACACATAGGGAGAACACAACACAGTTACTTCTAAG
The DNA here is from genome assembly GCA_027924585.1 of Larix kaempferi. Lineage (NCBI taxonomy): Eukaryota > Viridiplantae > Streptophyta > Pinopsida > Pinales > Pinaceae > Larix > Larix kaempferi. The sequence goes on along the minus strand of BSBM01000642.1, from coordinate 297,001 downwards.
TTGTAACAGCTGAGGCCGATTGTATTTAGTTATTTGTTTACAGTTATTCCACATTGTAACTGAATTCAGAGAATTAATATAAAGCCACTTCTGGCATCCTACTTTACACCGTGTTCGTGCAAGCATTGTGGTTTGTGTCGTGTGTATTGTGAAGCAAGAAAGTATTCCAGTAAGGTGACTTGCATAAGTTGGTATCAGATCCCAGAAGAAAGTTTGGTTGGGAAGATGACTAAACCAACCTGACTTGTGTCAGTTGGTATCAGAGCACAGATCGCAGTAGATCAGAGTGGGAACAAAGAGCCTAGAAGAAATTCCAGCTCGGAGGATGACTATACCAACCTGACCTACGTGAGTTGGTATCAGAGCAGAAGAATCCTTGGAGTTTGTGATATTGAGCCTGCAAGTTCGTTGAACAGCTCCAGCTATGGTTGGGTAGAGTTGTGCACGACTTGTTTAAAGTCCAGTTGTGATTGGACGTGTGAGAGTTTTAGAAGAGGTTGGAAATGGATCATAGAGGCGTTAATGTCTGAGGACGAAGAGCGCATGGCACAACAGCCATCATAGTGGATCATGGGATGTTTGACTAATGTGTCAGAATGATGCAACCTTTGACAAATGAAGTCACAGCAATCAAAGAAAGCCATAGGCATGGTTGTATTCCTGAAGCACTAGACCACATCGATGAGGAAGTTGAATAGGTGGAAGCTCAGGAAAAGGCCATAGAGGAACCAGAGGAAAAATGGATCAAACTCCTGACGGATATGAGAGGTCGGGTGAAGATAGACATGCATATGTACTCGGGAAGCCTGGACCGAGAAGATTTGATTGACTGGTTTAGAGATATGGAGAAATACTTTGACATAGAGCAGATCGAGGATCCTAAACGGGTTAAAACTGCACGTTTGAGGTTGAAGGGTCATGCCTCATTATAGTGGGACAATGTACAGGTTGACAAACTCAACAAAGGTAAGGAGAAAATCAAGTCTTGGGATAGAATGGTTGCCAAGTTGAAGGGAAAGTTCTTGCCAAATGACTATGTGATTTCCTTCTTCAGGAAGTTACAAAACTTTCGACAGAAAGAAATGACCATGAAGGAGTACACGGAGGAGTTCTACCGATTGTCGATTCGGTCAGGACAAACTGATGAAAGAGAAGAAGTTGTCACTAGGTATGTGAACGACTTGAAATATGCTATTCAGGATGAACTCAGCATGTCAAGATTCAGAGAAGTCGGTGAAGCCTACCAGTTAGCTCTGAAGGTAGAAGAGAAACTATCAAGAAAATCCATAGAGAACAGGGGAAAGATGACTAGTCAGGGTGCGAGAACTGTCTCCATGAAACACCAAAGTAGTGGGTACAGGAAGAAAAGTGTCGAAGATAGCCAACACACGGAAGGGACATCGAGACGGGAGAAAGCGCAAGAAAACCGACGCAATGGTCGTGAGGACCACAGTCAATGTGCGTATAGTCGAAGTGGTCCATCCAACAAGAAAGGAGCTAACACACTAGCCATAATATGTTACAAGTGTCGAGGAATGGGACACAAGGCCTATGAGTGCCCAGAGAACCTACATGCTGCAGAGGAGTCAAAACCTAGACGTCGAAAGGATGAACAAGTCAACGAGAGGGAAGAATCGGCATCCGATAGCAGTGGAGGTTAAAAGAAGAAGAACCGAAATCTAACGGTTCAGAGAGCCTTGATCTAGGAAGATCAACGCAACCCGATGGAGCCAGCACAATGGAAGGCGGTCTTTCGAATAAAGGTGTGGATTAGAGAATGGCGTTGCAAAACCATAGTTGATGGTGGTAGCATGGAGAATCTTGTGTCTATAGAAGTCATCGACAAGATCGGGTTGAAGTGTCGAGAGCACCCACACCCCTACAAGATCTCATTGTTGTAGAAAGGACACCATGTCAGGGTGACCAGATAGTGCCTGATCAACTTCTGAGTTGAAGGATTAGAGGACAGCGTACTGTGCGATGTAGTTCCCATGGATGCATGTCATCTGTTGTTAGGAATGCCATGGCAATATGATTGGAAAATGATCTATGATGGTCGAGCCAACACAGTCACAGTGTGGAAGAATGGCGTGAAGAGGACTCTTAAGTCGAGGCGAGAAGAGCAAGCCGACAGTAAGCACAGTGAGAGAAATCTTTGGGAGAAGCGAGTGTTGATGAGCACTGCAAAGGAATTCCTAGTAGAAGAGGAGAGATAGTTGGGATGTTTTGCAATCATTCCAAAAGGACCATATGTCGAAAGAACGACCAGAGAGGAGGATATTCCAGTCGAGATTGAGGAGTTGCTAAAAGAGTTTAGGGACATAATGGCTGGTGATAAATCGATGGGATTGCCTCCAGCCAGGAGCATATCCCATCAGATCGACTTGATTCCAGGGTCGAGTCTTCCAAACAAAGCACCATATAGGATGAGTCCAACAGAGGGATAGGAACTCAACCGACAGGTCCAAAATTTGTTGGACAAAGGATTAATCAGAGAAATTATGAGCTCGTGTGCAGTACCAATGGTATTGACAGCAAAGAAGGGTGGAGAATGAAGAATGTGTACAGACTCCAGAGCCATCAACAGGATCATGATCAAGTATTGGTTTCCATTGCCGAGAATGGATGACTTAATGGATTGCCTAAGTGGAGTGACATACTTCACGAAGATAGACCTGGAGAGTGGTTATCACCAGATTAGGATAAGAGAAGGAGATGAATGGAAGACAACATTCAAGACAAAAGAAGGGTTATATGAGTGGTTGGTAATGCCATTTGGGTTGACTAATGCACCCAACACATTCATGAGATTGATGAATAAGGTGTTGAAGCCATTTTTAGGAGTGTTTTTCCTAGTCTATTTAGATGACATTCTGACTTTTAGTGGAACCAAGGCAGAGCACTTGGAGCACGTTCGACAAGTATTGCAGAAGTTGCAGGAAGAAAAACTGATGGTGAACCTGCAAAAGTGTTTCTTCATGAAGAAGGAATTGGTGTACTTGGGGTTTGTAATCTCAAGTAAAGGGTTGGTGATGGACCCAGAGAAGGTGAAGGAAATAGTAGATTGGTAGGAACAGACAAGTACGACTGGGGTGAGAAGTTTCCATGGACTTTCTAGTTTTTACCAGAAGTTCATTCAGGGATTTAGTCGAATTTGTGCACCATTAACAGAATGGATGAGAAAGGGTGAGTTCAAGTGGATGGACGAAGCCCAAAGAGATTTCGACGAGTTGAAGGAAAAGTTCACTGAGAGCCCAGTCTTGGCGCTCCCAGAGTTTGATAAAGTTTTCCAGGTGGATTGTGATGCGAGTGGAACGACAATTGGAGCATTGTTGAGCTAGGAGGGTCGACCAATTGCATTCTTTAGTGAAACGCTGAATGAAGTGAAGCAGAAGTATTCGGTCTATGACCATGAATTTTATGCTATCATTCAAGCACTGAAGAAGTGGAGGCATTATTTGTTGCCCAAGGATTTTGTGTTATACACAGATCACCAAGCACTGAGGTATTTGAACACTCAGTCGAAATTGGATCAGAGACAAATGAAGTGGGTGGAGCTACTTTAGAGATATATATTCGTGTTGCAACATAGGTAGGGAAGTCGAATAAAGTTGCCAATGCATTGAGCAGGAGAGTTGTGCTATTGAACACGATGACAGTTCATGCAATAAGGATAGAATCGATAAAGACGGAGTATGAGACTGACGAGGATTTTGTGAAAGCATGGAAGGCTTGTCGTGAACCTTGGAGTATCGACAAGACTCCATATTTGAGTTAATTCATTCAAGAGGGATATCTGTTCATGGGAAGTTAGTTGTGCATTCCCAGAGGATCAGTAAGAGAGAACCTAATCCAAGAATTTCTTAATGGTGGGTTATCATGACATTTTGGCATCGACAAGACCAAAGCATTGGCTGACGAGAAGTATTTCTGGCCAGGGATGTCGATAGATGTCGGAAGGTGGGTTCGACAATGTTAATTTTTCCAGTTGGCAAAGGGAAGGAGTCAGAACATAGGGTTGTATACACCATTTCTGGTACCAGAAAACCCTTGGGAGCATCTTAGCATGGATTTTGTGTTAGGATTACCAAAGACCCATCAAGGAAGTGACTCAATATTTTTTGTAGTCAATAGATTTTCGAAGATGGCGCATTCCATACCATGTAAGAAGACGAGTGATGCCACATGGGATCGCTATACTATTCTTCAAAGAGATAGTCAGATTGCATGGGTTGCCAAAGAGTATCACGTCAGATCAGGATACCAAGCTTATGGGGCATTTATGGAGAACCCTATGGAAGAAACTGGACATGAAGTTGTAGTTTAGCTTGGCATACCATCCACAGATAGATGGACATACCGAGGTGTTCAACATAAGTTTGGGAAACCTTCTGAGATGTCTAGCAGCTGACAGACCCAAGCAGTGGGAGAATGCATTGGCACAGCAGGAGTTTGCATATAAAAATTCTATGAATCGGTCGACGGGATTGAGCCCATTCCAGATTGTTTAGGGGAGAATCCCATAGGGAGCGGTCGGTTTGGTCGAGTTCCCGACAGAAACCAAGAAGAGCGGGGATGCAGAATCATTCGCAGAGCATATGCATGAAGTTCATGAACATGTGCAAAAGCGCATAGAAAAGAGTAATGTGGCATAGAAGTTGAGGGCCAACAGGAAAAAGAGGCTACAATCGTTCCAAGAAGGGGACTTAGTCTATGCATATCTACAAAAGGAAGGATTTTCGACAGGTACATACAACAAGATGAAGCTGAAGAAGATAGGACCATGCAAAATTCTGAAGAAGATTTCGGACAAAGCTTATGTGTTGGAATTGCCGGAAGACTTGAACATTTCAGCAACGTTCAACGTTTTAGATCTGTATAAGTTTGAAGAAGGGTCAAGCAGCGGAAGCGAGGAAGTGATAAGCATCGACTGGACAGACCAAATTCCAGATTGACACAAATAAGAGATCGTAGAAGTAATCGAAGAGTGCAAGGTTGGGCGAACGCGTAGTGCATAGAAGAAGGAATACTTAATGCGATGGAAAGATGATGAGTTGTAGGAGGCGACATGGATTTTCAAGGAAGAGTTTAGGAGACTGACGGAGCAGTTGAATTCTTTTTCACCTGGGGAGTATGATGTAGGAGCATCGGGGCCTAGACAGATAAGTCGAGTTTGATCGAATGGAGGGAGCCGACCAGCGGGAGTGTCGATGACCACTGGTGCGGAGAGAAGGTTGACTTGTCGAAGTCAACAAGTTGAGCAGAAGCAGTCGGAGTCCGATCGACTAGAGCAGCGCAGCGGATGTTGTGTTAAGTTGAGAATTGACAGGTAATGGTTGATAGATGACAAGTGGAGTAAGAAGTCAGGTAGTCGATGAGTGGTCGAACTCTGATGCGACAAGTTTGGGAGCCAAGCGCGGAGGAAGGGGAGGACTGGTGAACCGCAGAAGAAGAGAAGTAAGCCGACAAGAAGGTTGAGATGTGATTGACTACTGTAGTAAGGTCGGAAGGACAGAAAGTCAAGGGACTGTACCTGGTACCCGTTCAAGGTTGCTGAGGAAGTTAATACAGTTATTGCAAGTAGGTGAAAGACATGACAGGTGATGTCATGGACAGAGGCTATGTAGCACGGCTGAGAGATGACAGTTGCAAGTCTGCAGGATTTGGAAGGATTGATTGACAGGAGGATGCATGTCTCGGTAATAGAAGCAACAAAGTAGAATAAAAAGGAGAGGAAACAGGAGAGGGATCTTCAGTCTTTGATCAACAGCATTAGAGAATAGAGCCAAGAGGAGTTGTGAAGATTCACACCGACCGAAGAAAAAGAGAGTTGAGATCGATCCATAGCTCATAGTTCCAAGGTGAACCAGGGGAGGGTGAGGTCGACACATGGGGAGAACACACCACAGTTACTTCTAAGTTGTAACGGTTGAAGCCGATTGTATTTAGGTATTTGTTTACAGTTATTCTGCATTGTAATCGAATTCAGAGAAGTAATATAAAGCCACTTCTGGTATCCTGCTTTACACTGTGTTCATGTAAGCATTGTGGTTTGTGTTGTGTGTATTGTTAAGCAAGAAAGTATTTAAGTAAGGTGACTTGTGTCAGAAGTTTAGAACTATAATGAATAGAGTTATGGGCAGAAAAAGGGTTGGTTGCCCCTTCCGTTATGAGGTATTTGTAAAAATAGACAACTCGGAGAAAGAGCGGTCGCTCTTTCTTTGAGAGTATTTTCCACTTGCAAGCAAATTGTGCAAAGCAATGTAAAATTCATCTATATCCATAACGGTGAACACTGGAAGAACACTTACCACAACAAGGGGCGGTCGCCCCTTCCTTTATGAGGTATTTGTAAAAATATACAACTTGGAGAAAGAGCGATCGCTCTTTCTCTGAGAATACTTCCACTTGCACGCAAATTGTTACAAGCAATGTAAAATTATTCAACTTACAAAGGCTAGACTGTCAATTCATTTATATCCATAACGATGAACACTGGAAGAATGCTTACCACAACAAGGGTTCAGCTGACCCTTCATTTACGAGATTAGTGTAAAAAAATTTAATCTACGAAGGCCAGTCTGAGAATTCTAGACTTTCAACTTCTGCTGTAAATAGTAGGGATCCGCCCCTTCGATTAATAGATAATTGTGAACACCCATATCCATCAGTTCACCTATATCCAGAATGGTGAACACAAGAAGGATTGACCGACCCTTCTTGCATTCTTAAAACTATTATTAATAGAGTTATGGGCAGAAGAAGGGGCGGTTTCCCCTTCCTTTATGAGGTATTTGTAAAACTAGACAACTTGAAGAAAGAGCAGTCGCTCTTTCTCTGAGAATATTTCCAATTGCAATCAAGTTGTGCGAAGCAATGTTTCTATGAAATTTGTGTTTAAAGTGCTGATATCTACTTTCGCCAGTGCTACAAAACATCTCTGGAGGAAGGAGCGGACGCTCTCTCTCCTCATATCTTATTCCAACACCCTTTCACTATACACAAGTTTCAACTTGCCATCAAACTCTTTCTAGGAATCTTTCTATAATTTTTTTTGGTAAAATGTTTATATCTTGCTTCCAGGGTGACACGTGGAAGGCTCAGATTGTGAAACGGGGCATATTTGATTTTTCCATTGGTTTTTCTATTGTTTAAAAGAGTATTACGGATATTAAAGGTACCATTTCAATATAAACTTACGGATTTAAGTTATAGTAATTCCAATGCAAGAGTAGAATCATTTTATGTTATAGTGATTCCCATGGAAGAGCAGAAAAATCGGGTGATTGCAATGCAAGAGAAGAAACATCAAGGGAAAAACCAAGAAATACATGACCTTCGATAATACTCTTTTTATAATAATCCTATTGATAATGTTTTATTAAAAATTATTGTTTTCGAACTAGAAATTTAAGCCATATTTAGATAACCATGTATATTATGCAAAGTAAATAAGGAAATTTACAAACTTTGGTACTTCAAAAATCAACACAAATCCATTTTCAAATCTTATACAAAATAGCTAAATGCACTTCCAAGAAAAATATGGTTCCTCGCTCAATCTGAAAAACGAAATAAAATATGGTTTGTTAATGTGTTTCATGGATTTTTTCTAAATTCAAAGAGTTTTTCTCCAGTAAATAATCACTATGTCGAATTGATGGCCTCGATTTTTTGTTTTCCATTATTTAAACTATCATGCAAAAGAAATTCAGAACTTTATCTAAACTGAAACAGAATACATAAATCCAAACATAATCGATAAATAAGAGAGGTTAAGAATTTAGACAAGAACAAAGAATTAAGAAAATTAATTAAAATTGATATTCAAAAAACTAGATATATATTCTTCAAATAGTAGGGACATCATCACAGAGTTTAAATCATTTTTTCAAAATTTGGGGTATTGAACAAAAGCCCTCCCCTAAACTTACAAAAAAGTAAACCTAAAATAGTTGTTGATACAAACTTAACATAAGGGCCGAGGACAAAATCCCTGGCCTAAACTAACAGAAAACTAAACCTAAAATAAGAAGTGATCATTTTTGGTTGGTCGGGTGGCTCCCTCAAGGGTCGATATCCATTGGTTTGACCCCTCCTGATGATATTGCCGATCTTTCCTCTGAGGGAGTCTCTGAGGGATCCTTCGATGGAGTCTCTTAGGGAGTCAATGGAGTTATGGCAGTTGGACAGGATGGACCGGACTGTCCAGAACCCAGCGAAGTAGCTCGGCTCCCCTCGGGTTGATTTTGAATGGCTTCATCGCGTTCACGGACGAGGGCTCGCAGTAGCCTCATGATTTCGGCTTTGTCGGCTTCATCTTGCACATTCCTCTCCATCCTTTCAACTTTGTCATTTTCCATGGTTTGCTCCAAGGAGTCTAAGTTCTGCCGAACCTCTTCCATTTCCTTGTCCAACTTCTCGACTTGTCTGCGGGTGTCTGCATTGATGATGCTGGTCCTTCCGCAACTACTACCTTCTGTGATTAAACAAGGAGATAGGCCTGAAGAACTTCTGCAATAAAGCTTATCTCAAGGAATCTCACGGCTGTTGAGCAGAGCAGTGGTCAGAATCCTTAGACTTTCCTGTTCTTCAACTCTAACAACCTGACGTTGATGAGGGCCAGTGGATGGAGAAAGAGTCAAACATAGAGCTAATTTAGAAAACATTTTTGGCAACCTCAAGCAAACATGACCAGATCCTATTTAATTCCACAACATGGATCTGAAATGATTAAAAAAAAAAGAACACGGATCACAGTAAATCTACAGAGCCATCGGAATTGAAGATCAAAGCAATTGAAAGACTGTTATAATGCGTTATAGGACATTAAGGGTCAAAGACATTACCTTTTGATTTAACTGATGGGACATATTGATGGCAATGGTTCATAATTGGGAAAAAGAAAATTTTTAAGTCCACCATCGATCTTGGATGGGGCATGATTTTCCTTAATAAAGTTCTCAAATAATAAAGTTCTTTGAAAATATATATAACCATACAAGTCAAATGTATGAAGAGGACCTTAGGTGTCTATGAAGTTTTGGTAATTGCATATCAGAAGCAAGATCTGAAAAACCAAAGTTAAAACTATTATAAATTAGAGGGTTGTTGGGTGCTTCTTGGGGGAGGTTCAGGCCTTCTAAGGGAATTCTTGCCTCCTTCGAGTCGTGGGTAGAGATTTAGGGTGATGGGGCATCCTTGTCTATTTAGCAGGTAGAAAACCAGGGGTGTAGGAGCATCCTTTCTGTAGTGGCAGAAGAATCCATGGGATTAAGTTCTCCATCAATTTGGTGCTTGTAGAACAATTTTTTATATGATTAACTCATTAATAGGAAGGCTTTGTTGGTTTTAGCTTTCAGGTTTCCATGATAAATCGGTGTGTTCAAATTTTTTATTGTCCTATTAACATTGGGAATGATAATTATTGAACTTGTGCTCAATACTAATTTTATATAAAAGGGTTGAAAAAGGCAATATTGATTCCCCCCCACCTCTTCGTATTGTTGGATGAACCAAAACCTGCCGCATAGAGCCCTCAGCGTCGCCTAACGTCTTCTGTAGTTGATGCTCTAGCACCTCTACTTAATATTTTAAGCATTTGGGCCTATTACCATAAGTTTGTAGGCCCCCTAAGGTAAGCTTACTTCCCTTATACTTTTTAAGCCTTCTTTGGACTCCAAAGCTCATGAACTATTTACCCGATCTTGTTAGGTACTTGGGACAAAAATAATGGTAAGAATGGGGTCCCTTTGTGCATATATTTTGTACCTTGTCCCACCTGATGAACACCTTCCAAATTTATCTTTCACATGATCATGTATTCCATGCAACATGATATCCATTTCCATTGCATTATTATTTGTTAGCTCCTTCATGGATGCAGTTTTTTGTAGTCTTTTTAGAGCGATGTAAGCATTTAGAACATATTTCTAGATATCAAAACCTTGTTCATTTAAATGGAGTCTCATTCTTATAATCCAATCAGATCAGAATTTGATCCATTAAGAACAGTCGAACCCCATCTACAAAGTAGAGACTTTCATGTTCATCCATGTGCCATAGAGATCTTCGGTCCAGCTATCAGACCCTCTTGAAGGAATTGAATCCCTGATCTAACTGCACCAACTAGAAGGAGGCTCAAAACCTAAGGAAGCTCCAACTCCTCGGTTTATTAGCTCCATCTAGAACGAGACTACGACCCCTTGGTTGTCAAAATTTCCAACCTATAGATAGGAATCCAGACCTCAGTAAAGTCCAACTCAATAGTTTTACTAGCACCAACTCGATGGAATCCCCAACTCCCTGAGATCACAAGCCCCAATCCAAAGGAGTCATACTTCAAACTCCTATCCTTTCTCGATCCTACCACCCTAATAAGAATAAAAAGAACAATATTCCACTACCATTGCATCACGGTTTCCATCAACCTATATGTGTATCTATGTCCTTGTACCTGTATCATTGTCCATGTATCATTGTATTGATGTCACTATCACAATCCATGTTCGTCTATGTCAGAAGGACACAATAATTGTCTATTTCACAAGGCCACAAAAAATATCGATGTCACAATGTAAACTTGTACATGCCCCAAATCTGTCATCCAAGAATGGCAGCAACTCCTTCCAAGATATATAGCAAGACCATAAAGATGCCTCCAAAGAGTGTAATCGAATCCCATAAATAATCACCCATAGACTCCATCTATTTTCACCTTCAAACCGTTACATCATAGACCTCATAGTACATTCCAAAAGCTTAGAAGGATCTCATGCCAATATCATTACCATGGAATATTCCAATACAATCACCAATAATATCTATGCCATTGGAGAGTGGTTTTTGATCATTTCTCATTTTGTGTATTGGAGAGCATAGCTTCTCCATGCTTGTGGAGTGTTTACTCTACTTGCCTTAGTACCAATTTCGAGGACTATGAAAGATTCCCATCCTAATTGGGAATTGGAGAGGCCAAATTGTGCATTGGTCCATGAGGACACATATTAAGAGGATGTGGCACCCATTTGTGGCAAGATTACCCACTACACTTGGCATGATTCTCTCACCAATTTGAGTTCAAGATGAGGGGTAGTTTAAGAGGTATTATTCATGGCATGAGTGGAAGAATAAGTCCCATGGAAGAGGAACAGGCATCTTAGAATAATTGTGACAATTGGGCCAGATTCCGTAGCCTCCAGTGTGACAACAATGATGAATATGCTATGACACCTATGACAAAAATCAAACTTGAATGCCGACATCTGAAATATATGATAAGTTAGGGATAAAAATATCCTCCAAGAAGGTGCACAAGGGAGTTAGTGCAGCCAAAGTGACACCCATTCGAAATGAGGGAATAAGGAGACTAGGAATTGTTAATTTTTGAGCATTAATTCAACATACTCTAGGATCTTTATTGAGAGAATAACATGTACAGCATATCAAGTATAACAATGCATATCTTTCACACCAAGAAATCACATGAGACAATAGACACACAGAGTTTCATTGGGGAAAACCATAAAGGTGAAAAACTCCACAACTTCGTCAGAGATAGAAAGAGAAATGATAGAACTAAAGTACACAGAGATAGTCCTCCTAGTAGCTGAACCTCCTCCTCCACTAGTGTGCCACTTTCCAAGTAGTGTAGAAGTGAATAGTGAGATGATGAAATAGAGTGCCTCCTGCACTGTTGAAATATTGTAACTTCTAAGAATATTATATTTGTATTATTCTGGAGATGTTTCATTCCTCCGATGCGACTTTATTGTATATCCAGAGATGTTTATTCCTCCGATGGATTGTGGTAAGCAGGGTTATTAGATATCCCATGTGGGGGTCGGCCATGAGTTAATTTATTAGGGGTTATTAGACTCTCTTAGGAGAGTTCGTCCCCATAGGGTAAAAAGTCAGTCGGGAAACAAGTATAAGTAGAGGAGGATGTTCCTCACTTATCTCACTCATCCATCACTCGAAAAGCAGTGCACAAGTGAGAGAGAGGTGTGGATAGGAGGTAGAGAAGGAGCTCTAGTCTTGGACTACATCGTGTATTTGGTTGATCATCTTATTGAGGAAAGCTTTGCTGGGTTTTCTACCCCATGAGGGTTTCCCAAGGTAAAATCTCTGTCTATCTTGTGATTTTGTTTCTTTCAATGATCTTTGTAGTCAAATTATTATAAACTTAACATGGTATCAGAGCTAGCATGAATAGGACATCTTTCACAAGGTGAAAATCTCTCTCTCTCCTCCTCCGGTGAAAATTAGGGTTTCTGCAAAAGTTGGTATTTTTGGATTCTGATTGCATGGTTGGATAGCCCTCCTCAAAATCAAAGTTTTGAGCCCTGGATCGAGTTTTTTGGTTGGGTAGAACTCCAGGAAAGTCAAACCCTAGTTTGACCAAAAGTGCAGAAAACCAGAGAACCAGAAAAGCTGTGAACCTGTGCACCAGAAAACCAGAAAAGAGAAGACCAGAAAACCAAAAATTCTGTTGCAGATCCAAAAGGTGAAAAGTTGAAGTTTTCAAAATCAGAACACACCAGAACTTTCAATTCAATCGACATCACCTGGTAAGTGCTATTCTATCTCTTAAGAAACTTCAATCTCTTTTGACCTCTGGAGAAGATGGCTCCAAGCACTAAGCTTGAAGACAAGCTAGAGGGTATAGAAAATTTTTGGGCATGGAAATACAGAATTGGCCTCATTCTTGAAGAGAATGATCTTGACTAGTATATCAAGGATGAGATTGTAGAACCTGGAGAAGATGAAGCCAAAGAGAATTATAGGAAGGATTTGATTAGGGAAAAGAGAATCATTGTTGATTCTATTAAAGACCAGTTGATTCCCCAAGTGACATCCAAGAAGACTGCAAAGGAAATGTATGATGCCCTTTCCAGAATGTATGAGAGAAAGAACATCAATAGGAAGATGAATATGAGAGCTCAATGAAGAGCACAAAGATGAATAAAGGAGAATCTGTTCAAGACTATTTCTCAAGGATCTCCCAGTTCAAGGAACAACTAGATGCTATTAGAGATACCCTTGATGAAGATGAACTAGTCATGACTACTCTAAATGGCCTCACTAGACCATGGGAGTCATTTATCAAAACCATGTGTGCCAGAAATGAGAGCATGAAGTTTGATGTGGTATGGGAAGATTGCATCCAAGAAGAAGCTAGGGTTTCCAACAGAGAAGCCCTACTCAAAGAAGATGACCAAGCCTTGGCTACTCACACCAAAAGAATAAGGAATCAATCCTGCTTCAAGAAGGATAGTCACAAGGAGTCTCAATATCCACAAAGATTTCAGAAGAAAGGAAGAAGAAAACACTCTTCTTTCCAATGTTTCAATTGTCACAAAATAAGACACATTGCTAGACATTGTCCTTCAAAGAAGAAGAAAGATCTTCACCATAAAAGACATCAAGCACATCTTGCAGAAGATGATAGTGAAGAAGAAGAAGAGGAAGAAAGGCCTCACAAGAAAAGATCTAGAAGGGAAGAAGAAGAGGAAGAAAGGCCCTTCTTCAAGAGAAGATCTAGAAGAAATGAAGAAGAAGATGCAAAAGAGTATGTTCTATTCTCTGCACTCTCTGGATCTATAACACCTGGAGAAGATACATGGCTTATTGATAGTGGTGCTTCAAAGCACATGACTAGACAAAAGAAAACTCTTTCAGAACTGGAAGAGAAGACCTCCCCATAGAAAGTGTCATTAGGAGATGACTATCAATATCCCATCAAGGGAATTGGTGAAGCAAACTACAAGCTTGATTCTGGAACCCCCATGAAGATGAAGGAAATATTGTATGTACTAGGATTGAAGAAGAACTTGCTTTCCATCTCAGCATTGGATAAGAAAGGTTATAGGGTTGCATTCATTGATGGACAAGTATTAATGTGGTCCAAAGGTAAGTCTCTTAAGGATGCAATTGTCATTGGTGAAGAGGAAGGAGGTTTGTATAAGCTCAAGGGCCATCCAGAAGCTACCCTTGTGCATGAAACCACTAGCCCAAATGAGCTATGGCATAGGAGGCTTGCTCATATTAATTACAAGACACTACCTCATGTAAGCAAGGTAGTTATAGGTCTGCCTGACTTAAAGATTGATCATGATGGCACATGCAAAGGTTGTGCAAAAGGGAAGAATATCAAGAACCCATTTCCAAAGAGTGAAACAAAGACCAGGAGTACCTTGGAGTTAATTCACTCTGATGTATGTGGACCAATGCCCTCCACATCCCTGAGTGGATATCAATACTATCTCACATTTATTAATGACTATTCAAGGAAGACTTGGATATACTTTTTAAAAGGAAAGAATGAAGTCTTTGGAAAGTTCAAGGAGTTCAAAGCCTTGATAGAGAATCATTTAGAAAAGAAAATCAAAATACTCAGGACAGATAATGGCGGAGAATATACTTCAAAGGACTTTGAATATTTCTGTAAGGAAGCTGGAATCAAGAGGGAGCTAACCACTCCCTACAATCCCCAACAAAATGGTGTTGTGGAAAGAAAGAATAGAACCATCATGGAAGCTGTGAATACAATGATACATGATCAAGACCTACCTATGTATCTATGGGCTGAAGCAGCTAGGACAACAATCTATGTTCAAAATAGACTATCCCATAGTGCTCTTGATTTCAAGACTACAGAAGAAGTGTTCACAGGAAAGAAGCCTGAGGTAAGTCACTTCAAGATATTTGGATGTCCAGTATACATTCACATTCCAAAAGAAAAGAGGACCAAGTTAGATCCTTCTCGGGAGAAGGAAATATTTGCTGGATATTGTGAAGCATCCCAAGCATTCAGAATTTACATCCCAGGTTTTCATCATATGGAAATAAGTAGGGATGTGACATTTGATGAAGAAGCAACTCTCAAGATATCTAGGAAGTGCCAGTATGAAGAAGTATATGAAGAAGATCCACCTCCCAGAACTACAGAGGATTTACCCATCCCTGAAGATGTAACACCTGAAGACCATGATATGATAGAACCACAAGAACCCCCCCTTTCAAACATTTCAAGGAAAAGAAATCCGACATGGGAAAGAGGTATTATACTAGGAGTTGAAAAGTATGGAGCCCCTGAAGGCTCCACTAGAGTAAGTAACAAACCAAAGCCATTCTCCAACTGTATGGCTTTGATGTGTGATCTTGTAGATCAAGAACCTACTAGCTATGAAGAGGCAGTTCATAAGAAAGAATGGGTAGAGGCAATGACACAAGAATACCAATCAATAATGAAGAATGATGTTTGGGATATAGCTCCCGTTGTTCAGGAAATACACCCTATAGTGAGGAAAGGGACACTATCAACTTAAGGGGAGACAAGTAAACACAATGATTATGCTACAGAAACATCTATAAATGGAAATAGATCAAATATCTTGAAGACATACCTTATTATAGACGTTTGATCCTAGCTTTGCTCGATCTTGCGCTCAATATTCAACTTGATCTTCCACTTCAATAGACCTGCAACATAAAGATACCTTCCTCGACGTATCTTGACTGATAGAAAGATGATAAAATTGAAATGTAATTCAAACATCAAGAACAATCAAGCATTTAACCAAATAAATACACAATCCATTAGGCATTATATTTGCGACAGGAAGGAATGTTTCAACCTTTATTGTCAAAAGCATATAATGATTACAAGTTATACCTAATCAATGCAGCATGCTTGTGCAACTAGGTTCTGGGCTCTTGTTCTTCTCTGACTTGAAATATTCCAGCATAACAACCCTTCATACAAATTTCTCTTCTTGTGAATGAGAATCACAACAATGTCTCTTATGTCTAACCCCTCTCCTCAATCCTCCTTGTATTTATAGGACAAGGAAGGCAGTTTAGATCGAGAGGTGGTTGTAATGGAAGTTGGGGAAGTTGCAGAACCAACTGCAACTAATCCCAATTCGTTAAATTAATATATTTTTGATCATATTTTAAGGTGTGCGCGAGTTTTTCACAGTGGAGTAGCGCACAGTATGCAACTTCAGTGTTTAACAACTAGCGTTTGTAGCTTTTTTTGAGGGTGTGCGCTAGTTTACTGAAGTGGAGTAGCGCACAGCAGGAGGTGTGCGCTACTATTTCCTTGTGGAGTAGCGCATGAGCAATGGTACATTGAAATAGAGTAGCGCACAGCTCAAAACATGAGGTTTTTCAGGGTTTTGTTAGCTTGCAGAAGGGTAAGCCAGGTCAAGGTATCATCCAAGTTCATCATGCTCTTCAATCCAAGTTGTCCTTTTGTGTGATCGACAGCTCCAGGTGATCATGGACAGAGAAGTGCATATTTGACCTATAACAAATACCCCCTAATGTGTGAAGTCAGAGGGAAACGATGGCCGAAATACATTATAATTCCATGTCAGAGGAGGAGCAAGAAACCATAGAACCAAGTCACAGAAACACCTAAAACACAGATCAAGGTCAGCAAGCGATTACAATCTTGACATCATATAGATGTATAGTGTGATACAACATGATCTTCGATACATAACTAGGAGATGTATATATAGCATGGCCACTTGAAATACAAGCGTGGATCCATGTCAAACTAGGAGACCATAGCCATAACAACAAATTGGATCTATGTCTCATGGAGAGCCGAATATAAGTGAGGCTCAGTCTTGCGCAACTTGGGTGATAACATAATGTGGTGATGTCATCAACATCCCAAGGTCTTCATCCGAAAAAACCCAAGGTACAAACCCTAACCATGTGAATAAATGAGCTGATAGTTGAACATGGGAGGTATCGTTTGATTATCGGTCCTTGATGTATGCCGTTAACAAATGTGAGGGATTCCACCTATAATGATGATGGGGCCAAAGGTACCTAGTATGATCCAACAAGTGTGAATAAGTGGACTTGGAGTCGAACACTTGAGGATCCTGTTGAATGAAAAACATTGATATATTATCATCATTCAACAGCGAGGAAAATTGCCATTGGTGACTGCAATCTCCAAGGTACTATCCGAAACTCTAAACTTCAATCCTAGAGCAAAATGAGTTGATGTCGATGGGAAGAAGTCCATTGGAAGGGAGGCCTTGAGGCATCCTCCATCATCCAACACGAGGGATACTCAACTAGTATGAGCTAATATGGAGTAACATATGTAACAAGACTGACACTAGGATGGCCGAAACATGAGGTCAAGATAAACTACAGAATGGCCAACATAGGCTATATCCTTGAATAATAAGCATGACACAAAGTGACTTAGGCAGTTTTCAACATAATGGGGAAAATGATATAAAACTGTAACGTAGGAGTCATTAGTAGGCCCTCCATATGATTGGAAGAATAACCAACCGGGGGAGTAAACAACTGGGAGATCAGGTTCACCCTAAGGTTAAAAACTAAACCCAACCGACATGATAGACTCAAGTAGGTGCTATGTTCAAAGATAGGACTGACTGAACTGCCTTTGAAACTGAAGATATGATACATCCTTCTTATCCCTTATTCTTTTTAGATAAAAGAATACCTTTCTTGTTATTTTAATGAGTCAAAGAAAGAATGAAAACCTAGTAGATCCAACCATGTAAAATTTTTAACGAGCCCATGGGAGGAAGAATCAGGACCTTCTTCATTGTTTACAGATTTCGAAGAAGAGATAGAAGATTACTCTATATTACTGATCTCTAGATTTTAGTATCGAGACGAGATCTATTCTTGCTCGCCGGTGTTTTCAATTTTAAGGAGTTTGAAAAACTTAAACAATAACTCCATACACCTACTCGTGGATTTTAATATCGAGCCCACGTAGATTAATGCTCGCCAGTGTTTTCCTGTTTATAGAGTCTGAAAAACTTAAACAATCCTCTTTACACCTATCCGCGAACCCAGATTGGTTTGTGCTCATCGGTGTTTTCTTGTTTATAGAGTTGAAAAACTTAAACAATCCTCTATTAACCATCCCATGGATTTCACATCGAGCCCGAGTAGGTGAATGCTCGCTTGGTGTTTTCATGTTTAGAGAGCCTGAAAACCCTAAAGAAAGGCTCCGAAAGGTCCTTTTTTGTAAAGTTAGTCTCCTCCCCTGAAAAAGTATAAAACAATGGAAGAAGAACTCTTCTAGCGCATACACAAGTATACCTAGAGTATAACTTTTCCGTAAATTATCCACCAAGGCTCGGAAAAGGGGTAATTCTATACTTGAGTGGATGATCCTTCAATTACTTTAACGAGCTTTAAAATGACAAGTTTGCTCGGAATTCTTGTTTAGGTTTAAATAGTCCAAACAAGAGCTTAAAATGACTTAAATGACAGCATCTAGGATCACAACTCATGATCTGCCAAAACTAGGACTTCAACAAATATGTTAGTAATCACGACAAAAAATCTTAAATGATATGTAAATTTTAAATATGAGCTAGTTGAAAAGGTCTATCATCAAGAAAATTAGTCTTAAAGGATTGATCCTACAAAATTTTAGTGAGAAAATGAGAACCATTGGGTGAAATTAGCTTAGTACCTTATGTAGCTATTCATTGATTAAATAGAACAATTTGGTAGAATTTGAAACTATAGAGATTTTACCAAAGTGGGTAAAAATTTAAAAACAAACTCATATATGTAATTTCAAAATTAAAACTCAAATTTCATTTTGGTTTTGTAGGGCAAAAATTGGGAGAAAACCCTTGGATTTCAAACCTTCATGGCGATCAACTCAAGCAACCAATCAACATTTTGCCTCCATCAAGTAAGTTTATTTCATCCTAACTTGCATTTCCATTGTTTATTTGTCAATTTTTGAGCTCAAAATCAAATATAAGGCCATGCTCAAAGCGTGCAAAGCATCTACTCTGTAATAGGCAAAGTAGTGCATACTGGAGGTATGTGCTACTATTTCTTATGCACAGTAGCGCCCATGCGTGACTATGTGGAAACAGAGTAGCGCACACCCCTGAAGATGAAGAAAAAAGTGTCGAGATTCTAAAAAATTGACATTTTTGTGGCAGGATGGTGCTTGTTTGGAGGGAGAGAGAACATGAGGAGGTGGATAGGGTGGCAATGCAAGACCCGACCACTCTCCATGCCCTCCGAAGATGTGGTTTGTTAGAGTTTTACCGAACTTTGAACATGAGGGCACTCAATCGACTGCTGCAAAGACTCATTCAATACTGGGATGTAGATTCCAATGCATCTGATATCTGAGGACAAACCTTGGACTTTATTGTTGATGACATCTACTTCATTACCAAACTCTCCAGACGGGGAGATGTGGTAAGTTTGAAAGGATCTTTTCGCAATGTGGGTGCAACGTCAGTGCAAGAATATTTAAACGCATACTGTGTGGCAGGGGCTGAGAAATCAGGAACTCAAATCCTAATTTCTACTATTGAAAGCCTCCCTTTGAGGGTGATTGTAAGTATGCTGAACCGCATAGCGGGGAGTGCCACACAACATTTATCTTCAAGGCATTCTATGCATATTGGTGTCAGATGCTTGCAAGGTCATGTGTACGATTGGTGCACTAGTTTATTCACAAACATGAAGCTTCAACTCATGGGTTGTAAGTCCGGGAGTATGAAGAACTTTGGATATGGCAACATTTTGTGTACCTTCTTCTTTGAGAGGGTACCTACTCTTAGCTTGGGCATGCCTCTACCTCTAGACAATCCTCGTGAGTCGAGATTGGGCTGTTTGGGTGACATTTTTCTCTGCCAGGGTGGTAGTGAAAGTCACTTTTGTTATCATACTGATGATTTCTGGGGGTGGTGGGAGAGACAGGTGCTGACATTCGAGCAGTTTCCGTATGCTGGATTGGATTTATGCCATGATCCAGAACTGGTACTTCCTCCAGGTGGAGCCTAGGGAGATATTGGTATGTTTTTGTTTTGAGAATTATTTAATTTTTTCAAATTTTCAATTATATGATTTTTATGATGAGTTTTGAAGTACTAAACAAGTTTCATATGCAGATATTGGGCCTGTTCATCCCAAGGGACATCCTACTATATTTGTGAGGCCAGCAGATGTTGGTGTAGCTGATGCTATGTTAGGGACCATAGAGCGGAAAGTGAGTCGGTTGACTCATGATGTTCCTGCATGCCGTATGGAACAAATACCTATTGATATGCAGGAAGATGCAGTTGGGGTGCCCCCAACATGGCTTAGGGTGCTGCGAAAGATAGCTAGGTTGGTCATATGCTATCAGGGTGCAGTAGATGATGATGAGGCCCCTCCTTCTCCATAGGGGATGGATACTTTATGTGTATATTTTTGAGGCCACCAAGCCCAGTTTTGTACTTTATGACATGAATCGTGGTAGACTTGTGATCCAAAACTCATATTATATATTTTGATACAATATCGGATATATATACAGTATCAGTTATGTACATGTGTGTGTGTTTAACTTTATCTATGAAATGCTATTTATGGAAATGTATGATACAAATGCCAATCTAAAACATAATTTGCAAATGAATCAGCTAATGCATTTAAATTTATTGGAATGTGTTGATATATAATGGAATCAAACTGTCTTTCCAATAATCTAACTCACAAAAACTGTCGTAGCAAAACAGGATCTCTAATCTAGTAAACACCCGTTAACTGAAATACAACTAGTTGCGAATCAAGTATTACCTCCAAATGTGAAATGCCATGAATAAGAGCATCACGGAGAAGTTCTATAACCGCACTGTACTCAGCTACATTGTTCGTAGTGGGACCCAAACAAACCCCCCCCAAACAGAACAGTTGGCCAGCCGGTGAGTAAATGACCCAAGCTGCTAAAGCCAACTGTCGGGTGTGGCAACTGGGACCATCAGCAAATCCTGAGAAATGTTCAGTCAACATCTGATACATGAAATCAAAACACACATAAGGTTAACTAAAAAGCATAAGCAAATACTAGCTCTACAAAATATATATCTATGTTACAAGAAAAAGCACAACTGCCTAAGCGTAGTACTTCTTCACGTAGAGCCCATTTCTAGGCTCAGGCATCTTATTACCCTCGTAGTTAACTAGATCATAATCACCCTTCTTCAGTACTTTAGAAGTTATGTAAGGCCTGAGCCACATGGACTTGAGCTTGCCAGGTCCTGGAGGTTCCTTGTCCTGATCCCAAAGTAGAACAAGATCTCCTTCAAGGAACACCCTAGGTCTGACATACTTGTCATATTGTCCTTTGAATTGTTTCTTATGAACATTGTTTGCTGTGAGCGCGTCATGGCACTGCTCATCTAGATGCTTTAAATGCAACAAACGTTCTTTTAGTGCTGAAGTATCTGGTAGTAATTGAATAGCTAGTTTTAACGAAGGAATCTCACATTCAATCAGAACGACTGCTTCTATCCCATGCACAAGTTGGAAGGGAGAGAACCCGGTAGCAGTCTTTACATTCGCTCGGTAAGCCCAAAGAGTAGGGTATAGGATGATGTGCCAGTTATTTTGACTAGCATTAACAGTTCTTTGAAGAATTACCTTTAAAGTTTTGATAACTGCTTCGACTTGTCCATTCGCCTGTGGATAATATGAAGATGAATGTTCTTGCCGAAAACCTAACATCGTGTACAAATCGGTCATCATGCTATTTTGAAAATAACTGTCATGGTCAGGAACAATTTCTTTGGGTATGCCGAACCTTGCAATAATCTAATTGAATATAAAATAAGCGGCAGTTTATCCATATGCCTTGACAGTAGGCATTGCCTCAGCCCACTTGGTGAATTAGTCGATGGCAACGATGATATAATGATGTCCTCCGGCTGAAACTGAATTGCAAGTCATATAATAAACCCCCCATTTTTGTGAAGTGACCTGCTGTAATCACGGGATGAAGAGGAGCTGGATGTGCTCTCATTTTCTTGGTGAAAAACTAACACGGACAGCAGCGTTTCAAAGCTTCCACACAATCTTTAAATATTGTGGGCCAAAAATACCCGACACGCAGTATCTTCTGAGTTGTTTCCAACCCAGAAAGATGAACCCCACAAGCTCCACTATGAGCGTCATTTAATACTACTTTTGCTTCTTCTAAAGTCAAGAAACGTCGAAAGATGGAATCTATCCCACGTCGATACAAAGTATATGAGATGATGAGATAATTTTTCGCATGACTTTTCAGTTTGCGTTGTTCTTCTCTAGAAAAAGTGGTAGGACACCTCAAAGTCTGGAGATATACTAAAATATCCCCATACCATGGGTCATAGGAGGAAATAAGGAAGATATGTTCATCCAGGAATGATGATTATTCCTTGACATGCTCTAAGTCACTCAGAAATTCTGAGATTAACTCAGCGAACACTAGTGATTTCTTCGACTTAGCCGATTGAAAGACCAAATCGAACTCTTGTAAGATTACAATCCATTTATTGTACTTATAACCAATGATGCGTCGAGTGAGAACATACTGAAAATGATTGACTTTTTCTATCACAGTAGTTGTTTGTAGAAGGATGTAGTGACAAAGTCTCTGTACCGCATAGACCGCAGCCAGTGCTAACTTCTCGACATGCGAATATTTAATCTCAGGAGCTATCAATGCGTGAGAGAGAAATTAAACAACATGTTCTTGGAACGTGTCATCCTCTTGAACTAATACTATGCCAATTGTATTAACTGACGCCACCAAATACAAAAGAAAATATTTTGCATAATCCGGTGGGCTCAACAAGGGGGTTGAAAGTAGTGCCTTTTTCAAGGCCTCAAACGATTCTTGAGCAACCTCATCCCACAAGAAGTAGTTATCTTGTTTAAGTAGTCTCATAAAACCTTTTGTAATCTTAGCATAGTTTATGATAAAGCGTCACAAGAAGTTAGACATGCCTTGCAGACTTTGAAGTTGTCGCAAGGTGCGAGGAGGAGGAAGATTTACAATCGCCTCAACTTTTAACGGGTCGACCATTATGCCACAACTGGATACAATGAAACCTAGTAAATGTCCCGATTCGATGCAAAATACACACTTATTAGGATTCAAACGAATCTTATATTGTCTGCATATTTCAAACACAAGTCTCAAATGAGCTGGATGATCCCGTCTCTTTCGAGATCACGCCGGGAGGTCATCCAAGTAAGGTTCAACTATGTGTTTGATATCGTGAAAAGCAAAATTCATAGCTCGTTGGAACGTAGCTCTAGCATTCTTTAAGCCAAATGACATCTTCAGATAAGCAAAGGTTCCCCATGGGAAAATGAAAGATGTTTTGTGTTGATCTTCAGGTTTGATTTGGATTTGATTATATCCCGAAAACCCATCCATGAAAGAAAACATCTCATGTCGCGCACATGCATCTATGATCTGGTCGATAAATGGTGCGGTATAGTTATATTTCGGACAAGCTTTATTCAAGTCCCGAAAATCAGTACAGACTCATATGGTACATTGCTTCTTATCAACCAGAATAGGATTTGAAACCCATTCCGTCATATCAATCAGGTAGATAAATCCTGCTTTAAGAAACTTTTCAACCTCCGCCTTAATGGCGGCCTCTTTTTGAGGATTCACAGGACGGAGCTTCTGTCTCACAAGTTTTTCATGAGGGTATGTTGTGATGACATGCTCAACGATGGTTGGATCGATGCCTGGCATCTCCTCATAAGACCAGGAAAAAATGTCACGAAATTCTTTAAAAAGCTTGGTATACAGAGCGATCTCTTCTGGAGAATAGTATGCTCCAATAAAAATGTTTTCCACGACCCCAGGTTTTGTGGAAAAGTTAATCGGGATGGTTCTCGATATATTAGCCATATTCCCTTCAATGTAAACATATCTTGAAGTAGAAGGAAAAGATGACAAATCAACAAATCCACCGGGTCTCATAGAGAATTCTTCTCTCTCTATCCTGTCTAGATTTGGAAGCAGGTAAGACCTATGATGCATATGTTCCCATGGATGTTCCAGGCCCATCATGGCTTCCAGAATGGCTTCATCAGACGGTAAGACCGTGTCTAAATAGTCGAAAGAGTGGGTAGAATTCAATGACCATGCAGGAGCATAGTCCATATCTGACTCAGCAGAGACTGGAAGAGTCACGATGTGTTCCATTGCAGCATGTTTTGCTTCCATGTATGCTATCTTTGCAATCGTTAAAGGCACTGAAGGTTCTAATACAGTAGGAAGGATCCACGGATCAGTGCTAAGACCAACCATGAAAGTTTCAGTAGAATTACCTACATCAGAACGCATGAAAAGAACGGGAGAGGGGAGGTCAAACGTGCCTATTAATGAACCATAAATCCCTGCTCCTAAACTCTTGCTTACTGGGGCAGTTTGATCAACTAAAGGAATAGTGGTGTCCAATGAAGTCTAGTTGTTTTATCGAGAGAACGAAAGTTGATCGACCGTGATGATCTTGCCTTCATGAGGGAACATAACAACTCAGAAAACTGCCGATGCAATGGCTCGCATGGCATATGTCCAGCTCCTGCCTAATAACATATTGTAATCAAGTGAAGCATCCAGAACTTCAATCTCTATAGAAACTGTATTACCGGTAAGTGTAATTTCAAACAATGGTAGAACTCCATGTGGACGGAAAGTCCTACCATCGAAGGTAGTACGCAGCGTGTTAGAGGGGGCTAGCTCGGGAGAACCCAAAGCTTTCCAGCAAGAAATGGACATCACACACATCGACATGCCCTCATCTATGATAGCCTGTCTAATGGTGATAGGACCATGGACCACTTCTATCTATAGAGAAACATGGTACGGCAACTGATATTTGACATCAGACATATCAAAGCGCGCAGTCATGTTGGATGATTCCATACTTCCAATTGCTGCCAGAAGTGCATTTCGTTGTAATGGACAACTTTGCAAAACTTCTAAGGTGGACATATCACAAGGGGTCTGGGCTAGATCTTCAACCACATTATAGTTGGCAGCAGCCCATGCATTGGGATTGTGCGATGCCCGTTTCAAGACACCTTTCGGGATCTTGGGTTGTGGGTCCATAGGTATGTGGAGAGGAATGGAAGATTATGGAATCTCTTTATCTTTGTTCTGTGCATCCGAGGTATAATTTCTTGCTCGTGTTTGCAAAAGTGCATCCACACTAACCATATTAATGAAATTTTGATCAACTGAAGCATGAGTAGTGCCCCCAGCTTTGGAGGTGCCAGAAGCTGAACCCTGCCCCTTAGGAAATGGATCTTTAAGTATGGCAGGTTTCTTTTCTTGAAGTAGCTTCTAGTCTTCTTCGAGTAAAGGGAATTTGTGAGTGGGGTGATCCTGCTTGCAAAGCTTACAAGGGAACTTAACCTTCTTCTTTTCTTTGTTACCCTCCTCGGCATTCTCTTTGTTCTTTGGCTTTTTCTGGTTCCCCTCTCCTTTCTTGCCCTTCTTTTTGTTGTTGGGCTGCCGAGGGCCCTTTTGATTGTTTTGAACCTTGTTCACAGATTCAGAAGTAGAAGGCGAGGTCGTGATGGAGGTTACTTCTACAGTCGATTGTTTGACGGATAAGGCATGAACCTGCTTAGTCAATGCTTCAAAAGCTGTAGAATCTACTGAACCCACTATGTTGTTAGCATGTGGTCCAGGTTTAGGTCTACCAAGATCAGTGTTTGATCGCGGTGTGTCTGGTATAATCTCATAAAGTAGCCCAGAGTGTGCATAGACAAGATCTAACTGCTGGGTCCGTAAAATGGCTTATTCCTCAGAAGACACTTGAGAAGTAGCTACTTCCTTAGAAATATAAGGAAGGAGTGATTTCAGGTACCACTCGAGAAGAAATTCTGGAGGTATATTGGCTTTAATGAGCCTCTTCCGTCTTCACCACTCCTGAATGTGATCAGATAAGTGAGTGGCTTTATTCTATCTAAATGTAGACAAAGGATCTATTCCGGCATCATACTGAATAGGAAGCTGAAAGTGGTTCAGAAAAATAGTCGCGAGATCCCAAAAATTAAAAAATGTAGCTGGAGGAAACTCAATGTACCATTTAGCCGCAGTGCCAGTTAAGGTTCTTTGGAAAAATCTCAACCTAACGGAATCTTCATTCAATGAATTCAAAGAACACCATAAATGGAAAGTGGTGACATGATCACCGGGGTCTTCATCGGTTTTGCCTCTGAATTTTGGAATGTTTGAAGGTAACTTGGTAGGAACTGGTGGCCATGTAGCGTTATGGTACACCGGATCATTCGTCAACTTGGAAAGGTATGGCAAATTTAGAGTTGCCAAAAATGGTAAAAGAGGTCTACAAGATGGAATTTGATAAGATGGGGTCATAAAGGGGGAACCACCCATAGTTTGACCCATAAACTACTGGTAGGGGTTGCCCTTAGCCATCTGCTGGTAGGGGTTTCCCCCAGCCATCTGCTGGTAGGGATTGCCCCCAACCATCTGTTGTTGTGTGAAAGTGTTGTTGAAATTCCCCCATCCAAATGAAAGTGGGTTGGTACTCTGAACGTTTTTCCATTGAGGCTGGGCGTTAGCCTCGCCATATTGTTGATTAAGGATGTTACCCCCTCCTCCAGAAAGCAAAGAAAAAGGGGTGTTTCCTGTAGGTACATTATTTTGATTCATGTTGTAACCTACAAAGGTGTTAAAACCAGGGGTAGTCGAGGTGGATGGTGCAGTCATGGTACTCATGATAGGCATAGTTGCAGAAGCGTTCGTCCCTACATTGGGTGTGGAAATCCAAGTACTAGGTATATGATATGGTTGTTGAGTTGCAAGAGGTGGAACAAGATTCACTGTACTACTGGGTTCAAAGGTGGGTGTAGAGGTGGATGCCAAATTTGTTGAACTTGGCATGCCTAAGGTAGCGGTATTAAAGCTGAAGGACGGAGTCGAAACAGAAGTTGGCTGTGCTGAACTCAGTGTAGCAGTGGGAGAAGGATTTACAATATTTGTATTCATACCTATTGTGGGAGTCTGTGGAACTTCCTATTCGCCTCCCAGGTTAGTCATAAAATTCTAAGGTGTGAAAAGATATGCACTATAATCAAGTTGTTGGAAACCAACAGGTATCAGCAGCATATTGTTAAGTCTAGTCAGAGGAGGATTACAAGGAGTATTAAACTCACCAGAAGTGAGATCCTCAATCTCAACTATATTAAAAGCTTGTTGATCTGGAGTCCCGGTTTGTGGTTCCTCAAGAACCTGTATTTCACTAGTGGTTTCAAAAGGACCATTGGAGTCTATCCTTCGTCGTCTTGGTGGCGGTAGTGGTTCCACTCTAAGTGGGAGAAGGTTTTGCAACCTTCGAGACCTATGAAGCTATTGGTCCTCCACAATTATATATAAAAATAAAACTAAGTAAAAACCTAGTGGCCACTAAGACTAAGGGGCAAACACCACACCACTAAAAAATCCTAAGTATATAAACCAGAAAAACAAGATGCCTTTCGGAGAAGAGTCTAGGATGATGAGGGACCATAACAAATCAACGAAGGATGAAGAACAGTTACCCAGGGTCCATAATACAATGACTAAGGGTGCAAGCACTGGAATCAGCCAACCGCCCTCCTAAAGACCTGCAAGGGATTTCCTCCCATTTCTGTCCTAGGTACAGTAGATATACCCTCCACTGTCACCTGTGTATGATCCTATGGTCAGATACTAAGGCTACCATACATACGAAATATCCTGGGGGGACAGTCGTCAGCCTGATCAAAACGCGTGGGCAGGGTAGCAAAGCCCGAATTTCGAATGGACCCCATACGTGAATCGACCTTGGTTTATTGTCAAAAGGAACGTGAGGGAGGTATCCTAAATGATTCTGATCTTCCACGGCCTCGTGCTTAGCTCTGTTTTCAGTAGAGTTTCCCAAGAATATTTGATATATATGGGTTTACCTATATGACAGTCGCACTACGATTTTTGAGTAATGAGACAAGCTTCGAGCAGTTTAAGGTGTTTTAAGCTCGAAACTCTAGCCTATACTTGTTGGTGTCATGTATCCCTAGAAAGAAAATCATTTCTAATTGATTTGACTAAGATTCTTTTTAAGGTTACTTTTTACTCAACGGGTAGTGCATTATGTGGTGTGGTTGCAATAGAAAGTAAAGTGCATGAAACAAATAACTTTCAACAACAAAAAGACTTTTTATTTTTCATTTTATATTCTTTCCAAAATGAAGAGTAAGCAAACCTAAACAAATCTTTCTTTTTGTTTTCTTTTCAAATTCTAAACAAAGTAAACTACGCTACTCTGCAAAGATCATAAGCCTCACTATTCTAAACTACCAAACTTATTTTGCTTTTTCTGTTATATATGAACGAAAGAGAACTTGAAAGAAGAAGTAAGTAAGACCTATAAAAGATGTGCAAGTATGGCAAAATGATTCTAAAGTTCACAACAATCGAATCAATGATCTGACAAAGACTTGTACTACAAGTTTTTTCAAAGGAAAAAGCTCTTGAACTTGGAAGCAAAGTGTGAAGAAAACAAGGAGGAAATATGCTTAAAACTAGAAATCAAACTTAAAAGAATGCTCCAAAGCACCAAACCCTAACAAGAACACTAAGCCAAGTAGTAGGTAGGCAAGCAAACTAAAGCAACCTTACTAACACAATGACTCAAAGGTGAAGCAAAATAAAGTACTTCAAACTCACTTGATACTGGAAATGACAGCGAGGTCAAGAAATGTCGGGACTCAAAAACTTTGAAAGACACCCCAAAAACTCCAAAAAATGGGTCAAACCCTAAATCAAAGGATGAGACAACCAAAGAGCATACAAGTTTTGAAACAAACAACAAATGTTAAACACAAGGGTTTGTAGGTATGCAACACACTACTAGGGTATGCATGAGCAACTCTGTTCACTAAGGAACAATGCACAGTCTCCAAAAAGAGTCACAAATGAACCAAACACTTCAAAAGTAAACAAGTAACCAAAAGATGACCTAAAGGACTCAAAAGAGGCTAATGAGACTCAACGAAGGATTACAGACCTCAAAGACCAGTCAAGAAGACCAAAAACTAAGTTAGAAACCCACCCAAATAGGCAAAAAACTCAACCCTACTTCAAACAGAGAGCTACAGGAATGTGCCCTACTGTATAGTAGGCAAACTAGCGCATTTGGGGATGTGTGCACTACTGTGAAGAGGAAAATTAGCACATATATGCCACTGTATGTACAGTAGAGTAGCGCACAGGTCTTAACAAGTCAAAAACTAACTTTGCAGAGGTGTAAAAAGACTGAGTCAAACAAAGGGAAGCAGGTAGGGACAACCTACAGGGCTTCTCAGAAGATTAAGGGGGTTAAGAAGTACAGAAAAGACAACAAGAAGGGTTTCCTAGAGCAAAAAAACAACTATCCCCAGCGGAGTCACCAGTTTGTTTTTTGGGAAATACACCCCATAGTGAGGAAAGGGACACTATCAACTTAAGGGGAGACAGGTAAACACAATGATTATGCTACAGAAACATCTATAAATGGAAATAGATCAAAGATCTTGAAGACGTACCTTATTACAGAAGTTTGATCCTAGCTTTGCTCGATCTTGTCTTCAATCTTCAACTTGAACCTCCACTTCAATAGACTTGCAACATAAAGATACCTTCCTCAATGTATCTTGACTGATATAAAGATGATAAAATTGAAATGCAATTCAAACATCAAGAACAATCAAGCATTTAACCAAATTAATACACAATCCATTAGGCATTATATTTGGGACAGGAAGGAATGTTTCAACCTTTATTGTCAAAAGCATATAATGATTACAAGTTATACCTGATCAATGCAGCATGCTTGTGCAACCAAATTCTGGGCTATTGTTCTTCTCTGACTTGAAATATTCCAGCATAACAACCCTTCATACAAATTTCTCTTCTTGTGAATGCGAATCACAACAATGTCTCTTATGTCTAACCCCTCTCCTCAATCCTCCTTGTATTTATAGGACAAGTAAGGCAGTTTAGATCAAGAGGTGGTTGTAATGGAAGTTGGGGAAGTTGCAGAACCGACTGCAACTAATCCCAATTCGTCAAATTAATATATTTTTGATCATATTTTAAGGTGTGCGCAAGTTTTTCACAGTGGAGTAGCGCACAGTATGCAACTTCAGTGTTTAACAACTAGCGTTTGCAGCTTTTTTTTAGGGTGTGCGCTAGTTTACTGAAGTGGAGTAGCGCACAGTAGGAGGTGTGTGCTACTATTGCCTTGTGGAGTAGCGCATGAGCGCTGGTATATTGAAACAGAGTAGTGCATAGCTCAAAACATGAGGTTTTTCAGGGTTTTGTTAGCTTGTAGAAGGGTAAGTTAGGTCAAGGTATCATCCAAGGTCATCATGCTCTTCAATCCAAGTTGTCCTTTTGTGTGATCGACAACTCAAGGTGATCACAGACGGAGAAGTGCAGATTTGACCTATAACAGTTCCCAAGCCAAAAGAAAAAAGTGTGGTATCCTCCAAATGGATATACAAAATAAAGCATGTTGCAGATGGTAGCATTGAAAAATATAAAGCAAGATTTGTTGCCAGAGGATTCTGTCAGAAAGAGGGAATTGACTATGAAGAAACATTTGCTCCAGTTGCAAGGTACACTTCCATTAGAACCATCATGGCACTTGCATCCATGATGAAATGGGATCTACAATAGATGGATGTAAAGACAACCTTCCTGAATGGTGTGATTGAGGAAGAAGTGTTCATAGAACAACCACAAGGATTTGAGGTAGAAGATGGAAGAACCCATGTATCCAAACTGAAGAAGGCCTTATATGGGTTGAAGCAAGCTCCCAGAGCTTGGTATGGAAGAATTGACAATTTCCTCACAAACTTAGGCTTTACCAAAAGTAAAGTTGATCCTAATATTTATCTCAAGGTTATGAATGATGAACCTGTCATATTGTTGCTATATGTGGATGATCTATTTCTAATTGGAAATGAGAAACATATTATCAAGTGCAAGAAGAAGCTCTCATTAGAGTTTGAGATGAAAGATCTCAGATTGATGCAGTACTTCCTAGGTTTGGAAGTGTGGCAAGGACCAGATGGAATCTTTCTCAACCAAGGTAAGTATGCTGTGGGAATCTTGAAAATATTCGATATGTTGGAATGCAAAGCCATGGCCACTCCCATGGATTCCAACTTAAAGCTATTAGTTGATGACTCTTCGGAGTTAGTGGATGTGACTCTGTACAGACAGATTATTGGGTCATTAATGTATCTGACAAATATCAGGCAAGACATATGCTTTGTGGTGAACACTCTTAGTCAGTATCTAGTGGAACCTAGACGAGTTCACCTAATTATTGCAAAGCATGTGATGAGGCACCTAAAGGGTACAATAGATTTTGGTCTCTATTATCATGGAGATCATGACTTCAGATTGTATGGCTACACAGATGCTGATTGGGCAGGAAGTGTATCGGACAAGAAGAGTACATCAGGTGGATGTTATTGTCTGGGATCTGCCATGATCTCGTGGTTTAGTAGAAAGCAGTCAAGTGTGGCTCTCAGCACAGCTGAAGCAGAATATATAGCTTCCTGCTCTTCTAGTTGTGAAGCGTTATAGCTTCGAAATTTATTATCAGGATTGTTTGACTTAGAGATGGACCCCACTGTGATTCTATGTGACAACCAGAGTTGTATCAAGATGACAGAGAATCCAGTGTTCCATGATAAGTCAAATCACATAGAGATCCGATATTTCTATATACGGGATATGGTGCAGAAAGGAGCTATAAAGCTCGAATATGTAGGCACTGATGAACAAGTTGCCGATGTATTGACCAAACCTTTGTCTCGAGTAAAGTTTGAGTATTTCCGAGACAAGCTTGGTGTAGTTCAGAAGGACCCTCCTCGAAAGGGGGAGTGATATGGTCGATAAAGATATCTTTGGATACTAGTATCGATGTGGATACCTATATCGATGATGAGATTGCTTATATTGATGATGTGTATACTTGTATTGGTGTGGATACTTGTATTGATGATGTGTATACTTGTATTGGTTTGGATACTTGTATTGATGATTTGTATACTTGTATTGGTGTGGATACTTGTATTGATGATGTGTATACTTGTATTGATGTGGATACTTGTATTGATGATATGGATACTTGTATTGATGAGGATACTGTAACGATGATGAGGCTACTTATTCCAACGATGAGGTTGATGATGAGGTTGCCTGTTCTGACGATGAGGTGAATGGAATTGTCCTTAGACTTTGTCTAGGTGAACAGTAAGAGGATTGTATCGTCCATGGACTTTAGTCCTAAAGTGATCTGCAGATAGATGTCTCTGAGAGTAAGAGGATTGTATCATCCATGGACTTTAGTCCTAAAGTGATCCGCAGACAAATGTCTCCAAGAGTGTGGGGATTGTATCATCCTTGTACTTCATTCCTAAAGTGATCCACAGACAGATGTCTCTGAGAGTGAGGGGATTGTATCATCCTTGGACTTCAGTCCTAAAGTGATCTGCAGACAGATGTCTCTGAGAGTGAGGGGATTGTATCATCCTGGACTTCAGTCCTAAAGTGATCCGCAAACAAATGTCTCTGAGAGTGAGGGGATTGTATCATCCTTGGACTTCAGTCCTAAAGTGATCCACAGACAGATGTCTCTGAGAGTGAGGGGATTGTGTCATCCCCTGGCTTCGGTCCCTTAATTGATCGATAGACATATGTCTCCGAGAAGTGGTCCTTAGACTTTGTCTAAGTTGATGAGTGGACTATATCGTCCCTAGACATGATATGGTGTCTTAAATAGATCATGTGTGTTGCAGGGTATGCTGCTATTGTGCTGTTGATCGAGAGGATCCAGTCGATGCTATTGTGCCATTGATCAAGAGGATCCAGTTGATGATGATGATGCTGATTGTGTGATGACAATAATGCTGATCGTGTGATGACGATGATGCTGATCGTATGATGATGATGATGTTGATCGTGTGATGACGATGATGCTGATCGTGTGATGACGATGATGTTGATCGTGTGATGATGATGATATTGATCGGTAGATCTAGATGATGAGGCTATTGATCAAGACATCCAGATGATGATGCTGTAGTTGATCAAGTGCTACAGAAGATGAAGACTCAATACTGACGATGCTGATGTTCCAGTATTGATTATGTTCCACTAACTGTTTGAGTTATTGATGATGATGTAGAAAGAAAGCTTCCAATGATTTATAGATGTATCATGTATCATGTAGTCGACGACTCCTTGCTCTTGTAGATGTTGTTATAATATCCTTCTCGTTAAGGGGGAGTGTTGAAATATTGTAACTTCTAAGAATATTATATTTGTAATATTCCGGAGATGTTTCATTCCTCCGATGGGACTTTATTGTATATCCGAAAATGTTTATTCCTCCGATGGATTATGGTAACCAGGGTTATTAGATCTCCCATGTGGGGGTCGGCCCTGAGTTAATTTATTAGGTGTTATTAGACTCTCTTAGGAGAGGTCGGCCCCATAGGGTAAAAAGTCAGTCAGGAAACAAGTATAAGTAGAGGAGGATGTTCCTCACTTATCTCACTCATCCATCACTTGAAAAGTAGCGCACAAGTGAGAGAGAGGTCTGCATAGGAGGTAGATAAGGAGCTCTAATCTTGGACTAAATCTTGTATTTGGTTGATCATCTTATTGAGGAAAGCTTTGTTGGGTTTTCTACCCCATGAGGGTTTCCCAGGGTAAAATATCTGTCTATCTTGTGATTTTGTTTCTTTCAGTGATCTTGCTAGTCAAATTAGTATAAACTTAACATGCACTCTATTTATACATGACCTGACTTGCCTAATAACCTAGCAGGGTCGACTTGTCTAACTCAGTCTAATAACCCATGGTTATACTAATCAGGACCGACTCCACACTTGGTGGTCTAATAACCCATCACTACAATTTACGACAGTTGTGACACTTGTCAATACAAATGACGACACTTCCATATAGAGGAATAATAACATCTCTATATGAATACAATATACATATATGAAATACATTTTGAAGTTACATATACATCAACAGGAATTGTTGGATAATTGGCACACATTGGAATCTCTTCCCAAATTGAGTTGGAATGAATCCTTTGGAAGGAATTCGACCCATGGAGGACTTGAGAAGTTTTTAAAAGTCACAATAACAAAGGAGAGTAGCTTTTGATCATTTTTATTTGCATATTTGCAATTTGGAGAGCTTGTACCTTGTCATGTAGGTGGAGGGTATACTCTAATTGGGAATTGGAGAGGCCATTGTGCATTGGACAAAAATTGGAGAGGCCATTGTGCATTGGATAGAAAACCAGAATTTGACAGAAATTGCAAATCCAAAATTTGTAGGTCACTTTTGAGGGGTAAATTTCTGGAGTTTTTGAAATCTGATCACACCAGCTTGCTCACCTCAGTCAATTGCATCTCCCTGTCTAGTCAGAAGTTTGAAATTATAAGTTTGGATTTTTAGGGTTTCTCTGTCAAACCCTAGCCAGCTCCAAATCCATTAGTAAGATCTAAATCTTTTATTTCCATTAATTGAGTTTCTCATTAATATGTCTCACCACACCAAGCTTGAGGATATTAAGCTTGAAGGGGCTGATAACTTCCAAACATGGAAGTATAGGATTGGGTTAATCCTAGAAGAGAATGAATTAGATACCTACATAAGTTCTAGTCCCAGAGGGAGATGAGGCTAAGACCTTACATAAGAAGAACTTGGTCAAGGACAAGAGGATCATTGCAAATTCTATCAAGGACCATCTCATACCACATGTGTCATCCCTAAAGACACCCAAAGAGATGTTTGACTCCTTGACCAGGGTGTTTGAAGGAAAGAACATAAATCAGAAGATGACTTTGAGGAATCAATTAAAGAATTTAAAGTTACAAAATGCAGAGACCATGCAGTCACACTTTACAAGGGTCTCTCAGATAAAAGAACAACTTGAAGCTGTTGAAGAAGATAATATAGATAATCGAGAAATAGCGATGACCACCTTGAATGGTTCTCCTAGGTCATGGGATTCCTTCATCCAAGGAATTTGTGCTAGGAAGAAGCTCATCACATTCAGTAGGCTGTGGGAGGAATGCTCACAGGAAGAAGCTCGAAAACAAAACATGGGTAGTGAAGACCAGGCTCTCACAACACACACGAAGAGGAATTAAAACAAGAGGTCGCATCCTCATCACAAGAAGGAGATTGTCCCAGGAACACAAGCATCTCCCACAAGAAGAAGAACACTCAGCTCAACACAAGGAAGCAAAGATTGAGAGGGAGTCCACTCAACAACCGAACAAAGATAAGTATTTGAATTATACGAGACCAGATATATGCTTTGTTGTAAATACATTGAGTCAGTATATGGTGGAACCCAAGAAAGTTCACCTGATTGCGGCAAAACATGTGATGAGATATCTGAAGGGTACAATGGATTATGGACTCAGATATGCCTCATATAGTGATTTCAGACTGTATGGGTACACAAATTCAGATTGGGATGGAAGTACTGAATACGGAAAGAGTACCTCAAGAACGTGTTACTTTAGTTTCGGATCAGGTGTGATCTCATGGCTCAGTAGAAATCAACCCTGTGTTGCACTCAGTACAACGAAAGATGTTGAAAGGATTGTTCGATGCAGAGATTGATGCTATGTAGATGCTATGCGACAACCAGAGTTGCATCAAGTTGACATAAAATCTTGTGTTTCATGATATATCGAAGCACATCGAGATTATGTTCCAATATATCCAGGATATGGTGCAGAAGGGAGCTGTGAAGCTCGATTATGTTCCTACAGAGGAACAAGTTGCTGATGTGCTGACTAAGCCTCTGGCTCATGTGAAGTTTGAAGCTTTGTGTGGTCCAGAGGGATCTCTCTAGAAATAAATACTGATAGAGATCCTATCCGAAAAGATAGATGCCTGTCCAGGAGGGACAAAAGACTAGTATTGGCTAACTGATAGTTCCAACTCTCATGAGTTGATGCCTATTCGTATGGGTGGATGACTCTCCAATGGTGAGGGTAGATCAATACTCGCTGACTGATAGTATCAGTATTTAGTTACTGATGTTTATTATAGGTGTTCCAATGGATGGTGTTGCTGATGAGGATGTCCAACAGATGGTGTTCCAGCTGACGAGGTTGCTGACAGCAGAAGATGTTCCAGTTGATGGTGTTGCTGATGAGGATGTTCCAACAGACGTTGTTCCAGCTGACGAGGTTGCTGAGAGCAGAATATGTTCCAGCAGATGGTGCTCCGTTGACAATGAGATGATCTAAAGATGATGGGATAATCTGAAGATGATGGGGTGACAGTAGGGTACACAGGTTTTTTCAGGTTTTTTTAGAGACATTATTTCGAATTGTATAAGTCAATATTTGTGATTTTGTTGATGTATGGAGTGTCATTAATATTAATAATGAAGAAGTTTTATTAACATTGCACAAGTCCTTGGAACCTAAATCTCGAATTTCATAACCAGTGGTGAAGTTTACTAGCATTTAATTAAGCATGTGAAGACATGTATACAAAAATCTAATTCATGGTAGTTACAGAAGCCTATAGAAACTAGATGATGATGAATTGGGGAGATCATTTGTAATGTCCCTTGTTAGGAATTTTATTAAAATTGCAATTTTCCACTTTTTTCCTTGGTTCGACCTTGGACTAGTTTCGATCTCTAGGTCCCAATTTTGCCCCAAATGATCCCAAATCTTCTGAGAAGGTGTATGAATGATATTAGAACATAAATATGTATTTCAGGGATGCCTTTGGACCTTTAAAATACTTCTACAAATCCTCTTTCAATTCTTATCAATGTAGGTAACTTTACTAGTGATTTTCCTTTGACTAGTATTGGTCTCTAGGTCTCAAATTGACTCCAAATGCCTTCAAATCTTCAAGGAAGGTGTATGAATGATATTATAACTTGAATATGATGTTTATGGATTACATATGGCCACCAAAATACCTCTGCAAACTCTCTTAATATTCTGGACCAATTATGCAATTTTACTAGTAATTTGGGGTTCAAATCCCCCTGGGGTAAACAATGAAAATGGCTTCTCAAATGCCTCCAAACCCACTCAAATTTATGAAAAGAGGTATTTAATTTGTTATTTATGTTATTAAAGTCTAATATGCACCATTAATGGATTATTACAACTGTTCTCACCCTCTCCCATTCAACTGCAAAAATCCCCAATTCGACCCTTGGGGAAATGGCACTATTTCACCTCCCAATACAACTACACTGAGTAAAAATGCTTCAAATGCTCAAGTACAGTACATGAAACTTGTATAATACATCCATGGCAGTATATTTATCACAAATATATCAGAGAATCATCCATTCATTCGAAATAATCATCAATACATTGGCTCACAACAAGGTAGTGGGGAAATGGCATTGTTCTTCCATTAAAAATGAGATTTATACATTTCTACTTGGAATTTCGACCTGAAACTTTTTGGAGATGAAGAAAAGAGTATTTACTTCATATTACAAAATAAATGGGGCATTAAAAGCTTCCCCAAAGAGTACAATAGCTCACCAAAAACGCCCTCCCTCAAGGATCAAGAATATGCCATCAAAACTGGAAATGGTTGAAGGAGTGAGCTGCAATAGAAGAAACCATGAGCTGCCCTGTAGATTACACCTGCAAATAAAGACTCCATTAAAGATCCAAATGAAAGGTCTGAATGGCCTTTCCAATTACCAACTTGGATGGGAATCTTTCACCCTCGAAATTGGCTAAGGCAAGAAACTAGTCATCCACTAGCTCTCCCTCTTCACAAATGCAATTGCAAATTCTAAAAATGATCAAAAGCTGGTTTCATTCTTTGTTATTGACATTTATAAACTTCTAATGTCCTCCATGGGTCGAATTCATTCCAAGAGACTCATGCCAACTCATGTTGGGAAGAGATTCCAAAGAACGCCACTTGTACAACAATTCCTAGTCTCCCACTTCCACCAAATCACATGTGGAAGCATCTTAGCTTCCCTAACACCCTTGAGCGCCCTCTTGGAGTCTATTTTTAGCCATGACATGTCATATATGTCATATGTCAGCCTTCAGGTCTGATTTGTGTCATAGGTGTCATAGCATCTTCATCATTGTTGTCATAGAGCTAGGGAATCTAGCCCAAGTGTCTCACTAGCTCCAAATTGCCTCTTCCTCTTCCATGGGAGTTACTCTTCCTCTATATTTCGACTTTGGATGAGTCATGCAATTAATAATACCTTTTGGACTCCCCCAAGTATGTTACCATTCACCTTGAATTCGAATTGGTGAGAGAATGATGCCAAGTGTAGTGGGGAAATCTAGCCATATGTGGGTCCCACTTCCTCCATGTGTCTTCATGATGAAATGCCACTTTGATTTTCACTTGTATATATTTATTTAGCTCCTTTATTAAATATTTATGCCATTCTAATGTTCAAACATCATTTATTATCCCCATTATTCCAAATCCCAAAGCTTCCACCCCAAACCTAGGAAACTAGTAATTTTCCTCCTTGGCAATTATTTGACCTTTAGCATCAATTTGACAAACTCTAATGAATATGGCCAATGTGATTAGGCCATTGTGACCCAATACCAAATTTGGGACATGACAAATCCTCCCTTCCCAATATTGCTTGTCCTCAAGCAATTTTAAACATGGGTGTTGAAGAACCTGCTTTCTGTATAATTCTTTGAAGTTGCCATTGAATTGCCCAACCTTGAGTATTTGAGTTTCCATGAAGATTTTAGAGAGGAACCACCATGCTTGCTGCTGCACTACTCTGATAAAAATCACTTTATTAAGTGGGGAAATCCATCTCCCATACTGCTTGTTTCCCCAAAAAATTTGAAACCAATGAGATAAAAATTATTCCAGGGTCCCATTGCCTGTATTGCACCCCAATAATTAAGAGTGCTCTCCAACCCACACCATTAGTTAAGAGGATTCCTGGATCCCATTTTCTTGTATGCATTCTTCCAAACATCATGAGTACAAAATATATATCATCAAAGTACATAACTACATAATGAAAATGAATATCAAGGAGGTGCTTCATCAAAGAATCATGAAAGTGCTTATACCTCCAAGCAAGT
Organism: Larix kaempferi; assembly: GCA_027924585.1. Classification (NCBI taxonomy): domain Eukaryota; kingdom Viridiplantae; phylum Streptophyta; class Pinopsida; order Pinales; family Pinaceae; genus Larix; species Larix kaempferi. The sequence continues at coordinate 258,016 of BSBM01000642.1, read as the reverse complement.
AGACCACCATTTTCCAAGTGCATACAAGCTTCAAGTGACAAATTAAATCTGCTCCAATGACATAGGTGAGTATCCCATGTCCTATAAAGATGCTCCAAAAGGATGTGATATGCATCAAAATATTCAGCCGTGTATTCTTTCATCCAAGAAGTGAATGAAGAATCTCCACTAAAATCTGAACCAAATAATGAGCAAAAAAAACAAGGAGACTTCAAATGACTCAAAGAAGTCTCACCCATACATCCTTGAATGTGATCATCATAAAGATATAACAAAGTATGTGGCTGCCAAAAAAAATGTTCTCCCATCATAAATCTATTCACCCAAGTGTTGGATGAAGTTCCTCTAACATAAAATGAACCCAGTGTTGAGCAAGAAAAACCATGAGTCTTCAAGTGACTCAAATCCATATAATAGGTACATCCATGTAGATGTGAATCATCATAAAGTGACAAATGATGCTGCTGTAAATGTGAATAAGAATGTGCTCCAACCATGTCATCATAAAAGTTAAATCTAGGAGTTCCATGCTCCTCATGTGGCACCATCAAAAAGAACCCTTTCACCCATACTTCATTGAGACTAATGTTGCAAAACATGGAATTGTAGGAAGTAGGAGGATGAACTAACTCACCCAAATGATCAAAAAGTGCAAAAGTTTCATCATGGGAAGGATCCATATGGGTAGTATCATGCAGCTCCTTCAAAAGTGTGAACTCTTTGTCATAGTTTGGTTCCAATGTAGAGGAATCATGCTCTTCTTTAAAAATTGCATAACCTTCATCAAGAGGCAATTCAAATTCCTCTTCCACCACATCAAGTGTTTGGATCTCTTCAAGTTCATCTTCAAACACATCAAGAACATTCAAATTTTCACATTTCTCATGATCAACCATGTCATGAGAATCCTCCAAACAATCTACCATTTGACAATCTGAAACATAGGAGGAAAAACAAGTATCTTGCAACTTTTCAAGAAGTTGCTCATTTTGAATTGTGAGCTTATGAATATCCTCATTATTCTTCAAGTATGCATCATGTAACAATTCATTAAGCTCAAACAAATGGTTTCTATCAAAAAGCAAAGACATGAAATTACCTTTGATGTGGCACATTGCTCTTTGAATCTTCTCCATGTCTTCAAGGAAGGATGTTTCCTCCAATGAAGTAGCTCTCCAACAAGAATTTGACACCAATGCTTGAGTGTCATGGAGAATGCTGAGGGACTCTTGGATCTTCTTTTCATTCATCTTTAAGGACCCTTCAAGAAAATGAGGCTCTTGCAAATGAACCTCCTCATCTTCTTCATTTTTTCTTGGACCAACTTCATGAAGCTCAAGTGGTGATGGGGAAGTTGATCTTGGTTCTTCTTCAACTGCTGCAAGGTCTTCATTATCATGCTTAATGGAACTTGGGCTTGCAACAACATTTTCAAAAGTGATCTCTATGTCACCAACATAGAGGTGTGAGCACCCATCAATAGGTACTCCTTCATAGTTTAAGCATCCATCAGTAGATGCTCTTTGGTTCATGTCTAAGCTAGAAGGTGTCTCGAAATGATCTTCCATATTTTCAATAGAATATTCTTCACTATCTTGTGATGTCTCTTCCTTTTGCTCCTTCAAGCAAGCTGTTGCATTTTGCCCCTTGGTTTCCTTAAAATCAATAATTTTTTCCACAAGTTCGATAGAAAACAATTCGAATCCTTCCTTAATTTGCTTGGTCATATCTTCAAATATTGTTTTCATAATTTTTATATGCTCCTCACCATCATATGAGGCTCCCTTTTCATCCCTAGTCATAGTTCCCTCAAAAAATGTGCTCTTCTTCTCCTACTTTTTTTTCTTCTTCCTCTTCAACAAAAGCACTTTTGGTTTCAATATATAATGGTGGTACCTAAATTCTTTTCCTCATAGATATTATACCACATCAGGTTCCAAGATCATGCTCTGATACCACTGTAATGTCCCTTGTTAGGAATTTTATTAAAATTGCAATTTTCCACTTTTTTCCTTGGTTCGACCTTGGACTAGTTTCGATCTCTAGGTCCCAATTTTGCCCCAAATGATCCCAAATATTCTGAGAAGGTGTATGAATGATATTAGAACATAAATATGTATTTCAGGGATGCCTTTGGACCTTTAAAATACTTCTGCAAATCCTCTTTCAATTCTTATCAATGTAGGTAACTTTACTAGTGATTTTCCTTTGACTAGTATTGGTCTCTAGGTCTCAAATTGACTCCAAATGCCTTCAAATCTTCAAGGAAGGTGTATGAATGATATTATAACTTGAATATGATGTTTATGGATTACATATGGCCACCAAAAGACCTCTGCAAACTCTCTTAATATTCTGGACCAATTATGCAATTTTACTAGTAATTTGGGGTTCAAATCCCCCTGGGGTAAACAATGAAAATGGCTTCCCAAATGCCTCCAAACCCACTAAAATTTATGAAAAGAGGTATTTAATGTGTTATGTATGTTATTAAAGTCTCATATGCACCATTAATGGATTATTACAACTGTTCTCACCCTCTCCCATTCAACTGCAAAAATCCCCAATTCGACCCTTGGGGAAATGGCACTATTTCACCTCCCAATACAACTACACTGAGTAAAAATGCTTCAAATGCTCAAGTACAGTACATGAAACTTGTATAAGACATCCATGGCAGTATATTTATCACAAATATATCAGAGAATCATCCATTCATTCGAAATAATCATCAATACATTGGCTCACAACAAGGTAGTGGGGAAATGGCATTGTTCTTCCATTAAAAATGAGATTTATACATTTCTACTTGGAATTTCGACCTGAAACTTTTTGGAGATGAAGAACAGAGTATTTACTTCATATTACAAAATAAATGGGGCATTAAAAGCTTCCCCAAAGAGTACAATAGCTCACCGAAAACGCCCTCCCTCAAGGATCAAGAATATGCCATCAAAACTGGAAATGGTTGAAGGAGTGAGCTGCAATAGAAGAAACCATGAGCTGCCCTGTAGCTTACACCTGCAAATAAAGACTCCATTAAAGCTCCAAATGAAAGGTCTGAATGGCCTTTCCAATTACCAACTTGGATGGGAATCTTTCACCCTCGAAATTGGCTAAGGCAAGAAACTAGTCATCCACTAGCTCTCCCTCTTCACAAATGCAATTGCAAATTCTAAAAATGATCAAAAGCTGGTTTCATTCTTTGTTATTGACATTTATAAACTTCTAATGTCCTCCATGGGTCGAATTCATTCCAAGAGACTCATGCCAACTCATGTTGGGAAGAGATTCCAAAGAACGCCACTTGTACAACAATTCCTAGTCTCCCACTTCCACCAAATCACATGTGGAATCATCTTAGCTGCCCTAACACCCTTGAGCGCCCTCTTGGAGTCTATTTTTAGCCCTGACATGTCATATATGTCATATGTCAGCCTTCAGGTCTGATTTGTGTCATAGGTGTCATAGCATCTTCATCATTGTTGTCATAGAGCTAGGGAATCTAGCCCAAGTGTCTCACTAGCTCCAAATTGCCTCTTCCTCTTCCATGGGAGTTACTCTTCCTCTATATTTCGACCTTGGATGAGTCATGCAATTAATAATACCTTTTGGACTCCCCCAAGTATGTTACCATTCACCTTGAATTCGAATTGGTGAGAGAATGATGCCAAGTGTAGTGGGGAAATCTAGCCATATGTGGGTCCCACTTCCTCCATGTGTCTTCATGATGAAATGCCACTTTGATTTTCACTTGTATATATTTATTTAGCTCCTTTATTAAATATTTATGCCATTCTAATGTTCAAACATCATTTATTATCCCCATTATTCCAAATCCCAAAGCTTCCACCCCAAACCTAGGAAACTAGTAATTTTCCTCCTTGGCAATTATTTGACCTTTAGCATCAATTTGACAAACTCTAATGAATATGGCCAATGTGATTAGGCCATTGTGACCCAATACCAAATTTGGGACATGACATCATTGAAGTCCTTTATTAGGACCACATCTTTGTTCTGAAATTTGGAAACGTCTTACAACATTTGGGAATCCATCTTTGTCCCCTACCCGTTGGGGTTTTGAACCTCGATTTGACTAGTAAAATTCTGCTAATTCTCTTGAAGTTAAATGGATGTTGCAGAAGTATTCTGATATTAGTATACAATCACTGATGAGGTTCCCTTTTATGTCTTAATACCCTTCACATACCTTTAGACCCAGTTCGAGATCCTTTAAATAGTCTTTTGGAGCCATCTACCCTTGGGGGCTTCAACATAAATTTTCCTAATAATTCTGCCTTTCATTCTCTAATTGTAAATGCAAGTGGATGAAGTCTTTTGGAAGTTTCCAATCCCATAATAGCTGCATAAATGTGTCATATTACACCTCAACGGTTATGAATATTTTTGAAATGTTTTTTTCAAATTGATAGGTATTTTTTATGTTTCTAAAATTTTCTCTATATGGGTTCTTGGTTTATCTCAGTTAGACATTGCTTATTAAAATATGTAGAGAGGAACGATGCAAATTTTGTCTCTTTTTATGTCCCAATACCTTTCAAACACCTTCAAACCCAAATCAGAAGCATTTGAAGCCATTTGGAAGCATTCGAGTCATTAATAGTCTAAGGGTCAAATTGGCCAAAAATTGCAATTTTCCAATTTTAACAAATTTATTAAAAAGGGACACTACATGAACAATAGAATTATGCAACTAATATGAAATGGGTCGTGTAAAAAAACAACACCAACCCTAGATGTTATTGCTATGACATGTGATCTCTCCTTCTTTTCCTAATTTGATGTTTAATCTCAATGCCATCTTGGAAGATTGATCTTGTTGTTTAGACTTCTCTTATCTCTTATGGTCATCTCTCCCTCTTCTTCATTTAATTCTTCCCATGTTACACTAGATCTTCTACAAACCCATCTACAAACAATGTCTAGAATTGGAATAATTGATCAAACAAGTGATTTCTTCATATTGTTAGCATTTTTATCTTTATGTTTTTTAAATTTATTCTATATGGATTCTTGGGTTAGTTAACATTAATATAACATTGCTTATTAATGTTTATAGAGAGGAACAATGCCAATATTTTTACTATTCTAAGGTCTCTACATAAGGTCTCTCACTCCAAGGGCAGAGGTGGAAAAGACACTAAAAAATTGGATGATTCACACCAAAAGTTGCAAACGTGTAGCAATGTGGCGGAATAATGATGCAGACCCACCCAGAAGCAAATCGATGGTGGAAATGGGTTCCTACGCTAGAAAATGCACAGTGGTTAAACTTGGAAAAGGTGGGGCGAAAATTAAACTATTTACCACGTGGCAAGCATTGGTGGAGTCTGTTATGAAAAGAGGTTAAATTTAAACCGCTCATCGCAAGTTTTGAAACCATCTAAGCATATTTTCTATAAAAGGTTTGTTTGAAGTTTTAAAAAATGTTTTTTTCGCTTGTTACCTGGAGGAAAAGAACCCGCGGGAAACACATCATTGCCTTCGTTAACTGGAACAGCACCCAAGAAGTTCACTACACAGGTAGCTCGAAACCCTCAGTGTTTAGATTTTGTGTCCCAAATGGAGAAAACCCAAGACCTTCTTCCCTTCAATGAAAGTTCAGATGAAAACGAGAAGCCTTAATTTGACAGGGAAAGGGATATTTTTGACCCCGTTTTGTCTATGTGTAGTATTTCGCAGTGTAAGGAGAAATTAATGGAGTTTAAGTCACAGGAAAATGATGTATGTAATGTTTTTGGTTATTTTCTGTACTATTTTTGTGTTGAACAAACCCCACATTTCCCCGAATTTGTTTGTTGGTGTGCGGTGAATTATTCGCAGGACGAAAGGGTAATCATTAATGTAAAAATGACCAAAATTCAATGCCCAGTAAATGCGTAGACTATCTGTGAGGTTCTACATTTACCTAAACATTTCCCAAAATCCCTTAGTCATTTAACGAAGAAAATTTGGCAAAATTTTATCGAAATTGCAGTCCTGCAGAAAAAAAAACAAGTTTTTATTACAAGTCTTGAAAGATGGTTTGTCGCATGAAAACCTATTGTTCCCTTTGAGTATTGATGCCTTTCAGCGAGATACGCAGTTAGTTTTGTCCTTGTTGAGTCAAATTTTAGGTCTAGATAGTGATAAGTCAATCACGGAAGTTATGTTAGGTTTCCTTCTCCAAGTAATTTCACCAGAGTCACAGTCGATTCCGGTGTGTTGATTTAATTTTGATGAATTCCTAGCTGAAGCAATTCATGTCCAGTTGGTGAATTTCAACTAGTTGAAGCATTTCAGATAACAGTCATATCTCCTGAAGCTGTTCGTGTGTTCAAACGTTTCAGAATCTAAGTTTCTTGGTACCATCTTTTCTCATGACCTTCCTAAACAGGTCAATATGTTTGAGATAACCGATAAAATCATGGCAGAAGTTTACATAATTATTTTTAATGCTGAAATGCCTCGAGTGTTAGAATAAATGAAAGAAACTTTGCATCCTACACCAGAATTCCAAACATGTGATTGGTTCTTGTATATAGAACATACTATACTTAGCGTGTATGGTTTTATTGGAGCACCATATCTGTTGCCATCCTTTTTAACAGTGAGGGTTTTTTCCTTGGAATTTATTAGACAAAGGTTGCATTAAGAAGAAGAACATTTCTATTATTTCAAAAAAGCATCGGATGTGAAATTCCCTCTTAAATTTGGTCCATTCATCATTAAGAATAAGGAAGCCCTCTCTGTAGTAGAAAAATTACTGAAGATTATGGATTTCCAAGAGGCTGAAAGGATTAATTATGATCCTCATCAAATTATATTGCAAAAGAGACATCAAAATGGAAACAAGGCTTTTGAACATCAAACAGTAGCAGGATTGAAAGAAATGGCAAATTTATTCAAATTTGAACAAGATAATAAACAGGCGAATATGGAACAAACTGTTGATGTATATGTAACTTCGGAATGTATTTCATATATGTATATTGTATTCCTATATAGATGTTATTATTCCTCTATACGGAAGTGTTGTCATTTGTATTGACAAGTGTCATAACTTGCAGTGATGGGTTATTAGACCACCAAGTGTGGAGTCAGCCCTGATTAGTATAACCATGGGTTATTAGACTGAGTTAGACAAGTCGGCCCTGCTAGGTTATTATCCAGGTCAGGTCATGTATAAATAGAGTGCGGGAGGCACTCTATTTCATCATCTCATTATTCACTTCTACACTACTCAAAAAGTGGCACACTAGTGGAGGAGGAGTTTCAGCTGCTAGGAGGACTATCTCTGTTTACTTTGGTTGTATCTTTGCTCTTTCTATCTCTGAGGAAGTTGTGGGGTTTTTTACCTTTATGGTTTTCCCTAGTGAAACGTTGCGTGTCTATTGTCTCATGTGATTGCTTGGTGTCATTTATATGCATTGTTATACTTGATATGTTGTACATGTTATTCTCTCAGTAAAGATCCTACAGTATGTTGAATTAATGTTAAAAAATTAACATGGTATCAGAGCTAACCTGAGAAGAAGACACTGTGCAGTTGTGGAAACTAAGGTTTCTTGTTTATTGGGTTTCTCTCCACAGATCTTGAAAGGAGGTAGGGTATTTTGACTCTGCTCAGCAAGGCACATCTTTCTCTCCAATCAGAATTCAATTATGGGCACTTTCCACAAAAATAGGAATTTCTGAAATCTTATGACATAGCTAGAAGTGCCTTGGAAAAATGGAAGTTTAGAGGTTTGGATCGAGATATTTGGTTGGGTGAAGCTTCGGGAAACTCAAATCCTAATTCAGGGTCCTCCCTAGTGAATCTGGGAGATTGAAAAGCATTTCTGAAGGGTGAATATTTGCAGTTTTCAATTTCTGAGTATACCAGGCTGATCAGCTCATCAAGGTGCATCTTTATATCCTTTCAGAAAGTTGAAATTCACATTTTGAATTTTTAGGGTTTCTCTGACAAACCTTAATCCAGCACTAGATCCAGATTTCTGCAAATCAAGTGGTAAGACCTAAATCTTTTCTACTTCCATTTGAATTACTCTTTAAGATGTATCACTGCACAAAGCTTGACGATAAGCTTGAAGGGGCTGATAAATTCTGAGCATGGAAGTTTAGGATTGGGTTAATACTGGAAGAAAATGAATTGGACAGCTACATAAGTTCTGAGGCCCCTGTCCTAGAGGAAGAAGAGGCTAAGGCCTTACATAAGAAGAACTTGGTCAACGCAAAGAGGATCATTTCTTAATCTATCAAATACCATCTCATACCACATGTGTCATCTCTAAAGACACCCAAGGAGATGTTTGATTCCCTAACCAAGCAATTTGAAGGGAAGAACATAAATCAGAAGATGACTCTGCCGAACCAATTGAAAGGGGTGAAGCTTCAGAATGGAGAGACCATTCAATCTTATTTCTCTAAGGTCTCTCAGAACAAGGAACAACTTGAAGCTGTGGATGAAGTAGTGGACAATGGTGAAGTTGTCATGACCACATTGAGGCCTACCTAGGTCATGGGACTCCATCCAAGGAATCTGTGAAAGGAGGAAGTTGATCTCATTCAGTAGACTATGGGAGGAATGCTCACAAGAAGAAGCAAGGCTTGTGGCCCGAGAAGAAAATATGGCGAATCAAGATCAAGCTCTCATAGCACACACTAAGGGAAGCAAGTTTAAGAGGGAGATATCTCATAACAAGAATCATTCTCACTCTCATCACAAGAATAAAGATCTATCTCATGTTCGATGTTTCGATTGCAATGAAGTAGAACATTTTGCTTCAAATTGTCCCAAGAAGAAGAAAGACAACAACAAAAAATTCAACAAGAGGAAGAGGTACAACAAGAAGAGGTTTCATGCTCATGGTGCTAAGGATGATGAACCTCGCAAGAAGAAGGCTAGGGAAGAAAGTGATGCTTCATCAAGTGAAGATGAATATGTTATAATCTCTGCTCTCACAGGTACTATCTTTCATGGATGTAATGATTGGCTTATTGATAGTGGGGCTTCCAAACACATGACTAGGTTTAAAGAATATTTTGTAAATCTATCTGAACATGAGTCACCCCATAAAGTGAAACTTGGGGATGACTATCAATATCCTATCAAGGGAAGCGGTGAAGCCTCCTACAACCTAGACTCTGGGAAGTCCTTGAAGATGAAAGATGTTCTATATGTACCTGGTCTAAAAAAGAACCTACTCTCTATATCTGCATTGGATGCGAAAGGCATGAGGGTTGCATTTGTAGATTGCCAAGTCCTAATGTGACCAAAGGGTAAAACTATAGATGATGCAATAGTGATTGGAGAGAAAAGGAGGATTGTACAAATTGAAGGGACAACCTGAACATGCCATGGTACATGAATCCATGGAGCAAAGTGAACTTTGGCATAGAAGGCTTGCACATGTGCACTATAGAGAACTACCAATTGCAAGCAAAGCTGTAGAGGGTCTTCCTAAAATCAAGACAAAGCATGAATGTGTTTGCAAAGGATGTGCAAAAGGAAAGAACATTAAGAAGGCATTTCCAAGCAGTGAAAGAAAAGCAAAAGGAATCTTGGAGATTATCCACTCTGATGTATGCGGTCCGATGTCATCCAGTTCTCTGAGTGGGTATGTATACTATGTCTCTTTCATTGATGATTTCTAGGAAGACTTGGGGTTTATTTCTTGAAGAGTAAGGATGAAGTGTTTGATAAGTTCAAGGAAGTCAAAGCCTTGTTGGAAAATCAAACTGATAAGAAGATCAAGACATTCAAATCCGACAATGGCAAAGAATTCACTTTAGATGATTTCAAGAACCTATGTAGTGACTCGGGGATTAAGAGGGAGTTGATTGCTCCCTACAATCCACAACAGAATGGAGTTGCAAAAAAGAAAAATACAACATTCACGGAAGCAGCACGAGCAATGCTGCATGACCAGTATCTGCCTATGCATTGGTGAGAAGAAGCAGCTAGGACAGATGTATATGTGCAGAATAGAACACCTCACAAGACATTGGACAACAAGACACCAGAAGAGGTATTTTCTAGTAAGAAACCTAAAGTCAACCATCTCAAAATATTTGGTTGTCCAGTATATACACGTGTTCCAAAGGAAAAGAGGACAAAGCTAGGTTCATCAGGAAAGAAGGGCATCTTTGTGGGGTACAGTGAAAGCTCAAAGGATTACAAAATATACTTTCTAGGGTTAAAGAAGATTGATGTCAGTAGGGATGTAACATTTGATGAGGACTCAGCTTACATCAAATCAAAGAAGGAACCTATTGAAGATCATGAAGAACCAAAGGAAAACAGATTTCAAGACACCATCATGACTAAATCAATTCTAGAAGCAGATCGTGAAGTTGAAGATCCACAAATACCTGTAGATCCACCCTGTGAGAAGAAATATCACAAGAGGAAACCTGCATGGGCTAGAGAGCTCATTCAAGATGCAGAAAGATATGGCATTCCAGAAGAAGAACACAAAGAAAGGAAAAGGACTAGATCACATACCAGTTATGTTTCCCTGCTCTGTGATATTATGAACAAAGAACCTTCCAGTTATGAAGAAGCAGTGGAAAAGAAAGAATGGAAGAATGACATGGTCGAGGAATACTAGTCGATCATGAAGAATGATGTTTGGGATGTAGTCCCAAGACCTGAAGGGAAGTCGGTTGTGACTTCCAAATGGATCTATAAGATCAAGCATGCTATAGATGGCAGCATAGAGAAATACAAAGCGAGATTTGTAGCTTGTGGCTTCTCCCAGAAAGAAGGGATTGATTATGAAGAGACTTTTGCACCTGTAGCTAGGTACACTTCCATTAGATCAGTACTTGCCCTGGCTATAGTGATGAAATGGAAGATACACCAAATGGATGTCAAGACAGCTTTCTTTGATCCACATCGCATTTGGCATTTGTTGTCAGATACTAACTTCGACATCCTCGACTAGTCTTCGTTGTTGATACAACTTCGGCAAGTTTCGACACGACGTGACTTCGACAACTTCATCACCTTCGACATGTTCAACGACCTCACAGTTCGTGACATAAACATGCAACATCGACATGCGACCAACAACTATCGAACCTCGACAGACTGTCTCTCTGTCTTCTAGTCGACTGTAACAGTTGAACAGTTGAACTGCTCTAACTTCTTCTTGTAACTGAATGTAACGGGAAGGCACCCAAGCAACTCGGATTTCTTTATAAGCATATAAACTATTGTAATATACAACTTATCTTGATTAATATAGAATAGTTCACATTCCTGCATATTGTCTGTGTGTATTGTGTCATCTGTATTGCATAATCCTATTTTGCTCATTTTGTTTATTAAGCTTCTGCCATAACAGAGCCAAGTCCTTCAATCAAACTATTGTCCCCCTTGTTCTTCCTGGACATGATACGGATCATTGGTATCATAGAATACTCAGTTTTCTTGCTTAAGTTCTGCGTATACACTTCTCTTGAAGTTACTTGACTTAGGTTGGTTCAAACTCGCTCGCAATCTCAGCAATCCAAGCAGACGCGGTCTCTAGATATGGCAGAAGAAATAGACGATAGACATGCAGCCGATAAGACAGCACAACTTATTGAGCAAGCACTGGCTTGACAATGAATTGAAATGTTTGCCTAGTTCAATGAGATTCTCTTACGATTTGCTTCGACATCCGGAGGATCCTCGACGAGAACTCACTCCGATAAAATCATCCCCTTCAAAGTGCAAATGAATCTCGACATACTGAATCTTGAAGGAAAGATTGAAAAGGAATCCATCGACAATTGAGTGCAACAATTGGAATCCTATTACGTTGTAAATCAACTCTCTGAAGCTAAAAAAGTCACCATTGCATCCTTAAAGATGTCAACCTCCGTGCACTGCTGGTGGGAGAACCTCTCGACAAAGATGGAGAAAAACAGAGACCCCATCGACACATGGGATAAATTCGTCGAACACATCTGGAAGGAATTTTACCTGCTGAAATACCTCGAGCAGCAGTATAAGAAGTGGTAGCAGCTAAGGAAATGGAAAGACTAATCAGTACAGAGTTACAACGACGAGTTCTACCAACTCATGGCAAGACTTGGCGTCCAAGAAGAAGATAAATTGCTTGTTCTGAAATACACCAGTGGATTCAGTACATCCAACATGAGATGGAATTTTTGACTCTCAATATGCTTGCGGATGCTTTCCACTACGCCAACAAACTGGAAACCAAGCAGAAAGGAAAAGCACATTTCGCGACAAAGCTGACATTAGGAAGACCACCCGATAAGAAGACACTAGCCGATTACCACAAGTCTAGATCTTCTCAGCTGACACCACCAAAGCCTGACAATGGTAAGAAGCCTTTTCACAAAAGGGAATGTAGAAAACAACCACCGACTGGAAAATGGTATCATTACCACCACTCATCTTGGCATGATACGTGAATGCAAAGCTTGGAAGACATTTTTGACAAAAGTGTCAACCTCCGACGCATTCAACAAGATGGTGGAAGAATGTGATCCACACGCGGTGACTCTTTTGACCTAGACAACTCAAGAAACCTCAACTATTGTCGATGAGGAGGAATGAGAGCACCTATTCCATACATGGATATGGGTCCAAAGCAACCCATTGCATCTGATCATGGACAATGGGAGCCAAAAGAATTTTGTTTCTAAAGAGCTGGTGAAGAAATTAGATCTTGTCACCACTTTGCATCCTCATCCTTACAACATTGGTTGGATGGACGATGGACAAGAACTACGGATCACTCGACAATGCAAACTCACCTACTTCATAAAACCTTTGGAATACAAAGTACTCTATGACGTGGAACCACTCTCCATAGCTGACGCCCTATTTGGGAAACCTTACCTCTGGGATAGACATGGAAGTTATCAGTCACGACCTCAGAAGGTGATTGTTAGAATTTGAAATCGATGGTTCAGCATACCAAAGCGTCAACCTACACTGACGGTTGCATTGATATCTGCCAAACAGACGAAGAAGCTCATCAATCATGCTCAGAAATTTGCATTAATCATGATCAAGCCGCAACATTCTACGAAGACTGCAGCAATGAGTCAACTCAACGACCAATGCAACTCTCGACAGAAGCAGCAAGTCGATCATATTCTTGATGAGTACTGGAACCTCTTTCAAGCTCCAAATGAAGTACGTTAGCATTGCCAGGTAAAACAATCCATTGAACTTGTTCCTGGTTCTTCTTTGCCTAACGCATCTATTTACAGAAGATCCATTCTAAAAAATGAATAGATTCGCAGACAAATCCAAGAGTTAATCGAAAAAGGTCATATCTGACCCAGCTCATCTCCTTGTGGAAGTTCAGTTGTCCTAGTTCTGAAGAAAGACGGGACTTGGCGCATGTGCATCGACTACATAGCTCTCAACAAAATATCGGTGAAGAATCGGTACCCTCTGCCACGGATAGACAACCGTATCGACTATCTGAAAGGTGCTGAATTCTTTACTAAGCTCTACCTCAAGTTAGGATACCATCAGATTCCAATTGAGCCCTCAGATGTGTGGAAAACTCTTTCAAGACCAGGGAAGTATTGTTTGAATGGTTAGTCATACCTTTCGGCTTATCCAATGTACCTGTGACCTTCATGCGACATATGGATAATCTTCTCCGACTTTTCATTGGCAAATGGGTTATTGTCTATCTTGATGAGATATTGATTTTCACTCAATCATGGGAAGAACATGTCAGACATCTTCAATAAGTCCTCGACACTCTCCAGCAACATCGGCTCTATTTGAACATGGACAAGTGCTCTTTTGCAATAACCAGCATCAAATATTTGGGGCATGTAATTGACTCTACAGGCATTCACATCGATCCAGACAAAGTATAGATCCTCAAAGATTGGCCCATTCCTAGAAGCATTCAAGAACTAAGAAGTTTTCTTGGTTTGGCGAATTTCTATCGACGATTCAAACTCGGATTCAGTCACATAGAATAGCCCTTGAATCAGTTGACGAAGGGAAATGAGAAAACTGTCTTCCAATGGACAGAAACACATCAAGCAGCTTTTGAACAACTCAAACATAGGCTCTGCACTGCGCCAATACTTGTGTTACCTAATTTGCATCATCTTTTTGAAATTGAGATGGATGCATCGGACTATGCCTTGGGTGCAGTGATCACTCAGCCTGGTCACCCAATCGCTTTTCATTCTGACTTTTAACGACACGGTTAGAAGATACTCGACATACAAAAAAGAACTGTATGCCATTGTGCAAGCTCTCAAGCAATGGAGGCATTACATCCTTGGCAAGGAAACGGTCATTCTTACTAATCACAAGCCTCTACAGTTCGCTCCAACACAATCAAAGTTGCAGACAAACCGACAACTCAAGTGGATTAATTACCTACAATAATTTCAGTTGGTGATTAAGTATCGAAAAGGAAAGGCTAATGCTGCTGCAGATTGCCTCAGTCGATCACCCATCACTCTCCTCTTGACAGTGATGAGTATGCAGGGTTACGACATGACCACTTGGCAACAGTTGTATGAGAATGACAGGGACTTCTCAGCAGTCTACCGACAATTATAGACTAACAAGTCATCGACCTCAGACTCCGAATACTTCCTGGAAGATACCTTGCTATACAAGCTTGGACAGCTTTGTGTACCGACCGGTGAGCAATGACAGCAGCTCATTCGGGACGTGCACTACAGTAAGACCGTCAGACACTTTGGAGTAGCAAAGACACTTACTATTCTGTAGAAGTATTTCTTCTGGCCTACACTTAAATCTGACGTCAACAAGTATATTCGATCATGCGTGGTTTGTGCCATTGCTAAACCACCTAATCGACGAAAGGGATTGTACACCTCTCTGCCAGTTCCTAGCCGACCATGGGAATCTATTTCTATGGACTACTTGACGGGTTATCCTACTACCAAACATCAACATGACATGATATTAGTAGTAGTCGACCGATTTTCCAAGATGGCCATTCTCATACCATGTAAGAAGACCATGACAGTGCAGCAGACTGCTTTGATCTTCTTTACACATGTTTGGAAACACTTTGGTTTACACACAACCATCATTTCCAACCGAGATGCCAGATTCGTCAACATCTTTTGGAAGACCCTCTGGCAACAGCTAGACACGTGACTCTTATTGTTGACAGCTTTCCATCCTCAGACCAACAGACAGATAGAAGTTGTGAATCACTTGGTAGTACAACTGCTTCACATGTACAATCACCAGCATTGACGCACATGAGATGAAAGTCTTCCATACATTCAACATAGCTATAATTGTGCTTAGCACAACTCTACAGGAAAGATTCCCTTTGAAGTCTGTTACAGATTTAAACCCTCAGCGCCGATCGACTTGATCAACTCTTCGACATAGCCAAACTATGACACAGATCGCAGTCAGCGAGAAGTTGATAAAGCAGTCAAGTTTCGAGAACATATTTGCGACATTCAGCGACAAGCACAATATATGTTGCATAGAGAAAACGAGAAAGCTAAGGCCCGATATGACAAGCATCGCATTCCTCATACATTTCGCATTGGGGATAAGTTCTGGATACATCTTAAGAAGGAGTGCTTCACAGGTCCTTTCAAGAAGTTAAAACCTTTGGAATATGGTCCATACAGTATTCTTCAACAGATTGGCAAGAACGATTTCTAGCTTGACATTCCTGCTTGCCTGTGTCTGCATCCAGTCTCTAATGTGGATCTACTTCGACCATACCATGCACCCTTGTTGGAACATAATGACTTCTC
The DNA here is from genome assembly GCA_027924585.1 of Larix kaempferi. NCBI lineage: Eukaryota > Viridiplantae > Streptophyta > Pinopsida > Pinales > Pinaceae > Larix > Larix kaempferi. The sequence continues at coordinate 242,251 of BSBM01000642.1, read as the reverse complement.
AATAGCAGAACCCGAAGACATCCATCCATATGTTCATGAGCCTCTTCCTTGCGACACCATTGTGGGACGATGGGTACGCCTTACAAGGACAAACACAATTCCCTTGTTCCAGGTTTCCAAAGCTGGCCAGATCCCATCTCAAGGAAAGTGGTACTCTACTACTAAAGTAATCTACAAGTTTCCTCACCTTCGTGAGAAAAAAAAGGGGTCCATTGTTTCTTAAGGAAGGAGGTCTGATCCACATCACAGCTGGCATTTGTTGTCAGATACTAACTTTGACATCCTCAACTAGTCTTCGATGTTGATACAACTTCGACAAGTTTTGACGCGCATGACTTCTACAACTTCATCACCTTTGACATGTTCAGCAACCTCACAGTTCGTGACATCGACATGCAGCATCGACATGCGACCAGCGACTGTCAAACCTCGACAGACTGTCTCTCTGTCTTCTAGTTGACTGTAATGGTTGAACAGTTGAACCACTCTAACTTCTTCTTGTAACTGAATGTAACAGGAAGGAACCCAAGCCTCTCAGATTTATTTATAAGCATGTAAACTATTCTAATATATAGCTTATCTTGATCAATCTAGAACAGTTCGAATTCCTGCATATTGTCTGTGTGTATTGTGTCATCTGTATTGCGTAATCCTACTTTTTCTCATTTTGTTTATTAAGCTTCTGCCATAATAGAGTCGACTCATTCAGTCAAATTGTTGTCCTCCTCATGCTTCCTGGACACGATACGGATCATTCTTGAATGGTGTAGTCAAGGAGGAAGTGTATGTGGAGTAGCCACTTGGTTTTGAGACACATGACAAAGAGTCATATGTGTGCAGATTGAAGAAATCCTTGTATGGCTTGAAGCAAGCTCCTAGGACTTGGTATGGTAGGATAGACAACTTTCTATCCAATTTGGGCTTTACCAAGACTAAAGCAGATTCCAACCTTTACTGCAAGATTGAAGAAGGCAATCCTGTGATACTAATTTTGTATGTGGATGACCTACTTGTTATAGTTGAGGATGGATTGATTGCTGATACCAAGAGGAAGCTTGCTGCTGAGTTCAAGATGAAGGACTTGGGATGATGCACTATTTTCTAGGCATGGAGGTGTGGTAGAGTGCAGAAGGAATCTTCCTTAGACAAGCAAAGTATGCAGTAGAGATCCTGAAAAGGTTCGGGATGATGGACTGCAAGGCCATGGCCACACCTATGGCATCGAACCTAAAGTTTATGTGTGATGCTTCATCTGATCTGGTTGTCACGGTGTATCATCAGATGATTGGGTCCTTGATGTACCTAATGAACACTAGACTAGATATTTGCTTTGCAGTGAGCACAATGAGCCAGTTCCTGACGGATCCCAGAGGTGTTCACCTGGTTGCTGTAAAGCATATTCTGAGGTACTTGAAGGGTGCAATTGACTATTGGCTCAAGTATGATGCGAATCAAAAGTTTAACTTGCAGGGTTATATTGATTCAGACTGGGCAGGCAGTGCTGCAGATATAAAGAGCACATCTGGGTGTTGCTTCAGTATGAGATCAGGTGTGATCTCTTGGTTTAGCAGGAAGCAGTCTTGCATAGAACTGAGTACATCCGAGGCAGAGTATGTTGCAGCTTGTTTGGCTAGTTGTGAGGCAGTATGGCTCCAGAAGCTACTGTATGAGTTATTTGATCTCACGTTGGAGGCTACTAGTATCTTTTGTGACAACCAGAGTTGTGTAAATCTATCTAAGAACCTGATGTTCCATGACAGGTCGAAGCACATTGAGATCAAATATCACTATATCAGGGATATGGAGCAGAGAGGAGCAGTGAAGCTCCTGTATGTTGCGACAAATGAGCAAGCTGCAGATGTATTGATGAAACCACTAGCCAGAGTGAAGTTTGAGTACTTCAGAGAGAGGCTTGGTGTTCTTCATATTGATGAAACTTCGAGGACGAAGTGATGGACACATTTGCAGGAGCCATTCCAAGCATGGTGAGAGGAGGATCCTTCCCATGGCTATGGATGTAAGTGCTGGATGATGAGCATCAGGACGATGCTCCAATTACTGCTTTGTAGATGCATCATGTTGGATGCTTTGATCAGTTTGATCATGTATTTGTATTTTCATCAATTAGATGCTTTGATCAGTTTGATCATGTATTTGTATATGCATCATGTTGGATGATTGATATGATCAGTTGGATCATGCATTTGTATATGCATCATGTTGGATGCTTGATATGATCAGGTGGATCATGTATTTATGTACTAGGTGGATACATTGGATGATCAGGTGGATCATGTATTTTTCTTTGTATATGTATTAGGTGGATGCATTGTATGATCAGGTAGATCATGTACTTATGTATGTATCAAGTGGATGCATTGTATGATCAGGTAGATCATGTATGATGATATGTATCAGGTAGATACTTTGTATGCATCAGATAGATATATTGTTTGATCAGGATGATCACAGATGACAAGCTTCAGGATGTTCTTCTAGATGATATGCATCAGGTTGATGCTATGATGATGATCAGGATGATCACAGATGACGAGCTTCAGGATGTTTCTCCAGATGATATGCATTAGGTTGATGCTATGATGATGATCACATTCATCATGTGATGATGTACATCAGGATTATGTATGGGGAGTATTGGGTTGATACTATGTGGCCATGGACAGGTTGTGCAGGTAGCATAGAAAAGTTCCTTTAAAATCTAGACAGGTAGAGTAGTGTGCTCGTAATAGCCTGGGATGCTCTATCAAGATCTAGACAAGTAGAGCGGTGTGCTCGTAACATCTTGGGATGCTCTGAGTAGGTTTTGCTACAGTTTTGCATAAAAAAGATCCTTTAAAATCTGGATAGGTAGAGTGGTGTACTCACAACAGCCTAGGATGCTCTATCGATATCTAGACAGGTAGAGCGGTGTGGTCATAACATCCTAGGATGCTCTGAGTAGGTTTTGCGAAAGTTCACATAGAAAAGATCCTTTAAAATATGGATAGGTAGAGCGGTGTGCTCGTAACACCCTGGGATGCTCTATCGAGATCCAGATAGGTAGAGCGGTGTGCTCGTAACATCGTGGGATACTCTGAGTAGGTTTTGTGAAGGTCAACATGTAAAATATCCTGGGAGATCCGATAGGTTGAGCAGTAAGCTCATAATCAGTCCTGGGATGCTCTTTTGAGGTTTTGTTGATGCACGTAATCAGTCCTGAGGATTCCATAGTATGGCCAGTGATGATGAAGACCTACAGGTGGTGGGCCTACATCCAGTATGAAAAAGGACTGGCTCTATAGAACTTCCTATGACGAGTAGATTTGAGCTTGATTGAGATAGCAGCAGCAGTGACGATGACGATGATTCGCTGACTATGATCTAGAGAAGAAGACTTGTGTTAGCAGATCTGTGTCGAGAAATACCTTCCTAATTAAGAGGGAGTGTTGATGTATATGTAACTTTGGAATGTATTTCATATATCTATATTGTATTCCTATAAAGATGTTATTATTCCTCTATACGGAAGTGTCGTCATTTGTATTGACAAGTGTCGCAAGTGTCGTAACTTGCAGTGATGGGTTATTAGACCACCAAGTGTGGGGTCGGCCCTGATTAGTATAACCATGGGTTATTAGACTGAATTAGACAAGTCGGACCTACTAGGTTATCAGGAAAGTCAGGTCATGTATAAATAGAGTGAGGGAGGCACTCTATTTCATCATCTCATTATTCACTTCTACACTACTCGGAAAGTGGCGCACTAGTGGAGGAGGAGGTTCAGCTGCTTTGTAATGTCCCTTGTTAGGAATTTTATTAAAATTGCAATTTTCCACTTTTTTCCTTAATTCGACCTTTGACTAGTTTCGATCTCTAGGTCCCAAATTTGCCCCAAATGATCCCAAATCTTCTGAGAAGGTATATGAATGATATTAGAACATAAATATGTGTTTCAGGGATGCCTTTGTACCTTTAAAACACTTCTGCAAATACTCTTTCAATTCTGGTCAATGTAGGTAACTTTACTAGTGATTTCCCTTTGACTAGTATTGGTCTCTAGGTCTCAAATTGACTCCAAATGCCTTCAAATCTTCAAGGAAGGTTTATGAATGATATTAGGGATTGAATATGATGTTCAGGGATAACATATAGCCACCAAAAGACCTCTGCAAACTCTCTTAAGATTCTGGACCAAGTATGCAATTTTACTAGTAATTTGGGGTTCAAATCCCCCTAAGGTAAGTACTGAAAATGGCTTCCCAAATGCCTCCAAACCCACTCAAATTTATGAAAATAGGTATGTAATGTGTTAAGTATGTTATTAAGGTCTCATATGCACCATTAATGGTTTATTAAAACTTTTCTCACCCTCTCCCATTCAACTGCAAAAATCACCAATTCGACCCTTGGGGAAATGACACTATTTCTTCTCCCAATGCAATTAAACTGAGTAAAAATGCTTCAAATGCTCAAGTACAGTACATGAAACTTGTAGAAGACATCCATGGCAGTATATTTATCACAAATATATCAGAGAATCATCCATTCATTCGAAATCATCATCAATACATTGGCTCACAACAAGGTAGTGGGGAAATGGCATTGTTCTTCCATTAAAAATGAGATTTATACATTTATACTTGGAATTTCGACCTGAAACTTCTTGGAGATGCAGAACAGAGTATTTAATTCATATTACAAAAGAAATGGAGCATTAATAGCTTCCCCAAAGAGTACAATAGCTCACCAAAAACGCCCTCCCTCAAGGATCAAGAATATGCCATCAAAACTGGAAATGGTTGGAGGAGTGAGCTGCAATAGAAGAAACCATGAGCTTCCCTGTAGCTTACACCTGCAAATAAAGACTCCATTAAAGCTCCAAATGAAAGGTCTGAATGGCCTTTCCAATTACCAACTTGGATGGGAATCTTTCACCCTCGAAATTGGCTAAGGCAAGAAACTAGTCATCCACTAGCTCTCCCTCTTCACAAATGCAATTGCAAATTCTACAAATGATCAAAAGCTGGTTTCCTTCTTTGTTATTGACATTTATAAACTTCTAATGTCCTCCATGGGTCGAATTCCTTCCAAGAGACTCATGCCAACTCAAGTTGGGAAGAGATTCCAAAGAACGCCACTTGTACAACAATTCCTAGTCTCCCACTTCCACCAAATCACATGTGGAAGCATCTTAGCTGCCCTAACACCCTTGAGCGCCCTCTTGGAGTCTATTTTTAGCCCTGACATGTCATATATGTCATATGTCAGCCTTCAGGTCTGATTTGTGTCATAGGTGTCATAGCATCTTCATCATTGTTGTCATAGAGCTAGGGAATCTAGCCCAAGTGTCTCACTAGCTCCAAATTGCCTCTTCCTCTTCCATGGGAGTTACTCTTCCTCTATATTTCGACCTTGGATGAGTCATGCAATGAATAATACCTTTTGGACTCCCCCAAGTATGTTACCATTCACCTTGAATTCGAATTGGTGAGAGAATGATGCCAAATGTAGTGGGGAAATCTAGCCATATGTGGGTCCCACTTCCTCCATGTGTCTTCATCATGAAATGCCACTTTGATTTTCACTTGTATATATTTATTTAGCTCCTTTATTAAATATTTATTCCATTCTAATGTTCAAACATCATTTATTATCCCCATTATTCCAAATCCCAAAGCTTCCACCCCAAACCTAGGAAACTAGTAATTTTCCTCCTTGGCAATTATTTGACCTTTAGCATCAATTTGACAAACTCTAATGATTAGGGCTAATGTGATTAGGCCATTGTGACCCAATGCCAAATTTGGGACATGACAAATCCTCCCTTCCCAATATTGCTTGTCCTCAAGCAATTTTAAACATGGGTGTTGAAGAACCTGCTTTCTGTATAATTCTTTGAAGTTGCCATTAAATTGCCCAACCTTGAGTCTTTGAGTTTCCATGAAGATTTTAGAGAGGAACCACCATGCTTGCTGCTGCACTACTCTGATAAAAATAACTTTATTAAGTGGGGAAATCCATCTCCCATACTGCTTGTTTCCCAAAAAAAATTTGAAAGCAATGAGATAAAAATTATTCCAGGGTCCCATTGCTTGTATTGCACCCCAATAATTAAGAGTGCTCTCCAACCCACACCATTAGTTAAGAGGATTCCTGGATCCCATTTTCTTGTATGCATCCTTCCAAACATCATGAGTACCAAATATATATCATCAAAGTACATAACAACATAATGAAAATGTACATCAAGGATATGCTTAATCAAAGAGTCATGAAGGTGCTTATACCTCCAAGCAAGTAAACCACCATTTTCCAAGTGCATACAAGCTTCAAGTGACCAATCAAATCTGCTCCAATGACATAGGTGAGGATCCCATGTCCTATAATGCTGCTCCAAAAGGATGTGATATGCATCAAAATATTCAACCATGTATTCTTTCATCCAAGAAGTGAATGAAGAATCTCCACTAAAATCTGAACCAAATAATGAGCAGAAAAAACAAGGAGACTTCAAATGACTCAAAGAAGTCTCACCCATACATCCATGAATGTGAGAATCATAAAGATGTAACAAAGTATGTGGCTGCCAACAAAAATGTTCTCCCATCATAAATCTATTCACCCAAGTGTTGGATGAAGTTCCTCTAACATAAAATGAACCCAGTGTTGAGCAAGAAAAACCATGAGTCTTCAAGTGACTCAAATCCATATCATAGGTACATCCATGTAGATGTGAATCATCATAAAGTGACAAATGATGCTGCTGCAAATGTGAATAAGAATGTGCTCCAACCATGTCATCATAAAAGTTAAATCTAGGAGTTCCATGCTCCTCATGTGGCACCATCAAAAAGAACCCTTTCACCCATACTTCATTGAGACTAATGTTGCAAAACATGGAATTGTAGGAAGTAGGAGAATGAACTAACTCACCCAAATGATCAAAAAGTGCAGAAGTTTCATCATGGGAAGGATCCATATGGGTAGTATCATGCAGCTCCTTCAAAAGTGTGAACTCTTTGTCATAGTTTGGTTCCAATGTAGAGGAATCATGCTCTTCTTTAAAAATTGCATAACCTTCATCAAGAGGCAATTCAAATTCCTCTTCCACCACATCAAGTGTTTGGATCTCTTCAAGTTCATCTTCAAACACATCAAGAACATTCAAATTTTCACATTTCTCATGATCCACCATGTCATGAGAATCCTCCAAACAATCTACCATTTGACAATCTGAAACATAGGAGGAAAAACAAGTATCTTGCAACTTTTCAAGAAGTTGCTCATTTTGAATTGTGAGCTTATGAATATCCTCATTATTCTTCAAGTATGCATCATGTAACAATTCATTAAGCTCAAACAAATGGTTTCTATCAAAAAGCAAAGACATGAAATTACCTTTGATGTGGCACATTGCTCTTTGAATCTTCTCCATGTCTTCAAGGAAGGATGTTTCCTCCAATGAAGTAGCTCTCCAACAAGAATTTGACACCAATGCTTGAGTGTCATGGAGAATGCTGAGGGACTCTTGGATCTTCTTTTCATTCATCTTTAAGGACCCTTCAAGAAAATGAGGCTCTTGCAAATGAACCTCCTCATCTTCTTCATTTTTTCTTGGACCAACTTCATGAAGCTCAAGTGGTGATGGGGAAGTTGATCTTGGTTCTTCTTCAACTGCTGCAAGGTCTTCATTATCATGCTTAATGGAACTTGGGCTTGCAGCAACATTTTCAAAAGTGATCTCTATGTCACCAACATAGAGGTGTGAGCACCCATCAATAGGTACTCCTTCATAGTTTAAGCATCCATCAGTAGATGCTCTTTGGTTCATGTCTAAGCTAGAAGGTGTCTCGAAATGATCTTCCATATTTTCAATAGAATATTCTTCACTATCTTGTGATGTCTCTTCCTTTTGCTCCTTCAAGCAAGCTGTTGCATTTTGCCCCTTGGTTTCCTTAAAATCAATAATTTTTTCCACAAGTTCGATAGAAAACAATTCGAATCCTTCCTTAATTTGCTTGGTCATATCTTCAAATATTGTTTTCATAATTTTTATATGCTCCTCACCATCATATGAGGCTCCCTTTTCATCCCTAGTCATAGTTTCCTCAAAAAATTTGCTCTTCTTCTCCTACCTTTTTTTTTTTTTCTTCAACAAAAGCACTTTTGGTTTCAATATCTAATGGTGGTACCTGAATTATTGTCCTCATGAATATTATACCACATCAGGTGCCAAGATCATGCTCTGATACCACTGTAATGTCCCTTGTTAGGAATTTTATTAAAATTGCAATTTTCCACTTTTTTCCTTAATTCGACCTTTGACTAGTTTCGATCTCTAGGTCCCAAATTTGCCCCAAATGATCCCAAATCTTCTGAGAAGGTATATGAATGATATTAGAACATAAATATGTGTTTCAGGGATGCCTTTGTACCTTTAAAACACTTCTGCAAATACTCTTTCAATTCTGGTCAATGTAGGTAACTTTACTAGTGATTTCCCTTTGACTAGTATTGGTCTCTAGGTCTCAAATTGACTCCAAATGCCTTCAAATCTTCAAGGAAGGTTTATGAATGATATTAGGGATTGAATATGATGTTCAGGGATAACATATAGCCACCAAAAGACCTCTGCAAACTCTCTTAAGATTCTGGACCAAGTATGCAATTTTACTAGTAATTTGGGGTTCAAATCCCCCTAAGGTAAGTACTGAAAATGGCTTCCCAAATGCCTCCAAACCCACTCAAATTTATGAAAATAGGTATGTAATGTGTTAAGTATGTTATTAAGGTCTCATATGCACCATTAATGGTTTATTAAAACTTTTCTCACCCTCTCCCATTCAACTGCAAAAATCACCAATTCGACCCTTGGGGAAATGACACTATTTCTTCTCCCAATGCAATTAAACTGAGTAAAAATGCTTCAAATGCTCAAGTACAGTACATGAAACTTGTAGAAGACATCCATGGCAGTATATTTATCACAAATATATCAGAGAATCATCCATTCATTCGAAATCATCATCAATACATTGGCTCACAACAAGGTAGTGGGGAAATGGCATTGTTCTTCCATTAAAAATGAGATTTATACATTTATACTTGGAATTTCGACCTGAAACTTCTTGGAGATGCAGAACAGAGTATTTAATTCATATTACAAAAGAAATGGAGCATTAATAGCTTCCCCAAAGAGTACAATAGCTCACCAAAAACGCCCTCCCTCAAGGATCAAGAATATGCCATCAAAACTGGAAATGGTTGGAGGAGTGAGCTGCAATAGAAGAAACCATGAGCTGCCCTGTAGCTTACACCTGCAAATAAAGACTCCATTAAAGCTCCAAATGAAAGGTCTGAATGGCCTTTCCAATTACCAACTTGGATGGGAATCTTTCACCCTCGAAATTGGCTAAGGCAAGAAACTAGTCATCCACTAGCTCTCCCTCTTCACAAATGCAATTGCAAATTCTACAAATGATCAAAAGCTGGTTTACTTCTTTGTTATTGACATTTATAAACTTCTAATGTCCTCCATGGGTCGAATTCCTTCCAAGAGACTCATGCCAACTCAAGTTGGGAAGAGATTCCAAAGAACGCCACTTGTACAACAATTCCTAGTCTCCCACTTCCACCAAATCACATGTGGAAGCATCTTAGCTGCCCTAACACCCTTGAGCGCCCTCTTGGAGTCTATTTTTAGCCCTGACATGTCATATATGTCATATGTCAGCCTTCAGGTCTGATTTGTGTCATAGGTGTCATAGCATCTTCATCATTGTTGTCATAGAGCTAGGGAATCTAGCCCAAGTGTCTCACTAGCTCCAAATTGCCTCTTCCTCTTCCATGGGAGTTACTCTTCCTCTATATTTCGACCTTGGATGAGTCATGCAATGAATAATACCTTTTGGACTCCCCCAAGTATGTTACCATTCACCTTGAATTCGAATTGGTGAGAGAATGATGCCAAATGTAGTGGGGAAATCTAGCCATATGTGGGTCCCACTTCCTCCATGTGTCTTCATCATGAAATGCCACTTTGATTTTCACTTGTATATATTTATTTAGCTCCTTTATTAAATATTTATTCCATTCTAATGTTCAAACATCATTTATTATCCCCATTATTCCAAATCCCAAAGCTTCCACCCCAAACCTAGGAAACTAGTAATTTTCCTCCTTGGCAATTATTTGACCTTTAGCATCAATTTGACAAACTCTAATGATTAGGGCTAATGTGATTAGGCCATTGTGACCCAATGCCAAATTTGGGACATGACATGCTTGGAGGACTATCTCTGTGTACTTTGGTTGTATCATTGCTCTTTCTATATCTGAGGAAGTTGTGGGGTTTTTCTCCTTTATGGTTTTCCCCAGTGAAACTTTGTGTGTCTATTGTCTCATGTGACTGCTTGGTGTGATTGATATGCATTGTTATACTCTATGTGCTGTACATGTTATTCTCTCAGTAAAGATCCTAGAGTATGTTGAATTAATGCTCAAAAATTAACACAAACACGCAATTTGGCAATGTTGGTTCAGACACCAGCTAAATCTAATATCATCAGTAAGAGAATTATTCCAGAAGTTGATAGTATGGAAGTCGATCAAGAAGTTTCAAGGAAGAGATCAAAAATGGAATGACAGAAGGAAATTATTAGTATGGAGGAACGAGATTCAATTGTTCGAGAAAAAACTAGTTTGATTTCGCCGCCACCTGCAAAAATAAAGGAATATTTTTTTTTAGAAATAAAGGAGTCTGGAAGTAACTCTCAATATAAGTCCAGATCTAATGTCCTTTCATAATATACATCAAAGAGGAAGCAATCTTTCGAAGAAACTCAAAAATTGTACCCTCAAGTAAGAACGCTGGAAGAACAAAAAGTTTCCCTTCTTATAGCTATAGATCTAGGAAGATACTCTATATGGTTTGCAGTGGTGAATGATGAGAAAGTTTCTGAAATGGAATTTAAGCTTGATGCAATTAATATACCAGATAAGATTCAATTGCATAAACAAATAGGAGATGTTCTATATTATGATTTAATGCAATTCACTTTAAAATTTTCTAAATTGCAGTCTGTGATAGCAAAGCTGGAGAGTCAACTGAGGCAAGAGAAGGCAGAAAACAAAGAAAATTCGATCCAGAACAAAAGACTACAAGTGGACCTTATGACCATGGGAGCTGAGCAAGGGAACAACCAGTGTACCAAAAGGTTCATTGATGAAAAAGAAAATTCCATTCAAATTCTCAAGAAAAAATTGAAGGTGCCAAATAATCAACATGTGCAATCTCCAGAGTTGACAGCATTACAACAAGAAAATGAATCCATATATCAAGAAATGATTGATGACAAAGGTAAAATCTTAAAGTTACAAGATGAAAAGCATGCTTGGGAAAATTAAAGGATTGAATTGTTGTCACAAATTTCATTGTTGAATACCAATTAGATTGAAATTGTACAAGCGCCAGAGAAGAGAGGGGATCAATCTCTATGTACGGATGAAGGACAAATGGAAGAGTCGTCCACTGAGGAACTGACCAATGCTATGTCACAAATTAGTATAAAATATGTAGAGATAGAAGAGTTGAAAGTGGAAAACTAGAAGTTGAAAGAGGAAGTAATTCGAAATTTTGGAGCAAAGATAAAGGCTTTGAGTGATAGAAATCAACTACAAAAGAAAGTTGATGAATTAAAAGATAAATTGATAGGTCGACTTCCATTACACGGAGCTAAACACCTTATATGGGATGCGATATCAGTGGAAGTCACCAAATTCTGGTCTTATTTGAATTTTATAGAAGATAAAGATTCTATAGCAAACATGGATCTCCAAAGGTGTAAAGTGGCAAACAAGACATGATGCAAAAGGCCTTCAAAAACAACTCAAAATACAGTCAGTTTGTTAAAAACTCTAACCCAATTAGATATGCCAAGTTTTGGAATCAAAGACAGACCATCAATCATCATTTCAGCAAGAAGAGTTATTGGCAAGCATGATCGTGTTAAAAAGTAGAAGACATGGCACAACAGATGGTCCTTGAAGTTCAAAATTTTAAGGAATTATTTATGGGGCCTTTTGAATCTGGTTTACCTTCTTTTTGGAGTGCCGATGGAAAATTAATCACTCAAGAAAATTATCACAATTTGATAGTACAGGCTCATATGGATCACTCGAAATTTGAAGGTTTGGTCAAAGGATTAACTAGAAAGACAATAATTGAGAAATTGACCAATGATTTTGAAATAATTAAACAATTTGTAATGATTAAGAAGGGTCTTCTAGATGTATGTTACACATAATGCATAGAATTGGAGGTGATGGTGAAAGAAATCATGGATTACAAAATACCAACTCAAGATCAATGGAAAATTGTTGAAATATTTGGGAAACCAAAACACAGGTTATGCCAGGAATAAATATTCAGTTGTCTTAATTTTAAATGACATTGTGGTTCCTTTCTTAACAGCCCGAGTGTTACATCAGACCGAATTCTTTGAAATTTCTTTTTTTAGCGAAGAATTCAAAGAACTTTTTGTATAAATTTTTATTTTACAAAGTAATAGGGTTTGGCTTCGAAACAAAGATTCATATGTTGTTACTTTCTTTTTTTAATTTCTCTTTTGTGAATGTATTTCGTGTTACACCATCTTATCGCTTTGCCTCATAGTTGACTATAATATCTAAGTTAGAATTCATTTTATATGCTCTAATCCACACATTTAAATATTGTGAATGTTCTTTCTTCCAAATTAATGCAGAATTCATCCTAGAACGAAGATTGGATAAGTTATAACATATAAACAATATTTATCCCGACTTCCGACCTCCGACAAGAAGGATAGGCTGCCCCTTCATTTATTATAAGATTGTGAACAATTATATCCGACCATTCATCTATATCCAGAATGGTGAACACAAGAAGGATCGACCGACCCTTCTTGCAGTCTAGAACTATTTTGAACAAAATACTAGGCAGAAGAAAGGTCGGGCGACTCTTCATTTATGAGTGAATTGTTCAAATATTCAACCCGCTTAGGTTGGGACAATAATTCCAGACTTCCGACTTCCACAATGAATAGTTGGGATTGGTATATTGGCTAATTTATAACATATCAACAATATTTATCCTGACTTGCGACAAGAAGAATCGACCGCCCCTTCGTTTAGTAGACAACTGTAGACACCTATATGTTACAATTCACCTGTATCCTGAGTGGTGAACACAAGAAGGATCTATCGACCCTTCTTGCAACCTAGAACTATTTTGAACAGAATACTCAGCACAAGAAAGGTCGTCTGACCTTTCTTGCACCTCCCATGAGGATTTCATCGCCTTTTCTGAAGACGCAAATATATTGCGGATTTCAGATACCTAGATTTCTTAAAATGTTCCATCAATTCCGTTATCCCACAACCCACAATGTAGATTGCGGGATGGGACAGCAATTCCTGACTCCCGACTGTCGCAGTAAATAGTGGGGAATGGAAATTGGCTAAGCTATAACATATAAACAATATTTATCCTGACTTTGAACCTCCGACAAGAATGATCGGCTACCCCTTTGTTTAGTATAAAATTGTGAGCACCTATATCCAGGAGTTCACCTGAATCCAGAATGTTGAACACAAGAAAGTTTGGCCGATCCTTCTTGCAGTCTAGAACTATTATGAAAATAATACTTGGTATAAGAAGGGTCAGCTGCCCCTTCATTGCATGGGAATTTTTACCAAAGGCAAGGTAGCCATTTAGTTATAGTCAAAATGCTTTTGTCTCGTGGAAAAGAAGAGATAAGAAACAATCCAATCCATACTCTCTAATAAGTTTAATTTGTTATGTCTATATGATTTGTAGAGCATGTTGTCCAGTAATTGTCCAAGCTTAATTAAGGTTTCCATCTATTCAATGCATGTAAATTCCATTTTTAATACCAAAAATCTTTTCAAATTATCATGGTGTGCATATACTTTTGTCCAAATATTCAACCTACGAAAGCGAGGGTGTCAATTCATGTATATGAAGGATGGTGAAAACTGAAAGAATAATGAGCACAATAAGGGTCGGCCAACCCTTCATTCACGAGATAAATGTATACACAACAAAACCCCTTTCACTGGCCCCTTCGGCATCACCTTGTAAATAAGTTGAAGTCTAATCTGAAGCGAATATGCGGGTTGCATAATCAAGAATCTCTTAACCATGGCGATGCAGAGATGTCGTTACGATCTTCACATAACGTTCTATTTAACATCAACTAACTAATGGGATAGAACACCAAATGACTTCGCACTTGGCAGCTATTGCAGTATACAGAACTACGCTGAATCTCTAATGTATTCACCAGTTAGCTACGAATTCGTAAAACTATGTGTTTCTTCTTCACAATCATGCACTTGTATTTCAATTAATCAATGTGCAATTACCATTCACATACATATAAATTAAGTACACAAACTCACATAAACTCGAATACAAAACATGTGATAAACTCATACACATAAACAAGAAGGATCGGCTACCCCTTCTATGATGATCACTCGTTCTATGATCGATCCTTATCTCGAACAACTCTATAAAATGTGTATTCGATCTCTCATGGATAATCCTAGCATATTTGTTCTTAATCAATCAACTGATTTTGAAAATGAGGGGTCATTCCTTAACCATCGATCATTAGCATGAACATTTGAAAGTATACATCTAATATTAAAACACTAAATTATAATTATAGACATTGTATGCATTCTTATATTGACTACTTAATTTTGACTGTTTTGTAGATAAAACATGGTTGCATTGTTGAGCTACAGTAACTACCAGGAAATCCCTTTCTTTGAATTGACAAAAGATCACGACATTCACCTATTCAAAAATGGATGGTATGTTGAGATGGAAGAACCCGATAATTTGTACCTGGATTTATATCTATTCTACTTGGATTACGAGAGAGCTCGGACTAGAGCTGGAATATTGACATATGCGGATCCCAGTGAATCTGATGAAAAATTGGGAGTTCAAGTTGAAGCGGTCAATGGTGAAAGGTGTTTCCTCCTACAACTTGATCTTATGGTTTGTAATTATCAACCAGATTTAATGAAAAGTGGTCCCAAACCAAATCCAATTTCCTATGTGAAGCAAGGGTGGGTTTTTCCCTCGTATGAGGTTTCTAATCATTCCAGAATTTCTCCAATATATTGTAAAAGATGTGGACAGCAGAAGAGCATTTCTCCAATATATTGTAAAATATGTGGACAAATGTTCCTTCAAACAACTCAAAGGAAGTCCTTCTAAAGCGATGCTATGGAAAGCCACTAAGAGCTTTGAAAGTTCAAAAGAAGTTCAAGAACAACAGATCAAATACTTTTTGTTCAATGAGAGATGCTATTCTATTGCCTTTCGATAAGGAGACCACATTGGCCTTTCTTCCTGGAAATGAAGAAGAAATTACTTTTCCATTAGTAAATTTTTATATATTGGATGGGCAGCATACTATTTCTGCACAGAAAATAATCATTGCAGATGATCGATATCGAACGGCTCGTCTTCTACATAGAGACGTTCCTTAGAACACCATCAACAAATTATGCAAACAACAAAAGTTGTCAAACAAGGAATTTGTGAACACTTCATTCATTTATCAAGTTAAAAAAGCAAGGGAGAAATGGATATCCTGTGGTACTCCATCCATCCTGAGAAAGGGAAACGTTTCCAGTGATGCTTGGCAGGTATAGAATTTTTCTTCTTATTAATCAAAGTCTTTATATTGCTGCCTGTGCTAATAATGAAATTAGCAAATTAACTGTAGTATTCAATTTTATATGTTTGCAGTCTTTCCAAGATGAATGTATGGATATCTTTCTTGTTCAAAATAAGGAGAGCCTTAAAGACAATCTAACTCTTGTTTTGACATTGGATCAACTGTGGAGCAAATGGCAGTCTGTATTTGAGCTTTACAAAAGTGGCTCCTTGACATGCTCGCCCAAGCACATCACTGAGGATGATTTTGTTCAAAATCAAATAAAGAGTTATAGCTCTAATTGTTTTAGACCATTGCGTGATCTTGATGAACATGAATTGATCATTGTGGAAGACAATATAATCAACGGATCAGTTTGGATGAGCACATCAGTCGATAAAAACATTTTCGCAGAAATTTTAAATCAATATTGCAAACGAATCAAGGACGAGAGGTCAACCAGGAATTCGATCGTTGAATATTTGAAAGTTAATGATGTTCAAATTGATCGATCACGGACTGTCACTGATGATAATGTCATTGAAATATATAAATTGCACCAAACCATCTCCAGTAACTGTGCAGTATTTTATGCTCCGGAAAGAAAGAAAAATCTCCGAGTAAAAAGAGAAAGAACGAATCTGAAGTGGATAATGGTACCAAAATACCAATTGATGCTCAGAAAATATTGAATCTATATATCAATAAAGAGTGGATGGGTATGTCCATTCACGACGTCGAAAATAGTTCACAGTTTGCTTGTCAATGTTGTTATCCCTAATCTTTGGTTAGCACACTCAGATTAATTCCATTCTTTGGTGCGACAGTCAGCTATGAATTTGTTGCTGTGGATATGTGTAATTGTGATAGTCCATGGACAGAACAAGACATGCTTGCATTTTTGTACTACCTAGAATCAAATGAAGAGGCATGTACTTGTATTTTTTTAGCTGATATGGAAAACTCTTGTATGATTTCTAAAGATTTCACAATTTTTAGCAAGAAATAAAAAAAACATGTTACACCCAATCCTACAAAGGGAGTTTATAGAGAATTCTCCAGGGATAGTCTTGTTTATAGGATTATCTATTATACAGTGTTGGAGCATTGGAAGGGATAAGGATATTTTATCTACTTCTGAAATTGATATGGAATGGAAGTATGAGGGCCTATCGATAATTTATCTACCTCGGCCCAAGGTTGAAAACGATAGTGCGAGAAGCCATGTGTTTGCAAAAGAAAGGACACAGGAATTCTAGGATTACATAGTTTCCAGACATGTCTCTTCTCAAGGCACTGTTCTTTCGTTGTATAGAGGAGGTAGGCTTCTTTGTTGATTGATGAGGGATCCAGAAAGAATAGTTATTTCTATTGTGGAGACAATACAACAAGAGCTGTTTATGGACAGTTTCTATCGTGAATTGGGTGTAAAACAAGGTATTTCTATTAACTTTTTTAGATGTCTTTGATTTTATTTTACTTTTCTCGGTCGGTTATGTTCAATAACTTCTTCAAATTCCTATTCTACTACAGCTTCAAATAAAGAGCACACCCAGGTATCGTTCAATCAAATTGTACTATCTGATGACGAAAGTGAATGTGATAGAGAATCCACTAAGTACTACCAAACTGGAGCACAAATAGGACAAGAAGGTAAACATTTATTTTTCAAAGATCGTGGTTAAATTAACTAAATTATGAAAGTGGATAGTGACCTTGAATACTTGAAAAAAATTATATAAAATGTATACTTGCAAATTTCTAGTTCAACATGTGGATCATCCACAACCAGAGCTGGCATCGACGATGCCCCTGGATATTGGCCAGCAAATCATATTGCAGAATAATGGACCAGGTGAGAGCTTGGACAATAATGAAGAAGGCGAGAGCATCGACAATATTGAAACTAGATAGGGATTGGTGTCAAAATGCGGTGTCTCCAGCGATGTTACTCACCACTCAAATGTTGGCCTGCCATTGACAGGTACAAGACAAAGAATATTTTCTACTTAAATTGATAAAACAAATTTATTCCGAAGTATATAATCACCAGCAATATTTTTTTGCAGCTTCCCATACAAAAATGTTATTGATATTAGAAATGGAAGGTTTTCTATTTCGCAAGAAAGGCATAGAAAATGATTCCAAAAGAGAAAAAAAAGGAAATAAAAAAATATTGTTGGAGGGGAAAGAGTAAAAAAGGGGGAAGACATTACTAATGGTGAATTTGAATTTAAACATAGAAGAACTTCATACGAGTCATGATGAAATGCCATTGTATTTTTGGATTTACTTCTTTCCAAATTCAATGTTGGGATTTGGTCATCTAAATGTAGTGTCAATGAGGGGAAGCCACTGCTTACAAATTTTTTTATCGCATGCGATAAAGATAAATCATATGAGCAAACTTTTTTATTTATTTGGTTTCGAGAGAGATGTGCCTACGATCAAGAAGGAAATACACAAAAAAATATGGAGAGTGTGTGGATGGAGTTCCCAATGAAAACTTCGGAAATTAATACATTAATGATTGTTCTGGAGGGTGATGGTGAGAAAACACTTCCATTTCAAAACTGTGTTTTGAGTAAGCCCTTTAATGAATTGTCCCTTAGGATATATACTGAATTGGTACATGAACTTTGGCATCATTTTAGTAAAATGCATGAATCAGCTGATATCATAACCTTCAATGCCTTCTCCCAGTTGAATCCTGGTTGAGTGGCAGCCATCAAATGTAACCTATCATTGCCCTAAATTTTCTAGATGTAATCTATCATTGCCTATTTTAAATCATTCAATGTGTTTTATGTTTTTTCTAGAGACATTTCTATTTTCGTTTGAATGTAACATATTATTAGCTCAGTGTGATGCTTTTATTAAATCAATTGAATATGTGAAATTTTGGGTGATTTTTGTATTAATCTTTCGAAATCAACATCTTCATGTACAGTTGCATGGTTGTGATCATTAACTTATGAACAAAGTGTTGTTGTTGTTGTAATATATATATTCATTGTTCTTGTATGCAGTCAGGATATCACTGTAAAAGAAACTATTGGTCCTGGGAGTAGAGGGATTTCTCTTTGGAGTTCGGATGTTATCCAACATTGGAGATTCTTCTAGATAACCTCATTTTGTCCATAATTGCTATCATTATTATACAATTATCAGTGTTTCCAGAGAGCATTTCGACATTTCTATGTGGTTTTCCTTGCTCGACAACATGGAAATTATAGATTTCCTTACTATATTTGAATGGTTAAAAAATGAAGATTTTGTATTTTTTTGGGGTCGAGAGCAATGTCATCAAAACCAGGAATGTCAATGGCATTTTGTTACACACATTACATAGAAAACAGGAACCCTGATTACGATGACCACCAGACATCGAAACATCAACAAAGTATTATTTTATACGGCCAGGCTTAAGGGAATTTTTTGAAAAATGCTTTACTATTCTTGAGGTTGGCGTATGGACATCTGCTCAACGAAAAAACGTTAACGAGTTTTTGCATATATTATTAGAAATAATAGGATTGAAAAGGGAACTCTTTAGATTAATATTAACACACGAAGATTGTTCTTCCATAGCCAAAGAGGGTTTTCATGGTGATGGAAATCCTTATGTATTTCGCAAGCCTTTGAGTATAGTTTGGGACACTTTGATCCATGGTTGGGATTGGAAAAATACTCTGATTGTCGATGAATTCAAAGAAAAACATGTTTCTAATGAGGAAGGAAACTATATTATAACAAAAAATTATGCTTATGACGATGTAAATGACACATTTTTGTTAGATCAATTATGGCCTTGCTTGTTGCAGCTGAATGGCGTGAGCGATGTGAGGCCAATTGTGAATAAAATGAAAATGAAAGTTTTTTGTTAAATAATACACTTGAAAGTTGAATGTTTGTTTGTACTAGTATGTTCAATTTCATTGTGATTATAATTATTGTAAAGTGTCAAGTTTGGTTTCTGAAAATGCAAAATCAAAGTTTGAAATTGCTAAAATCTGTTTTAAAATTTCAAGATTAAGTATTGGATATGTAAAAACTAGCCTTCCTAAAGGGCAAGTGGCAATCTACCCTTGGAAAATCATATGAATGTGGGAACCATCGTAGGAGAACTAGAGAAACTCTGTAGTTGGAGAATTGTAAAGTTTTACAATCTTAAAAGAATTTCAGTTAGTTTATATTTTCCTTTCTTTTGTTGTGTATAAAGTTTCCTTGATTCATTTTGGTTTTTCATACGTACATCTAGTACCTTTTTTTAAAATTTATTGTTAATTCATAACACATATAAATTTATGTGCTTGATTTATCATTCATATGATCTATATGCAGGTTATGCATTAGTGAATTTCTTTACTTGATTCATATTGTTTCACATTTTGCAATTACATAACAGTCATTATCATCATATTAAGTTAATTTGCTAAGTTAAGTTATTAAGCATCTAATTAACAGCTCCTTAACTAGGCTTATGCCTATCATTCTAAGAACATATAGGAGGCACCCATCCAACAATAAGGTTGTGACATGGTGTTCTTGGTTATCAGTCTATGAAATGGTGTTCTATTAAATTGCTGCTAGTTGTTAAATTTCCAGAATTTACTTCAATCTGATCTAGGATCTTAACTGAGAGAACAACATGTACAGCATATCTACAGCATATCAATCATGGAGACAATAATGCAAGCACACAAGAGACACAAAGATTTACTTGGGGAAAACCATAAAGTTGAAAAACCCCAATAACATCCTCAGAGATAGATAGAGCAATGATACAACCCAAGAGATAGACATATCCTAGCAGCAGATCCTCCTCCTCCATAAGTGTGCCACTCCTCCTTGAGTGCATGAGTGAGAAGTGAGTGATCAAATAGAGTGCCTCCTGCACTCCATTTATACTTGACTTGACTTGCCTTTTACATAACTCATGTAGGCTCGAACTTAACCACATAACATAATGCTGACTGGGCCGACCCCCAATAGGGTGGTCTAATAACCCTTCGACCCACATGGCCAACCCGCAATAGGGTGGTCTAATAACCCTTTGACCCACATGACTTATACAGGGCCGACCCCAACAAGGTGGTCTAATAACCCATCAAGTATAAGTTACGACATTTACAATATAAATGACAACACTTCCATATAGAGGAATAATACCATCTCTATAGGAATACAATATACATATATGTGAAATACATTCTGAAGTTACATATACATCAACACTCGCTCTTAACTAGGATGGTATTTCTCGACACAGGTCTTCTAGCACAAGTCATCTTCTCTGGATCATCATCACTGGATAATCGTCATCGAGTCATCATCATTGTAACTGCTACTGCTATCTCAATCAATCTCTGAATCTACTCGTCATAGGAAGTTCTACAGAGCCAGTCCTTTTTCATACTGGATGTAGGCCCACCACTTATAGGTCTTCGTCATCACTGGCCATACTGTGAAATTCTCAGGACTTATTACATGCATCACAAAACCTGGCTGCAGCATCCCAGGCTATTACAAGCACACAGCTCTACCTGTAGGATCTCCCAAGAGCACATTACATGTGACCCATCACAAAACCTGGTTGAAGCATCCCAAGCTATTACGAGCACACGACTCTACCTGTCGGATCTCCCAGGAGCACATTACATGTGATCTCACTACAAAACCTGGCTGAAGCATCCCAGGCTGTTCCGAGCACACAGCTCTACCTGTCGGATCTCCCAGGAGCACATTAAATGTGGTCCACCACAAAACCTGGCTGAAGCATCTGAGGCCTTTTTCATCCTGTCCAGATCTCCCAGGAGCAAATTACATGTGGTCATGGAAAAACCTGGGTGAAGCATCTGAGGCCTTTTTCATCCTGTCCAGATCTCCCAGGAGCAAATTACATGCCATAGGACAAAACCTCAAAAGAGCATCTGCCAGATATCCCAGGGCACTGAATTACATGCCATAGGAAAAACCTCGAAAGATTATCTGGAGATCTCCCAGGGCCAAATTATATGTCCTCCCAGAGCAAAACCTCGAAAGAGCATTTGCCAGATATCCCGAGGCACCGAATTACATGCCATAGGCAAAACCTCGAAAGACTATTTGCAAATCTCCCAGGGCAACGAATTATATGCTCATCTACACAACTTGTTCCACGGACACAGAGTATCATCTGATACTCATCATACATCATCCTGATGTACACATGATCACCCTAATCATCATCACTGCAACATCCTGCTGCATGTCATCTGGAGAATCTCATCATCCACGGTCATCCTGATCATATAATGCATCCATCTGATGCACAGCACGTATATACCTGATACATATCATCACACATAGTGTATCCACCTGATACATAGATACATGATCCACACAATGTATCCATCAACATACATGATCTACCTGATCATATTTGATACATATCAATATACATGATCTACCTAATCATACAATGTATCCACCTGATACATATATAGATACATGGTCCAAGCATCCAACATGATGCATATACAAAATACATACACATGATCCAACCGATCATATCCAGCATCCAACATGATGTGTACATACATATAAATGATCCAACTAATCATATCCAACACCCAACATGATGCGTACATACATACATAAAAATGATCCAACTAATCATATCCAGCAGAAACCAGAACATCATCCTGATGCTCATCATCCAGCGCTTACATCCATAGCCATGTGAAGGATCCTCCTTCCAACATGCTTGGAATCGCTTCAGCAGATGTGTCCATCACTTCTTCCTCGAAGTGTCCTCAATCTGAAGAACACCAAGCCTCTCTCTGAAGTACTCGAACTTCACCCTGGCTAGTGGCTTCGTCAGCACATCTTTAATCTGCTCGTCCATCGCAACATAAAGGAGCTTCATAGCTCCTCTCTGCCCCATATCTCTGATATAGTGATATTTGATCTCTATGTGTTTCGACCTGTCATGAAACACTGGATTCTCGGATAGCTTCACACAACTCTGGTTATCACAGAAGATACCAGTAGCATCCAACGGGAGATCAAATAACTCAGATAGTAGCTTCCATAGCCATACTGCCTCACAACTAGCTGAACAGGATGCAACATGCTCTGCCTCAGCTGTACTCAGTGCTACGCAGGACTGCTTCCTGCTAAACCAAGAAATCACACCTGATCCCATACTGAAGCAGCACCCAGATGTGCTCTTCCTATCTGCAGCACTGCCAGGTCAATCTCAGTCAACATAACCCTGCAGATTAAACTTTTGATTCACTTTATACTTGAGCCCATAATCCACTGTACCCTTCAGGTACCTTAGAACATGCTTTACAGCAACCAGGTGAACACTCCTCATATCTGTCAGGAACTGACTCAATGTGTTCACAGCAAAGCAAATGTCTGGTCTCATGTTCGTCAGGTACATCAAGGACCCAATCATCTGATGATACATAGAGACATCAACCGGCTCAGATGAAGCATCACATAGAAGCTTCAGATTCGATGCCATAGGTGTGGCCATGGCCTTGCAGTCCATCATCCCGAACCTCTTCAAGATCTCTACTGCATACTTCCCTTGTCCAAGGAATATTCCATCACTCTGCCACACCTCCATGCCAAAAACAAATAGTGCATCATCCCCAAGTTCCTCAACTCAAACTCGGCAGCAAGCTTCCGCTGTGTGTCGGCAATCAATCTATCCTCTCCTGATACAAACAGGTCATCCACATAGTAGTATCACTGGATTTCCTTCCTCAACCTTGAAGTAAATGTTGGAACCCGCTTTACTCTTGGTAAAGACCAAAATGGATAGAAAGCTGCCTATCCTACCATACCAAGTTCTGCACATATATGATTTCCTATCATGTGTCTCAGAACCAAGTGGCTACTCCACATACACTTCTTCTTCAACTACACCATTCAAGAAACCTGTCTTGAAATCCATCTGGTGTTTCTTCTGTTTCATCACTTTTATATTTCTCTATGTTGCTGTATGTAGCATGCTTGATCTTGATAGATCCATATGGAAGTCATAACAAACTTCCCTTCAGGTCTTAGGACTACATCCCAAACATCATTCTTCATGATCGACGGATCATGGCATTCTTCCCATATTCTGGGAACTTCAATATCTTCAATAGATAATTTTGTTGCTGAACAAATGTTGTAGTTCTTCTTTTGTAGTAGATGACATACGATCTTTCCTACACAACAAGTTAAATTGCATGATTAGAAAACATCTCATAGTTTTCAGAACAAATTCTTACACATAAAGAAATATGTCATACAGTCATGCAATTAACTTAGCCAATGCTTCAATACAACATTTATCCATATCCCGTAACTTTCTAGATGCCTTCCAATCTCTACCAGAACATTGTTAAGAGTGTGCACAACTCCTAACATGTCATCAAAGAGGTTTCATTTTAGATAAGTAGCAATGGAATGTTGTACAATGCAATAGGCTACTTACCCATGCATATTAGTAGTATACTGTTCATCAATGCAACTATTCTAATATGAATAATACACAACCTAATTCTAGGAACATCAGTATATACATTATTGAATAGTATTATTTAAACAATAAAATATGCAAGTAATGACAATTCAAATACTTATCTTTGTTTGTTTGTTAGGTGGACTCCCTCTGAGTCTTCTCTTCCTTGCAGGAGCTACTGGAGTCCTAATCTGAAGTAGCTTCTTCTACACCTTTATGTTGTGGAATGTAGAGAGATGGTCAACTCCCTCTGAATATCTGCATCCTTGCAGAAACCACTGGAGTGTACTCCCTCTTGATCTTTGCTTCCTGGATTACTTGTCCTTGAACTTATATTCATTCTCGATCCCTATGCATGCTTGTTAGTATCATCATTGTGTTATCCTCTAGGTCTCATACGTAATCAAACATTCATTAGTATAATCTTAATATTATCAAAACACAATAATCTCAAGCATGTATAGTCAGGATTATTTCAAACATAGATAATAAGCATTAGTATTCAAGGTTTCAGGGAAGTCTTCTTTTACTCATGCATATTCTTATTTGATCATAGGACTCTTTCAGTTAGTTAAATCATCAATCAAGATAAGAGATATAATATGCATAAAACCCGTGATTACTCAAACCTATACCTTCATGATTCTTATGGTTAGTCATATCATCAATTATGGTAA
This sequence comes from Larix kaempferi, assembly GCA_027924585.1. Classification (NCBI taxonomy): domain Eukaryota; kingdom Viridiplantae; phylum Streptophyta; class Pinopsida; order Pinales; family Pinaceae; genus Larix; species Larix kaempferi. Next base: position 217,328 of record BSBM01000642.1, on the reverse strand, counting down.
GAAACATAATATGCATACAACCATGACTATTCAAACCTATGACTTCATGAATAATTATTATCAACAACACAACAGTATAAGATCCTAACACAAGGTAGGATTCTATCTTGATATAGGAAAAACATACCTGGATTAGCATGCTAGCTAGTTATGTCTAACATACTCACATGGTGTCTTCTTGTTCTTCTTCAATGACTTGTGCTAGTAACCTGTATATCTCATAGGTTAACCATTATAAAACCAAGTTATACATACCTCGTAAATGGATCTTCTATGAGATCCATGACAATGGATGAATCCTTGTCTTCATGTCACCATGATCATATGTTCTTGAAGTAGAACATGATTTGTCTTTCTTGGTGTACCTTTTATGTTAGCAGACAACATAAACCTCATACAACACCATAATGCATTAGTACAATCATAAGTGTCAACACCCTAACCAATGAATATCTTCTATCATGCATTCATAATTTTGTTAAGGTGATACGACAAATCTAAAATCAAGATTGTACTAACCGTAATAACATGAAGACAAACATACCATAAACTTAATCATGAACAAATATCGAAACATAACTCGATGAGTCATGCCTGTTGAGATCGCTTGTAATATTCTTATGTAAGGCCTTAGCCTCATCTCCCTATGAAACAGGAACTTCTTCACTTATGCAGGTGACCAATCCATCTTCTTCTAGGATTAACCCAATCCACTTGATTTGCAAGAACTGGAGCTGGAGCTGGATATGGGTTTGTCAGAGAAACCTCAAAAATTCAAACTTTGAATTTCAAACTTCCGAAAGGATAGAAATATGCGCCTTGATGAGCCGATCAAACTGGTATATTCAGAATTTGAAAATTGCAAAGTTTCACTCGTCAATTTTGCCTTTGAAACTTCCGGATTCACTGGACGTGACCCTTAACTGGGGTTTGATGAAGCCCACTCTTCTACCCAATCAAAAGGTTTGATCCAAAGCTCTAAGTTTCTTATTTTCTGAGGAGATTCCAGCCGTGGTCATAGATTTCAAAAATTCCCATTTTTACAGAAGCCCTAATTTTGCCACTTTTCTGATCAAAGTCCCGAACTAGGGTCTGATCAAGCCCGGCCTTCTGCCCAACCAAAAATTCTGATCTTGGTCTCTAAATTTTTATTTTGATGAGTAGCATTCAGCCGTGGTCTCCAATTACAAAAGTTCCAACTTTCTCCAAATCCCTAAATTCCGGAAGCCATGAATGAAGGTACTCAAAAATAATTTTGTTTTGACAGAAATATGTACCTGATTGTTTCTGGCGTAACTCCAAACTTTTCAATCCACAGGGTCTGAAAAGGTTTCCTAAGATAGACTTACCTGTTATCTTTCCATCCTGACAAGTCTGACCTCAATTGGATTCTCTGAGAGAGAGTTATGCCAAATGTCGCAATGTGACCTGTTTTGGGATAATACAGGAGAGCGAACTTGTACGGCGTGCCACGTGTCACTATTTGAATTTCAGCCTCTGAAAACTTTTCCTGAGATAGATCGCCCTGCTATATTTCTATATTGATAGGTCTGACCTCAATTGAACTCTCTGAGAGAGAGTTATACCAAGTGTCGCAACGTGACCTGTTTATGGGATAATACAGGAGAGTGAACTTGTACGGCACGTGACGTGTCACTGGTTCAACTTCGGCATCTGAAACATTTTTCTGAGATAGTACAGTCTATGTACTACCTGTCACTTTTCACTAAATTTCATTTGGATCTTCCTAGCCCAATTTATGACCTTTTTCCCAAGGTCACCTGATTTTGACTCAGATCTGGAAGAGGCAGAAACCCTATATTGTACAGATCATAAATCACCAAGTACAACGAATTAGAGGTTTTCCTTTGGACACAAGGTACATGGGGATTTAATATTCGACCTGTAAATATTTCAGATCCGAAAACTTTTCCAAAACGGATTTATAGCGAAAGTGCTACGATGACTGGTTTTTGCTATATCAATCCCTAGCATCGTAATTGCAACAAGTGTCATGCATGCCATATCATGCCTTCTTTTAGGCTAGCTCTGATACCATGTTAAATTTTCAGAATTTACTTCAATCTGATCTAGGATCTTAACTGAAAGAACAACATGTACAGCATATCTATAGCATATCAATCATGGAGACAATAATGCAAGCACACAAGAGACACAAAGATTTACTTGGGGAAAACCATAAAGGTGAAAAACCCCAATAACTTCCTCAGAGATAGATAGAGCAATGATACAACCCAAGAGATAGAAATATCCTAGCAGCAGATCCTCCTCCTCCATAAGTGTGCCACTCCTCCTTGAGTGCATGAGTGAGAAGTGAGTGATCAAATAGAGTGCCTCCCGCACTCTATTTATACTTGACTTGACTTGCCTTTTACATAACTCATTTAGGCTCGAACTTAACCACATAACATAATGCTGACTGGGCCGAAGCCCAATAGGGTGGTCTAATAACCCTTTGACCCACATGGCCGACCCCCAATAGGGTGGTCTAATAACCCTTTGACACACATGGCCGACCCCCAATAGGGTGGTCTAATAACCCTTTGACCCACATGACTTATACAGGGCCGACCCCAACAAGGTGGTCTAATAACCCATCAAGTATAAGTTACGACATTTACAATATAAATGACGACACTTCCGTATAGAGGAATAATACCCTATCTATAGGAATACAATATACATATATGTGAAATACATTCCGAAGTTACATATACATCAACACTAGTTCTCTACTTTGTAGGTTAATAATTCTTTTTTGTACTCTAGCAACACTATCATTAGAACTTTTCAATATTTGTTCAAGTGAAAGGGGTCCTCTAGTAGGTGATATGATAAGGATATCCCTTCTATTTTCCTGCTGAGGTGCAGGTGTACCAGGAATTACAGTTGGTTGTGGGACTATTTGTTGTTCAGAGGTAGAATCTTGTGACTGGCTACGAGTGAAACCGATGATGGGACTGTTGAAAAGTACAAAGAAATATTTGTTGCCAAAGGATTCTCCCAAAAGGAAGGTATATACTATATACAATAATTTTATCCTGGAGAAAACCATTATAGGGGAGAAAAAACTCCAGCCAAACAATCTTTCTTATATAAGATATCAGGTTCAGATTACATCATCATCATAAAATTCATCTTTGTTGTGCTAGGACAAAATTTAATAGCAGAAGTAACAACTTACATCAGAATTGCATGACAACCTTGAACTCTGCTCACTATTCCTGTGTTTTGTTGCTCGACATGCTACTCCTCTATTGCAATTATTATCTTCTATTCACTACTGCGCATGCTATTCTTCTAGTGCAATGGACAGACCTCACATCAACTTCAACAGCAGACCTCACATCAACTTCAATAGCAGACCTCACATCAAATTCAAGAGCAGACCTCACATTGACTTAAACAGGATACAAAATTATTGAGTGAAATAATGGGGAGGGATGGATCCTATTTATAGCTTGGGTTTGTTTCCCCAAGAATCCCCATAAAAATATGACACATGTCACTTGGCATGCAAAGCAGCTCCCTATATATGACACCTATCATTTGGCATGCCGAGCAGCCCTTATATATGACACCTACCTCGTCCAACCTATCATTTAGCATGCAAAGTAGCCCCCTATATACGACACATGTCATGTGGCATGCAAAGCAGCCCCTATATATGACATGTGTCATATATAGGGCTGCTTTGCATGCAAAATGATAGGTGTCATATATAGAGGCCTGCTTTGCATGCTAAATGATAGGTTGGAGGAGGTTTACAAGTATTTTGTTTAGGCATATTTTACTTTAGGCCCTCCTTCTAGGGCCATTTGTTGAGGCCTCGAGTGTGTATGTGCTGGAATGGGTTCGAAAGCTCTCAATAGAGGGAGAAAACCCAGCCAGAGGCTTCAGATAATCCTACGCAAGTATTACCCTATCCTCAAGTTGTTTGGGATGGTGATCTCCCACAGATACAAAGGCCTCTGTTGGAACTTGTGGTTTTTATCCTAAAAGGATCTGTCTTCCAATGAAGGAAAACAAAGTGTGTTCATTCTAAAACAAATCTACCTAGGAAGGAAAATCTAAGCTAAGTTAGACCTGCTCTAAAAGGTGTCTTGTTCAAATGGAGATTAACTTGATGTGAAAATAAATAAGTACATTCATCCACTTAACAGAAATGTGAAGAAGATCAATTCCTTCTTTTCTTAAGTTACAATCAATCAATTAAAATTAACTGAATGCAATATTAAGTGTTTAAGTTCATTCAAGATTAACCTGTAACCAATATGTCAATTGAAAAATTAACATAGATTATAATTTACTATAAATCATTTGCAGAAATCGATAAATATTTTAGTTGAAGAAATTCAATTAAAACATAATGCATACACAGATCTAACATAAGGAAAAATCCAGATTAACAATCTCTATATGAAATAATATTTGCAAAGGATTAAATAGCATAGATAATAACCTGAAGTAGAAATCAATATTTACGAAAGAAATTTGATCAATGAACAAAAGATGATGCAAGAGAATAACTTTATTGTATTAATGAAAGTCTGTAATAAATTAAAATCTCAGCATAAAATAGAGCATCTCCAGTCTTCTTCTGTCAATTTCTACCCCAAAAATTATCATCCTTTTCCTAAGAGAGATCTACCCCTTAAATAATAAATTACAAAAATAATACAAAGGATAAATTCCACTTAAACAGGGATTACAAAATCAGAATATTCTATTTAGTGAGGGAATCTACCCACTTGTCCCAAACTTCTATCAATTCATTTATATCTGGATAATGAGGAGATTCGAGCCCCAGCTGGGCATCACACATGAATCCTTCAATCTCATTTTTTTCTATTTTATGCCACGCATGGATAAACATATAGAACTTGGCCTCCAAGGAAACAAGTTGCTTAATAAACCAATCCACGTCTTCAATTTGGATATGCTCAATTTGCAGGATTTTCTCCTTGACTTGATCACAACGGGCTTCGACCTGTGCTATCATAAATTTTGGTGTATCTTCCCCCTCGATGAGCCCCATTGCAGGGAATGCCAGTATCTCCATGAGATTGTTTGAGGCATACCATCTTCTTCTGCAAAGGGCTTGAGCCTGGTTGATAGTATCTTGTACCATGTCAATAACATTCTTTGAAGCTTGCACAACAGTTTGGATCCTTCTAAATTTGAGGTTGTCCAACTCAGGGATATCAACTGGCTTATCTTCAATATACTTCTTCCAATCCATGATGTCTTCTACAGCTTTAGAAGCCTGTATTGTTTTCTTTACTTGCTGGCCCAAGGTGCCAGCCATTTTGTCAAAGATAGTGTAATTGTCATGGATTTCACCCAAGGTAGTAAATAGCTTAGCTAGAAGTTGAAGATGTTCCAGGTTGAATTGATTGGCTAGGTCCTTGAACTCTTGCTGTAAAAACCTAGAAAACGTAGAGGAGGATGCACTTGCAACTTCATCCTTTAGCTCTTGTTCAAGCACAACTATCTTTTCAGCATTGGCAGTGTCCAAAGCTTCAACATCTTGCAATTGGACTTGAAGAGAAGCATTATGTTCTTGAAGGTCTTCAATCTTATTTTCAAATGCTTTTCTTAGTTCACGAATGTCAGCTTCATGTTCTTCATTGGCCTTAACCAGCTTCTCTTGAAGTTTCTTGATATCCTCCTTAACATGAATTTCTTTATTCAGTGTGATTACTGAATCAAAATTGGCACTTGCAAAAACAACCATGGCAGCTGCAGTATCCAGTGCTTCTTGTTGTATGTCATCTGATTGCTTGGCCCAAATATTTGATTAGGAAAGGGACCCTGCAACACATCCTGATCTTTGCCTCTTTTGTTACCCTTCTTCATAATTTCCTTAGACTTTTCTCTATAGAAATAATATCCAAGGGAGGTTACAATATCTTTCTCATAAGTAGCTACCAATTTGGTGGAAGATGTAGCCACATCTCCTGTTGCAATTATTGTTGTTGTCTGAGTAGCAGTGATATTAGGTGTTGTCATAGTAATCTAAGAGGTGTTAAGTGGAGAAGGGATAACTTCAGGGACTGAGGGTAAAGATGTTGGAATAGGGATTGAAGTAAAAACTTCAGGAAGTGAAAAAGATGCACCGAAAACTAATGGTGAAGACGGAACAACTGGGATTTGGACATCATTGGATGGTGGTGATGAAATAGATGATGGTGGTTGCAGAGAGACAGTTGAAGACTGGATCTCTTCAACTATTGATGATGGAATGGAAAGTGGAACTGACAGGGTTGGAGATGGAACAGTAATGGAAGTTATTGCATGATATAACTAGGATATGGTGGATGGTGGTGTTACCCCAGAAGATAAAGTGGAAATATCTTGAATGGATGAAAGTAAGAGTGTTGAAGTTGTGGTATCAACAGCAGTAGTGGTTTCAAGAGACTTTTGATCTAGGACAAGATCATCCATGACTATGGCATCAAAAAAATATGCGATTTCCTGAGAAATTTCAGTTTCTTCCTGCACCACAGTCACAGAAGGAAGTATTTCATTTTCCACATCACTGTCTTCAATAGTAAGTGTAGGAATTTTAGAGGAAGAAGTTTGAATTTTTTGTCTTTTAGCTAGTTTACTCACAGTAATCAATTGAACATCACTAATTAGGTTGGCTGTAGAAACCACTTGAATATCAGTAGTGGGTTTGGGTACTGCAACCACTTGGGTATCCAACACCGAAGACTTCATCTGTGCTAATTTATGCTTGAATTGCTGAGATGTATGCATTAAGATATTTAATTCTACAACAGTTTTCAACTTCGGAGTATCCTCCATAAGGCCTTTGCCTTTGTCTCCATCCCGGTAGGTCAACATCAATATAGAACTGGCTTTGTGAGCTTCCTTTTGTTCCCTATCTTTTCTTGTTTTTTCATCAAGCTTGTTTTCCATGCTTCTATAACTCAAAACCTTGGTTTTAAGCTCCCATTGATATTGAAAGATATGGCTCTATTCTTCTTTGCTATTTTCCCTTGGCAGGACTTTAGAGAAAATATTAACTCCCTAATAAATAGAGTCATAAGGGATGTGTTGATCTGTATAACCAATCTTCATATGCACCTGTTTGAAATGAGGCTCAAGAAATCCTTTGGGGTCATGAGTTCTTTTGGGAGAAAATCCCAATTTGAAAGAAACAATCTTGTCTCCTAGTGTTGCAGTCCAAGTTGAAGTTGGGATAACCAAAGGCCCGAGGTTTAAAGGGAACTTAGGCCATCCCTTCCTTTTGGGACCAGTGAGATTAAGATAGACACCATCTATAATAGTCTGATAAGATAACTCCTCAGGTAACAGTCTGTCAGGGACAACTCTTTGTAGAAAATGTGTAGTACTGCTTCCCTAGACTCTAATGTAAGCAAAGGCTTCTCCCACATACTAGTCACCCAATGTAAGGATGAGAGTTCTGGCATCATGAGAAAAGGCAGGGTCATCTTCCCTGAAAATATCATGGTAAATTGCACCAAAGAAATGGTCGCAGATGTCATACAGCAAGGGAACAAAAATGCTTTCTAATAAGGAAGAATAATAAATATGAACAGGGAGTGAGGACTTAGTCCAAATCCACCCCATGGTGGGATATTGAAACTCTGTACAGAAAACATCAATTACAAACACAGAGAAAAATAAGTATGGCTTCCTTGTAGCTGTTGTTTTCTGATATTTCTCAATGGTTGTCTTTAACTCTACTGATAAAATTGAAGCCCAAGGGAATGACTTCTCCATTGTTAGGACATGATGGGTGATAGGATCCCATTCAGTTTTGAATACTGAACAATTAGGGAGACCATAAAGCCTGTAGAGCATGGCTGCCAGAAGAGAATAAGGCTCTTTGAACCAAGAAATTGGGTATAAATTATCAGCCCTGGGCATGAAATTTTCTGGTCTGTGCATCCAAGATTTCAGCATTTCATTGAAATTGTACCTAGTCTTTAACGACTCAAGGAATGCAACATTGAGGGGTTGAACACATGGTTTTAGGGCATAATCTCCAGTAAAAACCTCAGGGTGAAAAGTAGCCAATTGAGACCCTGCGCTATCATTGAAATAGTGGTCTTTAGGGCTAGCATGGTCTATAATCCACTTAACTGCATCAGTGTAGGGAAGGATAGCAGGTCTGGAAGCTATAGCGTGGAGTTGTGAATCCTTAATATTTTCATAGGTGGGGCGGTCACTCTGAATATCAGTTAGGTCGTCATTGTCAAAGATGGAGTAAATTTTGGACCATTCCATTTGGTATGTCTCAGAAACCTTATCAATGGTGTCTGCAAGGGTGTCTACAAGGATGCCAAAGTTTGGGTCTTTGTTCAGAAGATCTTTCTGAGAATTTTTGCAGTGAGTGTTGCGAGACATGTTTGAAAAACTGGAGAAATATGATGAATAAATAAACACCAATAAGAAAATAAAACTCAAAATAGCAAAAAACCTTGAACAATTGAATAAGAAAGTGAAACGAATCCAACCTGTGCAGGCTGGAAAAAGATGGCAAAAATGACCCCTGGTAAAAAGTCACGAAAACAAACCCTGGTAAAAAGTTGCAAAAATGACCCTTGGTAAAAAGTTGCGAAAATGACCCCTAGTAAAAACTCGCAAAAAAGACTCTAGTAAAAACTCGCAGTAAAATCCGAACAAATGCCGAAAAGTACCGCTGGTAAAAACTGGCAGTAAAATCCACACAGCAGACAATTTTTGAAAATGAAAATGATAAAAGAAAATAGAAACAAAATCAACATATTTATTAATTCCATCAGGTTACATATGGGCCGTAAGATTGACGACTGAGATCTAATTTGGGGAATGCGGAAGACAAGTTGGGGTGGTTTTATTTTTTGGAAATATATACAATCTTCCCACAATCCACAATCCGCAATTACGGGTTTCAGGAGCACAACTCCAAATAAAAACAAAACAAAGTGTCATCACTTCCTATGATGTCAGTTCTCTCTTTGAGGCTCACACGTGTGAGATTTTGGCCTTACAAAATAGAGATCAATTCATGTATAACCAAAATGGTCCAGATTGGAAAAATAAAAATCACAAGATGGCTCGGCCAATCCTTCGTTTAGTAGATTGTTGTGAACAACAATATCCAACAATTCACCTGTATCCAGACCGGTGAACACAAGAAGGATTTTATGACCCTTTTGGCAGTCTGGAACTAGTATAAAAATAATAACAGACAGAAGAAGGGTCAGCTGCCCCTTCATTCATGATGGAACTGTGCAAATATTCAACCTACGAAGTATAGGCTATCAATTCATTAATATCCTGAATGGTGAAGACTGCAAAAGTACTAATCATAAGAAGGGTCGGTCGACCCTTCATTTAAGGTAAAACAAATGGTGAAAACGACCCCTAGTAAAAACTCGCAATAAAATCCACATAGTAGGTAAATTAAGGTTGCCATCTATTCAATGCATGTAAAATCTATTTTTAATACCAGAAATATTTTCAAATTATTGGGTGGCCTCCATAAACTTTCGTCCATTTTAAAGTCTTAGCTCATTTGATCTCATGGAGGAAGAATATACCTTTGGAAGTGGGAATTTTTCTTGCATGCATTGGAGTAAGCTTAAGCCCCTAGATTTTCTTATATATCAAAGATTCAAAATGATTATAAGTTTGTTCCATATGTGTCACGTGGCTTTCCATTGTAGCTCTTTTACTTGATTGATTGAAGTTTTCTTTGAGCTAGTTGTTAAGTTATTGCATCAGTTTTGTTGGACTTGGTCCCAAATAGAATGTGTAGTCAACAAGGTTCTAGAATCTATTTGAGTCTATCTAAATTAACCAAGGGGGCAAGGTGGCAATAGAATCATGTAGTACTTAGATCCCCGTGCATTCCATTTTTTATATTATCTATCCTTTTGTTAGGAACCTATGTCAACCCTTCTCTTTACTATGTTAGTATATTGTTGTTGGACGCATATGCTTTGGAAGGCGTTCCGTAGTATTTGTTGATCCATAGTTTATATTAGCCCATAGTATTGACCCATAGTATTGGATGCATATGCTTTGTAAGTCGTCCTGTAGTATTATATGTCCCATGGTTTTGACTCATAGTATTGGGCATAGACTTAATATATAAGTGTGTGTTGAGGTTATTGAAGGCACCGTGAAGTTAATTGTATTGAGCTTGCTCAAAGGAGGTTGCCCCCTCGAAGTGGCCCGTGATCAATATAAAAGCGATTCTGTTCTATTATTTCTGATATCTCGTGTATTTGCATTAATTAATTATTGCAGGTACATCACATCTAGTATTAGAGCACTTTCCTTAGCACAAGTGGGAATTTTTTTTTTCTTTTTTTGGGTGGCGACTTTTAGATCAATTTCTGAAACCTTTTGCACAAAATTAGAAGAAACTGATTGCATATCTAAATTCCTCTTTAAAAAATATGTAGTTTCAAAAAAAAATCATCTCATTTGGAGTTTTAAAAGTGGAGATATCGCGGATTTAAAATCAGCAATTTTTCAGAATTTCAGTGACGGTCGCTGAAATTGCGGCGAGAAAATCTTTTGACCGAGTGCCTAGATTTCTATTCCGCTTTCATTGGTAGAAGCAAAGTGGTTGTTCCAGTTCCGGAAACATGCTATAATAGCGATTCTGAGCAATATAGATCCGATTTTTGAACATTGGGTGGAATTTCTGCCCAATTTTTTTTTTTTTTTTTTTTTTTTTTTTTTTTTTTGTTGCAGGTTCGGATCTGGGAATAATCCCTATCCGCTTAACTGTGGGAAGTACTTAGGCATAAGCCCTAAAACTCATTGTGAGGAGTACCACAGGAACCCCGAAGTAGCTGGCCATTGAGAGGACCTGCCAAGCGAAAAGGGCAACGACCCCTACCTGATTAACTAGTTTCCACCCGTGAGGTAAACCAAGAGCTGTCGTTTGTGGCAAAGCGGTTATCAGTTTTACCTAAGCCATGGAGTGAGGGGTACTGCCCCAATACGCAAGCCGTCAGACAGCATTGGTGGCCTAGTGAAAACCTTGAACTTTTAGGAAGCCACACATACATGGGGTCCATATCTAGTTTCAACTGAATTATTGTCGATCACTGCTGCGCCGTTTCAGATCCATTTTGCCAGTTGTTCCAGATCTAGCCATTCAGCGTTGTTCCAGATTCCTTTCAATCCGTAGCCGCTCCAGTCTGTCAAAAAAAAAACAAAAAACAAAAAACAAAACAAAAAAAACCTGGTTGTGGTTGTCACCCGTGCAGGAGCAAACACCATGGAGGAAGCACTTGCAGCCATCCAAACCAAACTCCAAGATCTGGATGAAAAATTTCTCAGCCTCCATCTTCAGCATTCAGCCATGAACAATAACCGACAGCCAGAATCTTTTGCAGCCACCGGGTTCTCTTCTTCCAACAATTTTCGTGGGCCGAAGCTTGTTTTTCCTCGCTTCAATGGTACTGATCCGACTAGATGGATATACCGAGCAGAACAATATTTCAGTCTGCATAATACTTTTGATGTCCAGAAAGTTCCACTTGCATCCTTTCATTTGGAACAGGAAGCCCTTCAATGGTACCATTGGTACATCAAAGCTCATCCCGAGCCAAACTGGACAGATTTTTGCCAACTCATTTTGCCACGATTTGGCCCTAGTGCTTTCGATGATTTCACAGGAGCACTCACTAAACTTCACCAAATTGGCACAGTGAGAGAGTATCAGACAAAATTTGAGAAATTGGCCAACCACACAGAAGAATTGTCTGATGAATTCTACAGGAGTTGTTTTATAAGTGGTCTCAAGGATGAAATTCGTTCAGAGGTCAAAATGTTTTGTCCCAACACAATGATGGAAGTCCTAGGGTTGGCTAAGCAGGCTGAGGATAAGATTGCAGCTCAACAACACTTCAAACCCACCCTTGTTCCCTTCAGAAATATGGGTTCCCAACGACCTCACATCACGCCTTCTCCTCAACCAACTCCTATCAAGCATTTGTCTGAGATAGAAATGCAGGCACGCCGAGAAAAAGGGCTTTCTTATAATTGTGATGAGAAATTCACTCGGGGACATAGATGTGTTCAACAAAAGCTCTATCTCTTAGATGTGGATTCTCCGCTTGCCTTAGAACTTGGTGAAGAAGCTACGGATACAGTGGAGGATTAGATCGACATTCAACAACCGCCTGTTGACACCCCATTTCAGGACGACCCACCCGAGATCTCTCTCCATGCTGTAACCGACGTCACCACCCCACAAACAATGCGGGTCAGGGGATACTTCAAGAAGCTCCCTCTTACCATACTCATTGATTCTGGTAGCACTCATAACTTCATTGACCCTTGAATTGCCAAACAGGCTGATTGTTTTGTCCATCCTTGCTCCAACTTTGAAGTCATGGTTTCTAATGGGGGCACCTTACCTTACAAGGGGAAGTGTCACAATGTGCGTATCTCTATGCAAGATTATAACCTACACTCCGACATGTTTGCCTTGTCCTTAGGCGGATGTGATGTGGTTTTGGGCGTTCAATGGTTACGCACACTTGGCCCCATCTTATGGGATTTTGCTGAACTCTGGATGCAGTTTAACGTCAATGGGGCACAACACAAATTTTGGGGCTTACAACCAGGGTCTCTCTGCATCATCAGTTCACATCGCCTGGAAAAAATACTTAAGAAGAATTCACATGGTGTCATCGCTTAGCTCAATTCCATTCAGATGCACCCATCAACAGTCTCCACTACTTCCTTGGATAGATATGCAGATATCTTTGCTGAACCAATGAGCTTGCTGCCTTCAAGAGACCTTTTCGGTAAGAATGTAACCACATCTACCTCTCAGCAGGAAATGATGGCTATTTTGCATGTAGTACAGAAGTGGCAGCCATACCTATTAGGCAATTATTTCTGCATCAAGACTGATTTCCCGAGTCTGGAAAATTTTCTGGAACAATGGGTCTCCTCCCCAACACACCTGCAATGGGTTATCCAACTCATGGGTTATCCCTATGTGATCACTTACAAGAAGGGTAAGGACAATATGGTGGAAGATGCTCCTTCTTGCACAATTGATGACCCAGTTTCTCTTACAGCTCTTTCTCTGCTTGTTCCAAATTGGTTGCCATATGTTCAACAGGGCTATCTCTTCTATGATCTCCATGCTTCTTCATCAATAGGGCACTCTGGGTTCTGCAAAATGTATGACCAGGAACAATGTAACTTCTTTTGGCTGGGACTAAAAATGACAATTCAACAGCTAGTGGCTAACGATGATACTTTCCAAGTCAACAAGGGGGAACCGACACTCCTTTCAGGATTGATCAAACCCTTGCCCATCACTACACAGCTTTGGCCAACTATTTCTATGGATTTCCTAGCAGCACTCTGGTGGTACAATACCACATCTCAAAGGACACCATATGAAGCAATCTATGGACAAACACCGCTAGTTCTTCTTCCATACACCCTTAGCAGCTCCCCAGTTCAGGAAATTGACTCGGTTCTTCGAAACCGCGATCAGATTCTTCTCATTCTGCAGGACAATCTTCACATGGCCAGAATTTGCCTGAAACATCAAGCCGATCAGCACTGTTCTGAGCGCATTTTCCACGCAGCTGACAGGGTTTTTCTTCATCTACAGCCTTCCAAGCAATCCTCCTTGACACTCTAAAGGCATCAGTGGCCCGAAATGCAAACCAAGGATGCTACCGGGGAACCACTCCTTCAGATTCTACAGCAATTTCTCCAACCAAAGCTTTGAGGACAAAGCTTTTTCTAAGGGAGAGGGGATGTTAGGAACCTATGTCAACCCTTCTCTTTACTATGTTAGTATATTATTGTTGGACGCATATGCTTTGTAAGTCGTTCCGTAGTATTTGTTGATCCGTAGTTTATATTAGCCCATAGTATTGACCCATAATATTGGACGCATATGCTTTGTAAGTCGTCCTGTAGTATTATATGTCCCATGGTTTTGACTCATAGTATTGGGCATAGACTTAATATATAAGTGTGTGTTGAGGTCATTGAAGGCACCGTGAAGTTAGTTGTATTGAGCTTGCTCAAAGGAGGTTGCCCCCTCAAAGTGGCCCGTGATCAATATAAAAGCGATTCTGTTCTATTATTTATGATATGTCGTGTATTTGCATTAATTAATTATTGCAGGTACATCACACCTTTCCTATAATTCTTGTACCTCTAGTGACATTCTTGCACCTCAAGCGATAAAGGAATTTCTCTTAGGCATCCATCTTGCATGATCGATCTGGTACCGTTGATCTTCTACCATGCTTATCCCCACAGCCTTCCACAATCTTCAATCTCTCAAACGTTGCCTTCCTCGCACCTTAAATCTGCATAGTTATTATCAATTGTTGATCTCTCCCTTGTCCGTATCCTTACCGTCCAAAGGTGCAACCTTTACCAAGGTTCACGAATTTGAAACATGCACATACTCCGTGCATGTTCAATCTACGAACTAAACCTCCGCTACTGATGCCTTTCCCCACCAGATCTGCACCGTTGAAACATGCAGTCCCTACCAAAACTTCGCAAATATGAAAAGTCCATTTCCCCGCTCATCTCAAATCAACGAAGTACCTGTCGTCCGTAGATCTATCCTTCCACCCGTTGATCTAACTTCCAACTTGCTTGCGGGCTAGCAACACTCCGCCCATGCTTAAACCATCCTATCTTACTTTTTTGAACAACCCTTGTGGCCGTCAATCTCCGTCAAGATTCTATAATCGTTGATCTTCGTCAAGCCTCTACAAGTCTAGAACTAGTACGAAAATAATAGTGGGTAGAAGAAGGGTCGGACACCCCTTCATTTATGAGGGAATTGTGAAAATATTCAACCTACGAAGTATAGGCTGTCAATTCATGTATATCCTGAATGGAGAAGAATACAGAAATACTAAGCAAAAGAAGGGTTGGCCGACCGTCGGGTACAATCTAGGCCTTAATATTAAGACAAATCATCGGGAGAGATCTAATCTGTGGAATGCGGAAGATGAGTTGTGGGGGTTTAATTTTTTTGAAATATATACAACGTTCCCACAATTCGCAATTGCGGATTGCAGGACTACAACTTGAAATAAAAGAAAACCCGACTTTCCACAATCCGCAATTGCGGGTTGCGGGACCACAACTCGAAATAAAAGAAAACCTGACTTTTCGCAATCCGCAATATGCATTGCGGGTTGTGGAAACACATGTCGCAAATCCATTATTCAAATAGTTCCCGCATCCACAATCATTTATAACTAGATAGCCACTTCAACAAGCTATAGCATGATATGATGGTGCATGCATTTTTGTCAAACCATGAATTATGCCGGGCACTGTCTCGGAGCAGTTTTGACTACTTTTCAATACTTTGTTAATTTCCAAAGTTTCACAAACATATCATACTTTTCTAGAATGATGTCAGATAGCACTAGAACACCATCATGTATCTTTCCAGCCTCATCACACATTCCATCTCATCATACATGCCATGTCATCACTTCCTATCGTGTGATATTTTGGCCTGTCAAAATAGAGATAAATTCATGTATAACTAGAATGGTCAAGACTGGAAAAATATAAATCACAAGAAGGATTGTCTGGCCCTTTTTTGAGTAGATAATTGTCAACACCAATATCTATCAATTCATCTGTATCCAAACTGGTAAACACAAGAAGGATCAGACGACCCTTCTGGTAGTCTAGAACTAGTATGAAAATAATATTGGGCAGAATAAGGGTCAGATGCCCCTTCATGTATGAGGGAATTGTACAAATATTCAACCTATGAAGTATAGGCTGTCAATTCATGTATATAATGAATGGTGAAGACTGCAAAACTACTAAACACAAGAAGGGTCGGTCGACCCTTCATTAAAAAGAGATATGAAAATTGTTTTAATCTACGAAGGTTCTGATAACAATTCCCCACTGCCAAATTCAGCAGAATATGGTAGGGACCGGGACATTGCCTATGTTATAACATGTAAACAATATTTATCCTGACTACCGACTTCCGACAAGATGGATCGACCGCCCCTTCTATTAGTAGATATGTGTGAACACAAATAAACAACAATTCATCTGTATCCACAATGGTGAACACAAGAAGGATCGAACCACCCTTCTTGTAGTCTAGAACTATTATGAAAATAATATTGGGCATAAGTAGGGTTGGCCTCCTCTTCATTCATTTATCTCGAGCCTCATTAAAAAATGGAGAGTTGGTTAATGAAATTCAACTTCAAATGAAAACAAACCAAAGTTTTTGCAATCGACATTACGGGTTGCGGAAACGCAAAACGCAAATATTTACAATACTCTTCCCGCAATCCGTAATTGGGGGTTGTTGGTATCAAATCCTCGATTATTGGAAAACATTTACAACCAAAAATAAAAATGGTCAATCATGGAAAAATACTAAGGCTAGGCTATAATTTCATGTATAACCAGAATGGTGAATAATGGAAAAATCCTAAGCACAAGAAGGGTCGGCCGACCCTTTGTTTAGTAGATAATTGAGAACACCGATATCTAGAAATTCACATGTATCCATAATGGTGAGCACAAGAAGGATCAGACGACCCTTCCTGCAGTCTAGAACTAGTATGGAAATAATAGTGGGAAAATCGCATGAATGGGGGGGACCATCGAAGGAGAGAACCGGAGACACTCTGTACTTGTAGACTTGTAATCTTTTACAATCTTTAAAGAATTTTAGTTAGTTTCTATTTTACTTTATTTTGTTATATGAATCAAATTTTCTTGACTCATTTTGGTTTTTCATACATACATCTAATAACGTTGTTTTGTATTGTTAAATCGTAAAACATATAAATCTATGTGCCTGATTTATCATTCATATGATTTGTACGCAGGTTATGCACTAGTCTATTTATTTCCTTTATTCATATTGTTTCACATTCTGCAAACACAGCGCAATCGTTATCGTCATAATTTAATTTGTTAATTAGCTCATCATTGATAGGACAGTCACATTCTTTTTAATCCTTTGAATAAAATAACATAGGAATATTTACTCTTGAAAATATGCATCACCTTTGTTCGGGAATATTATTTCAGAATTGAAGGGCTCAATAGAAAACGAGTATATCTTCACGATTTCCAACCCTTACTACATTGCCAAAAACAACATCTAATCATTTGAACAAAATAACACTGGAATCTTTAGTCTTGAAAATATGCATAAACTCTGCTTGACCATCTTTATTCAAAACTGAAGGGCTCAATACAAACCGAATATCTCTTCATGGGTTCCAACACTTACTACATTGCCAAAAATTGTCTTTTATACATTGTAAAGCCTTTCGAGGTATAACCCTAACTACTTCATAACTAAAAATTGAAAATTATAAACTAACTATTACATTCCATTTCGGTCAAAATTTATACAATTTTGAAAATTTCTCAGAATATAACATTTGATGTCTTTCTATTGATTGTGGTCGCTAACACGGCTTCTTTCTCGAATAGTAGTCTTCAAGTGTGCAAGGTGTACCTCATTTTCCCATATCTCTCCATTGTCTTCCATTGCTCTGTAGAAGGTATCCCATAACTAGTCATCTTGTCTACTAGAACTTTCATCTCTATGTTCTCTGCAATGGAAGTTGGAGGAATCTTTTCAACTATCATGGCCAACTAGTTTTGAATTTCAAAGTCAAGGGAGAGTTTCTTAAGTATAATTTTCCCTGTTAGAACATGAGTCAAACCTTGAAATTGCTCATGGCTCCTCCCGATGTTATATAATAAATCCTTATAATTGTCCTGGGAAATTAATTCATTATTTTCATCCCAAAAAGAAGGAAGTCCGTTTTGTATTACCTTTTCACATCCTTTTTTGAATGCTTCAACCTGTTCCTTCATCTATTCTACACTAGCCTGGACATTCTCAATGTGAGAATGTTTTCCAAGGACTCTCCTAGCCCAAGTTATGACTCTTACCCTGTTTTCGATAGCCATTTCTTTCAGATCACCTTCTGTCATAGTATTTAAGAAACTTATGGTACCATGGGCTATATCTTTTGGTATCTTATCTAAAACCTCTCTCATTGCTTTACAGCTTTGTAAGCTATGATTTGCTATGGCTTCCTTTGTCTTCATAAAATCTAAATAAGGCCTCAATTTTTCATCCTCATCAATCATTGAATCCCAAATCAAACACTTTGCACCTTGCAATGCTAGTTGTCCTATCACTTGGCCTATCATCCTCTGATTTCTTCCTACCAAATCTTTATTATTTTTTGTCAACTGTTTTATTTCATTTTCCTTTTCTGATTTTCCTCTTCTAGTCTTTGTTGTTCTTCTTTTAGTTCTATGATATCCACCCCTTTCAAGCTAATTTGGGACATAGCTTGAACTATATCATATGTGCTTGCTTCTTTGTTGCCTTGATCTGTTCCTTGCTTCTCTTGTGCTGTATTTTCCAATTTGGCCTTCAGATCTTCAATTTCAATCTTAAGACTTGATCTATCTTTCTCCCAACTTTCCCCTTTTTCCTCAAACTTGAGCAATTTAGCATGACAGTCATCCAATTATCGAGATAAAGTTTCTTTTTCTTGTTCTAACACAATTAATTCGGAGGCTTCAATTATCCGAGTTGCTAGAATTCTAACCTTTTGCTGAAGTAATTGGATATTCTTTTCTTTCTCGACTAAAATCTTTTTAATTGCCTCCCCTCTATTTGGTTCATCATTGCTCTTCACCAGGTCATCTTGCAATATTTTTATTTTCAGTTGATAAGCTTTGTTCTCATTTTTCTCTTGCCTCTACTAGATTTGCAGTCTGTTCAATGTTTTCTGTAGTTTTTCCATTGTTAAAGTAGCTTTCATCATATCAGCATAAATCACCTCTCTAGTCTATCTGTGTAGGTGAATTTTATCAGGGACTGTTATCTTCCGCAAATTCAGTTTCATTTATGTGACATTATCATGAGACAATACGACCAAATTCAAAGTATTTTTGTCTGGATCTCTGCTAGTAATCAGAATAATTTATGAATCAACAACATTCCTGACTTCTGGAAACAACTTATGCATTGCTTCTGCTTTTGTTTGTCTGCCTTTGCCATATTTTACACTTATTTCATCTCTTGAATGACATTTACTAGAATAACCTGTAGCTCTTGCCTCGTCAAAATCGTATTCCTTTACTTGAATTCCTGTCCCTTGGTATTTTTCTTTCTTCATTCCCTTTTCTTTGTCAGATACAACTACTTCATCTTGCTGGCTTGATTTTAATATTTTGGCTTCTCTTTCTTCCTCCACCTGCATATCAATACTTTCATAAAAAATTCTTTTACTTGTTGCTTCAACTTGTCCTGGGGTAGGTACCATCTCAGGTACCAACTCAGCTGAAACTTTATCCAAGGTAGAAGGATTAGCGTGTGAACTTCCCGAAACTTTTGTGTATGATTCATATTGTAGTCAATTTTCCATCTTCACCAATCCTTCAACCTCTTGGTGATCAAAGGCTTTATTTTTTTTCTCTTGCCTTCTATCATAAATAACATGACAATGATCATAATTAATAGATGTCGCTTTCCTAAAACTCAGTGCTTGTAAATGTTTTTGTACAAAAGGGAGAGAATTCTTGTTCTTGATGATAAAATGACCAATTTTTAAAGGGAACTTTATATCTGTAGCTTTCCTGAAATGTAGAAAACGGTCATTTTCTACTGTCAACTTTTTTCTGATAAACTCCAAAGCAAAAACTCTCGTAGTAAAAAAGTCTTGTAGAATATAGGGCTCCCTATCAAATCCATAAAGTTTGATTATTGTATCTTGCTTCCCTAAAAACCAATCTCCAATTTGCTTTTTTGGGGGTTAATTGCATCAAGGTCTTCATCTCTGATAATGCTCTAGGAAAATTTTCTCCAAACATCAATCTGTATACTTATGATAAAATGAAATTCATAAAATTAAACATACTGTCTTCCACTATTTCTGAAAACATAGATAGTGGGAAATGTAAATCTTTTCGACTACTAAACAGGAGCATTTTCATCAGGTGTGTCTGGAATCTGAAATGTCTCAAAGTGTGGAAATTCACTAACTGAGAGTGGATGTTTCGAGCCAAGAATTCATCAACTTTAAGGTAGGTTACTTGACTGTAATCCATTTCTGGTTTAGCGACACTTAATCTAAAAAGAAAACTCAACTGGACCTCTATGACCATGGAATCATCATCAAACCCTAAAAACTGTGAAATGAGTGACAAAACTAACTATGAATTTTCATCAAAGAAATTAATGTCAAGTGGATAGGGGGTGTTATCAATGGCAAGGCCATGTTTCACACAGTTGGTCATGAAGGTTTGTTTGGTCTCAGGGGATGACTCTCTGTACTAGCTAACTAGGGCTTCTTCAGTAAAATATTCCTGGTGGTGGGAGGAAAACAGGGGTACTGCTAGAGCTTTCCTAATGGTAGATGCATTTACATGGAAAAGAATTTTCTTTCGTGATGAATTCATAATGACTCTTTGACTCTGAGAATAATTTACTGCACACCACGAAATGAATTCCAGAAACCCTGAAGGTTGTTCAGGATATAAATGGATAAAACGATAGTTATAAACATTGTGCACATCCAAATTTTGTTTATATAAACCCTCCAACTTGCTTTTGATTTCTAAAACTAAGAATTTAACCGTTATGGGGTCATGAATGTCACTATCTCTGTCCACTATGGTTTCTCCTATCCTCATTGTTTCAACATTCTGACAAATGGTTTCACTACTTCCTTCCATTATGTAAACAATTCTAGTTACTTTCACAATCTAAGAGGACCTACCTCGCACGGACAAGATGAATAAACTATGCTCGTTCACTTTCAAACAGCACACACATGCTCTAGTCCTCCACCGTTCGTAACACAAAAGTCAAATTTTGACCTGCCCTTCTCTTTTATACACCACCGAAGGTGGTTTCACAATGCGGGATGGTGGTTTTCCTTATCGCTTTATCTAATTTCAGAATGATGTGGAGACGACACGCGTATAGCGGTATGGTATTTTGGAACTGCTCAGACCTCCATTACATCAGGCATGTTGGCAATGCGGAAAGATTATGGACCATCGATCTAACTGCCCTTTGTCGAATAACCATTGATCTAACCACCCTTTTATCATTCTCCCATGAGGTACGATGGGCATTTTCCCATCATGTGTCTTTCCATCCTCACCACACATTCCATGTCATCACTTCCTATGGTGTCAGTTTTCTCTTTGAGGCTCACACGTGTGAGATTTTGGCCTGCCAAAATAGAGATAAATTCATGTATAACCAGAATGGTCAACACTAGAAAAATGCAAATCACAAGAAGGGTCAGTCAACCCTTCATTTAGTAGATAATTTTGAACACGAATATCTAGCAATTCACCTGTATCCATACTGGTGAACACAAAAAGGAGCGAACAACCCTTCTTGCAGTCTAGAACTAGTATGAAAATAATATTGGTCAGAAGAAGGGTCGACTGCCCCTTCATTTATGAGGAAATTGTGCAAATATTCAACTTATGAAGTATAGGCTCTAAATTGATGTATATCCTGAATGGTGAAGACTACAAAAATAATCAGCACAAGAAGGGTCGACCGACCCTTCATTTAAAAGAGAAATGAAAAAATATTTAATCTACGAAGGTTGGGACGACAATTCCCCACTACCAACTTCTGCACTATATGGTAGGGATCGGGACATTGGTTAAGTTATAACATCTAAACAATATTTCTCCAGACCTGCCGTCAAGAAGGATCGGCTGCCCCTTCTTTTAGCAGATAAATGTGAACACCAATATCCGACAATTCACCTGTATCCATATTGGTGAACACAAGAAGGATTAAACCACCCTTCTTGCAGTCTAGAACTATTGTGAAAATAATAGTGGGCAAAAGAAGGATCGACCGACCCTTCATTCATTTATCTCAAGCCTCATTCAAAATGGGGCATTGGTTAATGAAATTCAACTTGAAATGACCGTCATATTATACAGACACTGATTCATTTGATAATTTGTATATCTTTTACAACTTCAAATGACCGTCATAATTATCATATCGGAACACCGCAAAAACCAATCTAAAAATTGGCAATATCAAAAGAAAAAATATGGTTTTGGAACCTGGATTTGGCACTTTTGGAAATAGATTTGGAAGTTTCAGAACCGATTTAGTCACTTTTGGAACCAGATTTAGCACTTGTGGAACTGGTTTTGGCTCTTTACAAACTAGTTTTGTCACTTTTGGAACCTTGATTTGGCACTTTCGGAATCGGTTTTGGCACTTTTGGAATCGATTTTGGCACTTTCTGAAACGGTTTTGGCACTTTTGGAACCTTAAATGGGCACTTTTAGAACCGGATTTGGCAGTTTTAGAACTGGATTTGGCACTTTTGGAACCGGTTTTGGCACTTTTGGAACCCGGATTTGGCACTTTTGGAACCGGATTTTGCTTGATTTTGGGTTTTAAAAGGGTTATTTTTGACCCGTCTTCAAAGTGACTTGGACTAGAATAATTCCAAGTTTAATGAAATTGGCATTATATTGTTGTAGTAGCATTGAACCTAGTTGTTGAGTTGGCTTTGTGCCCTAAAGAATTTAGGGCTTACCTTGGGTACCATCCCCAGAATGAGGGGAGGTGCTTGGGGTTTTACTTGGGATATGCTAGTTGGAAAAAAAGTATCACATAAGTGTAAGTCCAAATTATTAGACACCAAATGGGCAAAGTGTGGTGATTTATATTTCATGTAAGAGTTTTGTTCAGTGTTACATGGGATGTGTCCAAGGGCAGGGGATGTGCTCCCCATGCCCTTGGGACATGGGTACTTTAAGGGGGATGTTTCCCCACATTCCCATTTGAGGGGGACATAATAAGAAATTCCCCCTAAAAAAGCTAGATGTTTCCACACTTCCTTTTGACCAAAGATTGTTTTTTTGACGAAAAAGGGCAAAGTCCAGAAAGAAAAAAATGAATGTGAAAATGCATAGGTAGATGAGGAGGGACTTGATGAGGCACAACTCAGATTGGTTGGCATGCCATTGAGTATCTTGATGAGGGAAAATCAATATGGTTGGTGAGCCATTGAGTATGGTGGAGAATGCACATTTTTCAATTAGATAGTGACATGCCCATGATTAGTCTTTATCCTTTGTGTAACAATTGGATGCAGAGACTAGTGGGACATTGCCTTGAGCAATGATGCTCATTTTTCATTTGACTTGTTTTTAGATTAATGATCTTAAGACTATTTTTTAGTATTTCAAGTGGGCTCCCCTATGGTGGAGACCTTGAGGTCCCTTGTAACATTCCTTAGAATTTGGGGGGTGCTTCCACATGTTCCCTGGATGCGATTCTCTACTCTTGTGCCTAAGAACTGGGTGGAACATTGGAGCTATTAGGAAAAACATCAATGAGATACATCAAGTAGAAATTCCATGAACAATGATACTTTTATATTGTTTTTGCTTGCTAAATCCTTACAATTTGCTACAATATTGCTTATATCTTGCATATATGTTGATTCTTCTATACATGCTAAGGGGTTGCAAGATTTTTGAAGAAACTATAGTTTGGCACAAAGACTAGTCCATAATGTGATGGGATTTATTTGCATTTTTTCACAAAGATCTAGGTATCCTAATGTTGCCTCACCTCACTTTAATTATCAACCCAGGTGTTGTGCACTAAATATGCAACTGTAGAGGTTTAATCTGAACTAACATTTTGAAAACTGCATAAAGGAAATGCCCAACTTTTGTAATTCATTCTCTTGACTCTTCAAACCATTAAGCTCGTGATCCTCACTCTTAACTTTTTTGACAGTGTGAAAGGGCATACATAGGTATAGTATCATTCTTCTTGGGTGAAGAGCTAGGAGAATGTATTGGTGAACTAGGATCCTAATGTTGCCACTAGATTATTCAACTCTTACAACCTTTAGCAATCACAAACATTCCAATAAACATGCTTCAAATACTGAACATCATCAAGTAAATTATGGCAATGAAACATATGAAGCAATGTAACGTAAATGTTGTTAAGAAATATAAAGGAATTAGATAAATGTTGTAAATGACATAAATTAACTAATGTTCTATCTTACTACAGAGGTATGCAAATAGTCAAACAGAATTGAAAGACAAGAAGGAAATAAAGGAAGGGGTTCTCAGTCCTCTCTTTGAATGGGCCCTACCAAAGGAATCTCCTAGAATCGTTGTAGACAAATAACACTAAAAATTGCAACACAACTATATCTTCTTTGTTCATAATCTATCATGGACATCATGGTAGCAATTTGCCTTCTAATTACAACTCGAATAATGAGCAACAAGAGATAGATGAAAGATACATTAATAAGTCTTCCTATCCTATCAGCCTATGCTCTTACTTATACTTGAAAAGAAAACTTAGCTAAGCCTCCAATCAATCCCTTGAGAGATGGAAGATATCCCCTAATCTCCTAAAAATCCATTATAAATTTGTTCTTTAAGATCTGATTTAGAACAACAAACTAAAAGAAAAATTCTAGCTACCAAAAATAATCATGAACCTATATTTATTTTTTGGGCCTGATAGTTGACATTTCAACTCCACTAACCATTCCCAATTGAATAAGTTGTGATGTGTTGCTTGACATAAAGAAAAAAATCATAATTACATAAATAATTCAAATAATCCATCATAGTAAGGTAAAGTATATTAATGAATAAAAACAATGAAATCATCACAAATAAACCATAGAGCTTCCATTGGGACTATCCCATAACACCTAAATCCTTTCCACATCCAACAATACAATCTAATCTCATCAATCACCATACCTCATCATCATCCAACAAACTTCCATCCAACTAGCATGTCAACGAACTCTTTTGCAGTTGAGAAAATAGTGGGTATAATGAACATAATTGCTCCTTTGTAAATTCAAAGGCTCCTAGGAAATTGAATTGAGAAGTCTTAAGCTAAATATTCCTCTCAACTCCTGCTTTTTGAAGAGTGTTGCTGACCTAATGGAACTATAAAATTACCATGACCCTAGCAAAGGTGGAACAATGATGAAACGCTAGTCCACACCATCAAGTTGACTATTACTGTCATATGTGTCTATTTATTCTTTGTGGTTACACTGATTTTTCTTCCATTTTCCATTCCTATTGTGATTTGTTATATTGTTTCACACTTTAATTGCTTATCTACATGTCATTCTAGGAAGGACCCAAGAAAGCTCCAATTGGTATTTTCTATTCTACTATTTTGACCTATTCCTTCTATAGGATGTTGATAAAGGTTGCATAGAATGATGTTGCAAAAAGTATAAATGGTATGATGGATGTTATTGAAGTATGTTGTTTGGATGGTTTATGCTCATGTTACCAAGACCTTTAGATTGCTTAATTGTGCACTTTACCAATTTTGATTTCCATAAATACATCCAATGTCACTTACTTATATTGGTTCTATTTTATACCTTTATACGTAGACCAATTACTTATGATGCTTAATGTTGTGAAGTAATCACACCATACTTTAGCTCCATCCTATTCATAAAACCCAAATCATAGATGCCCTAAAATGTTACTGACTGTTTTTATGAATTCAGAGAGAACAGAAATCACGCATAGTTCACCCTGATAACCCCCAATTTGCATGGGTTTTCACTTATGGTTCCATGAGGGTGACAGGGTGATGCAAAAATGGACATGACCTAGGTGTTATCTTCATGGCATTTTGGGCATCAGGTTAAAGATTGTAGTATTGTGGAGAGGGAAACCTGTAAAGAAACCCTTGTCATCAGATATGGGCATATTTGAGCCTTAAAGTAGCAATTAGGCACATCATCTCCAAACATGGGAAGCATTGCAATAAGTCATGGGAAAATCCATGCATGAAGGACAGTGGTAGAAGTTCGTCATGGCCAAATCTGGGCATGCCTCAGCCATAAATAAGTAATAGACATCCTTAATACATGAGTTCTATGCATGAAAAGGAGTAGGTTGGTGGTAAACCAGCAATTAGGGTTAATTATGTGCAATTTTGGACACCTCTAGGCATGTTTTCTCCCTGTTTCTACCTTCATACATCAGTAAAAAATGACAAGATGCCTAGAAAATACCTATAATAACACTTCCCACAATTTTTGCTAACACAAATCCTCAAATCTTTGCACATATGGCTATTTCATTCATTATGCTAGGTCTGTGCAAAAGGTAAACATATCCTTGCAATTCCGAAGACAAAGGGCAACGCCTTGGAGTCTGAGTATGCATGTTGATCTGGGGCTAATGGATTCTACAGGCCTACACAAAACTCCCTTTATTGGCTGTCAAGTGATCATTGAAAATTTTCTATGCTATGATCTACTTGTCATCCTGCTGATAATTCATCTTTCAAACGATATATTTCTTTCTTTACCATACGGGTAGAAAGATCCTGGTTCAAATATGTCCATAAAATCTTCCCAAAAATAATTTTCTTTACTTATAAGTTTTTTGGTAGGTCTCCATTTTGAACCAATGAGGCTGCCATCCTTGTTTTTGCAATTTCTAAGCCCGTCTCTGTTTCTGTTCAAGTCATAGATTTTTAGAATTTTCCCAATCATTTTCTTCAGATTCAAGATGGTGTCATTATATAGCTTTCAAATCAAATAGTTTCATATATCCTAGAAGCAATGTCCTTGGTAATAATGTCCTACTTGCACCCAAATATCATCTTTAAGGATGGAACGATGCCTGTTGTTCATGATGTGATTGGGCTAAAATTTGATTGAAAAAATCTACAACTACAAGACAATGGCCTACTGCTGGAAATGACCTTCTAGTCTACTGCAAGTATCCCTATGCTTTTCTCCTTATTGTGTTGAAAACTTCCTCTAGAAAACTCAATGTGCATGCCCCCCTTTTAGATTATTGTAGCTTCCACTAGGACAATCATCATGAACAGGACTGATGTCGAGAAACTCACAACAAGCTGCCAAATATCACATATATCCTTGCATATATCCAGGAAGAAGCACTCCTAGTGTATGTTACAAGGGGTAGAGCGCATACTAATTCATTCAGATGCCAATAAAGTGTCATATGCCACAAAATGTATGCCTAATCATCTCAACAAGCCATTCATGATAATTCATAGGGGATGTGAAATCAAGTTAATCATAAGAAAACATGCCAAGCAGAAGGACCAATACCATGTTATCATCAAATCCAATTGTTACCATGTTATGAAATTGAGCCAATTGTTATCTTGATATGGGGGAAATGGTCAACTATGGCTGATTGGGATTTCGACGTGTGAAACATACCTACATTGTCAAGTATATCATCCTTCTATGGAGAATGATTCGGACCTATAGCCTCTACCTATTGTTGCCAAACCAGATCCAAGATTGTTTCCTAAGTTCTCCCTTGTTTCTTCCTTCTGCTTTCCAAGTTCTATTGTTATTTTAGTGTTTAGAAGATCTGTCTTGAAATGCATCAAATGTGCCATCATTTTAGATTTGGGGATCATAATCAACATCTTGAATTTTGGTTTCTATTTTTTGATTGATATGAGTATTTCAGGAGTGCAATAACGGCCTAAAAATTGCCCATCCATCTCTTGATGCACTTGAGTTGAGTGTTGAGTTGCATTTCTGGTTTTGTTTAAAAATATATTTCATGGTATTCGATGTCCAATTTACGAATGTATTTTGTTTGGCATTTATGCTAGTTGCATGTTTGTGAGTATTTGTTGGTTATTAAAAAATAATAAATATTGATGTTTCCTTTCAAAACAATCCTTTTTCCTAGACAATTACAATAAGTGTAATCTGATATAATACTTTGGTCACCTTTCTTCTTTGTATAGAGGCTTCTATATATGCCAATAGTTGTAGATTGTTATGTCTATGATACAATTTAATGCTCAGCCAACTGATTGCTCTTTTCGAAATTGGATTTGTATTCTTGTTTACAGCTTAGTGGTATTCATTTTTTGGCTTTTGCATTAGACTTTATAACAACAGTTTCTGATACCGAAAGGCATCATACTTCACAAAATTATGAGGTTCACAAAAAACGTATTCATTCTATAGAGTCCCAGGTCCATTTTAGGAACAACTTTATTTGGGGTATGTTTCCCCCGGTTGATTACTGTCTGTACCAAGAGCTGTTGATACAACTCTAAGCCATTCCAAGAAGAAAATTTAGTGATTCCCATAAAATGTCCTTGATAAAAATTAATTGTAAAATGCAATCAAGTAACCTTGAGAATATAATGCTAGGCACATTTTGAAAGCGTAATGTGTAGTCATCCGGTATTACTTGTATGTTCAATCTTTAAAGTTAGTATTTGATCATGTATGTGATTTATCTACTGGTTTTAGATGAAAGGGTGCTTGAATGGTATATATTCATTTCCTTTTGTTTACCAATATATGTTTCATACTGACCTGGGTAGATAATTTTCACCCCAACAATTTTTGTCTCCTATAAAAGTTGGGCCTTCCATTCCACGTTCCTTTTGCAATTCCCTGTGCTTGTTTTCACTAAACGATGCACATTTATCTTGACAAAATGAGTTAGTACCTGCCAAAGGGAACACATAGAAAGATCAAGATGTATGTTCATTTGAATTGCAATTGTGCCAGAAATGAGACAATAAATCCACTAATTTGCATCCAAGCGCAACAACAAAATAATCTTGTAAAGATCATACTTGTCATCGTTCGTTGTAGAATTTATAATTTTCTGATGCCTTACTGACTATGCTTTGATGAGCCTACACTCTTCGTTAGGGATAAGGAGATCACAAAGTTAAATAGCAGGCATGCCTGCAAAGCTGCTGGAAAACATAATTAAAATAGCATAGCATTTACCATAACACTATTTTCCATTTGGATTTATCTTTTCACAGGATCCTTAAAAATTAAATTTTCTAAAATATTGAAACCTTTGATAGTCACCTAAGCAACCTTTGTACAATTTTCTTTGGAATTTAAAAAAAAATTGAAGATAGCTCTGCTAATCACATTCGTTGCTGAAACATCTCTACTTGTCACCTCATAAAGCACCAACCTACAGAAACGCAATAGTTTATACCTTTTTTATCATATAGAAACAATTTCTGCAATACACAGAGTTATCCCAATTTCTTTGCAAACGCTTGACGTCTTGGGCCACCTGAAGAATATGCCCTGGTACTATACAAGTTGCTCCAAGATATGATAAAAAAAAAAAAAAAAACTGCTCCACATTGCTACAGTCTTTATTGACCTTTTACTCCTTGACCTTGTGGGCGATGGCTTTCCTTAATCCCTCAGCGAATTCATCCCATCCCATTTAGCACAACAAATGCCATATGCCTCCCTTATTTATATGCACACATTAACACCTTGAGGCCGACTTAACACAAATATAATTTTGATTTTTTTTTAAAGAAAAGAGGCCGACCTCAAACAAGTTTTTCCCTCTCCCTTTTTTATAAAAAAATATAATTCCTACAAGGCCGACCCTCATAATTAATATTGCAATATCCAATTTTAATGTTGACATCTCCATGAAATAAGGAATTGCAACCATAATGATGTTGCTATATATTTTTAGGGATGAAGCTGCTCGTTAGGGATTCTAAAAATGTGGGCTTAATGCCCTTAGATTTACAAATTAGGGCTACCCAAAATTTAAGGAACTGACCACCGATTTTAACCATATAGCTTCATATTTAGGTTGCTATTAGAGCTTCCAAAAACCTTTCAAAAATTTTACCATGATCTGAGATTTACCTTTAAGGTTGACTACTGAATTTGATTTTCATTGCTGGTGTACATGCTGAGTGCAACCATCGATCTGCTAAAAAAAGGAGATGCAATTTGACCTCTATTCAATTCTATGGGAACACTTCAATGTCTTCACCTTTCAAGTTAGGAGATCAACAACTTCATTGAATAATCTAGCAAGTTTGATGGTTAGAGCATCAACAAACTTCTTAACATAGACATGTCTTCAACAGACTTGCAGGTAACTACTGATCCTTTGACATCAATGCCAACTATAATATCCAACAAACTCTCCCTTTGGCATTGAGGTTGACACACGACTCCCCCTAGGAACTCCC
The DNA here is from genome assembly GCA_027924585.1 of Larix kaempferi. NCBI lineage: Eukaryota > Viridiplantae > Streptophyta > Pinopsida > Pinales > Pinaceae > Larix > Larix kaempferi. The sequence goes on along the minus strand of BSBM01000642.1, from coordinate 187,219 downwards.
CCTGACAGCTTGGCTTCTGAGCAATGCTGTTATGGGTAATTCTCTCCATTTGACATCAATGTAAAAGTACCAGCTCAGTGAACTTCCTCAACATAGATTACTCCCAATCTTTTCCTCAAATTTTCAAAAGCCTCCCTGGGCAGTGGTTTTGTGAAGATATCAACAACTTGTTCCCGGTGTTAACATATTCCAACTTGATCTTTTGATCATGTGCTTGTTCCCTCAAAAAGTGATACTTGATAGGGAATGTTTAGTTTTGGAATGCATGACTGGCTTCCTTGAAATGTTGATGGAACTGGTGTTATCATAGTAGATTGGAAGTAGTTGATTGCATTCAACTTTACTAATTTCTAAGGTTTGCCTCATTCATAAGAGTTGAGTACACCATTCTGCTACTGATATATACTCTGCTTTAGCAGTGGATAAAGAAATGGAAGATTGATTTTTACTAGACCATGCAACCAAACAATCTCCCAAAAAGAAGGCATTGCCACTTTTGCTCTTTCTATCATCTAAACTTCCAGCCCAGTCAACATCAAAATAAGCTTTTAGATCAAACTTTTTGTTCTTAGGATACCATAAACCAAAATTTGATGTTCCTTTAAGATACCTAAAAATCCTTTTTACAACCATTACATGTGATTATTTTAGGTTATCTTGGAATCTTTCTACTAATCCAACTGCTTACATGATGTTTGATCGGGAAGCAGTGAGGTAGAGAAAACTGCCAATCATAGATCGGTATAGTGTCTGATCTAGAAATGTTTCATCAAAGTCAATTCCTTCCAACTAAGAATACCCTTTGTAGACTAATCTGGATTTATTTCTTGAGATTTCTCCTTTTCCATTGAATTTATTTTTGTAAACCCATTTTATGCCAATAACGTTTTTATCTTTTGGACATGGAACTAATTCCCAAGTACTTCTTTTCTCAATTTGATGGAGTTCTTGCATGGCCTTGTTCCAATGCTAATCTTCATAAGCTTCTTCGAATTTCTTGGGCTCAATTTTGCACTCTTTGAAAAAATTGATAAGGTCCTCCGGATGATCTCTTTGCACTATTTTGAGTGAAGGCTTGTGAGCTCGTGAGTTCTTACAATTTGAAGTAGATACTTGTTTTTCTTCTCCTTGTTCTTCTAGTTGTTGTTCCTTTTCAGCTATTATGTATTCATCTTGGTCTTCATTCGATGTTTCAACATTTGTTTCTTCATCTTCATGACATGACAATTTTTGCGATAGTTTCTCATCTACTCTAACATCCATGCTTTCAACTATTCTTTTCAGATGTTGGTTGTAACATTCGCAGGCTCTTCTTTCTGTTGAATATCCCAAAAAAATTCCTTCATCCATTTTGGTTTGAAATTTGCCTAGGTTTTCATTATTTATTTTGATGTAACACTTACTTCCAAAGATTTTAAGATATCCATCAAAGGCTGATCTACCTGTCCACAACTCATAAGGTGTTTTATCATTGTTAATTCTTAATTGATCTCTGTTTAGGATGTACACAGTTGTGGCCACTGCATCCAAAAAACTTCCACTACCTTTGCTTCTAAGAGCATTGTTCTTGCTGCTTCTTGGATTGTCTTGTTTTTTCTTTCTATAATGTCGTTCTGTTGTGGGGTATTGGCTGTACAATATTGTCGTTTGATACCATTCTCTTCATAGAAATGTTTGAATTCAGTTAGGGTGAATTCCCCACCATTATTTGACCTAATACACTTGATCTTAAGGCCACTTTCATTCTCAACTTTAGCCATGAACTTGATTGAGAGATGAAAACCATAGTTAATATGCTCCAAAAGATATAGATTAAATAACATGTTATAGATAGAGATTTAATGATATACCAAATTTAGGCAAAAAATGGTCGAAGCGAATAGTATATGTGATATCATATTTTTTTTCACTTTATATATAATCACCGGGATGTCTATTTTTCCTTGCCTTTATGTCTTGTTCTATTGTGATATGAAAATTTATGGTGTACATGTGTGTGTATGTGTGAGTGTGTGCACGGTTGTGGATACACTTTTTATGTTTGGTTACTATTTGTTGATGAGGTGATGTTTATATTCATGGTTGGAAAACTCTTGAGAATGCATAAATTATCACACTAATATTTGGAATATAACACAAAATATTCATATTATGTAATGAAATTAATACTAACGTTTTAAATTGATTATTTCTTGTTGTTTGCAGAAAAATGTTGATGCAAATGGATCAGATGAATATGATGTTGGGATAGATGAGGACGAAGATGAGGATGATGATGATAATGGTGGTGATGATGATGATGATGGTAGCCATTGATGCTACTATTGAGATTGTGGATGTTTATTGCTTTCTCGATGCTACTAGACACCTATTATTATTTTTGTGATGATCCAAGTTCATATTAAATTTTGGATCATTTTGATTTGTATGGTGGATTTATGTTGACATATAAACTTTGATTATCCTTGATCATTTTGACATTTCTAGATATGGACATTAAAAAATATATTTCTTGTGATATTGGTATTTTCACTGTATATATCATTCACTTGTTCTTTTAACCTTAATATGATGATTTGTATGATAGGTTATTGATGTGATGATGTTTATAATTTCACTTCTTTTGATGAAAGATAATGGTGATGTTATCATTATTATATTGTAAATTTATCTATATTGGAAATTGTCGATGATATTTTCATGGAAAATTAATATATATGATGATGTTACTACTTTGGATAAATGTTGTCTGTTTGTGTTAAATTTTTTTCACAAATGCTATGCAATTAATTTCAATAATGGTACCTACAATTAATTTGAATGTTTCATTATGTTATTTTAGAACAATGAAGTAAATGATATATGAGAACTATTGAAATTAATGAAACAATTATAATAATTTGATATAATAAATATATTAGCACACTATTGGATATAGTTGTAGGTGTTAAATAGCAAGCCTATTGTGGTGCTAATAAGGAAGCAAAATTAGGAGCTAAAATGGAAGCCCACTATGTCATAGATCTAGAAGCAACATTGGATGCAATACCTAGCGCTAAGTTCGAAGTCAATTTTGATGCTAAAGTAGAAGCCAAACCATAAGCTAAACTAGTGGCCAACAAAGAAGCAAAATTAGATGCTTAATGGGAAGCTAAATACCATGTTCACGAGGAAGAAAAACAAGAAGAAATTCAAGGAGCTAAACGGGAAGCAAAATGTGGTGCTAGTGTGGGAATAAAAATGGACGCTAAATTCGTAGAAAAACATGGTCCTAATGTTGACATAAATAGAGATGCAAAACTAGGCGTTAAAAATGATGCAACACTTGACGCAAATAAGGAAGCCAAACATGGCATTGATATGGTAGCAAAATAAGATGTTACTTTAGATGCAAAACATGGTGCTACATAGGAAGCAAAATACGGTGCAACAATAGAAGAAAAAATTGGCACCATTTTGGTAGCAAAACACGATGCAAAAAAGGAAGCAAAAATTGGTGCAAAATTAGAAGTGAAAATTGGTGCATATTGGAAGTAAAAAGTGGTGCAAGATGGGATGCTAAAGTGGTAGCACATATGGATGCAATATTCCATGCTAATTTGGATGCAAATATGGTGCGAATGTAGATGCAAACATAAATGCTAACATGACACTTTTAATGATGCAAATAAGGCGCTAATGGGGACATCATTTACGAAGTAAAAGAGGACGATCTCTAGGAAGCAAAATATGATGTTATTTGAGAAGAAAAACTCGATGTCATTTAGGAAGCAAAATTTGACGCTATTCTGGAAGCTAAAAATTGGGCGCTATTTTAGACATTAGAAAGGATGCTATTTAGGAAGCAAAAAAAGATGCTATTTTAGACTCTTTAAGTTTTGTCCATGACGTGTCCCATTTAGCGTCTACTTTGACCACTCAATGATAAAAAACTTTACACTAAAAAGGGATGCTAAATGGGACGCTAATTCCAGGATTTGTTGTAGTGTTCTCTTCCTGCAACTTCTTCAATACTTGTTGAATATGTCCCAAGTGCTCTGTCTTGGTTCGACTAAATATTAGGATGTCGTCTATGTGTACTATGATGAACTTACCCAAGAATGGATTTAGTACCTCATTCATCAACCGCATGAATGTATTGGGTGCATTAGTCAATCCGAATGGCATGACTAACCACTCATACAGCCCTTCCTTCGTCTTGAATGTCGTTTTCCATTCATCTCCTTCTCTAACCTAAATCTGGTAATAACCACTCTTCAGGTCTATCTTCGTGAAGTACTTCGCTCCACTCAAGCAATCCATCAAGTCATCCATCCTCGACAATGGAAACCGGTACTTGATCGTGATCTTGTTGATGGCTCTGGAGTCTATACACATCCTCCATTCTCCACCTTTCTTCAGCGCTAATACAGCTATTACCGCACATGGACTCAGACTTTCTCTAATCAATCCCCTGTCCAACAACTCCTGGACCTGTCAATTGAGTTCCTGACCTCTTGTTGGACTCATCCTATGCAGTTCCTTGTTTGGAAGACTCGACCCTGGAATCAAGTCAATTTGATGGGATATGCTTCTCGTCGATGGCAATCATGTCGGTGCCTCATCGACTACTATGCTCCAAAACTTGTCAAACATCCTTCTGATTTCGACTAGAATTTTCTCCATTGTCGACCTCTTGACACATGGCCCTTTTAGAATGATGGAAAAACATCCTGACTTCTTTTCCTCCTCAGCGAGGAATTCTTTCACTGAACCCATCAAAACTCACTTCTCCCAAAAGTTGCTCTCACCCTGCTTGCAGTCAGCTTGATCCTCCTGCTTTGGCTTCAGAGTCCTTTGCACACCATTCTTCCACACTATGACTGTGTTGGCTCGACCATCATAGATCATATTCCAATCATTTTTCCATGGTATCCCTAACAACAGATGGCACGCGTCTATTAGGATTACGTCGCACAATACATTGTGTTCAAGATTCCCGACCTTGAAGTTAATCAGGCACTATTTGGTCACCTTCACATGGTGTCCTTTCTGCAATCATGAGATCTTGTATGGGTGTGGATGTTCTCAACATTTATGTTGGCCCGGTTTTGCAACCAAGCTTAGTGCTATGGGCACCTGCTAACTAGTAGCAGCAGTTTCAATAGAATTAAAAACAAGAAACTAAACTAAACTAAACTAATCATGGATCTATGCAAAGATATTAAGCAAATAACAAAAATAATTTAAAATCAAGAACAAGACAATGTAGAATAATGAATTTGTATTGAAAGAATGGGGCAAGCAAGTGCTTGCGGAATCAATACCTCTAATGGTGAGGTTGAATGGCTCCAAGGATGAGCAACTCCAATCTCCAATGGTCTCTTCTCCAATGTGGTTTGCAATGGCTAAAATGCTCAGGGGAGATTTCAGCAGCATAAGGATGAGATAATGGATGGATCTGAAATGAGGAGCCCCTACCACCTTTTTATAGGTTTTGGTGGTGGGAAATACCATTTGTGGTTTTGTGGAAACCAAATGGTATTGACCAACATGGTTTAGGTACTTTTCCCTCCTTTTTCCTTTTTTGAATAAAAATAATATTTTAATTCCCTTTTTAATATTTTTGGGAATTTGGACCCTTTTTGAGGGTTTTTTTATGCTTTTTTGGGAAAAATAATCTTTTTTAATGGAAAAAGGGGTGTACTCAGGTCTTTTGTTGACCTTTTGTTGGTTTCAGAGGCTATGATGGTGAAAAAGTGGATAAATGGGTCATGTGAATAGGGAAATGAGCTAGTGAGCACTTTTTGGGTGTTAACAGATTGCCCCCTGATGTGTGAGGGCAGGAGCTCATCGTATGGCCGATAGACATCATAGTTCATTTGTCTTTTTCTGGGGTTTTAGGGGAGAGAAGAGACCAGTTGGAGACTGGAGCCACGGCCCTTGGAAGCTGCAAAAACAAAAAATATTACATGGCCTCAATATGAATGAGGTATAATCTCTGATAAAGGACGAGGCGGGCATTCCCATGCTCGTATCAAGACATATACAAAACAATTAGTCCCAAGAAGGGGGATCTAATACGTAAAGAAATATATTGGTACATCATAATGGTCCAGAGGGGACATTATTGTGGGATATACTCATGATCATGGCTGATCTCAATAACTGATACACTGGAATAACTGTTGAACTGCTGAACCTGAAGGTGTCCAACATCTGTATGGACTCAATGACTGTGAGCCATCTGGAATATTGTCGCCATACGCAACCCGGATATCGATAGAAAAAATGTAACTAGTTGTATCCATAGGTAGACTCTCAAATGTGGAGGAGTCAGGTGGTATCCCGGGTCTTCGACTAATAACTGAACGGACCAATACCCTGTGCGAGTCTCAACGATGCGATCAAGGTGTTGAAGTCGAGCATGTGAGAAACAACCATTCGGAGAGGCACTGAGGATTCCTCTCGAAATGATTCGTAGGCACTCATCATAAATGGTAATGAGTCCAAGACACAGGGACCTCTAGGTCTATCCTCTGGAATCAATGTGGTTGTCGTCGACAGAGGGAGACCTGCAACTAACAAGGCAATGATGTTTCCTTGATAGGAGCACGAGGTGTAGAACTGAAGTGATGTAGTACTGATGGTAAGGCTGACATACTTGTGGGGATGGGAAATAACTGGGTCAAAAAATGGGTATACTCAAACTTCCTTTGTTCAGAGCATGATGACATGGTTGACCTGGCAGCGTAGGGAACTGACTTGTAGGTGTGGGGATCATTGCTTTGACTGATTGGTATATATTGACTCTGGGGGGGGAGGACGAGCTGAGAGGTGTCGTCGAGGAATTATCAAGGTGACATACTGCAGAATACTCTGAACAAAGGTGACCGAAATGGGGAAGCTTCCTAATGAGTAGATATGATCTGTTGTGGCGCCAAGAGGCACCATTGATTCCTTCTTCGTAATTTTAATGAGCTCCAAGAAGGGATAAAAGTGTGCTCTGAAATGGTACGGTCCTGTGGATTTTGCGAGCCCAGGACGGCTCATGCTCATGGTTGCTTTCATGTTTAGAGAGTCTGAAAGCAGTAAGTGGACTCTATTGGTGTTTCTTTTTCGTAAGTTTAGTCTCCAAGGCCCGAAAAAGCATAAAATGATGCGGATGGAGAACTCTTCTAGCCGATGTGACTAGAGTATACCTTTTTTGTAATTAGTCTGCGAGGTCCGAAAAAGGGGTAAACTTATACCAGGTAGACGCCCTTTCAGATACGTTTAGCGAGCATGAAAGGAAGCAAGATTGCTCGGCGATCTTTTCATTGTTTTAGGAGTCAGAAAAGAGCTTAACAGCAACTCCCTAAGTGCCTTTTTCGTAAAAAGGGATTGCTCGGCCCGAAAAAGGGGTAAAATTATATCGAACAAACATGGATTGATGAGGTCAAGAAAAGGTCTCAAGCATCGTCATCAGTGCGGAAAACTGGTTCCGGTGACATAAGGATTGTCGAAAACGGAGAACGACCGATGTGGCACGCAAACCGAGGTTATGTGGGGGGCAGAAAAAATGCCCTGAAAATCAGGACGTGACAGTGAGGAATGTTCTCAAGCATCATCACGAGCGCGGAAAACTGAATCCGGCGATATAAGGCATGTCGAAAATGGAGAACGGCCGATGTGGCACGCAAACCGAGGCGACGAGGGGGGCATGGAAAAAATGCCCGAAAAATCTAAAGGTGAGAGCGAGAAATGATCTCAAGAATCATCACGAGCGCGGAAAACTGAATCAAACAATATAAGGCACGTCGAAAATGGAGAACAGCCGATGTGGCACGCAAACCGAGGCCACGAGAGAGGGCAAAAAATGGTCAAAAAAATGGACCCCGTGAAAATGGGAAAAGGAAGGAACCTGCATGAAGTTCTCACTGTGCTGATTCCAATGGTACCAACGGTTTGAGGAATGGACTTTGTATGATCCCGCAATGGTTGTTTGAAAATTGGTGGAATTTCTATAAATAGGGCGTGGGGCCCAAATGACATGTCATTGTTACGTGCGAGTTTGATAGAGCTGTCAGAGCTATTTCTCGATTTCTGGGAGATTTCACCGTTGGTTTTCGATTCAGCGAGTTGTAGGTAACTCTATTTGCCTTAGCTTTGTCAATTATGTCTTTTTTGTTTGGCGGCGGGCCCCCAAAGGCCGCGAAATTCCACGTTGACTCTCCAACATGGAATATCGCGGGTTTTGAGGCTGTTCCCGCGATGAACCGCGCGGGTTTTAGGCCCGCAGTCGCGATGTTCATCGCGACTGCGAGGTCAGAACCCGCGATGTTCATCGCGGGTTCATGGGGGACAGTCACGATGTTCATCGCGACTGTCCGGCCAAAACCCGCGATGTTCATCGCGGGTTTTTGCATGGATCCCGCGATGGTCATCGCGGCTTTTGGTGGAAAAGCCGCGATGGGAATTTTTTAAAATTTTTATGCTGGGGCTAAAAATTTCTTCTGTTTTTCTGGCAGGATGTTGAGGAGACCACAGTCCTCGTGGCGGGAGCGAGAGATCGATGGTGATATTATGGAGAAGATTCTGACTGATGCAGGGGTGAGGCAGACTCTTGCTATGAGTGGACTTTTGAAGTTCGCTCAGATCCCACCTATTCGTTCAGTGAGACGGCTCCTGAACAAGCTTGTGCATTGGTGGGTGCCAGCAAAGGGTGCATTTATCATTGGGGGTGAGAGGTTAGAGATCACTCTCACGGATGTTTATTTTTTGACTGGGTTGCCTCGCTTGGTTGAGGTGGGTGATATCTTGCCGAGGTTGCCTCCAGGTATAGATATGGAGGACCTGTTACAGACTTTCTATGTTGATGATGCTGTTTTGGTGAACAAATCTATTAGTCTGAGATCCCTACGTGAGTGGGATATGCGAGTTGTTGGTGCCTGCGTTCTGCGTATATTAGGTGCGGCTGCGCCACATCGTATGTCTTGGGGGCAGACGATGATGGTGGACTCTGTTTTGCAGGGTACTTATTATGCCTGGGGGCATATGTTCCTGGCTGGTGTCCGGAGAGATCTGGACAAGGCCATTAGAGAGGGAGGCGAGTTTTGTTATGCCTCATTTTTATGTTGTTTTTTCTTCGAGAGAGTGCCGACCTTGCGGCCACGGGTACCCATTCGTGCTGGTCTTCCGAGTGAGCCTCGTATGATGAGATGGGGGCAGATGATGCCTCGTGGCGGTGGTGGTGTCCGCGGCTACTTCACGGAGGATTTTTATCAGCAGTGGGAGCAGATGCCTCTGGTAATTGAGGACTATCCCTACGCCGGCATGGACTACCGAGGTGATCCAGAGATGCCTCGTGCCCCAGGATAGGCCTGGAGTTTAGACGGTATGTTTTGTGTTTTATTTGATATTATATCATATGTTGTTTGATTTATCATTGATGATTATTGTTATATAGTATGTGATGGCTTACTTGCTTTGTGCAGATGTGGGTCCAGTGCCACCACCTGACTACGTGGCTCGTCAAGGGCGGGCGATGGTGGTCGCCCATCCACCTGTAGTGGTGCCCCCTCCGCGTGGTGGAGGATATGCAGCTCGTGGGCGAGGGGTTGGCCCTCACGATGACGCCATAGATGGTGTCAGACGGACTTTTGCCCGGATCCTAGCTGGACTCCCTGAGGATGGTTGGAGAGACCTGGATCGGGATATTTTGCAGGGATGTCTCGGTGCGCCGCCTGAGTGGCAGTCGCTCCTATTGAGGACAGCGGTGTTCATGGCGAGGCACAGGGATGGTAGACGGGATGCTCCGGCAGGGCCGGCTCAGGGGAGGATACGTCTGCGGGACGATCCAGCGGGGCCGGCAGAGCGGCGAGTTTGGGGTCGCCATGACCCGGTGGGGCCAGCGGAGGAGGAGTCGGAGGACGAGCCGGAGGAGGAGCCGGAGGATCCTAGGGATCCAGATGAGTAGATATATTGTATCTGCCCCCAAATGCTGATGAGCATCTGGGGAAGCTTTTTTGTATGACAGATGTATTTTTGTATATCGGGTGCTGAGGGCACCTATGACATATTGACTATCATGGTTTATATATATGTGTGTATATATTTTGGATATATTGTCGTGTATGCACGTGGATGCACATTTGTCTTTTGTATATGCCCGTGGAGGCACATGTTATGCACGTGGATGCAGTATGTTTGTTTATTTATGTATGCCCGTGGAGGCACATGTTATGCACGTGGATGCATTATTTGGTTATTTGTTTTATGCCCGTGGAGGCACATGTTATGCACATGGATGCATTTTGTTTTTTGTATATGCCCGTGGAGGCACATGTTATGCACGTGGATGCATTTTGTTTATCGATATGACATGATGTGATTGGTGTGCCAGTTGAGGACATTGTTGGCCATATTATCTGCTACACTATTGAGGTGTCTTGGGACATGTGTGAATGAAATGGATTCAAACTGTCTAACCATTTGTTTAGTGCACAGGAATTTTCTGAAGAGACAGGGATCGCGTACCTGGTAATCATTGTTGAGCTGGGAAACTAGGAGCTGTGAGTCCAAGAAAATGTTGAGGTGACAGATGCTCATTTGGAGAGCAGCGGCCAGGAGACCGGTCACGGCATCGTATTCAGCTTGATTATTGGTAGCGGCACCTAAACATACTCCGTCAATGTGAATTAACTCATGTGAAGGGGAGTATATTACCCAAGCTGCGGAGGCGAGATTGGGATACCAACGGCTTGCACCATCAGCGAAACCGACATAGCAGAGTGGAAGAGGCTCCATCTGTGGTCATGCAGAGAAAAACAAATATTTAGGTTTTTTTGAAATTTTTGCGAACAAAAAATGTATGCCTATACTAAAATGGACGATGGTGTCCATCAGATTTTCTATGGGTAAAATCGTTTAAGGTACAACCCATTGCGTGGGTTGCGTAGGGTGTTTCCTTCTGAATCGGTCAGAATGTATGCCCCCTGCCCGAGGCAGGTGTGTATGATGTAGGGGCCTTGCCACATGGACACGAACTTTCCCTTTCCGGTTTTATCATGAGCTTGATCGTAAGCGAGGACAAGGTCTCCCTCAGAAAAGGTTCTTGGGTGGACGTGTTTGTCGTAACTTAGTTTCGATCGTTGTTTAGCTGCTTCCATGTTTTGAATGGATGTGCGCCGATCTTCATCGGCTTGCTCTAGGAGTAGTAAATGTTGCTCGATCGGGGAAGTGTCCGGTAGGAGTTCAACGGCGATATGCAATGCTGGGATCTGGCACTCAATAGGGAGGATGGATTCGACACCGTGAACTAAATGGAAAGGGGTAAAACCGGTGGCAGTTTTGGTTGAGGTGCGCTAGGCCCATAGTGCCGGGAAAAGCATGTGGTGCCAATTGGATTTGTGCTTGTCGATAGTACGTTGGAGAATGGTCTTCAAAATTTTATTGATCGCTTCGACTTGGCCGTTTCCTTGGGGATAGTAAGCGGAAGAGAAATGGTGTTCAAATTTCAACATGGTTGATAATTCTTTCCAGACGGCATCTTCGAAGTGAGAGCCGTGGTAAGAGACTAGTTGCTGTGGTACTCCAAAACGAGTGATAACATCGTTGAAGAAAAACCGTGCTGCAGTGTCAGCTTTGCAATTATAGGTCGGCATGGCTTCTGCCCACTTGGTGAAATAATCTACAGCCACAACGATGTGTTTGTGACCGCCGGCTGACGTGGGGTTGCAGTCGAGGAAGTTGATGGCCCATTTGCAGAATGGTCCAACAGTGATGACTGCATGAAGGGGGCTGGGGGGGGTTCTTGCTTTGGGGGAAAATAGTTGGCAGTTCTGACAATGCTTGACTGCGGTGATGCAATCAGTAAACAATGATGGCCAAAAATAACCTACCCGAATGATTTTCTGCGCGGTTGCCATGCCAGAGAAATGGCCTCCGCAGGCACCGCTATGACAATCATTGAGGACTTGTTCTGCCTCACTATGGGATAGGCAGCGGCGTAAGATGGTATCAACGCTGCGTCGATAAATTACATCCCCTATCAGGAGGTATCGGGGGGCGTGGTGTCGTATGCGACGGCGTCCATCACGATCGATGTGTGGTCGAAATTTTTGCGTACGAAGGTAAGTCAAAATGTCTCCGTACCAAGGGTCGTCAGACGAAATGATGAAGATCTGCTCGTCAATCAGGTCCGTTTGGATAACGGGTGATGTCAAAGAGGATGGGAGGTCCGTGATGAGGTGAGCAAGCGCGAGGGCTTTAGTGCTTTTGGGAGTTCTGAAAGTGAGGTCATATTCCTGGAGGATAATGACCCACTTAGCAACACGACCTTGTAGGAGCCGCCGGGTGAGGAGATAGACCATAGGGTTGGAGTCGGCCACGACCGTGGTATGACTGAGTAGAATGTAGTGTCGCAATTTTTGTACGGAAAAGACTACAGCTAGGGCTAATCTTTCCTCGTATGGGTAATGCAGAGGTGGGCCAGACAAGGTCTGGCTGACGTAATAGATCACATGCTCTTTGTGGGAGGCATTTTCTTGGACCAAAACTCCGGACACAGCATGTTCAGATGCCGAGACGTAAAGGGTGAAGTCTTGAGAGAAATCCGGTGGGGATATCAAGGGGGCTTGTGTGAGAGCTTTTTTGAGGGCTTCGAATGCCGTGTCTGCTTGCTCATCCCAAACAAAGGGTATGTGGGTACGAAGTAAGCGTAAGAAACCGTGAACTTTGGTTGCATAATCAGGAACGAAGCGCCTAAGGAAATTGGACCGCCCCTGTAGACTTTGGAGCTGCCGAAGCGTGCGAGGAGGCGGAAGTTCTAAGATGGATTTGACTTTCAGGGGATCGACAGTGATTCCGTCTTGGGAAACAATGAAACCCAATAAGCGGCCTGCCGAGACGCAAAAGACACACTTGTGTGGGTTCAAGCGGATTTTATACTTGCGACAACGCGTGAAAACTTGTCGGAGGTCGTTAAGGTGGTCTGATCGTTTTCGGGAACGAGCTGTGAGGTCGTCGAGATAGACTCGCAGGATATGGACCAAGTCGTGAAAGCAATAGGTCATGGCTCGCTGGAAAGTGGCACCAGCATTTTTAAGGCCAAATGGCATGACTCGATAGGCAAAGGTGCCCCATGGGGTGGTGAAGGCAGTCTTGTACTGATCCTCCTTGCGGATGTGAATCTGGTTATATCCGAAAAACCCATCCATGAAGGATAGGACTTCATGGCCCGCACACTCATCAATGAGTTGGTCAATGAATGGCATGGGGAAATTGTCTTTTGGACAAGCGTGGTTTAAATCGCGGAAGTCAGTGCATACTCTAAGGGTGCCTTGCTTTTTGTTGACGGGAACGGGGTTCGACACCCAGGTGGTGTACGGAATAGGGTAAATGAATCTTGCTTTGCGAAGTTTTTCGACCTCAGCTTTAACAGCGGGAAGCTTGGAAGGGTGAATGGGTCGCTGTTTCTGACGAACAGGGGGTACCTCAGGCCATGTATCAATGTGGTGTTCAATAATGGCGGGGTCGAGACCAGGCATCTCAGTATAGGACCAAGCAAAGACATCACGGAACTCTTGAAAGAGCTTTTTGTATGCCTGAGTTTCTGCTTGAGTGCAAGATGCACCCAGCGAGATGAGCTCAGGTTTCCCTGGTGTCGTGGAAATGTCTATCTGTATAGTGGGGGAAATGTTCGACATGTTCCCTTCTTCAAAGGCATCTGGTGCTAGGATGGGTTCCTTTAACCAATCGTCCTTGGTGGGTATGAAATCTTTCGATTCGACCGATAGCTGGTTGGATGCAGTGGATGTAGAAGCTTCTGGGAGGAAGTACGAGCGATGATGCATATCATCCCAAGGGTAGTCGGGTGCAGTGAGTGTCTCCAAAATTTGCTCATCAGTATTGAAGTAGTCAGACCATAAATCAAGGGGTTCTGGTTTGAAAGTTGTTGAAATCATATATATTGTATTGACTTCTTCCGACGAGGATGATGGCGGGGGGTGGATCTCCTCGATTAGGGTAGGAGATATCTCCAAATCAACATTGTTTAACTCGTATAATGCTGCTCTATAGTCAGGGAGATCGGGACAATGGTGAGAGTAGTGGCCGTAAACACTGCATATGGCACAAGGATGGTTGGTGCGCAGTGATCTGTCGCGAGGCTGAGGAGGTGGCTCAAGTCTAACGACTGGGATGCCGGCGTCATCGTCCAACATATTCATATGCTCTTGGAGAGCTGGTAACTGTGGGCATTGATGCGTTGGATGGCCTATCTCATCGCACAACGAGCATTTAGGGGGAGCTTGAAACATCGGTGGGGGTTTGACCACCTTAGGAGGTGGTATAGCAGTGTATGGTTGTGGACCTCTGCCCCCAATGGGCTTGATAAGAGGGGGAGGATTCGTTGACGACGAAGGGATATTGAGACTAGGAGGAGGTTTCATTGACGACGAAGGGATTGCGACACCAGGAGGAGGTTGATTTGTGGTAACAATAGGTTGTACCGGTTGGAGGATGACGTTTGGTGTCGGCGGTGGAACGGGAGGCAAAATATACCACACGGGTAATCCCAATGTTAACCCGGGTAGACTAAGGGTATCCATAACCGGGGCGCTTACTACACCCGAAGGAGGAAATAGAAAGGGGATGGTGTGGATGGGTGTAACACCAATGTGACTTGGTACCAATGGTAGTTGACTACCGGGTGTTTGTGTATTCTGTGAAAGAGTACAGAGGTTTGCGACATGGGTCTCTGGTGACGGTGGTGGAATGGCCTGGAATGTAGAGGTCATTGGTGTATCTGAGTAAAGTCTAGGTCCCACAGAAGACACAAAGGAGGTAACTGCACTAGAAGCGGGTTGTTCAATCATGGGAAGAACATTTTCGGGTGCTGCAGGGGCATTGGGATCATAGTAGGTGAGTTGGTCGATTTTGACCATGCGTCCCTCATGGGGGAACATCATGGTACAAAAAACGGATGAGGCAACTGCTTTCATGGCGTACATGTAACTGTGGCCAAGTAAAAGGTTATAATCGTGTTGGGCATTAATGACCTCAATGTCGATGAGCACAGTTTTCCCACCCAACTAGACGGGGACCTTGGGTAGTAGACCTTGAGGTTGAGCTGACCGACCGTCGTAGGCCCGCAACGCAGTGGTGGATTGTTGGAGAGTAGGGGATCCCACCTTCTGCCAAACAAATGTGGACATGACGCATGTGGACGCACCCTCGTCGATGATACATCGATGGATGACAAGATTCCGAACAGAAACAGAAACTTGGACTGCTATGGTGGAAGGCAGACGTGGTTCGGACTGGTCCAAATCAAAGGTCATCAATTTGGAATCATTTGGGTCAATTGCCCCAATGGTAAAAAGTAAAGTCTTGCGTTGCGTAGGACAGTTTTTCAAGACTTCTAACGCAGACATGGCTGCGGGAGATTGAGCTAGGTCATCTACGATGTTGTAATTTGACGCAGCCCGTGCATTGGGGTTGTTGTTGATGCGGCAGAGTGGGAAACGAGGTGCTTTAGATGCGCCATCTAGTGGAAGAGGTGGTACCCGTAACGTCTGATCGGTGGGATTAGCGTTAGGTTCCTTATCGGCGGGGGGGGGCTTCGGAGGTAGGGCCATACTGGTTCCGACGGGTTTGGATATTGACGTCGGCAGTGGACATCATCAATAAGTGGTGAGTGCCTGAATCAAACATGGGTTGATCAGGAGCGGCGTAAGTGATTCATTGTGGTTGCACGTTGCCCTGTGGGGGGGCTAATGGCTGAGCGTTCACTACTCCTTGTGTTGGAAAAGGGTTTTGTAGCACCAAAGGTTGTTGTGGAGGTGGTGGAGGGTTGGGTGGCGGCTGAGGAGCGGCCTGCCCTTGACAGTGGGCGTCATCTGTCCATAGTTGTCGAGCTCGTTCCAGATGTGGGCAAGCGTGGGTATAGTGGCCATAGACACCGCAAATAGAACAAGGATGGTTTGTTCGTAAATTAGCATTTTTGGCTTTCTTAGGTGGCCGATCAGGATTCTGATGAGCAGGCGCCGCATTATTGTTTTGCGGAGGATGGGTAGGTTGTGGAGCTTGGTTATGGTTTTGGTTGTTTCTACGGTTACGTCCTCTTCCGCGGTTTGGTTGCCCACCCTGATTGCATTGGTTATTTTGGTATTGGGGCTGATGTTGTTGTGTGTACACATGCCCTTGAGCATTGGGGGCATTCTGGGGAGCCGCAGGTGCGGGAGCAGGTTGCGGTGGGTAGTATGCAGGTGGAGCTAGAGGTGGTCCAGTTGCCTATTGGGGTTGTTGGTACCCCTGAGCTATTGGATGTGGTGGATTAGCTGGTACAGTTTGCTGTGGGTACTGCAACGGTTGTGGTGAGAGCTGAATGGGGTTCTGTGTAGCAGGTTGAGCATAGTATGTAGGAGGTACATATGCTGATGGCGCCCTCCCATAACAATGTTGTGGACAAGAGGGTCCATGAATGTGATGGGTCTGGTTTGTTGGAGCATAAGAAGTTGTTGCTCCGGAACTGGATGTAGCCCTAGAGAGGTCTGGGGCGGGCATGGTGCTCACCATGCTGAAAGGTTTAGGTTGCGGGGTGATTTGGCCAATGATGCCATCAGCGGCATGTGATGCCCCCGGTGCGTCACCACGTGAGGAGTCACCTCGTGGGGCGTCTGGTATGATTGTGTATAGGTAACCTGACTGGGCGTAAATGAGATCAAACTGTTGGGCCTTGAGGATGGCCTCTTCTTCAGACTGGGGTCTTTCAGATGCCACATCCTTCGCAATAAGAGGGAGGAGGGATTTTAGAAACCAATCTAAAAAGATACTGTCATCTAACTTAATTTTGCAGAGGCTTCAGCGTCGACGCCACTCATGAATGTGGTTAATGATGTGGGTGGCCGTACTCTGTCTGCAAGACAGTAGTATCTCAACGCCCGCATCATAGCGGACAGGTAACTGAAAGAATTGCAGGAAGGTCGAGGCAAGGGAGGTAAAGGTGGCATGCGTCCCATGGGGCTGCTCGATATACCACTTGGCTGCAGAGCCAGTGAAGGTGCGTTGTAAAAGCCGGAGGCGGATTGAGTCGTCCACTATGGAGTTGGAGGAACACCATAAATGGAAGGACATGATATGGTTCTGGGGGTCTTCACCTGCCTTGCCCTCAAATTTAGGGATGTCAGAGGAAAGTTTGGTGGGCATGTGAGGCCACGCAGGATCGTGTCTGATGGGGTCATTTGTGAGCCTAGCTAAGTCTGGCAGGTTCAGACTCGCCATGTATGGTAACCTAGCAGATGTGGTGACTGGAACTGGGACATGCCTAGCCATTATGGTATGGTGTAGGGGTCCAGTAGAGCCTAAAGGTATGCTAGGTATGGAGGGTATGTGCCCTCCAATAGGTGTAGTCTGGTATGGGCCAGTGCCTCCAAGTGCAACATGGGTTACACTTGGGTTAGGAATAGCAGTGGGGATTCCTGGGATAGGGTTTGTGGAAACCAGAGGGGATGTGACCCCTATGTTGGGTATACCCATGACAGGTGGTGGCCCTGTGTTGGGCATTCCTAAATGTGGAGTGTTACCCATGTTGGGCATACCCAGGGGGGTGGTAGTCTCCATGGATGGCACCACCGCAGAAGGGTCTGTAGATGTCTCACCTATGGTGCTGGTAAACAGTGGATCAAATGGTGTTCCAGCCATAATGGTGGTTGGTGGTAACTCTATGGGGTTTTTGGATTCTTCCTCCAAATCAAATGTGAAGTGAGGTGTGTCAGAATCGGATGACTTTTTAATTGATTGACGATGTGTCGAATCAAGGGATAAGGCTCTGCGTAGGTGACGTGGAGAGCTAAGCGGACTAAACTTTGGGAGTTCGCCCTGTAGACGACGAGAGCGTCTAAAATTCTCAATGGTGAGAATATGTTTTTGTGTAAAAAATTTGTTTAAGTATCAGGTGGTGATATATATAAAAAAGACTCAAAACCCTAATGCAACCAAGGGTGCAAGAAGGGGAGTGAAAAAAGAAGGCTCTCAGGCCAAAAAAATCAACCTCAAAAAAGGCACTTATTCTAGCAGCTGTGCTACAATAAGTGGAGGGATGCAACAAATGGTCAGAGTACCAACATGCAAATGGCTTCTATAAAAAATAGGTGTAACTAGACCAAGGGTGGGTTGAATCATGCAAACACCTAACTAAAAGTATTGTGACTCAAACACACGATATCCTCTGCAAGGTGATGAAATCCAAGTCAGACAATATGAATGTTGAGACAACGGCTAGATATCCCCCTATCGGGAGGGACACCGGGTAATCAATCCTAAAGACAGGCTACTAGGATACTCCGTTCATGACGCGTTGAGAAAAGGTAAATCTGCCGTTTGGTCCTTTGATAGCAATATCCCAATACAGGGATATCCCGAGAACTGCGAATGGTAGCCCTTCGGTTACTGAATGGATTTCGGTATTCCACTCAGGCTTTCGGAACCATCCTCGCGACTTCAACCCTCCTAAGGGAGAGGCCTTCCCACAAACCGGTTGTGACCGCGCCAAAAAGTACTAAGAGATTTTAGCTCCCTAATTGGACAACTTCTATGTCTCAGATGTAATAACTGAGGGGTGTTATTGGAACACCTATCCCCCTAATACTACCTAGCTACAAAAGTTCTTTTAGTGTTCCCCAAGTGGGGTTAAAAGTGTGTTGAAATTAGGGTACGTTTTAAGGCTTAGTTCAATTAAGTGATCGTGTGAGTGCACATGAGGTATTGTAAACTGAACTTGAAAAATGTAAATGCTTTATAGGAAATTTTCACAAAACAAAGGAGCTTTGAAAAAAAAAAAAAAAAAAAGAAGCAAATATTTATGACTTTTTCAAATAAATGGGAATTAAATTGCTTTGCAAATATCAACTCAAAAAACAAAGAATATTTTGATTTCTGAAAGCAAATAATAGACTTCTTTAAAAGAAATAAATGGATTTCTTTTTTCAAGTAAATTGCTAAGGGCAAGATTTTAAAGAAGTAAACAGGAAAAAATTTTAATCTAGATAAAAATGCAAAATGAGTCTTTCTTTCACTTTCTTGAAATTTTTTTTTTTTTAAAAGACTTCTAGATATGCTTTTTAAATAGTAAAAAAAAATTTCGAAGCTGTAAAATATGCAGAATTTAATACTGTAAAAAATGTGCTATGGGCAGAAAGTACAGTAAAAATTAATTTTTAAAATCGGGATGGCCGAATGAAAAATTCAGCCGCGCGGGTTTCGACAGAAAAGCCGCGATGGAACGCGCGGGTTTCTTACGCACAGTCGCGATGGACCGCGCGGGATTCGGGCACACAGTCGTGATGTGCAGCGCGGAAAAAGTCCGCGAAGCCGCGATGTGCAGCGCGCAAATAGGCCGCGAAGCCGCGGTGAACCGCGCGGAAAAGAACCGCGCAGTCGCGATGTGCAGCGCGGTAAACGACCGCGATGCCGCGATGTGCAGCGCAGAAACCGGCAGCAAAGCTGCGGTGGACCGCGCGGAAAAAAGGCTGAAGGCCGCGATGGACCGCGCGGAAAAAAGGCCGAAAGCCGCGATGGACCGCGCGACTGTCAAGCTAAAAACCGCGAGGCGAAAGCCGTGCACGGAAGCCGAAAAACGAACCCGAAAATCAAGAATTTCGGGCTGTTAATGGCAACAGATGAGGCCAAAACTTAGAGCAGCAATGGATCTGTTGTCTAAGATGGCAGATCTATGGATCTAAAGGTTAAAAACTAATAAAAAACTAAGATTAAAAGCAAAACTAGAGATCTATTGTTCAAAACCCAGCGGATTCGCCAAAAACTGTTGGCCCGGTTTTGCAACTAGGCTTAGTGCTATGGGCACCTGCTAACTAGTAGCAGCAGTTTCAATAGAATTAAAAACAAGAAACTAAACTAAACTAAACTAATCATGGATCTATGCAAAGATATTAAGCAAATAACAAAAATAATTTAAAATCAAGAACAAGACAATGTAGAATAATGAATTTGTATTGAAAGAATGGGGCAAGCAAGTGCTTGCGGAATCAATACCTCTAATGGTGAGGTTGAATGGCTCCGAGGATGAGCAACTCCAATCTCCAATGGTCTCTTCTCCAATGTGGTTTGCAATGGCTAAAATGCTCAGGGGAGATTTCAGCAGCATAAGGATGAGATAATGGATGGATCTGAAATGAGGAGCCCCTACCACCTTTTTATAGGTTTTGGTGGTGGGAAATACCATTTGTGGTTTTGTGGAAACCAAATGGTATTGACCAACATGGTTTAGGTACTTTTCCCTCCTTTTTCCTTTTTTGAATAAAAATAATATTTTAATTCCCTTTTTAATATTTTTGGGAATTTGGACCCTTTTTGAGGGTTTTTTTATGCTTTTTTGGGAAAAATAATCTTTTTTAATGGAAAAAGGGGTGTACTCAGGTCTTTTGTTGACCTTTTGTTGGTTTCAGAGGCTCTGATGGTGAAAAAGTGGATAAACGGGTCATGTGAATAGGGAAATGAGCTAGTGAGCACTTTTTGGGTGTTAACAATTTCAACCCTATATTTTTTATGACCTCTGTCGACACAACATTCTTAGTGCTTCCACCATCAACTATGGTCTTGCAACGCCATTCACCGATTCAAACTCTAGTTCAAAAGACAGCGTTTCGTTGTGTCGGCTCTTTCTCGTCGCATCGGTATTCTTGAACCAATGTTCGCCTAACCGTCAGGTTTCGACTTTTCTTCTTCTCGTCCTCATTACTGTCAGATGTTGACAATTCCCTCTCGTCGGCTTGCTCATCTCTTTGACGTCTACGTTTCAACTCCTCTACAGTATGTAGGTTCTCTGGCAATTCATATGCCTTTTGTCCAACTCCTGGACACTTGCAACAGACTATGGCTGGTCTGTCAGCTCCTTTTTTTTGGATGGACCACTTTGACCATACACACCTTGACCGCGTGTCTCTCGACCATCGCGTCAACTTTCCTGCGCTTTCTCCCAAGTCGATATCCCTTCCGCACGTTGGTTGTCTTCGACAGCTTCTCTCCTGTATCCACTACTTTGTCCTTTCGCGGAAACAGTCTTCGTACCCCGACCAGTCATCTTGCCTCTAGTAAATGCAGATTTCCTCGACAGTTTCTCTTCTTCCTTTAGAGCTAACTGGTAGGCTTCACCGACTGATCTGAATCTTAACTTGTTCAACTCGTCTTGAATGGCATATTTCAAGCCGTTGACATATCTTGCGACAGCTTCTTCGCCTTCATCGGTTTGCCCCGACCTTATCGACAATCTATAGAACTCTTATGTGTATTCCTTCATGGTCATCTCTTTTTGTCAAAAGTTCTATAATTTCCAGAACAAAGAAATCACATAGTCATTTGGAAAGAACTTCCCTTTCAACTTAGTGACCATCCTATTTTAAGACTTGATTTACTTCTTGCCTATCTTGACTCTGGCATCCTACACATTGTCCTATCAAAATGAGGCATGACCCTTCAACCTCAAACATGCAGTCTTAACCCGTTTAGGATCCTCGATATGCTTTATGTCGAAGTATTTTTCCATTTCTCTGAAGCAGTCGATCAAGTCTTCTGGATCAAGACTTCCTTAGTAGGTACGTACATTTATGTTTGTCCGACATCTCATCTCTGACAGTAGCTTGATCAGTTTATCTTCTGGTTCTTCTCCTGGTGCTTCCCGTGCTTCCACTTATTTGACCTTCTCGTCGCTGTGGTCTAACGCATCAAGAATACAACCATGCCTTTGGCTTTCTTTGATCGATGCGACTTCATTAGTCAAAGTTCACATTGTTCGGATGCACTCGTCGAACATCTCACGATGAATTGTGACTACCACGCCATGTTGTCTTTGTCCAACACCTCGAACATTAATACCTCTGTGAGCCATTTTCAACCTCGGCTGAAACTCCCACTTTGTCCAATCACAACTGTACTTTCACAAGTTGTGCATAACTCTACCCAACCTCAGTTGGAGCTGTAAACACACTTCACACCGGATTCTCCTCCAGGACCTAATATTACTGGCTCTTTCCGGCTCTGATACCAATTTAATGCAAGGTCACCCCGACAAGGGTTCTTTGTTAACAATTACACACAACACATGCATTCACATAAACCAGATTTAAACAGGATGCCAAAAGTTGGCTTATATTACTTTTATCGAATACGGTTACAATGCGAAATGTAAGGGATGTAAACAACTAACTATTGTCGGCCTCATCCTATTGCAATGCAGAAGTAACCGTGTGCTCTCTCAGTGTGTCGATCTTCACCCTCTCTTGGTTCACTATGGAACTCTGAGCTATGGTTTGATCTTCTCTGGTCTATAGATGTGTGACTCTGCTATCCAATCTACAAATCTTCTCTTGATATCTGCTCTTTGCCAACTCTCTCATGAGTGATTGAACTCTTCCAAGTCAGGTCATCCAACTGATACAAACTCCCTGGCCTTCTACTCCGCTGTTAAGAATCCTGAGGTCTACTCTGTCTCCCGAAACACTCCTCCTCTATCTCCCGATCTCCCCGATCCTGCAGACTTGCAACTATCATTGCCTCTATTGTGCTGCACGATATCTGCTTTTGGCGACATCTGTCACGATCCCAACCACCTGCAATAAATGCTAATAAATTCCTTAGCAACCCCGAACGGATACCAGCTACTTTTCTTGAATTTCTGCGAGTCCTCCTGACACTACTACAATAGTCAGTCTTATCATGCCTCGACCATACTGTCTTTCGGTATCCTTCAACATAACCGTCAGCTTCCTTTCGCATCTGAAGCTTCACCATTATGCCCCTTCCTCCTTGCTTGGCTCATGCCCAAACCTATCGGAGTCGCGGTTCAAAAACATGTCGAGCCTCGACGTCTCTGCTACAATTCTATCATTTGTCGACCTCTGACATGTCGACTATCAACCTTTCGCATCTTCTGTCGATCACATATCGAGTGCCCCTGCTCAACTTATTAACTGCAATATCCAATCTGCTCTTCCGCACAAGTGTTCGTCGGCACTCCCTCTGGTCAACCTTCTTTATGTTGATCATCTTCGACTGCTCTTTATCATATAATGTCAACCATTGAATTTATTATCATGCTAACATTTTAAAGAATTCAAAGTTTTAATTTTGCTATATGTTTGGATTGCAATTTGAGGGGCTAAGAAAACCCATCTTCCCACACTAGTAATCCTCATATTTATTACCATTCGCTCAAGTTTACAATGGATAGTTGGGAATCAAGTTTGATCTCCCAATACATTTCTCTAGGGTTAGTTCTAGCATGATAGGATGATGTTCATATGATCTTATAACCTACATCTTCTTGAATTGGTTAAATTATAAGTCTATTCTCAATATTTTTTCTCCTATAGAAGTTATAATGTCTGGGCTCCTGTAGAGGGGTATTATTTTTTGTAAACAAGGGAGTTACACCTTATATTTAGGATCTTGAGAATCGATCACTTAATGTGTTTTATGGCCATGATGTTCCTTTGGATAGTCTCCCAAGTAGAAGCTTGTCTTCCTAGTCGAGGTATATTAATAATAATAATAATTGTCATTGTTTGTATATCTTCTTGTGTAAGGATTATTAGTTTTACATAACCATGTATTTGCATGGACAATTTAGATCCTAGAATTTTGGATCTGTCACATGTTTTTCTCTTCCTAAGGCTCTTTAATATTATTGAAAATATTCTGAGTTGGATCGCGCATATCTATGCTATTTTTTTTGTCATGATTTATGCTTTAACTAGATTGAATCTTAGGGTTTGTAAGAACAAGCCTCGGGTCCTTTGTCTAGTTGTTCACTCTTCCTCGATACTTAGTTGGAACAGAGATTTATATCATAGTTTGTAAATATCAATTACTCAAGGTTTAATTTTACTTCTCTTCTTTGTGTTTCTTAGAGTTGGATGATTTGATGTAATAATAGAGAAATGTATTATTATTGGATGATTTGATGTAATAATAGAGAAATGTATTATTTATTTAATAGTTTGTATATTTGTTTATGTCTCTTGTACATCGATCATTTAACAAAGCAAAGAGTAGCTACTCTTTCGATGGAAGGGTGTTGAGTAGCTACTCTTTCGATGGAAGGGTGTTTTCGTTCTTAGTTTTAAAGTGATTATTTAAATAAACCATTGCCCTTTATTTTATTTATTCAGACCTGCTTGAATATATTTAAACTAAAAGGTAATCTAGAATTATGTATACACCCACTCTATTTTTCACTTGTTTCTCTATGATCTTAAAAAAAGTTCACTTTTTCTTTAAACCAAGTTTTGTACTATATAAATTAAATTTCTTTATCATAAATGAATTTTCTGTTAAATAAAGTACCCCATAAACAAATCATAGTAATACAATTTGGTAATGTATTTGATGCTATGATACTAAGACTGAATAATCTATTTTCTTTCTAATTCTAATTAATTTTACGCATATACTATAACTTATATTGAATATAAATTTATTCTACCTACTACATAATTAAACCCATAGGCTCAGGTGAGTAATACTTTAGTGCATTTCTCAACGGTTGTTGTTGTTAGGGATGTTGTTATTTATCAATCTTTAGTCGTGACTCGTGAGTTTGATTCTCCCCCCTTGCAATTAGCATTCCAAGGTTTATTTCACTCTGATCATATTACTCAACTATTGCTTATAATTTGTATTCTATGAATTTAATGTGGCCTGCAATTAATCTATTTTCAATTCCCTGTCGTTGTTTTTTCTTTTGTGCGTATATTAATTTCCAAATTCTACTAATGAGTATTTGATTTACATCTTTCTATCCTGTGAAGTTTTGTACATGGGTTCATCTTCCATACACTCTTTAAACTAAAAACATTGTTTCTGTATCATCCAAACATTTTTTTATATGTCATTTCTTATGTGTAATGGTTAATAACTAGTTAAGGGGTCATACTGGCAACCGGTGATGATTTTCATTTTCACTCTTAATTTAATTAGTCATTTAATAATTTGGGGCAATGGCAATGAAGGTTAAGAACATAGAGAAAACCTTGTGTATTGTTTTGTTTAACAACTAATCATCTTATCTAGTCTTTTAGTTACTGGTGATTCATGAAGTCAACAAGTGGACAATCTAAAGCAATAATGATTAATTCATGGTTTACCTATTAATTTTTCAAATTAAAAAAAATCTAATTTGCAATGACGCAAGACATTTCCACCTAGTAGCTCTTGTATTAATAGTATGGGAATCATTTTGTAATAATTATCAATTTTAAATTTTGTTTTAACAACATTATGGTTTTTATTATGTCTATTTAACGTATTGAATTATTGATTTTTTTAATGATGGATTAAAACCAAATAAACTATAATCAAATGTTTTAATACACATATTTTATCCTTGTTAATATATATATATATATAAGTCTGCAGTAGCTCAATCGTGATTTGCTTGTTATTAAGGAATTGATGTAAATGGAGGCCACAAGTTCAATTAACCCCGGCTTACCATGCCTCATGCTTGTGGGCTATGTGGGTCCACCTAGGGGTATAGTGGTAGTAGACGGGATTGGATCCCTCGACCCCGGTCACGCGAGTAGCAGCCCCGGTCACGCGAGTAGCAGCCCCAGCCCAGTTGTTGATTCCCATATATATATATATATATATATATATATATATATATATATATATCGATATAGAGATAGAGATAGAGATAGATATAATGTGATTTATATTTTTTGCACTGTTTATTATTTTATGGTTTTTTGCACCACTTGTTATTTTATGGTGTTTTGCAGCACAAAATATCAATCCACCTAGGATTGGTTTTGGTGGTTTGTACCATACACCATGGAATGCCACATATTCATTTAGCACCAAAATCAACTCTTTTACAAACACCACTTTTGCACCATCAATCTTAGAACCACTTAACTATCCCCACATTATCACCATTTTTGCACCATTATTTTAAAATTTAGGATTTCCCGAATCCTTTACAAATAATGATGCTAATGTGAGGCTAAAATGGCCTTTTTCATTTCTTCTTTGAACTTAATAAATGATTCATATTAAAAAATAAACACTATGCAACAAAGTATTAATAACCTTGTATGTTTATATATACATCAATCGAATGTGTATGTCCATAAGTCCAACAATATATAAGAATATAATATTATCTTCTATTTAGAATAATTTTTTTGGATTACCTTAGATATCTTTAATTGTGCAGGGGTGATGACTGCTTTGGATCGACTTCATTCTGTTGAGATTGTACAATGTCTACCCAAGATTATCCCAAGGAAATAAATAACCAGTTACACTAAAACATACGGTTAGCACAACCAAAATTACACTCATGGCCAATGCTCATTCACAAGGTTCTTTGAATTCGAAAACCTCGATTTTTATATGCAACTACCTATTTTTTACGTGCAACCTATGTACAACCCCGAGTCTCTAAATAGTGCACTATTTTTTTAGAAGAAGAACACAATGATATTTATAAACTAGCCAGCATGAATAGATTTATTCCTTTTGGGTCAAGGAGACTCATAAACTAATCTTTCCCCCAAACCTAATGGGGGGAGCACCGAGAACGACTTGATATTGAAATAAATGACAACCGAAAACCACTTGATATTCAAATAAATGACAAATTTAAAAAACATGGAAAAGAGAATTCAATCATATATTGTCACTAATTATCTACAAAGCATTGCTTATTGCTTGAGATATAAGCTAATATCTACAAACAATATCACCTTAAATACATATTCACCATAAACTCATGTGGACATTTAAAGAGCCATCCATCCTCAATCATTGAAATCCCAGGTTCTTCTATTGTGAGCCTTGAATCGAGGTTCCTGTTGGAATACATTGCTAACATTGGATTTGGTTGAAGGGCCAATAAGTACCAATATCAACCAATATATGTTGAATCTATTCACTTGAAATGAAAAATCATCCACTACAAACTATGTTCCTTTGGTTTGAACAAAATCCCAATAATCTTCCTTGCTACTACCCATTTCAAAATCCTTCCACTCATCTTTGTTTGATCTGATATATGTTGCACTAGTGCCCATGCCCAATTAAATCTATGTCGACAGTAACAAAAATAATTGATTTCACCTTAGGGGTATGTGCGAGCAGAAGATGAAAATAAAACATTGAACCAGCTAAGATGGTTTGTGAAAAGATTCATGCAAAACCCCAATTTTGTTTCCCTTCTTCATAAAATCAGTTTTGAGGTAAGAAATAGTAACTAAAAAAATAAATTAAAATAATTAAAAACAACATAAAATAGATAAATTAAAATAATTAAAAACAATATAAAATAGATATTTGAGAAAAAATGGTAATTTTGTATTAAAAAATCATCTTAAATATTCCTAAAATATATATAAAATATAAAATAGAATTTTAAGACAAAATGTTATTATTATCTTTAAAAAATGTCTTAAGAGTCCCCATCTTGTAGTAGTGGGGATATCTGTGGATCTACATTTTACCCAAGATAATGTCCTATTAAATTTGTATTACTTATACTTTATCATTTTCCAAAGTCATGGATGGAATACGAACAACAAACAAATACTACAACATTTACTCAAAACATTACTCTAGTTTTTTCATTGTCACATACACAATTAAAATCAAAAGGGAATTCTACAAATTGCATTAAAAACAAGGGAAACATACTTCCTTTTTTTCATTAGTTCATATTTAGTCCAAAAAAATACAAAAAACAAAGCTCGATAGATGGCTTAGCACCTTATGGAATCTTCTTTGATTCAAATACCAAAAAAAGGTTACTTACAAACCGATACCAACATTTAAAGTTGGATGATAGAGAAATTAACTCTTTAGTCCTACACTCCCCCTTAATTTCCACCATTAGTTGTTATAGCATTTACAATATTTTCAAAATAATAAATGCCTAGATTCTTTCCCTCAAATTCAAATTGATCTTATGATCTACAAAACTCTAAATTAATCTCTCCATTCTTCATTAATTCCCTAATGAAACAACACAATTTAATGGAAGAATTGTTATCACAAAAAACTATTGTTGCATCATCTTGTTCACCTAACAGATCCAACAATACAGGGCACAACCAAGCTTTTTGACATGTTACATATGTAATTCCATTTATTCCTTTTCATTTGATGAAATCGTAACAATAGGTTGCTTCTTTGGTGCCCACAATACTACTATTGTGCCAAAATGGAAAATTGATCCACAAGAGCTCTCCCTATCATCCATATTACCTACAAAATCACTATCAATGTATCCAAGAAATTTAAAATCATTTATTTTGAAATAAAATATTCCAAGCCCATTTTTTCATGCTACATATCTCAAAATCCTTTTTCCAATTTGCCAATGTGAGCTCTTGGGTCTCTCCATAAACCTTGAAATTAAGCTAACATCATACATCAAATATGGTCTTGTAGTTGTAAGGTGCATTAGGCTACCAACTAGGTTTTTAAATAATGTTGAATCAGTGCTAGAACCCATGTATTCCTTCCAGAGTTTGGTTGCAGATCCATTAAAAATGCCTCCTGGACTTAAAACTTCTTCATTAGGTGTGAAAATACCCCATGCCGCAGAAGCCATGTTCTGAGAACTACGGCTGGCGCCATTTGCATATCCAAAATATGTGAAGGTTTCTTGTGCCATATACCAAAGTGACAATGCCAAGCAAGATAAGTGTATGCTCAAAATAACTAAAGTACACATGTTTATACAAAGAATAAAACATAATACAACAAGTGTTACGAGGCATCAATGGCTACGCAAATTATTTCTTCAGATAGAGGTTATTTCTGATCTCTGACATAGGTTCCCCATCATAATTGATGAATTCATAATCTCGTGTCTTTAACACAGTTATGACTACAAGTGGGCCAAACCATTTTGGTATAAATTTCCCTTCTCCTATTTTGTTTAGGCCTTGTTCATAAACTAAAACCAAATCACCTTCAGAAAATACTCGGGGACGGGATGATTTGTCATATTTAATTTTAACCCTTTTCTTGTGTGCTTCCACATTTAGAGAAGCTTCCCTTATAGTTTCATCCAGAGAATGAAGATTGAGAAGCATTTCTTCTTCTGCAGAAGTGTTAGGTAGGAGTTCGAATTCTATATTTAATGACAGGATTTCACATTCAATTGGCAACAAAGCCTCTTGTCCATAAACGAATTGGAAAGGAGTTAATCCGGTTGTGGTTTTAGCAGTGGTATGGTAATACCAAAGAGCGGAAAACAACATTAAGTTCCAATTAGTTTTTTTTCTATTAATCGTCCTCTGCAACATAGTTTTCAAAACCTTATTAATTGATTTGACTTCTCCATTAACTTGAGGGTAATACGGCGAGGAAAAATCCTACCAAAATCCTAACGTGTTGGTAAGTTCATCCATAAAGGATTTCCTAAAATAACTTATGTTATCAGTAATGATCTCTTTGGGTACACCAAACCTTTCTATCACGAGATTGAATACAAAATATGTTGCAGTTTTACCCGTGCAGTTGAATGTAAGCATCGCCTTAGCCCACTTGGTAAAGTAGTCCACTGCTACGATGATGTAGTGGTGGCCATCAGCTGTAGGCGGGTTGATTGTCATAAAATAAATGGCCCATTTTAAAAATTGACTCACAGTTACTATAGGGTGTAATGGAGTAGGATGTGCACGCATTTTTCTTGTGTAGATTTAGAAAGGGTGACACTTTTTAACGACATTGATGCAATCTTTAAATATTGTAGGCCAAAAGTATCCTGCACACACGATTTTTTGGGCAGTTTCCAACATAAAAGATGACCACCATATGCCCCAGCATGGAAATCATTCAAAACTTGTTCAGCTTCCTCGTGTATTAAACAACGTCTTAAGATCATGTTGCTACAAATATAAATCGCATATTAAATAATTAATAATTGTTAATCATTAAAGTAGTTATCTTTTAATGTGAAAGGACATAACCTTTCATTAGGAACACTCAAGCCATATTAAAAGCGAGCCCTTGTGATACATTAATCATCCATTTATCAATCATTTTATCATATATATTTTTATATTCAATTATGTGAAGTCGGATTTGCTTCTCAACGGAGAGAACTGGATTCGATTGCTGCATTTGGTGTCAAAGCCCCTTCCTTGGGCATATGATTCAAGCTTTTAGCCATTAAGTAGCGTTTCTCTACCTTATTGGTCATTGACCAAGAAATTAGGCCCGTGGCCTTATTCCACCCATTTTTCTCCCCCCGTTGCATTTCCACGTCCTCCACAAACCCTTTCTCCATGCTCACGCCTGTCTCTCCATCATCATCCATCGCTCCCACATCTTCAACAATCCTACGCACTCTGCAAACCCCTCACACGCAGTCCCTCTCTGCGCACCGCTCCTCCCATAGTTGCAAATCGTTCCACGTAATTCCTTTGTCACCTACCCAAAATTCTGAAAATTACTATTTTATTTGCAAAATACTTTATGTTAAATTTAATTACAAACTTTTGTAATTATGATCAGTTTTGATCATGGATGAATGTAATTACTGAATATTATTATTTAAATAAATTAATTAGGAGACAAACACCCAAGAGGACTGTTAAATGAGTGTTCACTGACCCACTAGGAGGAATGGAAGCTGTTGGAAGGTGTGGGACAGATAGTAGCAATTGCATCACACCACTAGTTGTTGGTTATGGGAAAACTACCCCTAAAAATAGGGCATTATCCCCCAGGTGGAGGGAGTGAGCAGGCAGCTCATTTAATGACCCAGTAACATCTGAAAAGGCCTAGGCAGCCTATAAAGGAAAATTCCAATTGAGCAAGAAGCTCTCAATCAATATTTCTGTAGAATATTTTCCTCATGTGCATCATGTGATCACTGAGAGATTCGAATAGGGAGGCTAGTGGTGAGTATAATCTTAAGTATGCATATTGCTGAGAAGAACTAGAGATACTGGTGCAGGTCTATTGGACTACTGGCTATTGAAGATTTATAAATTAATTATTACTGCAAAAAGAAGTCCTAATTCCTGAGTTTCTTCCTCCTGGTGGTTTAGTGAATAGACTCGGGGGTCCTAAGACAGTACTTGACTGTTTTCAGGGATTGGTTGGGTGGAACAGTCTTCTTGGGCTGTTTGTTGCACGATAGATTTATCCAGGTTCTACAAATTTTCTACTTTATCTCAGCTAGTAATTCTGTCATGTATAGTAGTATTTTATGTTTCCTGTTTTCGAAAGAGAATTTAATTCTAGATTGGTTTAAAGTCTGAATGTTAAAAGTTTAATGATGAATTGGAATTGATAAATCAATATCTATATTTTTCCACATGTTGTTTTTGAGCATCGTACTCTAGTATAGATACGCAAATTAAGAATAGATTATAAGATAGGAAAAGTGCCATTTTGAATTTGATAGATAGATAGCAATTTATTTATTTATAAATCTTCTATCTTCTAGTTAAATAATAGTAAAATAATTCTGTATAAATATCTAATGTATATTGTAGAATGTTTCCCTAGTTTTATGAAAGACAAATATTGTATAACCTCTGTATAGTAATACTGTATTTCCTTATCATTACTTTGTTCATAGAAATAAACAGAATGCATTTTATATCTAACATATTATGTTTGCAATATAATATCATAGTTGCAAATAAATAAAAATGTAATCATCATATCAAGAGTGTACTTAACAGTTAACATACAGTTTTTCACATTGCACATATACACATTGATCTCATTTTCTTTTTTAAATATTTTCAAGATTATTTTCCAGCATTACTGAATATATATTAAACCATGTTTCGTTTCCTTTCATTTCATTCATCTATTTTATAAACCATACATACTATGAAATTTTTTTATTATTTTAAAATAAAACTTGGTTTCTATCAAACCCTAAGTTAGATTTTTCGATTTTCCACTTTTATCGTTTTTCCTTTTAAAACATACTCATTCTACACAAACAAAGGATCGAACCCATTTTCGACTGTAAGACCTTTCAGAAATATTTTTCAAAGACCAAATGCGAACTAGGGTTTAACCCTGTTCGTTCCTTTTAAAAATGAATTGAACACATTTCAAAACATCATCTATGATAGATTTATAAACCACAACGAGTATTCAGACTCTAATCTAGTTCAACAATCACGGTTATCAACACATAGAAATCAACTTTGAACACAGGCGATTTTTTTTACAAAAAGAAACAAGTAATTTTATTATCTCTGTCAACGAGAAAACATTGGAATCACAGTTGAACGAGCTTCGGCTATATTCTTTTCTTCCTCATAACTTAAAAACACAAGACATGCTCGAAGTGTAAACATTACAAGTCCCTTTTCCAAGCTTAAGACAATATTCTCAGAAAAACCATTTTTACAACATGATTTTCAAAACAAAATCATAACAGTGAGATTCCCAAGTTCAAACACTGAAACAAGTTCTTAAACCCTCAACATCAACAAGTTTCACAATGCCCAAATCGAAATAAATAAGTAACAAGGTATAAAAACCAAGTATTACATAATCAACGAGAGTCACAGTACTAAACAATTAGCATTCGATTTTAAACAGTGCTTTGAAGTTCTTCATTGTTCAACCACGACGAGTCACGGCAGGACCAGCTACACAACCACTTAAACCTCATCAACCACAGTTACAGAGCACCTACGAGGGTTTGTGGAAGACCTAGAGCTTACAGGAATGAAAGCTCGCCGACCATACAAAATCCTTTCTCGATTTTCTTCCTCACCACCTGCAACTGACACAAAAACCATGGCTTAGATTTATATGACTGATACCTTTCCAAACTGAAAGTAGAAATACATTAAATGAATCATTATTTCATTACAGGAATTACTGTTCGATAAAGGAAACATTAACTTGTTGCAAAAATACCAAAGCAGTCCACTTTCACCAATTCAACAATGACTCCACGCTGAAGACGAAATGAGAAACCCTCAGTCCATTTTACACTAGGGAAAATCTTGACTCAAACTAAAACGATGAGTTCCAGAACTATCAACCTTTGACACCATAAACTTGTTACACAATCTATCATGACGACACCATTGAAGAAGGTAGGGACCTGTAACCTTCCTGAACCAGATGTCTCGAGGTCAAACCTCATACACTTTCTAAAACCAAAATTTTGGCAGCCTGTCGGCCACAGACCGAAAACAATGGAAACAATAAACCACTTTCCAAATCTCATCAACCAAAACATCGACTCAAATCTAGGGTTTGATCCAACGGACAGTATCAATGATGATCAATGATCGAAAGCATGCCAACACTCCATGCATTGGAGCGAACAACCAACATATTAATTGCTCATTCATTTCCATTACCACGTTTAACTTACGATGGGTGTATTGACAGCCAGCTCGGATAACGTTCAACAAAGGTATATTACATGGCACTATTACAATCATCGTATGCTTGATTTGCACTTACGTGGAGGCTCATTGAATCCACATTTCACATACAGTCTGGACAGCCATTAATGTTGGCCTGTAACACATTCGCTAACACCGATTTCATATCAACTGTAATCACCAACCTATCTATCACCAATTTATTGCTTGTCAGTAATTCTTTTCCCAACGACATATTTCAAACTCTAATACATGACGTTATAACGTTATATGTTATATCAAAACAAATTCCTAAGTTCGTTTGAACTCTAAAGTTACACTCCACGACATTGGTGTTAATGTTTTATCAAACAACTATTACATAGTCCCAAGTTGTGTCGTATTAACAAGTCATGTGGTCATATAGGATAACCTTTCAATGTTTATACGTATATTTATATGGTCCCAAGTCTAGGTCATAGCATAGATTTATGCTATTATAAAGAATAACCATTCGAGGTTTATAAAGTCCCAAATTATTATGTGTGGATTTTAAATACCAACATCATGTCCTAGTTATTTGTTGATAGAGCAACTATAGTTACAATTGATATGGTTTCACTTATATACCATTCATACAAATAGATACAAGTCTTTGAAAAGATTATAAGTATCACCATTTTCAACATTGTAAAGTTATGGATGGAATAGCCTATACATAGGAGTTTTTAGTATTACTATTGGGATGTGATCATAAGAAATTTATTATTAAAGTTATAGAAATGAATAGTTTGTTGAGTAGATGTCTGGTGAATCTAATGATATATTTTAGCAGGGAGACTAACTAAATGCTACCATACTCTTTCATACAAACATTGAATGACCTTTTGATACATGTATTACATCAATGTTGGAAAGATAAAGACGACATTTAATCCAGCTACTACAATGACAAAACCACCAGCAGAATGACGTACATAGATAATTCTATTTAAACATCGTGGAGTTGTCAGACAACATCTTAAAATAGTAATTGTAGCATTGAAACCCATACCTTCTCACTTCTGGTGAGTCGCAATAGAAATTATAACATTCTATTTATTTATGACGCTGAAACTGAACTACACGTACTTTGTTCTGACCTGTCGTCTGCACATAGGACATTCAATAAGCTTTATCATTGCAGCTAAGTAAGCTCTAGGGTACCTCGTAGGACACCCTTATTGCAACAAAGTCAAACTGTTTATTTCATTGTCGTCATAATCATGTTACTAGTTATGTGTTAACAACTCTCATTATCTTATTGCTGTTAAAAATAAAAATAAAGCATGCTTAGTACTAACAACTGTACAACTAATGTTGTCATAATCTCAATATTTATTTCCACAATTATTATTATCATAATTAATGTTGTTATCAAAAATTTTAAATTTTTATGAAATTTCGAGATGTTACATCCTTCCACCCATCGTCTTGTCCCCTTCCGGTGCTAATACCCGCACCCTCAAAAACACCTTCCAGCGTTGCCTTCGACTAACAACCAACCAACACTCTCTTCCTTCGTAGCAAAACCAATGGAAACCACATCCCTGTGCATCCACCGACCCCTGCTCACTCCGCCCTCCTCCCATCGCGTCCCTCCATGCAGCTTCATCACTGCGTCCCATCTACACTGCCTCACCCAGCCTTCCCTTTCCCTCACCATGCCGTCCCTTTCCAATCACTCGTTTCTCCCTTAACCTCAACCTCCACTCGCTCACACAATTCCTTCCTCTACCTTCCACCTACACTGCGCTCCTCCCAACATCGTCCATCCCACCTCCCGCCACCTTCCCTCACGCCGTCTCATCCCTATGCCCTTCAGCTCTGCCCTACACCACCATTCTGCAGTCCACGCCACATTCCCAATGTTCTATGCCTCCACCTGCCCTCCCTACGCCTGCCCCCCATTCCTCCACCCACCTCTCAGGACACTCCACACCGGCCACCGCAACGCCCAGCCATCCCACTACCAGCCTCCATCTTTTACTGTCGCGCCGGCTCCCTCTCCGTTCCATCCCTCCTCCCTAGCCGCTTCCTCCTGCCAGCTTTCCCTCTCGACGCCACAGCCTACGTAGCCATCACCCTCCTTCAAACTCTACATTTCAATAATATTTTTTATTAATATATTAATATTAATATTATTACATTATCCTATCTTTAAACCTTTACCAATTAATTATTAATAATATTAATAGTTATTAATAATTATGGTAAAAACCCCAAATCTCCTTCATTTTCCAAAAATATATATATATATATATACTAATAATAATAGTAACTATTATTATTATATATTTAAAACCAAAATCTTACCCATCCAAACATTTCATAATAATATTATTATTACAAATAGTAATATTTATTATTTAATAATTGTATTAATTACAATTATTTAAAAAGAAGAAGAAGAAGAATTCAAAGAAGACAAATTATTATCGGAAAAGTCAAAATCAAAGAAAGATTATCTATCATCTAAAATGTCAAAGTCAAAGTCAAAGAAAGAATCACACCTCAAAGAAGTCATGACCCTCTATCATTGAAAACGTCGAGGACTATCTATCGCTGAAGAAATCGAAGAAATACCATCTATCACCAAACAAGTCAAGACCATGGAAGCTGGTTTGCGACTAAAAATAGAGAAATTAGAAGCCAAGTTAAAATGTTATCGAAAAGACAATGAAGAATTGCGCGACATAAATAACAGTTCAGAAATAAGAATTGAATTACAAGAAAGGTGCAATGAAATAAAAATATCTGACTAGGAAAGGCATATAGAAAAATTGTATGCGCAAATTGATGAATTAAAAGCCGAAAATGAATTCAATCAGAGGTTAGGAGATCAAGATATACGGAAGGAAATAAATAATTACGAAGCAGAAATAATATGCTTGAACAAAATCATTAGTGACAAAGATGAAGAACTAACGCAGATACGACATAAATTAGAAAGTCAAGAATCAGAGGTTGGCCAATGTTGACAACAGATAAAAGTTCTTCAACAACAAAATGACGACTCTAAAAAGACACATAAGTCAAAGATCGCAAAGAGTAATAAAGCATTATCCAACAATGCTAAAGAAATTTTCAGACTAAGAAATCATAACAAGATACTAGTCACAAAAATTAAGAAGTTGAAAAATAGCCAGAGGATAGAACAATCTATGGACGACATTGAAGGGAAACTTCTAGAGAAGCAAGAAGAAAATAGTTGCATCAGAAGTCATAATGAAGATCTTAACGAACAACTTAACAAATCTGAAAATGACATAAAATCGCAAGTAGAAGTGATTAAGAAGTTTCAAAATGATAACATGCAGTTAGAAAACAAGTTGGAAAAATATAGAACGAAACCTTAAAACCTCCAGGGATGAAAATACAACTTACGACTCAGATCAATGCTCAAAACACGACACTTGTAAAAGAAAAGGACATTGTGAAAATTCCTTGTCAACACCCCAACCATAAAAACCAATATTCTAAAAAGTGGGAAATGTCGAAAGATAATGGTACTAATGTGATCAAATCTCCTGACGAAAGATCAGTAGGGAATCCCAACAGTCGGAAACAAATCAATTTGGGATGGATTGACCCATCCACATATCAGAAGTTATGCTCTACACTTAGCAGTTTGTATCGACATGTTTCGTCAGCTATGACATCACAAAGATCAATGCGACAAAATTATAAGGCTTTGAGGACAAAGCCTTTCTAAGAGATGGCAATGCTACAAATATAAATAACATATTAAATAATTAATAATTGTTAATCATTAAAGTAGTTATCTTTTAATGTGAAAGGACATAACCTTTCATTAGGAACGCTCAAGCCATATTAGAGGAGAGCTCTTGTGATACATTAATCATCCATTTATCAATCATTTTATCATATATATTTTTATATTCAATTATGTGAAGCCGGATTCGCTTCTCAACGGAGACAACCGGATTCGGTTGCTGCACATGTCTACTCCTCGACGGTGCAAAATATCCCCTATGATGAGGTATCTTAGTGCTTGGTGTCGAATGCGAAGTTCTTCAATACTAGAAAACTGAGGATCAACCCTCTCGGTGTGGAGATATGTGATAAATGTTCCATACCAAGGATCTGATGTTGTGATGAGAAATACATGTTCATCTGCCCAAGATTTAACATATATAGTATCATGTTTCTCGTAGGGTAACTCGGACATTAGTTCAGCAAATGCTACCAACTTCTTGGCTGTATCTTTTTTGAACTCAAGATCGAATTCTTGCAAAATTACTATCCATTTTGAATATTTGCCACCGATGATATGGCGAGACAGAATGTGTTTCATGGGGTTCATTTCAACCACTATGGTCATTTTTCTTGGAAGCATATAATGTCTAAGTCTTTGAAGAGCATGAACTGCTGCCAAGGCTAGCCTCTCAACCTGGGAATATCTCAATTCAGGACCTGCAAGGTCCTTACTAAGTAAATAATATTCTCTTGTGATGATTCATCTTCTTGTGCCAATACCATTCCTATGGTGGAACTAGATGATGCCAAATATCGCAAAAATTCTCTACTAAAGTTCAATGGACTATGTACCAAGGCAGAGACCAAAGCTTTCTTTATTGCATCAAATGAGCATTGAGCTTGGTCATCCCATATGAATAGTGCATATCTTTTTAGGAGATGCATGAAACATTTAGCTCGTTCAGCAAAATCCTCGACAAATCTTCGCACGTAGTTAGCTTTCCCTTGAAGGATTTGAAGTTGTGTTATATTTTTTGGGGAAGAAACTAAATTATTGCCTCAACCTTGAGGGGATCCAACATAATCCCTTTTTTTCAAACTATGAACCCAAGTAATCTCCCAGAGTCCACAAAAAACATGCATTTGTGTGGGTTCAGCCTAATGTTATATTTGCGGCATCGAACGAAGATGGCTCATAAATGTGCACTATGTTCATCTCTCCTTTTGGATTTGGATGCCAAGTCATCAAGATAAACCTCAACTATTTTCTTAATGTCATGAAATGCATATGAAATGTCTCTTTGAAAAGTAGCCCCAGTGTTTTTAAGGCCAAATGGCATTTTGCAATATGCAATAATCCCCCAAGGGAATATGAAAGTTGTTTTATGCTGGTCTTCCTTTTTTATCTGGATTTGGTTGTCATCGGAGAATCCATCCATAAATGAAAAGATTTCATTCCCGGAACATTCTTCTATAATATGATCAATGAAGGGTGTGGGATAGTTTTCTTTGGGACAAGCCAAATTTTGATCCCTAAAGTCAGTAAATACCTGGATAGTTCCTTGCTTTTTATTAACAAGAATAGGATTGGATACACATTCAGTTAAAGGAACAAGATAGATGAATCCATCTTTCAAATTTTTTTTCGAGTTCTGCTTTGAGGGGAGTTGATTTATTACAATTGACCGAACTTAGTTTCTGTCACACTGGTTTAACATTATCATAGATTTTTATCTTATGTTCAACTATGTTGGGATTGATGCCCAAAATTTCTTCGTAAGACCAAGCCAACACATTGCAAAACTCTTTGAATATGCAGTGTAATGTACGATTTCTCAACGATGCTAGGCTGAATGGATATATTGATTGGGATGGTTTTCGAAATATCTACCAAATTTCCTTCCGAACTCACATTGTCTATTTGGACAGGGCATTGGTATTTTTCCATGTCATCATCAAGATAAAGATTTTCGGGTTTGACCTCTAATGAGCCTATTTTTGGAAGAAATGAGGATCTATAATGCATGTCTTCCCAGGGTCATTCAGAGATATTCATGACTTTAAGTATAGCTTCATCGGATGAAAAAGTATGATCCCGGATGTCATGAGTGCTAGGTGTGTTTATGGCCCATATTGGTGAAGTGTACAGATAATATTCCTCCATATGGGAAGGATCTTAAGACATTTGAATAGCTTGATAAGAAAGGTCTATGGCAGAAAGGGGAACACCACTCTCTGGTTCATTATATTGCATAGAAGTTGGTATATTTCCATCACTCTTTTCAACTAAGATGTCCTCCTTGGAGGCTCCCTCTGATTAGGTGGAGCCAACTTCTGGGATAGACTTAGATTTTTTTTTAATGGAAAGTATACTTCTAATGTAATAGTGAAAATTGGAGCATTGTTAGGGGTCAATATCGGTGGTGGAATCACAAAAATTCCCATGGGGGATGAATCTTTGAAAATTACTACCCCAATATCTTGAATCACCATTTTAGAATCCCCTACAAAACGTACATTCGAGTGGAGACCAGTTTCAGCTGTGCAGTAATCTAGTTGGTCGATCGTGACAATATTCCCTTGGTGGGGGAACCAAATAACTTGGAATACTGAAGACACTACAGCCGTCATCTTATGTATACAACTATGTCCTAATATAAAATTGTAATCTATGGGTGTGTCCACTACCTCAACATATACTTGAATTGTTTTACCTCCCATCTCAATCGAGAAATCCATGATAAGTCCATGAGGTGGGAACGAATGACCATCAAATGCTTCGAGTGATGTATGGGATGGTACTAGGGTGGGTGATCCCAAAGCTTTCCAACATGCTAGTGACATGAAACAAGTTGAGGCTCCTTCATCCACAACGGTTTGAAAATTGTTCTTACCATGTGAAGTCACTTTGATCTGAAATGAAATTTGTGATGGAAGCCTATGTAACATCTTAGAAATTCACAAAATTTTAAAATTTTTAAAATAGCATTAAATATTGAAAATGCTAATGCGGAAATAAAATGAATACTAATCCTTTTAACTAATAACAAATTATGATGACGACACTTCATACTTCTTAACACAAAATACGACATTAGTTTTGCTTGTGTTAATTATAAATCTAAATGTTGTATTAAAATTTTGTGACTATCATACGACGTATTGTTTATTGTCTTGTTATAAAATGAAATCGAAATCTACATTAAGATGCTATGGATGTTCAGTTATATTTTAATAATACTTATGTCAATGTTCTGTCAATTATAAATGTTTACAAGTGATAACTATTGTTCTTCTTTCGATGATGAAAGGGGTCCTAAGAGTACCATGAGGCTTACTTAGCATTTATGCTAAAGCAATTGGAATTTCCCTTCCATAGATATAGGTAAGGTGGCACACCAGTTCAAGTAATACAAACATAATTTAAAGAGTACTTTCAGATAGCTTTCAAGGGTTCTGCATATAAATTTCTATTGTACTAATACAACGATCCGTCTATAGTTTGTTTTCGATAACTAACAACTTAGATGTCTTCTTTGTTTAAGATTTAAATGGTGAAAATAGAGTGTCAAAGCTTTGATGCAGGATATCATGCGTTGCCAATGTCTAGCACAAGAGTAATGTGTATTACAAAACATCAGCTAAAAGCACGATATTTGTGTATTACTATAATGTGTGCACTATATGTATATTACATGGTTATTCAAGTAGTATGGGCCATATAATGTAAACTATATGCAATTCTCATAGCATAAGAATTATATGTAGATCCTATAGTATTTAACTATATGCAATCTATGTAATATATTTCCCAATATGAAAACTATGTGTTATTTCCATGCTTTAACTATATTTT
Organism: Larix kaempferi; assembly: GCA_027924585.1. Lineage (NCBI taxonomy): Eukaryota > Viridiplantae > Streptophyta > Pinopsida > Pinales > Pinaceae > Larix > Larix kaempferi. The sequence continues at coordinate 146,260 of BSBM01000642.1, read as the reverse complement.
TACCTATATGCCAAGTGTTTATGCATGGTTCCTATGTACCAACAATAGGAATCTATAAGTATTAATGTGAGCTTTAAAACATACACTTGGTACTGAAATTGTTCATACTAAGGTATTACTTATATTAACATATATATAATTTGACAGGGTTCCTATCAATCTTCGAATCAACGTAATATAAGGACATGGTTATTAATGTTGAAGTGGATATGTGATGGTAGGCGATCGTGAACCGATCTTGGCATTTATTATTCTTATCTACCAGCTCGGTGGAAATCCTCAGTGGCTGTCATCGTGGTACTTAGCTCATGAAGGCATCGTGATGAATTAGCCATCTTGGTCGAGCTGTATGTGTTTTAGTTTGAACATGATTCAAGCTGGTATCCACGGTGGTGATGGTTATCAATGGAGTCACAAATAAGGTGGTTGCTTGGAAATACGTGGTGTTGTGATACGTAATCTCCACTATTGATCTTATATTGTTCTCAGGCTTTGGGACTTAACCCTAAACCTCCACCAAAACCTCATAGTTAATGTTTTTCCTTTGGCATTCATTGTGTCGAGAGTGGTTTTGGGAGAGGCCAACCAGCCTGCGAATACTTAGGGTTTGATAGCTGGTTTTTGAGGGCTTCTCCAGTGATTTGAACCCATGAACTGAGAAAGATTACTATCACGATATGATAATGGAAGAGCTGAGCTCAGGTGTGGAAATTTCCTATTTGTTTTTTATATTCGAAAATCTTTGGAGTTATCATGCTGGTTATCGAAGGGTTTGGCTTTAGAAAAGAGTTCTTGGAATGCTCCTGTTCTAGTTTATTAAATAATAATAATATGTCATTACAATCATCCTTGACCAAATTTGGTCATAATTACAAAACTTTGTAATTATAATTTAACATAATGTTTTTGCAAATAAAATAAATAGTCTCAAAATTTGGGTAGGTGACAGCCTACATGTGGACTGTTCTAAGTCAAAATTTATCAAATTTTTGTCAGATGGATCAATAGCACTGATAGCAGACAATAGTGTCTTTCGTTGAGCATGACAACTTTGCAATACTACCAAGGTGGACATTGCATAAGGAGCTTGAGCTAAGTCTTCAACAACATTGTAGTTTTGAGCAACTCGTGTGTTAGGATTGTGTGTTCTCAATGGTTAAAGAACCACTAGGGTTAGATCCAGTTGTTTCTGCATCTCTCGAAGGTATGTCATAAGATCGATCCCTTGTTTGAATGTTTATTTCATGTTCACCAATCATGAAGATATTAGCATTGGGTGGATTTCCCCCTTGTGGGGGGTTTGTCTAGTTTCCCCCTGGTGGAGGTATTGGCACCTCAACAACCATCTATTGTTGCTGGGGGAAAGGTTGAGTTAGGAAGACAGGTTGTTCTTTCCCTCCTTGTTGTGCCAACATTCGATGAATATCATCAATATGAGGACAAAGGTGAGTAGGGTGATCCTCTTGGAAAAAATTTCAAGGGTGTTTTTTTCTGGTTCTCTTGATTTCCTCTAGTAGGATTATTCACCTTAGGTGTATCTCACGTTCCAGCATTATCATTGGGATTCTTCTTTTGTTTCTTCTTTTTTCCTTTTGGGTCCACATTTTGAACCATAAGTACTTCAAAAATTTGGGTGGGAGTTCTCGATTGTTGTATTTCCTGGCCAGTTGTGGGTTGTGAAGTACCAATTGTTGGGTAATCTGTTCAAGTTGGTTGACGGATCCAATAAACCATTCTTATGACATCCTTTTGGTGTCCTAGTTGCATCAGACGCAGGTCTTACAACATGAGGTATTAAATCATAAAGTGTGCCAGATTGGGAATATATCAAATCCATCTGTTGAGTAGTCTGGATGAGTTTTTCTTTGATCATGGCTCCTGACCTCACTACATCTTTGGAAAGAGTAGGTAATAGTGATTTTATTAACCAATACGGTAAGAATTTATCATGTATTTTGGCTTTAATAAGCCGTCAGCACCTCCTCCATTCATGGATATGATCTGATATGTGAGTGGAAGTGTACTTCCTAAGTGGAGTTAAAAGTTTTGTTTCCATCTCATAGCGGATAGGTAATTAAAAATGTGTCAAAAAAAAAATAGATAAAGATGAAAATGACATGAATGTATTATGGGGAAACTCAATGTACCATTTCGCAGCAGTTCCCGTTAGGGTCCGTTGAAACAACCTTAACCTAACACTATCATCAACTAGGGAATTTGATGAACACCAGAAATGGAATGTCATCACATGATTTGATGGATCCTCCCTTGGTTTTCTGTCAAACTTGGGTATGTATGAGGGTAGTTTAGTTGGTATGGTTGGACATCCATTCAAATGTAGAACATGATCATTAGTCATCGGGGATCAATCCGGTAGATTCAATGTGGCTAGAAATGGTGATTTGGTTGGTGTTGTAGCAAACGTTTGATATGTGGGTGAAGCTTGATGGCTCTATTGTTTTTTTCCTTGGGCTTGAAAATAATTCCAAGAAGGATTACCTCCTTGTGAACATTGCATCAAAAAATATTGGTTACTTCCTGAATGTTGTCCATTCAATTGTGGAACAGGATGCATTTATGGATTTCCATGTTTTGGAGGTATGTTCCCATAAGATTGGTTACTTGGTGGGACATGACCATTCCATTGCGGGATAGGATTAATGAGTGGATTTCCCCTTGTTGAGTATGTTCCAATAATATCGGTTACTTGGTGGAACATCACCATTCCATTGCGGGATAGGATTAATGGGTGGATTTCCCCCTTGCAGAGGTGGGCCCCAATAATATTGGTTACTTGTCGGAATATGACCACTCCATTGATTTTTTCCTTGGTTTTTATAAGTGTTCCAAGTTTGATTTCCCCCTTGTGTGGGTGGTTCCCAAGAATATTGGTTACTTCCTGTAACTTTCCCACTCCATTGTGGAATGGGGTCGATAGGTGGATTGCCTCTCTGTGTGCTACCTATTGGGGATATGTGATTACCCCTAGTATTTGTGATAGAAAAATTCAGGGGATAAATTCCTGAGGCATTTCAACTAATCTGTGGATCATAACCCCAATTGGCATTATTGTTCCACGGTCCATTAGTTGCTCCAGCAATATTAACATTCCATGGTGAATGGTTTCCCCTAGAAGTAGAACTTGGAAAAATGTTAGGTATACAAGGAGGATTTTGGTTTACTCCTTGACTATTTTGACCTTGATTAGTCAAACCATATGGAAAACCCATATTTGGTAAGGCACAACCTCAAGTAGGGATCCCTGCAGATGAAGTGGATGTACTTCCGGGATTGGAACCCGAAAATGTACTGCTGGAACTGAAGTGTTGGTTGAACTTGCACTAATAGAAGGTATGCTAACTGTTGGGATTGATGTAGAGGTAAAATTGGAAATATTGCTAGTTTCAGCAACTGTTTTAGGTTGCGATGATGTATTCCCTTGCACTCCTAAAGAATCCATAGGGTCAATTGTTGAATTTTTCATATTAGTCCAATAATTGAAAAGAGGATTGATGTAATATGATGACTCACTGATGTGAAGTATCATTGGGCCTGAATTATTTTTCAAAGGTGGATTTACGTGAGTATCGTTATTATTCTCTAGTGTTTCAATTTCAAATGGAGAAAGGTTATCAACAATGTCTGTGTGTTCTTTGTTAGGTGAAGTTTCAGTCTTTGTTAGATATTGTTCTTCTCTATTGTTGTTAATTGAATCTAGTGGTTGATCATTTTCCAAGTCACAAGGTTTGGTTTTTTGAATCTGTCTCCACGATGTAGAGGGGCCTTCATTTTCTGGTAAGTTACCTCATTCCCACTGTGACTGGCAGATCAAGAGAGTATCCACTTTGAATAATTTTGATAAAAGGATTTGTCTTAAAATGGTATTCTTAATAAAAAATAGAATCAAACAATCCCAAGGCAATCTAGACTCAAAAAGGGAAAAAGTGTCCACACAGTAAAAATTCGTAAGAAACCAAGCAAGAAGTCTACTTTCCCAAAGAATCAAAGTTCAATGAGAAGTTGGATTAGAGGAACTTCTGAAATTAGTAGCTACTAAGGGATATCAAGCCTCAAACAATTACTAAAAGAGAAGGTATGAGAAACAGTTACAATAAAATTTACTCGCCAGGGGTGCAAGTATTGGGTTTTGACCAATCACCCTCCCAAGGAGTAAAAGTTTCAAAGTCTGTATCGTCTACTGCAAGTGTCCCCCACTCAAAATAGACTATGTGATATCCTCTGAATAGCAACTAACATTACCACTTTACAATCGATAGTTAGGCATAACAGTTGTAAGTCTAGGACAACTCTCATAACTAGGCATTCTAGAAAAATGATGTCACCCTGAGGACTTGTCACTTTACATAGAATTCTATGATGAGTTCATATCCCACTAAATAAATAAGAGGGGGGGAACCACCCTTAATTATCCAAGTTGACCTCGTGCTTGACACATGTGTTAGATGCACTTTCCCGACAAGTGTTTTTTGCTACTAATGGATTTAAACTCTCAATAATCAATGCTAGTTTAAAAATTTTTGTAGCCCAAGAGGGTTAACACTCCAAACCTAATCTAGGGAACTAAGATATTCATTTGGGTAGTTTTCTTAGTTTCAGGAGTGGAAGTGAAATTAGTGGTGTGTTGAATCAAGAAATATGAACCAAACAATGCAATATGATCACTATTATACCTTTCAATTCGATGAATGTTCTAAACTAATGAAAGGTTAGAGGGTCATGTATGCCTTTCAAACATGCAAAAAATTTTGGTAGATTTTGATATTTAGGAACAGTTCTTCTGAAATATGGATAATAACTGATTTCAAAAATCAATGTAAACCAAACAAATATCTCAGTGAAAATGAATATAATTATATTACATGGGGGATCCATGTTTCTCGTTTGCAGAGCCACCCAAAAGTAAAATCAAATAGGATACACAGAGCCATTTTGACTACTTATGAATTAAATTCCTACACTTGAGATCTACTTTCTTGTTTGCATGGCCACCCGAAAGTGCAAGAAAAGATGATACGGTAGCTTGAGAACTGTATGCAAAAATTTAAATATACACTATTACACTTGAGATCTACTTTCTCATTTGCAGGTCCATCCAAATGTGAAAGAAAGGAGGATACGGTAGCTCAAGAACTATATGAGAAAATTGAAAACTACACTATTACACTGGAGATCTATTTTCTCGTTTGCAAGGCCACCCGAAGGTGCAAGAAAAGAGGATACAGTAGCTCAGACACAACTTATCACAAGAAAATCAATATCTAAAGCTAAAAATTTCTCTAATTTTGCATGAGAATGATGAAAATATTGTATATCCAAAACAAAATTTGACTAATTAAAGCTTGTTTCGGTTTTGGAGGGAAATTGTTTTCAAAATAACTCAAAGTGTGATGTTCAATTTTTTTTGTTTTTTAATGCAAATATCTTTATGAAATATGTTCAAGTGATATTTTCATATGTCAGAACTGATATTTGGTTCCATGTTTCAAATAAGCAAGTGAATGAGAGTAAAAAATTAAAGGGCCTTAAGGTTCTTTAATCAAATATTTATGTTTTTTTTCAATTTTCACTACTTGCAAACTATGAAATGAATCAAAATTATTTAGATATAAGTCAAAATCATATCCAATCAGGAATCCAACGGAAAAATATGACCTTAAGCAAATGGATATACCACAAATTGTAAGAAAATTTTGGAAAAAAATGCCAATTTAGGCCATTTTTTGAGGTTTTGGGGGGAAATTCCAAATCTAAGGATCTCAAACCAAACCCTTCCAAATTTTTCCTAATTAGTGGTAAAATGATCCTAAAAATATTTAAAATACTTGTGAAGTTCTTAAAGTACAAAAATGAAGCCTTCAAGCATCCCTAAAACAGTGAAAACGCAAAACTAGGTGACATTTCATGCAAATCTAAAACAAGAGAGATTTAAAAAAAAAAAAAAATCCCAAATATTTAGCTAAAGAGGGTCAAAATGAGGTCTAAACTATGATATAAAGGATTCCTTAGCCCATACAAGAATAAAACATCATAAAAAATGAGACAATAAGGGAGAACCAAGCTCCAAAACCTTTGAAATCTGGTCGAGGCACCCTCTGTGAGAGAACAGATCATTGAAAAGGATTTTAACACTTCTTACACATAGGTAAATTGTATTGGTGACTCTCCTTGCTAGTGTTTAGGGTGTGCTGATTACCCTTCAACGCTCTGTCTGCATACACAGGGTGCGTCGGCCCTACAAATCTTGAAAATCATAGATATAGCTTAAATTTTGAAGACTTTTGCGTGTTTAGGAGTGTATCTAGGACGGTTTTGAGCTCCTAAACCTAGGACATTGTTTATTTAAGATATTTAAGGCAATCTTAATTATATATGAAAGATTGAAACACCAAAATATTGAAGAAAATTTCAAATAAAATCAACTAGTAAGGTCGCCAATCTGATAATAGCATTTAAGGTAGGGTTAGATCTACATTAACCAGCTATCTTATTATGAAATGGTGAGGTACATTGTCAGGAATCCACAATTAGCTAACATTCCCTAATACATTTAACCATTTAGAATTTGAATCAAACTTGGAAGAAAATCTTTAAACTCATGGACAGAAGGGAAATTGAATTGCTTCATATTATGCCAAGGAAGAAAAATACTTACTTACAATAGAGATTGATATGCATCCATCCTCCCTTGAATAGATCCATCCTTCTAGATCCTTTCTTTTGATGAATATGGCCTTTTCATTCTCCAAATTTCCGCAACATTCCTTTTCTTTCACCTTTTGCCTCCCTTACCATGATCCAAATTCCTTTGTTGTATAGTATTGGGAAATGCGATCTCAAGTTTCACCTTTCAATGTGGCATTATCCCTTTTCTTGATTTTTTATTCTTTTTACCCAAAAACCCACTTTTATAGTATTTTTAGGCTTTTGTCATAATCTCAGCATTATTAAGTACAATTAGGGTAATCTTATGCACTTCTTTTCACTGTTGACTGGTGGAGACTAGATTTGAACCTTCAATTGAGTAGTTCAATCACTGAACCATGTCTCTTTAGTATCCTTCTTTCTTCACTCAATCCTTCTGATAATGGAAGTATTGATTAGATAAGAGAGGATTGTTCTCTTATGTACTTGTCTTATGTATTCACGTTGCGGGTGCATAGTAAAGTGTGCTTCTACCTTTCACTTTGTTAAGAATCTTAATTTGATTGTTAACACTTTATATCACATCCTTGGCATACTTAGATTTACAAATGAAAACGCCATCATTATATTGAACAATTTCAATGCCCAAAAAAATCTCATAACCAAAACATCTATCATTTCAAATTATTTTTCATGGTTTTTTTAAATGCATATATGGACTTCCCATGGGGCATAGAATAGATGGTGAATGGGTGTACTATTAAATATTTCCTTGAGTAAGGTCACCGGTTTGAAACTTCACGGGTACGAGCCTTACAAAAAAATGCATCTATGGACAAATTTATTGTCGAAATAAAATAATCAATATACAAGCATACAATTAAGGTTTTACCTTATTGATTTACCTTCATATACAATGAGCGCTCACCATTGCTTCAATTGAACCATTCATGATTAGATATCCAACAATTATATTATACAAATCTCTAGTTGCTTGTTTCGGCACATAAAGATACCTATTCAACTTGTCTACCTTGTCTTCATGTCCTTGGCCTTCATATATAGGTGGCTACTCCAAATAGACTTCTTCTTCTAATGAACCATTCAAGAATGTTGATTTGACATCCATTTGGAAAACCTTCCAAATGTTTTAGGTTGAGATGGCTAAGAAAACCCTAACTATGTCAAGTCTTGCAACTGTTGTGATGGTCTCATGACATTCAAATCCATACTTCTATCCAAAACCTTTTTGCACCAATATTTGTTTTTGCTTTACAATTTCTCCATGTGCTTTCAGCTTGGTCTTATAGACCCATTTTACTCCTATACAATATTTCCCTTCAGGTATGTCTACTAGCTCACATGTGTCATTTTTCTTAATGGATTCCATTTCTTTATCCATATTCTTAATCCAATTTTCATCTTTAAATACTTCAAAAAACATAGGATTACATGGAAATAAGGAAAAATCTGAATGTAAATCCAGAACCTATCCTTGACCATAGATTTCTCTTAAAATCCTTGTTTTCTTACCTCTAATCCTAGATCTTCATTTAGATATAGTAGGATCAAATCCATGTCTTACTTGAGAATTAGGAGTAGAATGACCTCTAAGGATTGATGGTCAACCTTGCTCAATATTTCTCAGTGTTGTCATTACTACTGAATTCTCTCTTGGAGTATTTAGTACCATTGATTGTGCTCGCTTCCCTCCTTATAATCCTTGTTTTTCCACTTCATCTCCTACTTGAAGTATTGTTGTTCCCCCTGTAATTGACTCATCAATGGTGAAATACCAAGCTTCTTCTTCTTTAAATTCTATCCTCGCTAATTTTTACTTTCTTAATGACTAGATTATACAATTTGTAAGCTTTTGACTATTCACTATACCCCAAAAATATGTGTTTTTCACTATCATCTAACTTCCATCTTGTTTTATCTGGCACATGTGAATATGCCAAACATCCAAATTAACTCTTAAGTGAACCACATTGCAATTATTGCTACTCCAAGACTCTTGTGAAATTATGTCCTTGACACTTTTTGTGGGACGTCTATTCAAGATATACATGGAGCATGATATTGCTTCCCCCCAATACTCATTTGACATTTTTTTTGCCTTCAACAGACTTCTAACCATCTCTGTGGTTGTTTTGTTCTTCCATTCAGCTATTCCATTGTACTAAGCTGTATATATTCTAGTGAACTGTTGTTTGATTCTATGTGATTTGTAAAAATTCATAAAATATTTTGAATTACATTCCCCATCTTTATCCGATCTTATCACATTTAATGTGCTACCTAGATTGCTTTTCAACCAGTACTTTGGTTTTCTGGTTGAATCCATCTATAAAGCTAAAAAATAAAGCTTGTCTCCAATCCATTGTGTTTTAGTTTGTCCACATATATCTATGTGGACAAGTTCTAATGGAACTCTGGCTTTGTAAGAGACTCTAATTGGAAATTTTTCCATGTGCTGTTTTGTCAAGATGCATCTCTCACATATGGTGGTGGGTTACTAAATTGGTGGAAAACCTCTCACCATATTTTTCTTGTACAACATATCAAATCCTCCAAAATATAGATGACTATACCTTAGATGCCAAAGTGAAGTCTGGTCCAAGTGTGTTTCCTTATATGCAATTGTTGAGTTTTGACTTTCACTCTTAATCAAGAGTGGGGACATTTTGTTTTCATTCATCTTGACTCTTACAATTAATCGACCATTAAGGGAATTTTCCAATGTGAGGAATTTTTCCAATATGATGCATACAACATCTTCCAAAAAGACTCTATATCCTTTCTACACAAATTTCCCTACACCGATGAGATTATGTTTCAATCCATGGACAAAATAAACATTTGGAACATGTTTTATGTCACTAGATATTGTATAGATTTCTATTACACCTTTTCCCTAAGTTGGCACTATGTTATCAGTCCCTAATTTTACCTATGAGTTAAATGGATTTGTCCAATATTACAAACAACTCTCTATGTCCTTTCATATGGATACTTCTCCCACCATTCAAAAACCAAATATCTTTAAAAATTTATTGTGCTACATGAAAAATGTAATGTCCCCATCCACCCATTCAACAAATAGGAGGAGATTTTAACTAACTGCAGGCTTCTAAATTATTCCCAATCATCATATTATGAATTCATAGCATCAAAAATGCGTGTGAAGATGTATAAATAAAAACATACAATGGAAATAAATTCTATCCACACACAGCTAGCATGTATATACAAGAATAATCATCATAGGAATCAAATAAAAGCATTGCATGTTCATATACAAAAGTATACTTATTTTTAAACAAGAAGATCCAATCAAGTGCATGTGTAAGAGTGATTTTCCACCCAACCATAGGCACTGTATCCAACATATACTATTTATGCTAACAATCCACCCCCAAGCTACGCTATGATACAACTAGGGAAAAGGAAACACCTGGAAGCTTCTCTCTCCCATCCCACAACCCGTTCTGTTCTTGATGCTTAGCCAAAATCTCATCCAGATCTCTAAAAGGATCTCACTAAGCCATCACATCCATGGAACTCCTTCCAACTGACCCACACAAAACAAGGAAGGAGTTCTTGTTCACTAATCCATAGTTCCCTTAGGAAATCCAACCGTTATAGTGCTTAACAATGTGTGCAATAAAAGTCCAACCTATTCTATGCTATTAGAGAACCTTCTACAACAATAATTCATGGATTCTCAAGCATATATGAGTAGAAAAACTAAAAGGGTAAAGGTTTGTAGCTTTCCCAACCTCTCTGTTCACCTACAACCATCTATTTTCCCTTTAAACCTGTAGATATGTCTCTAAATTCATTTTTTTGGGTTAAACACAATATGGTAATGGTCATGAACAACAATACAAAGATCTATGCGGCCTAGATATGCATGAGAGAATGATCAAATGAGTGTGGAATCCAAGGGATATGAGATAATGGTGAAAATACAACTGACATAGCTTTTGACCATAGAAGAAAGGACTGCTGACAACTACAAAATTGACTTCTAACATTTGACATAACTGTTACAAAAGTGCATTCCACCCCATGCTTCAATAACTACATGAAGTGACTTTTCCCAACAACCTCAGACCTGCATTCAATGAATGGATTTAATAGCTAAGACAAAGTAATTGGCTCATTTAAAGCACATGGAGAAAATAAAATGGTTTCTAAGGTTGACACTTGGTAGCAAAGGATCTAGTTTCCCTTAGCCCCCATTTCTTCTTCCCCTTTGGTGGAATCATATCCACTCTAGTTCTCTTTAAACATCCATATTGGACCATTTTATTATTTGTGCTTTTGAGTTAGCATGGAAATCCAACCATACAATCCAAATAACAATATTTACATCATATATTCCTAGCCATTCAATAGTCATTCCTTGTCCTTGAGCTCCACACTAGGATCCACACTAGCATATTGACATCATTTACATAATTTTGATTAAATACATTCCAAGTCAAAATTGGGGATATTACACACGGTCCTCTCATACAATAACAATTCCTCCTTCACATTTATTTTTATGAAGATCAGGGTTGTCATGTCTCGGCCACCCTCGCGGCTCATAAGACTCTCATTTAGTAATATCTACTTTCATCTAGTAATATCTAGTTTCATCTAGTAAACTCTTGTATTACAACAATATAGTGATATCTACAACTCTCATAACCAAAGGTTCATTAAAATGAAAACATTAAATTCAATTAATTTTTAAAAGTATTAATATAAAAATAAAATGGTATATTTATATTAAAAATATGTTGGTTGTAATTACTATCTTCTAACTCTAATTGTCAATATTGATTATAGTCAAGCATTCATTCCAAAAACCTTTCATTGCGCTAATTGATTGTCGTTCATATCAGGGTATTTTTTAAGGATTCTAATAATATGCTCAAGTGTAGTATTCTAGGCAATTATTCTTTATTAAAAAAAACATATATATAGATAGGTAGGCGAATATTAAATATGAAACATACAATTTACTACTGAAAATTGTAAATTTTGGCGAATATTATGATAAAAAAAACATATCTGATGTAAATATAGGCTATATTAGAGACTAAAAATGGCCAAATAGCGAATTTATTTTTTGAAAAAAAGCCCAAAAAATAGTCATTTGGCAAAATTTCACCCCTAAGAATTTCTCGATTTCATATGACAATTTTGGAGCCTTTGGTATGTCATTTTTAGCTAGTTTATTCATACCCAAAATTGTTTGTTATGCACTATATTTTCCAAAAGAGCATAAAATAATTAAGAAAAAATATTATATGCCTTAATAATGAAGAAAATAGATAAATAATCAGGAGAAAACTCATACAATGTACTAAATACAAAAGACAAGATTATATGATTATACAAATGAATTTGCTTTATTATAAATAAGAGATGAAATGGTCATTAGTTACCTAACACTAATCCAATCTAACCATAACTAATATAATAATAATGAATCATTGTTAAGGCCCTAAAATAGTCCGCTTTTAAAAAAGCTTTTACCTCAAAGCTTGTAATTGAGGGTGTTTCTTCATGAATTGTTTATCTTCCCATTTAGTTTCTTTTAATGCCATACTCTTCCACTTGATTATGTACTCCATAATGGTTATATTTCGAAGAGATAGAGAACATCTATCAATAACATTTTTTTGGTTCCAAAATCAACTTCCCTTCTTCATCTAATTTTGGTAGTTTTGTTTGCACTTGCATAGTATCTCCCAAAAACTTTTCAAGATAAATACATGAAAAACCTTATGAATGCAGGAGGAAGGAAAATCTAACTCAGAGGCCACTTCTCCAATCTTACGAATAATCATGTATGGTCCGTAAAATTTTGGAGATAATTTTGCATTATTCTTTTCTTTAAGAGTAGATTCATTAGAAGGTTGTAGTTCCAAATATACCCAATCACCCTCTTCAAATTGTCTTTTATTTCTGTGTTGATCCACTTGTTGCTTCATCTTATTATGGGCCATATGAAGGTTTTCTCTAAGGATTTGCAAAGTTTATTTAATGGTTTCCATATGTCATTCCAGAGTTGTGATACCAAATGTATGCACCAAATTCCCCAAAAGAGCATCAAATAACCAAGAAAAAGTAATACACGCCTTAATAATGAAGAAAATAGATGAATAACCAATCTCTTTGAGGAGGAAACCTCTTTATACAATGTACTAAATACACAAGACAGGATGATATAATTATACAAATGAATCTCATTTATTATAAACAGGACATGAAGTGATCATTATGCAACCTAATATTGAGCTAACCTAACAATAACTAATATAACAATAATAAATTATTGTTAGGACCTTAACCTCTTTTCCATCCATACCTATAACTTCAAGTTGGTATAAAAGCTTCCAACTCAATCCACTTATGCTAGAACCCTCCTCTACCACTGAACCTACTTGCATATCAGATCCGCCATTCTTAGTCCAACCACCAATCTACTAAAAACCTAGGAATCATCTCTCGAATTAGGGATGTGAGCCACATGCAAGACCCCTCATGCATTGACCCACCATCCATTGAGCCTAATCAAGGAGAGACTCCATAAGAAAGAATGCATTAGTAAATCCTACAAACAAACCATGAGCTATATATTAGAGTCGTGGTGCATGAGAGGGCCACTACAAGAGAATTCAAACATGTTAAATGTTGAGGAGATCTAACCACAGTTCGGGCTCTATGGTATACATCTACGTGGAAGACAAATTCTTGTAGTTTGTTATTTCGATTGTTGTAGTAGAATGCAAAAGCATGATCGAATTTAATAAGAGGTTGTGAGGATGTGGTGCCATAGAAGGTTCCGTGGAGAATCCGTAGACTAAAGGGAAGCCCTGAGAAGGACTTGTTACAATGGATTAAGTTCATTCGCATGCCAAGTTTGAAGAGAGTCTTGCCTTGAGTCAAAAGAAGGATATCTACTCAATGAAGGGATGAGAAGGTCAACTGCCTACATGATAAAAAAGGAACTCGGGTCAAAAGTGAGTGCCATGTCTCAAAAAAAGATAGGTCGAGCCTATAGAGATAGGGTGAATCCCATGAAAAGGAGGAATAAAAGACCCATACCTTTAGATAAAAGGGAGAGTAGAGAGAATGCATGTGGAGAGGAAGAGGACATAGGGTTAAATCTTGTGGTGACACATGGAGAAGAGGAGAAGAAGCTCAACAAAAAGAACTTAGCAGCAACAACCTTAATGGAAGAAAATCAAAGTAAAGGGTATTAATTTTAAGGTGTTCTCATGATAAATTTGTAAGTCTGGCTGAGACTTATACCAACCGGAAAAAGTGTTGAAGGGTCATTAAACTCTTATTGAAATCATGAAATAGAGAGCATATTAAGGGTTTTGAAATCCCAAAGTTCTTAGAGGCATTAAACCGTAACATTGATTGTAACACCCCATTTTTACCCTTAGGAAATATTGGCTTTTAATGTAAATATTGTATACATGCGATGTATGTTTCCCTAGCGTGGAGTTCAAGGCCAAGGCCCTGCTAGTGTATGTTCAAATTTTATTTAAAATGGACAAATATTTGATATTATGTTATCCATGTGCTATTAATCCATGGAATTTTGTAAATTGATGTAAATATTAATATTTCAATAAAATACCAAAAGTGGCTATGGGAGCAACTAATCAGAAAGGTCCATGTACATTCCACTAGGGAGTGGTGAGCGGGTTGTGGGGTTGAACTATATGCTGCCAAATGTCATCTTGTGAACCCATTTGACTTTCTTTGCTGACATTTATTTATGTGTAAGAAATTTGTTGAAGGAATCAGTCCATGGCTTCAATGGAGCATGGGCAACCCAGAAATTTGTATAGCAGGTATGGGCTCTGTTTCCTTGACCCGCAATTCACTCTACCTCATGGAAATTCATTCTTCCTCATTCCCATTCCATGGTTGAACAACCAAGCTTCAGTTTTCATCCATTACACAGACCAAATAGTGAGAAAAACCAGAAATCACAAATTTGCATTAACCCACGTTTTGAAGTGTCATAAACGCCCAAAATTTCGTGTGGACAGTAAAATATGATGGGGATTCATAGACATGAACCTTGGGGTGACTTTGAGATTGTTAGATTTCCATAAATCCATAGAAAAAACCAGTTTTGATATCCAGGAAATGCAATTACGGGATTGAGTGATTCAGTCACCGAATTGAGAAAATCTAAGTGTGAATGATTGAACAAAGTTTGGGATTGCTTGAAAACCCCAATGAAGCCTAGAATCTCAAGGAATTAACAGCTGGACCTTTCTATTCCCACCTTCAATAGCACTAGAGGGAAGGGGCACTTGAAGGACTGCGCAATAGAGAAGGGGACCTTCCTTGTGTTGGGTGTGGTAGGTATTGTGGGTTCCATGACTGTTTGAGTTTAATTGAGATGCTTGTAGCTCTATGGTTGAGCTCACTGGCTTAGCATTCTCCTCCTTTGTCTCTGCATGCTTGATAAACCCAACCATGTGTTGGCCTAGCATGATTTTTGATGTGAAACCATGGCTATGAGTGAGCCTGTTTAGTTCATCCTTAGGGGATACATAGCCCAGCTTAGGGGTGGTCTCTCAGTTGAAAGAATACAAGATGGATAGAGACCTATGGTTGGGTGGAACGTTGCTCTCACATAGCGAGTTGCTTGGATAGTTCCTTTTGAAGCTAATTATTCTCTGTAGAATAAATTATATTCTTTCAGTCTTCTGTAATGTTTATTTTGATTACGGTTATGATTATATGTTGAGTGCATGTTGCAATTGTGTGTGGATAGTGTATCATTCCACTATGTTTATTTGAAGTATGAATCTGCACACATAAGTTTTTATTTATTATGAATTTCTTAGTAATGCATGGGGCCAAGCTTCTACAAATAAGCCCTGGAATGTTATTCATGTTTCCTCCCCTACATCAGATCGACGGGATGGGATGTGACATTTATGAAACTTCATGAGAATTAATTGTAAATCCTATTAAGACACCTCTATAAAGAATACTTCCTTTTGTTTGTGCATTTAGTATAGGTACTGTCTTTTGTGGATTTAAGGGTCTATAGTGTCCAATTTTGTTTGTGTGATGTTTAATTTTTGTTGTGGGGTTTAAAATAGTTGTATGTATTAATGGGTCATAACCCTAGTTGATAGTTAATGGTTGATGGTTAATGGTTGAACTTGTTGTGTCACTGATCGTATCGATGTCAAAGACTTGAGTAGTGACAACTTGAGAAGGTGTTGAATTTGATTAAACGAGGTGAAGTTCCTATTTTAAGTTTTGAACAAAGAGAAGGGGGTTGAGTTGTAGCTTACCACCCATGTATTTGGAGCAATCCAAAACCTAACTGAATTTGTAACCTATTAGTGCTTAAGTGCTAACCACTTGTGTATTTGAATTAAATTGTTGATAGAAAGAAAGCTAGAAAGTTATTTGTGAGGAAGATTGTTGGAAGGAAGAGGGAGCCTTATGAAGGCTAAGAAGACAAATTGGATCCACAAAGAAGAAGTGAGTGCAAAAAAAAACCTTGAAGAGGATGAGAGTAAACTTTAAGCAGGTTGAATTGAAGGTCAGATAATTGAGAAGATTTGTAGATAGAAAAAGAAGAGATGGGTTGCAAAACTAGAGTAAAAGGTGAAAAAAGAAAGCCTTCTAAAAATGAAGTTGTAAGAGATAACTGTGAAGGATTAAGGATATTCCTCAAGAATATAGAATTACATCAAGCAACAATTAACCAAGAATCTAGACATATGATTAAATTTTAGAATAAGGGAAGCTATAAAGGTCTTTAAAAATTATGATGAAAAGGAAAATGCTACGCATAGAAGATGAAATTAAAATTGTTCCTTAGGAACTGTACAAGAAAAGGAGTATCATAAGATAGGTATCTATAATTAATATTATGGTTTATCAATATCTCATAGAAAAAGAGGCTAAATTTGATAATATTGTCTAGATGATCTCGTTGAAGCCTTGGCTTGTAAGCTAAAAGTTGAAGTTTAAAATGAAGAACAACTAACACAATGTTTGTTAGTGTTGAGAATCTAAGGTGACAATTTGCGAAAATGAAGATGATGTAGTTGATTAAGCTAGTAGTTTTTCTGATTTTATAAATTGAGAATATGAATGATTACAAGGGGAAGTATTAGCATCGCTAACCTATAGTGAATACCTCAAGGAAGAGTACAATAATGAACAATCTAAAAAAGAAGAGATCATGAAGATAATTCCCATGGAGGCAATTTATCAGTTTGATAATATTAATTTATTTTTTATTGGGAAAGTACAATGAAGGAGGAATGCAACCCTGATGATGTTGTAGAACTTGAAAGAGAAATTGAGGACAAAGTTGAAAATGAAGAATGTTGCAACCATTTATAAGTTGTACGCAGAGAAGAAAGCAACCATGTTAATGTTGCATATGAAAAAAACAACCATGTTGGTGTTGTAGATGAAGAAGAGAACAAAATTGATGTTGACCTTGAAAATAAATTTGATGAACTTGATGAAGATCATGAAAATTTGGAGAAAATTCTTGATGCTAAAGTGAAGTTGAAGAACATGACGCTGAAGAAAATTTTGCAAAATAAATAATATAGCTTATAAGGAGGCTTTGAAACTGGAAATTATGCATGTGGATGCACTAACAAAAGGGGCTAAAATTAAAAATGAGGTGACATATGATGAAGTGAAATTCCTTAATCAGGAAGAAGTGGCTGAAATAAAAAAAGAAGATGAAATGGATTTAGTCCAATGACTGGAGAGGAGGACCTATTTGTGGTTGTAAGTAATGAGGAAGGAAAACTTGAAATTGTTGACATTTTAAGTGCACATTGAGTATATGATGCAAAGAATGAATGTGAGGAGTATGTGCATGAAAAGGAGGTCGATTGTGACGATGGACACATTTATTCTGAAGATGAAGTTTATGCTAAATTCTAGAAGTGGCTAAAGAAGAGAACGCGAAGGAGATCCATATTTTTACTAATAAAGTGTTTGCCTATGAATGTGTAGATATTAGAAATAAATTTAAAGAAGATGAAAAAAAACTGGGAATTAGCATAAGCCAATAAAGAAAATTTGATCAAAATAGAAGAGATAAAAGATCAGTGCTTGATGAAGATGTAAGCGACATTAAGAGCTAAAATAAGTTGTAGTGTTAGTTTTAATAACTATCTCCCACCCTCATTGTAAATGCTTGTCAGGGTCAATTAATTGCACAATAGTCCCATCGACGTCTTAAAAGCTTGATGTAATGACAAATTAATGTGCCTCGAATTTGTGGCATTTCACCAACCCAAATCATTGTGGCTGGTATCACCATATTTTGGAGCCTTTCATTTTTCTTTTTTAAGTAGTATATTCCAATCCAAAATCTTTTCAGAAATATTAAAATCGTTGTAATATAAAACTTAATTTTTTTTTATAAAATCAATTTTATTTATCCTAAGAATCGTTTTCTTAGAAGCCTATGCCTTCAAAATATAATATATAAAATGACACGAAACATACATACTCAACATTAAATATATCCTGGCCTTCCATTTCTAATTACTAAGCATATAATTTTGTACATCTATATTTAATATGAGTCTATATTTAATACTAAGTGATACATACTTTTATACGTATATAATATATAAGATGCACGACTTTCACAAAACAAAATACCCAGCATTAAATACATCACAACCTCAACTGCTAATAATTTTGATCGTGTGTGTTTACCACGTATATAATTATATAAATAATGAGGCACAACTTTCACAAATCATAACAAAAATGATAACAATGACGGGCCATTTATATATTAAATAAATGATCAATTTACCTTTAAAATATGGGAAGTCATGATCCATAAAACCATGAGCAGCATTTTAAATATCAAATCAAGGGTAAATTTAACATTAAAAATGGGGATAGTCGTGATTTATAATAATTTATTTAAAAACGGTAAAATTTGTTTGTATTGGAAATTATGAGATGTTTTTAATTATTTAACTTTCACTCGAGATGTCTGTAATACTTGAATTTAACTGAAAAATTGCAATATTGATGAAAAAGGATTATATTTTATTTTAAAAATATAAACTGTTAGGTATCACGTAAAGATCCAAACAACTTCCACGTGATTATATTTTGTCTGCACAAATGCTTACAGGATCGCCCAAACTGTGGCTCCGGTCACGAATCCATCGATTTCGGTGGATCTGGGATGTCGGATTTTAGATAGGGGTCCCCCCACAGCGTGCCGCCAACCCCTGAAAACAGTGCCAATGTGCCATCTTTGGAGCTAGGGTTTTTCTCAGTGAAGGCATTTTTAATATTGCTCAACGGGGTCATTTCTCGTCTGAAGGCTCCTTGGCGTGCATGGCCACTGTGGACACGTTCGCAATGGCCATAAGCACCTTTGGGGGCAGACGTAACGCAAGTTTGCTCGCCGATTTGGGTTCCGTGCCCCTGGAGCAAATCCTCAAAGTGTCCCCGAATGGCCCCAGGGTGCCGGATCAAGATGCACGCAGCACCCAAACCATAGCTCCGTTCATGAATCCGTCAATTTCGATGGGTCCGGGACACCGGGTTTCAGCAAGGGGACCCCCCACAGTGTGTCACCAACCCCCGGAAATGATGCCAATGGGCCATCTCCGGAGCTAGGGTTTTGCTCACTAAGGGCCATTCCAATTTCAGTCAAGGGGGGCATTTCTTGTCCGGAGGCCCCCGAGCATGCATCGCCACTGTCGACAGGTCCAAAATGGCCATGTGGACCTGTGGGAGCCGACAAAATCCAAGTCTGCTTGCCGGTTTGGGTTCCATGCCCCCAGAGCAAATCATCAAACTGTCCCCGAATGGCCCCAGGGTGCCCGACTAGAATGGTCGCAACACCCCATTGTGGCTCCAGTCATGAATCTGTCGATTTCGGTGGATCCAGGATGTCGATTTTCTGCTAGGGGCCCCCCCATAGCATGCCGCCAATGCCCAGAAATGGTGCCAATGTGCCATCTCCAGAGCTAGGGTTTTGCTCAGTGAAGGCCTTTCGAATATTGCTCAAGGGTTCCATTTATCGTCTAGAAACCCCCAAGCATGCATGGCCACCATGGACAGGTCCACAATGGCCACGCGGACCTGTGGGAGCCGATGGGATCCAATACCTCTCACCGGTTTGGGTTTCGTGCCCCCAGAGCAAAACCTCAAAGTGTCCCGAATGGCCTCGGGGTGCCCGACTAGAATGCCTGCAGCACCCAAACCATGGCTCTAGTCGCGAATTCGTCGATTTTGGTGGATCCAGAATGTTGGGTTTCAGTCAAGGGCCCCCCCACAGTGTGCCACCAACCCCTGGAAACGGTGCCAATGTGCCATCTCTGGAGCTAGGGTTTTGCTTAGTGAAGTCTTTTCGAATATTGATCAAGGGGGGAATTTCTCGTCCAGAGGTCCCCCGGGCGTGCGTGGACATCGTGGACAGGTCCACAATGGCCATGTCCACCTATCCATAATGGCCACGCCTTCCCAGGGGTCTCCAGATGAGAAATGGCCCCATTGAGCAAAATTGGAATGGCCCTGACTGAGCAAAACCCTAGCTCCGGAGATGGCTCATTGGCATCATTTTTGAGGGTTGGTGGCATGCTATGGGGGGACCCCTAGCTGAAACCTGGCGCCCTTGACCTACCAGAATTGACAGATTCACAAACGGAGCCACAGTTTGGGTGTTGCGAGCATTCTAGTTGGGCACCCCAGGGCCATTTGGGCACACTTTGAGGATTTTCTCCCAGCCACGGAACCCAAATCGGTGAGCGAACTTGGATTTCATCGGCTTCCAAAGGTCCACGTGGCCATTATGGACCTTTCCATGGTCACCACGCAGGCCCGGGGTCTCCGGACGAGAAATGGGCCGCTTGAGCAAGATTGGCATGGTCCTCACTGAGCAAAACCCTAGCTTCGGAGATGGCACATTGGCACCATTTTCGAGGGTTGGTGGAATGCTTTGGGGGGAGCCTAGCTAAAACTCGACATCCTGAACCCATCGAAATCAACGGATTCGTGAACGGAGCCACGGTTTCGGTGCTGCGCGCATTCAATTTGGGGATGCTTTGAGGATTTGCTCTAAGGGCACGGAACCCAAACCGGCGAGTGAACTTGGATTCCATTAGCTCGCGCAGTTCCATGTGGCTATTGTGGACCTGTGCACATTTCCCACACACTACCGCGGGCCTCCGGATGAGAAATGGCACCTTTGAGAGAATTTGGAATGGCCCCCACTGAACAAAACCCTAGCTCTGGAGATGGCTCATTGGCACCATTTCTGGTTCTTCAAAGCACGATGTGCAGGGTCCCCTAGCTGAAACCTAGCGTCTTGGACCCACTGGAATCAACGGATTCGCAAACAAAGCCACGGTTTGCGTTTTGTGAGCATTCTAGTCGGGCACCTCGGGGCCATTTGGGGACACTTTGAGGATTTGCTCTAGGGGCACGGAACCAAAACCGGCAAGTGGACTTGGGTTCCATTGGCTCCCAGAGGTCCATGTGGCCATTGTGGACCTATCCTTAGTGGCCACGCATGCCTAGGGTCCTCCAGAGGAGAAATGCCCCCCTTGGGAGAAATTGGAATGGCCCTAACCGAGCAAAACCCTAGCTCCGGAGATGGCTCATTGGCACTGTTTCCAGGGATTGGTGAAACGTTGTGGGGGATCCCCTAGCTGAAACCCAGCGTCCCGGACCCACCGGAATTGATGGATTCGTGAACGGACTTATGGGATGGGTGCTTCCAGCATTCTAGTCGGGCACCCCGAGGCCATTCAGGGACACTTTGAGGATTTGCTCCGGGGGAACGGAACCCAAACCAGCGAACGGACTTGGATTCCATTGGCTCCCACAGGTCCACGTGGCCATTGTGGACCCATCCATGGTGGCCACGCATGCCCGAGGGCTTCCGGATGAGAAATGGCACCCTTGAGCAAATTTGCAATGGACCTCACTAAGAAAAACCCTAGCTCCAGAGATGGCTCATTGGCACCTTTTCCCGGTCTTCAAGGCACGATGTGGAGAGACCCCTAGCTGAAACCCGGTGTCCTGAACCCACCGAAATTGAGGGATTCTGGAACGGAGCCACGGTTTGGGTGTTGCGTGCACTCTAGTCGGGCACCTCGAGGCCATTCAGGAAGAATTTGAGGATTTGCTCCGAGGGCACAGAACCCAAATGAGCGATGGGACTTGGATTTCTTCAGCTCTCATAGGTCAACGTGGCCATTGTGGACCTGTCCACGGTGGCCACGCACCCCCGGGGGCCTTCGAAAGAGAAATGGCACCCTTGAGCGAATTTGGAATGGCCCCCACTAAGCAAAACCCTAGCTCCGAAGATGGCTCATTGGCACTTGTTTCGGGTCTTCGAGGCACGGTGTGGGGGATCCCCTAGCTGAAACCCAGCACCTTGGAGCCACCAAAATCGATGGATTCACGAACGGAGCCATGGTTTGGGTGCTGTGGGCATTCTAGTCGGGCACTCCCAGTCCATTCGGGGACACTTTAAGGATTTGCTCCAGGGGCACGGAACCCAAACTGGCGAGCAGACTTGGATTCTATCAGCTCCCACAGGTCCATGTCACCATTGTGGACCTATCCACAGTGGCCACGCACGCCTGGGGGCCTCCGAACGAGAAATGGCCCCCTTGAGTGAAATTGGAATGGCTCTAACTGAGCAAAACCCTATCTCCAGAGATGGCTCATTGGCACCATTTCTGGGGGTTGGTGGCACGCTGTGTGGGGTGCCCTAGCTGAAACCTGGCATCCAGTACCCACCAAAATCAACAGATTCGTCAATGGAGCCTTGCTTTTGGTGCCGCGGGCATTCTAGTCGAGCCCCCCGGGGCCATTCAGGGACACTTTGAGGATTTGCTTCAAGGGCACGAAACCCAAACCGACGAGCGAACTTGGATTACATCGGCTCCCATAGGTCCACGCAGCCATTGTGGACCTATCAACGATAGCCACGCACGCACGGGTGCCTCCGGACGAGAAATGGCCCCTTTGACCAAGATTGGCATTGCCTTCACATTGGGGTCAACTTTGCAAAATCGTCGAGCAGGCACTTATGGCTATCGTTCCCACTCGGAACCATCCTAGACACACGTGCAGGACTCCCTGTGACCCGATTTTGTTTGCACAATAGGAATCCTATGCCCCCGGTAGCTATCCAATAGGTGTCCCTGAAGGCCTTTTGGATGCGAGATGGAACGACCCATAGAATGACGACCATGGCTTGGATCAACAAATCGTCGAATCCGTTGGATTTAGGACATCGGGATAGTGCTAGGGGTGCCCCTCTCCTCTTGTCCCATGGCCCAGGTGTCATCTTGTAGGTCCATATTGGGAACTAGGGTTTTGCTCAGTAAGGTAGTGGGCAACTTTTGCACATTGGGGTCAAATTTGCAAAATCATCGACCGGGCACTTATGGCTAGCGTTCCTAGCCATAACCTTCCTAGACACACTTGCAGGACTACCTGGAACCTGGTTTTGTTGCACGGTAGGAGTCATATGCCCTGAGTAGGTATCCAATAGGTGTCCCTGAAGGCCTTTTGGATGTGAGATGGAACGAGCCGTAGAATGACGACCGTGGCTCGGATTGACAAACTGTCGAATCCGTTGGATTCAAGATGTCGAGATAGTGCTAGGGGTGCCCCTCTCTTCTGATCCCATGGCCCAACTATTATCTTGTAGGTCCATCTTGGAAACTAGGGTTTTGCTCAATAAGGGAGTGGGAATTTTTTGCACATTGGGGTCAAATTTTCAAAATCATCGACCGGACACTTATGGCTAGCATTCCCAGCCATAACCTTCCTAGACACTTGCATGACTCCCCAGAACCTAGTTTTGTTGCACGGTTAGAGTTCTATGCCCCCAGTAGGTATCCAACAGGTGTCCCTGAAGCCCTTTTGGATGCGAGACGGAATGAGCCATATAATGACGACCGTGGCTCGAATCGGAAAACCGTCGAAGCCGTTAGATTTAGAACATCGGGATAGTGCGAGGGGTGCCCCTCTCCTCTAGTCTTGTGGCCCAGGTGTCACCTTGTAGGTCCATTTTAGAAACTAGGGTTTTGCTCAGTAAGGGAGTGTGCAATTTTTGCAAATTGGGGTCAAATTTAAAAAATCGTTGACCGGGCACTTATGGCTATCGTTCCCAGCAGGAACCTTCCTAGACACACTTGCAGGACTCCCCGAAACCCAGTTTTGTTGCACAGTAAGAGTTCTATGCCCTTGGTAGGTATCGAGCATGTGTCCCTGAAGGCCTTTTGGATGCAAGACAGAACGAGCCGTAGAATGACGACCGTGGTCGGATCAACAAACCATCGAATCAGTTTGATTCAGGACGTCGGGACAGTGCTAGGGGTGCCCCTCACCTCTGGTCCCATGGCCTAGGTGTCATCTTGTAGGTCCATATTCGAAACTAGGGTTTTTCTCAGTAATAGAGTGTGCAATTTTTGCACATTGGAGTCAAATTTGCAAAATTGTCGACCGAGCACTTATGGTGATAATGATGATGATGGTGATGATGATGGAGATGTTGATGATGATGGTGATGGTGATGGTGATGAAGATGATGATGATGATGAAGAAGAAGATGATGATGATGGAGATGTTGATGAGGAGCCTAGAGATGACAATGATGATGAAGATGGTGATGATGATGAAGGCATTGATGATGATGGTGATGGTGATGAAGATGTTGATGATGATGACGAAGAAGATGATGATGATGGAAATGTTGATGTGGAACCTAGAGATGACAATGATGATGAAGATGGTGATGATGATGATGATGATGGTGATGTTGATGAAGATTATGATGAGAAGAAGATGATGATGATGGAGATGTTGATGAGGAACCTAGAGATGACAATGATGATGAAGATGTTGATGATGATGATGATGATGGTGATGATGATGAAGACGTTGATGATGATGGTGATGGTGATGAAGATGATGATGATGACGACGAAGAAGATGGTGATGATGGAGATGTTGATGAGGAACCTAGAGATGCCAATGATGATGAAGATGGTGATGATGATGAAGATAGTGATGATGAAGACGTTGGTGATGATGGTGATGCTGATGGTGATGAAGATGATGATGACAAAGAAGATGATGATGATGGAGATGTTGATGAGAAACCTAGAGATGACAATGATGATGAAGATGTTGATGATGATGATGATGGCGATGATGAAGGCATTGATGATGATGGTGATGGTGATGAAGATGATGATGATGATGACGAAGAAGACGATGATGATGGAGATGATGATGATAATGATGATGATTAAGAAGATGATGATGATGGAGATGTTGATGAGGAACCTAGAGATGACAATGATGATGAAGATGTTGATGATGATGATGATTGTGATTATGATGAAGACGTGGATGATGATGGTGATGGTGATGGTGATGAGGAAGAAGATGATGATGATCGGGATGTTGATTAGGAACCTAGAGATGACAACAGTGATGAAGATGTTGGTGATGATGAAGACATTGATGGTGATGGTGATTGTGATGAAGATGATGATGACGAAGAAGATGATCATGATGGTGATGGTGATGAAGATGATGATGATGATGATGAAGAAGATGATGATGATGGAGATGTTGATGATGAACCTAGAGATGACAATGATGATGAAGATGTTGATAATGATGGTGATGGTGATGATGATGATGGTGATGATGATGAATACATTGATGATGATGGTGATGGTTATGGTGATGGTGATGGTGATGATGATGATGATGGAGATGTTGATGAGGAACCTAGATATGACAATGATGATGAAGATGTTGATGATGATGATGATGTTGATGATGATGGAGATGTTGATGATGATGATGATGGTGATGGTGATGGTGATGGTGATGAAGATGATGATGATCAGGATGTTGATAAGGAACCTAGAGATGACAATGATAATGATGATGAAGATGTTGATGATGATGAAGCGTTGATGAAGATGATGATGATGATGATGGTGATGATGGAGATGATGATGATGGAGATGTTGATGATGAACCTAGAGATGACAATGATGATGAAGGGTTTTGCTCAGTAAATTTATCAATCTTTTTATTTTCATGATAGTGGCACCATTGTGGAGAGGGCGAAGAGGTAGGGTTACTTTTAGGAAGGTTAGGACATATTGGAGAAAGCATCTAAAGGGTATAGAGGGTTTAGTGATAGGGTTTGGGTGAGGTTCAGGGTTAGATTTATAGAAGGAAATTGAATTAGGTCATTTCTCTAATGTACATTTTATATTAATGGTATGGCTTGGTATAAGGTGGTGTTGTCAAATAGCTATTTCATTATGAAATATTTAACAAGACATGAATTGAATTTAAGATATGTGTGTTGTTAAACATAATGAGCATTGAGCAAGGGGAACCAAGTCTAGCCATATGTGTATTGTTAAATATAACTTTGTTTGGTGAAGCAATAACCAACATAATGAACATAATATAAGATTTTTTTGGGTTGGGGATATACCTCAAGGTACCCAAAGCATGAAAAAAGTTTGGGTGGGCACAAAACCAAGAGAACAAAAAATGTTGAAGAGGACATGTGGGGTGGGAGGTCGGCCTCCAAAAACTCAAGCATTGACATGAGTGAGGTAGGTCTAAAGTAACATCTCTCATACCAAATGAGAGAAGTGGTAGGGAGGTATCTAGGTCTATAAAGCAGCTTCTCTCATTCCAAATGAGGTAGGTCTAAGGTAACTTTTTTTGTTGAGTGGTGTTGCATTTTGAAGTTTCCTTGGTCATTGTGTTCTTGTTGCATTGTTGGTTTTGGCTATTTGTTCCCAATGTTAGGAGTTTTTCTTTTTTTTTCTTTAACTTGTGCGTATACCTCTAGGCATTCATATAAAATTTTCTCAATCTATCACTCCAAGTTCACTCTACCTTCATTAATGAGTTTTTACCTCAAATTTCAATCTTCTTCTATGGTCATGTATGATTTATCTCAAATAATTTATTTATATCCAATGTATTTGACTCTAAGAACCTCTCACGAGTGATTATAAAAAATCATGCCCTAGAGTGTGCAATAGTTAGTTGATTCCTTCTTGCATAATTTCTCATGTAATTTTCCAATTTACTTTCCTACCACTAAATAGTCTCCTTCTCACACAACATATATGCATGTATGCATCCATTATACAATATGTGTTGTAATTACTATTACCGATATGTGTCATTATCCAAGATATATCTACATATTCATACACATAAATGGAAAGTGGGAAAGAGGAGAATGTAACTTTAGAGCCATCAATAATTAGCCTTTTATTAATCCCTAACAAATATTTATTTTTACAATGATAGGATGATACATCTTTATGACCTTTACATAGAGGGGAGGTAACTATAGCTATCCTAGTTGACTAGTTGAATAAAGCTCCTACAATAATTCCAATACAGTATTTTCAACACAAGGGATGGGTCTCTAGACCTCGAGCATGGTGATTAAAAAATGTAAAGGTTATTAGGACTTAAATGAATATCTGCATGCTTATGAGCCATGAACAACTCCTTGAATCACTACACAAGCTCTTTAGACGAGATACATGGCCTTTTTTTTTATATGGATTCCATTTGGAGGTTTTGTGCACTAAGGATGGGTCTTTAGGTGTTGACAATGATAAGGTGAGGAAATATGAGGCCTCAAATCGAATATAAATGTTTTAAGGATATTATCCATCAAGATTCCCTCAATCCCCAGACATGCCCTTTAAAAGAATTTTTTATCTTTGAGTGTGATATGGGTTCCAACATGAGGTTTTGACTACTAAGGATGGATCTTGGCATCTTGACCATGGTTGAGGTGATGACAATGAGGTTCATATGAATCCAATGAATCTTCCATGGATCATGGGGTAAAATGATGTCTTGAACCATTGAGTTGACTATGTTCAATATGTGTCTTAACATCAAAAAATCCAAGATACTTAAATTACAAAGAGTGATTATCAATATTACCAAAACATTGAAGACATTATCAACACTAAGGGTCTATGCCAACTTTTGCAAGTAGTAGTTCAACACATTAACCATGCTTTCATTAAAGGCAAATACTAACACACAAAGAACGATCCATATGTAACTACATTAACAATTCTCTTTTATTGCTCAATCCAATTGCACCTATGAACACCCCTCATGTTTGAACTATTTCAAGTGATATGGTTAACCCTTCCATCCAAGCACACATATGAACTTCTCATATATCTAGGTTAATTTGATATAATATGTGATGCAATGCTTGTTAGAATTGACTATTATAACCATTACAAGGTTAAGTATGGAAGAAGTCATCGTCTCCTTTTTTTTTTTGTAGCCCTAAAGTCACAACACTTTGTAATGTAAATATCACTCCTTAGTTTGCTTGGTTAGGTATGTTGTTGCTGAAAGGAAAAGAGGCAAGACCCATTCAAATACAAGGGACTCATACTGAGGTCACTTGGTGTCTAGAAATAACATCTATATGTATGTGAAAACTTTTCCATAACATTGTTATTGAAGACAAAATCATGTATGCAAAAATGTAATCAAAGACAAAGTCATATAGACAAGTGCATATCCATCTATTAATATGCAAAAATGATCCAATCATGTACACTTTTTGGAAAAATGGAACATCGTTTCCAGTGTCTATATAATGGCAACTCGTGCCCTATATAAA
Source organism: Larix kaempferi (assembly GCA_027924585.1). NCBI lineage: Eukaryota > Viridiplantae > Streptophyta > Pinopsida > Pinales > Pinaceae > Larix > Larix kaempferi. Next base: position 117,846 of record BSBM01000642.1, on the reverse strand, counting down.
ATATGGCCCATGGTGCGCTATTCAAAATATGGCAACTTGTACCGAAAATTTCACATCGTGGCTAGTGTACATAGGAGGGTCTCTCAATCCTCCTTCCCACCCTCGGGGCTCCAAGGTGCATCTCCAAAATTGATCTTCCTCTTCTTCGTGCTAGAGGAAGATGGGTCCTTCAGGCGTCTTGGAGCACATCCCCCTGAGCCCTGAAACAACAACAATAATATGTCAACTTTTCCTGGCAATTATACAAGTATAAAACATAATTTAAAAGTAAAAATAGTTTTCAAATCTTAGATAACTCACCTCATGTGAAACTGTAAGTCGTGAGGGGGTCTCCCTCCTCCGTGCTCCTAGTATCTCAGCAATGCCACTCTGCAACATTTAGAACAATCAGATAAATGATGAAATTAGATGCATATAGTAATTTTTGTTAAAATTGAACGATATTTTCATAAACTGGTCAATCTCATCGTGAACACAACCGGCTGGTCTTCAGGGATGGCGGATGGAGCAGTCGGTTGGACAACTTGCTTCGATGCTAGGGTGGACAGTATAGGGGAGGATGTAGCCACATTGATGGTGGTTGCACCACTGGGGGGCACAGTGGAAGAAGGGGGGTGGAAGAAGGAGCCATGGACTGGGGTGCATGAAGTGGACATGCAGGCCTAGGGTGTTAAACCCTGGCTGGCTGTAGTATGGATCAGGGCACCTTGGAAGGCGAAGCGAGTGTGGTGGGGGCAAGGTCTATGTTGTGGTGGAGGGATGGGTGACTGTGGATGGGTGATGTGTCATGGTCAGATGGGGGAGGGTGGGAACATGGAAAACTGATACAGAGGTGGTGGAAAGGTTGGGATGGGGTGATGGGACACAGGATATGAAACAGAAGGGGGAGCTAGATGGAACTGTGGTGCTGGATACGAGGGGGGGGGGCTCGATGGAAGGGGTGGGGAGGGATGCATGGAATGGGGCATGTATGCCAAGGGATACAACTAGCATATACGTTGGCTGGAAGGCCGGGGAGGGAGGAATAATGGAACTGCCAAGCCGAGGTGATTGCACCTACATACATATTTATAACCTCATATTTTAATATAGAAAAATATAAATATACACAGACAAGTTATCATATTTGAAATTAAATTTATGCTTTAGTACACACAATACTTGTGCACATGTAGATCTGCTGATCCCCAGTGGTGATGCCTGGTCGTTGGAACCTGCGGACACTTGTGCGAACACTACAATTTTTAAACTGAATTTATAAAAACAATATTAAACACAATGCCAATGAGAATGACAACGATAGTACTTAAAAAACATGACTGCAATTAATTTATATTCAAGTTAGATGATAGTGGTTTGATGGGCTTTGGATATTATATAACGTTTTCATTGTATTGGTGCAGTCCATTTGTTCAAGACTTGGTAAAGAACATGGTTGTGGGGATCGTGTCCTTTGACCTACAATGGATTGGGCCCATGATAATTTATCAAAGAAGGTTGACAATTTATGCTTGAAGTGTTTGATGGCCAAAGTTGTCATTGATGACAACACGTTAAGGACAAATGGGGAAGTGATGACATGGAAAAAACTTGACTGGACAAATGGTAAACATGAAAAGCTTTGATGACTTCACAAGTGGCAACCAAGAATGACAAGTGTACAAGACTTGACAAAGTGGAGACATGACAAAGGATTTATAACAAGGACTTGATAATGACATTGATGACAATACATTAATGACAAAGACATGGAAGAGTTAAGAACATGGAGCATACACATTATGGCAAGCACAATGGAGATGGTGACATGGCTTGAGGGATGGAAAATGTGACAAGTATGACAAACATGACAAGCATGGAAGAAGGACATGGAAAGCTAAGGACAAGACAAAGGCAAGTGACAAGAAAGAAAGCTTGATGACTTGTCAAGCATGGTGTTTGATGACATGGAATGTGACAAGGAGGACATGCTTGCTGACAAGAAGGATTGATAACTTGGTGACATGAAGGACGATGAATTGGAAAACATAAGATTAGAGGACAATGACAAGATGATGAGGTAGACAACGAAGATGTGCGGGCATTTGGAAGGCCCCTTGCGGGCATTTCAAAGCACCATTGCAGGCATAATCAAAAGGACCCTACGGGCATTCTTTGAAGCACCCACTGTGGGTATTTGTGGCATATTAAGGGCCTATTGATAAGGGCCTACGGGCATTTACATGAGACCATTGCATGCATAATCCAAGACCAATACAAGCATGTGTTGATGGCCCTTGCAGGCATAAAAGTGGAGCCCACTGCGGGCATTTTTAAGAGTGCATTGTGGGCATCTTAAGGGCATATGTGTGTCTCAAATTTAATATTCTGAAAGGATAGAAAATGACATGGCATGAAATTAAAATTAAATAAGATGACATGGCATAGAAGGTGACATGGCATGGCCATAATTAAATAAATCATATTTGATTTATTTAATCATCTTAACGATAAAACTATAAATAGAAGACAAGTTTCATTTTTAAGGAAGCAATGTGTGAAGATTTTGGGAGATTGAGGAGATCTTGATGAATATGGTTGTCTATTATTGTCATTGATGACAACATTAATGCCAAATTTTAAGCTTGAAGAACACATGGCATAAGGACATGGTAGCAAAGGTTGATTTGGTGGACAAAGTGATGGGCATTGGAGCCATTGGCACACCTATTGAGCCAAGAGTCAAATGACCCATACTGTGGTCATTTGAAGATGATTTGGACAAGGAGAGTAGATAGAAAATATAAATTGGATGACATGGTGACAAATGGCAAAGAATCAATAACACACATGGCATTGGTCAAGCATAGGAAGAGCAAGCAAGCATTGGATGGTAGTTTGAGGATGAAGGACACTGCAGGCATCACCAAAACCCCAGCTGTGGGCTCATCATTGGTCAAGTAAGAATGACATATTTTGGAAATTTCTCTCCCATTTCTATAATCATTAGAGGTCTAGGATTCCTAAAGTGAACATGAACAAATGTTTCTAGTTTTCTTAGGTTTTCATGTTTTATAAGGTTTCATTTTTTTTTGGTTGGATTATATGAATTTATAGCTCTTAAATAATTTAGACAATATGATAAACACAACTGTAAAATACGATGATAATATGGTAATTACTCAGTGCTAATTAATTTGTAATTACCGAACAAAAATTACTCGTAACAGGATCTAATTATTCAAAGGAAAGAAGTTACTTGTGTGTATGGTGCCGCAATCTCCTCTACTGCTACCATGGATCGGTGGAGGTCAAAGGAACCAATGTCCTCCCACCTAGAGGATGGAGACTCGGCCCTGAATAACTATGCATTAAAACAAATAAAGTCAACAATGTGTAATTCAAAGTTAAATATATTAAACAATACAATATCAAATAAAATACAACAAATACTTGAGCATTAAATAAAACAATAGCTAAACTGATCCATGTAGCTCTATGTGGCATGCTACTGTGTGGGACCATGGCAAGAATGACCATAGTGAGAACAACAATGTGTCGTTGTTCCAGTATAACTAGAAGTCCCCGCCTGGGTTCCACCTGTACTCGGCATGTCCTGGCCACCACCCATAGATGGTGCAACTGTGTCTGTCTGATCGATGTCCTCTCGACTCTCTCAAGACATAGCCACAAATGTGGTATGTCTAAGCAAATGATGTGTGGCACGTCTAGCTGAGTCATTGATCTCATCTAGGCCGCTACCAAACCCAAGTGTCTGGGGAGGGGGGTTTGGCTCTCTCCTAGGTGCAAGAGGTCCTCTAAGTGGGTTGTGGCGGGCCTGAGGTCGATCTTGGGAAGAGCCAAGACCAACACCCTGAAACTCAGTGATGTAAAAATAGTTGACATGGTAGCCTAGTTGAAACTTAACCCACAATTTCCGAAGGAAATACTGTGGGACCTCAAAATTGTTGCAAAGGGACCTATAAAACACCATAAACCATCTCTTTCTTCAGTTATCTCTTCATGGCTGGTAAATACACCAGTCCATGCAAACCCGTCTCTTCCTCACATCTGGAGGCTGTCCTGTCGAGGGAACTATGAATTTGTTGTACAACTGGGCTTTGGTGATGTTGAGGTCTTTTATCTGTTCTTTGGGCATCCCAGTGGAGTAGTGTTCCCTCATTCGAGCCCTGTATTGGCTCAGATTTTTGATCCCACTATGTGCAATGTTGATAGAATCAATAATGTTTTGCAATGATGAAGCCAAGGAAACCTGAGAGAGTTCCTTGGTGCTCTTCAATTCATTGCTTAATACCCTTAATTGATTTAAATCTTGGTGCAATTCATCATCGGGGTTTTCATTCGATTCATTGCACGTTCCAATGTTGTCTTCTGAAGGTCGGGTTTCATTGGTTTCATCTGATGGTTTAGGTATGTTTGCCATCTTGTTAGGTGTAGATGGCCTGCAATGAATTTTTTTTGGTTTTTTAATGGATTGCAATTTTTTTTTAAAATTAAAATTGAAATGGAAAACAAAAACAACAACAAATTCATGCTTCAACGGGCACCTACCTGGAGAAAATGTTGGCAAGGTAGTGGAGGTGCGAAATGGTGGCATTGAGGAGGCCTTCGGGTGCTCCAAGACACATTCACGGGGTGCTTGTTTGGCCACCATGCGCTTGCGGGTTTGTTGAAAATGACAAACTCGTGAGCTCTGTTTTTTTTATATAAAAAAATAAGGGCGTGCGCGCGTCATTAATGCGTGCGTGCCATTTTGTGCGTTCGTGTTAATAATGCATGCACGCGCCTTTTGTCCACGTGGGCTCAACCATGTGGACATTCAGCATTGCCGAAGCCGTGACGCGTGTGCACATTTTGAAGTGCATGCGCTTCGCTTTTTTTCCGCTCACACGCTGCTGTTGCGGCCTTTTTGGATACGAGCTTCGTGCGGGTACCCATATTAAATAATTATTATTATTATTATTATTATGGTGTTTTGCACCATAAAGTCTCAATCCATGTTGGATTGGTTTTGGTGTTTTGCACCATAAAATCTCAATCCAACTAGGATTGTTTTTGGTGGTTTGCACCTCACAACATAGAATGCCACATATTCCTTAAACAACAAAATCAATTTTTTGACAAACACCACTTCTGCACCATAAATCTTAGCACGACTTACGTATCCCCACATTATCACCACTTTTGCACCACTATTTGAAAATTGAAGATTTCTCAAGTCCTATAAAAATAGTAAAGCTAATGTGAGGCTAAAATGCTCTTTTTCTTGTAGTAATTGAAAATTTTTAATATTAATTTGAATTTTAAAATAGAGTTTTCAGCATGATGTTCACTATCAAATGGTGTAAATTTCTTTCTTTATTTATTATTTGATGTAATATAGAAATTATCTATTTTTATTATTATATGATTTTATTAAATATATAATATATGACATTGTTGATTTCTTTATTCTTTATTTTTAATTTTCACTATCAAATGGTGTAAATTTCTTTCTTTCTTTATTATTTTAATGTAGTATATAAATTATATATTTTTATTTAAGAGCAAACAAGTTTTATTTTAGAGTCAACATATTTATGATTTTAATGTACTTTTTTTTAAATGTATTTTCTGAATTGAGTTAATGTTGAATATCCTTGATTGAGAGACTCAATTAAGATCTTCTTGAATTCTTAGTGAGGCACTTTAATGAAGAAATTTAATTGGGTTTCTCTCAAATAAATTTTGGATTTTTCATATTTAATTCCAATTTAAATATGTATAATTATTTTGTGGTATGATTGAAAACAAAGTAATTTGTTGCTTTGAAAATTTTTATAACATATTATAAATTTATGGTATAGTTTAAATATTCTACAGTTTGTGTTTTGTGCTAAATTTATTTATCCATTCAAAAATACAATTTAAACATGTAGAAACTTGGATTTTGCTAAAAAAAATTACCCGATTCCAACCAAAAACCATTGTAAAGTTGAAAACTTAAAGTAAATAGACTACTCCTAAATTTATTAGCAATATATCTTTTTATAAATTTAGACAAATAGACACCAATTTATTACATAAAACATCTTATTTGTGGAACAAGAAATCCCCTACAGATAAAAATATAAGTTAAAAAATAAATATTCTCAATAATTAATCTCTACATATACATAAGAATATACATAAGAATAGTATATTTACTTACTAACTTAATACACCTAATTTGTAAAGTTGAAAAAGCTGAGGACTCTCTAATACACTACAGGAGGATAGTATATTAATATCTAGTTAGTCGCTTCGTTGGCAAGGGACTCCTTAAATAGTTTCGGATTATTGCTATTATTTTATTATTGTCCTCTTTATCCTGTTGAGGTTTATCTAAGATCTTGTTTGATTCATCCCGAGTGCTTCTTTGCCACGCTTTTTTTTAAGTCACCATATAAATCTCTGTTTTTGTTTTTTTCTCGTGTACAACATTCAGATTGCAGTCACTAACTGTGTACTGGTGTACTGGTTCCTCTATCACATGGGCAATCTGCCAGAACTCAGAAGTCAAGATTTGTGTAGATATTGTAGAGGGATTGGGTGTTCACTTTTAATACAAGATGGCCTCTCTACAAATAGTGTCTCCCTGAGTTGCAGATCATGGCTCATTCCCCAACAAACGGCGTCTTTCTATCAAATGATGAATCTGAAGATGGTCATGAATCTCAATCTGAGGATGGGCATGAATCTCTCAGTGGTCGCTTTCCGATCGTAACATCAAATCTGGCAGTTCATATTTTGATTCCTGATCTATGTCATTGTATTGTGGTCGCTATAGTATAGGAGTGTGTCTATGTCGAGGTCTCTCAGCCACTGGGAACAAGATCTCTGTCGAGGTTTCAGAGAGAAAAGAGTAGCCTCTTGATAAAGTCTGCACTGTCAGTGCTCCTCCATTCGGATCGTAGCATGTTGGCAGGCGAGATGTCTGAGGGTGTTTGAATTGTTCATCTTCTCATTTAGCTTTTTCTAATGCCCTATTTTTCCGCTTGATTAAGTAATTCATAATGGTTATATTCCGAAAAGATAAAGAACATCTATTAATAACGTTTTTTTGGTTTCAAAATCAACTTCCCTTCTTTATCTAATTTTGGTAGTTTTGTGCATAGTAGCATAATTCTGCCGTATTAGCATTTCAGGTACGGAAATTGGGAACAAATTCGAATTCGCTGAATATTAGGTGTAAGTGTAATACAAATAAGGATTCTTAGTAATGGAAAATTAAAGTTTGAATTTAACCAATTTAAAAAAAGACAAACTTAAAGACTATAAAACATAAATACCATTCAATTTATACTTTCTTATTAAAATAATTATTAATAACTAGTTGCCATCACTCACACTTGCCATATGGCAGGTTGTTGAATTTGTTTTTGTTTTTGTTTTTTAAACATATTTGATTTTATTATATAAATGTCTATGTACATTTATAGTATATTTCGATTAAAAAATATTATATATAAGCAATCTACATCCGTATTTTATTCTGTACTAGATTTTCAGTATTGAATTGTATTAGTACTTGAATTATGCTACTATGGTTTTGTGTGCACTTGCATAGTATGTCCCAAAAACTTTTTAAGAAAAATACATCAAAAACCTTATAAATGCAGGAGGAAGGAAAATCTAATTCATAGGCCACTTCTTCAATCTTACGGAATAATCTTATGAATGCAGGAGGAAGGTAAATCTAATTCATAGGCCACTTCTCCAATCTTACTAATAATCATATAGGATCTGTAAATTTTTGGAGACAATTTTGCATTATTCTTTTGTTTAAGAGTAGATTGATTAGAAAGTTGTAATTCCAAATATAATCAATCTCCCTCTTCAAATTGTCTTTTACTTCTTGTGTTAAAGTGTCATTAAACTCTTGCTAAAATCATGAAAGAGAGAGCATATTAAGGCTTTTGAAATACCAAAGTTCTTAGAGGCATTAAATTGTAACCTCTATGAAACTTCATGATGAATTAGTTGTAAAGCCGATTGAGACACCTGTATAAAGAGTAATTCCTTGTGTTTGTGCATTTACTATAGCCATTTTATTAAAAAATATATAAATTCCTCCGTCGGAGAAAGCTAACTGGTGTAACCAATTGCTTCCCGTAGAGTGAAGGTAATAATATTCTATTATTATAGGCCCCCCACAGAAAGAGTAAGGTAAGCATTTTAACCCCTCCTTGGAAGGTGTTTACCATTGTTCAGCTTCCTTGTACTGTCATTTGTGGATTTAAGGGTCTATAGTGTCCAAGTTTGTTTGTGTGATGTTTAATTTTTGTTGTGGTGTTTAAAAAAGTTGTATGTATTAATGGGTCGTAACTCTAGTTGATACTTAATGGTTGAACTTGTTGTGTCACTGATCCTATTGATGTCAAAGAATTTAGTAGTGACAACTTGAGAATGTGTCAAATTTGATTAAAGGAGGTGAATTTCCTATTTTAAGTTTTGAACAAGGAGAAGGGGGTTGAGGTGTAGCTTACCACCCACTTATTTGGAGCAATCCACAACCTAAGTGAACTTGTAATGTGCTAGTGCTTAAGTGCTAACCACTAGTGTATTTGAAGTAAATTGTTGATAGAAAGAGAGCTAGAAGGTTACTTGTGAGGAAGATTGTTGGAAAGAAGAGGCAACCTTATGAAGGCTAAGAAGACAAATTGGATCCACAAAGAAGAAGTGAGTGCAAAAAAAAACCTTGAAGAGGATGAGAGTAAACTTTAAGGAGGTTGAATTGAAAGTCATATAATTGAGAATATTTGTAGATAGAAAAAGAAAGAGATGGGTTGCAAAACTAGAGTAAAAGGTGAAAAAAGAAACCCTTCTAAAAAATAATTTGTAAGAGATATTTTTGAAGGATTAAGGATATTCCTGAAGCATATAGAATTACATGAAGCAACAATTACCCAAGAATCTAGACGTATGATTAAATTTTAGAATAAGGGAAGTTATAAAGGTCTTTAAAAATTATGATGAAAAGGAAAATGCTACTCATAGAAGATGAAATTAAAATTGTTCCTTAGGAATTGTACAAGAAAAGGAGTATCATAAGATAGGTATCTAGAATGAAGATTATGGTTTATGAATATCTCATAGAAGATGAGGTGAAATTTGATAATTTTGTCTAGATGATCTCGTTGAAGCCTTGGCTTGTAAGCTAAAAGTTGAAGTTGAAAATGAACAACAACTAACACAATGTTTGTCAGTGTTGAGAATCTTAGGAGACAATTTGTGAAAATGAAGATGATGTAGTTGATCAAGCTAGTAGTTTTCTTGATTTTATAAATTGAGAAGATGAATGATCACAAGGGAAAGTAGTAGCATCCCTAACCTATAGTGAATACCTCAAGGAACATAACAATAATGAACAATCTAAGAAAGAAGAGATCATGAAGAGAATTCCCATGGAGGCAATATATCAGTTTGATAATATTAATTTATTTTTTATTGGGAAAGTACAATGAAGGAGGAAGGAAACCCTTATGATGTTGTAGAACTTGAAAGAGAAATTGAGGACAAAGTTGAAAATGAAGAATGTTGCAACCATGTATAAGTTGCACGCAAAGAATAAAGAAACTATGTTAATGCTGCATATGAAAAAAACAACCATGTTGTTGTTGTAGGTGAAGAAGGGAACAACGTTGTCATTGAGCTTGAAAATAAATTTGATCAACTTGATGAAGATCATGAAAATTTGGAGAAAATTCTTGATGCGAAAGTGAAGTTGAAGAACATGATAAAAAAAAAAGTAGATGAAATTGATTTAGACCAATGACACGAGAGGAGGACCTATTTGTGGTTGTAAGTAACGAGGAAGGAAAAAATGAAAGTGTTAACATTTTAAGTGCACATTGCGCATATGATGCAAATAATGAATGTGAGGAGTATGTGCATGAAAAGGAGGTGGAGTGTGGGGATGGACACATTTATTCTAAAGATGAAGTTTTTGCTAAATTCTAGAAGTGGCTAAAGAAGAGGACCAGAAGGAGATCCATATTTTTACTAATAAAGTGTTTTCCTATGAATGTGTAGATATTGAAGAAAATCAATAAGTTGCAAGAGAACAAGTTGAAGAGAATACTAAAAATAGATTTAAAGAAGATGAAAAGAAACTTGGAATTGACATAAGCAAATAAAGAAAATTTAATGAAAATAGAAGAGATAAAATGTCAATGGCTGATGAAGATATAAGTGAAATTAAAAAAACAATTGAAGGAAAATTGAATAAAGATCGTGAAGAAATCCATACTATGCTAAATAAAATATCTAATATTATGTATGTAAGTGCTAAAACAAATTGTAATGTTAGTTTTAAATAACTATCTCCCACCCTCATTGTAAATGCTTGTCAGGGTCAAGTAATTGCACAATAGTCCCATCGACGTCTTAATGTAATGACAAATTAATATGCCTCCAATTTGTGATTTCAAAAGTTGAATGAAGCCTAGTTTGAAAAGCATTTCATCAACCCAAATCATTGTGGCTAGTATCAGCATATTTTGGAGCCTTTGGTTTGTCCCTTTGGTTTGTCATTTTTAGGTAGTCTATTCCAATCCAAAATCTTGTCAACAATCTTAAAATTGCTGTTATATAGAACTTATCTTTTTTATAAAATTAATTTTATTCATCCTAAGCATTGTTTTCATGAAAGCCTATGCCTTCAAAATATAATATATAAAATGACACAAAAACTTACATACTCAACATTAAATATATCTTAAATATATCTTAACCTGACCTTCTATTAATAATTACTAACCATATAATTTTGAACATCTTTATTTAATAGTGAGTCTATATTTAATACTGAGTGATACATATTTTTATACGTATATAATATATAAGATGCACTACTCTCACAAAACAAAATACCCAGCATTAAATACATCACAACGTCAACTACTAATAATTTTGATCGTCTGTGTTTACCACGTATATAATTATAATTATATATAAGGATGCACAACTTTCACAAATCATAACAAAAATGATAAGAACAATGACGAGCCATTTAAATATTAAATAAATGATAAATTTAACTTGAAAATATGGGAAGTCATGATCCATAAAACAATGACCAGCATTTTAAATATCAAATCAAGGGTAAATTTAACATTAAAAATGGGGATAGTCGTGATTTATAATAATTTATTTAAAAACTATAAAAGTTGTTTGTATTGGAAATTATGAGATGTTTGTAATACTTGAACTTAACTAAAAAAATTGCAACATTGATGAAAAATTATTATATTTGATTTTAAAAATATAAACTGTTAGGCATCACGTGAAGATCCAAAGAACTTCCATCTGATATAGTTTTTTTTTTAAACTCAAGAGGTGCTGTGTTCGAGACGTAATAATATTAGTACAATAGTCACATGAAAGGTACCACGCGCATATGTATTACAATATTGATATGCACATTGGCCTTGAGATTTTGTTGTCTAAATTTAGAATATTTAAGAATTGTACTGGCCTTAGGGCCTATGCCTTATAAAGAAAAAACATAGGTAACAAGTTAAAAATGAGCAGATACTTTGGTTCTCTATTTCATCATGTAGATATGAGGTACAGTGTTGGCATCACGGGACAGGTGTGTTTTAAATCAATATCACGGAGTCCATGAGGAGGAGCAGGGCGACCCACGACGTACACGGATGGATTGGCATAAAATAAGTGGTGAGATGTAGATCAATTGGCAACCACAAGTTCTAAAGACTATAAAGCTTATAACTTCATTTATCTAAGATCTTGTTTGATTGATGCCGAGTGTTTCTTTGCCACGCTTTTTTTTAAGTCACCATATATATATCTCTGTTTTTGTTTTTTTCTCGTGTACATCATTCAGATTGCAGCCTAAGATCTGTGTGCGCCTACTAAGTGTGCACTGGCTCCTCTATCACATGGGCAATCTGTAAGGACTCAGAAGTCAAGATTTGTGTAGATATTGTAGAGGGATTGGGTGTTGATTTTAATACAAGAAGGCCTCCCTACAAATAGCGCTTTCGTGAGTTGCAGAACATGGCTCATTCCCCAACGCGCGGCCTCTATCTATCAAATGATGAATATGAAGATGGGCATGAATCTCAGCCAGTGGGATCAAGATATCTGTCGAGGTTTCAGAGAGAAGAGTAGCCTGCAGTGTCAGTGCTCCTCCATTCGGATCGTAGCATGTTGGCACGGGATCGAGAGTGTCCTTGATAATTGTAGTACTGGCTCATTCTCTTATTGCAGATCTGAGTGCCCTCACCGCTTGGCTCTATAGATCCATTGCTTCTTGTTTTGCATCTCTCAGATTGTTGCTCAATTAATGAAGCTATTACACACAGTGCTTTCTTGCAACAACAATTCCTCCTTCAAATTTATATTTATGAAGATAGTGGTTGTCATGTCACAGCTTGGCGTGCCTTGTGGTTGGGAAGTCTCTCATCAGCATAGCAGCACGGAAAGCATGGTTAGATGTTTCTCTAGGGCTTGTGGATAGTGGTCTTTAACATGCAGCGAATCTATAAATGAAAGAATAGGTGCTTGGATGTTTTAGCACAGCCAAACCCTTTCATGGAAGCATAGTCTTGGATTGATATATAATTGCATATGATGGTGGAGTTGGCGCATGTCTTGTGTGTCTTATGTAGGTAAAATGCTATCTAATTAGACATTAAATTATCCACAAGGATCCATAGACTTAGAGGTGCCAACACCATATGTGTAGGGTCAAAGTGATCTTAGCTTAATCTAATGCCGAGAAATACACAAAACAATCAAAACTAGCCCAATCATCTTGGGAGGAAACCCATTATAAGATGACCATATCTACCGAGTAAGGTCATTAAATCCTCCATTTGTGATTGGAACTACTAAAAATAAAATGCAAGGACTTCAAGAGCAAATCAATATCCAAGATTTCGTTACTTTTTTTTTTGTAAGTAAGCATCATTGGAACCTTCTATTAATAGTGTACATAATGGTACAAAAAGTTATAGTAAAAAGAGGCATTAAGCCACAAAAAAACCCCTCTTGAGCTGGGAAAATCCTTACTTACTTAAAACATAAAGAATAAGAGCATTTAAACTTAAATCCACACTATAGCTAATAAACTAGTTTATTCCCCTAGATCCGGGTGTTAGCCATGCTCACATGGGCCAACCTCCACTTGGCAACTGCACGAGTCCGTGCCACACCATAGAAACTACCATCCCTACCTGAAGATCCTCCACCTACTAGCACACTCCCCATGATGGTGGCGAGCATTCAAGATATGAGGACGAGCCCCAAGACTTGGCCTTCGCCCAGCTGCATGCTAACAACATCATGACGATGGACGAAGGTGCTCGAAGCACCTACGACTTTAATTCTGCCACCTTTTCCAAGGATGACATCCTACTGCATTTACTAGCTTTGTGGGAGGGAATTGTGTTGGCTTGGCTTTATAAAGCCAAACGTTGACATACCTACTTGTTTTGTTGTCGTGTTTTCTTCCTTGTTATTCCTCATGGCTCTCCATGCGCTCGTGAAGCTCTCTGGCAAACATACACCATGACAAGAACTAGAGGCACCCCCCATCGTGGTAGCAATAGAAATTTATGGTTCACTAAATGTTCAAAGAATGCTATGGATTGGACGGTAATGAATGGTTACGCAGAGATTATTTCTACTCGGACCCGTAGTCTCATTGATGGTTGGGAAGCTTGCAGGGTTATGATTCTCCTCGCCTCAGGGAAAAATGGAGGAGCTATCAACCACTATTGGATGATTAAAAACATGATGAGTACTTTAGTAGAGGAAATGGAGGCAAGTTGGAAAGCCAACACCAACATTGTTCGGAACACAAAATACAGTCTCACAGAAGCCTCTAAAAACCGAGCGCAATAGATGCTAACATGACTTGGGACATCTTCTCCCTTGGGCACAACAATGAGTTGGAAAACCTGGGAAAAGAAGCAGTGACCAAGGAACCCGCGACTCCGGACGATGGCTCAGCTAAGTTGAATGTTACGGTGAGAAAGGACATGTCTGAGCCACTTGCTACGCTGGCCAACCACGCGGTGCAAGATGGACATGATACACCTAAACCCTCTTCCCCTGTCCTCTCCTCTTCGGGGAAAATTGAAGATTACTATGAAGGTGCTCCCATCCTTGAGGAGGAACGAGAAGCACCGTTTGTAGAGGCACACCCCTAGATGGCCGGCTCGAGCTCCGGGTCATTTTTGCAATGTTCAACTTTTTTGTTTCTATTTCTTTTAGAGTTTGCTACCTACCACTCCGAGACATTATGACATATTTTTTTGGAAAAAACCTAGCCTTTTTTCTGGGCAAGCCTCAACAGGAGGTCTTATTTCTGTATAATGACATTCATTTCAGTATTTTTGAGTGACTGGGATGGTGGCTTCATCACCTGAGGCCTCCCCAATCAGTGCTTGACTGTTCGGATACATATGTAATTTTTTCCATCTTTTTCGGATCTGTTTATTAAGTTTTCATCTGCAATGTACAAAAAAAAAACTAGTTTATTCACTTAAACCAAATTCAAACACAAAATCCACAAGAAATTCCAAAACAGTACCAAATTGTAAATAACTCAAATCTATGGGATTACTAAATCAGACCTCTAACAGCTTTGTTAACTGAAGGTTGCTAATATATAACAAGTTTTGTGTGTGTATTGAAAACAGAGTCCTTCAGTCAATAAAGATGTGGTATTGATTCTTTTGTTAAACAATAAATTATTAGTCCCAAATTTTCTCTTTTCATTCAAATAATTTAAAATTAAGTTCAAGAATGAATCAAGACATATGATTTTAGTGAGAACATTATTAATCATGTAGCCATTTGAATTGAATAATCTCCAAAGAAATTTTCTTCAAGCAAAGATCAACTCATGCCTAAAACCAAGGTATTCAAAACCCTTGATCAAACCAACTGTAAATTTGAAAATGAAAACTGGGTACTAGCGCATAGCCACTTCTTCAAACAAGTTTGAATCAATCTAAACTTCAATCCCGTGAAATGTTAAAACAAATCTCTATTCAAATCAATTCAATTCCAAATCTTCTTTGATAGCCAAATTACCCAAAGAAATCATGCTTAACCAATGTGCAACCTTGAGATTATGCCAATATAATTCCTTGTTAAGTTTGCAATATGTATCTCTTTCAAAGATCAAGATTGTATTTATGTTTCCCTAGATGGGTGTGTTAATATTGAAATGGCCATGGAAAGGAGTGCCACTCTCCCACTTGGCAGCGGATCTCAACCAGCGCCCTTCCCCTGGCAGCATCTTTAAGAGGGTGTCCTGAACCGTAATAGTCGGCATCCCCGCGAGCGGCTTTTTTAAATCCTATGATGCACTCGTAGTTGGAATTAATGTCAGCTCGTTCGTCTACGTACTATCTCCATTACTAGATCCTCCTTTCCATCATGCTCTCTCATGTGAGGCCTAGATGCTCTCTCTCCAAGGCTCTATATATGAGGTATTCTTTGCATGCTCCGACTGTTATCACCTGCTTCTGTTAATCTCTGCCTATTGCAACCCCTGAAAGTTTTTCTCCGACTGTGTTCTCGTGTGAACTCGCTAATAGCTCCTTGACTCATCCGCGTGGTACCTCCAAGTGCGGAGTTGGTGATGGAATCGGTTGGATTTCCACTTCTGCGGAGAAATTAATAAATCCATCAGTGGCTATGATGATAATGTCACTGCTCTTGTTCACATGTTGGTTGTTGAATGTAAGCGAACTACGTCTCTAATATTCTTGCCTCTAGTAACCAAGGGAATCAAATCAATTATTATTGGTTGATGAAGAACATGTTGGGTTCCCTGGTTGAGGAAATGTTGGCTAACTAGAACATGGCCAATGTCTCTATCATGGACACCAGGACTCACGTGGCCCACCTGGATGAAATGCTCGCTACTCTGGAACCCAGCTTGGCTGGAGGTAAATACTCTTTCCTGAGCAATTCTGCTCCTCCCCATGACTCTAGTCTTGAATCTCACATAGATGGCCTGATTGACAAAGTGAACATTCAAGTTGAAGGCATTGCCACTGCAATTGGTGCCCAAGATTTGGGATCCACTCTGCATGAGTCTCTTGGTGTAGCTGCTGCAGAAGTCTCTATTCCTATTCAGGGCTCCACTTCGGGGTCGGTATCTCCTGCCACGGTCGTCTTACAGGGGGGCCCTCCCCCTCGTGCCCCCTTCCCTATAACCTAGACTATTGACTCTATGCAATACAAAAGGATACGAAAGTCTGATGACGATGTTGTTAATCCACGCAAGACAGGGCTTCTGCCTCCCAAACTCTCGGTTCAGTGTAACACCTCTAAAATTCTATCATAAAAAAAAAATTGTATGCAGTATAAATTAACGTTAACTCTATAGCTTTTCTTGCGATTTATTTCACTACTAGAATGATTACTTGTTCTGCCTATTTCTTATTTGTTTACATAATGAATGATAGTTTCATTACTTACTGTCGTTGTGAATGTTAATTGTCGTCTATCTAGTTCATAAAATTTTGGATCATTATATAACTGTTTTCTTGATGTTTAAGAGTTGACTATGTTCTTTTGTTGTTGAAGGGGGTTCTTGTGACACCCGAGGCTTACTTGGATTTTATAAGCTAATGCATGTTGATATAAATGTTTACGTTTTCAGGTAAGGAATTTAACATTTAAGACTGGTTTAGAAAAGTATAACATGACCTACTAAGGTTATGAGATATCCTAGCTATAATTTTTTTGCAAGATAAATATATAAATATTTATCCATGGCTCCACTATAAGGAAGAAGTGCCCTTGGTTAAAGGATTTGATGGTAATTAACCATGTAAATAAAATGTATATGCGCTCAACTATAGGCAAGGGGGTAAAACATTTGAACACAAGTGGGAGTCCACTGGCAATAAATGAGGCCATCTGAAGGTTTGGGGTTTTGGGCTCCACATAGGTGGAAGAAACCCTAACACTCATTCAAAAGGATTGTATTTTCGAAATTTTGGTTCATTTACAAGTTTCGAAGAACCGGGCTCTCGGACTCCATGGCTGTGGAGATCTTCGCACAGACAATGATTCTTATGGTTTGCATAGGTGTTCTTATTGGTTAATGGTGTTCCTTGTGTTGTCGGGAATTTAGCCATGCGTTAAGGTAATAAAAGAAGCTATGTATTAAATTTGAGGCAATTTTATTTCTTTAACCTAATTTTGAGTTGTAATACAATTGTTTTCATGTTGCAAGACCGCATTTATCTCTCTTAGAGTCTCGGGTCTGTGAAAATCCTCACAGCAGATCTAAGAGATGATGTATCTCACAAGAGAATAATTATGATTAAGCAAGAAAATAGAAGAAGAGTGATACATGCAGTATAATGAGCAACAGAATAATATGGTACAGTAGAACTCAGATAGAAGCAATAATACTTCGGTCATACTAAATTATTAATCACAAATGGACATATAAATAATACAATGCATGAGGAATTCGAATGCCTAAGGTGGCAATTCGAATTATCCTTCATGGAGTGATCAAAGGATCACTGGAGTGTCATCGGAGCACAACTAGGTGTCCTCATGATCATCGGAGCGCAACTGGAAGTCTTCATCATCATCAGTGGAGTCATCAATGCTCAAGTAACTATCAACCATCAGTCAAACTAACTCTGGTAGGTGTAACTCAGTGTAACTAAGTGTAACTCAGTGTAACTCAGTGTAACTGAGTGTAACTCAATGTAACTAAGTGTAACTCAATGTAACTAAGAGTAACTGAATGTAACTGAGTGTAACTGAGTGTAACTCAATGTAACTGAGTGTAACTGACTGTAACTGACTGTAACTGAATGTAACTGAGTGTAACTGAGTGTAACTCAATGTAACTGACTGTAACTGACTGTAACTGAGTGTAACTGAACTGGTAGGTGAAGAAGGGCGAGTTGCTCCCTAAAATCAAGGAAGAAGGGCGCACTAAGCAACTGGAGGGCTAAAACTGAATAGTGAGAAGCTCCTGGGGGCTGGCTAACTGAGGGCTAGGTGCTGGACTGATGACTGGGATGCATGCAAACCCTAGAATGCATGCAAACCCTAAAAGGTGCATGCATGACTGAAAATGTAAATGATCAAAATACTGGTGGGACTAGGATGGAGTATAGGAATATCCTAACACCCCCCCTTAATCCATCCTGGGCCCTGGTAACTAAGACCAAAGGTCACCCAATACAATGAATAATAACAATCAATAAACCAAGGAAGTGGGAAAATTTCATGGGAAACATACCCCCTCCTCAAAAAATAGACTGTAAGGCACACATAAAAAATAAAAGCTCCAAACTCAAGTATGTGTGATGCTTGGTCATATGTCTGGAGGTATCTTCTTCTTGGGAAGAAGTGGATCATGCTCAAAAAGCATGTGCTTGTACTTGCTCTTCAGATCGAATGTGATGAGAACAAATCCAACAGTATTAGAATGATCCTTGAACCTGTGATTCGAATCAGCTGAGGTAGGATCAAATTTTTGAATGTGCATATAGTCCTTTGTCTTCTCCTTCGAACCACCATGGGTGAGATTATGCCAAAAAGAACTATTACATGTTTGCTTGAAATCAAAATCAGATTTAAGACTTTCAAAACAGTTTCTTGAGATCTCCTTTGAACCAACAGGGGTGAGATCAAAACTATCATATGATGCATGAGAAATTATCTCAAGCGGGTGGCAATGGCCATATTCTTCAATAACCTTCTGAAAGCATGTGCTAATGATCATATAGTAGTAAATAAGAGATGTTTGCTGAAGAGGAGCGAATGCATTACCTCCAATAGCTGATGTTACCTCTGAAATAATCATGTGATCATGATGCAAACCAACAAACTCTGGTGCAAGACAGGATTTAGGACCTTCTGCAATATCTAGAGTGTGAGTTGGCACAGAAAGAGAAGAAAGTTTGAGCATGAGCGGAGAATCTGCAAGTTCTTTGTCAACAACTTCAATATGAGATGATACTGGTTCATGATCTGAGAGATCATCAAGG
This sequence comes from Larix kaempferi, assembly GCA_027924585.1. Classification (NCBI taxonomy): domain Eukaryota; kingdom Viridiplantae; phylum Streptophyta; class Pinopsida; order Pinales; family Pinaceae; genus Larix; species Larix kaempferi. The sequence continues at coordinate 98,812 of BSBM01000642.1, read as the reverse complement.
GGAGCGAATGCAACATGATCTGAGAGACCATCAGGAGGAGCGAATGCATCATGATCTGAGAGACCATCAAGTGGAGCGAATGCATCAACTTGCTTGCTTTTGAAGGGATTTGGACCAAAAACATCATTCTTTTTGCCGAATCTTTCATCCAGATGAGCCCATAACTCTTTTGGAGTTTCAATATCAATGATGGTCGGGTACAATATGTAATTAGTCATAGCAAGCATCATTCTTCCAATGTGCATGTCACCTTTATTCAACCATTTAATCTTCTTTGTAGAGGATTCGAACTCTCTTTCAAAATAGCAATCAAAGAGATCATGGCTCTTTAAATATGCTATCATTTTCGGTTTCCATTCATCATAGTTGAATAGAGAAAGAGGAGGGATTTCTTCTAAATTCATTGAAGATGTAGAGGACCTGCAAAAACAATATAGAATCACTGCAACTGCTACTGCTGCAAAAATGCAGATTCTGCTACAACTGCTGCACTCGAAATCTTGGTAATAACCTGCAAAAAACTCTCAAGAATGGAGATAAACAATACTCTCAACATGCTCTGATACCATGTGAAAATCCTCACAGCAGATCTAAGAGATGATGTATCTCACAAGAGAATAATTATGATTAAGCAAGAAAATAGAAGAAGAGTGATACATGCAGTATAATGAGCAACAGAATAATATGGTACAGTAGAACTCAGATAGAAGCAATAATACTTCGGTCATACTAAATTATTAATCACAAATGGACATATAAATAATACAATGCATGAGGAATTCGAATGCCTAAGGTGGCAATTCGAATTATCCTTCATGGAGTGATCAAAGGATCACTGGAGTGTCATCGGAGCACAACTAGGTGTCCTCATGATCATCGGAGCGCAACTGGAAGTCTTCATCATCATCAGTGGAGTCATCAATGCTCAAGTAACTGTCAACCATCAGTCAAACTAACTCTGGTAGGTGTAACTCAGTGTAACTAAGTGTAACTCAGTGTAACTCAGTGTAACTGAGTGTAACTGAGTGTAACTCAATGTAACTAAGTGTAACTCAATGTAACTAAGAGTAACTGAATGTAACTGAGTGTAACTGAGTGTAACTCAATGTAACTGAGTGTAACTGACTGTAACTGACTGTAACTGAATGTAACTGAGTGTAACTGAGTGTAACTCAATGTAACTGAGTGTAACTGAGTGTAACTGACTGTAACTGAGTGTAACTGAACTGGTAGGTGAAGAAGGGCGAGTTGCTCCCTAAAATCAAGGAAGAAGGGCGCACTAAGCAACTGGAGGGCTAAAACTGAATAGTGAGAAGCTCCTGGGGGCTGGCTAACTGAGGGCTAGGTGCTGGACTGATGACTGGGATGCATGCAAAATGCATGCAAACCCTAGAATGCATGCAAACCCTAAAAGGTGCATGCATGACTGAAAATGTAAATGATCAAAATACTGGTGGGACTAGGATGGAGTATAGGAATATCCTAACAGGGTCGTGGTAGTCAAGCTTCGAAAAGAAAATGGTGAAGGGCTTCCAGGATTGGGGCGTCCTCGGTAAGCCTCGGGCGTTCCTTGAAACACCCTTGGCAATGATGCCTGTGTTTTTGTGGTTAGCATAAGTATTTGGGAGCCTTCTTGGTGACCCTCTAAAAATATAACTGTAATGTAACCTCTCTCGACTATTGTCCATATGTTGGGATTTCCCCCAATGATATTGTTGTTTGTTCTTATTTATATAAAAATAGAGTTATTGTTTTTTTTGTCTAATCGACATTTTATGTGGAAAGAAACATTTATGATTTGATGTAAATCCATTAATATATCTTCGAGGTTATTATTCGACTCTAAACATTTTTCTTGATGCATTCTAATAATTGTATTTACAATCGTCGTTTATTATGATGAATTTGTACAAGTTTGGGCAAATCCCTCAATGTAATTGTTAATTAATTTTACTTGTTTCCAATGTGACATTAATGGCTCTGTGAAATGATATTAGACTCATTATTTTGTAACCAAAGGGATTCGACCTTGTTTCAATACTCTAGACGTGATTTGCAATTGTGTTGTGATGATGGTTAGAGCGTTTATGCCCGTAGTGTCTACGATGACTCTGTTTGTAAATTTTATAAACCTTTGGTTTGATTTCGTAGAAATTAATCCCTTCAGCTATATGAATGCTTTGATTGTTTTATTTGTTATAGGGTCAGATGATATATAGGCCATAATCGATATTAAGCCTATTCCAGACTTTTATCTGTAATTAAATGTTTGGAGAGTAAACCCTTGTATTTTATATGCCCGTAGATGGCATCATGCCTGCCATTTGCATTATGCCCACAACTGAAAATGTAAAGTGTGCCCCCAATTGTAGTTAAAGTACCGCCGATGTAATCAAATAAAAAAATATCTCTCTGTGGGTTTTTGAACCCTAATATGTATTAAGACTTGTCTCAAAACCCTTGAATGCTAAATGTGGCTTATTATGATTTCGTTGTTTTAATTGAACAAATTCTAAATTTTTTATCCTGAGAAATTATTTAAAAGATGATGACTCTGTTATCCTATCATTGGTTTGTAAGGGTAGTAATGTTTTAAATGAAACTGGGCAATGCCCTAGCTGTGGGATTTATGTAAGGTGTGTTCGAAACAATGTTCATAAAGAAATACTCTCGGTATTTGTCTAAAATCCTTTTGTTGGATGAGTAAAAGTGTAATGATCCTTGATAGGAATTGTTACTATCTGGAGTGCATAAATCTGACATTTGTTTGGTTATGTATTTTATATGTATTATACTTTGTACTTAGATGATGTTCATTCCGTGTCTAGGGTTTTTAAATGTGAACTGTTTATTATTTATAGTATAGGGTTTATATATCTATTTTTAATGTATTGTTAAGAATAGCATTCTACTTACAAACTGAGATCATTTCTAATCTACTTGATAATTATTGATTTACACATATTCAAACAACTCTCTATACTAGAGTACATCACTTATGTGAAAGGAAAAATACAGAGAAGAATCATATTTTATTTATCTATATACAAAATCCAACCATACAGACTTTTATACATAATATAATTACCAGTTCTATATTTGAATGAGTTTAAAAGCTAATAGACATCTAAGGAGCATTAGAAAATTGATAACTAAGGGATAAAAGCTTTCAAAAATATACATAATGATTTAGCAATAATTAAATCAGAACAATGTAGAACCTGTTTAACTGTTGAGGTGGACATACATCCAAAGAAAACCATTCCTCCTAACCGTCTCCTAGAAGTAGCCAAGATTACTTGCTTCAAGACCTTAAGCCTCTTCACTAAAGCACCAGGACAAAGATACTGTGTAGAAGCATGTACTATTCTCTCTGTAACTCAACAGTCAAAACTTGCAGTCCATACACTAGCAAACTCACTTTAGCTTTTCCCTCATCGAATTCCTCTTGTGTGCTTAACTTTTTTTTATGTAGCAAATCCACAAGGCATAAACTAGTGAGTCGCCTGCTCATTTGATCGATAAGTTCTTTCCTAGGTATTTGGGTCATATTTTGAATTAAACGAGCCACCTGCTCAGTTCCTCTTTTCTTGGGAACATGACCACAAATTAGGGAAATTTCCTCCTGCATTAGCTAGAAAGTGAATGGTGTTTTTGTCATTTGTCATTTTTCCTTCTACACCAGTTCATTCCTCCTAGTGGGTTAGTGAACACTCTTCAACAGTCCTCTTTAGATATGTGTCTCCTCTTTTATTTATTAAATAATAAAATATTTAATTACAGTAATCTTTAACCATATTTAGTCAACAACATTAAACTTTACAATAATTTAAAGATAATGGTTTTCCACAACATAAAATGTTTTTAGTTCTAGGTGGGTTACAAACACCCCCTCTTAAGTTCAACATTGTCCTCGATGTTGCTTAAGTATCATCTGAGTCTTCGTGGAACAAAATTGGATATGTTTCCTGCATATGACTCTCCAATTCCCAGGTTGCTTCATTTGGACTTAGGTGCTTCCATTGCACCTTTACCTGCCCAATGGTCCAATTCTGGAGTAAAATTTCTCTCCTGTCGATGATACAATCCGGTTCCACATGAAAATATCCTTCTGGTTCTAGTTGGATAACATTCCAATCGATTACATGACTAGCATCATGCACATATTTTTTTAATATAGAATTATGAAAGACGTTATGTACTTTTATATTAGGTGGCAAAGATAACTAATAATCCATTGGTCCAACTCTTAACAATATATCAAATGGTCCACAATACCTGGGTGCTAATTTAGCACAACTCCCCAGCTTAAAAGAGCTTTTCTAGGTTTTACCTTGACAAAGACATGCTCACCTACCTGGAATTCTTTCTGAGTTCTTTTAAGGTATGCATGACTCTTCTGTCTGTCTTGTGCAATTTTCAGATTGCTTTGTACCTATTTCACCATTAGTTCCATTTCTTTTAACAACTCAGGTCCTAACATCAATCTTTAAACTGGATTACTCCATGAAATGGGAGTATTACACTTATGACCATACAATATTTCAAAAGGACTAAGTTTAGCTGAAGCTTGATAATGATTGTTATAAGCAAACTCAACTAAATGCAAATATTTTTCCCACTTGTTTGGTTGATCCCTAACATACATTCTGATCATATCCTCTAAAAATTGATTTGCTCTTTAGTTTGTCCATCTATTTGCGGATGATAAGCTATACTAAAATTTAATTTAGTATCCAAACTTTTAAACAATGATTTCCAGAAATTACCAGTAAACTTAGAATCACTATCAGAAATTATTACCTTATGAATTCCATGCAAACGAAAAACTATTTTCATAAGCACATCAGCAATATTAGCATCCTTATAAGTAAGTTTAACAGGTATAAAGTGAGATACCTTGCTAAGTTTATCTACTACTACCATCACATAATCCTTTTTCTTTTGATTTTTAGGCAATCCTGTTATAAAATCAATGCTGATAATTTCCCATTTCCAATCTAGGAATTGGTAATGGCTGCAATAGACCTGCTGGGTGTTTATGGTGAGCCTTAACTTGTTGGAATTCAATACACCTAGCTATGTATTCATCCACTTAATTCTTCATGTTTGGCCGAAAATAATATTTTATAAGCATTGTTATCATCTTTTGGTAACCAGGATGTCCTGAATAAGGACTCTTATGCACTTCATTTAAAATTAGCAGTTTAATTTATGGTACATTAGGTACATATAATCTGTTTTTATACAACAATATACTCTTTTAATTCAAAATGAAATATGTTTTTATATTTTTGGATTCATTTTCTACAACTTTTTCTCTTAAATTCTGATAATTTTTATCCATTCTTACTCCATCTTCAAATTTATCTTCCAAATCTGTTTTGTAGCTACTAACAGTGGCTATAAAATTCAGTCTTACATTTTTGCTTAAAGCATCAGCCAATTTGGTCTCCTTCCCTTTTATACGTTTGATTTCAAATTCATATTCGTTAAGGAAAGTTAACCATCATGCTTGCCTGGCGTTTAGATTTTGTTGATCAAGGAAATATTTTAAACTTATGTTGTTGGTCATTAATAGAAATTTTCTACCTATTAGATGATGGCGACACATTTTCAAGGCATGAATTACAGCAACCAACTCTAAATCATAGGTAGCATAATTCTTTTCATGTATTTTTTACTTTTTTGATTCGTACACTATTACATGACCTTCTTGAGTTAAAACTCCACCTAAGCCTTCATTGCATGCATCAGTGCATACAATCAAGTCTTTGTTTGGATCTGCTATTTTTAAGATTGGTGCCTTAGTTAATAATTCTTTTAACTTTTTAAATCTTTCTTCACATTTTAAATCCCATACAAATTTCTTTCCCTTTTTCTGTAAGGATGTTATAGGATTTGCATTTCTCGAAATTCCTTCTATGAATTTTCAGTAATAACCTGTAATTCCCATGAATGATCATACATCTGTTACATCTTTACGAATAGACAATTCATTTATTGCTCTTACTTTATCAGGGTCAACTGATATTCCTTCTTTGGATATCACATGACCTAAATACTGTATCTTATCTTTAAAGAATTCACCCTTGCTAAATTTAGCGTATAATTTTATGTTCTCTTAGTACTTGTAAAATTATTTGCAAATGTTCATCATGTTCTTCCTTTTTTTTTGAATAAATCAGTATGTCATCAATGAAAACAATTACGAATTTATCCAAATATTTATTTAAAACATTATTCATTAAACACATAAAAATTGTTGGAGCATTAGTTAGTCCAAAAGGCATAAACACAAATTCATAATGCCCGTAATGGGTTCTAAATGCAGTTTTAAATATGTCTTCGTCTTTAATTATGACTTGATGATATCTAGATCTCAAGTCTATCTTTGAGAATATCGTTTCCCCACATAGTTGATCAAACAGATCATCTATGCGGGGTAATGGATATCTATTTTTAATTGTCATCTTGTTTAACTAACGATAATCTATACACACGCGTAAGGTACCATCTTTCTTTTTAAAAAATATGACAGGTGATCCCCAAGGAGACACACTTGGTCTTATATATTTTTTATCTATTAACTCCTTCAATTGTAGTTTTAATTCATTAGATTATAGTATATTCATCCGGTAAGGATCTTTTGAGTTTGGTACAGCTCTAGGTACCAACTCAATAGTAAAATCCAATTATCTTTTTGGAGGTAATCCTGGAATCTCTTCCGAGAATACAACTGAAAATTTCTTTAAGATTGGTATGTCTTCAAATTTTAATTTATCTTCTTTATTCAAGTGTTCATCATTTATCACATGTACAACAAAAACTTTACAACCTTTACGTACATCCTTTTTCATTTGTAATGCTAAAATCCGTCTAACAAAAACTTTCCTAGGAATAACTTTTACTATGACAGTTTCTCCTTTTTCATTTAAGCATCTAAATGTTTTCTCAAAACAATTTAAAACTACTCTGTGCTTTTTGAGCCAATCCATACCTATTAAAACATCATACGATCCTATAGGTAACACATTCAGTTTTACTTGGGTCTTGAATTGACTCATAAATAGTTCACAATTTTTAACATAATTACCTACCTTTCTCTTGGTTCCTTTAGCTAACTGAACCAACAAAGATTTTTCAAACTTTTCCAAATGCAGTTTACAACTTTCTACTATAGTAGGTGACACATAGCTTAAACTAGCAACTGGGTCAATTAAAATAGAGGTTGGTTTGTTATTGATTATACCTTCTATTTTGACCATTGATGTATGGTGATAATCCTGTTGATTCTCCAAGGATGCATTAATTCTAGGCATCTCATTCGCTAAGTCACCAACTTTTGCCTCTTCCTATACTGTATGCACGTTGCTGAAGTTTCTTTTCCTATCAGGACAATCTTTTGCATAATGTGGTCCCTGACAATCCCAGCATTTTACCGGTTCTCTTTGTTCATTATTTTTAACATAATTGTTAGGTATGTCTCTATTCTTTGCTGCTATAAAATTCGGATGTGTATTACCTTTAAAGTTTGTTCCTTGCTAATTTCTATTAGGGAAATTTCGAGTATTACTTCCAACATTTCTGCTAAATTTAAAACATTTTCTTCTTTGTTCAAAATTATTTGGTCTTTTGACCTTCCAGCTAGGTACACTTTCTCTTTTATTTTTACCTTTGTTCATAACATAAGTTAGCCTTCCTTATCCCCTACTCAAGGGTTTTTGGATTGTCATATTCAATTATGTCCTTGAAACTAAGAGGTAAACAACTTAAAAACCTATGTATCTTAGGCTTCTCGTTAATGATATAAGGTACATATCGTAATAAACTTAAAAATTTACTACTTAGTTCCTTCATGGACATTGAACCTAGCTTAAGATCGTAAAATACCTTAGCCTTTTTTTTGTAATACTGTTCATACGAAAATTTCCTTCCAAAGTATCTCTTAAAAGTTCTCCAAGTTACATACTTTTCTTTAAAGTTTTTCACCCTTTTTATATCCCACCCCCATATATCAGCCTTCCCAGTTAAATTATAAATATCCATTTTAGCTTTCATCTTGTCTGAGTAGTTATATATTTGAAAATACTTTTTCATCCCAGACATCCATGCTTCGACTTCCTCTCCTTTCTCTACCTCACCATTAAACATTGGTGGTTTTATCTTTTTTAACTCTCCTGAAATTTCTTCGTAAGGTTTATATTTTCTCTTTTTAGGGCTGCAGTCATTGTCACTGCTTTCACTGGAATACTTATATTTCTTTCTGTGTGTTTTAACATTAATTTTAGTGGAGGAATTACTTTCATTATTAGAAAACTTTAACCTTTTACCCTTACGTTTGTAAGATACCATTCCAAATTCAGTTTTTGTTTCTCTTCTTTTATCCTTTCCTTCGTTATGTAATTTATCTAGCAAAACATGGTTTAACTCTCCCTGTTCTCTTACGATTCTTTCATTATCTTCCTTTACATTTTGGAGTTCATCTTTTAAACTTTTAACAGTTTGAAGTAGTTCGGATGAGTGATCATTTAGTTCTACGTATAAATTATCTTCATTAACATTTTCCTATTCGTGATTATTATGATGTGATCCATCCTCGGCAGATGCCTCTACTCCTTCCATTACCTACAAAATAGATATTGAAATTTATGTACAGAAGCAAATTTAAAACAAAGTCAGTAATTTATTTTTCTCTTTTGTATGGAGTTCGCGCGATGAGCCAATTTCTCAGGCCTAGTGTATGAACCTATGCTCTGATACCACATGTAAAAACTCTAAAATTCCATCATAATTTTTTTTTTGTACGCAGTATAAATTAACATTAACTCTATAGCTTTGCTTGCGATTTATTTCACTACTAGAATGATTACTTGTTCTTCTTATTTCTTATTTGTTTATGTAATGAATGATAGTTTCATTAATTACTATGTTGTTGTCAATGTTAATTGTCGTCTATTTAGTTCATACAATTCTGGATCATTGTATAACTATTTTCTTCATGTTTAAGAGATGACTATGTTCTTCTATTGTTGAAGGGGGTTATTGTGACACCCGAGGCTTACTTAGCTTCTATAAGCTAATGCATGTTGATATAAATGTTCAGGTTTTTCAGGTAAGGAATTTAACATTCAAGACTAGTTCAGAAAAGTATAACATGACCTACTAAGGTTATGAGATATCCTAGCTATAATTTTTGTGCAAGATAAATATATAAATATTTATCCATGGCTCCACTATAGGGAAGGAGCGCCCTTGGTTAAAGATTTTGATGGTAATTAACCATGTAAATAAAATGTATATGCACACAACTATAGGCAAGGGGGTAAAACATTTGAATACAAGTGGGAGCCAACTAGAAATAAATGAGGGCATGTGAAGGTTTGGGGTGTTGGGCTCCACGTAGGTGGAAAAAACCCTAAACCTCATTCGAAAGGATTGTATTGGGGAAATTTTGGTTCATTTACAAGTTTCGAAGAACTGAGCTCTTGGCCTCCATGGCTATGGAGATATTCGCACAAAGAGTGATTCTTATGGCTTGCATAGATGTTCTTGTTGTTTAATGGCATTTGGCATGCTGTTGGGGATTTAGCCATGCATTAAGGTAATAAAAGAAGCTCCGTGTATTAAATTTGAAGCAATTTTAATTCTTTAACCTAATGCCGAGTTGTAATACAATTGTTTTCATGATGCAAGACCGAGTTTCTTCCTCTTGGAGTCTCGGGTCGTGGTAGTCAAGTTTCAAAAAGAAAATGGTGAAGGGCTTCTAGGATTGGGGTGTCCTCGGTAAGCCTCAGGCCTTCCTGGAAACACCCTTGGAAACGATGCTTGTGTTTTTGTGGTTAGCATAAGTATTTGGGAGCCTTCTTAGCGAATCTATAACGATATAACTGTAATGTAAACTCTCTCGACTACTGTCCATACGTCGGGGTTTCTCCCAATGGTATTTTTGTTTGTTCTTATTTATATAAAATAGAGTTATTGTTTTTTTGTCTATTAAACATTTTATGTAGAAAGAAACATTTATGACTTGATGTAAATCCAATGATATATCTTTGAGGTTATTATGCAACTGTAAAAATTTTTCTTGATGCAATATGATAATTGTATTATACTTTGTACTCAAATGATGTTCATTCGGTTTCCAGGGTTTTTAAATGTGAACTGTTTGTTATATATAGTATAGCATTTATATATCTATTTTTAATGTATTGTTAAGAACATCGTTCTACTTACAAATTGAGATAATTTCTAATCTACTTGATAATTATTGATTTACACCTATTCAAACAACTCTCTGTACTATAGTACATTACTTATGTGAAAGGAAAAATGCAGAGAAGAATCATATTTTATTATTCTATATACAAAATCATACCATACAGACTTTTATACAAAATATAATTACCAGTTCTGTATTCGAATGAGTTTAACAACTAATTGACATCTAAAGAGCATTAGAAAACTGATAACCAGAGGATAAAAGCTTTCATCAATATACATAATCCTTTAGCAATAATTAAACCAGAACAATGCAGAACCTGTTTAACTGTTGAGGTGGATAGACATCCAAAGAAACCGTTCCCCCCTACTGTCTCCTAGAAGCAGCCAGAATTACTTGCTTCAGGACCTCCGAGCCTGTTCACTAAGCTACCACGATGGAGATACTGTGTAGAAGCATGGACTATTCTCTCTACAACTCAGCAGTCAAAACTTGCAGTCCATACACTAGCAAACTATCTTAGGCTTTCCCCTCATCGAATTCCTCTTGTGTGCTTAACTTTTCAGTATGCAGCAAATCTATAAGGCATAAACTCGTGAGCTTCCTTCTGATTCGATGGATATATGCTTGCCTAGGTCTTTGGGTCAGTTTTTGAATTAAATGAGCCACCTTCTTAGTTCCTCTTTTCTTGGGAACATGACCACAAATTAGGGAAATTTCCTCCTGCATTAGCTAGAAAGTGAAAGTTGTTGCTTCCATTTGTCATTTTCCCTTCTATACCAGTTCATTCCTCCTAGTGGGTCAGTGAACACTCTTCAACAGTCTTTTTTAGATAGGTGTCTCCTCTTTTATTAAATAATAAAATATTCAATTACAGTCATCTTTGACCATATTTGGTCAACAACATTAAACTTTACAATAATTTAAAGATAATGTTTTTCCACAACATAAAATGTTTTTAGTTCTAGGTGGGTTACATTCAAAGCTGGGATGAGGATTTTTTCGGTAGTTTCCCCATAATTGAAGACAAGCCCAGTCCTGAGAATGCAAATGTTAGCACCTAGAGCTGCTCTGAGAGAGCCGAAATCCTCTTTTTGTTGTTAGCGTATGAGGTTTCCTTGTTTTGGTTTAATGGTTTACTGTTATGCTCTGGTTTGTTTATCTGAACTGGGTCAGTCCTATGTTTTCAATGGTCATTTTTAGTAATGTCAATGAATCTCATCCCATAGGTGGGTAGGTCTACAGTGGGATTTTTTTGAACTTTATGCTTTACGAAAAGCTTCTGAATGCTCTCATATCTACAGAATCTCCTCTGCATGCAAATTTTTTTTGTACTATAATATATTTTCTCTATGCAATTTACAAAAAAAATAAAATGTCATCATCTTCAATATAGATATGGGTAAAATACAATCTCTGAAATTATACTTAAATTTTTTCAAGATCAAATAAAACTATGAAATTCATCACATCAACAAATAAAATGAGAAATTTAATTGAATGATTTGTGAGAGAAATTGATTGATTATGTTTACTCTTGTGATCATAAACGTTTGATGTTCATTTCTAATGACTAAACATGTGTTGACAATTCTAAAAAAAAAATAGGAACCAAATGTGCTCAACCTAAACAAAGAATCAATGTTATAGCTGGAAATAATCTTTGGCTTTAGTTCAAAAAGGACAGAGCAAATACATGGAACAAAAAGATGCAAAACATAATTAGGATGGCAATGACTTATCCATGAGAGAAATAAAAAATGAATTATAGGGAAATAAACAAGTTTATACAGATACGAAGAATCAATCTTTGAGTGTTTATCATTCTAAATTCATAAAATGGAAATCAGATCTATAATTAAACATAAAAATTAAAGGAACAAATGAAATCTACAATCATCCATTTTCTAATATAGTAAACAAATGAAATCATAGAAATGCTTACCCACACTAAGGGGCCCTTCCCAGGTGTCCATCATTGCTAGAATGAGTTCAGATCAAAGCTCAAACTAGGAAGATTCACCACGATTCAACAAAACTCATCTCTTCATTCCATAAGAAAATCAGTTACAAATGATGATTGATAGCTACCCTTCTCAGCCCTATAAGGCTCTATTTCTACATGAAAATCCATGGAGAAATGGATAATATCAATCCACCAAACTCTCAAATTCATTCCACATACTCAGAAAACGTAGATTTGGAAACAATTGGCAAACTGCCCCTCCCATATCTCTCTGGCAGTTGTGAATTTTGCAAAATGATTTCTACATTTTGTAGCTTTCTTGGTTATGTCAAAACCCATTAGACCGTTTGGCGAGATCTGCTCCCACATGTACACAAATCGAAGCGTAATATGAAAGTTCAGAAATATTCACTCCGACAAATCTGCATTTGACATTTTTAGAGATCTTCAATTGTCTTGGAATCCGTGCATCCAAATCCAAATCTGTTTCTATGGGAGGTATATGAAATTATTATCTAAACATTCATTTCTCCAAATTGATTGAGGAGAACCAAAACTATGAAAATAAATGATATTCCTTGTAAGTGCTGAAACGAGTGCCAAAATGAGTGTTGTATCAAGTGCTGGAAAAACATGAAGTGATTTCTGAAACACAACATTTCACCACTAGTAACAAGATTATTGAAAATCAATTCTAACTATTAAAATAATAAAATTAACTAAAATATATAGTGTTTTATTTCTCCCAAACAATAATTCCTTGAAAAACTTTAATGATCCCACCTTAGAACAAAATGAGTACCATCCGATAGAAAAGCCAAATTTTGTAATCAAATTTTCCATATATTTGACTTTACAATGATATGGGAGATGGAAAATTCGGAAGCCATCATCTCCCCCAAACCCAAGATATGGCATGTCCTCGAGCAATCAATAAATCGAATTTTGACATTTGTTCATTTTGACTCCCAAGTATTGTTAACAATAGTTTTTCGAGAAAGTAGGCCAACATGAGTTAAGAAAAACTAGAACTTATGAGAAAAAGAAGTATTAATTGCATGGTATGATATGATCAAAGTAACATCATACTGATTATGATTCCCTAATCCATACAATTCAATCATTTAGTAATATTTTATGCTCACAAAGGCCATATGAGTTATAGTAGGGGATTTTCCTCGTGTCCCTAGATAGAAAACTTGAGGTTATAGATGGTTTGTAATTTATGTAAAGCCCATAGGAAACTAGTCATCCCTGTCTCATTTTTCAAAGACTTACTGTCACCCAAGTAATATGGGTAAATTTCACACTTGAGTTCATTAAAATTCTACAATTATGGGTTCCACTTCTAGGATAATGACATCCTAGATATAATATGAATTAGATTACAGGGTCTGAAGTTCAACTTATGACCATTCTCAAATGAAAAATAAATGAAAGATTGACTTAACTATGTAAATATGTACTCATGTATGTATTTGATTGAACTATTTGCAAAACAATGTAATTATGATGGACTCTTTTACCCGTCATAACCCCGCTTCCAGCGAGCCTGTTCAGCACCCCGACGGGTTTACCTTGGTTCGATAAAAGCATGGCCCCACTGCTAGCGAGCCTGTTCAGTACCTTGACGGGTTTTCTTGTATTTACCGAACTTCCATATTTATGTTTTTACTTGGCATGTACCCACTGCCAACATGCTTGTTCAATACCTCGACGATTTTTCCTCATAACTATATAATTATTTCAAAATATATTAAAATATGTGGAAGTCGGTTGGTACTAGAGTATATTAGGTCTACTAAGCACATACTTCAACATTTAAATTTAACCCATGATTAACATTATTTATAACAACCTAAAATTATATGGACTCATGCCAAGAGAGAATGACCTAAATTTTCCCTCTAGTCCCTAAGTCTATCCTCTTCATATAAAATTTTGGTAGCGTTCCCTCACAAGTAGAAGTTTCATTCACTCTCTTGCTACTATTTAATAAGGATGCTTGAGTAACAAGATCTAATATGAAACTAGGATACATAAGTTACCTATAGGTATTAAATAGACCTTAACATTTATGGTAAATCCCCCATAGTGTTTTAAAGATTGGTCTTAAGCAACTGTTATAATCAATAGTAAAAAATATGGATGTATGAAAATAAATAAGGATCTTGAACTGTTTTGGTGTAGTTATTAACATTATCTTCTTCTTAGTTCTTTTATTGAAAAAAAAGAGATCAAAGTTGCATTAATTTCTAAACTAAACATGCAACTATTTATTTATATACAAATTTTCATATTCTACCTAAGAAGACATTTTTATTCAAGTATATGAACTTTTCCAATGTAACCATGTGCGAAGCAAGATGAAAAACATACCTATATCCACATATGAAAAGGTTACAACAATGATTACCTAGATATGGAAAATGAATTGACTTACTTGTTTCTGCATCAGAAGGTGTTGAAGGAAGGAATGGTATTTTGTGTTGGTTACCTCTTGGAACCAACTTTCGATGTAATCCTGATACTCACCTTCCTTCCTCATGCTACGTAGGTTCTTTTCTTATGAATTTTCAATTGCTTGAGTGTATGAAGGATCCATTGATATATATGTGGATAACTCTTCAGCTTCATGTCGCTCTCCATTGAATTTACTCTCCAAGTTTCTGGTTTCCTTGGAAGATCAACAAGGAAAGTATTTTTGTAGTTCATGGCAGTGTGGTTCTTCTATTATTTCTGGGGAGGTAGATAATGTAATGTCCCCACCTGCTGACCACTGCTAGGCAAGGAACATACTACCAATCGATGGGGCTCTTTAATCAAAATTCTGCCCACTCATTTCATTAAAAGAAATAAGATATGAATGTGCAGATGCAACAAAAGAAAATTATGCACAGCGGAAACAACAACATTCACACACTCTTCATATGCATTCACATATCAATAATCAGTCATTAATTAAACATTGCAGGAGTAATTACATAGGCTGAAACACTTATCTCCATTGCAATTGCCCCAAGCAACTAGCTATGTCGCTGCAACGTTCCACCCAGCCATAGGCTCTTCGACAGCTTATACTGAGTCCATCCGAAGGCCACCCCCGAGCTGGGCATGATCCTCACAAGGAAAAAGGGGACATTCACGCTCCCACACAGTCCATTAACCAATTCGTTTTAGCCAAGCCAGTCCAACTGGGTTTATCAAGCTACAATTGAACCCTGGAGGCTTACACTCAAACTCAAGCCATGGATACCCATACCCAACACACTTTTCATTCACACAGTAAACACAAACAGGGGCAGGGATACTCATTTTAAACAATGGGAATTACAAATAAAATGGCCATGGGTTTTCCCAGAAACGTTCCCAACAAAAACGGATTGTGGGATGAGGCAAACAACCCCCAGGAGGAAATACGATTTCCTTCCCCAATATCTTCGCCTTCAGCAGCCCAAAACGGCCTCTATTGGACCCCCATTCGTTTTCCCCTCTTCCCCACTGGTATAGCACACAGAAATACGCCCTTCTCTGTTGGGGAAATGAAGAAAACGTTTTTCCACATACCTGGAAAACGCCCCGGTAGTTCTGAACTCGTGAGGGAGGAAGATTGGTCATGGATTATGGCTTAGGGAGCAATTTCGTGGCTCTCTTCTTGCCCCAAAAAGACCCACACGTTTTTCCATGAAGGGTGGCTTGCCCATACCCGATTTTGGACAGCCATACCTTCCCATTCCCAAGGCAATAACTTCCCCAACCAACTCTTGGGAGAAATCAATGGCTGGGTACAAAAGTCAACATGGGTAGTTGAGGGTTTGATGGGTTCCCTCATTGACACTTGGCTTGACTCTATTGGCTCAAGGGTTTGAATGTTTTCCCTCCCAATTCCTTGTGAAATCATGCCCCCATCTCTTTGTTGCATTGCATAGCTAGTTGTGGGTATTTTTATTAAAATGCATATTACATGATATTTGAATTTCCAATGTGCATTGCTAGCACGCAACCCGTATGCATCACTAAATCGATGGCGGAGCCTTGGATTTGAGCTCCTCACCATGATTTCATAACAATATTACATCATTTATAATGTAAATGCCATGGGGCCAAACTGGGGACATTACAGATAATTTTTTCATTAATGTCAATATGTGTTCTCCTTGAGAAGAAGAAATTGAGATCCCAACTACTGCTAGGATTTGAGAGAGTTTACTCATACTGATTGTCACCTATGAATCAATTTTGTCGGTTTATAGATCCTACTTCACACATGGATTAGTGTCCAATGTTCTTACAACACCCAATAAGATAATAAATGAAATTAAAGAATCGTATGAAAATGAAATTAATGAATCGTATGAAAATAAAATGAAATTAATTGTAGAATAAAGCACACTTCTTAAAGCAAACTTGAAATCCTCCTGCTACTTTAGACCTTACTGTCACCAAGTTACATGTTCACAAAAGTTAGCTCTTCCAAAATTAGAGAAAAAATGCAAGAAGGAAAGCACACTTGTAGAAAATTAAAATGCAGGAAAGTAAACAAACTTCAAACTTGCATAAAGAAAAGCACACTTGCATGAAAAGAAACAGCAAGGCTTTGGGGAAACCCAGTAAAGTGGATGCGTCAGGCTATTACAAAACAAAAGATCTGTAGTGAGTTCGTCTTTGCATATTACCGTTTCCCCCTCCCCCTTGATGTGTAATGTACAGGAATCCTATCTACCTACCCTTTAACCCCTTCAGCACCTCCCCAACAACGACGCCAAAAATGTCGGTAAAATATATGACTCTCTAATTCGACATTAAATTATCGGTCGAGATCCATAGAATTAGAGGTTCCAACACCATATGTGCAGGTTCAAAGTGACCTTATCCTAATCTAATGCCGGAAAATACACAAAACAATCGAAACTAGCCCAATCATCTTGGGAGAAACCCCATCATAAGGTGACCATATCTACCGAGTTAGGTCATTAATTCCTGTGTTGGTGATTGGAACTACTAAAAATAAAATATAGGGACTTCAAGAGAAAATAAATATCCAAGATTTCCTTACTTACTTAAAACATAAAGGAATAAGAGCAATTAAACTTAAATCCATACTATAACTAATAAACGGGTTTATTCACTTAAACCAAATCGAAACACAAAATCCACAAGAAATTCCAAACAAGTACCAAACTGTAAATAACTCAAATCTATGGGATTACTAAATAAGACCTATTACAACTTTGCTAACTGAAGGTTGTTGATATCTAACAAGTTGTTCATGTGTATTGAAAAAAGAGTCCTTCAATCAATACATATGTGGTATTGATTCTTTTGTTAAACAAGAAATTATTAGTCCCAAACTTGTTCTTTTCATTAAAATAATTTAATTCAGTTCGAGAATGAATCAAGACGTATGATTTTAGTGAGAAGATTATTAATCATGTATCCATTTGAATCAAATCATTTCCGAAGTAATTTTATTCAAGCAAAGATCAACTCATGCATAAAAGCAAGGTATTCAAAACCCTTGATCAAACCAAATGTAAATTTGAAAATGAAAACATGGTACGAGCTCGCATAGCCACTTTTTCAAACAAGTTTGAATCAATCTAAACTTCAATCCTATGAAATGTTAAAACAACTCTCTATTCAAATCAATTCAATGCCAAATCTTCTTTGGTAACCAAATTACCCAAAGAAATCATGCTTAACCAATGTGGAACCTTGAGATTATGCCAATATCATTCCTTGTTAATTTTGCAATATGTATCTCTTTCAAAGATCAATATTGTATTTATGTTTGTCTTCCACTTGAATATAGATATGGGTAAAATGTAATCTCTAAAATTATACTTAAAGTTTTTCAAGAACAAATAAAATTCTGAAATTCATCACATCGACAAATGAAATGAGAAATTTAACTGAATGATTTGTGAGAGCAATCAATTGATTGTGTTTACTCTTGTGATCATAAAGGTTTGATGTTCAATTCTAATGACTAAACATGTGTTGACAATTCTCAAAACAAAAATAGGAACCGAATGTGTTGAACCTAAACAAAGAATCAATGTTATAGCTGGAAATACTCGTTGGCTCAAGTTCATAAAGGATAGAGCAAATACATGGAACAAAAAAGATGCAAAACATAATTAGAATGGGAAAGAGTTATCCATGAGAGAAATAACAAATGAATTGTAGGGAAATAAACAAGTTTATACACATATGAAGAATCAATATTTGAGTGTTTTTCATTCTAAATTCATAAAATGGAAATTAGATCTACAAATAAACAGAAAAATTAAAGAAAAAAATGAACACTACAATAATCCAAATTCTAATACAGTAAACAAATGAAAGCATATCAATGCTTACCCACACTGAGGGTCCCTTCTCAGGTGGCCAACACTGCTAGAAGAAGTTCATATCAATCTAGGAAGATCCACCAATATTCAACCAAAATCAGCTCTTCACTCCATAAGAAACTCAGTTACAAAATGATACTCAGCTCTTCAATACAATAGCTCTAATTACAAAATAACAAATGATAATTGATAGATACCCTTCTCATCCCTATGAGGATCTATTTACACATGAAAATCCATGGAGAAACGAATAATATCAATCCCACAAACTCATAAATTCATTCCACAAACATAGAAAACGACCAACTTAGAAAACGGAAATTGGGCAACAATTGGAAAAATGCCCCTCCCATATCTCTCAAGTGATTGCAAATTTTGCGAAACGATTTCTAGGTTTTGTATCTAGCTTGGTTATCTTGAAACCCATTAGACCGTTTGGAGAGATATGCTCCCACATGTACAAAAATCAAGGAACAATATGGAAATTCAGAAATATTCACAGCTAAAAATTTGGGTTTGACATTTTTAGAGATCTTTAATTTTCTTGGAAGTCGTGCATCCAAATCCAAACTGGTTTCTATGGGAGGTATAAAAACTCATGATATAAAAATTCATCTGTCCAAATTGATTGAGGAGAACTGAAAGTGTGAAAATAAATGATATTCCTTGTAAGTGTTGGAATGAGTGCGAGAACAAGTGTCGTATCAAGTGCTAGAACAACATGAAGTGCTTTCTGAAACAAAAACATTTCACCATTAGTAACAAGATTACTGAAAATCAGTTCTAATTACTAAAATACTAAAATTAACTAAAATATATAGTGTTTTCTTTTTCCTAAACAATAATTCCTTGAAAAAATTTCATCATCTCATCTTAGAACAAAATGAGTACCATCTTATATAAAATCAAAATTTTATAATCAATTTTTCCATATATTTGACTTTCCAATGATATGGAAGGTGGCAAATTTGGGAGCCATCACCTTATGAAAAATGGATGAGATTGGGGTGTTAATATTTTGGATGGTTTCCATTTCTACCCACATGTATGTGGAGTTTAGGTTTTTTAGGTTTTATGGAATGTATATTTTTGGAAACATATTAAAGTATGTGAATTTTACAATATAGTGTTTTCCACAAAAAAATTTCAATGGAATTTTTATTTTTTATATGTTTAAAGTGTTGTGATAATTTCACTCTTTTTTTAACGAGTGGTTGCAAACCACACAAATTTGATTCTTTGAGATCATTTTTTTTTCTCTTGGGTTGATTAAATATGTAATCACTACTCATTTACACATGGGTACCTACTATGGATTTGTTTGTAAAAAACTATATGGAATATCATTGTCTATGATTGGTTTTATTTATGGTACCTCTCATGCTTCACCTTTGAGCAGTGGATTGAATGCCACTCATGTATATAATTTTAGAGTGTTTCCAAGCATCTATATCATGTGACTAGTCTTGGTTGGCAATCATTTGGAGCTAACTAGTTTGGAGTGTTTCTTACTTAGGATTGTTTGGCATCATTGCCACCTTTAGCATGTATCTTGATACTTGTTGCATCACTTGTAACATCCATTGTTGTCGTATTGTCCACACAATTCAACATTGTAAGGGGGATGGTGTGCAATTATTCCTCACATAGTTATTTTTCATCATTTTGATGAGATCAACCCTCTTTAATGTGAGCCTCATACATAACAACAATTCCTATTTTGAATTGGCAGTTGCACTGGCTAGTGACACATGCACTCTAATGAGATGGATTCATGTCCAAAGGAACCCAATTTATGGCAATTTTCTCGATTGCACATGGATACCTAATGAGTCATTTTGTGCTTGGACTCATTTTAGACAATGAATGTCTTTTGGGGAATGGTGCACATCCAATTCTCATTACCCCATGAGAATGAAATTTTCTTCTTGGAGTTATTTGTGGGCTCTACTTTAGATTCAACGCTAGAGCCTTTCTAGTGTCTCTCTTTTAGGGAGGTGTTTTTACCCTATGTTTTCTTTTGTTTTCTCCACTTATGGGACTTTTGTACTTCAGTACCTTAAAAAACCTTGTTATTAGAACCCAATTTTTATTATGTTTACCTCCTAAATTTCCCTTACAAGGAATTGTTAGTGTACATATGGCTAGTTAAGCTTCTCAGAACATGAAGCTGAATAAAATTTTGCAAAATAAATAATATAGCTTATAAGGAGGCTTTGAATGTGGAAATTATGCATGTGGATGCATGAACAAAAGAGGATAAAATTAAAAATGAGGTGAGATATGATGAAGAGGAATTCCTTAATGAAGAAGAAGTGACTGAAATAAAAAAGAAGATGAAATTTATTTAGACCAATGACTTGAGAGGATGATCTATTTGTGGTTGTAAGTAATGAGGAAGGAAAACTTGAAAGTGTTGACATTTTAAGTGCACATTGCACATATGATGCAAAGAATGAATGTGAGGATTATGTGCATGAAAGGAGGTCGATTGTGAGGATGAACACATTTATTATGAAGATGAAGTTTCAGCTAATTTTAGAAGTGGCTAAAGAAGAGGACGAGAAAGAGATCCTTATTTTTCCTAATAAATTGTTCACCTATGAATGTGTAGATATTAAAAAAAACAATAAGTTGCAAGAAAACAAGTTGAAGAGAATACTAAAAATAAATTTAAAGAAGATGAAAAAAAATTTGGAATTAACATAAGAAAATAAATAAAATTTAATCAAAATAGAAGAGATAAAAGGTCAATGACTGATGAAGATGCAAGTGACATTGAGATTTGAAAACAATTGTAGGAAAATTGAATAAGGATCGTGAAGAAATCCATACTATGCTAAATCAAATATCCAATATTATGTATGCAAGTGCTAAAATAAGTTGTAGTGTTGGTTTTAATAACTATCTCCCACCCTCATTGTAAATGCTTGTCATTGCCAAGTAATTGCACAATAGTCCCATCGAAGTCTTAAAGGCTTGATGTAATGACAAATTAATGCACCTCGAATTTGTGATTTCAAAAGTTGAATGAAGCCTCGTTTCAAGAGCATTTCACCAACCCAAATCATTGTGGATCCTATCACCATATTTTGGAGCCTTTGGTTTATCATTTTAAGTAATCTATTCCAATCCAAAATATTTTTAACAATCTTAAAATCGTTGTAATATAAAACTTAGCTTTTTTATAAAATCAATTTTATTCATCCTAAACATCGTTTCCTAAAGGCCTATGCCTTCAAAATATAATATATAAAATGACACAAAAACATACATAACATTAAATTTATCTTAACCTCGGCTTCTATTTCTAATTACGAAGCATATAATTTTGAACATCTATATTTAATACTAAGTTATACATATTTTTATACATATATATAATATATAAGATATATAAGATGCACGACTTTCACAAAACAAAATACCCACAATGAAATACATCACAACCTGAACTTCTAATAACTGTGATCGTCTTACTACATATATAATTATTATTATATATATAAGGATGCACAACTTTCACAAATCATAACAAAAATGATAAGAACAATGACGAGCAATTTAAATATCAAATCAAGGGTAAATTTAACATTAAAAATGGGGATAGTCGTGATTTATAATAATTTATTTAAAAACTGTAAAAATTGTTTGTATTAGAAATTATGAGATGTTTGTAATACTTTAACTTTCACTAAAGATGTCAGAACTTAACTAAACAAAATTGCAACATTGATGAAAAAGGATTATATTTGATTTTAAAAATATAAACTGTCAGGGATCACGTGAAGATCAGAAACAACTTCCATCTGATCGTTTTTTTTTTTTAACTCAAGAGGTAAATGACAATGCAAAACTCCTGTAGTGGACTCTATTTTCCTGAAAAATCCGTGTAAGGTTTATTTTCTCGACCGACAAATAGGTGCTGTGCTCGAGACGTAATAATATTAGTACAATAGACACATGAAAGGTACCACACGCATATGTATTACATTGATATGCACATTGGTCTTGAGATTTTGTTGTCAAAATTTACACGGTTTAAGAATTGTAGTGGCCTAAGAAAGAAAAAACAAAGGTAACAAGTTAAAAAGGATCAGATGCTTTGGTTCTCTATTGGCATCCCCAGGACAGATGTGTTTTAAATCAATGTCACGGAGTCCATGAGGAGGAGCAGGGCGACGCACGACGTACACGGATGGATGGGCATAAAATAAGTGGTCAGAGGTAGATCAATTGGCAACCACAAGTTCTAAAGACTATAAAGCTTATAACTTCATTTATCTAAGATCTTGTTTGATTGATCCCGAGTGTTTCTTTGCCACGCTTTTTTTAAGTCACCATAAAAATCTCTGTCTTTGTTTTTTATCATGTACATCATTCAGATTACAGCCTAAGATCTGTGTGCAGTCACTAGCTGTGTACTGGTTCCTCTATCACATGGGCAATCTGTCAGAACTCAGAAGTGAATATTTGTGTAGATATTGTAGAGGGATTGGGTGTTCACTATCACAATGGGTTTCTCAGCCACCGGGAAGAGTAGCCTCTTAATAAAGTCTGCAGTGTCAGTGCTCCTCCATTCGGATCGTAGCATGTTGGCAAGGGATCGAGAGTGTGCTTGATAATTGTAGCGGCTCATTCTCTTATTGCAGATCTGAGTGCCCTCACCGCTCGGTTCTATAGATCCATTGCTTCTTGTTTTGCATCTCTCAGATTGTTGCTCAATTATTGAAGCTATAATTACACACAGTCCTTTCTTACAACAATAATTCCTCCAAATTTATTTTTATGAAGATAGTGGTTGCCAGGTCACAGCTTGGCCTCCCTTGTGGTTGGGAAGTCTCTCATAGCCCACAGTGTTGAGGTAGAATGTTTCTCTAGGGTTTGTGGATAGTGGTCTTTAACATGCAGCGAATCTATAAATAAAAAAATAGGTGGTTGGATTTTTTTAGCTGAGACAAACCCTTTCATGGAAGCATAGTCTTGGATTCATATATAATTGTTTATGATGGTGGAGTTGGCCCATGCCTTCCATTATTCGACCCCATTTGGCATTTCTGAAGGGAAAAGGAGCACACCGCAGTAAAGAAGATTTAAGTGCGCAGTAGATGGATACCTCCTTTTTCTTTTCTTTGGACCATCCAATAGAGAATTTCAATTCTATCTTCGCAGAACACTTTCCTCACTAAGAATTAACTTCGCAGTTTTAAATGCGTGACAATTAACTTTTACTTTGCGCCATTCACCTCGCGGCAAGTAACTGCATGACATTCACTTCACTGCAAGTAACTGCGTGATTTCAGCTTTTCATTGCGCGGTGAACTTCACAAACACTTCGCGGAATACTTAATCAATATTCTAAACTTTATCATGAAATAAATTTCTCTAATACATAATAACTAAAACATCTTAATGGGAAGTTACTCGATATTAATTTAGAACTTTCACTGCGGTGAACTATTTGCGAATCTTGATTTCTTTTAGTGTGTGTAAATGTAAACAATATTCACACAAGTAAAACTAGAGATGATGTGCGACTTGCAAAATTCAACATTCTTGAGAATGAAACATAAAAATTGACTTGTATATTTACCACAATAAACTGCAGCTCCTCAATACATGGAAATGAATTTCACTACAATTTTTATATTCAGAGAGCTTGGGCTCAAACTTCACAGATCTTCACTTCTATATTTTTATTCTTCACATCTCTCTGTGAGATTCAAACTAAAAGTTTCTATTCATAGATTTTTCTATCAACCGACTTAGGAACGCTTCTTATGGAAGCTACAGGATTGCATTAAACACTGTAATAAATTCTATCCTAAGGTTTTCTTGACTTGTGAACTATTAACGCGGTTACTTAACTGCAAACAAGACGTGCGCCGGATTGCTTACAAACTTGCTGACAGACTGATGCTGTGGACATCGCGCTGACACAAGCAGTTTGACAAAGTGACTGACAGAGCCGGCGCAATAAATATGCGATCGGCTCATTTAATTAGATATTTCCAACACTCCCATTTAATTATGAGCGGATGGGGATCATCAAACAAAATTAAAATATTACAAAATATTTCAAAGCTAAAACATGCTCTGCTCATGACAAAGTTCACTTTATAGAACTTTTCACTCCCAAACAACTTCGCAGAAATTGGAATGGTTCTTTTTCCAATGGTTTTGTAAATATGTCTACAACTTGATCTTCAAATCTGCAAAATTCTAAACAGATTTCCTTGTTGTTTATCAATTCTCTGATGAAGTGATACCTTGTGTCGATGTGTTTCGTTCTTTTGTGAGACACATTATTCTTTGACAATGCGATAGCCGAATTGTTGTCGCAGTAAATGACTGTAGGTTCTTGCTGATGCTACGACAGATCACTTAACATTCTGCACATCCATACGGCTTGACATGCAGCGCTTGTAGCTGCAACATACTCTGCTTCTGCTGAAGAAAGAGTTAGTATGGGTTGTTTCTTTGATGCCCATGATACAACACCTGTTCCTACATGAAATGTAGTCCCAAATGTGTTTTTTCTGTCATCTATGTTGCCTCCATTGTCACTGTCAGTGTATCTAATGAGTTTCAAATTTTCTGAGGTGGAATACAGAATACCAAAGTCTCTTGTTCCACTTACATACCTCAAAATTCTTTTACCTGCTTGCCAATGTGATTCTTCTAGTGACTCCATGAATGTTGAGATTATGCTAACTCCATACATGATGTCTGGCCTTGTTGCTGTAAAATACATAAGGTTGCCAATCAGCCTTTTAAATAGTGTAGGATCTACATTGGATCCATCATCATCCTTGCTTAATTTCAAACTTGTTATTACTGGTGTTGGAGTTGTTTTTCTATTTAACATATTAAACCTGTTCAATACATCACTTGCAAACTTTGACTGAGATATAAATATCCCATTTTCAGACTGTTGAACTTCAATGCCTAGAAAATACTTCATAAGCCCCAAATTAGTCATTTCAAATTCACTTTCCATGACTGTTCTAAATTCTTCTATGCCAAAATCACCAGTAAATATTAAATCATCTACATATAGGAAAACAATTAGTTTATTACCTTGCTCGTTGATTTTTGTGTACAGCGTTGGCTCACATTCACTTCTGTGAAATCAATTATGAATGAGGTATAAGTCAATCCGACTATACCAAGCTCTAGGAGCTTGCTTCAAACCATATAGCGCCTTCTTCAGTCTGTATACTCTGTGTCCTTGTCCTAGAACTTCATAGTCTTGTCGCTTCTCCACATATACTTCTTCTTCTAAATATCCATTTAGAAACGCAGACTTAACATCCATTTGATAGACAGGCCATTTCTTTTGTGCTGCGATTGCCAAAATTGTTCTGATAGTGTCCATGCGAGCTACAAGTGCAAAAGTTTCATTAAAGTCTATGCCAAGTTGCTGAGTGAACCCTCTTGCTACCAATCTTGCCATGTGCTTTTGCACATTTCCTTTAGCATCTTGCTTGGTCTTATAAATCCATTTCATGCTTATCATATCCTTGTCGATAGGAACGTCGACTAATTGCCATGTTTGATTTTTCTCAATATATTCTATTTCTTCATTCATGGCTTGTGCCCAGAATTCATCTTCAACTGCTTCTTCATATGTTAGACGATCATTAACTTGAGAAAATAATGCAAAACAAGAGAATGAATTAGGTGTACCAACCTCATATATCTCACGCAGACTTCTTGTCCTTGGCGGAGTTACTAGTGTCAAACTACGTGAACTACTTGATGGAGTTTGCTGCGCACTTGGAGTGCTTGTCGGAGTTCCTGCGACTAGTGTCAGATTTGCTTGTGCCGAACCATGTTACACAGTCCTTGGAGTAGGTGGTGCTGCGATGTTCTGATTCACATGCAGAGTCTCAACCACATCTTCTACGATGTCATCATGTTCAACATGTGGCACGATTTTCACATTCTTCTCAATAGTTCCATCCCATGTTTCATTTTCCACAAACTGAACATCGCGGCTGATAATAAATTTTCTTGCGACAAGATCATAAAACTTATATGCTTTTGTGTCTTCAAAATATCCAATAAAGGTGCATTTCTGTCCTTTATTGTCTAATTTTCTTCTCGGCTCATCTGGAACATGTGCATATGCTAAAGAACCAAAAACTTTCAAATGAGAAACACTATGTTTCATACCTGTCCATGCTTCCTGTGGAACTTTGTTCTTCACACTCTTCATCAAACATCGATTCATGATGTAGATAGCAGTTTCCACTACTTCAGCCCAGTATTCATTTGACAAATGCATCACTGCTAACATACTGCATGCCATCTCCCTGATGGTTCTATTTTTCCTCTCCGCGATACCATTCTGCTATGGTGTATACCACGCAGTGAATTGCTTCTATATGCCATGATTCTTGCAAAAATTTAAGAAATCATTTGAGACATAGTCACCATCTCTGTCTATTATTAATATATTGATGTTGTAACCACTCTGCTTCTCCACAAGTGCCTTGAATTGCTGAAAATAGTCAAATGCATCAGATTTATGCTTTAGAAAATAGAACCAGGTTTTTCTTGTGAAATCGTCAATAAATGTGAGAAGGTAAGTGCACCCTCCCATGGACGGTGTTTGCATCGGTCCACAAATATCGGAGTGTACAATTTCAAGTGGTGCGCGAGCTCTGTATGACTTTCTGATTGGAAAAGTCTCTCTATGTTGCTTTCCAAAGATACAACCTTAAAAAATTCTCTCTGGATTTTCAATCAATGGAAATCCTTTCACCATATTCTTCATGTGTAGTAGCTTCATCCCACCAAAGTTCAGATGTCCAAATCTAAAATGCCATAACCAGGATTCATCCTTCATTTCTGTTTGAAATGCAGCTTGAATTGCGCTGCCTTTTCTTCCCTGTCACTACGAACTTTTGCTTCTTTGCTTTCTGTCTTGAACGCAGCTTCAGAATTTTCTTTCTGATTTTCATGAACAACATGAGTATTTTTACCTTTGATGATTGGTGTTATCTTCAAAGGAAGCAAGCGATTGCTTGTCATCTGCACTTCGGCTATTAACTGATTGCTTGGATATACATCTTTGATCACACAACGCTTCCCTATCATATGAACTCTGTAACCTTTTTCCATAAACTGTCCAATGCTCATCATATTATGCTTCAAACCTTGAACATAATACACATCAAGCATAAATTTATGCTCCCCCTGTTTTGTTAGAATATCAATAGTACCCTTACCCAAAATAGTGACTTGGATATTGTTTCCAAGTGTGACATCAATTTGAACTGATTTATCTAGGCTAGAAAATAAACTTAAATTACCAGTCATATGATTGTTACAGCCTCACTCTAAATACCATATATCATTTGGACTTTCTTGGACGGCATTGCATTCCAGCGATGATGCGCATGCCAAGAAGAGTGAACTGTTCGCAGTGCTGTTGCTACTTGACTGAGTTTCACCTTGCTTTATTTGGTCATACTGCTTCTTCCTGCATTCATATGCGAAGTGTCCATACCTCTTACAGTAATTACATTCAATCTTTGATTTATCATATCTTTGTCCACTTGGATGATTGGGGTTATGATCCTGGCCTCTTCCTGCAACATGTGCAGGACTGCTGCTGCGACCTCCTCTGAACAAACTTCGTCCTCTGCCTCTACCGCGACTTATTTATGACTGTGCTGCGAACGCACCTTCCAATGATGTGTCTGAACCGCTGATTCTATGTTCATGATTGAGTATTGAGGCTTGCAACTCATTAATAGTAAATATGGATAGATCTTTGTTTTCCTCTAGGGTCACAACTAAAGATTCAAATTTCTTTGGCAGAACTCTAAGAACTTTTTCAACAACTCTTTGGTCAATTAGAGTTTCTCCATGAGACTTTATTTGATTAACTAGACCAATTACACAAGCATAGAATGAGTCTACTAACTCTATATTTTTCATAGACAGAGATTCAAAATCTCTTCTCAGAATTTCAAGTTTCATAGTCTTTACCTTGTTGAAACCTTGATATGTTGTTTCCAGCGTGTCCCACGCTTCCTTTGCTGACTGCGCTGTTGCTACTCTTGGGAGTATTGATTCATGTGTCATTTGATGTATGTGAAACAACGCCTTTCCATCTTTCTTCCTTTGTTCTCTCATAGCATCCTTCTCAGCTTGTGTGAGATTGTTGTATGTTGTTGCATCTGCTGGTTCTGCATAACCAAAATGGACTATGTCCCATACATCTTGACCTCTAAACAAATATTTCATGGTTACAAACCAATATTCATAATTTTTACCAGTAAATATTGGGGTTTGCAAATTACCCGAAGTGGAAGCCATCCTTAACCGCTTTTCCCTTATGAATTGAATTCCTTCTTTCCATAAACCAGGCTCTGATACCAGATGAAGGGAAAAGGAGCATCATGCAGTAAAGAAGATTTAACTGCGTAGTAGATGGATACCTCCTTTTTCTTTTCTTCGGACTTCGCGGACCATGCAATAGAGAATTTCAATTCTATCTTCGTGGAACACTTTACTCACTAAAAATTAACTTCATAGTTTTAAATGCACGACAATTAACTTTTACTTCGCGGCATTCACCTCGTGGCAAGTAACTGCGCGGCATTCACTTCGCGGCAAGTAACTGTGCGATTTTGACTTTTCACTGCGTGGTGAACTTCAAAGTGATGTGAGATTAACTTGGCCACAATACTTTACTTCGTGAACTTCA
Organism: Larix kaempferi; assembly: GCA_027924585.1. Classification (NCBI taxonomy): domain Eukaryota; kingdom Viridiplantae; phylum Streptophyta; class Pinopsida; order Pinales; family Pinaceae; genus Larix; species Larix kaempferi. Next base: position 69,548 of record BSBM01000642.1, on the reverse strand, counting down.
CAAACACTTCGCAGAATACTTAATCAATATTCCAAATTTTATCATGAAATAAATTTCTCTAATACATAATAACTAAAATATCTTAACGCGAAGTTACTCCATATTAATTTATAACTTTCACTGCAGTGAACTATTTGCGAATCTTGATTTCTTTTACTGTGTGTAAATGTAAACAATATTCACACAAGTAAAACTGGAGATGATGTGATACTTGCAAAATTCAACATTCTTGAGAATGAAACATAAAACTATAGACTTGTATATTTACCACAATAAACTACGCAGCTCCTCAATACATGGAAATGAGTTTCACTGCAATCTTTTACATTCACAGAGCTTGGGCTCAAACTTCATGGATCTTCACTTCTATATTTTTCTTCTTCACATCTCTCTCTGAGATTCAAACTAAAAGTTTCTATTTATAGAGTTTTCTATCAACCGACTTAGGAACGCTTCTTATGGAAGTTACAGGATAGCATTAAACACTGTAATAAATTTTATTCTAAGGTTTTCTTGACTTGCGAACTATTAACGAGAAGGTTTTCTTGACTTGCGAACTATTAATGCGGTTACTTAACTGCAAACAAGACGTGCACTGGATTGTTTACGAACTTACTGATAGACTGATGCTAGGGACATCGCGCTGACACAAACAATCTAACAGAGTGACTAACAGAGCCGACGCAGTAAATATGCGATCAGCTCATTTAATTAGATATTTCCGACAATTTCCTATTATTAATTATACTATTCCTCTTGGAATGTTCTATGGGGCTACTCAATTAGGAAAGTGTGGTGCAGGATGCTATTTAATTTTGGATCAGGATCAGCATTTGGAGTTATGTTTTGGATGTGGGGAGAGAAATAATACAAAAGCTGAATTACTTTCCCTTTGGAGATTATTAATATTATCCCGACAGATTGTGATAAATAAGTTCCAACATGCTGCAATTATTGAATGGGCTTCTGGTATACACAGATTACAAGTATCTGCATTGACATACTTGAAAAAAAAGATAATGGCTTTACATAATTCATTTGCATATATAAATTATTACCATGTGAGTAGAGTATTTAACAAGAGGGCAGATATATTGTCAAAGAGAGGTCTCGAAATGGGTGAAGGAATGGCACACATGTGCCATTATCAGAATCATTAGATTATTGAGGAGATTGATATAGCTTTATACTAAATAGGCATGCAACTTTTTTCTTTTTTTTTTGCTATTTTATAATCTTTCCTTATATATATGTTTAAAGTATCAGTAATACAATATTAGAATTTGATAGGTGCAAGTATTATGCGTTTTGTGGTATCTTTGCCTATAATTGTATATAGTTTTATTTTGGGGCAATGGATTGTTCTTTGTATAAATTCGACATTTATAGACTGGATATGGAGGTCTAAAACAGGTCAAAGGTGTAAATGAGAAACAACATATAGTGTCATAAATGACAAAGGAGATATTTTGTAATAGCTCGATTAGATTTTGTCTACTATGTACAATAATGTAATTTCTTTGATTCACATTTGAATAGCAAGAAACTCTTTTTTCTTCTAGAATTTTGTTTTGATCTATTTTAATCAAACTTTTTTAAATTCATGATTTTATGAAAACATATTATCCAAATATTTTATCCATCTTGTAAACAATGACGGGCTCAATTTTCATACTACCCATTGAGTAATCATTTAATTCACCTTGTTTTATCTTATTGCATGGATGTGGTTGAGACTAACTCATAAAATTGCCTTTCTTTTTCACATTTTGATTTTTCTTTTTTTCTCCTAAGTTATTTTGATGAGTGAATAATTAACTTCTTACAAAGTTTTCAGAGTAGAAGTATTTACTATGTTTCAAAGTAAACCATTTATTACTGCAAACACTTCCATTTTGATTTTTCTTTTTTTCTCCAGAGTTATTTCGATGAGTGAATAATTAGATTCTTACAAAGTTTCAAAGTAGAAGTATTTACCATGTTTCAAAGAAGAAGGACTTATCATATCAGATATTTATATAAAGGAGCAATTTTTACCATTGACGATTCAACCTTGATAAAGACTTATCAGAATCTATCCAAAGATCTCTGGTGCCTTGAGAAATGAATGCAATCAATGAGCTGCATATTTGACGAGGCTTGTAATAAAATCAAAAAATCACTACACCATTAATGGTTGAAACATTGCAAATTTCAAAAAACAATTAAGGAAAATAATTCGGTGTAAGTTTTAAGTTTATGAAGAGAAGCAAAGCATACAAATTCTTTTAATCAAAATAAAGGTTACACCATAACATTCATACATAATAATATTTACCCTATAAACCCTTAACCAGTAAAACCAACAAATCTTAGAGCCACACCTATTACTTTCTCATTATGATTATTAACTACTCACAATACAATATGTAAGTATTCAGTAGCATCCAAAACCCTAATCAATTAACATGGATTAGAAATAGACCCCAATCCATTAACCAAGATTAAATTACATATTTTTAGAAAAACCCCAACAATAGCCCAAAAATTTCCAACCCGCTGCTCTTGTGTTGGCACAAGGATAACACCTAGTGTCAACTATCTGCTTCACGGAAGGGGTAGGACACCGGCACCCCCGACCCCCCCCCCCTAGCCCCTTGAGCCAGGGCAACACCCAATGCACATAGTAAAGCACTAGATGATAGAGGGATCGAACAGACACCACAAACCCCAAACCCCACACATGCATGCAAAGAATATAACACATACCCAACACTCAACACATATCATTCATTTTCTATTACATCAATTTCTCACTAGCTATTTTCTTTGCAATTTTAGCTTACTCTGCACTTTTTGTTGATTACAAGATGTTGAAAATGTCGAGATGCAAGAAAACTGCACTTAAGGAAGTCAAGGAAATACCTCCTCCTGTTGCTATTGAGGGATTGACATTGTCTAATACCAACGATGTGACTAGGTTCCAGGATGAACCAGCATGCTATGAACTTTACAAGATGTATGACGTGAGTGAATTCCCACAAGATGACAAAAACCTGAAAGTTTACAAGAATACTCATAAGTGCAAAAATTTTCACTGTCACAACCAGTCTATTGGTCATCATGCCATATAATAATGTTGTGAGGTGGATTTTCGACCATGTCGACCTGAATGATGGAACTATAGTTAATGAGGAAGGGACCACTATAGCTTTTTTAAGGCCTCATGCATACTCACAGATTCATAAATCGAAAAAATATAGAGGTACAACTTGACCAAGTTTTCCTTAGGGAAATTCGTCAAAGAGAAACCTAATTTAGTGTCATTAGTTAAACATTGGTGGGCCAAAGGTTGAAATTTCACTAAGAAATCCAACTGCATGTACCCTATCCAATACTTCAAGAATCCTTATAGGCTACTAATGGCTACGATATGTCAGCTCAATGGTGAATATTACACGTCGCATTTGGTATTAGATTGGGTACCTATAGTTCACCATGTTCTACAAAGAAGATAAGTTTTTAACTAGGCCAACGTTCTGTTAGCGAACATCCTGGGTTCGTTGTGAGCATCAACGGAGATATTAGGACATAAAACCCCAAATTTGTAATGTCTGCATATCTTGTTTATTATGTCTATGCTTATAATCCATTTTCATTGATGAATTGGGATTGGAAACCTCATTTAATTATTGTACATGTCTACTGTCAAGAACTATGGACATCGAACTATAGATACCATTTTTACAACATTTGCGATTTTTTTTGTTCTCCCTTATACACCATACTTTTCAGAAACAAGATCCTAGATTATCTAATGAGGTTATCGCCACTTTTTTATATATTTCCTATGAATATATAGCTATTTTTCATGTGAAAAACAAAGAGGTTATCACCACTTTGCAAAAAATTAGTGATTGTTATATCCTTGAATAATTTACCTACTTTCAAATCTTTGGCATTTTTGCCTCACCTCATGTTTTACCCACATATGCCCCCGACACGCTTGTGATTATGGAAATTGCTTATCAAACTATTATCGAGGGAGTCATGCCTCAACTGTTCCACTTGAATAAAAAAGGCTTGGCCCATATTTCCTATTAATATTGTCTTGTATACCTTAACCAATGCTCCTCATGCTCGAAAATAGGCTTCCACCCTTGAGGAATTGAAGCTATGTTGGGCCTCCCATAAAAACATGATCCAAAAAGGATAATTGGAGATCACTTCATCTCTGTAGGGTTAAAACCTACATATAGACATGAACATGACTCATGTAATGTACCCAAACCAACTTTAGGCGCACTTAACTCAAAAAATGACTTCTTGGACACATAGAGGATGGATTTCAAACACTGTTGAACTAGTTTGTGTTCCAAACACTGCCAAAAATTCTCAAAATGGTAAGAAAGACTTGGTTTCGACCCAAACACATGTGAATGAATCAAGATAGGTAGACTTAAGGTTCTTACTTTGACAATTTCACATTTGGGAGTGCATCACACCTGGGTATACTCCTTTGGCTAAACCAAAGGCTTCAAGACAATGCCCCTAGGAATTGTGTGGTAACTTCACTGCTTGTGGTGTAGTATTGGAAGTGACAAAGCAAATAAACCATTGATAGACTAGTTCAAAGGTCCCCAACCCGATATGACTCTATTAGACTTGATAGACAAAGGTTTGGCTGAAAATAAAATGACTAGGTGCAAGATTCCAAACTTGGACTAGCGAAGGAGATAATATCCAAACAAATTCAAATGGTACTGGAAGCTACCTAATTTATATTTTCTGAGTGTGGATGGACTCAAATACCTCATACATATCTATATGGACCTTCAAATCATATTTTAGAAGCAATGTTGACAACTAAATTCACCAAAACATAAAACTAGTCAAATTTTCTCTACCATAGCGCACTTGCGAATTCAGCCCAATTCAAATGACTTCCAAAGGTTACGAATTCTAAAAAAAATGTGATAGTTGATTCCAAATACATGATAATAAAAACCATCAAGCTTCAATTAGATAATCACATTCACATTTAACTTTAAATGAGAGCCAAACTTATAGTATATCAAATATTCACCAAAAATTGTAACTTAGATGTAGTAGTAGTGTGATTGAGAGTGAGGAACGAGTATTTTACTATTGGATCAGATAAATAAGAAGAAGAACGTATTAGAACCCTCTAATACACATGAACATTAGCTATAGTTCATAGGGGGTGCAATCGCTCAATCCTCCCTCTTCACTAGCCAAAATACACCACTCTTGAGACACTACTGCTACTCGACTCTTCAAATCAATCTTGAGATTTGACCACACCATATTGTAGATGATTTCATACCTGCAATTAGACTCTAATGGCAGCATTAAACTCCATGAAAAGGACTGTATATCCTTTTCCTCAACTCCAACAGAAGGATCTCTCAATATTTCAGCTGGATCAATGAATGCAAAGGGGCACATCATCCAATAATGGCAAGGGGCACACCACCCAAGCCTATTAGATGCACAAAGCTCTCAAGATGAATACTCAAAATGAAAAATATGTGAATGGGTGTGTTCATCCTCCTTTTATTAACCTCTTCCAACTTTTCTGCCTTCCTTTTAGAGCTTTCCATCTAGGAAATTTTAATTAGTGATGAGTGAAGGATTCTTTGGCAAGTTGAACTAGCATAGGACTCACTTGCCTCCATGAATTCGCCCTCTTTGACTAAAATTAGCCTCTGTATATTTACTTAATCCTTTTGCTTGCTTTCCTTCTTTTATTAATATTTCTTGAGCCTTATCTTCCAAAATCAGGAAACTTTTCTCCTCTTTGTTTTTTTGTTTCCTTTCTTGCTTTTGGTTGTTGCTTATGCTTTTGGATACATTCTTTGAAGATTTTTCTGAGGAGGAAAAATCACATGCTTTATCCTTATCCTATGCGGACTCTTGAGACACCTAGGTCATGTACAAATCATAAATAATTATTAGCAAATTAAATAATCCAAATTTGTTGTCCCCATAATCCTTACATGATTTATTTAATTACATAAAATTACTATAGCCAAAATTAACTCTTTATTAATTAATTTAATTTTCCACTAGGACCCATGGGTATAAAGGGCTAGTGGTTGCTCCATGGTGATATCAAAAATTGGGACATTACAACTCACAAGAGCTCATTTTTCAAGGCACTATCAACTTTGACAAAGTTCTCAGTAGGCTCCATCACATCATCCAAAAGATGGATATGCATAGGAAACAAGTATAGATATATTGAATTTGGCCCAAGTAGATGGGAAGGAAACTTTTGAAATCAAGGAAGTATAGGATTAGGAGAAAGAGGAAGACAAAAAATAAAAAAAGTGATGAATCAATTAGAATGTTTTTGGAGGAAAAAGAGAGATTGAAGCAACAATAGAGTGGACAATCCTCTTGGGAGATGTTAGCAAAAGAGAAGGCCAAGAAAGAAGCTAAGGAAAAATAGCAGGAAGAGATTGAGGAAGCTGAAAGAGAAGCCAAGGAGAAGGTCGTAAAAGAGGCTAATGAATCTCAGTCGAGAGAAGAAAAGGAGAATTATAAAATGAAATATAGATTAAGACAACAAGAAGAAGTGCAAAAGGTTGTTGAAGAAGAAACATTAAAAAAAAATCAGTTCAAAAAGTTATCGGTGAAGAGAGAAAGAAACATGAACCTCATATGGATATAGAGGATCAATAGAAAAAATAATAATAATAATACTGGAGCAAGAAGAGACTCAGAATGCCATATATGCAAAAAAACAAAAGGAAATGAGAAAAGGTTGATGCTAAAATGATTAGACAATAATTACTCCAAGAAAAAATGAAAAAATAATAGGAGGCAATCACATCAAAAGAGGAGAAGAATAAGAGAATAAAATACAAGAGGAAGTGATGAAGAAAATCACCTCACCTTAATTAATTCTTCAATAAACCTAGGAACCCAAATTTCAATGTTCTCAAAGGAATCCTTGTCTTCCTAGATAATGGAATTTGATGACACTATTGTGTCATTGGGATATTATTTTCTCAATCGATAAAAAAAAATTGTTTTGAAACAACTGTCGAAGCGGTAGAAGACCTGAGGGATGTCGGATAACATAATCTTTTTTTATATGTCTGATAAAGACCCCCATGAGATTGCTTCTAATGTAGCTTCGATGTTGTGAGTGATAGAAAACATTAATGCTTCCTTGATAAATGATGTGAACTAATTGGTTGAGAAGTATAAAGGACAAGATGAAAAATTAGGGAAACAACTCTGTGATACACAAGAACAACACACAAAATACACCGGTCAGTTAACCACGGCCCATGACAATATGGTTTCCTTATTAGTCAAAGAACATCGAGAAGCCATATCTACTCTAAAATTCTAAAAGGAATATGTTGAGTTTAAGCTTCAGACTCATCAAGAGAAGAATTTTATGTCTTTAGATGTTCTAAAATAAGATGCATTAAAGATAATAAAAGACTAAAAGAGTTGGAGAAAATCTTCTTTTGCAATTAGATGAATTACAATACTATTATGATGATATTCTTATATTCACGGTTAAGGATGAAATGCTATAGGAAGAATGGAATTTGACACAAGTCATGCTTAATGAACTTTTGGATTGGTAGAAACACTACAGAGAAGATCTCAAAATCTTTTTGAAGATGGCGAGAAAATAAATTTCCAGAATGAGGACTTGCAAAAACCCTTGAAAGGTTGCATGTGCAGAAGTGAATAAGACTTTTTTTTCAAGGCAAATAAGACTATCACTAGTGCTAAGCAGTGTTATAGGTCAAATATGCACTTCTCCGTCCCATGATCACCTTGCCTTGTAGATCACACAAAAGGACACAAAGGATGGAAGAGCTAGATTGCCTCAGATGACTTATTGCCAAAAGTACACTCCTCACCTGCAAAGATTGCAGTTTCTCCTGCTTTTGCCACATGTATGCCCCTCTCTGCATACAAGACCAGCGTACTGTACCCTACTCTCCTCAATGGAAACCAGTGTACACCTCCCAAAAAGTTGTAAACGCATGTTGTGAAGCATAAAAGTTGCTTCCTGAACGTTGCTCTTGTGGTATGAAACCCACGTAAATCTTAAGATGAAATAAAAAATATATTAATTTGATGAATTGGGATTAGTTGAAGTTTGTTCTGCAACTTCCCCAACCTCCCAATCCAACCACCTCTCGATCTTAACTGCCTACCTTGTCCCATAAATACAAGGAGGATCCATGAGAGGGGTTACTCACAATAACCATAAATATTGAGAGAAGGCTTGAAGTATTGTTATGCTGGAGGAAAGTTCCAAGTTAGAATGAAGAATAGGAGCCCAAGATTGGGTTGTAGAAACATCTCTACACGTCAGGTATATTGTACTTATTTCATGTTTCTTTGACAATAAAAAGGTCGAAACACCCTTCCTGTCCCAAATAAGATATCTATTGGATTGTATGTCTATTTGGCTTAATTCTTGATTACAGTTGATGTTAAATTGCTTTATAATTTCATCATATGTTATATAGTCAAAATATGCTAAAGAAGGTATCTTTTGTATTGCAGGTTCGTCAAGTAGAAGATCAACCGGAAGATCAAGTGAAAGACTAAGCGAAAGCTAGGATCAAACGTCGAAAAGAGGCATGTCTTTCAATCCCAATCTATTTCTTTTGCAATAACTAAATGTAGTATAATCAATGTGTTTACCTGTCAACCCCGACAAGTTGGTAGTGTCCATCTCCTAACTATAGGGTAGAAATCCCGAACAACATACTGGCGACTCCATTGGGGAGTAACCGCTTAGTTGTTCTACTCTAGGAGACTTAATTTTTGTTTTCTTCTAGCCCATTTTTCAGTTTCTGATTGTCTGAACGACCTTCTAGGTCTGTGTTATCTTTCCTATTTGGTTGACTCAACTCAGTTTTTGATTTGAAAAGCCTGTTTGATCCCTTTTGAGGCATGTACATTGGTATCCCCAACTCATAGTTGTGTTTTTTGCCTGATGAACGCCCCACCCTACACTTCACAATAGCGTACCTGTCTTGGTTTATGCTGGTTGTAACATTGCACAGTGGTGTATGTTCCTGTAGTGTCCTGTTTTGCTGTTAGGGTTAGTTTTCTGAGCTTTGGTTGATGTTCCAGCCTATTGCTTTGTTGTCTTTACTGACCCCTGAGACCTTATATGTCTTTGTTGAGTCTTGTAAGCCTCTCCAATCTCTTCTAGCTTGTTTTTTGCTTGCTTGTGACTTTGTTTAAGTGTCTTTGCTACTTACGAGCCCCTTTTTTTTAAGTTTGTGCGCTATTCTTTTTTGACATAGTTGCATCTCTTCACCCTAGTTGTTGTTGCAGTCTTAGAGACCTGCATTTTGATTGTTTGTTGTTTGTTGCAATGCTTAGCATGCTTTCACTTGATCTCATCCTTTCCTTTAGGGTTTGACTGCCAAGTTTGAGTTCTTAAGGTTGCTTCCGAAAGGTTGCTTGGTTCAGACACTTGTTGATTGTTCTATCAGTTTTATTTCAACTGAGTAAAAACCTCCTAGTCTTCTTGCTGTTGAGTCCGTGTGTTGTTTAGGTCATTCTTGGTTCGCTTGCTTACTTTTTGCTTGGCTTAGGGTTTTTCTTAGGGTTTTGATGCTTAGGAGCAACTTGTTTAGGTTTGCCTTTCTATAACAAGCATCTCTTTTCCCTGTTTCTTTTTCACTTCGTTTCCAAGCCTCAAGTTTTTCTTTTGCAAAGACTTGGTAAGTAAAGTCTTCATCGAGTATCTTGATTCGTTTGCTTTGAACCATTTTAGATGTTTGTCTTACACACATTTTACAGTTAGATCTTGCTTGCTTTTGTACAAAGTTCTCTTTCTTTATATTTATCAGAAAAAGAAAAAAAATTGTTCAAATAGCTTAGTAGTAAGGTCTTGCATTATTTCGAGGTAGCGTAGTTTGCTTTGAAATATCAAAAAGAAAACACAAAAAGATTTTGTTTTAGGATTGCTTAGGTTTCAAGTTTTGAAAGAATCATAAATGAAAAGAGATTTTTTTTGTGAATTTGAAAGCGTTATTTTTTCAAGTACTTTACTTTTATAACAGACCATTCAACACACCACACTACAACCTTTGAGTAATAAGTAACCCTTAAAAATAAATTATTAATAGAATTTATTAGCAACATTTTCTTTTTAGGAATAGAGTACATCAACTAGCTTAGGCTAGAGTTTCGAGCTTAAATCACCTTAAACTGCTCAGAACTGGCTTCATTACTCAAAAATCGTAGTACGACTTTTATTTAGGTAAATTGATCTATATCAAATAGTCCTGGGAAACTATACTTAAACCAGAGCTAAGCACGAGGCCATGGGAGACTGGAATTGTTGAGGATATCCCCTCACTTTCCTTTTGACCATAAACTAGATTCGATTTGAGTACGGGGGTCCTTTCGGACTTCGAGCTTTGCTACCCTGCCCATGCGTTTCAACTAGGCTGACGACTATCCCCCCATGTTATTTCGTATTGATGGTAGCCTTAGTATCGGACCTTTAGGATTCTATAAAGGTAGAGTGAGTGGTTATTCCCTTTCACCTCGGACAGGCGTGGAAGGTAACCCTTTGGCAGTAATCCCAGGAAAGCGGTTTGGTGATTCAAGCGCTTGCACCCAGTGGATGCCACGAAACTGACCATCGATACTCTGTTAGTCTTTTATGGGCCCTGATCATCCCAGACTTGCTTCCGAGAGTATTTGCCATCCATTTTATTGGTTTGATTACTTAGGAACTTTTTAGTGGTATGCTGTTTTCCCCTTAGTTGTAGTGGCCACTAGGTTTTTACTTAGTTTTATTTTGTTTTAGTTGTGGAGGACCTAGATCTTTGTCGGTCTCGAAGGTTTCAAAACCTTCCCCCACTTATAGTGGATCCTCCACCACCACCGCGACGTAGGAGAACTAATTCCCATGGTTCTTTTGAATTTACGGGCGAGACAGAGGTTCTTTGAGAACCACAACCTAGAACAACAACTCGAAAAGTATTGGACACCATCGAGGTTGAGGATCTAACTGCTGCAGAGTTTAGTAGTCCTTTCAACGCTCCTCTTATAGGACCCCACAATCCACTTCTGGTACCTATTGGTTTCCAACAACCTAAGTTTAGTGCTTATCTTTTTACACCAGGTTATACCATGGTTAACCCAGGAGACGAGCATGGAGTTCCACAAACTCCCACAACTGCTATGGATGCAAGGATTCTTAATCCTTCTTTCTCAAACACTACCCAATCGAGTTTGTCGTAGAATGCTTCAGCCTTGACCCTGTCCTTTAGTTTCAATGTTTGCACTTTAGGCATGCCGAGTTCATTAAACTCGATATCTTCCTCAGCCTCCACACCCACTTTTGGACCCAATAATGTACCTCTATCAATGGTACCCGCAGTGAATTTTACTCAGTCTTCTTCCACACAATCATTGCAAGGTGTAACTCAAAACATTGCTTCTTCATCCATGGTCGGATCCATCCCTTATGCATCCATGCCCATCATGGGTATGATGATGGCATCATCCACTACTACCATGTCAGGTTTCAACCCCTATCTAGGTTATAACGTTAACCCATCAAATATACCTGTAGGGAGTGTCCCTTTCTCTTTGTTTGCTAGAGTAGGGGGAAACATCATTAACTCACAGTTTGGTGGGGTTAACCCCCAGACACAATGGACTACTGCTCAAGGATTTAATACGCTTATTTTTAGATGGAACAATTTCTATCCTTTCATCTCACAACTGGTGGCTGGGGGCAACCCCAACCAACAGTACACGAACCAGGCCATGGGTGGTCCCCAATACCAGGTTCCTTTTTACCAGATGCCATCGGCTCAACCAAGTTTACCGTTTCTGGCAACTTTAAACTTGCCAGACCTTTCAAAGCTTACGAATGACCCCATGCACCATGATGCTGCATGGCCACCTGTTCCCACCAAATTACCCTTGGGCATACCAAAGTTTGAAGGTAAGACTGGTGAGGACCCTCGCGACCATGTAACAACCTTTCATCTCTGGTGTTCCTCCAACTCACTGAACGACGATTCCATAAGGTTGAGGCTCTTCCAAAGAACCTTGATGAGTGTTGCAACCAAGTGGTATATTGAAATACCCACGATCACCTTTAGCACCTTTCGGGATCTCGCCATTGTGTTCTTGAACCACATTCAGCTCCCTGTCTTGTATGATGCTAGCACAGACCTTTTTTCAACATTTCGGAAAAATAAGGCCACTTATCTGTCTGATCATATTCAGGAGTGGTGGAGGCGAAAGAGGCTCATAAAGGATGACATCCCCCCAACATTCTTGTTAGAATGTACCTTAAGTCTCTTCTTCCTTATGTTTCTAAGGAAGTTGCCACTTCTGGGGTGTCTTCTGAGGAGGAGGCCATTTTGAGAGCTCATCAGTTCAACTTAGTCTATGCTCAGTCTGGGTTGTTGTACGAGATTATTCCTAATGCACCGAGGTCTAATATAGACCTAGGTAAGCCTAAACCTAGACCACATGCCGATGGAATTGTGGGTTCGGTCGATTCTGTAGCATTTGACGCCTTAACAAAGCAAGTTCATGCCTTGTCAGTCAAACAAATTGCTACAGAAGCATCTTCTATTGCATCCTCCCCTTCTACAGCTGAATCTGTACAGCAGGTGCAGACAAACCAAAAGGGCTCTCAGTAGTCCAAAAGAAAGGGCAAGAAAGGGGAGGGAAACCAACAAAATCCCAACAATAAGCAAAATGTCGAGGGAAAAAAAGAGAAACGAAAGGCTAAGTTCCCTTAAAAACTGTGTCAAGGGGACCACCTTACCCACCAGTGCCCTCTAATGGAAGAAGCCTAGAAACTGATCCGTGAGAAGAAACCGACAGTCTTGAAAGATCCTTTTCCTCATGGATAGAGTTCAGCTTCTGGAAACTCTAGTGTTGGGGGCACCCCAACTGATCAGTCTTTTATTAACATGGTTGATTCATGTTAAGAGGAGACTGTGTTGGTGAAGAGGAAGGTCTCGATGTTTCAAACCCTAAATGCGGGTCTATCTTCAAGAGAGAGAGGCTCACGATTTTTCTACATTAGCAATTATGGAATATATATATAGTTGATGCTGCTAATGTAACTTAAAGATAATTCGGCCCCCAATATTAATTAATAAATTAATGAACCGGGTTTTGACTTTCATCGATGGTGTGAGAGTGAGGGTTGTTCTTTATAGTGAGTACAACTCATTTCCATGCTTCCTTTATTTTCATGCCATCATCCCTGTTTAAGTTATCCGCAAATTTCTCCATCTCCAGAGCTTCCCTTACTTTCTTTTTGTAGTAATGAGGGATGGATGCGAGGACCTCTTATCAGGGATGGATGCGAGGACCTCTTTCTTCTCAAAACACATGTAATGTTTTGTGTTATAACAATGCTCGGCGATGGCAGATTTCTTGATTCGTTCATGGTGGACATCAGCGACATGTTCTTTTAACCTTGTCATTATGGAACGTCCTGTTTCCTTGATGTATTTCTTTCCACATGAGCAGGGTATAGCATAAACCCCTTTCAGTAGTTTTGGATCAATGATTAATTCAGATGCTCTGTTGCAAACTCAAGCAAGGAATTATACCCCGGACTCGCAGCAGAAGGGCATGCCTGAATCTTCCACTCATTTTTACATACCTGTGGAGACACTGCCTAAGATACCGAAAGGTGTCTACAAACGCGTTATGCACAACCCTAACGCATGGGCTTCTCCCAACTACAATGTTGTGGAGGAATTAACCCAAACCCCTTGTGCCATGTCTACTTTGGAGGTATTGCAAAGTTTCCCATTGCAATGCAGTGCTCTTCTGGAAGCGATTGGAAGTTTTGATTCATCCAACATGCTTGCACGCTTTGATATGAAAGATATCAAGTATCGGTTTCCGTATCATGTTTCTCTCCAGATCGAAGTCATCCACAGTCCTAAGACCATCGAAAGAGTTGTAGAGGATGAGGGTGCATCTACGTGCGTAATGTCTATTTCTTGCTGGAGAGCCTTGGGTTAACCTGAGTTAGCTCCCTCGAACACGATACTCACTGCCTTCGATGGAATATCTTTCTATCCACATAGAGTCTTACCATCCTTTGATGTTGAACTTGCAGGGAAGCTAGTATCAGTAGAGGTCGAAGTTTTGGATGCCCCACTCGATTACAACTTATTATTGGGTAGGAGCTGGACATATGCCATGTAGGCAGTTCCATCAACTGTTTTCCAGGTCATAATGTTCCCACACGAAGGAAAGATCGTCACAGTTGATCAACTTTCCTTTACCCAGAAGAACAACCAAGCTTCATCAGACTCATCCCTTCCGTTGATTGATTAATCTGGACTAATCACTGAGAGTTTAGGAGTAGGGCTCTACGGATCATTAATAGGAACTTTTGACCTACCTGCTCCCACGTTGTTTATTGGTTCTAAAGAATGTTCATCTTTTGAGACTTCTATGATCCGTTTAACGATAGATTTGCGAAATCTCCCAACTGAATCAGAACTAGCTGTGACTGTATCTGTTGCAGTGGTAACCTACTTGAATTCACAATAAACTACAACAGAACATATCATGACTCCATTGGTCTCTACTGAGTCAGATATGGAACCTGCTCCTGCATGGTCAATGGAATCTACCTTCTCTCCTGATAGTCTAGACATGGTTTTCCCTTCCGACGAAACATTTTTGGAAGCTATGATAGCCCCAAGACACCCTTGGGAACATTTACACCCCAAGTCCTATCTACTTCCTATTCTAGATTTGATTGAGAGAGGTGAGTTCTTTCCGAGACCTAGTGAGAATACTGATTGCTCCTCTGTCCCTTTCACTTCACAAGTTGTTTTTACCGAAGGGAATAGGATGAGTACAACGAGAACCATCACGATCAACATTTCCACTGAACCAGGGGTCATCGAAAACATCTTTATTGGAGCGGACTGTTATCTTGATGACATCATTCCATACACCAATCTATTTAATGATTTCTGTGACATCTTTGCCCGATCTCATGATGAGATCCCAGGCATTGACCCTACTTGAAGAAGTGCTCTTGTGATTTTTCATGTATTTATAGCTGTATATTTTTGTATACTTAGTTTTCCTTATTTTCTATGCATCTAGTATCATATTGTTATTATTTTTTCATTGAGAAACTCTGTTAATAGTTACTAATGCGATTGTTGAGATCCTATTCTTTGGCAAGTCATGAACATATGATCCTACTAGCTGTCTTTTAATTCATTTTAAGCTCTTCTTTTTACTATGAAAAACTAAACAAGATCGCCGAGAAAACTTGGCCTCTTCAAGCTCGTTAAAGGAATTGAAGGTCCATCCGCTTAGGTATAAGTTTAACCCTTTTCCGGACCTTTGCGGATTAATTACAAAAAAGGAATACTTTAGTCATACATGGCTAGAAGAGTTCTCCTCTCATTGTTTTATACTTTTTTGGGGGAGGGGACTAACTATACGAAAAAGGCCTTTTGGAGCTTCTCTTTAGGGTTTTCAGGCTCTCTAAACATGAAAACACCAAGTGAGTATTCACCTACTCGGGCTCAATGTGAAATCCACGAGAAGGTAAATAGAGGATTGTTTAAGTTTTTCAGACTCTATAAACAGGAAAACACTGGCGAGCATTAACCTACTTGGGCTCGATATTAAAATCCACAAGTAGGTGTATGGAGTTATTGTTTAAGTTTTTCAGACTCCTTAAAATTGAAAACACCGACGAGCAAGAACAGATCTTGGCTCAATATTAAAATCCAGAGATCAGTATTATAGAGTATTCTTCTATCTCTTCTTCGAACATTGTAAACGAAGAAGAAGCCCCTGAGTCTTCCTCCCATGGGCTCGTTAAATTATTTACATGGTTGGACCAATTGAGTTTTCTATTTTTGTTGGACTCATTAAATAAACAAGGAGAACATTCTTTTACCAAAAAGAATAAGGGATAAGAAGGGTGTATCGCATCTCTTTTAGTTTCAAAGGAAGTTAAGTCAGTCATATCCTTGAACACAGCACCTGCTGGAGTCTTTCATGTCAGTTGGGTTTTAATTTTTGGCCTTAGGGTGAACCTGATCTTTGAGTTGTCAAGCTCACCCCGGTTGGTTATTCTTCCAATCATATGGAGGTTCTGTTATTTCTCCTACATCGCAGACTTATATCATTTTCCCCTTTATGTTGAAAATAGCCTAAGTCACTTTGTGTCATGCTCATTGTTCAAGGATATAGCCTGTGTCGGCCATTCTGTAGTTTACCTTGACTTCATGTGTCAGCCATCCTAGTGTCAGTTTGTTTCATCTTGTTACTCATCCTACTCCACATTAGCTCATACCTTACAATGTTCCTCATGTTGGATGATGGAGGATGCATTAATTCCTCCCTTCTAGTGGACTTCTTCCCATCCACTTCAGCTCATTATGCCTTGGGAATGAATTTTAGAGTTTCGGTTAGTACCTTGGGGATTAAAGTCATCAGTGGTAATTTCACTCGCTCTTGAATAAATGGAAATACATCAATGTCTCTTATTCGACAGGTTCCTCAAGTGTTCAACTTCAAGTCCTCTTATTCACACTTGTTGGATCGTACTAGGTACCTTGGACCCCATTATCATTATCAATGGCAGTACTCGCGTTTGTTAATGGTATACATCAATGACCGATAATCAAATGATACCCCCCATGTTCAACTTCAGCTCATTTATTTGCATGGATAGGGTTTGTACCTTGGATTGTTTTGGATGAAGACCTTGGGACTCTGATAGCATCACCATATTTATGTTATCCCCCAAGCTATGCAAGACTGAGCCTCACTCATTTTGGCTCTTTATGAGACATAGATCCAACTTGTTGTTATGGCTATGATATCTCTGTTGACATGGATCCATGCTTGTATTTCAATGGCCATGCTCTATATATACATCTCCTAGTTATGTATCGTAGATCATGTTACACATCTATATGATGTCAAGATTGTAATTGCTCGCTGACCTTGATTGTTGTTTCAGGTGTTCTTTGTGACTTGGTTCTGCGGTTTCTTGCTCCTCCTTTGACTTGGACTTATAATGTATTTCGGCCACCATTTCCCTTTGACCTCACACATTAGGGGGCATCTGTTATACGTCAAATCTGCACTTCTTTGTCCTATGATCACCTTGCCTTGTAGATCACACAAAAGGACACAAAGGATGGAAGAGCTAGATTGCCTCAGATGACCTGTTTCCAGAAGTACACTCCTCACCTGCAAAGATTGCAGTTTCTCTTGCTTTTTCCACATGTAATCCCCTCTCTGCATATAAGACTAGTGCATTGTACCCTACTCTCCTCAAGGGAAACCAATGTAAACCTCCCAAAAAGTTATAAACGCATGTTGTAAATCATAAAAGTTGCTTCCTGAACACTACTCTTGTGGTATGAAACCCGCATACATCTTAAGATTAAATCAAAAATATATTAATTTGACGAATTGGGATTAGTTGAAGTTGGTTCTGCAACTTCACCAACCTCCCAATCCAACCACCTCTCAATCTTAACTTCCTACCTTGTCCCATAAATACAAGGAGGATCCATGAGAGGGGTTACCTACAATAGCCATAAAATATTTAGAGAAGGCTTGAAGTATTGTTACGCTAGAGGAAAGTTCCAAGTCAAAGTGAAGAGCAGGAGCCCAGGATCCGGTTGCAGAAACATCTCTACATGTCATGTATATTGTACTGATTTCATGTTTCTTTCACAATAAAAAGGTCGAAACACCCTTCCTGTCCCAAATAAGATATATATTTGATTGTATGTCTATTTGGCTCAATCCTTGATTAGAGTTGATGTTAAATTGCTTTATAATTTCATCATATGTTATATAGTCAAGATACGCTGAGGAAGGTATCTTTTGTATTGCAGGTTTGTTAAGCAGAAGATCAAGTGGGAGATCAAGTGAAAGACCAAGTGAAAGCTAGGATCGAACGTCGAAAAGAGGCATGTCTTTCAATCCCAATCTATTTCTTTTGCAGTAACTAAATGCAGTATAATCAATGTGTTTACCTGTCAACCCCGCCTAGTTGGTAGTGTCCATCTCCTCACTATAGGGTAGAAATCCCGAACAACAAGCAAGCTTGTGTGAAATTATGGAACTCATCCAATGTCATGATGGACAGGTTTGATATGTCTTCCCTTGATGAGCTAAAAATGAGGATTCAATTAAATGGAAAATTGTTGACATTGAGCAAGCTCGGGATCAAAATAAAGAAGTAATTAGTCAGTTTACAAAAGAAGATGAAGAACTTCTCAATAATTATTCATATCGGTCGATTGAACTAGAAACTTGATATGATTCTTTTGTAAATAAGATCAAGAAGGATATAGATAAGGAAGTTGAGTGGAGAATATTTGATGTTGAGTTGCAGTTCAAAAAGTTGCAAGACACTCGAGTGGAGAATATTTTGGAATTGCATGCCCAGTGGAAGATGTTCCACAAGAGAAACAAATAGATTAGCTTTTTTATTTCATTTTTATGTAAAAGGCATTTACGATTTTTTATAGTTATTGAACAAATTTAGTTGTCTTCCGGCCTTGGGCTATAAATGTGAAATGCCACGAATTTTAAAGGGGGAGTGGTGGTGGGAAACCCTTTTTCATATAATTTGTACATTACTATCATAAATTGAACGAAGAAGTAGTTTCCAATGTAGTTGCTAGAGATACATTCGAAAACATGATGGTTTGGATTGATCTATAATTCTTGCTGATATAAATATTATGCATTTTAATTTATATGATAGAAAATAGTTATGTTTTATATGTATGAAAATGTATGATCCAGTATTTTAGTAAAGTATTTAAGTTGTAGGGATATGCATGATGTTTCTATGATAAATTTATTGGTAAATGTCATATACTTTGGATACAAATATTACTGAGTTATTCTCTAGTAGTTTGAGATTTGTATTTCATCCTGCAATTTACCCTTCACTCATAAATTGGATGTGTAGAAAATGGGAATAGATTCAAAATAGGAATTCTTTATTAAATTGTTTTTTTTATTGATGTTCCAACCCATTGCTATGATGAAGAGATTATTTCTTCATTTTAGTAGTATTTGTTGATGTATATGTAACTTCGGAATGTATTTCATCTATGTATTTTATATATATTTATTGTACCCTTATTAGAGATGTGTTATTCCTCTATAAGGAAGTGTCGCCATGTGGATTGACAAGTGTCGCAAGTGTGTGTACTTGCCGATGGGTTATTAGACCACCATGTGTGGGGTCGGCCCTGAAATATATATTATATTATGGATGTACCTAGCTAGACAAGTCATCCCCATAAGGTCACTGGGCAAACAGGTTAGTATAAATAGAGATCAGGGGATCTCTATTTAGATCATTCGGAAAGTCATCTCTCTCTCACTCAGAAAGTGGCGCACTAGTGAGGAGGAGGATCATCTGCTTCTAGGAGACTATCTCAAGTGTATTTTGGTTGTACTTTGGTTGAGCCATTTCTCTCTCTATCTCTAAGGAAGTTGTGGGGTTTTTCACCTTAGGGTTTTCCCCATGGAAACTCTGTGTCTCTTGTCTCTCATGCTTTTGATTCTTGTGATGCTTGTCATGCTTATTGTGATTGTTATGCATTGATATACTATATATGTTATTCTCTCAGTGAAGATCCTAGAGTATTGTGAATTAATGCTCAAAATTTAACATGGTATCAGAGCTAACCTGAGAAGAAGACATTTTATAGCGACGGAAACTTGAGTTTCTTGTTTATTGGGTTTCTCTCCACAGATTTTAGAAACGCGGTATAGTATATTGACTCTACTCATCAAGGAGAATCTATCTGTCCAATCAGAATTCAATTCTGAGCATTTTTCAGATTTGGCCCTCAAAATTAGGGTTTCCACAAAAATATGAATTTCTGAAATCTGAAGACATAGCTAGAAGCTCCTTGCAAAAATCGAAGTGTAGAGCTTTGGATAGAGATTTTTGGCTGGGTAGATCTCCGCGAAACTCAAACCCTAATTCAGGGCTCTCCCTAATGAATCCAGGAGGACAAAAAGGAAAATCTGAAGGGTAAAGCTTTGTTGATCTCAAATTCTGAATACACCAGGCTGATCAGCTCATCAAGGCACATCTTTGTATCCTTTCAGAAAATTGAAATTCACATTTTTAATTTTTAGGGTTTTTCGAGAAACCCTAATCTGGGACCAGATCCAATTTTTGGCATTTGAAGTGGTAAGACCTAAATCTTTTCTATTTCCATTTGAAGTACTCTTTAAGATGTCTCACCACACCAAGCTTGAGGATAAGCTTGAAGGAGCTGATAACTTCCGAGCTTGGAAGTATAGGATTAGGTTAATCCTGGAAGAGAATGAGTTGGACTCATATGTAAAAGAAGACATCCCTATCCGAGAGGATGAAGAGGCTAAGGTATTGCATAAGAAAAACTTGGTCAAGGCAAAGAGAATCATTGCTAATTCTATCAAAGACCATCTCATACCCCATGTGTCTTCTCTAAAGACACCCAAGGAGATGTTTGACTCTTTGACCAAGCTATTTGAAGGGAAGAACATAAATCGGAAGATGACCCTGCGGAACCAATTGAAAGGAGTAAAATTTCAGAATGGAGAAACCATTCAATCTTATTTTTCAAGGGTCTCCTAGATCAAGGAACAACTAGAAGCAGTGGATGAAATGGTGGAGAATGGTGAAGTGGTGATGACCACTCTAAATGTCCTACCCAGGTCATGGGATTCCTTTATTCAAGGAATTTTTGCAAGGAAGAAGTTGATCTCCTTCAATAGATTGCGGGAAGAATGCTCTCAAGAAGAAGCTAGGCTTGTGGCCCGAGAAGAATAGATGGGAAATGAAGATCAAGCTCTCATAGCACATGCCAGGAAAGGCAAGTCGAAGAAGGAATCATCTCATAACAGAAGATTCTCACACCACCATTATCATAAAGATAAGAAAGATCTCAGATGCTTCAATTGCAATGAGAAGGGACACTTTGCTTCAGATTGTCCCAAGAAGAAGAAAGACAATAACAACAAATTCAATAAGAAGAAGAAGAATAACAAAAGAAGATATCATGCTCATGCTGTTGAAGATGATAAACCCCCAAAGAAGAAGGCTAGGGAAGAAAGTGATAGTGATGATGACTCATCAAGTGAAGAAGAATATGTTCTAATTTCTGCTCTCACAGGTACTATCTCCCATGGTTGTAATGATTGGTTGATTGATAGTGGGGCTTCCAAACACATGACTGGGTTTAAGGAATCTTTTGTGAATCTATCTGAACATGAATCACCCCATAAGGTGAAACTTGGGGATGATTATCAATACCCAATCAAAGGAAGTGGTGAAGCCTCCAACAACCTAGATTCTGGAAAACCTTTGAAGATGAAAGAAGTCCTTTAGGTACCTGGGCTCAAGAAGAACTTACTCTCCATCTCTGCATTGGATGCAAAAGGTATGAGGGTTGCATATGTGGATGGCCAAGTCCTAATGTGGCCAAAGGGAAAGAACATAGATGATGCAGTAGTGATTGGAGAGCAAGAGGAAGGTTTGTATAAATTGAAGGGACAACCTGAACATGCCATGGTACATGACTCCATGGATCCAAGTGAACTTTGGCATAGAAGACTTGCTCATATGCACTATAGGGAACTTCCAATTGCAAGCAAGGTTGTAGAGGGTCTTCCTGAAATCAAGACCAAACATGAAGGTGTTTGCAAAGGATGTGCAAAAGGTAAGAACATTAAGAAGGATTTCCCAAGCAATGAAAGCAAGGCAAAAGACATCCTGGAAATCATCCACTCAGATGTATGTGGTCCTATGTCATCCAGTTCTCTAAGTGGGTATGTTTAATATGTATCATTTATTGATGAATTCTCCAGGAAGACTTGGGTATACTTCTTGAAGAACAAAGATGAGGTGTTTGATAAGTTCAAGGAATTCAAAACCTTGATGGAGAATCAAACTGACAAGAAGATCAAAACATTCAAATCCGACAATGGTGGAGAATTCACCTCAGGTAACTTTAAGAAGCTTTGTAGTGATTCAGGGATTAAGAGGGAGTTGACTGCTCCTTATAATCCTCAATAGAATGGAGTTGCAGAAAGGAAGAACAGAACAATCATGGAAGCAGCAAGGGCAATGCTGCATGACCAGGATCTACCTATGCATCTATGGAAAGAAGCAGCTAGAACAGCTGTATATGTGCAGAACAGAACACCCCACAAGATATTGGATAACAAGACACCAGAAGAGGTCTTTTCTGGTAAGAAACCTAAATTCAGCCATCTCAGAATATTTGGTTGTCCAGTATACACTCATGTCCCAAAGGAAAAGAGGACTAAACTAGATCCTTCAGGAAAGAAGGGTATCTTTGTGGGTTACAGTGAAAGCTCGAAGGCTTACAGAATATACTTTCCAGGGTTCAAGAAGATTGATGTCAGTAGGGATGTAACATTTGATGAAAACTCAGCATTCATCAAATCAAGGAAGGCACCTATCGAAGTTTATGAAGAACCTAAGGAAACTAGATTTCAAGACACTACCATGACTGAAGTAGTTCCAGAAGTTGTTCGTGAGTTTGAAGATCCGCAAGAACCTGTAGATCCACCCTGTGAGGATAACTCTCACAAGAGGAAACTTGCATGGCTAGAGAGCTCATTCAAGATGCAGAAAGATTTGGCATTCTAGAAGAAGAACATAGAGCAAAGAAGAGAACCAAATCACATACCAGCTATGTTGCTTTATTCTGTGACATTATGAACAAACAACCTTCCTGTTATGAAGAAGCAACAGAAAAGAAAGAATGGAAGGATTCCATGGTTGAGGAATACCAATCAATAATGAAGAATGATGTCTAGGATGTTGTACCAAAACCTAAAGAGAAGTCTGTTGTGACTTCTAAATGGATCTACAAAATCAAGCATGCTGCAGATGGCAGTGTAGAGAGATACAAAGCAAGATTCGTAGCTCGTGGCTTCTCTCAGAAAGAGAGAATAGATTATGAAGAAACTTTTGCACCTATAGCTAGGTATACTTCCATCAGAACAGTACTTGCCCTGGCTGCAACGATGAAATGGAAAATACACCAGATGGATGTCAAGACTACTTTCTTGAATGGTGTAGTTGAAGAGGAAGTATATGTGGAGCAGCCACTTGGTTTCGAAATACATGACAGGGAGTCATATGTGTGCAGATTGAAGAAAGCCTTGTATGGCTTGAAACAAGCTCCCAGAACTTGTTATGGTAGGATGGACAGTTTCCTATCTAGTTTGGGCTTTACCAAGAGTAAAGCGGATTCCAACCTTTATTACAAGGTTGAGGAAGGGAATCCTGTGATTCTACTCATGTATGTGGATGAATTATTTGTAACAAGAGATGACAGATTGATTGCAGATACTAAGAGAAAGCTTGTTGTCGAGTTCGATATGAAAGATTTGGGAATGATGCATTATTTCCTACGTATGGAGGTGTGTCAAAGTACAGGTGGGACCTTCCTTGGTCAAGGGAAGTACACAGTAGATATCCTGAAGAGATTCGGGATGATGGATTACAAGGACATGACCAGAACTATGGCATCGAATTTGAAGCTTCTATGTGATGCTTCGTTTGAGTCGGTTGATGTCTTTATGTATCATCAAATGATTGGGTCTTTGATGTACCTGACGAACACAAGACCAGATATTTGCTTTACGGTGAACACATTGAGTCAATTCCTGATATATCTGAGGAGTGTTCATTTGGTTGTTGCAAAGCATGTTCTGAGGTACCTGAAGGGTATAGTGGATTATGGGCTCAAGTATGAGGTGAATCAAAAGTTTAACATGCAGGGTTATGTTGATTCAGATTGGGCTAGCAGTGTTGCAGATAGGAAGAGAACATCTGGGTGCTGCTTCAGTATGGGATCAGGTGTGATCTCTTGGTTTAGCAGGAAGCAGTCCTGTGTAGCACTGAGTACAGCTGAGGCAGAGTATGTTGTCGCCTGTTCAGCTAGTTGTGAGGAAGTATGGCTATGGAAGCTACTATCTAAATTAATTGATCTCCCATTGGATGCTACTAGTATCTTCTGTGATAACCAGAGTTGTGTGAATCTATCCGAGAACCTAGTGTTTCATGACAGGTCGAAACACATAGAGATCAAATATCACTATATCAGGGATATGGTGCAGAGAGGAGCTGTGAAGCTCCTGTATGTTGCGACGGATGAGCAGATTGTAGATGTGCTGACGAAGCTACTAGCTAGGGTGAAGTTCGAGTACTTCAGAGAGAGGCTTGGTGTTCTTCGAATTGATGACTCTTCGAGGAAGAAGTGATGGAAATATTTGTTGAATCCATTCCAAGCATGTTGAAAGGAGGATCCTTCACATGGCTGTGGATGTAAGCGCTGGATGATGAGCATCAGGATGATGTTCTGGTTTCTGCTTTGTATGATCGGTTGGATCATTTTTATATGTATGTATGTATGCATCATGTTGGATGTTGGATATGATCAGTTGGATCATTTATATGTATATGTATGTACGCATCATGTTGATGCTAGATATGATCAGTTGGATCATTTATATGTATGTACACATCATGTTGGATGTTGGATATGATCGGTTGGATCATGTGTATGTATTTTGTATAAGCATCATGTTGGATGCTTGGACCATTTATTTGTATATGTATCAGGTGGATACATTGTATGATCAGGTAGATCATGTATGTTGATATGTATCATGTATTTATATTTGTATCAGGTGGATACACTGTGTGATCAGGTGGGGAATGTATGATGATATGTATCAGGTAGATACTTGGTATGCATGAGGTAGATGCATTGTATGATCATGGATGACGAGCTTCAGGATGTTGCTCCAGATGACATGCAGCAGGATGTTGCAGTGATGATGATCAGGATGATCATGTGTACATCAGGATGATGTATGGTGAGTATCAGGTTGATACTCTGTGGCTGTGGAACAGGTTGTGCAGATAAGCATGTAATTTGTGCCGTGGGAGATTTGCAGATAGTCTTTCGAGGTTTTGCCTACAGCATGTAATTTGTACCCTGGGATATCTAGAAAATGCTCTTTCGAGGTTTTTCTTAGGAGGACATATAATTTGTGCCCTGGGAGGTCTACAGATAGTATTTCGAGGTTTTTCCTATGGCATGTAATTTGTACCCTAGGATATCTGGCAGATGCTCTTTCAAGGTTTTGTCCTATGGCATGTAATTTGTGCCTTGGGAGATCGGATAGGTTGAGCTGTGTGCTCGTAATCAGTTCTGGGATGCTCTTTTGAGGTTTTTCCATGACCACATGTAATTTGTGCCCTGGATATCCGATAGGTTGAGCCTTGTGCTCGTAATCAGTCCTGGGATGCTCTTTGGAGGTTTTGTGGTGACGACATGTAATTTGTGCCCTGCGAGATCCGATAGGTTGAGCCTTGTGCTTGTAATCAGTCCTGGGATTCTCTTTCGAGGTTTTGTGGTGGGGTCACATGTAAAAAGTCCTGGAGATCTGGACAGGATGAAAAAGGCCTCAGATGCTCTTTAGGGTTCTTGCTAGTCAAGAGACTCTTTTAAGGTTTTTTGATGCACGTAATAAGTCTTGAGATTTCCACAGTATGGCCAGTGATGATGAAGACCTGCAGGTCATGGGCCTACATCCAGTATGAAAAAGGACTAGCTCTGTAGAACTTCCTATGATGAGTAGAGTCAGATATTGGTTGAGATAGCAGCAGCAGTGATGATGATGATGACGATGCATCGATGACGATGATCCCGAGAAGAAGACTTGTCTAGCAGATCTGTGTCGAGAAATACCTTCCTAGTTAAGAGGGAGTGTTGATGTATATGTAACTTCAGAATGTATTTCATCTATGTATTTTATATATATTTATTGTACCATTATTAGAGATGTGTTATTCCTCTATAAGGAAGTGTCGTCATGTGGATTGACAAGTGTCGCAAGTGTGTGTACTTGCCGATGGATTATTAGACCACCATGTGTGGGGTCGGCCCTGAAATATATATTATATTGTGGATGTACCTAGCTAGACAAGTCGGCCCCATAAGGTCACTGGCCAAACAGGTTAGTATAAATAGAGATCAGGAGATCTCTATTTAGATCATTCGGAAAGTCATCTCTCTCTCACTCA
Source organism: Larix kaempferi (assembly GCA_027924585.1). Taxonomy (NCBI): domain Eukaryota; kingdom Viridiplantae; phylum Streptophyta; class Pinopsida; order Pinales; family Pinaceae; genus Larix; species Larix kaempferi. The sequence goes on along the minus strand of BSBM01000642.1, from coordinate 43,396 downwards.
AAAAGTGGCGCACTAGTGAGGAGGAGGATCATCTTCTTCTAGGAGACTATCTCAAGTGTATTTTGGTTGTACTTTGGTTGAGCCATTGCTCTCTCTATCTCTAAGGAAGTTGTGGGGTTTTTCACCTTAGGGTTTTCCCCACAGAAACTCTGTGTCTCTTGTCTCTCATGCTTTTGATTCTTGTGATTCTTGTCATGCTTATTGTGATTGTTATGCATTGCTATACTATATATGTTATTCTCTCAGTGAAGATCCTAGAGTATTGTGAATTAATGCTCAAACTTCAACAGTATTATCATTCTTTTGTACATATGATCATATTTTAAGCTCGCTCCCATTCATGATAGTTTTAGTTTTGTATCAATAGATTAGACTAATTTCATTTCTTGGCATAATCCTAAAATAAAAATAAAAATAAAAATAAAAAATATATAACTTAAAATCAATACCATTGCAGCAATTAGGCCCTTATACCAGTAAAAAATGTCATTTGAAATGTGATCGAGTCTAACCTGGAAGTTGTGATCATGTGTTTTCCCTTACTTTTGGTGTGGTCATTTTGACCCATCAACATAGTGTCTTAAATTAAACTCATTTTTATACTAGAATTGTGTAAAAATGGTATAAGAAGTCTTATATCTTACATTAAAAAATCCTTCTTCTTTGAGTATTAGATAAGAGCTAAAAGGTGATTCCTTACCCCTATCTTCCATATGAAAGTCTTATTTCCGCTACTAGGGATTAAATGTATTGAATCTCTAGAGATGATAAAATTAGATGTATCTCACTACCATTTGTTTTAATATGCTTTGATGCATAATTGTACGACACTACCAGAGATATGGTGAAAAAAACCCTAAGAACAATATGTCTAATCTTGGAAATAATGCACACCTGACTATCAAGGAAATGTCAAAGATCAAATGGTTTCCATCAAACTTGAGATAGATAGAGACAAGCATAGTTTTCATGCTCTAGTCCATTGTATTGATGTTAGGATTTAGAGCTCCTATGATTTACTTGGCATATATAAACTAGAAAGGAAAAATGTCGTCATCAACATTGTGATTTGTGAAAACACCCAAGTATTTGAGTCTTTTCTACTATTGAATCTACTTGGGAGATTATATTTCAAAATAGGAAGCCAATCCTTAGAATCAAATATATTTCCCACTACTATAAACAAAAAAAATCGCATACCTTGTAATAAGGAAAAAATAGACATCATTCAATCTATATGAAGAGAACCTATCTAGGTATGGTCATTCTTGAATAAACTTATGACTCCAAAGCCTTCAAATTCTCACTCTCATGCTATAATATTCTATGACTCCTCTCTCCTACTATGCATGCCCCATCGCTATCTCTAGCAACAATTACAAAAAGCACCAAATTAGTGCCTGAGTAGTGTAGAAATGCACCTGTGGAAACAAAATAAAGATTGAAGTGGTGTTAGTTAATCATCTCTTGTCCTCTCCTCCTACTAATTTGGAGATCTTTGCAAGGTACGTGAAATATATTGTTACATTTATAACCACTAATGATTTGATATCCTTCCAAATTCCACTATTACCATCATTACTCTCTTGAATCGATTACACATCAATATATTTACAAGGGTTTCTTGATTCAACAACTAGGATAGGGTTTAATAGGTTATAAATTCATTCATTACTTACCTCCTCCACTCAAAGGGTTTAATATCTTCTCCCAATGGATACATATATCCATGTTTCTTCTCTATGATGTATAAGCATAACACGTCCTTGTCAATTAATTGATGATGAAGCATATATCTCTCCATGCGCTTATTCCCTTCTGCATTGTATTGAATGTGTGGTCAATGTTGTCTAGGTTTGTGGGCATGAATGTGGGTTGACCTATATTACGATCCATTAATTTTGACATCACTTTTCACATTGTCTTATACAAGTGATGTCACATGGCCAAGATACAGGGAAACTTCATGAGAATTAATTGTAAATCCTATTGAGCCACCTCTATAAAGAATACTTGCTTGTGTTTGTGCATTTAGTACAGGCACTGTCTTTTGTGGATTTAAGGGTCTATAGTGTCCAAGTTTGTTTGTGTGATGTTTAATTTTTGTTGCTGGTTTTAAAAACGTTGTATGTATTAATGGGTCGTAACCCTAGTTGACAGTTAATGGTTGATTGTTAATGGTTGAACTTGTTGTGTCACTGATCCTATTGATGTCAAATACTTGAGTAGTGACAACTTGAGAAGGTGTCGAATTTGATTAAAGGAGGTGAAGTTCCTATTTTAAGTTTTGAACCAAGATAAGGGGGTTGAGTTGTAGCTTACCACGCATGTATTTGGATCAATCCACAAACTAACTGAACTTGTAACGTAACAGTGCTTAAGCACTAACCACTTGTGTATTTGAAGTAAATTGTTGATAGAAATAGAGCTAGAAGGTTATTTGTGAGGAAGATTGTTGGAAGGAAGAGGCAACATTATGAATGCTAAGAAGACAAATTGGATCCACAAAGAAGAAGTGAGTGAAAAAACAACCTTGAAGAGGATGAGAGTAAAATTTAAGGAGGTTGACTTGAAGGTTGGATAATTGAGAATATTTGTAGATACAAAAAGAAAAAGATGGGTTGCAAAACTAGAATAAAAGGTGAAAAAAGAAAGCCTTCTAAAAATTAAGTTGTAAGATATAACTGTGAAGGATTAAGGATATTCCTCAAGAATATAGAATTACATGAATCAACAATTAACCAAGAATCTAAACATATGATTAAATTTTAGAATAAGGGAATCTATAAAGGTATTTAACAATTATGATGAAAAAAAAAATGCTACTCATAGAAGATGAAATTAAAATTGTTCCTTAGGAACTGTACAAGAAAAGGAGTATCGTAAGATAGGTATCTAGAATGAAGATTATGATTTATTAATATCTCATAGAAGATGAGGTGAAATTTGATAATATTGTCTAGACCATCTCGTTGAAGCCTTGGCTTGTAAGCTAAAATTTGAAGTTGAAAATGAACATGTTAGGAACCCATGTCAACCCTTCTCTTTACTTTGTTAGTATATTGTTGTTGGATGCATATGCTTTGTAAGTCATCCCATAGTATTATATGTTGATCCGTAGTATTGGACGCATACACTTTGTAAGTAATCTCGTAGTATTATATGCTCCATGGTATTCATCCATAGTATTGGCTTCTAGACTTAGTATATAAGTTTGTGTTGAGGCCAATGAAAGCATCGAAGAGTTATTTTGTATTGATCTTGCTCAAAGGAGGTTTCCCCCTCGAAGTGGCTTACAATCAATAAAAATATTTTGTGATATGATATATCGTGTATTTCATCAATTATTTGTTGTAGGTTCCTCACATCTGGTATCATAGCACCTCCTTGGGCTCGTTGGGTGGAATTTCTGCCAAAAACATTTTTTGCATCTGTTGCAGGTTTGGATTTGGGAATAATACCTATCTGCTTAACTATGGGAAGTACTTGGGTATCATTGTGAGGAGTACCACGGAAACCCCGAAGTAGTTGGCCCATTAAGAGGAAGTAGTTCGCCCATTAAGAGGACCTACCAACCAAAATGGAAATGACCCCTACCTGATTGACTAGTTCCCACCCATGAGGTAAACCGAGAGATGTTGTTTGTGGCAAAGCAGTTATTAGTTTTACTTGAGCCGTGGAGTGAGGGGTACTGCCCCAATACGCAAGTCGTTAGACAACATTAGTGGCCAAGTGACTCCCCTGAACCTTTAAGAATCCATGCATACCTGGGGTCCATATCTATTTCCAGTCAATAAATCACAGATTACATTCGTCCAGAATTGTTGCTGATCACTTCCGCGTCGTTGTAGATCCATTCCGGAATTTTTTTTATTTTTTTTTTCACCATATCTCCTTTTTTTAAACTCTGTTTCTCTTGAAACTTCACTGACACCCCTGAAATCAAATTCTTCATATTTCATTCCTCAAGACCCTATCCCAGATTCCACTTCCCAAAGCCAAAAATTTCACATTTCTCTATTTTTAGAGTTTTCCATAACTTCTTTAGTTTTCAACCAATCGCCTTCAAATTTTTCCACAGTGTTCATTTCCTATTTCTGCTTCTTTGTTCCTCTCTAACAAATTTTCGCATTCTTTCCCCCCGCTTCTAAAATCCTCATTTTTTGCTTCCCTATCTATTCGAAAGTGTCCAAAACCTAGTCAAACCCAAATAACCCATTAGAGTTTTTCCCAAATCCAAATTTTCCTTTACTAAAACAATTTTTGTTTTTGTTTTTCTACCAATTCAAAAAAAAAGGAAAAATCATGGTTATGGTTGTCACCCATGCAAAAGCAAAAACCATGAAGGAAGGAATTGCAGCCCTCAAAACCAAAATCCAATATCTGGATGAAAAATTCCTCAGCCTTCATCTTGAGCATTCAGCCATGATCAATAAATGAGAGTTAGAGTCTTCTGCAGACACTGGGTTCTCATCTTATAGCAATTTTCATGGTCCGATGCTTGATTTTCCTCGCTTCAATGGGACTGATCCGACTGGATGGATCTATCGACAAGAACAATATTTCAGTATGCATAATACTTTTGATGTCAACAAAGTTCCACTTGCATCCTTTCATTTGGAGCAAGAATCCCTTCAATGGTACCATTGGTACATCAAGGCTCATGAAGAGCCAAAATGTCCATATTTTTGACAGCTCATTTTGCAATGATTTAGTCCTAGTGATTTTCATGACTTCACAGGAGCCCTCACTAAACTTCACCAAATTGCCACTATGAGAGAGTATTATATAGAATTTGAGAAACAATCCAATCACACATAAGGATTTCCTGATAACTTCTACATGAGTTGTTTTATTAGTGGTCTAAAGGATGTAATCTGATCTGAGGTCAAAATGTTCTATCCAACCACAATGATGGAAGGCCTGGGGTTGGATAAGTTGGCAATGGACAAGATCGTAGCCCAACAATGCTCCAAACCCTCTTTTGTTCCCTTCAGAAATGTGTGTTTTCAACGACCTCCCATCTTGCCAGCTCCTCGACCAACTCCTATCAAGCATTTTTCTGAAGCAAAGATGCGGGCACACAGAGAAAAAGGGATTTGTTATAATTGTGTTGAGAAATTCACTCAAGGACATAGATGTGTTGAGAAAACGCTCTATCTCTTGTATGTGGCTTCTCCGCCTGCCTCTGAAATTGGTGAAGAAGCTCCAGATACAATAGATGATCAGGTCAACATTCAGGAGATTCCTATTCACCCTCCATCTCAGGACGACCACCTAGAGATATCTTTCCATGCTTTAGCCAAAGTCACCATGCCCAAACAATGTAGGTCAGGGGTTACTTCAAGAAACTTCCTCTTACAATACTCATTGATTCTGGTAGCGCTCATAACTTCATTGACCCTAGGATAGCCAAACAGGATGATTGTTTTGTCCATCCTTACTCCAACTTTCAAGTCATGATTTCCAATAGGGGCACCTTACATTGCAAGGGGAAGTGTCACAATGTGTGTATCTCTATGGGATATTATAACTTGCACTCTGACATGTTTTCCTTGGCCTTAGGAGGATGCGATGTGGTTTTGTGCGCTCAATAGCTACATACACTTGGACCCATCATATGGGATTTTGCTGAACTTTGGATGCAGTTTTGAACCAATGGACAAAAGCACACATTGAAAGGATTAAAACCAGAGTCTCTCAGCATCATCATTTTACATCGCATGGAAAATCTCCTTAAGAAGAGTTCACATGGTGTCGTCGCTAATATCCATTCCATTCAAATGCAACCATCAACAGTCTCCACTACTCCTTTGGATCTACAACAAATTATGGATAGTTATATAGGTATCTTTGCTGAACCAGTGGGATTTCCACCTTCAAGGCTAGAGGACCACGGTATTCAGATCCTTCCCGGAAGCGTTCCTCCCAACGTCAGGCCCTATCACTACCCATTTCACCAAAAAACAGAGATTGAAATGCTCGTTTGGGTCTTACTGAAGCAATGTATTATTCTCCCTAGTACTAGTTCCTTTTCTTCACCAGTTCTTCTTGTTCAAAAAAAATATGGCTCATTGCTCCTCTGCATTGACTTCCGAGCACTTAATCACATCACAATTAAGGATACGTTCCCAATTCCTGTTGTTGATGAGCTTCATGGTGCTTAATTTTTCTCCAAGTTGGATCTTCGTTTTGGGTATCATCAAATTCGGGTTCAAGAGGATGATATCCCTAAAACAGCTTTCTGCACACATGATGGCCACTATGAGTTTTTGGTCATGCCCTTTGGCCTCACTAATGCTCCTTCCACATTCCAGTAATTGAGGAATAAAAATTTTCGGCCCTGGTTTCAGAAATTCATTCTGGTCTTCTTTGATGATATCCTCATCTACATTAAAACATGGGTTGAGCATCTCCAGCATCTAGATGTTGTAATGAAACTTTTCTTTGACCATCATCTCCATGCCAAACAGTCTAAATGTGTTTTTGGATAGAAGGAAGCAGAGTATCTCGGGCACATTTTTTCAACACAAGGGGTTCACGTGGATCCTGCCAAAATAGCTTCCATGAACAATTGGCTGCATCCTCATACACTCAAGAGCCTTCATGGTTTTTTGGGATTGGCTGAATACTACCCCGAGTTTGTCAAGGATTATGGGAAGATTGCAGCTCCATTAACTGCTTTATTGGAAAAGGATGCTTTCACATGGACACATGATACTGAGTGTGGATTTGACAAACTAAAACAAGCTATGTGTACTACACTTGTTCTAGCTATGCCCTATTTTTCCAATCCCTTCACTATTGAGAGTGATGCCTGCGACAATGGACTTGGTGTTGTTGTCCTTCAAGATGAAAATCCCATTGCGTTCACTAGAAAATCTCTTTCCGGTAAGAATTTAGCTTCCTCTACATATGAGAAGGAAATGATGGCTATTTTTCATGTAGTACAAAAGTGGCGACCATACTTATTAGGGAATCATTTCTACATCAAGACTGATCACTGGAGTCTGAAATATTTCCTAGAACAATGTGTATCCTCCCTAACACAACAGAAATGGGTTAACAAACTCATGGGTTATGACTATCAGATCACTTACAAGAAGGGTAATAACAATATTGTGGTGGATGCTCTTTCTCGCACATTTGATGACCAAGTTTCTCTTTCAGCTATTTCTATGCTTGTTCCAAATTGGTTGCAATTTTTTCAACAGGGCTATGTCAATGACTCTTCATTATCTCAAATCATCTAATGCTTGGCCAAAAACCTTTCTGTTGTACCACATTACTCTTGGGATGTTGCTTCCCTGAGATACAAGGGTCATATGGTGCTTCCCCAGAGCATTGATCTTCAACAAGCTATCTTCAATGAACTCCAAGCTTCTCCATCGGTAGGGAACTCTGGGTTCCTCAAAATGTATGAGAGGGCACATCGTAACTTCTTTTGGTAGGGAATGAAAAGGACAATTCAACAAATGGTGGCTGAATGTGATACCTTCCAATGCAATAAGGGTGAAATGACACTCCTTTCAAGATTGCCTGAACTCTTTCCCATCCCTACACGGATTTGGACATATATTTCTATGGATTTCATTGAAGGGATCCCTAAATTTGGAGGGAAGACAGTGATTTTGGTTTTGGTTGATCGCCTCTCCAATCATAGTCATTTTTGTGCTTTCAACCATCCCTATATAGCCTCCTCAGTCACACAAATTTTTTTGGACTAGATATTTCTTCTTCATGGAAACTGTTCTTCCATTGTATCAGATTGCAATGCAAATTTCACAAGTCATTTTTGGACAGAACTATTTTGCCACGCTGGCACTAGATTGAAGATGAGTTCAAGGTATCACCCAGAAACAGATGGTCAGACTGAAATTATCAATAAATGCTTGCAAACTTATCCTCGTTGCTTCACCTCCAACCAACAACATCAGTGAGAAAAGTGGCTCCCTCTTGCTGAATGGTGGTACAATACTTCCAACCACACTGCCTCTAAAATGAATCCATATGAAGTAGTCTATGGTCAGGCACTGGGGTGAAAAAATGAAGATGGGTGTCTATTTTGGGGGGTCTCGTGAGAAAATAATTCTGTTTTTTTCATGTCTTCCAACTTCGGGCGAACAAAAGTGATATTTTTATTTAAAATTTCACTTTGCCGTAAAAAGAAAACTTTTGTAGAATTATGTTAGCTTTCTACTCATAATTTTTTCAATTTTTTTTATTAAGATTTGATATGTCGATTTCGCAAATGTTTGACAGTGTGTTCTTATAAAATGAAAAGACTACAAAAGAGTTATGATTTGTTGCACCACTAAAATCGTTGTTAGACTTGTGTTTTGCAAAAACTGAAAATGCTACGACAATCTACACACAATGTACTAACGCGTGACTATAAGTTTGCATCCAATGGACCTCTATACTAATTATGATATTTTTTTAAAGTCGACCCATGGGGAAACTCAGTCAATTTTCAACAACCTTTTTGTTGCACCACTTTTCTCTCAACCCGCTATAAAATCAAAAAATCTACGACCACCCTTTTGAAGTAGACACGTCAATGAATCGACCCACATTTTCTTCGATTTTTTTGGTGTTGTATTTACAAAGTTATGGATTTTTCTTTTCGCTGTTTTTTTAAAGAGCTGAATCATAACTCGACACATGTTACAAATATAAAACTTAAAAAATATCAGTTCTTATCTATATACAACAAAATTTATACCCTCGTAAAGTAGATTCAATAATGAATCTACTGGTATGAAGTCCGACATTCGTTTTGTTGTGTAAGAGGTGGTTTTCTCCTTCCGAAAATGGAGAAACCTGAAAATTTTGCAGAGATCTGAATCGGTCATGTTTCAGAGATTATTCGGCCGAATAATTATTCGGCCGAATAATTATTCGGCCGAATAATTATTCGGCCGAATAACGTTTTTCCGTAACGGCGCCGTCACTTATAACGAAGGTTATTCGGCCGAATAACTAAACGGAAAAAAAAATTTCGTCGGCCGGAAAAAAAATAAAAATAAAAATTTATACTCATATAAATAAAGGTAAAGTTAATTCATTATTTTCGCATGTTTGAACTTCGCATTTTTTTGTCAAACTAATTTCGGAAGGAGGATATAATTTTTGCAAAAGGAGGTTTTTACAAGGTATGTTTCTTCTTCTTCTTTACAAAAGGCACATTGAAGGAGTTTTTTTTTCTAAGGCATATTTGCAAGGAGTTTTTCCAAACTATCTATTTTCTTGTTGCATTTTTACAAAGAAGACATTTTTTGCAAAATGAGGTTTTTACAAGCTATGTTTCTTCTTCTTCTTTACAAAAGGCACATTGAAGGAGTTTTTTTTTCCAAGGCATATTTGCAAGGAGTTTTTCCAAACTATCTCTTTTCTTATTGCATTTTTACAAAGAAGACATTTTTTTGCAAAATGAGGTTTTTACAAACTATGTCTTCTTCTTTTTTACAAAAGGCACATTGAAGGAGTTTTTCCAACATATCTCTTTTTTATTGCATTTTTACAAAGAAGACATTTTTTGCAAAAGGAGGTTTTTACAAGGTATGTTTCTTCTTTTTTCCAAAGGCACATTGAAGAAAAAAAATTTCTAAGGCATATTTGCAAGAAGTTTTTTACAAATATTTTTTTTCTTGTTGTATATTTGCAAAGAAAACATTTTTTTGAAAAAGAGATTTTTACAAAGTATGTTTCTTCTTCTTTTTTCCAAAACACATTGAAAGTGTTTTTTTTAAGGGATATTTGCAAGGAGTTTTTTCAAAATATTTCTTTTCTTAGACATGTTTGCAAGGAGGTTCTTTGCAAGGATGTTTTTTTTTCAAAGTTGCTTTGCACTTTTTATTTAATTGAAAGAGGTTTTTTCAAATAGTTGTTTTGCTAAGGTATTTTGCAAATGATTTTTTTCCAAAGTAGTTTTGCACTTCTTATTTATTTGAAAGGAGTTTTTTCAAATAGTTATCTTATTTTGCAAAGGATTTTTTACAAGGTAATTTTGTACTTCTTATTTCTTTGAAATTGGGTTTTTTTTCAAAGAGTTGTTTTTTTACAATGATTTTTTCCCAGATATATTTATAAATAAGTTTTTATTGAAAGTATTTTTTTCTAGTGGTTTTTTTCGTAGATATTTTTTCAAAAAAGTATTCTTGGAATGAATTTTACAACAAAGATTTATTTACAAGGTGTTTTATTTTCTTCCTTGGCACAAGGTGTGTTTATTATTTTCCAAAGAAGATTTTTGTTCAGAGATTTTTTTCAAAGGAAAGTTAATTCCAAAGAAATCTTCTTCAAAAGACTCTTACAAAATTTTTAAAAGGTAAAGTAAATTTCAGTTCATGTTTTTATAAATTCCGTAAATGTTTTTAAATCTTAATTTATTTGTTTTTACTATAAAGTAACATGATTCTTTAATTTATCGTCTATAGATTAAACAACCATGGGCAATAAGAGAAATCGTAAAAGAAAAGCTGATCGTAAACGTGATGATGATGATAATAGAGAGAAACAAAAACTCAGATATATTGCCAAAAAACAAAGGGTTGCTGAAACGGAAAAGAGAACTATTGAAGATATAAATACAGATTTACATGACAATGTTGAAGAAATGGAAATTGAAAATAGAGTACAAGAAGAACAAATTGAAGTTGAAAAGAACATTGTAGAAGATGTAAATAGTGATTTACATGCTAATGTCGATGAAATCAATATTGAAGATCAAGTTCAAAATCCAGAAATTGAACCTGGTATGTATATATCATATATTTTCCAAATTCATTTTTTTATAATGAATTTTATTTTTTGATATATGTTAAATTAAATTTAATTTGATGTATAGGTACTTTTACTATTGATGATGAAATGTTAGAAGACATTGATTGCGACAAATATGGATAAAAACTACCAATACATGTTGCACGATATCGTGCTACAAAATTTTATGATGAAGTTCTCAAAGATTACTCAATAGCAGGACAAGCACAAATTTTGAGATGTTTATTAGTGTCCAAGAAATTAGAAGGTGCTATATCGTTATTGGGTATTCACAAAGTAACAAAAGAGTCGAAATTGAAACAAAATGTGATGGAAAATATAGGCGATGCAATAAAAAAATTTGGAAAATCCAAGAAGAAATATATCAGTGCTGCACGTAAAGCAATTCATACAGCAATTCTTTCAGCTAGTACTAAACAAAAGCGTTTGACAACAGAACTAGCAAAAGCAGTTGGAACATCAAGAAAAACATTATACAAACATAGCAAATTCAGAATGCAAATAGATGAAAATAATGAACTTGCTTGTTGGGCAATTATTTGTAGACAACCTTACAAAGATAGATTAGGAGCAGGGGTTAAAGATATTGTACGAGAATATTGGTTGGAACATGCTCGAGTTTCACCAAATGCAAGAGATGTGATACGCAAAAGAATATCACGAAATGTATATGAAAGCCAACCAAAACATATAATGGACATGACACAAGTACAATTGTTCAATAAATTCAAGGAAGATCATCGTGGAATTAATATATCAATCACTACATTTGTGCAACAAAAACCATGGTATGTTCGACCTATAACTATACGTGATACATGTTGTTGCCGTTATCATGTGCAATTTCAGTTATATTATGATACGTTTCTTGAATTTGGTAAAATGTTTTGGACAAATTCACCACCTCCACCAACGATACGTGAATTCATATCTCAAATTTTATGTGAGAGAAATCACGATGAAGTATTTTATTCAAAGAAATGTGTCAATGGAAAACATTGTCATCACTGTGGAAATTTGGTGTTATTCCACAATAAATACCCTATCGACAATGATCAATCATTGTCAAATGTAAATGTTGATTGGAAGAGATACGAATACATCAACTATAGTACAAGTTCTAGTGATTCACATTCCAAAAGAATTGATTTGCTAGAAGACAAGATATGCGTCACAGATTTTCTCAAAAAATTTGAAAGCGAAATTTATAAATACACCCAGCATTCACATAGAGCACGATGGCAAGATCTTCAATTCAAACAGTCTCGTGAAATTTTTCCACCCGGAACAATTTTGTCGGTGGTTGATTTTGCTGAAAACTATACATTTGCTGCACAAAAAGAAATACAGAGTGAATACTATCACTCTGACCAAGTTTCGATATTTGTCCATGTCGTATATAGACATTCTCAACAGGATGTCGATGGCATTGAAAGCACATGTGACAATCGAGATGTGATTAAAGAATATCACTTCTATATCAGCGATGATCGTACACACGACACACATTTTGTCCAACATTGTATAGAAAATATTTTCTATGAATCACTGAAAAAACGCGAAATCAAATTCAAAGAGCATTGGATATGGTCTGATGGATGTGCGGGTCAATTTAAATCTTCCCGATTATGAGCCCGATGTTATATGTTGTCAATATAGTCATTTAGTATGTGCATCTCGAATAAAATTGATACAAGTTCCATCAAAAAAACAATTAAAAACCAAAAAATGGAAACTATCCATATGTGACCATGAACGGATAGTTGAAGATGGTATTCCATTGCGATGTTTTTAACTACATATCAAAAATAAATTGATCTATATTTTTGTCCATGTCAATTGTTGTGTGCAATATATTTTTTGTCCAATTATCAAAATTGTTGTGCACAGTATATTTTTTCATTGAGATTTTATTTTTTCATTGAAATTTTATGAATATTTTCTTGAATGACAACTAACATAAAAGCTTAAATGGTTGTACTTTCACATGCTTAAAAATGAATTCAAATATAATTTGAAAATTCAAAAGTACTTTATTCGGGTCCCCATATGTCTATTAGACCACTAAGGGATGAGATAACGGATGTGGCTATCCCCACTCCGCCCCGAATTTTTACTTTTGGTTCATTGATACTTACGAAAAATCACAAAAAAACATATTAAATTTTGTATTATTTTAATTCCATCGAACATGTTTTTTTAATACATACTTCACCATAAATATGATCTTAAATAGATATCTTAAAATTGTCACCAAGTTCTCCGTCCCATATCTTTAATTTAAAATATCGCTTGTGCAAATTCACATAACTGAAATCATGGCAAATGGAGATAACGATCATTTGATTTTTAATCACAAGCAAGGATTCCAGGATTGTGAAGCTTATGCTAAATTAGAGAAATGATTATTTACAACAAATGAACGAAAATCCGTCAAATTGTTGTTTAAAATCATTGCTCTAATCTAGCACAAACTTCACAATCCTGGAACCTTCACTTATGATTAAAAAACAAAAAACCGTTACCCCCATTTGCCATGATTTCAGCCGCATCAAATATACCTGAAAATTGAAAATAAAAATTAAATTAATTAAAAATCCATTATATCAAAATTTGATCTTAACATATATTTGCTTTTAAACTTCCTAATTCATCCATGTTTCTATCAAAAATTTTATGACATTGATTCTTACCATAACATTCATTCTCAACATTGAACATTTCCCAACTTAGAATAACATTTTAAACATTCCTAACATTCAACATTCATTCTCATCATTCAACATTTTCTAACAAGTCATAACACTCATTCTCATCATTCAACATTTTCTAGCAAGTCATAACATTCATTCTCATCATTCAACATTTCCTAACCTTGGATTACACCTATAAAAACATTCCTTCTTCCATAACACCTCCCATTCATTCTTTCCCTACATTCTTTTTTCTCTAACACCTCCCATTCATTTTTTCTCAACATTGATTCTTAACATAACATTCATTCTCAACATTGAACATTTCCCAACTTGGAATAACATTTTAAACATTCCTAACATTCAACATTCATTTTCATCATTCAACATTTTCTAACTTCATAACATTCATTCTCATCATTCAACATTTTCTAACCTTGGATTACACCTATAAAAATATTTTAAACATTCATGCAAAACATATTATAAATATTATCAAAACACTTTAAACATTCATGCAAAACATATTCTAAACATTTACCAAATGAGAAATAATAGACATGTACTCATGTATATAATCCAAAAAAAGTTGATGAACATGTGAATTCAATGTACATGTAAATATAATCAAAAAATAAATACCCTCCATGTTCAAAACAACTACAAAATATATATATCAACAAAAACAATAAATTCTGAACCACTATCCATCTAGACCAATATCTTTCCACTATTTTCCACTAGGACCTTCCCTGGGACTCAACTCCACCTACAATACACAAAAAAACAAATTATAAATTTAGATCATAAATTATTTAAACAATTTTAAACTAAATTCAAAATATTCCTTGATATTAAACTCATCTACAAAACAATTCAATTATTAAAAAAATCATACATCAAATTCTTTGGATGCATGTCCACCACTTTTTTCCCCTAGAGACTTTCCTTTAGCTCCAAAGGACCTCAAAGAGCCAAGCTGCAACATGTACAAAAACAATTTTCAAATAAATCAAAAAAATATAAACCATTAAACTTATATATCAAAGATCATTTCTAATTCAACAAAATTACCTCAGTGGCAATATCTGCATTCATTAGAGACCCCACATCTTCGCCCCCAATTTCTAAATGGTCTCTTCCCTAAAATTTAAATTTTGTTAATAAATAAAACATAGTAGATACAAATAATAAATTAAGCAATTAACTTAAAACCAAAACAAAAAAATTAAAATCATTAGCTCACAAGAGATGGTAAATCATCTAAAAAGTTGGAATCTAATGAAACCTGCATAAATAAGTCAAATTAACAATAAGATACATTGATATTTATTAAAATTCAAGCAAACAAAAAAAATTTCATGTTCAATCATAAATATTATAATTAAAATACCTCTCCTAAGCGCTCTTCATTTTGACTAGGATGCTCTCGATTTTGACTACTGGAGACTCGAAAATTATTTGCATTTAACATTGACGTAAACTGCAGACAAAATACATTTGCTTAATATATTTATTCCCATGTAGCAAAAAATTCAATTCAAAATGATTAAAAAAAATCAAATAGATTGTCATAGCATAATCAACAAACCTCTCCCATGCTCGATGTGTCATTGGATAACACATCTGAAGCTATATCTCGACAAGACTTAGCATAAGCCCTGAGATCATCAATGCTCAATGCATCTACCTCGTCATTCGTCTTGTAGACAAAACTCTGACGAAGAATAACACGAGCCCTCTCTCGCACCAAACCGACTTCTACTCCAGCAAGAGCTGAAGCTAAACCATCACCTACCGATTCCCTTCCAACTGTCCCTAGTTGAGATGTTGTCTCCATCTCTGATCTTAAAGCCACAACCCTTGGTGGACGAGGTATCTCAGGCGGAGGTTGTATAGTGGTAGGGTCTCTGAGAGCACCTTTTCGATTATATATTCTACCCTTTCCAGCTCCATAAAAGTCAGAGGGAACATCAGTATAGTTAGGCTTCATACCTAAAAAAAACTCTGCATAAAAAAATCTAGCAAAATAATTAGGAACCTCATCGTTCCAAGGCAATCGACCATAAGCTGCAAGAAATCGATCATATATTAAATGTGCAATTTGAGGATGCTTGAAATATTGCACTTTCAACATTTTTCGCTTAAGGCCTTCTTTGAAATTGAACATTGAATTGGCTTGTTCTCTAGTGACTCTCTCCTTCACAACCTCCCACTTATCTGGACCCATAACTTGGTCCCTTCGCATCCGCATCAAATGAGCAAAACTATTTGTAGTTGGTCCAAGTTCCTCATATGCATCAATGAATTTCTGCAAAGACGCCAAAACAATCTCTAGACTTTGTCGACTCTCTAGAGGGAGATCCAAAGAACAAAAATCATTGTTCAACCTGTCATAATGGGATCTACAACTTTCAAGAATAGTTTGTTGCACAACACCTTGCCATGGAAGCTCATCAGGTAAATCAGATGGATAAGTTGATATGGGTGTACACCCCTGATCTAGTGGAACATATGTTGTCCTAGCTCTAGGAGGATCTTCAGGACCTTGCTCTCCACCCACACCTATTTCATCATCTACAATCCTATCTTGATCTCCCCCTCGCTCCATCGAATTACGCACATCTTCTGAATGTCGCTCTGCTTCAAATATAGCCATAGTCAAGAATTAACCTTGTCCATAACTTCAAAACACAAAAAAATACAATTTATACTTTATTAAACATTAATGTTCATACCAACAGAAGGTTGAGATCGACGCTCTCCCACAGAAGATGAAGGAGAATCATGTGTACCCCTTCGAACTTGTTGATGATCAAATGACTGGGACCCATGCAATAAACTCGAACCTCTCGGTGAATTCGACAACCTTCGACTACCAACTGGAACACCAATTCCTGAGGATTGTGATGACCTCCTACGCTTTCCCCTCGAAGACTCTCTTTCCATTTGATATAACTTCTAAATTTACACAAACATTAACATATTGAAATTGTACATGACTATTCTACAAACATCAAGCCAATATTTGATAAAAAAATACAAAATGTAAGTCCCCCTCCTAACTCTAATTAATTACCTAAAATTCCTTACCATCACTAATATTGCAGCATAAAGATATATCTAATAATCATTTCATTATCAAATATAAGTCATAACATGATTAATTGAAGTAGTATAATAACCTTAATAACTTTTAATCCAACAAATATGGTTGAAATATATATGTCAATGAACAAACATCTCACTAAACATATATATATATTCTTATTAAGAGAATTCTAGCTCATATTTATAATAATACAATTTACACACACTAAAGTTGTACATGTTAACTCTACAAACTTAAAAACATATCTTTTAAGGACCTGCATACAAAATGTAGAGCTGGCTAAAATAGTATAACATATATATCCACTTATTAAGAGATTTCTAATTTATATTTATGATAAAACAACTTACACACATTGAAATTGTTACATGTTCATTCTACAAACTTAAAAGCATCTCTTAAAAATCTGCATACAAAATGTAGAGCCACCTAAAATATTATAATTATTTTCTTTCATAAGTTCCTCTTCTAGCTCTAAGAACACTATTCCACCATAAACATAACATCAATAATCATCTTATAATCATTTAATTGTAATAGTACACAATAATCTTCCAAATTTTTCACTGATCACTTATGTTTTTGTTCTATATCTCAATAAACAAACATTCCTTCATTTTTATAAAAAAAAAACCTAGGAACATAGAACTTTTATGGGAAACTTAATATGATACTCATTCAAGTTTAGGGTTTAAATATCCATTTATATAAAGAAGCCATGGCGTTGCATTCCATAAGAATAAAATAAATACATGTTATGTTGTTTGATATAAAAAATATCTTACCATTTTTATATATAAAAAAGACCATAACATGAGCATAGTTCTGTTCATGAGCAAAGTTATATTCTTGAGCAGAATTCATGAACTCTCATCATGAACAGAGTTCATGAGCAGAGTTCATGAACTCTGCTCTACCCCATTATATTATCTCTCGGCAAATAAAACATGTTTCTATTTATACACCAAATTAAACGTTAAATACATAAAACATTTAAGCAACACAACTCTATTAATTTGTAAAATAGTGGACATAGCTATGCTTAGGGTAAATATATCTATTATAGAGTCCATGGACTCTGCTCATGAACAGAGTTCATAAGCAGAGTCCATGGACTGTGTTCATTATCCAGTGTTAATGGTGAAGTGATTAGTCAATTACAATTTCCTGCCACATTAATTAAAATATTATATGCTCTTATTAAACAGAAATAAGCTTACTCGGATTAAACCAGGCACAGTAAAGCGCATTACTTTTAACCAGATTAGCTTTCCAGGTAATATAAACGTGCTTCGGTATTAATAATTAAATTACAAGCATAATAACGAGGCATAATAACGAGGATTAGAATCAGGCTAATTAAATATAACATGGTCGTAATACAGCTTATCCTGTAATAAACTATTAATACTAGCAGGCTTAAATTACAAGCAGGCTTAAATTACTACAAAGGTTTATTACTCTTGTGGTACACTTCATGAACAGTTCATTAACCTCTTAGAGTCCATAAACTCTGCTCATGAACAGAGTCTTGAGCAGAGTCCATGGACTCTGCTCATGAACAGAGTTCATGTGCAGAGTCCATGGACTCTGCTCATGAACAGAGTTCATGTGCAGAGTCCATGGACTCTGCTCATGAACAGAGTTCATGTGCAGAGTCCATGGACTCTGCTCATGAACAGAGTTCATGTGCAGAGTACATGGACTCTGCTCATGAACAGAGTTCATGTGCAGACTACATGGACTCTGCTCATGAACAGAGTTCATGTGCAGACTGCATGGACCCTGTTCATGCACATAAAATTATCTCTAAAATCAACATTAATTATAAAAAAGTTAAACTTCTGATTTTAAGTGCCATAACAGATTTTTTTTCAATTTTTTTCTAATGCCACAAACATATATGGAGAATATGCGACATACCTGTATCCAAACGACACCACTATTATTCGTCCCACCAACGCTCCACGAAATTTATTCCTTCACCAAGCAGAAAAAAATATCGTCAACTTAACATATCAATACACAGCAAGAATCAAAACAACACAACAATGAAAAATACACACCTAAATGACAAATTTGTAACCTGCAAACAAAACCGCAACCACCTCCTCGCAGCAAAACAAACGGGCAACCTGCCACCCAAAGCGTAACTGACGACGAGCTACACCCAGCAAGAAAGAGCATCAACTAGCCAACAAAACGAAAAACTATCTACCGTAAAACCGACGAGCTGCAAAAGATCGCAGGGAATCAGCGAGTCGTCGGCACACAGCAGGGTGGCTAACGTAGGCGACGAGCTATCAACCGCATAGCCGACGGGCATCAACAAGACAGGCAGCAAAAGCAGTTCGCGGAGCGTCAGCAGGCGGGCATCGTGGGGAAACAGGATGGTGGCGAACTGTAGCAGCAGTTCGCGGAGCGTCAGCAGGGGGGCCGTCGGATAGCGACAAGGTGGCGACAGAGACGATGCGGGCCCGCTGCGGGGTCCAGCAAAATTACAGCAAAGAATGCCATATGGCAGCCGATGCTGTGCTTTTATGCAGAAAAATAGTTCGGCCGAACAATTATTCGGCCGAATAATTATTCGGCCGAACAATTACTCGGCCGAACATTTAATCGGCCGAATAATTGTTTGGCCGAGTAATTGTTCGGCCGATTAATTGTTCGGCCGAATAATTATTCGGCCGAATAAACTATTGCCAAAAAAAATTTTCCGTCCGGCAACTGTTTGCACACATTTCAAGGATCTCCGTTAGGCTGGACGGAGAATTGTTCATGGTTATTCGGCCGAATAACCATTGAATTATTCGGCCGAATAATTTAAATTATTCGGCCGAATAATGTAAATTATGCGGCCGAATAATATAAATTATTCGGCCGAATAACTTCCGCTAAGACGATTTCCCACTCGTTTCTCACGAAAGTGTTACCCACCTTCACGTTTTCACCCACTGCCAGTTCTTCTTCCATACACCCCCAGCAGTTCACCAGTTCAGGCACTTGACACGATCTTTCGAAACTGCGATCAAATTCTTCGCATTTTGCGGGACAATCTTCACATGGCAAGAAATTGAATGAAGCAACAGGCCGATCAACATAGTTCTGAGTGCACTTTTCAAGCAGGTGATATGGTTTTTCTTCATCTACATCCTTACAAGCAATATTCCCTTAAACTCAAAGGGTGTCCTAAGCTCGCTCCAAAGTTCTATGGGCCATATAGGATTCTTCAGAAGATTGGGTCCATTGCTTATAAATTGGAACTTCCTCCTTCTTATTGTATTCATCCATTATTTAATGTCTCTTGTTTGAAGAAATTTCTTGGCACCAACATTAGAGGACAAACTATTTTAACAGAACTGGATAATGAAGAATCCATCCTTTTGGAGCCGGAGGCCATCCTCAATAAGCGCACTCGTCATCTTTTCTCTCGCTCTATGACAAAGGTCTTAATTCAGTGGCACGAAATGCAAGTAGAGGATACTACATGGAAACCACTCCTTCAGATTCAACAACAATTTCCACATCTACTGCTTTGAGGAAAAATATTTTTCTAAGGGGGAAGGGATGTTAGGAACCCATGTCAACCCTTCTCTTTACTTTGTTAGTATATTGCTGTTGGACGCATATGCTTTGTAATTCATCTCGTAGTATTATATGTTGATCGATAGTTTGGATTAGCCCATAGTATTGATCCATAGTATTGGACGCATATGCTTTGTAAGTCGTCTCGTAGTATTATATGTTCCATGATATTGATTCATAGTATTGGTGCCTAGACTTAGTATATAAGTTTGTGTTGAGGCCAATGAAGGCATCGAAGAGTTATTTTGTATTGAGCTTTCTCAAAGGAGGTTTCCCACTCGGAGTGGCTCGCGATCAATAAAAATATTTTGTGATATAATATATCGTGTATTTCATCAATTAATTGTTGCAGGTTCCTCATATAACAACAACTAATACAATGTTTGTCAGTCTTAAGAATCTAAGGAGACAATTTGTGAAAATGAAGACGATGTAGTTGATCAAGCTAGTAGTTTTCTTGATTTTATAAATTGAGAAGATGAATGATCACAAGGGGAAGTAGTAGCATCCCTAAGCTATAGTGAATACCTCAAGGAAGAGTACAATATTGAGCAGTCTAAGAAAGAAGAGATCATGCAGAGAATTCCCATGAAGGCAATTTATCAATTTGATAATATTAATTTATTTTTTATTGGGAAAGTAGAATGAAGGAGGAAGGAAACCCTGATGATGTTGTGGAACTTGAAAGAGAAAATGAGGACAAAGTTGAAAATGAAGAATGTTGCAACCATGTATAAGTTACACACAAAGAAGAAAGCAACCATGTTAATGTTGCATATGAAAAAAGCAACCATGTTGGTGTTGTAGGTGAAGAAGAGAACAACATTGATGCTGACCTTGAAAATAAATTTGATGAACTTGATGAAGATCATGAACATTTGGAGAAAATTCTTGATGCTAAAGTGAAGTTGAAGAACATGAAGCTGAAGAAAATTTTGCAAAATAAATAATATAGCTTATAAGGAGGCTTTGAAAGTGGAAATTATGCATGTGGATGCACGAACAAAAGGGGATAAAATTAAAAATGAGGTGAGATATGATGAAGAGGAATTCCTTAATGAAGAAGAAGTGTCTAAAATAAAAAAGAAGATGAAATTGATTTAGACCAATGACTAGAGAGGAGGACCTATTTGTGGTTGTAAGTAACGAGGAAGGAAAACTTGAAAGTTTTGGCATTTTAAGTGCACATTGTGAAAATGATGGAAAGAATGAATGTGAGGAGTATGTGCATGAAAAAGAGGTCGATTGTGAGATAGACACATTTATTTTGAAGATGAAGTTTCTACTACATTCTAGAAGTGGCTAAAGAAGAGGACCAGAAGGAGATCCTTATTTTTCCTAATAAAGTGTTCGCCTATGAATGTGTAGATATTGAAGAAAACCAATATGTTGCAAAAGAACAAGTTGAAGAGAATACTAAAAATAAATTTAAAAAAGATGAAAGAAAACTTGGAATTAGCATAAGCAAATAAAGAAAATTTAATCAAAATAGAAGAGATAAAAGGTCAATGGTTGATGAAGATGTAAGTGACATTAATATTTCAAAACAAAATTGAAGGAAAATTGAATTGAATAAGGATCCTGAAGAAATCCATACTATGCTAAATCAAATATCTAATATTATGTATTCAAGTGCTAAAATAAGTTGTAGTGTTAGTTTTAATAACTATATCCCAGCCTCATTGTAAATTCTTGTCAGGGTCAAGTAATTGAACAATAGTCCCATGGAAGTCTTAAAGGCTTGATGTAATGACAAATTAATGTACATCGAATTTGTGATTTCAAAAGTTGAATGAAGCCTCGTTTCAAAAGCATTTAACCAACCCAAATCATTGTGGCTCGTATACCATATTTTGGATCCTTTGGTTTGTCATTTTTAGGTAGTCTATTCCAATTCAAAAAAAATTCAGCAATCTTAAAATTGTCGTAATATAAAACTTAGTTTTTTCAATAAAATCAATTTTATTCATCCTAAGCATCGTTTTTCTGGAAACATATACATTCAAAATATAATATATAAAATGACACAAAAACATACATACTCAACATTAAATATATCTTAGCGTGTGCTTCTATTTCTAATTACTAAGCATATAATTTTGAACATCTCTATTTAATATAAGTGATACATATTTTTATTCATATTAATATTTATAAGATGCAGGACTTTCACAGAACAAAATACCCAACATTAAATACATCACAACCTATACTTCTAATAATTTTGCTTGTCTTTGTTTACTACGTATATAATTTTTTTATATCACAAATCATAACAAAAATGATAAGAACAAAGGACGAGCCATTTAAATATTAAATATCAAATCAAGGGTAAATTTAACATTAAAAATGGGGATAGTCGTGATTTATAATAATTTATTTAAAAACTGTAAAAGTTGTTTGTATTGGAAATTATGAGATGTTCGTAATACTTTAACTTTCACTAAAGATGTTTGTAATACTTGAACTTAACTAAAAAGAATTGCAACATTGATGAAAAAGGATTATATTTGGTTTTAAAAATATAAACTGTTAGGTATATCACGTGAAGATCCAAACAACTTCCATTTGACATAGTTTGTTTTGTTTTGTTTTTAACTCAAGAGGTGCTGTATTCGAGACGTAATAATATTAGTACAATAGTCACATGAAAGGTACCACGCGCATATGTTTACATTGATATGCACATTGGCCTTCAGATTTTGTTGTCAAAATTTACAATGTTTAAGAATTGTATGGCCTTAGGGCCTATGCCTCAGAAAGAAAAAACATTGGTAACAAGTTAAAAAGGATCACATACTTTGGTTCTCTATTTCATCATGTAGATATGAGGTACATTGTTGGCATCCAAGGGACAGGTGTGTTTTAAATCAATATCACGGAGTCCATGAGGAGGAGCAAGGCGACGCACGACGTACACGGATAGATTGGCATAAAATAAGTTGTCAGATGTAGATCAATTAGCAAGCACAAGTTGTAGAGACTATAAAGCTCATAAGTTCATTTATAACAACAATGTTAGTTATTAATATATGATTTGGTGTTTTAATATTTAGTATATTTATATTTATCATGTGTATATATAATAATTTATTATTATTATTATTATTATTATTATATAGTTTTTTTTAATTTTATATTTAAATTTAATTAGTCGATAGGAGCTTCAATCAGCTTTTCTCTGTATATGGAGGGTGTTCGCAACTTTTAATTAGGGATTAAGGATAGGCGGCTCTGATGATTTGGATTATAATATACTTTCATCGAGCACATCCATCAACGACCCAGATTTGGGGTGGGCTCATAGGTTACCCAAACGTTCTATTGGATTAGCAGTAATCCGTTGTTTCTTTTGTTTAATCGAATGGGAGAACGAAAGGTTGAGCCTGTGGGAGAACTAAAGGTTGATCATGCCACGCGGAGCCCATTTGTTTAAACGAAAGGGTGAATCGTTTCTGAATAGCCCATTTTTTCTTTGATCGGTGTTACTATGAAGAGTCCTCAAATTATATCAAGAAACCGTTTCATCGATGAGGTCGAGATCCATACACACCCGGCCGTGGAAGCGGTGAAGGGTCCTTCCATTACAGGCGAGGGAAATACTGAACGAGAGTCACCAGAGATCAGGTATCTGCAATTTATGTCCTTTTTACTATATTTGTATTTGCATTTGATGCTAACTTCTTTTCTGCTTCTTTTATTTTACCCTACAAATACTGTCGCGGCTGTTTCTTTAAAGTTTAAACCAAACGCAGAAGGATCTGAGCCGACTGGTGTTTTACTTTAAATTCATAGTATATGGCTCCTAATACAAAGATCGGTCCTATATGTGTGTGGATCGATTTAAATGCTTTAAAATTTCAGGAATGGGTGCAGATCGAGACTGTGTCTTCATGACAGTACTCATCCCCTAACTTCCAAGTCGCAGGAGAAACTGTATTACTCAGTTTGATCGAGAATAGGTCAATCTATGTAAATAGATTGACCCTTGAAATTAGAAGATTATTTTAATCTACAGACCAATTCGTGGAATTGAATACCTATATTCATCTCTTTTTCATTCGTTACTATCAGTATAAATGTCCTGAACGAATCACATTATGTGTTATGTTCTCTATTGTTTCTTGTGAAGAATGTTCTGTGTTACACAGCTGCAAATCTTGCCTAACGATCCCCTACACTTAGTATTGTTTTCTTTAATAAATTACACAGGACCAGAACCCTTCGATCTTCAATCTCTGTCTACAGTACTCGATTTCAGGTTCAGTTCAACTTTCAGGTATGGGTTCACCTTCCGATCGGCTTTCAGGCATGGGTTCACCTTCAGATCGGCTTCATTTCACAGTGTATGCCTTCCACTCTTCGCAATTTACAGTGTGCTGTCAAAGGTATTCAGTTATCCCCACCCAAAGTGAGAGCGTTTTTATTGGAGATCGGGAAACTTTAAATATCTTTATCCATCATTGGGAGGCAAAGCGGGTACATAAATTATATTTAGATATCGCTCAGGGATGCCTTCCAGCTCTATTCTTCCGAAAGCTGCACTCCACAGCGATATATCAAAAGTGAAAATGATTGCAGACATATTTCCAACTATATCAAGTGCATGGCGAGCTCTTCTCAGTCTTTATGCGGTAATTAAAGCTGCGCTCTCCAACTTATATAGCAAGTCCAACAACAAAAGGTAGAGTGAACCTGCGACTTATTAATACATTTAAAAATAGAAAAGGCTCTATCCATTCAGTAGGGCTTACTACTATGACAGCAACAACAATATTCCTTTCTGTCAAGCGACCATGAGAAGGAGTCCAGATCGAGCAATCCCATCGAGAAGGAGTTTAGATGGAGCAGTTCAATTTCGATACAGGGCAATTGCAGAAATGGATGCGGATGCTCATCATCCACGGCCACAACCGCCGTGGAATTACCACCGTGTGGTCTTTTGAAGGGCAGATGCTGCAGTTTGGCCCGCCCAAGATATTTTCCATGGCGATGAATTTGGAAGTGTCGAGCCATAAAGAAGGGATCGATGGTTCTTGATTCATCCTGCATCGTCTACATGCACTAAAGATAAGGATGATGGGTGGTTGCAGTATGAAACCACTGTCACATGCATCATTTTTTTATACATGCGCATGTGGAAAAATGGTATTGCAAACCACTCAAAGGGCAATGCAGAACTGCCTTACGTGGCATCCCAAAAGCATCTTTTATTAATGTTTTTAGGGTGTCTGTTGTTTTGTAGAGTGGGAATCGACTTGCCCAAGATCGAAGTCCGTCACGATCACTTGAACGTGGATGCAGATGTCTATGTTGGTATTATATCGCTGCCTTCTGCAGTGGAAGACTATAACAGTGTGGTGAGGTCAAACGCTGGCCAGAAGTTCTTCCGCATGCTACCTGGATTGTCTTCTTGCTTCCTTAGATCCTTTCAGTATGGATGCAATATAGTAGTATTATTTATCAAACAGTTTTTTATCAGGCATGTCAAGGGAATTTATGTTTATCTCTTACTTTATTCAAGTAATCAGAATTGAGTAGATATTGACGCCAACTTATTATTGTTTTTAATTTTTCATTGTCATATTTATTATTGTGCATGCAGGGAAGTACTTAGAAAATGGTAGATATATTCCCGAGTTTGATTTTTATGCAGGGGCCTCTACACCTCGTAGACTGGAGCAACTTCCAGCGTCGGGTTTGCTTTTCCTGGCTTGAATGACTGAAACTCACACGCCTGCTATCTTTCTTCGACCTCTCCTTAACTTGTCGAACATGCACTGTTGCTCCCTCGAGACTTACTTTGTGACATACTGCTACTCACGACCAGAACGATGAATCTTACGAGATAGCAAGGAATTCCAGACCCGGGCTAATGGGTGATACGGCTTAGACAAACCAGAAATACACAAATTCGAAACTAGGAATGGTACCCAGACTTTATATTAATTACAGCGGAATAATTACAGAGCTTTCAGATTACAAATAGTTCTCAGACTTCTAATATTCCTCTGTCTTATGCACGCAGGCTCATTTATCTTTGGGTAAGGGCCGAAGCGCCGAACCTACTCGAAGGCTTCTGGAAGCACTGTGCACACAGATCAGAACGACACCTATCTTGGACACACAGGCTAAGATATTCTGATGCGATGTTATACCAGTGTTGGCAACTCGCGGAGCATACAATCTTGCCTAGACACCTATCAGACCTTGCAAGCTTCAACTACTGAAACACTTGCAGACTCAAATTCTAGACTCTCTAAGAATGCGAATGCCAAATGAAGAAGGCAGGCTCATATTTATAACATGGAGGAGCCTTGGATCCTTTGGGAGAATCCATTGTAGGTCCTGTGAAATCGAATCAAATCGTCCTTAAAGATGGCCAGTTAGATTTGTGTCGGAGATGTGGGTAAAACCGCACCAGAAGTCAGGAAAGTGTGCTGAGTCTCCATGTGACAAATCATGATCGTGGCTCCTTACAAAGTGGAGATCACGGAAACTACTTATTATCGAGACGACAATACATAGTGGAGATTTTTATTAAGGAATCCCACGGAAAACCTTTTATGAGAGAAGTGATATTACACAGTGGATATTTTGAAAGAGGAATCCCACGAAAAACCTTTCATGATGACACTAGCAATTGTCATCAATCAAAAAACTGTAGGCAGTACGAGTCTCGGGCCATTCTATCATATCGTCATATGGATGGCCATACCGACGCTGATAAGTGGGGTCCCACATTTTTGTATAGATGCTCCAGATGATGATGCGTTGCCCATTTATGTTTTGTACTTAGATTTTGGTCTTCACAAGCCACTGGAATTTATTTGAAATAAAAGTATGTAGTAAATGAGTATTATCACACACATCACTTATATACATGTCTTCCACCTTGGAGCACGGGATACAGTACTGGCTATGTTCGTGCTGAATTATTGCAAGGTCCACTCCGCTTTTGCTGAGGCCGAAATCATTCCACCAACAATGAATCCAGTCAGGAATTTCATGGATCACATGGGCTCGCTGGAGGCCAAACTTGATTTTGGCAAAGTAATCATGGTCTCTATTGTCCTTTTTTAAGAAATCCCACCACATCTTCTGATAGCTACCATAGTTGATATCCGTGAGGGGGATTCTTAAGGCACCATCATTTCCTGGCCAAGCTGCCAGACCACGCATTTGATTGATACAATAATATTGCTCAAGGACTTGACCTAAAGCAGATTCTGTAGTGATAAGACGCAAGTCTTGGAAATGTGTCTAGAGAGTATGGGAGGAATCTATTGCTTGTCGGAGTTGTCGGCCGTAAACCATGTTTGGGATGGTGACTGTCGACGTTGGATACCGTCGATGCTCTCGGACCAAGTTTATTAATAGGTTGGGATGCTGCATATTTTCATCCAATACCTCTGTAGACCTAAGCTGCCAAGTTGGCTTCCATTGGATAGCGTACTTACTCCATCTCATTTGTTCATCTAAATATCTGCATGTGTTGCTTCCTTCATGCCATTCTGTGATAATCACCATGCAACTTGGGGTCTGAATTCCATATTTTTCCTGCAAATGTTCTCTGGTTAAAAAATCAGCAATACAATTCTGAGAACCTTTTATGTGTTTATTTTCAAACTCATACTGAGAAAACATTGCCTGCCATCTAGCAAACTTTGCTTTAGCAGTAGAGTTTCGTATTGGATTTTCCAATACAAACTTCATTGCTTGGTTGTCTGTTCTTATTAAGAACTTCTTATTCATTAGATGAATTTCAAATTTTTGAATTGCATTTAGACAAGCCTTTATTTCCTTATCAATAGTATGGTATTTTTTATGTGCATCGTTCCAAGTTCCTGAAGTGAACCATACTATTTCTTCATCCTTGCCATTGCAGTCTTTCCTGCACTGCTTCAGTACTCCTCCCCAGCCTTCTTCTGAAGCATCAGTCTCAAGGATCTTCATGAGATCTTCATCAATAACATGAAGGATAGGAAGAGTTCTCACCTTTGCTTTTATCCTTCGTACCGCTTCAGTGTGTTGTTTTGACCATGGAGGAGGGTTTGTTCCCAATCTTTTATTAAGCAACTTTCTATCTTGAGCACAATTTTCATAGTAGGATGCAACATAGTTCAAGCATCCGAGAAATATCTGTAATTGTTTTTTATCTGTGATTACATCACGGAATTTTTCTGCAAACTCAATGGCATGCTTCTGAACTTCTATCTTTCCATGTTTAATTCTCTGTCCCAAGAATTCAATATCAGTTTGGAACAATTTCATCTTCTTTTCTGAAAGAACGAACCCATTCTTATGTACAACATGCAATAGTGTTCTGAGATGTTTTATGTGTTCTTCAATGGACTTTGAAAATACTAAAATATCATCAATATATACCATCAACCAGTCCATGTATGGTTCCAGAACAGATTCCATAATTCTCTGGAACTCTGAAGGGGCATTCTTCAGGCCAAATGGCATTACCTTCCATTCATATTGTCCATGAGGCACATTGAAGGCTGTTTTATACTGATCTTCTGGTTTTATGCCAATTTGCCAAAAGCTAGACTTGAGATCAAACTTTGAAAAGATTTTGGCTCCTACTATCCGTTTGATCAAATCAGATTTGTTTGAAATTGGATACCGGATCCATTCCAAAGCATCATTCAGAGGTTTGTAGTTGATGACCATTCTAGGAACTCCTTGAACCTGCTCTGAATGTTTGTTGACATAGAATGCTGCACATGACCATGGACTTCTTGATCTTTGGATGAGTCCTTTGTTCAGTAAATATTCAATTTCCTTTTTGCAGAGTTGTCTGTATTCTTTATTCATTGGGATGGCTCTGCTTCTACTAGGGTTTCCCTAGAACCCTTCTCTGTATTTTAGGTTTACCCAAAACTATTTCCTATGCCAGAATGCATTAGGAGACGTGTGGCAAACCCTGTCAGCAAATTCTTTTCTTATTTCTTCAATTTTTTGTTGTACACCGGGATTCTTTAATTCTTCTTCTAGCCTGTATAGGTGCTCAGCTTTCTTGATTGCTCTAATCTGGATCCCTTTTTCTTTTATTTTTTCCCTTACAGTATTTACTTCTAGGGTCCAGATTGAGTGAGTTTTTTCTTCAGATGACACTAGTGGAAGAAATATTTCTTTTCTTTTAACAGTAAAATGATAACCAATTTGGCCTCTACTATTATACTTGACACCATGAGGAATAGTAGTAGATAGCAAACTAGTTCCAATAATACATTCATGAGTAAAGTCATCTTCAACCAGTAGAAAGATACAGTTTATATAAAAATTGCCAAGACATACCTTTCCAAAACTTGTTTTGTACTCGATTGTTTTTCTTCCTCCAAATCCTCGAACTGGAGTTCGACAAGGTTCCCAATAATGAGGATCAACATACTTTCTTTTTAGGAAACACAGGTCTGCTCCATAGTCAATGAGTGCAAGTACTTTGACTTCATCTTCATGTATTTTGATATGCAAGTTGACTACTGTTTGCTGATGTACAACAACCATTAAATGCATATCTTCTTCAGACTGTTTAGGCTTTGACTGTGATGATCCTGGATGTTGTTTCATTTATTCAATCAAGAACCTGAGTTCTTTAACTTCCTATACCAGCTTTAGATGCTCTTTATGAAGGGTGGCCAGGTCAATCTTTTGTGGATCTTGCTGCATTTTAGCCAAGAGAGGATATACATTCTTTTCCATGCTCGAGCGATTAGCAGCTTTCCATGACCATTTGAATTTTTCTTCTCCTGAGCTTTCTTTCTCTGATTCTGTATCTTGGACATATTTTCTCCTAAATTTATGATTTGGGCTTTGTACTCCTTTTCCCTTCTTGTCGCCCAAGAAAATCTTGTTAAAGCTATTTACCAAGTCATCCTTTTTACTGCCTTCTTTCATTTTGGCAATAGCTTTCTTTATCAGCCTTTTAGGATCTTCTTCATCTTCATCATCGGTACCAGCCATGAAACAATTTGCTGCTTCCGAGTCGCTTGAGGAAGAGGAAGACTCTGTTCTAATATTTTGTTTAGTCCAAGCAGCAAACAACTTCTGTTCGTCTCATTGCAAAGAACTATCTGAGTCATAAGTCACTTGCTCTTCTCGGCATTCAGTACATTTTCCACCACATTTGCAAGGATTATTGTACATCTGGTGGACATGCATGAGATCAGTATTTTCTGGTTCATTGCTTTCTGATTCAGTGATCTCATCTGTGTTCTCTTCATCTGAGGCTGCTACATGCATCAAGTTGTGTCTTTTTGGAGGGGCCCTTCTAGGTATCCCTCTGAGATTATCATCAAAAGGTTCTACCTTGGGGAATACCCTTTCTCTGTTAGACCAGGTCCTTTTTCTTTTCTGCTTCCTCTGATAATCTTGATTTTGTTTGTAACATTCAGAAGCAGAGTGGCCTTTTTTGCCACAATAGAAGCATTTCATTTTTCTTTTCTCTGGCTCTTTTCTTGAGTCTGGAGGATGTTTTACCTTCCATCTGCTAGAAGACTTTCCTTTATATGTATTTTTTGTTTTATGGCCAGAGTGATGTTTGTGAGCTTTTTTTGGAGGCTCAATGCCGAACATCTGGCATACTTCCCTACTGCCACGAAAAGAGACCGAGTGGGAGAGGTCTTTATCTAGCTTTTTATTTTCACAATATTGCAGGAAGATTTTCTCTGTAGCAGCTCTGAACTGTCCCCATGTGTGGAGAGACAGATCTTCCTCAAATTTTTCTCGCAGGAGTTCCCGGAACCCCGAGGTTAAACCAACAAAATATTTTTCTTTGAAAACTCTTTCTTCTGCTCTATCAAACTCAATCTTATAGATTCTTCTGATCCATTGCTTATGATACCAGTGATACTGGGATACTGTCTTGATTCTGAGTTGCAGCAGAATCTGTTTATGTTTTTCTGCAATGGTAGCACTATAGCCACAAAATTATGCAATGATCGCGGCCAGGAGTGCACCAATGATATTTGGTTCACCATTTTTAGTGTTGTTCTGTATTTCCATTTTCTTAACATTTGGGAGATGGACATTCCACCAAACACCCAAATTTCCATTGAAGCTTGAGACAATAACATTTACTGCCTCTGCATGGTCATGTCTGCCTGTAGACATATAAGCTTGAAAGCATATCATCATTTTAATTACCATATCTAATATTTCACCTTCATTCTTATCATCCAAATTCCATGAATAAAAATTCTTTGGGTTAAAAGATTCCTGGAAACCTGAATCTTCTTTGTGGAGATCTGGAGGCACAAATTTGGGCGGCTTATTATAATTCCAACTGGATTCTGCAGCCATGAGAATGACTTCTTTGCCAGAGATCTTCGGAGTGAGGGGCGCAGAAGGTGTGATAGGTAGTGAACTAGCAAGAGATAATTCACCAGGACGGCTAAGCTTAGATGAATCAATTTTTGGCTTAGCAATTTCTGCTTGGATCTTGCCAACTTTTTTGGCAGTGTAATTAACTTTCTCTGCTATGTAGGAAAAGGCTTCTCCTACATTTTTGTCTAAGTCGGATATGGAATCTGTCAAATCATCCTTTAAAGAATCATTTGCCGTTCTGACTTCTTGAGCAGAGACTGGGATATGTTCAACAATATTCAATCGAATATGCTGAACTTCATCATGAATTTTTCTGCAAGTATATTGCACAGAATCAATCTGTGTAGATCTTGGCATTCTACTTTGTATTTCTATGTTTTGGATGGCCAATCCTTTTAATGCCAAGTTTGACCAATTTGCTTGTTCGGCTTTATCATTATTTAGAAGGATGGGAGCTGCAGGTGCTGATCCTTCTTCATATTCAAGCTTAATTGGCCTGGAGGGTGGAAAGTTTACTTCTGTGTAGATTTCTTCACCCTGGAGACTTTTCCATAGATGGTCGCGCTGAGTCTTTTCTCCTTTGGACTCAGGATTCTTGTCCTCAGCCTTTGCAGAGGACTGCATCATTGCCAGTGTCTGTTTGAATTCCTTCCGCCATTCATAGAAGGAAATCCATTCATTTCTAAGATCCATATCAAAGTGCCATCTTTCAGACATCCTTCTCCTTTCTCCTGGGGGCAATGTTTGTTTCCAGAATCCTTCAGCTTCTGGATGAGTGTAGAGATCCCAATAAAATAGATTTTTCATTATCTTATCTTTAGGATCAAAAGGAGCATGGCTGAACTTTATTATCTCAAATATTTCTTTCTGGGCCAAAGAAGGTTCTTTGATGTCTTTCCTGGTACAAGGCTTCATCCTGGATGGCGGGAGTGCCATTCTTTGTTGGATCTTATGTTCTCTGGCCTGAAGTCTATATTGCTCACCTTTTTCCATTTCTTGAGCAGGTAGGTCTAGTAATTTTTTGGTTCGGCTGGAGAGTGGGCAGAATCCTAGACCAGATTTATCCATGTGGGGTTTCTGGACAGACAAAATGCGACCTAACTGGGATGTGGCATCAGAAATTTCATCCTTGTGGATCTCAGTGATAACTGTAAATGCTTTTCTGAAATTTTCTTCCCACCATCTAGAGGGAGATGATGCCATCATGAATTCTGATTCATGTGGATATTGACTTAGAGGAGAAGGTTCACATTCAGGATTTGGACATGGATATTTGTGTGAACTTTCTTTATCTTTTGGTTGTTTGGGAGGGACTAGGTCCTGACATTCAGGACAAACAACAGAAAAGGGAATATTTATAGGAACTTCTTTATGTAAGCAGGTTCGTCTTAAGAAAGGTTCTTTTACAGAGGAGGTCTTGCTTATAGCATGTTCAGAAGAAGTTGTTCGGAAAGAATTATTAGAGTGTGGAGATTTAAAAGAGGTAGATCTGGGTAGAAGATTCCCACCATGCTGGGCAGTTGGAAGAGGGAAAGAGATGACGGCAGAGGAGGAGTCTTCAAAAATATCGGAGGTGGTGACAGACTGAGAAAGAGGTTGTTTTGGGGAATCCACCACCCACTCAGGAGGAAAGCTGAGTTGGTTCCAAGAAATTTTTGAAGGAACAAGGGAACCATTCCTGGGATCACTTCTAACCAAGATTGTAGTTGTGTCTTGGTCTCTGGGATACAACTGATTAATTGGATTCTCATCCCAGGATTAATTGGATCACTTCTAGCCAATCGATCATTTATAATCAGGTTCTCATGGATTCTCATATTCCCTATGATAAGTTAAGAAATAAATATTCTACTGAATGTTCTACTTCTTCAATGAATGATTTATTCCCCAGTCGCGATATTCAATGGATAAATCATGGTAGTTCTGAGTTTGTTAATAATGATCCTACAAAACCCTTTGAACTACCCTGACTTTCAGCAGATCAGATATATCAGGATATGTCTATGTTTCATTTTAAGTCTAGACAACTTTTCCAAGTTCGTGAAGGTGTTTCCGAAGTCACTATAAATAATAGTTCAGCCGGTCAGACCCTTGGTCTCCTTGACCCAGCAGAAGTAAAAATTTATAAGAAAAAATATGGAAAGAATTTTGTTAATCTCAGTAGAGCCCTCATTGGTGTTGAACCTCTGGTCCGTCCTGGCATAAATGCCACAGCCCTTGTCTACTATTTGGATAACCGACACAATAAGTTCATGGATGCATTAATAGGGGGAGTCCAAATGCCACTCTCAAATGGCATTCAATATCTAGATATAATTCCTGGATTTAACATCTCTCTGAATGATCCCTGGATTCATAAAGTATTAGAAGTCAAGATTTACACATATGGTTTTGATATGAAGCCTGGAGATTTAAACCTCCGGATTCATCACTCCCTTGCCCTCCGATTTACTAATACTCAAAATCCAATTAATCAATTGTATCCCAGAGACCAAGACATAGCTGCAGTCTTGGTTAGAAGTGATCCCAGGAATGGTTCCCTTGTTCCTTCAAAAATTTCTTGGAACCAACTCAGCTTTCCTCCTGAGTGGGTGTTGGATGCCCCAAAAACAGCCTCTTTCTCAGTCTGTCACCACCTTCGATATTCGTGAAGACTCCTCCTCTGCCGTCATCTCTTTCCCTCCTCCAACAGCCCAGCATGGTGGGAATCTTCTACCCAGATCTACCTCTTTTCAATCTCCACACTCTAATAATTCTTTCCGAACAACTTCTTCTGAACATGCTATAAGCAGGACCTCCTCTGTAAAAGAACCTTTCTTAAGATGAGCCTGCTTACATAAAGAAGTTCCTGTAAATATTCCCTTTTCTATTGTTTGTCCTGAATGTCATGACCTAGTCCCTCCCAAACAACCAAAATATAAAGAAAGTTCACACAAATATCCATGTCCAAATCCTGAATGTGAACCTTCTCCTCTAAGTCAATATCCACATGAATCAAAATTCATGATGGCATCATCTCCCTCTAGCTGGTGGGAAGAAAATTTCAAAAAAGCATCTACAGGTATCACTGAGATCCACAAGGATGAAATTTCTGATGCCACATCCCAGTTAGGTCACATTTTGTATGTCCAGAAACCCCACATGGATAAATCTGGTCTAGGATTCTGCCCACTCTCCAGCCAAACCAAAAAATTACTAGACCTACCTGCTCAAGAAATGGAAAAAGGTGAGCAATACAGACTTCAGGCCAGAGAACATAAGATCCAACAAAGAATGGCACTCCCGCCATCCAGGATGAAGGCTTGTACCAAGAAAGACATAAAAGAACCTTCTTTGGCGCAGAAAGAAATATTTGAGATAATAAAGTTCATGCATGCTCCTTTTGATCCTAAAGATAAGATAATGAAAAATCTGTTTTATTGGTATCTCTACACTCATCCAGAAGCTGAAGGATTCTGGAAACAACATTACCCCCAGGAGAAAGGAGAAAGATGTCTGAAAGATGGCACTTTGAGATGGATCTAAGAAATGAATGGATTTCCTTCTATGAATGGCGGAAGGAATTCAAACAGACACTGGAAATGATGCAGTCCTCTGCAAAGGCTGAGGACAAGGAGCCTGAGTCCAAAGGAGAAAAGACTCGGAGCGGCCATCTATGGAAGTGATTATTTGTAAAAATAAAGATAAAAAGAGGTTCTATAACTATAAAGATACCAGAAAAAAGTATTTAAGTAAATAATGTAAGTAATCAATCTGTATGTCTCATCTGTACATAGAGACTGAGGACTTGTGATTGGTGTATTTCCCTTTGCTGGTTTTGCTTTTCAACATGTTTGTCGGAATAATTTGTGATTTCATCTTAAAACGGTTTTATGTGAATGGTTTTTCTCTCGATAATGTGTCTTTTGGATTGGTTCTAATTGAATGTGATAATGTATTGTGTTGTGTTAGAATGTTGTCCAGATTTTATAATATTACTTTGTTTAATCAGAATTTATTAAAATTAATTTTTTAATAAATTTTAAAATTATAATAATGTTACTAGGGTATTGCAACTTTTTTTTATGTTTACTTTAAAGTTGATAAATGTATAACTTTTTTTATGTTTATTTTAAAGTTGATAAATGTATTTTTTCTAAAAATGCACTATTATAAAAGAATACAATATTATAAAAAATAATATGTAGATTTAAATTAAATTTTAAAATTTAAAATTATATTTATATATATACAACT
Source organism: Larix kaempferi (assembly GCA_027924585.1). Classification (NCBI taxonomy): domain Eukaryota; kingdom Viridiplantae; phylum Streptophyta; class Pinopsida; order Pinales; family Pinaceae; genus Larix; species Larix kaempferi. The sequence goes on along the minus strand of BSBM01000642.1, from coordinate 7,648 downwards.
GTAAAGGTTGAGGATAGAATGAATACAATATTATAAAAATTAATATCTAGATTTAAATTAACTTTTTATATATATATATATATATATATATATATAAGTGTAAATATATTTGGTAGAGTCTCTTTAAATTTTCCTTTATAAAATAAATATATGCTAATAATACTAACAATTGTGTTAAAGATATTTTATTAGATAAATCTATGCTAATAATACTAACAATTGTTTTAAATTTATTTTATTAATTTAAGATACTTTAAAATTATTATAATGTTATGTAGATATTAGTAATAACAAAAAATTAAATTAAAATAAATAAATTTATAGAAAGAAATTATAAATTATTACTTCACAAATATATATTATTATAATAAATGTCTAGGAAAGTTTATTTTCAACTTCATGACTTAGCAATAATTTGGTATTAATTATTATTTTTGTTTAAATTCAAATAAGCCATAGCATTGGCTTCATTATTAGTATTTATATCATGTGTAGTAATGCATGTGTTGCTTGAACAACAGTTTAGTTCAGATTTTTGGTAGATGTTTATTGGCATGGCCGTGTTTTAGTACATGAAGTTAAATTATTCTAATACAAATAGCAAAGGTGCAAACTCGCAAGTATTAGTTTGTCTTATTGTAATTTAGTGCTTCAAATTATAGCCTTATAATAGAACAATTATTATTGTCTTCCTATTGTATTATCATTCTAAAATTAAAATATAAAGTATATATATTTATTAAAAAAAAAAATATATATATATATATATATATATATATATATATGTTGTTTTCATATAAATAATTTTATTTTTATTAAAAATTAAAATAATTTTATAAAAAAATTGTAATTTTATATTATTTATAAATTTAAATAAAAACAATTTCAACTATATAATTATTAAAATTAATTATAAAAATCAATGATGACTTAATAGTAATATTGAATTCAATATAAATTTATAAAAAATATTAATATATGTCAATAATAAAATCAATCTAAAGATTGCATAATACATAGATTCTAATACCATTATATGATTCAACAACACATAGATTCTAACACCATTATACTATTATAATAACACAATTACTTTCATATTAAAATCAATACATAAGAGCTATGGATTCTCATATATTACTATGTTAGGGATTTAAACTCCACAAAGAACATATTGTTTAAATAACATTATATTGCAAATTTTATTTTTTATAAATAATTATGTAATATTCATCATTAATATTAATATTAATAATTATGTCTAAATTCTAGATTTGTTGATACTTAAATTGTTTTTAACAAATAAGATATTAATAAGAATATTATTAATATAACTTTGTTATTATTAATAAAAATATTAATAATGACATTAAAAAAACAATAACATCAATATTAATAATGATATTATAGAGTGTTAACATTATTATTATGAAATAATAATATCAACTTTTAAACATATTATTATAGATGTGTTTTACAAACTTAATATTTATTTTATAGTTAGAGACTAGTGGAATTATAATCAAACAATAGTGCAATTATAGTCAAAGTCAAGTATAGTCAAACAATAACCAAATTATAATCAACCATATGATTTTAAAGTCATAGTGGTGTCACCCATAATCAATACAAGTCAAATATAGTCAACCATATGGTATTAATGTCAACCATGCTCAATCACACTGAACCATAGTCAATCATGGTCAGCCATAGCCAACCATAGTTAGCCATACTCAACCATAGTCAATTAGTCAACCCAAGTCAACAACATCCATCCATAATAAATCATAGTCAACCGTAGTTTACCAACATCAAGCAATTTCAAAAGTCAATCATGGTCGATGATAAGTCAATTTGATCCCAAAAAACGTCAACCATAGTCAACCTTAGTTAATTAGTCAACAAAATTCAATCATAGTTTAACAAAGTTAACCATAGTCAACCCTTATCAACCATAGTAAACCAAGTTCAATTATGGCCAACCAAAGTCAACCATAGTTGAATATCATCAACCATAGTCAACTAATGTTAACCAAAGTCTTTTATGCCTAGCCACACGCAACCATAGTCAAACATGGTCAACCGTAGTCAACCATGGTAAACCATTGTTGACCATGGTCAACAAAAACTAAACATAATTAACCATAGTCAACCATTGTCAAAAGTTAAACAAGGTCAACCAATATTTAATTATGGGAAAACAAAGTCAACCATAGCCAACTATGATGAGCCAAAGTAAACCAAATTCTATTATCTCTAATCAAAGTCAACCATGGTCAACCAAAGACAACCATAGTTAAACAAGTCGAACCAATAGTCAATTATGGAAGAGAAAAGTTAACCATAGTCAACCACAGTGAATTATGGTTAGCCATACTTAACCATGATCAACCAAATTCAACCTTTGAATACGAAAGTTAAAATTGTGAACCATGTTTTATGAAAGTCAACCTTAGTACAAACAATAGTCAACCATGGTCAATTATGTTTAAACATAGTCACCCATGGTCAACTAGGTCAACCTTGGTCAATAATGGTCAATCATAGTTAACAACCACATTCAAAGTCAACCATTGTCAAACAAAGTTAACCATAGTGAATCATGCTCAACCATACTATATCAAAGTCAATTATGACCAACTAAAGTCAACCATAGTCGAACATGGTCAACCAACGTAAACCAAAGTCCATTAAATGTTTATACAAAGTCAACTGTAATTGGACATGGTAAATTATGGTCGACTGTAGTTTAACATGGTCAGCCAGGGTCAACCACAAATAACTATATAGCCAACCGTCAAACATCTAGGAAAATGTCAAACAAGGTCACCAATAGTCAACCATAATAAACCGTGTTCAACCAATAGTCAACCACAGTTAATCGTGGTAATCCAAAGTCCATTATTGCCACCAAAGTCTACTAAAGTCAACCGCAGTCAATCGTTGTTACCCATACTCTACCATGATCGACCAAAGTCAACCATACTCAATGAAACTCAACATAGTGAACCATGCTCTACGAAAGGAAACCTAAGTAAACCAAAGTCAACCATGGTCTACCAGGTCAACCATGGTCTACTAGGTCAACCATGGTAAACAATAGTCAGTCATAGTCAATTAGCCAACCAAACTCAACCATAGTTAAACAAAGTTATCTATTGTCAATTACAACAAAACAAAGTACACCGTAGTCAACAATAGTCAACCATATTCAATCACTAAACCAAAGTCAACCATAGTCAAATAAAGTTAACCATACTGAATCATGCTTAACCATAATCAACCAAAGTCAACAATGGCCAACTAAAGTCAACCATCATTGATCATGGTCAACCATGGTTAACCAATGTAAACCAAAGCCAATTATGCCCAACCAAAGTCTACCATAATTGAACATGGTTAACCATGGTCAACCGTAGTCAACCATGTGGTCAACTACAAATACCTGTAGCCAGCCTTAGTCAACCATTGTCAACAATAGAGAAAATACAAACAAGGTCATCCAATTGTTAATTATGGAAAAACAAGGTTAACCATGGTCAACCAAAGTTAATTCTGGCCAACCAAAGTTAACCATGTCTAACCATGGTCGGCCATGATCAACCAAAGTCAACTGTGGTCATTAAAAAGTCAACAAAAGTCAACAAAAGTCAACCTTGGAAACTATGGACGTCCAAGGTCAACCAATTGTCAACCACAGTTAATCGTGGTAAATGAAAGTCAATTATGGCCACCAAAGTCAACTAAAGTCAACCAACTTTAACTAAAGTCAACTAAAGCCAACCATAGTCAATCGTTGATACCCATACTCTACCATGATCAACCAAAGTCAACCATACTCAATGAAAGTCAACATAGTGAACCATGCTCTACGAGAGTCAACCTAAGTAAACCAAAGTTAGCCATGGTCAACCAAAGTCAACCATGGTCTACAAGGTCAACCACAGTAAACAATAGTCAATCATAGTCAATTAGCAAACCAAACTAAATCATAGTAAAACAAAGTTAATTATTGTTAACTACAGCAAAAAAAAGTGAACCATATTCAACGATAGTCAACCATATTCATTTAGTAAACCAAAGTCAACCATAGTCAAATAAAGTTAACCATACTGAATCATGCTCAACCGTAATAAACCGAAGTCAACAATGGCTAACTAAAGTCAACCATCGTCGAACATGGTCAACCATGGTTAACCAATGTAAACCAAAGTCAATTATGCCCAACCAAAGTCTACCATAGTTGAACATGGTTAACCTTGGTCAACCGTAGTCAACCATGTGGTCAACTGCAAATACCTATAGTCAGCCTTGATCAACCATATAGAAAATACAAACAAGGTCATCCAATTGTTAATTATGGAAAAACAAGTTTAACTGTGGTAAACCAAAGTTAATTGTGGCCAACCAAAGTTAACCACATCTAACCATGGTCAACCATGATCAACCAAAGTTAACCATGGTCAGCTATGGACAACTAAATTGGTTGACTATGGTTGTCCAAGGTCAACCAATTGTCAACCAGAGTTAATCGTGGTAAATGAAAGTCAATTATGGCCACCAAAGTCAACTAAAGCCAACCACAGCCAATCATTGCTACCCATACTCTACCATGATCAACCAAAGTCAACCATACTCAATGAAAGTCAACATAGTGAACCATGCTCTACGAAGGTCAACCTAAGTAAACCAAAGTTAGTCATGGTCAACCAAAGTCAACCATGCTCTACGAAGGTTAACCTAAGTAAACCAAAGTTAGTCATGGTCAACCAAAGTCAACCATGGTCTACGAGGTCAACCACGGTAAACAATAGTGAATCATAGTCAATTGGCAAACCAAACTAAATCATAGTAAAACAAAGTTAATTATTGTTAAATATAGCAAGACAAACTCAACCATATTCATTTAGTAAACCAAAGTCAACCACAGTAAAAAAAATTTAACCATAGTGAATCATGCTCAACCATAATAAACTAAATTCAACTATGACCAACTAAAGTCAACCATGGTCGAACATGGTCAACCATGGTAAACCAAAGTCAATTATTGCCAACCAAAGTCAACCATAGTTGAACATGGTTAACCATGGTCAACCACAAATACCTATAGCCAGTGTTGGTCAACCATTGTCAACCATATAGAAAATTCAAACAAGGTCAACCAATCATCATTTATGGAAAAACAAGGTTAACCATGGTCAACCAAAGTTAATTTTGTCCAACCATAGTCAACCATGTCTAACCATGGTTAACTATGATCAACCAAAATCAACTATGGATATCAAAAGTCAACACAAATTCAACCTTGGTCAATTATGGACAAATAAAGTTGTTGACTATGGTCATCAAAGGTCAACCAATAGTCAACCATAGTTAATCGTGGTAAACCAGAGTCAATTATGGCCACCAAAGTTAGCTAAAGTCAACCAAATTTAACTAAATTCAATTAAGTCAAACACAATCAATTGTTGTTACCCATTCTCTAGTCAAACAAAGTTAATTATGGTTAATTACAACAAAACAAAGTCAACCATAGTCAACCATATTCAATTAGTAAACCAAAGTCAACCATAGTAAAACAAAGTTAACCATAGTGAATCGTGCTCAGCCATAATTTGAACCAAAGTAAACTATGGCCAACTAAAGTCAACCATAATCGAAGATGGTCAACCATGGTCAACCAATGTAAACCAAAGTCAATTATGGCCAACCAAAGTCAACTATAGTTGAACATGGTCAACCATGGTCATCCATAGTCAACCATGGTCAACCATAAATACCTGTGGCCAACCTTGGTCAACCATAAATACCTATGGCCAACCTTAGTCAACAATTATCAACCATAAATACCTGTATCCAACCTTGGTCAACCATATGGAAAATTCAAACAAGCTCAACCAATTGCCAATTATGGAAAAACAAGGTTAACCATGGTCAACCATAGTAAACCAAAGTTAATTATAGCCAACCAAAGTCAATTGTAGTCATCAAAAGTCAACACAAAGGAAACCATGGTCAACTATGGACAAATAAAGTGGTTGACTTTGGCCATTCAAGGTCAAACAAGGTCAACCAATAGTTGACCACAGTTAGTCGTGGTAAACAAAAGTCAATTATGGCCACCAAAGTCAACTAAAATCAACCATAGTCAATCGTTGTTACCCATACTATACCATGATCAACAAAAGTCAACCATACTAAACAAAAGTCAACATAGTGAACCATGCTTTACGAATGTCAACATAAGTCAACCATGGTCAATCAATGTAAACCAAAGTCAATTATTCCATCCAAAGTCAACCATAGTTGAACATTGTTAACCATGATCAACCAAATATACTTGTATCGAGCCTTGGTTATACCATTGTCAACCATATGGAAAATTCAAACAAGGTCAACCAATCATCAATTATGGAAAAACAAGGTTAACCATGGTCAGCCAAAGTTAACTGTGGCCAACCAAAGTCCACCACGTCTAACCATGGTCGACCATGATCAACCAAAGTCAATCATGGTCATCAAAAGTTAACAAAAAGCCAATTATGGACAAATAAAGTCAACCATGGTCCATCCATAGTTAACGAAGGTCAATAATAGGTAATCATAGTCAACAACCACATTCAAAGTCAACATTTGTCAAACAAACCAAAGTCAATTATGGTCAACTAAATTCAACCATAGTCGAACATGGTCAGCCATGTTTGAACTTAATATTCCAACACGTACAAATGTTTTTAACCTCATTCAAAATATTTTGCTCTTCACGGTTTATCCTAATATGGATTCAATTGATGATGTATTTACTGAGCTTTAACTTGCTCCTTCATGTAAAAGTAATTTTATAAAAAAATGATTTTATGCAGTGTTTAATTTAAAGTTTTTGCATTGTACATTTCCTTCCAAATCAAATTTATTCATATATATTGTTTTTGTATGTGTTCAATAAAAATTCAAATTTCAAAATATTTAACCTTTTTTTTTCTTTCTTTCTTTTTTTTTTTTTTTTTTTTTTTTTTTTTTTTCATTTTATACAATATATGTTTTTTTACTTATATGCTTTGATAATATTCAAATACATTTACAAATATCATTTCACATCTTACATTCATAGATAGCTTCCCCATATTTTCCATAAATATTACTTTTTTTATTATTAATTATTTCATCATTATATCTATTTTATTTTCACAATTAATTTAATTTACATTTTTTTAAAACTTTTTCTAATAAATAAATTTGAAATATAAATTTTATTTTATTTTATTTAAATTTTTTAAATATAAAATGAATTTGATTTAATTTTTTATTTTTTTTAAATATAAATTTGAAATATGAATTTTATTTATTTTTCTTTAAAAAAAAATCAAATAAGTAAATATAATTACTAATATTAATATAATATTTTTTAAATTTACATTAAATTACATTTAATAAGAATTAGTAAATTTATTCTAATTCTTATTTAATATAATTTAATGTAAATTACATTTTTATTTACTTACATTAACATAATATTAATTATTTCAATTAATTTTAATATAAGTTTTTTATTTTTTATTTACATTTAATATCAATTAATGATTTTTATTATAAATTTATCTTTAATATCAATTATTTTACTTGTATTAAATTTTTTTACATTTTTAAT